>CAXIVR010000003.1:83876564-86276564 GCA_964035755.1 Teleogryllus oceanicus
TTTCCAAAAGATTTGCTAATTGCACTGTTTGTTCTGATGTAAAGTTCGTTTTGATGTGTTCATTGATTTTCTCAAAAACTACACAAATGTAATTTACTTAAACTACCTCTCACGCCGTTAATATGGAAATTTTCATGGATTTGTATGCATTTTGTCATTTGTGAGTAAAAGCGCTTGAACTGACCTCAAATGAAGTTTTCAGAAAACTCGATAGATTCCTATGAGAAAGTGCTTAATTTTCTCATTTACAGTAACACTTGATCGCCATGTTCTTAAAAACGACTACGGCTACGTCAACAAAAACTTCTATATAGGTCGAGAATTTACTCCTTTTTAATTTGTAAAGTAATGATTAAGTTGTACTACTAAGAGCGCAAAAAGTTGAGAAATTTACAAAAAATGTACTTTGGGCGATGACAGATGGCAGCTGGCCAGAGAATGAACAACACTATTAAAGCCAGCATACCTCAAAGAAATTAGAAAAATTTGGTGCGAGAAACCCTGTGCCATTCTGTAGCATCTCTAGTTTTATGTTTTGTTTATGCTGTATGTGGGGCAATTTGCAAAACAATATTTCAAATAATAACATAAAAATTTATTATCCTTACGTATAAAAATGTTATTTTGCTAAATATTTTAAATATAATAAAATGGAGAACGTGCATAGTAAATGTGTTCAAACAACATATTAAAATTTACTACAGTGGCAAACGGTTGGAACATTTGTCTATCCTGTGTTGTTATAATACCTACCTTTCAGTATTATTATCTAAGGACATACAATAAGAAAGATTTCGGCGAATTAGTCACCTAAAAAGTCGTCCCTTACTTTGTAATCATTAACTCGATGTTTCGATTATTAAAATTAATTTTAATGTTTATTTTTCACTACTTCGATTCATCTGGTACGTGAAATGAAGTGTGTCGGTATTGCATAATTCTTTTAAAAATTAATTGACGTATACCGCAAGTTTGAAGCCTCTGATGTGCTAGGAAATCCAATTTAAAATATGAGTACGCATAAACATAATTAAATCGTCCTTAATGGTCGTACAACTCGTCGTACGTTTATATGGCTAATAGCGAACACACACACATTAATTGACGTAAACAGATAGAGGATTTGACCTTGTGTGAGATATATATGTTTTAACAGATGCACACCAGCATCAAAAACCCTAAAACAATGACTTTCGTTTCTGTGAAAAACGAAAATATTGTTCGTGGTTTCCGCATGTTCTCATATGAGGCGAGACCGATTGAAGTCTAGAACTCAGTGTCGTACTAAACAGCTGACATTATACGACAGCAAGACTGAAGGAAGACGCCACGCGCCATGAAAGTATTTGATTTTAGCCGCAGCATTTGAATTAATAACGTTATAGATATTCGCAGTATTAAGATGCGTGTTGATACATCTATACTATTGCCCCAGAGCAGCTGGGCGTAAAACGGAAGACCCGTGTTCGAATCCCGGTCGGGGCGACCAATTTTTTGAACAAATTTAATTATTAAAATACGTCGTTTACTCAGAAACGTGGTCACAATTTGGATAGCTATACGTATGCGGAACATATTCTCCGATCGTACGTGCGTCCAACAAAGTGAAGGAAAGGTGACAATTCTAAAAGGACTTAATGTTTTCATCAAAGTATCGCTCTTGCTTAGTCTCACGTCATGCCTACCAGGTTCGTGCTGGTGCCAGTGAGCGTCCCGTCGGCCTGGGCGCCAGCGGTGTCTACTTTGGGCGGTCGCTCCCTGGGCGAACCTCCTGGTCCGACCGCCGTGGGCGTGTCGCCTGCTGGAGCCGCCCCGTGGGCCTAGACGCCCATGGCCTCGCCGCCGCCGCCCAACTGGCCGCCGTGCTACGCTGCCCGCTCATCCACCCACGCAGCCAGGCCACGCTGCTCTTCCCGCAGAACTTAGGGCTCTTTACGAACAAACTCCCGCACCCGAGTTCCATCAACGACGTTCCCCGTCGTCTTTTGGTTAACTGAAGCATCTTCTACGTGCAGGTTTCTTTCAGAGCCTCTTTCACCTCGTCACTTTACCACCTCAACTCTCCACTCTCCCCAGGCACTTAAACTTGTATGGCATTATATCTTCTGCCCAGACGGCTACTAATGCCAGGGGCGTTACTAAGTAGTCATTCTCATGGGCGAAAAGAAGCAACAAGAAACGAAATATTAACACATTTCAGATCATTCTCACTGGCAATTGGCACAGGACAATTGATTTTGTTAGATCCACGACCGGAGAGAAATTTGGAATCATCAATCTACACAATTATTCACAAGATCGTAAATCAGCGACGACAACTTCAAAAGGCAATTCGTAGTTTCCATACTAAATTTTTGTGATAATTTTATAGGTAATAATGTGGAAATTACTGCATGAATTTTGGCCCCAATTACGATATCTTCTTTGACAAAAATTTACTTCTTTATATAAGCTGGAAAGACAAAGAAGGAGTTCTGCATTTCGACGGTCCCGATGCGAAAATTTTGGATATTGTTAGTGAACGAACAGTAGGGAATATAACTAGACACACGCGGTTGAATTCAACAGTTCCATATGTTACCAAAATACAAAGCACGATTGTTTCTAAAAGTTCCAGATTTGATCAATCTCTCAGCGTTGATCAAATCGACCTTTACATGTACATGACAAAGTGTCCTCGTGTGCCCTTCTCACTTGTTGTTCTACTTCCCTTTGACGACAAGTTGTGGGCCTGGCGCCACTCTGTTTTTATCTTGGCGCACGATCGCCTGGTTGGTTCTACGCTCTGCCACGCCCACCCCCGGCCCCCACGTTCGCATCATCTCCGCTTCACCGTACGCTCGGCCCTTGTCCAGCGGGGTCGCGGTCGCAGCTTTTCTCGACGTCATACAGATGCTCGTGACGGGCTCCCATCGCGTTCACAGCCTCGGCTTCAGACGCGTCGCCGCCACGTATTACAATCATCCTCGGTGTACTGCTTTGCCAATGCCTACAGCGGACTACTGCTGGGGTTCCTCACGGTTTCCTGCTCACTATCAAGATCCGAACACCATTAGAGATGCAGCAAAGCTGTTGACCGGATACCAACCAACGGGTTGTTAATATACACAAAATCTAATGGCTTAGGCTCATGAGTTGCGTTTTATAATAAGTTGGCGCTCCTTAATTACGTTGACAATTTAAGCGTTTTCAAATCAATTGCTGCCAGGAACCGATCAGCAATCGTTACATCGAACTTGAGTACAGGCTTTGTCGACTCTAGTGAACAAAACTGCAAACCTCTACAAAGTGAAGAATCCTTCTTCTCCCAGTACACCACACGTACAAAGTGAGACGAAATCATTATTTCGCAATGGGTCCATCGACATCGTTCAACGTGTTGTAGAGGCAGGATTATATCGGAACTGGAAGGCTGTGCAGCGGCATTTGCGAGCTCTGGACGGTCAAATACTGGGGGAACCGGTATTCAGGCCCGACCCTTTGGGTGTGAAACAGCTCGTTGGACCGTTCATCATGCTTTCAATAGGGCTGTGTGTGTCTCTTCTTGCCTTCGTGAAGGAACGGACGGGCCACCGCTATCCGAGTGTGGTCTGCGCGAGTCTTACGCCAGGCTGTGTGCGCAGACATTTGCCATCCTGTGGGCGCTGTGCAAGGTGACCTGCGCGGCGCTGCGCTCGCTCTTCTGACTGGCGTGGATGTGTCTGCGGGACCGACTGGACCGGAATAAGGTTTGCGCAACTGGCTGGGTGGTCGCAGCGTCAGCGCCGCAGCGCCAAGAGGCGCGCATGCGCACTAGTCATTCAAGTTAAAGAAGTGTGCGGCGATGTCGCTATAAATAATGGATTGGCGAGAAAGTAGTAATAATGTTTAATGTAGGTCGCGCTTTATTGGTTACGCGAAAACACGAAATCGCTTAGAGGAGGAATTCTCAGCGTCTCTACCTCTCGTGTAGTAATGGCGACTGGCCCAAATGACACAGCGCTACGCCGGCAAGAAAAAGTATCTTTTGTAATGCAGCTCCATGGCATGAGGGGAAGAGATCCTCCTGTAGAATGGCTTCTATATCAGGTATTGCAATCAAATGAACCATGGCAGCTTGAGCCTTGAGGATGGTGCCAGTTTGTGATACAAAATGCATTTCTACCACACGTTCTACTCTCTTAATTTTTGCGAGTGAAAACATCACACTAAAAACGAGTTGTCAACTGTTTCACGCCTATACGAGTGAAATCAGCCATCATTTTGTTGGGTTTTACTACAAGGGAGTCATATAAAATATCTTTGTGTGTGGTTGAGAAAGTTGGCTCCTAGCTGATGGGTGAATTAGTCTCTTCACTCACGTTTGAGTCAGTTCATCGGAGCGTACTCTGAGGTTCAGAGTTGTTCAGGGATTTAACATAAAGATGGAGCCAGGCAGATACCCATAGAGGCGGTCACAGTGAGATTGCCGCGTCTGGTATTCACTGTATGTGAATGATGTGTAAATACATTGATGAATAACTCAGTATTTGCAATTTGCGTGTACTTGCTGTTCTTATAATTATGATTACACGTGCGAAAATCGTATTCTACTATTAAGAATGGAGTTACGTTTGCGGGGTATATGATCTCCATATTGAAGAGATTGTGAGGAGAATTTTTTTAATGAATTAAGAGTTTGGATGCTTGACAAATATAGAAGTCAAGGATAATAATTGTTAAATATAAAGGTTAATGTATATTGGTATTACTGCCTGAAATTATAGGTATATTTTGTTGTGTGAAGTGTGAAGATTAGGTGTATTGTAAAACTCACCAGAAAAATGTTTTATAAAGAAAAAGTGGATATGGTTATTGTACCCACGTGGTACATTGTGTAAAAAAATACCCCAGTAGCGTTTTTTGATTCAATTTAGTGTTTAGATGCTTTAAGTGAATGAAGATTATTTCAGTAAAGTAGTGACAATTCTTTGAATGTCTTTTATGCATCTGGGAGGTGCATGGTCATGTCTGAAACAGTATAATATGTGTACTTTGTATAAACAATGAGACAAATTAAAAATCTCTGAAGGTAAAAGATAACAGAACAACACATTTTAATAGATAAGTAGTTATGTTTTTTAGCATTTATAATTTATGCAGTAATTATAAATAGAAAAAGAAATATATTTCTTTTGAACAATATAAAGAATGATAAACCTTTGTCAGCAACGGCAGTTGTATTCGTTGTTGATGGACTTACTTGAAGAGTATCCAATTTTCCAATTTTCTCCATGGCTGACCATATTCTATTTCATCATTATGTGATATAATTTAATATTTTGACAAATTAATGTGCAGATGTAACAACAATATATTGTGTGTGTGGTCTTTGTTTTAATTTGTAGGCCTATATCATCAGGGGAGTCATATGTTGACTCTTGTGTTAATCTATACTTGAAATTTACGAAATTTACGAAAAAATTTACGAAAAAATTGTATGATTAATTATTAGTGATAATTGAAAAAGCATACAAATAATATTGGTGTGTTTAATTCTATGGTCTTTTTAAAAAAGTACCTGTATAATTCTCAGATATATTAAAAACTTTTTACTTTTTTCGAATATTGTTTAAAACATTCCTAAATAGGTTATTTCATTATCATTAAATTTAAATTTGAAAACCATAAATTTAACCTTTTATTAATACTACTCTGAAAGATTTTCTACAGTTAAAATATCAGAGTTTTAGTCAGTGTGGCCCAGTGACGGAAGGGATCAGTTTCGTATATGACCTCAGACTCGTATATGTTGGTATATCCCATTTCACCGGTGTTTAGTATATCCCATTTCACCGGTGTTGTTATATCCCATTTTACTACAGCATTAACAAAGAACCTTTTACCCCAATTAACTAACTTAATTGGAAAAGTAAGAGGAAATAAATAAAGAAGGGAAATTAATAAATGACAGATCAATTGTAATGTAAAAAACTGTACTTCACTAAGCAAGGTATATATTTCGTATCGTGTTTAATTATATTTGAGGACACTGTTGTACATTATATTTTGTTTTTCCAATTAACTTTAGGTGTTCAAATGTTGTTTAAGTATTGTATTAAGCAATGTAATGTTATAGTTTAACAAGTTTCATTATATTTCTTGGATGAATAAAATAAGTGAATATTTAATTCTGTGTCATTTGTTGGGATCAACTTCATCCACCGGTATGTGCTGCATTAGTATGATAATTATGCTATTTACACAACATGTTGTATAATATTTTATTCAACTGCAGTGCAGATGTTCTTGATGAATGTACGGTTTACCTTAATGATCACTAGTTTGCAAAATTTATAAGCTTTGGAGTCTTTTTATTTGCTATGTAACTGAATAACTAACATTGATTTCATGCAATTACTTCAAAATTTAAGAAACTTATGAGTAGGGAGTGGATTTCTATGATTTTGCATATTTTTTCCGTTGCTTCAGAGCATAGCTAAGTGAAATTTCTTGACATTTGGTTAGAATTGAATGCTAGGTAGATTAATGTTAGCGTATATTTGGCCAAATTTTCTTGTTGGTGGATATTCCTGTAATTACAGGTGCATGGAGCGATAGCGAGGAGCATATTTCGCATATTTCATTAAATAGAATCGCATCTATGAAATGTTCCATGTTTTCATAGAATCTATTCAATATATATCAATACTGACTATTAAGTATTGCAAATTAGGCATTGAGTAAAATTTAGAGTATTATGGAATGCGACATTCATGTTATGCTTTATCTTTGTATAATTCTCTTAAAGAGTACAAGCTAGATAATTTATCCTATTATACTGATGATGCAAAGTTTAATATGACAGAAGAGTCATAATGGAGTTTACATTTCTATATATGTTTCAGCCTAATATTTAAACACTTGTAAATTTTCAGAATGTGTTCATGTTGATCTCAGAGGGGATTACATGTGTTTGTCATGTGGAGTTTATTTTCTGATTTAAAAGTCTTTGTGGTGTTAACATTGAAATAGAACAGTATTCTGAAGAGGCATTCACTTGTTCCATTTAGGTCTTCAAGGTGGGATGTATTTGAAGAGTCATTTAAGAAAAATAACCTGCAATCAATTCTGCACCTAAAGAAAATAATAATTCAGTTAGTGTTTTTATACTTATACACCAGTTTGATTAAGCAATTAGGAATCTCAGTAATATTGAGTGAATATTACTTTGCTATAATATCTTTCTTTATTTTCTTTTTGAAATCTACAGTTAGTACTGAGTGTTCAATTCTTGCTTTAGTCATAAAGAAACTAACAAATGGACAAATGATTGTCTCTCAGAAGCAAACAAAGCTTTGTTTAAATTTGAGTGAAACTTATTTATGTTATTTTGAAGATATATGTTTTTTTATTGTAATGTTTGTATTTGTGTGCATTGTTTGTGGATTGACATTCTGTATTTTGGTAAATGTAAAAAACAGCCAATTATAAATGATCTGTGACTATGCTACTTTTGCGTTGTTTTTCTTTTTTCAAAATCTTCATTGATAAAGCTGAATCCATGAATGTTTAATAGACAACCTGAGAGGTTACAGTATCATAATTTTTGAATAAAATCCGCTCCGACTTATTAAATTATCATTTTCGTTTATTCCTTTTCCCAATTTTATATTATACAAAAAATATTACCAAAAATTTGATTATATATATAACTAATATATACATATATATATATATATATATATATATATGTATGTATATAATGTGACATATTGATTTATAATTGATATACTGTGACATACCAGATTGTCACCAATATGAAATTCGGCGAATTTCACTAAAAATAACACTTAATTAGCAAAAAGACACTGGTTGCCATGGTACCGGAGTGCAACGTATAAACATGCCCATTAGTTCAAAAGCGGACGATAAGTAGCATCCGTGGTTTCGCCTACGAAGGAAGATAAACAAACTTAAGAAATGTTTACTTATATGAATCAGAAAAATCAATTCTAATATACGAGAAGTGTCATGGGAATGAGAGAGAAAGTGAGTTATTGGTAAAAAATAATTACGTAGATGACGCCGCGAGGTAGATCATCATAATTTTTATTGTTTTAAACAAGAAGTGAAGATGAAAGTTGACATGATGAAGAGAGGATACAAATATTCGTTCAGGCTTTCGACACGATGGCGATCGGATCAGGGTGCTAGATGTATAGCAGAGGTTTATTTGAACATAGAAAATTACTCGGTTCGGACGTAGTGATTTGGCCGTTGTTAGTGTTCAAAAGATAGAACTCAGAATTGTTTATACCAAGTACACAATGAATGCAAAGTGGGACTTATACATTTTCTTAAGCGGACAATGATAATCAAACTTAGTCTCCGATGTAATGGGAACCCGGGTCTGAGCTTAAATAGTTTCATGGACGTAATTTATAACCCGGAGAACTTATATGCTAATATTTTAACAGCACTTAAGATTTGCTTAGGGAATGAACAATGAGTAGTAATAAATATTAGAACTTGTAGCAATTCAAGTAGGTGAATGGGGATGGAAAGTCAATGGATAAACAGTGTACATAATGATTTATGAAGAAACGTCCAGATACGGATTTGGTCGGTAGCAAAAGAAAGATTTGACGGGCGCATTACTGGAAGTCTACGGGAGAACATCCTTTACCAGGACAGCGCCCAAGATTTTCATGGATCTATAGCGCTATAATAAAGGTCATGACCAAAAAGAATGCTATACTACATTTCTTTTAAAAGAAGGTACTAAAATTTATAAATAAATTTGTTATTTTCTATTGGTGAAAGCTGATTATCATTTGCCGTCACGTGCAATCCAGCAGGATATTTAAATTTTGCATTTCAGATTCCACGCTTCTTCGTATGGGGGGCGAATTAAATGGTGTAAATTATTCGATTATTTCAGTAAGATCCCATAACTCAGTCAACAACGGAGTTATAATTAAATATAATTTTGGAGCTCATTCTCCTTAATAATCATTTCCTGGCATCATATTTATTAGAAATTCGGAAACAGGTTACAGGAATTTGAGGGCAGCAAGACGGGTATATGGATGGGTATATTTCAATATATATATATATATATATATATATATATATATATATATATATATATATATATCTTAGAGCAAATGATTTAATTTTAAATTTAATACTTCCTCTGCCCTTCTAATATTAATTCAACTAATTCAACTTCTTCATTCCAAATATAAAAAGAATATGAGCGCCAGGAAAATAGTACATTAATTCAATTATTAAAAAATTACTCTTCAACTGCTATTTCCATTAAAATTAATATCCACAAAGCTAACTGGGTCGATGGGTCTTATAATAAATAATCGCTATTTAACTACTAATAGCCGATTATTCGATCGCCATCTGTACAAATTGGCGAGGGAATCTGAAAAGCAAATATACATTTTCTAGCTACTCATTTGCTAGAATTGGCTAAATAAAGAAATCATCTTTTCTATTCACGAAACTTGTAAGTTTATTCAATGCTCCTCATTAACAATGAAACTTTTGGTCATGACCAGTCTCAAACCTTATATTTACTGTGCCCGTCTACGTACTCTCCATTGATGCTGCCAAAAAACAGGTCATTTTAATCTTCCCAGTGTGTTGGCTCTAGCTCCAAATACTATCTTCTTTCTTCCCCTTCTGGCACAAGTGTACTCCAAGTCACTACAGTCCTCACCACCCTCATAAATTGATAAATTAATTCTCCCTTCAAGTTCCAGTTCTTTCTACATTATCTTAAAATAATAAAAATTGACAAACTATCTGCATCAAATACTCTCAGTTCTGTTGCCAGCAAATTGACCCTAAGTTCAAAATTCTAACTGCTGCACTCAGAAATATTTCAAGACCTCTTTACACCTTCCATCAATATTCTAAAGTCCAAACAATCCTTTGCTCCAAAGTAAATGTTCACAATTCCCCAATTTCCCAACATCAATTGTCTACACACGATCCGCACAGCACCGGCATAAGTCGGAATGAATCCATATTCCCCTCTCAGTACCCAAAACTCGGTTCCATCTATCTGCTTCTTCTCTGAAAAAATTCCACCTAACCAATCCCTCAGTGCTAAATTCAACTAGCCTACGCGCCCCAGACTATCATTGCTTTCTTGGCCAATCCCAAACAGTTTACTTTATTAACCAGCCGCGCTCCATGGTTAAACAATGAAGTTTGTGACCTTGACGACAACTCGTCTACCGTAGCTAATACCGCCATATCTACTACTGTTACTGTCTATCCTTACAATTCACCCTGTTAGCAATAAATGCCACGCCTGACAAGGTCCACATATTAGTATGTCACTATATATATATGTATATATATATATATATATATATATATATATATATATATATATATATACACATATATATTTAAAGATGTATAGAAATAAAATCTGCAGTAAATAATAAGATAAAAGTAAATGACAAACATCTAGAGAGCGTATGCACACACTCTATTTGAATCAAAAAAGTAATAATGGGTTATACTATTTACAGCACATGCTTAAGTAACCAATTCCTATCAAAAATTACTAAATGTGCGATTTCTTGTAACAGCTTTGGGAATGTAATGAGATTGATATCTAGTGATCCTGTCTTACACACAGTTCGGTGAGTAGGAATGGCCTGGTAGTTAGAACTGCTGTTTTTATAATTAAGAAAAGGATTATTTAAATGATTGCAATTTATGGAGACATGCTGTTACCTGTTTAGAGCTTTAGTTAGAAACAGAACTATTCAATGTGATTAGTATATATTAGAACCTCCCCTAACTTCCATGTGTATGTATTTATCCCCATGCTATTTCTTAGGTCATCTATAAGGCAATTTTAAGATACAAGTAGCATCGTTTTAATATTATATTGTCACTTGGTGTGACAGATTCTTTTTTAGGGGTTATAATTTTATCTTTTAAATTAATGTATATTCCCATAACAAGAAATATTTTGACAATTTACATTAGAGGTCAGAAACTATTTCTCTCGAAATGGATGCCGGGATGCATAGACCGGTCGAGTTATTCTAAGTTTATTGCCTTCAGTAGTCTGACATCAGATACATACTGGGAAAGGTACAGGTCAGTTTATTATCAAGAAAACGATTGCAGCTCTAGTACACAAAATCAATATATTTTTAATTCAGAAAACACACAAATACAATAAAAATGATTACTCATTACAAAGATATACACTCGGGCACGAGCTTCGCACGTTCGTAACTTCAGGTATTGAAATACAATTAGCCGCCTTTTAATTTGCACAAAGTTTGTTATTCTTTAAAAATAATACCCATCTTTAAAGATTGATTTGATAACTTTTTTGTATTGAACCAACTGGTCTCAGAATACTCTCGTCCCTGAATGCAAAATGAACTCAAAGTTCTAATTTTACTACACTAAACTATTTTCATTTCTTATACATTAATCATTTGGATAAGGTCAGCAAACAATTTACATTTCAAATCAATTATATAGTTTCTTGTTCAGGCGTTAATTTTACTTGCATTCATTCAAAATCTTGCTTGAAAAATAGGAATATTTAATGGGTTTTTAATTAAATATGATTTCAAATTAATTAGTTATTTTCCGGTTTGTCTTTGATGCCTTTTTCACTTTGAATACTAAAGGCTGCTCTGTGGCAGCAAAAAGAGAACTTCAAGAGAAGTACCCAAGAAAGCAAAGTACATCTAGTTGTGCTACTGTGACTATCTTTGTATTGCCATCTGTCTGACAGTGTTTGCGTGAGCTGATTTGAATAAAAAAATGCTTTAAGGAAAGATATTAATTAGAAAAATATATTTCTGTAAGTACAAAGGAATATACCAAAACTACTACGAACTTACGGAAAATACGACTAACTAAAATTCTATTAAAAACAACTCCAATGTACTGTAACGAAATATATAAAACTCATTGAAGGGATTTTAATTCTAAGTATTAATATGAATAGAAAAATAATTAATCTATAATTACTAAAAATAGCTAAAACAAGTCAAGAATAATTAAAAAATCCTCCATCTCCAACCGTGAAATCGCATCCACCTCAACCTCAATATCCTTTTCTGCTCCTCAATTCCGCTTCCAGACCAGTGTCGCCTGTCATGAGCTCGATCCTTCGGAAGCTTCGTCGCCATTACAGCACATTCACATTGGTCAGAGCTTCGAGTTCCAGGCTGAGATAAATCCTGACCATCCTTTCCGTTCCCGTTCCCGAATTCCGCGTTCACTGTCCCGTTCCCCGGGCTATTGTAGAACGGCCTTACGGAAGGTCTGCTAATGAAACAAATACGTGTTTGGTCTCTTTCGTTCCAGGAAGTAATGGGGTTGAAGACAATTAAAACACGGTGGTCATTTCTGAAAGCCTATACTAAGTACAACATTGCACATTTTTATTTGCCCAGCAGTGTTATAAATTATTAATTTCTCCTCATTTTATATTGTGTATAACATATGTTAAATATATTATTTAATTCGAATTATTGAAAACTCTATCGGGTGTGTGGCGATATGACACGGAGTTGAATAGGCTGATTTGTAGTGGGAGCCGTTGATTGGCGCCAGATTTCGTCGACCAATTCAGAAGCCATGGCGGCTTACATCAACATTCCCCAATAAATAGTGCCCAGTGACAAAAAGACGTTTCCTTTGGGAAAAACGATCCCTATTACAATTTTGTTTAAGTATGTACGTTTTATTATATAATGAAATTAAAACCAAATGTTATTGTGATTAATAAATATGCTTTACATTCGAATTTGTAAGAAACTTAAATGGCATTCCAATAGGTACAAAAATGAATTTTTCCCTTAACACATATTTTGAGTTTTCATATGTAATTCTGAATTGTAAACTTGTTGCTTTGTATAGTATTTTCGTTGCTTACTTACAAATAAACTGCAGGTCCATTTACAATATTAGAGATTCCAAGTAAAAACTTTTCAATATTGTGTGATAATTGATAGTGTGAAAAGAACTGATGAACATTATTTTAGTTTTTTTTTTATTCCAATTCACTGATATAGGGAATAAGTTGATTTTAAATTACTTTTCACACGTTTGCTTTTAATTATTTAAATGTATTATTTTGTTTCGTCTCTCTAAAGTATTTGGTGCAGGATTTATTGTTGCTTTTTTAACATAGTAATAACGAATTGGAAATTGTATTTCTTGCGATTATAATCAATCAAATACAGTTGAATGAGTTTGCGATCATAACGCGCGGCAGCTTCGTCCATGGTTGCGTTAAGCAGCCGAGTCAATGCTGAGCGGCCGAGACTGCCGATACCGACCGACACTGGCGAGAACAGCCAAGAATGGAGCGGTTCCGCCAGTTCCGATTCTTGAGGGAGAGCAACGTGTAGATTTCAACAGGCAGATAAGAAGCGCGCGCGACTCCCGAGCCTGCCAATACAAAATAGCAGGAATCAGTCGATAACGCAAAGTGCATGCATTTTGGTGCCTAAGATATTAAACTTTTTCCTACGAATTTCGATGTCACTGATTACAAAAAGTGCATTAATTTAGTCATATCAGGTCTAGTTCTATAAATACAAATTATCTTCATATACCCCATTTCCACACTGTGTATGCTAGAATTTGGGAGCATCAATGGCATGTGGACAAAATATTTTCTTTACTGGTGTTAATTTGTTGTAAATATTTTGTGGGAAATATATTAAGTGGATAACAGTGAATCCTTGTTTCTTATCAAAATCTTTAAAAGTTAAAACCAACCATTTATTCAACACTCAAAAAGCTTTTTTAAATATATTTTTTGGCGTGAGAAATGGCCAAGCAGTCTCGCTGCATGTTCCAACAGTACTCTGCCAAAATATATGTATTCCGTTTGCCTTGGTATCTCTCTTCCATCTTAGTGAAATCTTTCACCTTACTCTTCACTTAGATCACCAAGTGAAGGAAAGCGATCCAAGTGGCTATGTAGGTAACGGACCTTAAATCTCATTGCAGCCAAGCATATGGAAATTGGAAAACATTGTTTCTACTAATTGTGAAAAGTTTTGTGATTTAGCCTTTCCTAGAAAGCTTTCACACAACAAAAACTAAAGAAGACCAGGCACTGGATTCCAATTTCATGCGTTCAGAAAAATTTGGATCATTTGAAGCTTCCATATTTGAGAACCATCAGAAAAATCCTGCTTTCTCAGTTTCTCTATAAGTAACTCTCAGAAATGCTTGTGTAACTATACTGGAAGCGAAAGCTATTCCATTCCCAACGACTAGCTAGACAAATTAATATAAAACAGGATGGTTATGTAGCCACTTTTATTAAAGAATGAAAATTCACCATTTTCAGATACTTCACAAATAACCCACTGATGTTCAAAATACGTAATCTTTTTTTAACTAAAGAAATTGTCTTCTAACATGCATAATGAGTGACCAATTTGAACAAATCCGTATTTGTTGCCTTGTGTAAGGGTACACTCTTCAAAATTCTTCTTGAAATGCCAGTGAAAAGTCGTCATTCAACTGATTTATATAATGTAAACCCAACCTTTTATAAGGAATTATCGTTGCAGATGCTGCAGAATTTCTTTAACATTGAAACCTTTTTACCAGCAAACCCTTCTCTGAACTATTCAAACACTGACTTCCTGAGAAAGCCAAACACATATAGCACTAAGAAATAAGCAAATTGTAGGTTACCTCGTACGTATCTGCGAGAACACCATAGATGGAAATCAGAGTCCATTAGATGTAACCGTATTCACTTCAGAATTATGTCGTTAACTTCTATAAACGAAAAGCAGCTTAACTATGGCACCTAAAGTGTCTGATGCATTGGTGATAGAAAGACAGGCTGAAAGCTTTACTCGTGACAAAATTTTCCGGGAAGTATAGGACATTAGATAAATTATTGTTATTAATGAAGGTGAAATTCAATTTCTAAATACATGACTTGAGCACTAAAAAAATATGTGAAAGAAACAGTGTACATTACTAAACAGGGGGATTCAAATTTGTCGGTTTATAATGAAATAATAATGAAATAGACTATACATATTAATTCAAAATGAACTGTGATTCTGAAAGTGACAAAAATAGTTATTTTCACTGTATCTTCCAAACTAGAGCTGATGCAGCCAAGTAGTTAGCATTTTTGGAATGTGCTGTCCTGAAATGCATGTAATCAGCTGTAGGTACCGGGCACCAAAGAAAAGGTTTTTCTTGTTTGCAAAGTGGAATAGAATGCATTTTTGCTGGCTCTACACAATTCTGGATTCGTCCTTGCCCCTCCATCTGCTCTTGTGTCACTCTCCCCTTCTCTCGTCTCCCCCAGCCCTCCCGATCCAAACCACACACCTCCACCTTTCCCGCTCCCTCACTTCCCCGTCCCTCCACTACCCCGCCGTTCCACCACTCACCCCTCCACAACCCCGCCTCCACACCAGCACGCCCTTCAACAACCCCGCCCCTCCACCAACTCACCCCGCCCCTCCACTGCCCACACCACCTCATTCACGCACCTCCACTGCCCTGCCGCTGATATTTCTCTCCTCAGTTCATCCTCTTCATCCATCACCACGCCCTTCCACCACCACTTCATCCCCAATCTCCCCACCTTTCTCATTCATTGCGCCCCCTTTCACCACCTCTCCAGCCCCACCCCTCATCCTCTCCTACATCTTTTCAACCACCACCACCGTGCATCCACCAATCTATCCCTCCGCCATCCACATCCTGTCCTTCTCCACACCCCGTTCTCAGCCTCGACTCACCTCAACACTTGCCACCTGCATTTCTCGGCTCCAGGAGGTCCTTGGTTCAGTCTGGCAGCAGCAGTTTTTCGACACTAACTTTTTCAGAATTCACTGCTTTGTCTGGAGAGAATTCCCTAGCGGCCAGCGGCTCCTGATCAGTAGTTTCCGTGGTTTCTCCGATCGCTTCAGGCGAATGCGGGCAGTACCCTACCGACAGACACGGACCGCGCGCGATATATCCTTCCATTTCATATCCTCCCTCTCCCGTACACACACATACACTAACATACTACACTGCCACATGTCGGGAACCAGTCGGTGGCTTGAGCTTGTCCGGCGCAGGGCGGTGCGTTGTGAGAGGAGTCCTGGTTGAGGAAACCCCGCTAATACAGACGGTAGGTCGGCCGGATCGCCATCAGCGGGGAAAATCCCACCATCTCGAGAAAAACATGCAATGCACTAACGGGACTAATGACCGAAGCCGTTGTCGCGCGCGGAAACACGAAAAAATGTGCGATCCATGCTGCCGCTCCTGCCGCCTCCTCGCCCTCCTCGGAGGCCCAGCGGTAGCGCGGCGGGCGAGCAGACTGCGCTCCTAAGGGCCGCCTTCGCTCTTGTTGCAATTACGCGCCATGAAGCGCCCGTACAATGTGGGCGTCGGGCGAGGGGAGGGAGGAGTCTCCGATATTTAATATCTCCTGTCCGGGGAAGAGTTAGGCGTTGGCCGCGCTCCTGCGGTCGCTACCCCCCGCCTCCACCCCTGCCCCCTTCACCTCTCCACGACCGGAACCACGTCCTCGAAGCCAGGCCCAGGGCTGGAACCGGAGACCTTCGGCGATTAATGACTCACCAGACAATAAGTGTTAATCTAATTTTATTGACCAACTCCAGCATTAAAACTGTGTTTGACATTACCAGGTGTTCTGTACTACCGTTGTACAATTTCAATCTTGTTAGCGTTGGCATATAAACTTCAAAATTCTAGTGGATACACAGAGTATAGAGGTGAAACCCACAGTGTAGAGCAGGAAATGTTTTATTAAAAGAGGATACAAATACATAAAATAGGTATTGCATGATTAAATATTGTAAGGTAGTATTTTTTCTAATTTGAACTTTAAATCACACAATGCTATTACAAAGTAGTAAAGAAAAAATCTATCAGTATTATAATACTTTGTTTTTGTATTAACAAGAATGTGGAGGCTAGGATAGTTATGTAATAACAACTTTTTTCTATTACATTTAAATATATGCATATTGTAATATGTCCACCGAACAATGTTTCTCCGGTAGGAAATGCAATTTTTACAGAGCGTGGTTTTACATCTCTCAGGAGTCTTTTTATAATTTATAATATTTAGATGACGTTGTTAAGAGATGATACATATTTTGCTATTTTTAATGTACGATGTCTAAAAATGCGATTATTAGTTAGTTTATTGTTGTGGTTACTACTTTTTACTAGTAATAACTAGGGCTGTGAAAATGCATTTGCATTTTTTGTGTTAACTAAAACATCCCGTTCTAACAAATTGTATACGTTTTGAGGCATTTAGAATCGTTTTAAACCATTTTAATTTCGCATATTTTCGCATATATCACCAACAATTGCATTTTTTTTATATTTGGGCCATATTTGCATATTTTGTTATATTCACCCTCATTGAGGTATTTCAATGAATCAATGAGTGTTCTTTGGCCGAGTGGAGTTCAGCATGAAAAGGTTCTGCTATTTCTGTCGGATGGTGCTCCTTATATGTTAAAAGCAGGGGCTGCGATAAAAGTTTTTTATCTACACTTCATCTAACTTGCCTTGCTCAGCCTTTCACTGTGTTGCAGAAACTATGAGATTTCAATTCCCATATATCGATCAGTTGATATCAACTGTCAAGAAAGTATTCTTGAAGGCTCCAAGTCGTGTGGATATTTTTAAGACAAATTACACTCACCTACCTCTACCTCCCCAACAGTCACCACCAAGGAAATTACTTGGCCGAGGGCAGCTGAGTATTATTCCAACTATTTGGATCAAAGATGTTAAGTTACCTGTTGATTGTAGATAAGGAGTAGTCATTCAGCCGGTTTAAAACGATTTTGAGCCTAAGTAGACGATCGTTTGAGTTTGAAAACTTGAAAAAGGTGGTTGTTTGCAATTGCAATAATTTTGCAAGTGATCAATAGACTTTGTTCAAGGTATGTCTCACCTTTTTCAATTTACTAACGTTTCTCTTTTAACCAAATATCGTTGGCTCAGAAGGGAAAAGCATTAAGACAAGATTTTCAAGCTTGAAGTTATTTGATTATTGTGTTCTAGATTTTATTGTAATTGAGAGAAGTCAAATTTTTGTTGCAATACCTATGTTTCTTTATTTTGTGAAATGTACATTAACTGTATCTCCCATTATTTTCCTAAGAAATAAGTGTTCTTCAACATCAAGAGCTTCACTTCATGTTTGTCGCTTGTAACAATTTATGTGATTTCTGTATCTTTTTTGTTGTAAACATATTTTCCACATTACACTTTTTATTTATTTTTACATTTACACATTACATTACACTATTTCGTATATTTTCCTTTTTCAGTTGCGTATATTACCAAATATATTTACATATATGTGCATATTTCCGTTTTTATTGCATATAAATCACAGCCCTAGTAATAACATTAATAAAAAGAAAATATTATTATTATTAAGTTAGAAATTAATAACAATAGTTAATTTTCATTAGGAACTGATAATAATTTTTGTAAGATATTGAAATTTCGTCACCAGAAATTTTCCCGGGATGAGGCTCCGACAGGTTGCTCGGCAAGACCACAGTGGCATGGGGAGGTGTCGCACTTGCTACGGTGGGGTCAAGCAATAGGGGCGGACAGAGCAACAGGGTCACTGAGGGGCAACAATAGCAATATTGGCACTGAGGGACAACAATAGCAATATGGGCACTGAGCGGCAACAATAGCAATATGGGCACTGAGGGGCAACAATAGCAATATGGGCTCTGATGGGCAACGATAGCAATAGGGGTATTGAGGGGCAACAATAGCAGTAGGGGCTCTGAGGGGCAACAATAGCAATATGGGCACTGAGGGGCAACAATAGCAATATGGGCACTGAGGAGGCAACAATAGCAATATGGGCATTGAGGGGGCAACAATAGCAATATGGGCACAGAGGAGTTACAATAGTAATATGGGCACTGAGGGGCAACAATAGCAATATGGACATTGAGGGGCAACGATAGCAATATATATGGGCTCCTGAGGGCAACGATAGCAATAGGGGGCACTGAGGGGGCAGCAATGCAATATATGGGCTCGAGGCAGCAATGGCAATGGGCACTGAGGGCAACAATGTAATATGGGCTCTGAGGGCAGCCAATAGTAATATGGGCATTGAGGGGCAACGTGCAATATGGGCTCTGAGGGCAGCAGATAGCAATAGGAGCGCGAGGCAACAATGGCAATATGGGCTCTGAGGGGCAACGTTAGTAATAGAGCGCCGCCTTACGGCGAGTTGGCGCGTGGTATTGCGTGCGCCGGGTGCGTACGGTACGTGTGCTTTTTAAGTTGTTTTCTCTAAAACAGTAGAGGTGACGGTGATAGAAAAACGAAGTAGCGCGGTGGCCCCTCGAGCTCGTGCTCGCCCCCAGTGCTGTTTCACAGAAAAACGGGATGTAAATAGTATTGGTTCAGATGAATTTAGTGAGTCAAAGTGAAACACGAAGCACTAGCCGCCTGCCTGCCAGACTGCGTGCACAACCGTGAGCCGGTTAATGTCTTGTCTGTGAGTGACGACTGATTTCAATGAAAGATGAGGAAATAGTGTCAAAGCAACAATAGCTTATTATTTTGCAAGATTCTCAAATTCGATGATTTGATTAAAATTCAAGGACTGTGCAACGGAATGAAGCGACATAATAATGGGCTATTTCTAAAGACAGTTGTTCTTGGTAAAGAACTGATAGCTCGCTAAACAGTGCGAAGATCCGAAAGACAATAACAATTTCCTGTTCTCTGGAGCGCCCTAATAGATAGGTTAACCCGCACGGTGTCAGGAATTCTGTACAGCTAGCGGTGTCCCTGCTCGACGCGTTACAGACAAGATCACACAGGGCATAGAACTTCTCAAGCCCTGGTAGTCTTACACCCAGTTGATACTTGTTTAGTAAAATAATATTACCCATCAGTAATTTCTCAAAATATGATTGTAAAAAAGAAAATATAGTTAACAAAAATATTTAAAACGTAAAACATTCAGTATAGCTCTTATAGGCTAATGGTCAATTAGCTAATTATCTCTAAAATATGCATTAATAGGTATTATAAAACCCTTGCAGAAGCCATTTCTGAGGTAAACATTGATATTGGATTGCAAGGTTACAAAAAATGATTTACATTCAAAGTAAGAGTAGGCAGAAAGGGCGTAGTCTGGACTCTAGTTATAGAGGAATATACGCATTTTGCTGTCGGAGGGTATCCAGCATTGTAATGATTTAGATTTTTAATTTAAAATGACAGCCGAAACAGGCTTTATTTTTGTTTCAATGAGGTCCATTCACTAGCAGAATCAAACAAAAAGAAACTATCCTCATTATCTTCTGCACCTGTATTTAAAGTATTTATTTTTTTAAGTTCACCTATTTTATGTATTTCAATACATCTTCAAAATACATGTTCACAAAACTCAAATATACAGTTTTTCAAATACAACATGTATTTAACATACGTGTGCAAATACAAGTATTTAAATACTGCCCAACCCTCGTTGCTGTTGTGGCCTCAAGGAATTAGATATGAAAATGTAGTTTTCTTCATGTCGGATGCGGATCCTTATACGATTAAAGCAGAAGCGTGCTAAAACTTCTTTATAATAAAATGATTCATGTAACATGCTTGGCACAAGCAGTTCACCACCTGAGTGAAACTGGTGTGCTTATATTTTCCTTCTGTTATTTCTTTAATATCAAACGTTTAAAACGTTTTCCTTAAATTGCGTGTAATGTAGTGTCATCAATTTCTTTAAACACTTGGCTCCGGAAGTTCCACCTGAACTCATCATTACGAGATGGGAAACCTGGTTAGAGGCTGCCATATATTATTGTCAACGTTTTGACGTTATTGAGAATGTCAGTAATAAAGAACTTATTGAAAATAAAGCAGAAAGCATTGTTGAAGCGAAGGTTGCTCTATGTAGAGCTGGAATAAAGGAGAACTTTATTTATATTAAGACACACTTCAACTGCATTTCCATAGCCATCACAGCGCTCGAACAAAATGACGTGCCACTGTCCGGGTACATAATAACATATTGCTAATGGTATGTCTGGTAAATCGGAGAGCAAATTGTCAGACATTGAAGAAACAATGTCCCTGGAAGAAATAGCAAACTTTAAATATGCGCCAATAACATCTATGGTAGCTGAACGTTGTTTTTCCAAACAAGAAGAACCGTTTCTGTTTAGACCTTAAAATGATGACTGTTATACACGGAAATGCAAAAAAAATGAAATGACTTTCGGCAACAGTTTCAATCCATAATTCAGGTGAGTTTTCTCGTAATTTGCATTGTTTTGGTAGACTGTATGTTACTTAGATCTTCATTGATAAATATAATGGATGAAAAGAACAAATTATGATAATTTCACAATTTTCATGAAGTTTTGGATAGTACATACTTTCTGCGTTCTTATTGCATTTATACCTTTTTTAATCTCGTAATTACATATTTTACATTTATAATGCACAACTATTCAAGCCCTAGTGAACATGTTACGTTTCTACGTTTTAATTTTGTGAGAAATTGCAGTCAGACACGTCCATAATACCTCAGGCCAAGAGAAAAGCAGCTCATGATTTTTATAATTAATGCAAACCACACTATGTTGTTCAATATCGAAGAAGTATCGATCGTATCTTCCGACCGTATAAAGTCTTAATGCAGAAAAGTTAGCTCTTTAGCGTACGGAAATGCTGTAATGTTCTTATGACGCTAGTGTCTGAAACAGTATTAAAGTACAGCATTAGCAGGTTTGCATATTCACTTTGCTAACCCAAATACAATGATTACATTTTCAAAAGGTGAAGAACGTTCTCATGAGATGAGAGTAGAGATGGTCTAATTCACAGACAGCAGCAGCCGGATGAGGAAACGGTGACCACAACGAATGTTAACAACGATCCACAACAACAAAACTTCACGCAAACAATAATTGACGTTCGAGATCTCGAATGCACAAAGATACGAAATAACTACACGAAAAATCACTACATGAACTGAGGCTAATAAACAGAAGCAAACGAAAATAAAGTCACCAAACATCACTAATAATGCATTCAGTATCGTCAAGAATTGACTGAATTTGTGTACTTTTTCAGTAAAAAGCGACTTCACATGTAACTAGTTTCAAACGTAAACAGAAAATTGGTCATTCTCTCGGTGTTCTTCAAGGCCGGCAAGGTCCTCACTGCGCTTTGCGGTGAGAATTCCCCCCCCCCCATAATTAACTTCTGACGTTTGATTCACTGGATGCGGTTTTCCAATCACAACCTGTCGATTCGCATTCTAGCACATCGAACGTCAGAAGTCACTATAATTAAATCGACGAATGCCAGTACCGTTACTGTACGAAACGCCCGGGCCGCAGTGTTGACTCATAGGGACGCGCGACCAGTATTGAATACACTGTAACAGCGTAGCAACGTGATATCGGTGCACTGTCTAGCTTGCAATGAAAAGCCAGGTCAGTCCACGGAAGCTCTCTGAATTCACATTGATTTCATATACTTTGATATTGCAGTAAAATCTCGGATAATGAATGAAATTAAATGAAAATAAATATCCTAACTGTTGTACGATTTTTTTCTATTTGTGACTTAGAGCCTCAAAGAGAGATGATGAAAATTATGCTGCATGTATTCTGCTGACGTTTCGCTTTACGTACCTTGCGCGGTCGTGGGACGTTCTCCACTGCCACATTGTCTCATGCTTTTCTACTAAATTGCTAATCAAAAACATCAGCAGAGGAGGAACGTTGTCGAAATTGTAATATGAGAAGTTACATAAAATTGTCTTAAAATTTAAAACAAAAAAACATATTCTACCTTTCACCCAAAGTAGTTAAATTATCCTAATTAAATGTATATGGTAATTCAATTAATGTTTCTGAACTTTATTTTTGTCTCATTTGGGCAGTGTATTGCATACAAAATATAACATTACAACACTGTTTAATACATAGTTCGTGAAATATTAAACACAATTGAAGAAGAAACTAGATTCTTTGAAATAGTATTACATTAATTCTCTAATCTTTACACGTGAAAAACACCTGCATTATGAGCGTGAGGATAACAATATCCTGTCATTCGCCCAATTGCAATGCTCAGTTGAAAGTCATTGAAAGAGAAGTTAAAGTGTACATTAAAAATTATTACTTTGTTGAAATGTGAAACTAAACTATTAACATTCCGAAAACACTACTTGCGAACCATTACATTACCTACATCAGTTATGATAATTTAGGGAAGATATCTTCTCCTCTAAAGAACCAATGCTTTGCATTAACAAATGAATGGTGCAAACATTGTCTCGCTGGCTTCTATAGCCGATGTCGCTAAGGTTGAAGGCCATGTGCCTCATGCCTGAAAGTTCGCAGGTTCAATCACACGCCAGGGCATGGATGATTGCGTGTGTCCGTGTACCGTTGCCCTTAATGTTGCCCACAGTGGTCGCTATATCAGCTTAGCCAGTTGAAAAGCAGCCTTAAATAAGTAGAAAAAGAGAAAAGAAAAAGATTGCCTCGTGGGATCACGGCGCATGAAGGTGTAGACTGGCGCAATCACCCCTTCCTCTGAGTTTCATGGGACGGAGTGAGTGGCTCTGAGTACCCATCATATGCGGGAAAAGCTAGTGTTTGCCATTGGGAGGGATGTTTACAGAACGACGTGGTCGGTGTTCCTTCGCGTACAAACACAAGAAAGTGAGAACTCCTAAGCAAACATCCTCATTCCTGGTTTTGTTCAAAAGGAATCATTGCTGTACCAACCTTTGGCTGTTGAATGGAAATATTAACTTGGAACGTCCCGCGTCGCATGTTTCTAGGCATTCTGTTAGGGTATAATAGAAGGTTAATCTCTCTCTGAATATTTGTGCGTTGCGAACTCGCTCTATAGGAACCAGTATATGAAGTTTGTAAATTAATTATTGTTACCAAATTTCGCTCTTTATCCATGAAGTAAATTAGGGTGAAATGTCCCCAAATCCACGCCGCTAACCTCGGCAGCCATTGTGAAGCGCGCTGGGCCCGCGAGCGGCGGCGGCGGCGGCGGCGGCGGCGGCTTCGGTGCTAATGAATCATCGGAGCCTCGTGCCCCCAACGCCAGCGCTCCGCCCACACCCAGACCCGCGACCCTCACCCTTCCCTGCTGTCCTCCCGCCCACCCCGCCCTCGTCCATCACCCGCTCCCCTGCCGCCCGCACCGCCTGCCGAACCCACTCCGCCTCGCCCATCACCCGCTCCGCCCACTCCACCCCAGTATCGCCCACGACCAACTCAGGCCCGCGACCCTCACCCTCCCTTGCTGCCCACCCCGCACTCGCCCATCACCCCCCCCCCCGCCACGCCCACTCCACCCCACACCGACCACGCCCGTTCACCCCCGGTTAACCCCCCCCCCCCCCCCCTCACTCACGTCCCTCCACCCCAACCTTACTCCAGGCCCACGACCCTCACCCTCCTGTTGCCCTTCCACCGCTTCGCCCTCCACCCAACCCCGCCCACGCCACTCCAGCCCTCCTTCCTCCCCGCTTCCCCGCAGTTCTTCGGCCAGCCTCCACCTACCCACAGCGCTCCGCCACCACCCGGGGCTCTCGTCCTCACCCACTCCTGCACCTCTCACCACCACCCCCACCTCCGCCCCGCCATACGTCCTCACCCTCCCTGCCACCATCCTGCCCACCCAATCCACCCTATCCGCTCACACACCCAGCTCCCCTGCCGCCCTGCTCCCCGCCCCGCCCACATCCCCTGCCAGGCGACGCGACGACGAATAATTTATTAGGCGAAAGTGTTAATGAAGCAGGTGAAGCCGCAAACGAGAATACGTCCAGTCGCACCGATCAGCGCTCGCCCTAAGCTCCTTCTCTCCCACCTCCACACACCTCACTTCCCCCATCCCCTCCCCACCCCTCCCCGCCCGCATACTTAATGCACTTGTGCAGCCACGCCATTTCCCCTCGTCATGTCACCTAAAATGTTAAGCGAGTGTGTCCTCTTCCAAAACGTATGCGCTAAAGCCGATTTGCATACTACATGGACGGGAACATTCATTATTCATGGCGCGCGTATAAATAGACATTCTTTGGCATAATACACGATTGTCCACTTTCGTTTGTCGTTTTGACTATATGAGATTGAAGCCGCTTTCATTGTTCGCGATTATTTGGAAATGGAAGTTTTAAGAGTTCGACGGACGTAATCTTTATGCTCAAGACTTCATTACCGAAAGCCCGTCTCCGCTTGAAGCCCATTCATTCAGAGCCCACTTAACATTTATGCATCATAAACTTCCCTGTTTGTGGGCTCTTGTATGATTTACGGCGTGTGGCCTTCCATCTTAACTATCTCGGCTCACTTAGCATCCAACATTGTAAGCGGGAGGGATCCTGGTGCCTGTATGCCAAGTGCCTTTGTTCCTAACACAGCTGGAATACGGCGCCATGCAGAAATTATATTTGAGAAACTTCAATTTAACTGGTTACTAACACAGGAAATCTGTATGTTGAATTGAAATATTAACTTCCAAAATTGAAATGATTTATCACATTGCTAGCTTAATTCAGTATCAAATTGAGTACAAATTAGTCGCTTATTGGAATATGCATGATAACATTTGAGTATTTGGTATAAGTATATAGGTGTATTTCTCAATCATTAATGTAGATATTCAAATATTTAATTATTGGTGGAATAAGTGAGAATCAGGCGTAGATGCCTGATTGCTGCAAATGCATAATGTAAAACTGATTCTATATTATATTCGAAATGAAATGATTGTTACGCACCTAGTACAGAAAATTGATCGTCGGCAGAATTGAAATATCGATGGACAGAAGAGCAAGGCGACGATTTGAAGCTGAAGTGTGCCGGGAGCACATTCGTGCGAATTGCATACATTATTTTTTTATACAAGATTTACAATAAACGTAAAGTCTTGGGATCATTCGCAATATGCGAGGAGACAGCCATCGCATTCACCGCAACCATCGCAGTTGATTCATCTCGCACCATTGTTTTGTTTTTGCGCGACAGGTTGTGGTACAAGGTATGACTACTTTGCGGTGCAGGGACACGTGATCCTAATCAATACACAGTGAACTTCTGTACTAGTTTATGCAAGAGTACTTTGAAAGAAATATATTTAGACATTCCTATATAATATATATATATATATATATATATATATATACATATATATATATATATATATATATATATATATATACATATATAATATATATACACGTTCACATTTTAGCACTTGTTCTAAATAAAACGATGCTCAAATATTAAATGGAAAATATAGATACAACAAAGAAAACAAAAAATACTATCGTCTGGTAAAGTATCATTTGTAGCTTCAATTAAAAATGAAAGAATGTCAGTAAAACTGTAGTGACTAAAAACTGACTAAAGGTGTATGACACGTGTTGATTTTATTTTGCTCGTAGTATTCACACTCGACTATCGGGCTGATAACGAAACATTTCCTATTCCCCAAAATAAAATATTACTTTTACAGACATATCATAAATAACAATTTCAGCACCCATAGATGGACGCGCTTTACTTTGGTAACTTTATTAGGGTAGTTGCAAAAAGAATCGACATCTAAAATTTCTCTTTTGGGAATCCCTTAAAATGGTGCCGCTTGGTGTAAAAAGTATATTCGCAAGTTTCGAAGCTCGATCGGATAACGTTAAGGCTGTTTCTTTAGCTATCTTTTTATGCATTGTTTCTCATAAAACCTAGTTTCGCAATAAAATGAGGAGCAGTTTGTTCTAGGAAAAAGAGTTATTTTTAGTTTGTACACGTTTTCTGCCTATTTTTATCATTTCAACTTGTTTTGATAAAAGTACGGATTTGATGTATGGAATTTGCGTGGACCAGACTTGGAAAATCGCGGGAAAGGTCGAAGTCCGGTAATTTAAAAATTACCCTTGTATTAAATCATTGGTGAAGAGAATAATAGATTTGATAGAAATCTATCAACATTCGTTAAGACAATAAACTATAAGGTATCTAGACAACGCCAGTGACTAATTCTTTAATTATTTATTTTTTAATCTTAAAAGTTCTTTAATTGTCAAATTTAGATAGTTGGAAGCTCACGGGATTGGGCGGTATTTAAATACTCGTATTTGAAATACGCATATATCTCAGCAGGAAACTCTTTAAAGACGTCTGCATAGTGATGTCTTTACGGGAGACATAACATGATCGAACACTTTACGAAGAGGTGTGGCTAAACAGCTGTCGCGGCGGTGGGATACTTCTCTGAATTACGTATGATGTTCACTTGTTTGTGACAGTCACTTCGGCTTATTCTTGGAAAATTCCTCTGGATTGTGCTCCGGAAGGGCAACCTTTCGCACCTCTATAGTAGGCCGCGGAAGAATCTCGGTCTAAGCGCGTGATGTCATCAAACGTAGGCCATGTGTTTTCGTATTTCAGTCAGCGTGTGCAGTATGTAGTAAATACTCTCTGATGTAGACCACATTAAGTAAGTTTTCTTAGTTACGCTGAATTGGATATATCATTTAAAGCTTTGTGATCATTTTTGCTTAAATGCCACTTTCCAAGTTTAGTGGGCCGTTGTGTCCTGTAACTGTTTAAATGGACAAATGTTTCAATTTTCCAGTTTCCTTTTGAAAGAAAGTGGTTACGAGCAATTCATCATAAGAAGTTTTGCTCTACCAGTTCTAAGGTATTTGAAATTTACTTTTGAAATCTTGATGTATTATTGAATAATTAATTCTTGTGTTGTATGCGTGTACATTTGGAGAATTTATAAAAAGCAATGAAAATCGTTATATCCAAGAGGTACGATATTGTAACCTACAAAACGTTCACAATCATGCTATACGCTTGTTTTATGTTCATTTGCTATGTCCAGATGTTTAAAATGTTTCATTTTCAAATATATTTCATTAATTACTATATATCTACTGGTTCTTGAGTTTGGTCACAAGAAAGAAACCAGACGCTTTACATTGCCGACGTTTCGGCTATATAGTTGGCCTTCATCAGGACTACAGAACATAACATTTATTTACATAAATATGTACAGTGCACCATTTGATTTGAGCTATAATTAGTTAGTTTTTTAACAATATAGTTTATTTGATTCTTACCTGTAAGGTACCTTGTGCATTCTACATATCCCTATAGTCTATGTAGTTCCATCTCACATAAATTATATTGGGTTCAACCGTGATAGACATATTGCACGTGTTGTGCATCCGCCTCTGTTAGCGTGTGTTAGGTTACAATAGTGATGCCAACTTATGAAACAT
Organism: Teleogryllus oceanicus; assembly: GCA_964035755.1. Lineage (NCBI taxonomy): Eukaryota > Metazoa > Arthropoda > Insecta > Orthoptera > Gryllidae > Teleogryllus > Teleogryllus oceanicus. The sequence goes on from CAXIVR010000003.1 coordinate 83,904,889, forward strand.
GAAATACGAAATTGTCTATTTACATGTACAACATACTTATACACACCGAAAAAATTAAGTAAATAAAAAAAAACAAATACAATTTGAATACAGAAAAGAAAAGAAAAAACACACAAAACAAATAATTTACCAATAATTTCTTATATAGATTTCATAAGTTATTAATTCATGAGTTAAAATTAGAATGGTAATAGAGCAGCAGTTACCAAGCATGTATTATTTTGAATGTATTGTCTCATCAAAATACATCACAGTGACTTATTTATATTTATTACATTTGCACTTTGGAACAATCTATTTTTACTCTATTATGATTGTTCGTGTATTAGTAGTTATAGTAATGACAGAAAAGTTTCTAAAGTCGAGTACATCTTATCAAAGTGCGAGTATTATGTAAGATATACTCGTAAAATCATTTATTCAGATTGTACCGCATATAAAATACATGTGTATTTGTGTATTTGTAGCAGAAAGTTGGAGATAAATTATAATTGCATTAACACAGATACGTATATTTGTATTTCTAAGAGTTGATTCAATAATATAATGTGTGTGCAACTCATAGTAATGTAATGTCTGCAATACCGGATTATTATTCTGTACCAGTCTATAATTATGTAAAATTGTTTTCAGAATATATTTTATGAATGCTGTACACAAAAGTGTTTGTTTTTTTATTATTTTATTTTGATTTTCAATATGTATATGACTGTCAAAAATAAAATTTCGACAAAAAAATCAAACTAAACATGTTTCATTTTAATTGGAGAAGGGAAATTTTGCTTACAGTTAGTTAAAAATGTTTGAAAATAATGAGAGACAATTTTATGCGGCATTATACTCATTTTTCCTTGCATTGAACATGGAGAAAAAGTGCATCCAAACCCTAATGCGACGTACGCAAATACCGTTGCAGCAATCGGCCTGAATGTGCTGACATCACTGGCTTGTTCCGCAACTTTCTGTACTGGAGGTGTTGGACCCGGTCCCCACTATGCTGCACTCTGCACAGCGGACGACAGAAGTTGCTCTGCCAGCGTGAAAGATAGCAAATGTGTAATCCTCCGGGAATTCTTACTAACTGAATTTCATTTTTACTTTCTCGCTACCGCTTACGCAGTAGAGAGAAAGTTATGTAATGCTGCGCGAAAACGGCCAATATTCGACAGAAAACTCTTTTATTACAGGGCCCAGGTAACGGAAAAGTTGATAAATCCAGTAGCTAAATTTAGGAAAAAAAATCCTCAAATCCATGGAATAGCCAGAATTCCTGTTGTGTGGGTCCTTGATACTGTAAAATTGAATGACGGCAAAACGTCCGTCCGTCTAACCGTCTGTGAACAATGTTAGCGATAAGATCCGTTGTGCAGTGATATTCCCCAATCGATCTGGCTGATGTCGCGGCCCTTGAATTTGAAACATTTTAATTTTGGAGGTACTTTACTTGAGCTAGGGACATTTTCAAAAAGTGGCTCCATTTTTTTAATAGAAATTTTGTTGTTGGACAGTGTGAAGAACGTTTAATGGTGCAGGTCTCATGTTCGTTGAAAACCCTGATTGTTTGAAACTTTCAAAAATTCAAAAACTTTTCCTGAAGAACAGATTTTGAAACAAGTTCATGTAAACGTTTTCGAAAATTGAAGTAATTTTGCGTAAAATTACGGGCGAGAAAGTACATGCTGTTTTAGCACCACTAGTTACGAAGGAAATGGTGGGCGAGTCTGGCAGAAAAACCGACTAAGGGAGATTGACAGTAAGGAGCCTCCTTAGGGTTAGTAATAGTAGAATTGAACATTGTAAATTTTAAAAAATCTCATTTTCAAAACAAGGCTACAGCATTATAAACATTGAAATTTGGCATTTTGTAGCATGTAAAAAATATGTTGATGCTTTTTAGATTACCCCATTAAACCCAGGAAATAAGAGCAACGAACTGGGGAAGCTGAGACCCTTTGAGATGACCATGAGTGCTGGGGACTTAGGATCGGTTTTTTTTCTTATTCTTTTACTTTGTTTAGTCAGTAACATCTTAATTATAAATTACCGACCATTCTCAAATTAAATGTTTATAAAATTATAAATACTATAAAATTATATAAATTACACACTAAAACACACGACCACTCTCAAATTAAATGTTTTCAAACATGGATGTGCTGTTTTCGTTGTCACATCCCTTGGTAGAGAGGGAACACGAAGGGAACAACAAAATGCAGTTTAGCAATTATTTTACAGATTCATGATCATTTCGAAGTTTGCACTGGATTTCGCACTTTATCGCAGATTGGAAACCTTCAGAAATAGACTGCACCGACCGTTAAACATACAATTACTAATTTTTTCCAGTGTTTGGTAACATTACGCATCTTTAGCAACCACCTCTACATATGGTCATAATGCACTTTAACAGCTTTAGCTTAGAAAGTAGATGTGTTCCTCCTTCGCCTCCTTCTGTTTAAAGATTCTACGATAATGAGTAATACTCCCAAATATTTACAGCACTGAATCCGCAGTATGCTACATTCCACTGCTGCAATCCGAACAGTACGTCGACTTTCCATGGTAAATGAACCAGTTCGTACCCTCTCTTTTCGTGGGCTGTGAAGTTACCGCATGTTACATATTTTGTCTTCGTTAATCTTACTCATTTGTTCGATTAATTTATCATGATCAACGCAATCGAACACTATAATTATAGATTCTGTGAAATTTATAATTATTGTGTAAACTACTGTACCGTCGTCAGAGGCTAGGAATATCCTGGCCAACAGTGATTACTTGGATCTTACCTGAATATTCTTTTTAAAAAGCGCAAGTGCCCCACGAAAGCAACTTTACCTGTATCTCGTATTCCGCATAAATATTCTTACTTCACGTATTCTATTTGTCTACACCTTGAGTCAAAGGGAGACTCAAGGCAAAGAGAATTGTTGCAGAAAGAACTAATATATTTTTTCCACCAAAGCCAAGGAAAACTTAAAAAGAAACTTACTTTTTCAGATCGGCAGACTTCATAAAAAAAATGCCAAGTCATTGCCGAATCGAAATTAACTTAACGATTCTTCATTTAAGATTTTTTAACTTCCGCATCGTGTTGCAAATTATTTTCTGGGTCAGGATTTGTTTATGTAAACGTGTGTGCTATACTGTGCTACATTCACTCAGTAATTTATTTAAAATTCTTGGAGACTTCGGCGGTCCACCAGATATCCCCCATGCGGTATAATGGACGCTCGAATTTAGTCGCTGCCTGGAGGAGAATTCTAGCGGCCGGCTGCTCTGCTCGGTAGTTTTCCATGGTTTCTCCGATCAACACCAGGCGAATGCCGGAGCAGTACCCTACCAAACGGGCCATGGACCGCGCGCGATCTTTCCTTCCTCTTCCTGGTCCTATCCTCTCTCCCTTACACACACACTTACACTTGCACTACCTGCCACATTCAGGAGACCGGTCAGGGCTTAAAGCTTGTCCAGCTGGGCAGTGCCGCTGGTGGAAGTGCTGGTTGGAAAACCCACTACCCTAACCGGCGGTGGGTCTCGCCATCCAGTCGGGGAAGACCACCGCCATCTTCCGAGAAAAAACATGCACTACACTACACAAGGGACTAATGATGAACTTAGTTGACGCGCCCGGAAACAAAAAAAACAAACCAAACCAAACTATAATGGACGCCAAAATGCTTTCACACACTGACCATGTCAGCCTTACCGTACACATGAAACGTTTCTCTTTCGCAAAATCTAAGATTTTTGTGTTATTTCCTCGTCCACTGATGCCAATGTGTTAACTCAGTAATCGCGAAGCCCGCAGAATGGAGCTCGTGGCTTCGCAGCTGCACGCGCTGTGGGCCATAAGCAATACCGCAGCGCGGGGCCGCGTGCTGGCTGTGTGGCTATTGTCCAGCCACACAAATGCAAAGCGAACGGCATTACTTATCCCCCCTCCCGCGCCCTCGCTGATCGTTGGTCGCTGCCGATTGGACGATTGGGAGCTTCCGCGCTCCTCCGAGTGCGCTCTCGACCCCTCGCACCCGCTCACGCTGTCCCCTACCCGGCCGCGGCGGGATCCGCCCGGCGGGTGGTCGCCGATTACAGCGCTACGTACCTGAGTACCAACGCGGCGATCAAACTTCGTGCCACCGATGAATTGAAAAGCAGAAGCCTAAGCCTCTGTAAAGTCCTTACTAAGACATTATTGCGTACGTTTCAATTACATCGAGAGAAAAAATCAGATTTTTACACACGGTCGTATTTTATACACTTTATCTAACCTTAAAAAATTATCATTTTTTTTCACGGGTTTACCGAACATTAGATTGTATCTGGAAAGAAAAGAATGTTTAGAAAATATTTTAAAAAATATAAGTAAACTAGTGCTGCTACACAATGGCACAGACTTTCCCGTAGTAAAGTCTTCTAATTGGTGTGGACTGATTTTACGGTCTTACCTCATCCTCTTGCCAGCTATCATCTATCGCCGCTAAAAGTACATTTTTTTAACTTTTTCTAAACTTTTGGTTTCCTTATAGTAGAATAAATATTATTTAAAGAGTGTTCAAGAAGAAGAACACCATCTCAAAACCGAAATTTTCATGGAAAAATTTAGGGCCGTTTTTAAAAAAATGGCGATTAAGTGTTACTGTAAATGGGAAATTTGAAGCTCTTTTTGGCAGAAATCTAATGAGTTTTCAAAAAACTTCATTTGATGTCATTTGAAGCACTTCCATTCACTAATGCAATAATGTATACAAATAGCTGGAAATTTGCATACCAACGACGTGAGAGATATTTAGTGTCCACTGCAATTATCGTATATATATGTATGCACTGTAGTATAATAGTATGCACTATCTATTGGAAGAGTTCGAGGAACAATTTTTGGGCAATTTTTGAGATAATGGAATTTTAGCGTTTCCGAAAATGCGGAAATTTGAGCTCATATTCAAAGAAAACTGGTGAGTTTTCGAGAAACTTAATACGACATTATTTAAAACACATGTACTAATAAATACAATAATGTTAACAAATTGCCGTTTATGTACATATTAATGACGTGAGGCTATTCAAAAAAATTACATTTTTCTCATTTTCGAAAAAACAAATGATAAAATAATATGGCGTTAATGTAATTTTATAGGGTACATTTAGCACTCTCTGACAAAATTTTAAAGAAAAAATTTGGAACCGTTTTTGAGAAAATCTTGTTTTTGTTTTTTTTTTTAAATTGGAAATATTTAAATGTTATATTATCAGAAAACTTTTGTAGTTGTAGAAGACCTTAAAAAATTTTAGCACACAGTGATTTTTGAAAATTAATCTAAGAAAATCTCACCTATGCCACCTTTATACGTATTTACTGTATTCTTACCTATTTACAGTACATTCTTTACAGTATTTTACTCTATTCTTACAAGAAATTTAAAGAAAAAATTGGAAGCCGTTTTTTCGAGAATTTTGAAAATGTTCCGGGGGTGTCATGTAAAGAATCCTCAAATTTTAAAGAATGTTCTTCAAAATGGTCAAGCTATCATCAAATGTCAAAGCATCCAGATGGACATGAGTTTCTTCAATTTGGAAAAGATCGTACGCAATTTGGAAAAGATCATACTAGTAATGTTCACAGACGGACAGACAGACGGAGGACGGACGGACGTTTTGAAAAAGAAACACTTTTTCGGTATCAGAGGACCTCAAAACGTGTATTTCCGTCGAAATCTCAAAATCTATTTTCCTCAGCATTAAATAACCATATGTATATTACTTCCATTATATACGTACGTATACGAAAATAAAATGTATTCGTTAATTAAATAGTAAATTTTAATTTATAGTTCTGCCATATCCATTAATCTTCGAGCTGTAGCCGATGAACATTATTCATTAGGATATAACATTTATTCATACTCTGTATCTATATTTTGCGTACCGAAAATCCACAATGGCTGGAAGGATGATAAGATTTGAATGGTGGATGGGAAGCAGGGGAAACGCGAGATTCCAAGAAAACCTAACGTGATGCTTCTTTGTCTAGTGCATATATAGTAAATGCTTGGACTTAGGTGCACAGGACAAATGCCTATTTAGTTCCTTTTCAGAGGTTGTGAAAAACAATTGCAGATGTTCATGAATCATGGCTGAGTCTACTGAAAGCCAACAAGTTTTCAAATGTCCTAAGACTGGCTGATGATGGCTATTTTATTATTATCTCTACTAAATCCAGCTATAACCAGTAATTTTGATGAATTGATGTATTATTAACCATTTTTTAAAAATGTGTTGAACCGAACCGTTTAATCGAATACTTTCCGGAATTTCCTGTAACGTATTAATATGTAATCGACTATGTACCGAAATCTCTCACTCAACACCCCGATTATAAAGAGGTTTCAAGTCGATATAAAACGGATGCTCCACACTCGTCTCCGATCAGCACGCACTTCTTAGGATTGATTGATTTTTTTCGTGCTTCCGGGCACGTCAACTGCTTTGGTCATTAGTGCCGTTAGTGTAGTGCATGTTTTTCTCCGGAGTTGGCGATCTTCCCCCGCTGGATGGCGGGATCCGGCACCGACCTACCGTCGGGTAGCGGGGTTCCCCGTAACTAGGACTCTCCCACCAGCGGGCCACCGCCCCAGTCGCGACAAGCTCTGGCTCCCCGACCGGTCTCCACAATATGTAGTAGGTGGTGCATGTTGAGTGTAAGTGTGTATTAAGAGGAGAGGATGGGACAAGGAAGAGGAAGGAAAGATCGCGCGCGGTCCGTGGCCCGTTTGGTAGGGTCTGGCATTCGCCTGGTGTTGATCGGAGAAACTATAGAAAACTACCGATCAAAGCAGCCAGCCGCTGGAATTCTCCTCCAGAAGCGGCTGAATTCGACCTAGCTGAAAAGCTAGCGAGAGAAGCTAAATGAGAGAGCTAAATGAGAAGCGAAAACCTTGCCGCCGTTGGGACTTGAACCTAGGACCTCCCGGTCAGAGACTCTGCAGTGACATCAGTTGATGCACTGAGCTACCGCTCCCGGTCCCACTTCTTAGGCAATTACGCCTATTCCCGGTGCATCTGTGCTGTTGGTAGGTTAAGAATGAAAAGTATGAAAAAATGAATGAAATGAAAGTGAATAAAAATAATATTCTTGTAAACACTCTCGTCCATATAAAAATACTCGACTTTCCTGAAAAATAAAAAGTGCCTAATTTAATTATTTTCTGATCAGTTTTGGATGTCAGAAACATAACTTTTCATATCTAATGTTTGTTAAATGCCTGGTTTAACCATTTTGTAACCTATTTTAAGTGCCTAAAACTTAGCTTTTCATGCCTAATAGTCACCTAATTTCATGATTTTACCTATTTTAGGAGCCTGAATCACCCAACATTCTTATTTCAAATTCCGAAGATCCTAAATTATGACACTGGGACTGCGATGGCAAGTAATAATAAAGCTAATAATAACAACTAGTTGAATTGTTGCAAAATTAGGATTTAGATCCCATTAATTCATCAATTGAATTGGTATCATCTCTTTTAAGTAGTTATATTTTGAAGTCATGCTTAGTTTGTCAGAACGTTTCGAATAGCAAACATATAATCAAAAGAAGGGTATATTTTCTGCAAATAAATTGTGCGTTTAGTAAGCTTCGGTTCATTGCTCGTTTGCAAAGAAGTTGAATCCTTTTTATTTCTTTACGTCTTTCAATCAGTGTCATGATTACCCGAAGAAGAAAAAGATTTACGTTCGAAGGGTATTCAAGTTCCGAATGAAGAAACATGAATGAGGAAAAGGAATATTCAATTAATAACAAAAAATCAGAGCTGTAAAATGTATAATTTTATGGTATTTGCAGGCCGTTGATCAAGACACGTAAGGATTTTATTTGTCTCTGGAGTACATCTGTTTGTAAATGGTGGTGTTTAGCTAAAGCGATCAATGTCGCAACGCTCCTTATCTCTGGGGCTGTTGGGTTCTGATTTGCCTGAGCAACCGCGCTGGGGAACCGGAGAAAGATGTCGCGCCGCTGACTCAGCCCAGAGACAAAGCGCGCAGCCGCCGAGCTGGAATCACCGCTCAGGATTCCTGCACCTGGCCTGCCGCCCTCCCCCTCCCGCCCCGCGCGGAAATAAACAGGGCGGCCGTATAAGGTGTTACCTGTCCCCGCCTGCCCCCGCAATCCAGGCAGCGTGTTCCGCATCTTCTGCGCGCCCGGTCCCTCCCCACCGACCATGGGCCGCCGCGCACCGCGACCTCTGGCCCACCTGCCCCCTCCCCGCAACCGCGCACGGACTCCAGCTCACGTCCTCTGCCCGCTGACATTTCCGTCTCCCTCTCCTTCTCCACCACCAACCACACTGTTTGCGTCTCGACTCTCCCCGCGCCTCTGCCTGCCCTCACAAACACCGCCCCGCGCTCAGTCCCTCCGCCTTCAGTTCCTCCCACCTCCTCTACATACGCCCCCCATCTCCACCCCCAAACACTCACGCCGCGCCCATTCCACGCCTCCTCTCCCACCTCCACTCCACTCCTTCTGCCTCCACATTCACCCCTCTGTCCGCCTCTCCTCTCCTCGCGTCCACCTGCCTGCCCCCTCTTCCTCTATCCGTCGATTCCTCCTCCCCACTCTACAACCTCCCCCGTCTCCGCATTGCCTCTTCCTGCGTGCCCCCACAACCACCACTCTCACACCCGCCTGCCTCTTTCCTCTCACTTCCTCAGCCCTCCGACATACACGCCCGTTTCTGCCTCACCCTTGCTTTGGAGGCCACCCACAATCGACGTCAGGCCCGGCTGCAGTCTGCCTTCATCTCCCATTTCATCGGTATCGGCCTTCACCTTCCTGCTCCGCCCCTCGAGCGGTCGAGAACCGGGCCGCAGCGTTTTTGCAGAAGCGGTCGTCGCAGACTCGGCGGCAACGGCTCAGGCTCTCCACCTTCATCTCTGCAGCCATGCCGCCGCCACCGCCCGCCGCCCGCCGCCCGCCGCCCGCCAGCCTCCACCCGCCGCCCGCCGCCCGCCCCGGCGGCCTTGCCCTCCGCCGCCGCTCACCATCCTCTAGCCGCCGCCCGCCGCCTTACCGCCCCGCCCTTGTCGGCCCCGCCTCGCCGGCCTTCGCCTCCGCCCCGCCCCGCTGCCCACCCCGCCGCCCGCCGGCCGCCTCCGTCCCCGCCGCCCACCCAACCGCCTGCTGTTTCCCCGCCGCCTAGCGCTGCGCGTTCCCACAGCCGCCATTAGAGCCCGCGCGCCGGCCGCGCCGGGGAGTCTGCCTCTGCCCCACCGCAACAGCCACGCTCGCCGGGCCGCGTCGGCAATATCTCCCGGAGGAGAAGTCGCTGGGCGAGCGCCTCCGACGACGTTCTCACACATCAGGCTCTCAAAGTACGCCCGGACTAAGTTACATGGCGAGCTTCTTCTCTCATAAATTATTGCTACTGGGTGCGCGCCTGCTTTCGCATATTATGATATTGCTTCCACGCACCAACGGCAGGGATCAGGAGGGTCGACTGGAATTATTGACCTGTCACATACGACGGGCTGCATTTCATGCTAGCTTAATGTGGTGTCTTTGGTTGAAAAGACTTGAAATTATTTCAATTGTGGTACGATCGTTTCAACCGAGCATCTGGGCTGATTTCTCCACCATCAAATTATCATTAAGTTTACGAAAGCTTCTTCCTTACCTGTTGCAGTTGCTTTCGTGTTGTATATTTAACTGTATCCCTTTGTTTTAAAATACCACAGATTCTCCTGTACATTCCAAATACTTTACATAAGCAAACATTTCTACCGTTTTATTCGTAGAGGGCTCGTTGGAGAGTTTATTGTAGCCATCTCGTGTAACCGGATTTCACGATTCACGGAATTTTAATAAACTTTTATTACGAAGGCCGTAAACCCTCTAATTAACTCTTCCGAAGAGCGCTCGGACCATAACATCTCCATAAGAAGAAACGGGCCGAGGAGGCAGGTGGGTGCCCGATGCCCCGTGCCCTGTGCCCACGGCGAAGCCCCGAGCCCTTGGCAGCCCACGAGGAATCAAGCAGCGGTTGATTCCATAGTCCAGTTCCGTAAGTATAGCGATGTTATTCTAAGACGGTTCCAGTTTGACTTATCGCGAAACAAATGAACGTCGTCACACATTGACGAATTAGGTGAACGGACATGATTTGTCGTTTTATTCCAAGGACTAGCTAAGTAGTATCTGTGAAAGCGGTCCCTTCTTAGATAAATCTCTAACTGTAGGAGCCGCAACTTAATTCCGTGTCTGCGTCATTGCTATTCCGTGAATCTCCCACTCCGTGTCTGTTGTCGCACTTCTTCATTCGCTCATTGCGACATTGCCTCCGCCCCTCTCTCTTCAACGCTGAATCGCCGTTCTCATTTTGGCAGCACACCGGCGAGGTAGAGACGGTCCGGATTTACCGATTCGATTCCAGAATCGAATCAAATGAATACCTTTGAGTTTATTTTTAAATTATGCATTGTTATCTGTTGAAATGAGTACAGTTGCAGTTTCTGCTTTTAGAAATAGTATTTGATGATAAAAATTAACTTTAAAGTCTAGTCGTCATTCAGAGAGTAATATTAAATTGTTGCGGATACAAATCCTTTAAGCATATATTGTAGGTTTTGATCATTCTTGCACAAATCCTCAGTACATCAAAATCTTCTTGCCTTTTTTTTGTTAGGGATTTTATCTAGCTGATAGCCGGTTACCCTTTAGGTTCCGATGGGACGCATATTCGGTCATTCACTAGACATCAACATACATGCAAGCTCCTCTGATCTGGGTCAGATGAACGGCGAAGCCCTTCACGACAACACATACATGAGAAGCAAGGGAAAAACAATCATGCTCAACTCTGACCGGGAGGTCCTAGCTTCGATTCCTGACGGCGGCAGGATTTTCCATACTAGCTTTTCAGCTAGGTCGAATTCAATCGCTGCCTGGAAAATAATTCTATCGGCCGGTTGCTCTGATCGGTAGTTTTCCGTGATTTCTCCGATCAACACCAGGCGAATGACGGAGCAGTACCCTAACAAACGGGCCACGGACCGCGCGCGATCTTTCCTTCCCATTCCTTGTCATATCCTCAACTCTTACTTACACATACTTACACTAACATGCACTACTCTACCACATATGCCGGGAGACCGGTAGGGAGCTTAGAGCTTAGAGCCGACTGAGGTGGTGCCCCACTAGTGGGAGATACCTGGTTAAGCAAAAAAACCCGCTAGCCGACGGTAGGTCGGCGCCGGATCTCGCCAACCAGCGGGGGAAGATCACTGCCATCTCCAGAAGGAAAAAGTGCACTACACTAACGGGACTAATGACCAGAGCAGTTGACGCGCCCGGAAACATGAAAAAATCAATCAATCAATCATGCCCAAGGTGGGCCTCATACCCGCGACACTTCGGATCGAATCGCTGGGTCGGTACAAGCTCTTAGCCACCTCGGCCATCCAGATCGGTCTTTTCTTGCGATTCGATTCCGTTATCGATGATTTGGTCGATAAGTTTTTTTTATCATACAATTAGGTACCAATTTGTAATAGAAGGTACTCATTTGAATAGATTCCTTTAGGAATTGATTCTTTCTTTGCGTTTTAATTCCATTATAGATTACTATCTTTCAATCCTGAATTAGAATATTTTCGAATGTCCCTACCGCTGAGCAACACCGCTGTGCTTAGCGTTCTCGGTTTCTCTGTGCGTGAATGATCCCGCGGACGATCACTATTGGTGCGTAGAAAGAAGACGCAGACGAAGGGGAAAGTGAATATTGGGGACGACATTTGTAGCCGCTAATTTCTTCCACCTTGTCTGTAGTTCAGAAGTTGACTCTGGCGATCAAATGCAATTTTGACTAGGGAGACAATGATAGCCGAATGAAATGAGTAGGACAAAGACATTCCCTACGTTTTTCAATACATATTTGCAAACATACAAGAATACTATATTCTTGGGGCCATTATCAATGTAGCCGTAGTTATTATTAGTAGCAGCTTTAGTGGCTCATGACGCTCCCAAATTTTCTTTCATTTGCAGAACTAAGTTTTTTTCTATATATACTGTAGTGTAGGGAGTAAAAGTATTGCAATCACCTCAATAATATGATCTTGTAATAATACAATTCTGTCTTGTGTGTATTGTGACACTTGTATATATATGAAATAATACCATAATTATACTCTCCTAAAATGCGTATTTATGCTGCAAGCTGTAACTTCTCACCCACATCAGGATTAAGATACAGTCAACTCCGGTTGTAGTGAACTTCTCGGGACTAACGTTTTGGTTCAAAATATCACAGGTTAACTATATCCGCTGATGTTCAAAATTAAATGAATTTCTCCATAATCATTAATTTTATTAATATAGAGATACAGCAATATACATTAACAGTACCAAGTGAAAATTTCAATATCTTCCTTTGTCCTTAAAAATAAATTATTTTTTCCTTCATAGATTTTTTCATTAGTAACCTGTAGATCCTTCTCAGTCAATTCTTTTCCCTGTTTCTAAGTATTTATAATGCAGTCATGACATCCCTTAATGCCTCTTACACTGTATTATTTATCCAGTCAAGACAGTTAAAACCGTGTGTGACGTGCTACGGGGAGAAGTGTATTATGTGCATGTTTACTAAATTCTGTGATCCCTACACTAAGCCATGTTCTACTTGAATTTTGAAAACAGACAAAATAGCGTTTTTTGCAAGGATTGTATTAAAAATTCCAATATAATAAAATATATTTTCAAGGATAAATCAGCAATAAATTTGGGCTCTTATCCATCATATCCTTCGTCAAGGGATAATACTTCCTGGCGCGACAACATGGAAACGATAATTTGAATAACTATATTTCCTACTGAATTCTAGAAGACGTGCACAAATAATTAATTTACATTTATGTCCAGAAGCAAAACAAGGGGCCATCTCAGCATTTGTTCAATGGATCAGGAAAACGTGACGAAACACCTGATCGAGATGAGGATCATTGTTGGAAAACCGTTCCACCCTCCGAAAGCCCTTTTACTAGCCGAATAGAATTCGAGATCCTTTGGTAGCGCGGCTAATGGAACTGATCGCTGAATGAAATACATTCCAAGTCCGTTTTGCAACACATTCAGATCACAAAAGAACGAATTATGAAAGCTTGTTCTTTTTTGTGCAAACTTTTCTGTGTTCCGTCATCTTTACTTCTCAACAACTCAAGCTAACATTGTGATAACGCTAGAACTTATCACATGCAAAGTGAAAAATGTCATATTAATGTTAAGTGCACAGTACAGCCAATGTACAGACAGTTAGAAAGAATGCGCATTGACTTAATGACATACCCATTTATTTTCATGTCTCAGCTAATTCAAAACATTAATTCCAAAGCTTAATTTTCGCAATATGTTACATTGTATTGTTAAAAATATTGAATTTGGTATGCAAATGGCCCTTGTTATTTCGTATCTCGCCAAACGAAACACTTCGTCACGTTTTTCCTCAGTCGTCTAAATTGAAATAATGGCCGCGATATTATTTTTTCATGAGATATAATGAGAAGGAATGCGTGGCATGCGGAAATATTTCCTAGCTTTATTCTTGCGAAAGGCTCGAAACTTTTTTGTTTCAAGTCTTTCATCCTCACCCTCATTAATAAAATCAACTCAAAACTAGCTCAACATACGGAAAATGATGTATAATATAATATTTAGGAATATTCTCAAATAACATGATGGTTTAGATAGCTTTTTTTTAATGAAATTGTGATTTAGCAAATACACGTACAACTTTTCACAGTTTCGTAGTTTTTTTTAAGGTTAGAGCTATGAATATTAAGGCTACGAAATTTGATATTAACAGTTTTGGAAGATTAGTGATATTTGTTTCTTCACGTGTCGAAAAAAACTTAAAAAACCGTGAAATTAATGTAATTTGTTTATTAACAATTGTTTAGTTTTCGAATTGATTAACCTATTAAATTTACAATACCAGCGCAATAAATTTAAAGAGACATGGGGTTGGATTTTTAAAATACTGAATAAATCCTAAAGTAATCGTTAATTTTAAATTATGAATATGCTGCTCGGGCATTAACTTGCATGCTTTAATGACTGACGTGAGGAATAAATGAAGATCAATGATCCAGAGCAGCAAACATTTCCAGCTACCGTGCTGTAAAGAAATTTTAATTTGAAATAATAAAAATGGTAATTCAGATAGTAGAAGAAATAACATAATTTTTATGCAACTCTTCTTTTTACAAATCATTTCAGGGCAGATTTCGTCAATGTCTATTTTCTTGTTGGAATTTTATTTAGCCCTACTTCATCATGAATAACATGAAATAGCTATTTGTTTAATTTGTCAAAAAAGGCAAATAATTTCATATTTTACTAAAAGGAATAACAGGGAAACATGCTGAATTGTCCACCTCGATGATTATCTTAATTATTAAAACAATTTATTACGATGAAACCAATTGTTTCTTCCACAAGGCACTCATAAATATACCTTCATTTAAAAAGTCAGCAGGCCCATAAATCGTGTTGTATAAGTGAGGTGGAGAAGAAAAAAATTATTGTAAGCATTATGTAATGAAATGAGGTCAGTTTCCCATATTCTCATATCCCCTTCTAGGCGCGACCACGTGTTCTAACGGTCATTTCCTCCGGCTCCAGTAGCGAAAACTTTTATTGCGTAGTGTAACTCAGCTGTAACATTAAGTTTTTCAGATCATAAACGCATTCTAATGATTTAATTAAAAACTATTTTATATTACATAACGTACATCATGCGATTATGTCACCCCATGCATTGTTAGGCGGTAAACGCGATAAGATAATGAGATGAAGTGATAGTAATCTAATGGCGTCGTGAATCGGAACTTCCTAGTAACACACTCTGCATCTGTATATCAGAAACGAAACGCTTTTAGGAAAATAATCAAACTAAAATACGAATGATACTTATTTTATTGACTTGCTTGATGCTTATTTTATCACATAAACAACGTGAAAAATAAATACTTGTTTTTAAATCGTGAAATATAGAACATTTTGTTGGAGTAGTAACAAAATTTAATTTTGTATTTGTCTCAAGCATTATTTTCTGCTGAATTTTTTAGAATTATTTTTCCCTTAATTAAAATAAATAAATGTAATGAAAAATAATTATTGCAAGTAAAATTAAATAATCATGCAATAAAGGGAAACTGTCTGGGGTCAATGAGAATTATCGACCACAATGTATTAATGTAATGTAAAGTAAAATTAAATGAATTGAACACAAAATTAAGTTCATTATGCTACGCGTTCAGAATTCTCGCAAATTCAGTCAGCCTTCATACTGCTCGTTGTGTATACTTCTTGAATTCATTCCCGCCTGAGATAGCAGCAATATTCTGGAAATACATCTTATAAGTTCCCACCCACGTGATTCATGTAAGCCTCTCTTCATTAATCTAGGAATTCTACCATTACCGTGCCTTTTTATTTACGAATCAGTGGTTTTTGTAAAAAAATGACTTGCTCAAGGGCGGAAATATATTTTCAGAAAATGCCGAAGTCTATTACTATAACACTCGACGTACAAATCATATTCATCAGGTGACACTATCAACAGCTCATTACAAAAAATTCACATACAATACATGTACATTATTTTACAACACTTTGCCAGATGACATTAAACGATTAAATTCGATAGAAAAGTTTAAATCCAAGTGAAATCGTTTCTGCTGCAAAACTGTTTCTATACAATTAGAGACTATACTGAGCATCACAAGAAAAGTAGCATTAATTTTAACAATGATACATAATGCATTATTTACCATTTGGACTGTATAAATGAGTATAAACAACCTATAACAACTATTGTACTACAGCTTCCGGGTCAATGACCCACCATCTCGATCAGGTTTTTCATCCAGTTTCCCTGATCCATTAAGCAAATGCTGAGATGGCCCCTTGTTTTGCTTCTGGACATAAATGTAACTTCATTTTTCTGTGCACGTCTTCTAGAATTCAGTGGGAGGACTAGGTATCGTTTCCATGTTGTCATGGCAGGAAATGTAGAGAGCCAAAATGTGTGCTTATTTATCTTTGAAAATAGATTTTATAACATGGGGTTTTTTGTTGTTTTTCTCCTTTCAAAATTCAAAATGTATTGCTTATTTATCTTTGAAAATAGATTTTATTACATGGGAGCTTTTTTTAAATTCTCCCTTTCAAAATTCAAATTTCAAGTAGTATATGACTTAGTGTAGAGATCACAGAATTTTGAAAATGTGCACACAATTCACTTTTCCCTATAGCACGTCATACGCAGTTTTTAACTGTTTTTTTGACGTAAAATAAATAAATAAATAGTATTAAATGTAATTTTAATATGATATGACATGTAGCCAGACACGTGTTTCGGGAACACTCTTCCCATCCTCAGTGGTTCTACAATTTTAAGTACATAAACAAATTACACATGTATTAACGTCAACAAAATCATATATAAACAGTGAACAATAAAATAATTATTTAAAATTAGTACTTACCCAAGTAACACAGATTAAACGCATAATTTCATGGAAAGTCGTCAAAGTATGACACCATTTTGATCGTACGCTGTACGAATGCAGACTGCGGGAAGGTTAGGGAGGAAATGAACGGATGGTAAAGCTAGTCAATTAATAAATTTATAATGGGGGAGGATTTTACCATAGTTGCTCATTTAAGGCATAAAGTTAGGTTTTTTGGATAATTTTTAATATTCTAAATTTTTCTATATATTTAATTTGGTACCTTTATTTTTGAAATGTAGAATTTTGAAATTAGTATCAGGATCGAAAGAGTGGTTATTTTGAATCATTAATTGGTTGGAATTAATGTGGTTATGTAATCATATTAAAATTACATTTAATACTATTGTGGTAGATACCTCATTGACCCCAGATAGTTTATCATGGAGTGCCACAAAATCTCCGCTGCCACCACAGAATTTATTCAATAAAGGGTTAAGACAGGACAACGCGGTGTATTTTTGGCGCATACGAATTAGCTTGAAAATGCAAATCGGCGCCCGTGTTGGCTGGCAGCCTGGGCGTTCGGTCAGGCCACTCGCAACGGAATCCGCCACAAAATGGAACGGGGCAACACAATTAGATTTTCGCGCCAACGCCGTTCAGCGAAATGATAAACAGAGTCTTCCGATTAGACTATTGCAGCTTTCATTCCGATCGAACCAATTTATCAGGCGAGTGGCTATAATTGCTACATTAGTATTTTCACCGCGAACAGTAATGTTATTCGAGATCACACAGGAACAGTAGGCTTATTGATATTTCCGCAGAGAAATTAATGTGCCTTTGAAGTGATAACCTATTTGGCAATACTGCTACCTTTTTGCATGATCAAATGCGCAGATAACATGTTCGTACTGCTATTTATTGAAATATCCGCAGATATACTTTTACGTTGCCAGGTGCTGTTAGATGCACTGAAGTTGTGAAAAATGTGAGTTCTTAATGGCCATGGAACTATAACTTTATGAAGAAAAGGTTTCGGCGGACTTCTTCTCAGCGAAAGTCCACAAGCGGAGATCCGACAAGGCGTATGTTCTCCATTCGCAACAAGTGGACTATGTAGATCATGTGGATTCGACTGAAACAGCACTGCGCGGAACTACTACTCATGTGTTATAATCTCACGTAATTGGCGAATAATTTTATCTCCGAAAGAGGCATCAAACGCTCACAAAGAGTCGGATCATACCCACATCGATTTTTTCTTCCTAAGTTTTCAGCTTCAGAATTATTGATTTCAGTATCCGCCCAGGTACGCCCTTCAGCGGAATACATAATACTTTTTACATGGAACACGCGCGGACTCCTCAGTCTGTAGTCAGCAGACTTACGATCCTTCACGACAACATACTGTACAAATCTCTTTGGTGACTTAAAACACGGATATTATTTTAACAAAGCTGATTGTATTTTGTTTCTGAACACGATCCTAGAAAACTACTTGATTTATGTACAGAGAGTCTTCTCTTGATTATTGTTTATACGGCACACTTCTCTTGATTATGTATTTACACTACCTCTTGATTATTAATTTTCACTGTTCACTTCTCTTTCATTGTCGTACAGTCCTAAGCGCTGACCACTGTTCGATGCACTGGTCACAGTCCACTGCATTGATCACACCTGCGCTTGCTCCGGTGATCAGTTCCGCACTTTACTCGAATAGATTGCAGACAAATGGCCGGCCGCTGAGGTATTGGACGATTAACAATTGTCTGCAGTTCTGTGTCGCGGGGTACCACACATTCGATGTGCCCACGTATATAATGAAATAATAAAACTTTCGTTAAGTGGTGACTCGGATTGGATTAACAAAAAAACAACGGACCAACACAATTGTCTGACATGGCTCTTTCAATTCATATAACCTTTTAAAATACCAAATCCTTATGTTATTGGCGTTTATTTTGTGTTTTGATTCTATTTGTGTTTGGTCGTGAAACAAACAGCAAAGGCATTTGAAGTTACTTTAAATTCCCCATTCTATTCTTGCACGTATAGTTGCATTAAAAAAGGCGCATTTATTCAACTAATGAACCCGATACAACACTAAACTATACTTCGATTTTTTAAGTGACCCATGACATAGTTCATTGTTACACCTCCTGCCATATAAAATGAATCGTTTTAACAGTGGTAAGCACATTTATAAGGCCACGAGCCCCGTTGAGACGGACGTTCGCGAACCGTTTTTCCTAGTTGAAAAGATGTATAAGCAGGAGAAGAAGAAAGAGAAGCATAAAATGTATCCGACAGACGAAGGATCCAGGATTTTAGAGGAAGAATACCGTGTTCGTTAATATTTCATCATTTCTTATGAACCAGGGTGCTTTCAATGCTTTTCTTACCTATTTATTTTGTACAACCTCTAATTTTTGTATATGACATTTTGCTGCACCACCCCAAGTGGGGCATGCACGAGTTAACGAAGGGCGAATTATCCTTTGAAATATAGTATTTATAAGGTAGGAGTTGTAACAATGACCCATTGTCACCGGCCACTTTAAAAACATCGAAGTATAAGTGCTGGTAAGTGTATGTAAGATGACCCCGAGCGACGCCTATTCACGGGTAGGGGAGCTGCCCATCACCGCGTCCATCTCTGCGGCAGTAGGCGACGACCGATGACATTAGGTCATTGTTACACCTCCTGTATTATAAAACGAACCATTTCAACAGAGGTAAGCACATTTCAGAGGCCACGAGACCTGTTGAGAAGGACATTTGCAAATTAATTAAAAATATTAATTTTACAAGTTAGGAGTTGTAATAATGACCCTCATGTCACCGGCCACTTAAAAAAATCGAAATATAAGCGCTGGTAAGTGGATGTAAGATAACCCCCGGCCACGCCTATTCATGGGTGCGGGAGCGGTCCATCGCCGCGTCCATCTCTGCGGCAAACCACGACGACGTCGGCGGCGGCCGATGACATTACGTCATTGTTACACCTTCTGTATGTCTTAAAATGAACCATTTTAAGAGGTAAGCACATTTCGGAGGCCACGAGCCCTGTTGAGAAGGACGTTCGCAAATTAATTAAAAACATTAATTTTATAAGTTAGGAGTTGTGACAATGACCCCCATGTCACCGGCCACTTTAAAAACATCGAAGTATAAGCGCTGGTAAGTGTATGTAAGATGACCCCGAGCGACGCCTATTCACGGGTAGGGGAGCTGCCCATCACCGCGTCCATCTCTGCGGCAGTAGGCGACGGCCGATGACATTAGGTCATTGTTACACCTCCTGTATTATAAAATGAACCATTTCAACAGAGGTAAGCACATTTCAGAGGCCACGAGCCCTGTTGAGAAGGACGTTCGCAAATTAATTAAAAACATTAATTTTATAAGTTAGGAGTTGTAACAATGACCCCCATGTCACCGGCCACTTAAAAAAATCGAAGTATAAGCGCTGGTAAGTGGATGTAAGATGACCCCGGGCGACGCCTATTCATGGGTGCGGGAGCGGTCCATCGCCGCGTCCATCTCTGCGGCAGACGACGACGGCGGCCGGGGCGCGGCTTCTCAAGGGCGCCTTGTGCTCTGCGGGCGACCGTCAAGGCGCCGCGACGCCGCCGCAGCGGAGACCCACAAATGGACCCCCGCGCTGCCGCCCTACAGTGGGCCGGAGCGACGCACGCGCGGAACAAATTCCTTTCTTCAGAATTCTGCGGGAGAGTAAGGGAGACCTGTGGTGAGTACGACGTATTCTCTTCACCGTATCTAGCGTTATTGGTCTGTCTGAGATTTTCTTTCGTCACGCAGCTGTAGATGCTGAAACGATTGTAATGGAAAGCTACAGATTTATTTTTCCAGTCCGAGAATCTAACCCGGAATCGCACCACGGAAGTCTAGCACGCTGTCTATGTGTCACCCGAGGGGCATTTATTATTATTATTATTATTATTATTATTATTATTATTATTATTATTATCATCATCATCATCATCATTATTACTTCCATTCTTGCTATTATTAATATTATTATTATACTATTTATATTATAAATATTAAATCCCTAAGGTGGCCAATGCGCAGCGTACTAGCATCCATGGCACTAGCTCCATGGGACTCTAGCGTACTAGCCGCCAGGGAGCGTTACAATGATGGTCGTGGCAATATTCATCCATTACTCAAGGCGTACCTCGGATACGCTGATAAAGCAGGTAATTGTCGGAGGAATTGATGTTGTCGTATATTTACCCAGAGTTCATTTCCATGACGTAAGTACAACATGGTCGCTGTAGATTTTCCACCTTTCAAAAATCTACGCAGTCCGGAACCGAACCCACACTCAGTGAACTGAGAGACCAGTAAGTTCAACCACACACTCAGCTAGATGTGCAATTAATAGCTTGTCATTTCAAAATGTAAATGATTCCAAAACGATGTAATGTGTTTTCTGGACTAGATTGCCGGCCCAACTCGGAAAATGAAGTTTGGAGATGAACGATTTGAAAATATTCATTGGAGATTCAAATGCAGTAATGCCACGCAGAACAATTCACGAATTTTGAAGTAAGTATGCGAATTCTGCTAACAATGATTGTAATAAAGTATAATACTCGTAAAAGAAGTGTCGTAATTCAATATTTGTAGGCCGCAAGTTGCACCGAAATGGCATCCCATGCACGCAATATCATATATAAGGCAGTTTTAGAGGCTTACGCGTAGTAGTGGGTCTGTGGCATCAAAAAGAGAAAAACGACTCATCAGAGTTGGCCGGAGGTTATATTGTTACGAGACCGGAGGTCATATTGGTGCCAGCACATCTTAAACGATTGATCTCGTTGGCCCTTTCATGCCGGTGTTGTGAGAGCGTATCAAATGCGGTGCAATTTCGTACCTTACGCAACCTCCTTTTATTGATGTCTTACCGAATGACTGCGATTCTGCGGACTGGTGACCCTACATAGTTTTGTTAGGCAGTACGCAATTTCAATTAAACATCTCATCGCGGTAATATTTTCTCACATTATTATAAACAAAAATTGTTTTCCTCGAAGCTTGTAAGTCGTTGAACAACAGAAGCTGTTTGAAAGGTCAAAATCTTTGAAGTTTGTATTATTAAGTTAGTAATCAAATGCGCCCAATTACGGTGCATTTTAAAAAATAGTAAAATCCATTTTCAAATATGAATTCAACAGCCTCCGTGGAATTGTTAAATCACTCTAAGACTATTCATAAATAACACATCCGAGTTAGTACTTTTCCTCCCATCCTATAGTTTAGGGATAGAGAAGATGTTTATGATGGTGCAGGCGGTGAGGAGCTAAACGCAATTTTCTATCCGAAAATCGGGATCTATTTATAAATGGATGATGGCTGTACGCCTCCCGCACAACTCTGTCGGATTAGAAGCTTCTGAATCTGGTAAACACGCCAGGGGGAAGATCTAGTTGTTTCGTTTCGGGGATAAATAATTTCATTTTTTGATGTACTTTACAAGAAGACCCTTGATATTTTCAATGTTTCCTAAATAATAGAACATTCCTTCTTTAAATTTTTTGCTCGAATAAAGGAAAGTGCATTCGTAAATAGGGTACGTACAGTTCCCATTTCATTAAAGCCTGTAAAAAATTGAAAATTTCAAAAGTTCCACTTTATCCATGACTAGGGATGGCAAAAAACATCGATGTTTTCCACCAGAAACATCAATATATTAATATCCATATATTGCTTTAGATGCTTTCTTCACATCGATGTTTTTAAAATATTTTAAATTGTTTTTTAAATAAAGGGGTTTAGGCACGTTGTAGAGTACAAATCCACAGCGTTGTTTTGCGTCATCCTCTTTATCGCGCTGCACATTTCGCTTGAGCAATCTGAGGAAATTTTTGGTGGTTTTACTTCGATGGTATTTGAATGGAAGTGACTAAAGGTTCTAGTAGCGAAACTTTATGTTCTTTATTGTTAATTGTATTCTTTACATTCGATAATAATTGTTATTAACATACTGCTAACATGTTGGTAACCAAACGATAAAAAAATCCCTTTTACGTACTGTAATTAAAAAAGGATAGAAAAATAGGATGTTTATAAGTCTATAATTAAAAAACGATGTTTTTTCGTGGATGTTTTCATCGACATCGAATACCCTTTAGCGATGTATCGAAACATCGATATATCGATGTTTTGGTGCAATTTGCCACCACTATCCATGACGTACACCTTCAATATTAAAGCCAGAAATTTCTTACCAATTTAGGCAGTTCAGGGCATCAATTGATGTCACTGCAGTATCTCTCATCGGAAGGCTCTTCGGTTCGAGTTCCGACGGTGGCAGGATTTTCGAAATTATCTACATTGCTTGGTCGAATTCAGTCGATGTCAGGAGGACAATTCTAGCGACCGGCTACTCTGATCGATATTTTCCCTTGGTTTCTCCGATCATCCCCAGACAAATGCCGATGCAGTACACTAACAAACGCGCCACGGACCGCGTGACCGTTCCTTCATTTACCTTGTCATATCCTTAACCCTTACTTACACACACTTATTCCCACATGCGTTACACAACGAAAACATGTCGAGAGACCAGTTGGGCGCTGAGAGATTGACCCGGTGGGGGATGTACCTGCTTGTGGAAAACTCCGCAAGTCGGCGTGTAAGTCGCCGCCGAACCTCGCCATCCAGCAAGAGTTTATCGCCATCTCCCGTGATAAAAAATGCCCTAAACTGACGGGACTAATGACCATAGTAGTTGCGCCTTCAAACACTAATCAATCAACCAATCAATCAGAGATTTATGACAACAATTTCTCGTTACTACAATTTCGTTCTACAATTTCAGATCGTAGAAGCCATGTCATGTATTTTCTTTTATATGAGAAATTGCGGAGTAGCCAACCTCGTTGGCTAATGCGTGTGCCGACTCAGCGCCTTGGTCAGAACAGCGGGTTGGAGCCGTGGGCATGGTTGTTTGTCCCTGGCCTTTCATGTATGATTGATCAATTTTTTCGTGTTTCCGAGCGCGTCAACTGCTTTGGTAATTTGTCCCGTTAGTGTAGTGCGTGTTTTTTCGTGGGAGATGGCGGTGATCTTCCCCCGCTGGATGGCGAGATCCGGCGCCGACCTACCGTCGGCTAGTGGGATTTCCCCCTAACCAGAACTCTCCCACCAGCGGGGCACCGCCCCAGCCGGGACAAGCTCTACGCTCCCGACCGATCTCCCGGAATATGTGGTAGTGTAGTGCATGTTAGTGTAAGTGTGTGTGTGTGTGTGTGTGTAAGGGGAGAGGATAGGACAAGGAAGAGGCAGGAAAGATCGCGCGCGGTCCCTGGCCCATTTGGTAGGGTACTGCTCCGGCATTCGCCTGGTGTTGATTGGAGAAACCACGGAAAACTACCGAGCAGAGCTAGCAGCTAGAATTCTCCTCCAGACAGCGACTGAATTCGACCTAGCTGAAAAGCTAGTGTCGAAAATCCTGCCGCCGTCAGGACTCGAACCTAGGACCTACCGGTGCTGCAGTGGCATCATTTGATGCACTGATTTCACGTATGTGTGTTGTCGCAGAAGGCCTTGTGAGTCTGCTGACCACAGTTCGAGGAGCCCGCCAGTGTGGCTGGTGTAAAGGTTGATGTGTGTCCTCATGAAGGACATAGTGGGTACCCGGCGCGGATGGTCGAAATCGGCATTCTTTGAAGGTGGAAAAAGCCCCGGAAAGAAGAAACCAAAAAAGGACAAGAAGTTGAAGAGGAGGAAAAGTGGGCGTGGCCGCGCGTCCTGCAGTCGCGTTCCGGCTCACTGTGCGCCTGCTCCGGCGCTGCTGCTCTTATCTGATGAAGCGCACGTGCGGCCCCGATGTTTTGCACTCCGGCTAAGTGCTTAACTCTCTTTGCTTTATTTACGGGCCGCCAACGCCTCGAATTAATTCGCGGAGATCCTCTGCGTTCCAGCTACGACCGCGCTTCCAGCCTCTCAAGTTATCTTGCGAGAGTAAATGATGTGAAATGCTCGGTACGAAATTGGGCAACTGCTTATTAAAAACATGAGATAAGGTAAAATGTGAGTATTCCTAATGACCATTTTACATTTTCAATGAACGTTTTTGATTTATTTCAAATGGATATGAACAGACAAAAAAAAAACAATGTCTATTCCCCAACCGCGTTGCAAATTAAACAGATTCTTATTTATTGATTGATAGCGCTTCAAGAACTGAAGTACGTTGTTTTTTCTATAAAGAAATAATATCTTCACTATCAACTCCCAAACATATTCGGGAGGAAAGATAAATGACAGGTTAACAGGCTGCCTTTGACATTTTGAAAGTTAATTCATTTATTTTTTAATTAATTCTAATTTTTTAGTCGAACTACTGTTTCATTATACGAAGAGTTTCCGGTAGTCTCAAGACAATACACACCAGCCACAGAGAAACTCCCGTTTCTTCTAAATGTTATTACATATATTTAGGCGAAGATGTGAGTTGTTATTTATGGAGAGCTTGAGGTAGTAGCAAGGTCACACTTCTGTCAAAATCGAGATATTAACACATAGGAGTGGTGGAAGACTGCGAGTCGCGTATCTTGTTATTAAATATTGCTGTGCTGTGGCATCAAAACCTCGTTACCAAGGAGGCAGAGAAACGTCTTACATACAAGAGTTTGGAAATTGACATCAGCCGAATGTGGGGCGTAAAAGCACATGTCGTTCCGATAGTTATTAGAATTCTGCGATTTATTCTTCAGAATTTGCGAAAGAACTTGTCCAAACTCTCAGGACATTCAAAATAGCGGGAAGTGCAAGACAATGACTTACTAGGAACAGCCCATATTTTGCGCGAAGTATTCTATAGGCGCCGACACTCCCTAGATCTGCTGCTTACGAAACTGGTTGCAACCTGGAGTAAATTTTACATTCACCGACTCATTAGATCTTGTCGTGAATTAGAGAAATAATAATAATAATTATTATTATACATTATTATTATAATTAATTATGTATAATTATATAATAATAATAATAATTATTATTATTATTATTATTATTATTATTGCGGAAAAGTTGGTTCCAAATACCAACTCGCTTCGCAAATTCCAAAGAAGAAATATAGTGTGAATGTGTGAAGAATAATAAAATGTGGGTCTAATAGCAAATAATGGGCTATTACCAATAAAGCGATGCCCTACACTTTTCAGTATTTTCAATGACCTGGGTGTTTGGGTAAGATCTTACATACATATTGCAGAAAAAAACGCATAGTTCCCATAACTAGTGGTTAGACTCTGTTTAATACGTGTCTGCCCCCTTTGCCCTTATCGCACCACGAATTTTTACAATTACACTGCGTACAAATTGGTATGTATGTGTTATTTTTCGTATCCCGAACAACCGCGCGACCTTCCGCCGCCCTCTTCACTCACCACAAAGAAACTCAGTGAGAGTCCGAACTCATTCAGACGCTGGAATTCAACGCTCGTTTTCCTGTCAACATGTCGACTTTTTCGGTATAGAATTACAATACTTTATCTTTACCACGTAAGTAAGTAATAATAAAGTAAAAGTAAACTACGGTTCGATAGAAAGAAGTCGTTGATTGAATATCTGTAAGTGGAAGAGACTAATGCATCCAGCTTGCAGACCGCCACTAAACGCGAGTTCTCGAGAGACAAAAATCAAATCCAGTAACTTAAAATCTGCGGGACAAGACCGAAGAGGGTGAGGCGATCAAAAGAAGTAATAGCGTGGCGATGATGTAAATAAAATTACTTTCAAATTTACACAACATATACAAATCATACCTTTTACCGTGTAATCGGTGATGGAGTAAGACCGACAAAGCTAAGATTCTTTTTGTTTTGTTATTTTAGATCGCATCAACATCTAGGTCATTAGCGATCACTATTGGAGTTAATGATATGGTAAATGTGAGGATATAACGATATGGTGATCATAAGGGGTGAAAGGACGAACACAAATACAATAAGAAGCGGAGACCGGGAGCGGTAGCTCAGTGCATCAACTGATGTCACTGCAGCGCCTCTGACCGTGAGGTCCTAGGTTCCCACTCCCCACGGCGCCAGGATTTTCGACACTAGCTTTTCAGCTAGGTCGAATTCATTCGCTGCCTGGAGGAGAATTCTAGTGGCCGGCTGCTCTGATCGGTAGTTTTCCGTGGTTTCTCCGATCAACACCAGGCGAATGCCGGAGCAGTACCCTACCAAACGGGCCACGGACCGCGCGCGATGTTTCCTTCCTCTTCCTTGTCCTATCCTCTACCCCTTACACACACACTTATACCAACATTCACTACACTACCACATATTTCGGGAGACCGGTCGGGAGCTTAGAGCTTGTCCCGGCTGGGGCGGTGCCCCGCTGGTGGGAGAGTCCTAGTGAGGGGGAAACCCCACTAGCCGACGGTAGGTCGGCGCCGGATCTCGCCATCCAGCTGGGGAAGATCACCGCCATCTCACGATAAACAAACATGCACTACACTAACGGG
The DNA here is from genome assembly GCA_964035755.1 of Teleogryllus oceanicus. NCBI lineage: Eukaryota > Metazoa > Arthropoda > Insecta > Orthoptera > Gryllidae > Teleogryllus > Teleogryllus oceanicus. Next base: position 83,931,908 of record CAXIVR010000003.1, read on the forward strand.
AGTAATGACCAAAGCAATTGATGTGCCCGGAAACAGGAGAAAACCAAACCAAATCGAGGCGGAAGTCGAACCCGCGACCATTTTAATCGGTGGGATCTATCATCTAATTAAAAAATATACAAATTTAAGGTAATGTATGAATGAAATAATTATTATCAGAAATAAACCTTTCGGGATCCATTAAAAAAAAAAGCCTCCCCTTTCATCTTGAGCGGGGTGCCTGGAGCCACGCCCCCGTGGGCCGCCGTCTGCCTGCGCCTCGCCGCCGCCCGCAGAGCGGCAGCCATCGATCGACGCGCGCATTCACAGATCCGCAGTCACGGCAGAGGCTTGGGAACGGGGACGAGGACGGGTTGGAACGGGACAGGGACTGAGATGAGTTCGGACGACGGGAGACAGGGGACGAGACGAGGACGGACCGACGGGTCAGCGAAGGGACGGCGACGGGGACGGCAACAGGGACGCAAGGGAGGGACAGGGGACGGGACAGGGCGACGGGGACAGGACGGAAGGGACAGGGACGGACGGACGACGGGACAGGGACAGAGGGACAGGGACAGGACAGGGAACGGACGAGGGACAGGGACAGCAAGGGGAAGAAGAGGGAAGGGGAGGGGACAGGGACGAAGGGACAGGGGACGGGACGGGACGGCGACAGGGACAGCAAGGGACAGCAAGGAAGGGGACAGGGACAGGGACAGGGACGGGACAGGGACGGGACGGACGGGACAGGGACAGGGACGGGACGGGACGGGACGGAGGATGGGAAGGGACGGGAAGGGACGGGACGGCGACGGCGACGGCGACGGCGACGGCGACGGCGACGGCGACGGGGTCGGAGACGGGGACGGGGACGGCGACGGGAACGGTGGCGGTGTCTCGGTTTTGGCGCTGAGATCCGCCCTTGCCGTCCGATTACAAATGATGCGACTTTTAGAGCTCTTCTTTGTGGCAACTCATTTGGAAATGTTTTTACTTCACTCAGGTATAAATATTTATTTTAGAATACACATAAATTATTTGAATTCGCTTTATTTATTTTAGTCTTAATATTTATGACTTCGATGAGACCATAATAGGGATTGAAAGGCCAGCAATTGACGCAAAAGCATTCAAATTCGTTAAGAAAATATTTGTAATAAATAAGTATCGTCTGAGTTTACGTGGGAGCTAGCATTGCCGCTGTCTTTGCAGTGACTAACAGTGAATTCAATTGCTGTCTGGAGGATACTTCTAGCGTCCGGCTGCTATGGTCATTAGTTAGGTGGTGTCTCCGATCAACATCAGGAACATGCCGGAACAGGACCCTAACAAAGGGATCACGTACCTCACGCGATCTATCCTCTTTTCCTTGTCCTATTCTCTCCTTATACATACATTACACTCTCACACTGGCGGGAAACCGGTAGGGAGCTTACAGCTTATCCCGGCTGGGTCGATGCATCGCTGGGGGAAATACCTGGAGAGGGAAATCCCCCACAAGCCGACGTGTAGGTCGACACCGGATCTCACTATTAAGGCGCGGAAGAAATGAAACATTCACTACAACTATGGAACTAATGACCCTAGCAGTGTCCGGTAACATCCATAAATAAATATATGGTTCCTTATAAAAAGTATTTCTTGAGTAAACATACTTATTAGTATTAACATCTTATTCTACTATTTTTCCAAATAACGTAACCATCCTGAGCACCAACGCAATCAAGCAAAACCAGAAAATCTAATAAAAAAATTTTACTAATGTAATTACTCATTTGAGTTCATTGGCCTTTCAACTTCTAAGGTCATTGAGACCCGTTGGTGATAAACTTATGGCTAAATGACCGTGATAATTTGAGTGTTGTTGAGGTAGTGGTGAAATGAAACGCGGGCAAACGGGAGAACCCCGAGAGAAGCTACAGGGAGGTCGCTTTGCGACGCCTACGAAAAAGCAGCTCTGCAAACTTAAGTCGACTGGGGCGGTGGCCTGCAGCGAGAGAGGTCTGGATACGAAAACAAAACACAAACCGTCGCCAGGTCGGCGCCGGATCTCACAATCTAGTGGAGACGGAACACTGCCACCTCCCCGGATGTAACATGCATTTCGTTTATGGTACTAATAACCGCAGTGGTTGACGTACCTCTGAATCAATAAATAATAACTCAAAAACTGGAAGATAGTAGATTTATTTCTGCAAGAATCTTTCTTATATAACTTGAAATTGTTCAATGGCATTTGAACGAGTTCCTCAAATGAGATGGTTCCTCAAATGAGATGGTTATTTTAATGACAAATCATACTAAAATTAAAATCTATTTTTAAATAACGTCTATTTATGCACAGATTATTCTGTGCATACATTCTGTTCGTCGAGAGTACCGAACTGTGATAAACGATCCGCGTACCATCTACTGACGGAACTCTTATTGGAACAGCTACACAGACCTATCACACTTGATAAATGAAGAGGCTGACTTCAAGCACTTTACAATTCTAACAAAAGCAATTAACAGAATTCGATGTGAACTCAATTAACAGAAAACGTCTTTGGTAGGACGCCACGTCTCTTCTTGTAGTATGGACGGGCTGTGGTGGTACCCGTGGTGACAAGTAAGGGATGACAAGAAAATTAATGAAACCGGAAATATCTGATGAACCTTCGCATGAGAAAGGTTAAAACTGTTCATAGACTAGAATAAACACATATACTACTGTATTTAGTACTTGGTTTAGAATTACAAAACTAATTAGTTTACGTATTTAGAACTTACCTTTTACTTCCTCGCTACGGAGTAGAGAGTAAGTTGTGTAAAGCTGCGCGAAAAAAACTGCGAATTTTCGGCAGAAACTCCTATTAGAGGGCCCTGGTATCGAAAAAGTGGATAAATCCAGTTGCTAAATTTAGAAAAAAACCTCTAACACGTAGGGTAACCAGAATTCATGTTTTGTGGCTCCTTGATACAGGAAAATTGAATTACGGCAAAATGTCCGCCTGTCCGTCCGTCTATGAACAACGCTAGCGGGTAAACCGTTCAGCCGATTTTCTCCAAAACTGATATTCCCCAATCAACCTTACTGATGTTGCGGTCCCTTGAATTTGAAACTGATATTTTAAGTTTGAGGGGTACTTAACATGAAGTCTCTGTGACATTTTCTAAATTAAAAAAAAGGCTCAATCGTTTTTGATTTAATTTTGCTGTTGGATTGTGAGAAGAACGTTTATGAGAATGGTGCAGGTCTCATGTTGTTGAAAAATTTTGATTTTTCAAAAATTGCAAGAATTCAAAATGTTTTCGCCGAAAGTTTATTTTGCCAAAAGTTTTTTTAACTTGAACAATATTCAAACATTCTGATTTGTTAAAGGAATCATTTATTTCCTTCACAAGCACAATGAAATTGAATTTTCCTCCTTAAAAGATTTGAAAATATTTTTGTGACTCTTCCGATTCGCGTGTGATTTTGGTTTAGTGAACAAGGTATAATTTTGGTATTTTGAAAAGGGAATAGATTCAATATATTTATTCTGTTTTATAAATACTGTGTTAGGATTTTTTTCCTCAACAAGGTGACTTGCAACATTAAAAAAGTGATGTTCGGTGTTTTCACTCTGAAACGTATGTCCTTAGAAAATGGGGAAAGAAACTATACGCAAAACAGCAATCTCTGTAAAAGAAAGTGCAACAGAAAGTGTCACGTTAATGGAAATAAGTTGCATATGAGCTTATGAATGATTAAAAATAAGTTTTGCCAACAATGTTCACGAGGGCAGAAATCAATTTTCTTCAATACTCGCCTTCTTTCTTTTCACTCAAAGAGGATAACGACCAGAACGGAGAAACGTCTACCGGAAAACTGTTACCAGAAGCCCTGCAATTCCACAAGTACCACAAAAACCTCGGGCCCGGGATCTTCCATTGAAGCCAGAAACCGTTCGCCCTTCGGGGAGCATCTGCCCCTTGTCGAAGGTTTACGACATGCTAAGCAGATCTACAGGAGCATTCACAGGACGTTTCCATGAGCCGTGAAACCATGTTAGGTGCTTGGGGGAAAGAGAGGCCACTTCAGCTCAAGACAATTTCCGTGCAATTCGGAAGGAAAGCGCGCGGCTCCTGCGGCGGCGGCCGTAACTGTCTGTCGCATTCATCTGCCCCCACCCCCACCCCACCCCACCCAGCCCCGCCCCCGAGCCTCAATTTGCGCCGGAACACGGGTGCTCGCGGACCCGCGGGCCCGTCCATAAAAGTATTATTTCCGCGCGGGCGGGCGTCGGGGGGGGGAGGGCGGTCGGGCGAGCGCTGCGGGCGCGGCCGCGGGCGAGGACACACGCCGCTCGACGCACGCTCAACTTGATTAAATACAAACTTTATAACGCAATTACCCGCGGGCAAATTGTGCGGGATGGGCGGGGACGCGCACCGCGACGGGAGCAAGGTGTGCCTGCGGGCGCGCGGGAGGGGAGAGGAGGGGATGGCGGGCGGCAGGAAGCAGGTGGAACACGGAGCTGGAGGGGAGGGGAGAGAAGGGAAAGAAGCAGGTGGAGCACGGTGGCGGTGGAACTGGAGGGGAGGGGAGGATAGAGCGGGGGCAGGAGAAGAGGAAGGACCAGGAGGGGAGGGCGAGGATGGAGGTGGGGAAGAAGCAGGTGAACAGGTGGCGGGGAGCGGGAGGGGAGGGGAGGGGGGCGGGGAAGAGCAGTGGAATACGGTGGCGGCGGGCGGGGGGGAGGGCGAGGGGGGGGGGAGAAGAGTGGACGGTGGCGGTGGAGCGGGAGGGGAGAGGTGGGGATGGTGGGGGCGGAGAAGAGGCAAGTGGAATACGGGGCGGCTGGGCGGGAGGGGAGGGCGAGGGCGGGGCGGGGAAGGAACAGGTGGAACACGGTGGCGACAGGAGCGGGAAAGGAAGGGAGGGCGTGGTCGGGGCGGGGGCGAGGAAGAAGCAGGTGATACTCGGAGGTGGCGGCGGAGCGGGAAGAGAGCCGCGACGAGGGGCAAGCGGGGAGAGCAGGGGTTGGCGTTGTTCGAACAGAAGAAGGGATATTTTAGGGAAGAAGAGAGAGGTGAACCGCAAGTGAGAAGTCGCCACGGTGTCCATATTGCTCCGCTGACGCCTCCCTATCCGCACCCCAGTACGTAACATCTGACAAAATGAAATAAAACTGGAAGACACAGCCGGAAACAGAAAGTGTAAATTAGACACCACAAGGAAATACCTTCATTAATGAAGTTTGCAAAAAATACCTCTCGTTCATCAAATAACAGACATCAACGAGTCTGACGATGGGGCGACGAGGGGGCGAACAAGCAGCCAAGGAGGCGAGGATGCGACGAGAGGGTGACGAGGGGCGTAGGAGGCGAGAGGGCGGGGAGGGGGTGACGAGGAGTGACGAAAGGCGACGAGGGGACGAGGGCCAGGAAGCGACGGGGGACGAGGTGGTGACGGGGGCCAAGGAGGCGAAGGTGTGACGAGCCAGCAACGAGGAGCTGACGAGGGGGCGACGAGGGGGCAACAAGGGGCCGACGAGGGGATGACGAAGGGGCGACGAGCGGCCGACGAGGGAGCAAGGGTTCGAGGGCGTGAGGGGAGTGTGGGTGAGGGGAGGGGGCGAGGGAGAGGGGTGAGGGGGCGAGAGGAACGCGTGAATTCCCGCTTGAACGTGGAAGGCCCGGGGGACAGGAGGGCAGAACTGCACTTCAATGTATTGTCGGCGCTGTCGCCTGAATGGGAAACCTGTCGCGGTTTGCGGACTGCCGGCCGGGCACGCTGAGTAATCGACAGCCATTTGCCCCGGCGCCGTCGCTGCCGCCGCCACCGCCACCGCCACCGCTGCCGCCGCCACCGCCACCGCCCCGCCACCGCCACCGCCACCGCCACCGCCGCCACCGCCACCGCCACCGCCACCGCCACCGCCGCCGCCGCCGCCGCAGCGAAAATGCTCCACGCCGAGGGGCTTCTCGAGCAATGGGAAAGGCGTCCGAAATGGGCACGAGGGTGGCTCCCTCAAACGCGGGTCTGGATCGCTCGTTCTTGCGTGACGGCGAACAGGAACACTTCCACTAGCTGAGTTGATTGTCGGGTATCAAATTCATGGGTGGGTGGGTGGGGGCGGTGAGTGAGTATTTATTGAGACCAAGCGCGTCAACAATTTAGGCCAGATGTCAAGGTCGGTGTCACCAGCGGGAGTCCGTGGCACGGGTAGCACGCCGAAATCACCCCCCCTCCCCCACGCAGTTGATCACCTCGCCATACGCGAGCAGTAGGTAGTCGAAGTCGCCCTGAACGCGTTTACGCTTTACACACGAAATACGATTAGGGGGATTTAGGTAAATAAATTTAAGGACATTTGTTATTTTTTATTTTTACTTTTATTGGTCTGTGCATATCCTCTTTTCTACATGCGATTTCACCATGCCGGAAAACGGCGGGATTACTACACATTGTTTCTTTTCCCGACGCTACTTGCACTCCTGGCATGGCACGGTGTGCCAAGAAGCGTGCCATTGGCACCAGTAGGAGACCTTGAGATCCGTGATTTAGGTATATAGTCCCGTAAGTGTAGTTAGGTAATGGCACGGCAAGTGACGGAGTTCGTCCACCGTTGGATGGTCCTACAGGTCGGGTTGTGGGAGAGTGCTCCTCGGGGTATCTCACATCAACGGGGCATTACCCAGCTGGGGGAACCTGTAAGCTCCCGACATTTGCGGTAGAACACGGCGTGTAAGCGAAAGAGAGTGGGAGGAGGGGAAAGCATTAGGAAGGAATGGTCGTGCGCCGCCCGTTAGGATACTACTCGAGCAATTGCCTGACGTTTTGGGTGAAATCACGGAAAACTACCGAACAGTGCGGCCGGTCTCAAAATTTTCCTTCGGGCAGATTTAAATTCGACACAGTTAAGTAGTGAGTGTCACAAATTCCCCACCTACGGGACTAGAATCTTAGGATCTTAGCATCGCAGCCGGTCCACTCAGCAGATTGTTTCTTTTCTTTTTTAACAATTGTTTATGAGAGAAAACGGTAATTAACGAAGATTCAAGTGCTTCATTTCTCTGAAAATATGCGAAACCATGGCAATACTGTTGTACCACTTTAGATTGCATCGGAAAACATTAATGAGGTTGGCATTTCCGAACGAGAACGAAATCCCGCGCGCGATGGGCTTTTCCCTGCAACGTGCCCAATGGCAATCAACAGCGGCGGCGCCTTGCGTGGCCGCCCCCCCTGCCGGCCCCGCCCACCGCCCCCGACGCCCGACGCCGCGTTAGCGCGGTGTGGAATTACACGGCGCCCCATTTTTGCCCGCGCCGGTGGCAGACATATCATTTCCAATATGATAAACGCGAACCAAACGGGATGTCGCGATGTAGCATGCAAATATGCGCGCGACCGCCTCTCCCCGCCGCCGCCGCCACTTCCGGTGGCGCTCGCCGCGCCGACCGCTTCCCCCCCCCGTTGTCCCACCCGCGGCGATGTCGATATTCATAGCAACCGAATCTGCTCTCTGCAGAAACACAGCCGGTCACAGCATTACCGACGCTGTGCATTAGCAATCATCACATCCTTCGCCCTTGCCTTGGGCTCCGCTTTGCTGCTTGGGCTCAGGAGATGCGTACCCGAGCGCTGTGGGAAGTGGGGAGGGGGCGGAAGCCAGGGGAGGTGAAAGGCGTATGTGTTGCGGGGAAGGGCGGGGAAGAGAGGAGAAGCTTTCATCGCCGACCGGCGGAAGAGGAAGGCTGGTGCGCAAAGCGGTGAGAATCGGAAGCGGCGGGGCAAGACGAGGCGGCGAGGGTGAGGCGATGCCACTGTGATGCGATGATGATGCCACGAAAATGAAGCGCAGGGGACGAGGCAACTGGAGCGACGAGTGGGGGGAGGGTGATGAGGGACGGGCGACGGAGCGGGGTGATGGGGGCGGGGTGATGGGGGCGGGGTGATGGGGGCGGGGTGATGGGGGCGGGGTGATGGGGGCGGGGTGATGGGGGCGGGGTGATGGGGGCGGGGTGATGGGGGCGGGGTGATGGGGGCGGGCTGACGGGGCGGGGTGATGGGGTCAGGGTGATGGGGTCAGGGTGATGGGGTCGAGGTGATGGGGTCAGGGTGATTGGGTCAGGGTGATGGGGTCAGGGGTGATGGGGTCAGGGTGATGGGGCGGGGTGATGGGGCGGGGGCGGGGCGGGTAGGGGGGGGGGGGGGGGGAGAGGGTAGGCTGGGCGAGGGCGGACGGGCGTTGCGGGCAGGGCGCGAGGCGTATCTCGTGCGCGGGGCTGCGGAAACGTAATTAAATTTTTAGCGTGGGCGGGTGGGCGAGCGGGCGGGCGAGCGTCCATTAAGGATGCACAGAGCGTGAGCGGCGCAAGGCTTTAAGGCTGCAGCCAGCCGCCCTCCAGGGCCCAGCGCCACCTGCGCCCGTCCACGCGCTCTCAGCGCTCCTCGCGAGCCGCGGAGGCGGTTGGGTTAACAGTCGAGTCCTAACAGTCGGAGGTCTGGTAACAGTCGAACAGGCTTGGTTAACAGTTCGCTTTTGTCAGTTTTTTCAAAAATATTAGAGACTTTTTTACACACGAATGGAGAAAGACGTGTCTCAGTAAACACGACGCGTTTTCAGATTATCAACATGGATTTCGAAAATGAAAATCTACGGAAATAGACATATTTTTTTCCTTGAAGATGCCACTTCATCTATGAATCAAAACGAAGCACCTATCAGAATATTTTTAGATCTTTCAAAAGCTTTTGACGTCATTAATCACAACATTCTACTTTCAAAATTACCCTCGTGTGGAAACCGTGGTATTGCTCTAGATTGGTTATGTTCGTACAACGATTTCAGAGAATACAAATACCTTATTGGAATGATGGAAGATTATGATATTATATAAGATATTATATAAGACACTTTTCCGATCAACTGTCAATTGCACATGGAGTCACGCAGGGTCCGATATTATGCCCTATTTTCTTCCTATTATACGTAAACGATTTGCACTCGACGATTCGAAACGAATGAAGAGTTCTCTTTCCGTATGATAGGAATATCCTTTACCATAAAGAAATCATAAATAGATTATTAGATTAGATCATTATTTGATGCTCAAATTGATTCTGTAATAACAAATTAATAGTAAATAAAAAAACTGTTTCAATGTAGTTTTCCATTTCAAATAAACAAATGTCTACTTCACTGAAAATGAACGGTGTGCCATTAACTGATGTTAAGGTAACAAAATTTTTAGGTTGTCTCAATGCAGTCAAACCTCAAATGGAAGTCCATTTAAATAAATTGGACACAAAATAAGTTCATTACGCTATGCGTTCAGAATTCTTTCACATTCAGTCAGACTTCATATTGCTCGTTGTGTATAATTGGCGAATGTTCATTCCCATCTGAGATATGGCATAATATTCTGAGGAAATACATCTTCTAACTCCCAGACTTTTAGACTACAAAAAAGAATTGTACGAATAATAAGCAAATTCCACCCACGTGATTTTTGTAAGAAACTCCATTAATATAGAAATGTTACCATTATCTTGCCTCTTGATTTACGAATCATTTTTTTGTCAAAAATTACTTACTCAAGAGCGGGAATATATTTTCAGCAAAAGCTGATGACTATAACCGTACACTCGACGTAGTAATAATTTTTATCAGGTGACAGTATCAGCAGCTCTCTTCAAAAAATTCACCTACAAAACATCAACATTATTTTACAACGCGAGATGTCATTAAACGATTAAAATCGATACAAAACTTTAAGTCCCATGTAAAATCTTTTCTGCTGCATAACTTACAATTCTTTACATTTCTGTACAATTAGAGACTATATCGAGTATCAAAAGACAAAGAATGACATTTCGATCCCTAGTGAACATCAATGTATGTGAGTGTGTGAGGATGGGGGTGTCATCGATGACCCCCCCCCATGAATTGAAAAATCTTTAAAGGACAAATATAAATTTTAGAGTTAATGAATTACTTATTTAAGATATTACATATATTTTCTTCAAGTTTACATATACTGTGAGATCGTGTAATATTGCGGTAAGGAACATGAAAACTATCAACTAGAATGACACGTACATCCAGAAAATCTCAATCATTAATTCAATTTAGAAAACTAAATATTAATTATAATTTTTTACTCACAAAACATGTTAAAGTATTTCATTCAAATGAATGTGAATACCGACAAAGGTGGCTCAGGGCATCAACTGAAGTTAGCCCACGGCATCTGAAAGGGAGGTCCTACGATTCGAGTCGTAATGGCGGCAAGCTCCATAGCTACATAGCCAGTAGCTACATAGCTAGATCGAATGCAGTCGGTGTCTGGAGGAGAATTCTGGCGGCCGACGCTCTGATCGATAGTTTTACCTGGTTCCTCCGATCAACATCAGGCGAAAGCCGGAGCAATACCCTAACAAACATGCTACGGATCGCGCACGTTCTTTCCTTCCTCTTCAGTGTACTTTATCCTTTACACACACACACACACACTCACGTGCACTACCCTACCGCACATATCGGGAGATCAGTCAGAGCTAGTCCCGACTGGGGCGGTGCCACGCTGTTGGGAGTCACTAGGTTGGGGAAAATTCCCGCAAACCCACGTAGTTCGGCGCCGGCTCCCGCCAGCCAGTGGTGGAATATCACGGCCACCTCCCACGATAAAATCATGCACTACACTTGCGGGACTAATGACCTCAGCCATTGACGCTCTCGAAATTCCGGGAAATGTAATAAATCAATGAATCCTTGAATCAATCAATGAATGGGAGAAATGCAAGAATTTCTTTTAAAAAAATCATTTTTTTCTTTCTTCGTACTTACTACAATAATATCATTAAATGTGTGTAATTTGCCATGATTACTAAAAATAAGTTTTTTAAATAAGAAACATTACGGCAAATTATTTTTTTAAATTGCATTGTTTTAGAAAAACAACTCATTTAACACTAATTTTTTAGAAGGCAAGTACATTCACATCTTAGTATATACGTAAGATTATAAAAAATAGGAATACTGTTAATTTGTAGATTTGTGTGTTTTCTTCACGATTTGTAATACAAAAAAACTCAAAATTCACAAATTATTTTTCAGAACGTTTAATATTCCTCGTCAGTTTTTCTATTACAAAATAAATTCAAAGTCCTTTGCATTGGAAGCAAATAAGTGAGAATTCCTCCCCTTGATTACTCTTTCGGATACACAAGTGCTTTCATCTGGAGGGTGCAAACAACCACGCAATGAGGTCGCCAGTGAGTTTAACAGCGGCGTAGTCTGATGCACACGGTTCGTACTGATTCTGACTTCGACATTATCATCATAAATTATAATTCTGCGTCTCTAATAAATTTCGAAGCGTGTTTTATGTCATCCTGTCAAAGCAGTAAACAATTCATGACGCGATCCTGCGCTCTGAATCAACCAGAGGTGAAATGTCCCTTGAATGAAAGCGTTATGATTCGTTATTTGGATCTGTCTGAGATATAATGCACAAATAGATACTGCACAATGGGATTGGTTTCCAATAGAGTTATAGACAAAAAATGTTGAAACATTCAAATTAAATATAATATAAACCCAATTTTTTTTAATTGGTTATGTAAGGACGCATCAACATCTAGATCACTAGAGACTACTATTGGTGTTAACGGTATGGTATCTATGATGATGAAATGATATGACGATGATAAGGAGTGAAAGGACGAACACAAATACAACCATGCCCGAGGCGGGACTCGAATCCGCGACCCTTCGGTCCGAGATCACTACGACACTACTGCCTTAGCGATCTCGGCCACCGGGCCGACAAATACCCAATTTATTGTGGAATATCGGCGGCTACTGGCCCAGTTGTGACCACATAATCGGGCAGAGACCAGAAAAGCTGATAGAAACTTAACTTAAACAAGCACACAATAATTTTATTATCGTTTATGTTAACATTCAATACATTAATTAATTTATGTTAATTTTACGACTTAAGTAGCTATCAGTTGTAATTTTATGTTTTTCTAGTCTCTTCGGGATGATGTGATCACAACTGGTCACGAAACATTGTAGTCTCCTATGTTACACATTAAGTTGGCTATTTAATGTAAACATTTTAGATTTTTATTGTATGCCGAAGCCCGTCATATGATAGGTGATTTGTTCCTACATGTTGAGAAAACATGTAAATTAATAATAATAATAATAATAATAATAATAATAATAGTCTCCTATATTATTTCAATAGTATAAATAACTTTCACGGCTCTCACACGCAACCAATCTTTAAAAGTGAGGTTTCTAAAGAAAGCGAATTTCACGGAGGCGTGATGAAAATACTTCGTAAATAACTCCTGAACGAAGCGTTTTACGGCCTTAAACACAATATTTTTAAGAAACGTTTCTCACTCCGTAATATTCAGAACGAGGACAATCTTCATGAACATTCTATTACATTTTTGCTGGTCCGCCACTTCTCGATATTATCCCACCTCCTCAGAGACGTACAGAATCTGCAACTGAATTTGAAATTAAACTGTAACTTGATATTCTAAGCGATTTAATTACGCGGGTGTACCTCTCTGCTTGTAATAACGTTAAATAAGAATATTTATATTGACAAGGATAATTGAATTGTTATCAATTACCAGGAGACTTACAAGGGACGGAGTATAAGAGAAAAAGATATATTACAGGTTCTTGAAAAAAGATATATTACAGGCTTACAGAAAAATTGGGAACCAAGTGAGGTTTTACATGCGAGAGTCCTCGCACGTGCACGCTAGTAAATATAAATCAGGTTGAAATAGTGCCAATATTTATCTTACCAAGGAAATTGCGACGATAGATTTGCATCTGGCTTAAATAAATAATAAAAATAAAGTACACAGAACTGGCGGCAGATGTCAAGGCATTCGGCATCCCAAAAAGTTCATATTATTCCACTGGCTATTTCTTGCAAGGGGTTGTATCAAACAACACTCATAAAAATTTGAAACTTATTCAAAAACTCAAAGACACCGTCACAATTATGCAAAAATCTGTTATCTCGAACACGTGTAGGATTGTAAGAAAACTTGCGTCGTAAGAAACGAAATTGCGTCGAAACTTGAATTGACCCGTCTTGGACACCAACACGACACAAAGCCAACTAAAAACTCGGCGAATGCCGAATAAAACAATGTTATATAGGGGCGTATTTTGATAACCTAAAAATCATCAAAAATGATCAATAAAATGCTTTCCACATGCTTTAAAAAATGCCCTAAATGCAACAAAAGAATTACATAAAAATGTTATCATAACCGGTTCGGAAGATCATTTCAAGCTTTTGGAAATCCAACATTCATCAAGTAACATATGATACTGATGTCATAGAGACTTCTTGCTTTCATTCATGTGAACCCAGCTTTCAAACATTTAGTTTGGACTATTCTTTACCAAGAAATCTGTGTTTAATTACCCCGAAATCAACCTAACCGACAAAAGCGCTGATAGGCGTCACAGGAAAAACCTAGATTACATTCTCACAATGTCTGACATAACAATTTCTGAGCAAAGAAATCCAACAGGCTACTGATGCTTTGTGTGGAGAACATTTGTTGCATCTCTCAAGTATTATTTGAAGACAGTACTATTACAATATTAAAATCAATGCAATCAACGATAAATGCATTAAAAATTACGGAAGAAACGTAAAAAATGACTTATTGGTCAAAATCGACAAAAAATGCGAACAAAATCACATGAAAAATGGGTAATTTTCTTTGGTCGTGGCATAAAATTAATGTCTATACTATACAGAATTGTTCTAAAGAAATAAGAAAGAAATGACATTTCATTAAAATCGGTCCCATATATATATATATATATATATATATATATATATATATATATATATATATGTGTGTGTGTGTGTGTGTGTGTGTGTGTAATTATCCTGGAACGTTGAAATGGTCGGGGGAGGGGAACGACCCCGTTGGGGCGGCGGGTGCAGAGTAGCGCGCTCTATCGCGGGGAGCACGAAAAAGGGCGCGACCCCGATCTCCCTCCCGGCGCAGATTAGGCGCCTGACGAAGACGGATTGGACTCGCGCGCCAAATATCCTCGTTAGAATCCGCCCCGCCCACACCCTCCTCCTTTCGCCTCCCGTTCCCCCACTCCCGTCCACCCACAGCGTCAGCACTCTTGCCTCTGCAACATCGTCGACGGGCAAGGGCTAGTTTTTGGATTCCCGACGGTGCTCGGCGGAATTCCGAAACTAGCTGCATAGTTGGATCGAATTCAGTCACTGTTTGGAGGTGAAATTCTAGCGGACCGCTGTTCTGATCGGTAGTTTTTCCAGGTTTCTCACATCAATACCAAGAGAACGCTGGAGCAGTACCCTACTAAAAGGACCACGGACCGCGCATCTTTATGCTCTACTTTCCCCTTGCACTTTTATGCACTACACTATCACACATACAGAAGATCAGTCGGGAATTTAGGCTGTCCCGGTTGAGGCGGTGCCTCGGTGGGGAATATACCTGGGTAGGGGAAACCCGCAAACCGTCGTGTATGTCGGGGCCGAATCTTACGTTTCAGGTGGACGTATGATGGTGGAAACCTCCCGGAATACGATATGCACTACACCTTAGCAATGACCTTGCGCTCACAACCACTACTCAGCCAATGACGGCGGTGGAGCGCCGTCCCAGAACCATCTCCGAGCTCGCCCAACTCCTCTGAGGGGTCAGTGTTTTGCGGACACGTGGGGGGAATCAAGACCGCCATAGTGTATTTTTCAATAACACAGTCAATTTTTTTTTCACAAAGTTTTTTTTTAATTCACCGTCAATTTTTCACTTGAAATGATTAGCGCTTGCTTATATAGACGTGCTGTGAAACAGTGCTATCCAGGGTATTACGTGTAGAAGAAGGCAAAAAAATTATGCCTCTAGAAATATGAAAAATCCAAGGGAGACTTGCGTGAATCATTCTAGAGTCATAATTAACTTAGAATATGTTAAATGTTAATACTGTTGAGAGTTGAAGATCATTTGCTTGTTATAACAATTTGTGGACGTTTTTCAGCTCTTTGAATAAAAACTATCTTCGTTCTGACACTCATAGAGGCGGCAACGTTTCAGGTGTAGAGATTTTTTGTTCTCCAAGGTGTGAATAAGACACCGTGACAAAAAAGTTTAAACAGTGCAAATTGATAAATCGGTTGCACCGCAAAACAAGACCACTCGCATCAAAACTCACACAAATTGAATATCATTTATTCTGAATTCAACAAATGTTATTAAAGGAGTGGCGGTAGCTATTCGGAGGCTGAAGAAAACGTGCGCGTATAACATAGTCCACTTTAATTTCCCCCTCCGTCTAAAGAGTTGAGGCGCGAGCCGTGCTAGGAGGGTGGGTGGAGTCCATTTCGAAACCGCGGGTTTGGATTTTAGTCCCAGTTACGACTTAAAATGCACTTGACTAAGGCTGTGGCACCATGGAGTTAACCCGAAGAGCAGCCGGAACAGTTTGAGATATGCAATGCACTGGTAAATTTCCATTACAAATGCGTTATTGTATCGACTGTTACTCATCCGAATATTATATGCAAATTTGTTCTTCTTTTATTTGAACTCGAACGTTGCTGCATTTATTCGAATAGCATGACTGACAAGAAACTCTCTATATGCAGCAAAAAGGTGAAGTTACGACTAATAATTTTATTGACAATAAATTGTACGTGCCAAAAGCAAACCATCGTCCAGACAAGGAATTGGTTATACCAGGAAGTATCTAAATCTTGAGAAATTGGTTATTTTGCCTCCAGACAGTAATTATGTTATGATAATATTAAGATTATGGGAATAAGGACAGTTCTTTTGTTATTATTCCTTGTGATCATTATCATTTTTCATTTGAAATGTTTTCAAACCTTACCCACCACTCGTTTCATAATTTAAGCATCAAAAATATTCTTCCTATTCAATTCTTACATGATTTTTCAGGGTGCTGAACAAATAACTTTTCATACAATAATATTGTGGAAGATGCCAGCACTTTACAAGGTAACTCTTAAACATGATTTAAATTAAATAAATATAGTTTGAGTACGTATTAAATATTTAATTATTTTATTATTAAAAATGGGAATTTTGAAGATTTTTAAGGAGAATGTTAAAATATACTTGAGAAATAAAACTAATTCTATTATTATTATTATTATTATTATTATTATTATTATTATAAATTAAATTGATTTTTTTGAAGGGGGAGAATTCGACAATTCTTGAAAAAATTTTGAGACTGAATTTTAATAAAATTTTATTGGTTCTATTTAAGTTCTATGTGAATTCGAGAGTTTGAGAAAACATTCTGCTTTTCGAATTTTTCTTAAGAATTTATTTTGTATAATATTCATTTTATTTAAATTTGTGTAACAAGCATTACACCAAACGGGGCGTGCGGAAGAGAATGACGGATTACAGATATCTGTAATCAAGCAAAATTTGACAGTTGCAATTCGGAATCGTTGGCGTGACGCGGCGTCACCGAAGGACAGTTTCAATTCGCGAGCGGTTCGTCCAATCGCGTGGAAGAGATGACACGCGGGCGGACAAAGAGCGCCGCGGAGGTCGTTAATTAGGCCGCATGAGGCCGCCACCGCCGCCGGCGCTTGCTCGGCTGCTCCTTCACGCAGCGCTGGCTTCCTCGGCCCGATGGGCCCCCGCCCCTGCGGGACCAATGGCACGTGAAGAGAGCGCTGATGAAGAGGAGTCAGCTGCGGCCGGCAGCCATCGATCCGCCCCTTCGGCTCACCCACCTTCCCCCGCCCCCGCCCCCACCGCTAGGCATGGGCAGACAGGGCGCCCCGCAAGGCAAGGGGCTCGGTGACGGACTGATGGGGAACATTATTAAAAGAAATTAGAACTCGAGGAAATCGTTATCGTAATTGTATAAGTAGCGGTACCATAGTCTGATATTCATACATTTTCAATCATTTTTACCTTAATAGTAATTATCTTTATGAAATGAATTAAATAACGCTAACATTAAAATACGTTCACTGAAATTCATATTATATTTCTGAATTTAACAAGTAATTTTTTTAACACTAAACGAAACACAATTTTTTTTGCATTTTAAGCTCACCATGTAATAATATTATTTGATCACTAAATACTTTTACTTAACACTACGTGTCATTTAAAATACATTTCCAAAACCTTTTTCTAGCTTAAACGTAGCTTTTGTTATTTGTTGAAATGAAATAACGCAGCAAATAGTTGCTTGATACAACTTCCACTTTTTTTCCGAGAGGGCTACGTTTCAGCATTGGCCCTGGCCCAAAATGGTCTAGCTCCGGCTTTGCCCTCACCCATCGACCACACTCGCTCTGACCTGCGCCGTCTCGGCGTCCGACCCCGCCCGGCCCGGCGCGCCGCCGAATCTACATGGCGAGCAGCTGGCGGCCCCCGATCAGCTCCCGCCGCACAAACTCAATCACCGCGATGCGATGAGGCAGCCTCTCGGATTCTTTTGCAAACCACTGGCACGTAACTCTACCCAGGCCAACGGCAGCTCTCTGGAAGGAAACTCGTCTTCCGTGTCCACGGCTGTACAATAAGAGGCGTTAAAATACACCTCTTTTTCTAGTCTCTCCTGATGGAAATCTGGCGGATAACTTAAAATATATTCAATTATTCACAAATATTATGCTCGATTAGCTATAGGTAAGTGCAAGTATGTAAGTTTGATTGCTACGAAGTTTGTAAATGGTTGGAAAACTACCAGGAATATAAACAAAATTATGCAAAGAAACTTCGTAACTGACGAAGAAATCTAAAAAATGAATCACCTATGCGGAAGAGAATATTCAAAAACTATCTGAAATAATTGATTAATGAACTTAAGCGAATAATAATTAACATTAAATATTAATAAGAGGAAGTTCTTAAATATGATTAAGACTTTCCTTTTTAATTTCACAGAAATTATTTAAAAAAATAATAATAATAACACAAACACTTCATTAAATAATTATATTACATTATATATAATATGCTAATTATATTGTCATAATGTATTACCTATCCTAAAGAGAAACTAACAAGGGGAAAATACACCTGTGCGGAATTGATGCTATTCCTTTGCTGCGATTGGGTTCGTGCATTAAATTGTGCACCATTTTTCCTGTTTCATGGATGAAACGGTCTCTTGTTCGTAGATAAATCAACTCGCAGAATATGCAATTAAATATCGAAAATATAGTCCGGAATTTTCGATATCAAATCGGCGAATTCAACGTCGAAAGTTCAAAATAACTACATAGTTTACATTTCGGTTATGGTGCTCCATTTAATTCTAAAAGTCGTCCATCGTTCACAAACTCTCAGTTGGCTCAAACGTTTTATCATCGCTGATCTCGTTACACGCGAAAATACCATTCTACAGGAACACAACCCATGTAGCGACCAAAAAGTCGATAGAAACTAATCATATCAAGGATGCTGAAGCTCATTTTTAATTTCAAAAAGCTTTTGGAAGTGACATAAATTAGGCTAAGGTCTGTTTAACTATTATAGAAGGTTTACGATCATAAATGCACACAATATTAAAATCAAGCACCATAAAAATAATAGTTATACTTTTATATCACGTTGAAAACTGTTTCAGGAACTTTAGGTTAGGTCACAACATAGATTACAATACAGTTTGTCTCAACAAACAGATATTTTGTAACGTAAACTGCAAGCCTGTGAACCAGTTCTGAAAATGATGTAAAATTATAACTTTTCTCTTTTAAATGGTTACATTTTAAATTTTAACCATATTTATGGCCTTAACCCTCCTTTTAGAATTTGTTTGCTACTAAACTATTTAGTACAAAATCAAAACCTGTGAAATGAAATGGAGATAGGAATGCAAGTTCAGCAGGTCTTCCTGATAAATACTCAACCTCCGAGAAACGACCAACCGATCCATGTGCCTGCGGACGCGGACTCAAGGGCGATCCGGTTGCAGCTGTCCGAGACCTGTTCACAATGAAGGGTCTGTAGAGCGCGCCACGCCGGGCACTCGTAGCCCCGCCCAGGCAGCGCAGCACTGTGGACGAAAACCCCCAACAGGTGGTCAAAAATCTTCTGATTGATTGATTAGTCATTCCGGGCGCGACAACTGCTAAGGTCATTAGTCCCGTAAGCGTAATGCATGATTTTATCGCGGAAGGGGCCGGTGATTTTCCCCTTCTGGATGGTGAGATCCGGCGCCAACCGCCGGACGGCTAAAAGGTTTGCCCTAAACAAGTATCTCCCGCCAGGGGGACACCGCTCCAGCCGGAATATGCTCTAAGCTCCCGACCGGTCTGCTGGCATGTGTGATTGTGTAGTGCATGTAAGTGTGTGCGTGTATGTATATAAGGGGTGAGGATGAGACAAGGAAGAGGAAGAAAAGATCGCTCGCGGTCCGAGGCCCGTTTATTAGGGTACTGTTCTGGCATTCACGTGGTAGAAAGTCATAAAACCAGAAGCAAAATTGGGCCTAGCTATGTATCAAGTGTTGAAAATCCTGCCACCGTCGGGACTCGAACAGTAGGAGCTCACGGTCAGAGGCAGTGCAGTCGGTGCGTCGGCTCGTGAGGCGGCAGCGGGCGCAGCGTTCGCCTCGAGGGCGCCTCCCCCGCACTCGCAAGTCAGACCGCTCGTCCCTCCGCAGCTATAGAGCGATTTCCCTAAGGATGAGCCAAAGTGACAGCTAGTGCTGGCAACATAACTGAAGGTTCTGTGGTCGTTGTGCCCATTAGACTCCCTTCCTGCATTCGTTCGTTTGCAGTTGGCTAACTTGTAAATGGCTTCGACTTTTCCTTTTGTGATGTCCTCGTTCGACAAAAAATTGTACGCCACGAGAAATAATTGAAATTAGGAAGTGCAGTGTTATGTGCTCTTCTGTAAAAATTCTTTTTTTCTTTATACAATACATTGAATTTACTTTTTGTGTTATAAATATTCTGTTTATTTTAAAACCGATACTTTAATGCGAGATGCGTGCCGATGCACGTGGTTCCGGCCTTTGTGCTGTTGTGTGGCGAGCTCTGATTGAGAGCTTTCTATTTACATTCGTGGCAGTTTTCTTTTACTGATTGTGAGAGCATGTTAAGGGATTTTCTACATACAAAATTAAATTTAAATATTTCCCGGACTCGCGTACGTGCATATACCTCTGCGAAACTCTTAGACTTCTGCATAGGGATGTTTTCACAGGAGCCATTAGCACTTTACGAAGGGGCGTGACTGAACAGCTGTCGCGGTGGAGGGATACTTCTCTGAAATACATGTGATATTCACTTGTTTTCGCGAACTGCCACTTTATTTATTTATTTTACGTCAACAAAATAGTTGAAACTGCGTATGACGTGCTATGGGGAGAAGTGAATTCTGTGCACATTTTCAAAATTCTGTGATCCTTACACTGAGTCATATACTACATAAATTTTGAAAATAAAAAACAACAAAAAACAAAAAAGTTCTCATGTAACAAAATCTATTTTCAAAGATAAATAAGCAATACATTTTGGGCTCTTATCCATGATGTTCTGTGTCAAGGAATAATACTTCCTGCCGTAACAACATGGAAACGATAATTTGAATAACTATATTTCCCACTGAATTCTAGAAGACGTGCACAGATAATGAAGTTACATTTATGTCCAGAAGCAAAACAAGGGGCCATCTTGCCATTTGCTCAATGGATCAGGGAAACTGGACGAAAAACCGGATCCATTGGCTCATCCTTACGAAAATCTTTCTATACTGATTGGTGCTGCCTCATTTGAAAGCGGCTGAAGCTCTTGCGTTCTCTGCGATGTGCTCTCAACGCAGCGCGCTCTGATCGAAAGCTTTTCCGTGGTTTGTCCGATCAATACCAGGCGAATGCCGGAGCAGTACCCTAACAAACGGGCCACAAACCGCGCGCTCTCTTTCCTTCTCATTCCTTGTCCTAACTTCTATCCTCCTCACCCCTTACTTACACTTTACACTTACATGCATTACACTACCACACATGTTGGGTGACCAGCCGGGAGTTAGAGCTTTTCCAGTTGAGGCAGTGTCCCGCTGCTGGGAGACACGGGTTGAGGAAAAACGTCTGGCTGAGAGTTTGATCGGCTGGATCTCACCATCACGAGGAGGATCACTTGATCTCCCAATGAAAAAAAAATACATTTACGGTACTAATGACCTTAGCGTCCGGAATTACTAATCAATCAATCAAAAAATTGAAAAAAATATCAACGCAGCGAGAGCTACTAATCGCACTGTTTCCAATGCTTTGTCTCGGTCTTTGTCATTGTCTTTGTAGTGTCCGGAAATGTCTTACGGTGCAAGTGACGCTCTGTACTAGCTTCTGTATTATCATTGTCATTAGGCAACACATTCAAGTCCAAGACGCAACCTACTCTCGGGCTTTGCTTAATGCTCGACGATCCCAAGACCTGGCATAGCTGGTGGGGGCGCAAGTTTCCTCGTCTTCCCGCGCACGTGACCGAGTGTACGCCGGTTCTGGGCACTGAGGAGATGTCTCCAATGATGTGTCTATTGTGCTGTTATCTGTTGACCAATTTGAGACTATATTGCGAAATGTGAGTCAGTAACGACACTTTCGTTTGAAGTGGCGTTAGAGAGATTATTGTACGAAGGGATCGCTTTGACAGTTATTGTTTGGTCATTGCTGAGAATATGCCTGCAAATTACTCTATAGCACTTGTTTTGTTAGTGCGTTTGCTTACAGTAGGCTCTTTTGTAAATGACTTTATCACTATCTCTTGCAATGTCCTAACCCTGCTTCACGTTCATTTGCTTCCCGACCTGTCTAAATGGCCCCTTCTTAGGGTAACTCCTCTAAAGTCAAAGCTCTGTACTATGGCGCGCGTGTTGTTTCAAATTAAGAACGTTGAGCATGCCACAAAATTATGAGTCATTGCGACCAATAACGGCGAATAAATAGTTTTTGGAAAAATGAATTAGGTGAATAATTGCGAAGCAGCGATAAAAGTTGTGAGAGGAAAGTTAAAGAACCATAAGACACTTAACACACATACCCTCTCATTGTCCTTCTTTCCTTACAGAGTACCCGATAAAAGTCTCGAATCTAAGAGGAAAATCGACTGTTGAGCGTTCAGACACATCGCAGGTGTAGCGTCCGCTACTAAAAAACCACGCGGCAGCGTAGTGCACAGCGGGTATCGTGGACACTTTCAGAGTGGACACGTGTCGAATGCACCACAGTGGGCATGAAGCGAGGGAAGCCGAGCCCAAGGATGCAGTTCCGGGGGCTATGTGCCACTCTTGCGCCTGATGTGCCGCAAGACCAGGTACTGGCAGCCGGCGGGTGGTGACGCGGTCCCAGCGAGACTATAAAGACAGGTGAGCCCCGAAAACGGTCAGCATTGTTCCAAGAACTTTTGTCACGAGACTTTCGCGGGACGCCAGGTGCGTGGGAGACCACAAACGGGCGGGTATGACTGCCTGGCTCATACTATTAGCGGTGCATTCGGCTGTTAGCAGATGCTAAAAGGGGAGCAAATGTTCGTGTAGTAAACGGTACGGCACTTATGGATATATCTGTAAATAAACTGTGCGTATACCAAAGTTATCTTGTCTGTGATTTGTCCAACCCACAATGTCACACAGGTCGCTTTGTGGAAGGCAGATGCGGCGGCGCCTACCCGCAACAATAGTTGGCTCGAGGCCCAGCGCTGGCTGCGTCAGAGGATTCTCGGCGCCATCACGCGGCCGTTTCCTCAATTTGATTCTTAACAGCGCTAAGGACTTTTCATTTACAGTTACATTCTTGGTGGAAGCGGGGTATGGCTGCTACTCACTCTAGTGCCATCACCCCTCCCTTAAACACAGTCGTAATTACGCTGAACAATTAAGGAAAAACGCAGACTCCTCCTTTTAACGGCTTTTGATATGATCGAGCTGGA
Organism: Teleogryllus oceanicus; assembly: GCA_964035755.1. Taxonomy (NCBI): domain Eukaryota; kingdom Metazoa; phylum Arthropoda; class Insecta; order Orthoptera; family Gryllidae; genus Teleogryllus; species Teleogryllus oceanicus. The sequence goes on from CAXIVR010000003.1 coordinate 83,954,843, forward strand.
AACAGACACGTAGTCTGGGCAAGACTAGGAGCTTTAACTTGAATAAAGAAAATATAACCCTTCTTACACTTGTCTAATTAGTCATAATTAACGTGTATTTAATTAGTTTACATTTACAGTTTACAAAGCCCTAAGGAAATAGCTTTGTCAGCATTTTCATCATGTTAAGTTGAAAAATGTGTCAGAACTTTGTAACCGGATTTCACGTTTTGTCAAAATCTCTGACAATGTAGTTTTAAACGTTGCAAGTCAAATACGTCTTGAGTTCTCGCCAAACGATAATTCTGGTTATAATACTGGCAGAAACCGATTAAAATCAGTGTTCTGGGTACGTCATGCGTTATCAGTGCTGGAGAGTCGATGAGCTGAGGCTCAGAGCGCGACGTCGTCGAGGCGGTGAGGGGGGCGGCGATCAGCTGAGGGCGGCGAGGGGAGGGGCGCTTGGCGACGGGCGAGGGACGCGTGGCGGGGTAAAAATAGCCGTGCCCTCCCCCCTCCTCCGACCTCTCCGCCCGCCCTCGGGCGTCGCCCTGGGCGCATGTGTTTCGTCTCGGTTTGAGTCGCCGCCCGCCTCATCGCCCCGCCCCGCCCCGCCCCCTCCGTCACGCCACCCGCCGAGATAAGCGTGCGCTCAGCCGTGCGCCTCCGGGGATGAAATTTCTCGGAATCCCAGGCGCCCCTCCCCTCCCCCCTCCCCCCCCACCCCACCGCACCCGAGGGCCACGGGAGAGCTCGAGGAGCTGGGAACAAGCTTTGCTTGCGACCTGCGCTACGCAGCGTTAACAGTGTTCGATCTCAGTCAGGAGAGCTACCGCCAAGCGCCACATTCCCCACGACGTGTGACAGCGGTATCGACTAATAGATCAGAACTTGTCTAAAATTTTATTAATTCCCTTTTTTGCGGCTTTTATCCAGTCGACAGCCGATTACCCTTCACGTCACGATCGAACCCATATTGACCATTCACTAGACCCAACACATTTGCGGGCTCCTCTATTTGGGGTCAGCACATGCGAGACCCTCCGCCATAACACGTACATGAGAGGCAACCAACCATGTCCAAGGCGAGTGTAGAACACGCGGCCCTTGGGACCAAAGCGCTGAGTCGGTACTCGCTCTTAGCCACCACGGCCATCCAGGTCCGCTATTCCTTCTTTTATTTCTTTATTGCACTAAAACCACAATTAAGGTAAAAGTCTTTTAATCTATTCATTTACCTTCATTTCTCAACGGATAAATTAAGTTAATCAAGGCGAACAATATATGCATCTACAAAACTATATGTAACTTAAATCTCAAGATACAGCAAATATTTCATTAAAATGACCTTCGAGTAAAGACACATAATTATAAGATAAAAAAAAACTTAACAAAATTTCAGAATTGTATAGTAAAATAAATGAAACAAATGCAAGAATCAACTAATGAGCTACACCTACATATTTTCTTCATTATTTCTAACTTTTGGAATTTTCGAAAGTTCGGATTTTTTAATTATTACTTTCAAATTCATTAAATCTATTCTTGTAGATGAACAAGCATTTTTAATCCTAAAATACTAATAGAATAAAATTTATTCTAAGAACACGCCCAATAGCGTCTTTTAATTTCAAATTGAATTTAAACACATTTTCTTGTGCTTGTAGAGTAACACTAGTATTTTAGTTCGTAATGTACTTTTGACACATCACTTTACACTAGTCCGAAAGGTTTTTCCCTTCTTACTCGGACCGTATTGTCCAGAAGAAGAATTGCTTCGGGATTGCCGCGCTGGTGCAGCCTTTCTTCGGTTTTCTTGCGAATCTTTGTATTTCTTCGTTCACTGCTTCAACTTTCAGGTCCTTCTGCAGATCTTTATTTCTTATAAAACAAGGTGTTTCAATAAGATTTCTTAGCACTTTGTTAAAAAATAATTGGATAATATCGATGTTGCTCTGTCTGGTATACTCCCAGTGGACCATACACCCATATTGGTTTTAATGCTTATTTGTAAAGTAAAACCTTATTTATATTGACATGCAAGAATATCTTTCAATTACCCAGTGCATTTTTCTATATTTGACATTAAATTCTTCTCTTTTTTCTTCACATGCCATTTCCATCGAAGCTTGCAATTCAAGCTTGTCATTGAAACTTGCAATTGAAGCTTGTCATTCAAAAATAATTAAGTATATTTGCTAAAGGTACCATGTAATCTTTATATAAATTGGTATGTGTTCAGTACGCCTGTTTGTGAAGGTTATATGCACACTTTTACTTTTACTTAATTTGATAATCCAATCATTGGTTCATTTTGTACATAAACTATTGCTGTTTGTAGCTTCTGAGATGCTTCTATGTTTTTCTTATTACTAGAATCGCAGAGTCACCTGTAAATTTTCCTGAACCCTACGTTTTGGGGAGGTCAGGGATATACAGTAGGTACAATATTGGTCCCAGCACAATCCCATGCGGTACCCCTGTCTTAATTTCTTTGAGTCCCGTTCAAGCCTCGTCATGTTGAACTCTAAAATACTTGACGTTAAGTATGATTCCAGAAGTTCTGCATATTGTCTGGGAAGAACAGTCTTCAACTTGTACTTTTAACCCTTGTGCCTGGCTTTGTCAAAGGCCTGCGCTGCGTTTAAGAAAACTCCGTGACAAATATTTTTCTCTTCCAGTGATTTGTCAATGACGTTGCATAATCTGTGCACCTGATCTAATGTGGTGTGTTTTGTTCTGAATCTTACTGATGTTCTGGAGTTAACTTTTTGTCCTCAATAAATTGTTTTTTTTTCTTTTGAGCAATAACTTCTCAAAAATTTAGCCAAATTAGATAAAATGAGATCGATCTGTATGATGTAGCCTCATGTGGTAATTTCCCTGGTTTCAGTATCATTATAGTTTCGGCCAATTTCAAATATGGGCAAATATTTCAATCTAAATGAAGCGTTAATAAGATTTGTAAATTTTATTATAGCCTTTCTCGGCAGTTTCTTTCGAACTCTTGCTGCTCGACAGATAACAAATAACTTAGAGGTTATTTGAGTTTCAGATGTTGTATTTCTTTTTGTTCTTCAGATTTTGTAATAGGGGTAATACTTTCGTCATTTCCTGGCAACTTCGATTTTAATTGTTTATGCTTCATTATCTTTCTCCACATGAAGCTGCAATATTTATTCTAGATGCTCAGAAAAACTACCAGCTTCGAAAATATATCAGCTTTACAAATTTTAGATAGTAAAATGAAAATGAGACCTGCTCTCTTCAAGAAAAAAGAAATCAGAGAAAAAATCGGAGACTCTTGGAGTGTTTTGGATACATTTTTTAATAAATTAGATTGCATTTATGCAGAAATTACGCGAAAACTCCTCGTTTTTTCAAAAAATGACCTTTTTAAACCACTAGTTAAGTTTTTAAAGATCTTAAAATTGTTTATATCAGATTTCGTTTAAGAATGTGTGTGTGTGTATATATATATATATATATATATATATATATATATATATATATATATATATATATATATATAATTTGCCACGATCATTTTTTCGCAATTTATGAAAGTACCGAGGGTTTCCCGCAAATGCGATTAGTACAATTTTTCACCGTCGGTTGGTAAATACGAGGAAAAAAGAAAAATTTAGAAGACGTTTTGAGAAAATAATCTATGTCTGTACTAATATATAAAGACACAAGGGCGATGAGTTACTGGGCGATAATCTCTTAATATACTGAAACCAATATCGATGAAACTTTTGTGCTAGCTTCCTTTGAAGGTCAGGAGTACTGTAGGCTTTTATTTAAAACCATAAAACTTTACGTATTTACAAAATAGTTACTTTTGTGGATTTTTTCGTCCAGAATTTCATCATAGATTCAAGAGTTAATTAGTGTGCATAAGTTTAGTTGAGTGCCACCCCAGGCTGAGATCTACTATTGAGTTCATCGACGCACAGAATTGGTTATCTATAAGAAAGAAAAGCACTGTTTGTTTACTTTTACGAGTACATTCAATTATCTAAACAGAAACGTTCATATTATAGAACGATTACGACACATTTTCTTCACACTATTTATAAAGGTAACTTATATTGATTTTAATTGCGTCTAGGCGTCTAATTATAGGAAAAAAGGCATTTTGCTTTCAGATTTGCTTGATATTGTCGGAAAAAGGTATGAAATCACACGTGTTCTGCATTAAATAGTAATTGATTTCGTGTTGTAAATTAAGCATGTATATGCGAGTTGTACGAGCGTAAGTGAAACATATCAATGATTTAGTTGTTATGCTAAAATTATAACAGTGAATTTCAGTAGGGAAGTGTTCTTTTTATAGAGAGTGATAGCGTACCTTCGGGTGGTTGAAGAAGGCTTATTTAAATTCATGGGAATAAGTAAGGTAAGAAGTTTAATTGATGTAAAAAGGTAATGGGAAATAGGAATTTCGAGGAACTGAATGTATGTCAACGCTGTCTTCAAGGTTGTTGAAAATTGAACAAAGGAGTTTTCTTTAGTTAATAGAAAAACATTTGACGAGCCTTAATCCACTGTGATCTCGGATTTTTAAAGATATTATAATTATCCAAATGGTTAAAGGCACTATCCCGTCAGCCACTATTTATCAAGGATCCTAAAACGCATACTCGAATTTAATTGAAAGTACGGATAAATAGCATGATATTTACTCCGGGAAGGCGGGAACTTCAGCTAGTTGTTTAATAATTGCCTACATTTCACACAAAATTACTCGAAGACTACTCATTTTGGAAAAATCGTAAATGATCTTTCAAGAGACATCTTTGAACGGTAGATTTTCTTCAGGGAAATATGAGCATCTTGAATATTGTAGTTTTGGGAAGACGCCGAAAAACTGTTCAATTTGACATCCGCGTCATTTTAAGCGTTATTGAGGCTCTCGCTCTAAATTTAACAAAAAAATTTGGAGCCTTATTTAGAGAAATATTGAAAATGTTGAGGTTTCATGCGAAGTACCTCCACAAATACAAATATTTGTTTCAAACTCGCAAGTCAGAGAAATCATGCAGATCGATCGGGGAATATCAATTTTGGAGAAAATCGTCTGAGCAATTTAGGCGCTAGCGTTGCCCACAGACAGACATTTTGCTGTCAATCTGCTTTCCGTTTTCATTGATTAACAAAACATGGATTCTGACTACAGGACATGTTAAAAGAAGTAATTTATTGCATAGAGGAAGAGGATTTATCCGCATTTTGGTTTCCAGAATCCGACAATACGAATACTTTTTAATGTTGAAAAATCGACGATTTCCGCCGCACGAGTACAATATTTACTACTTAGGTTGTAAGAAGAGAAAGAAAAATACACTGTAAACCAGCCATTTTTCATTTGATTTTCAATTATTCGGAGGGTTAAAGAGACACAAGTCTTTGATTTAAGTTAAAATGTATTGTTAAGTAGATAAAGTACTTCGGGGATGACATTATCAAGTTTAACTGTTAATCATATGTTAATCTTTCCACTAATACTTTTAATCGAAAAATATATTTATCAGATTTTAAAATAATGAACAAATTGTCAATAAAGAATGAATAATAATTGGTAATGAGAAACTGACACAATATTGCCCTGTAGAACTATAATTTCAACGCCCATGGCAATTACTCCTAATTTTGAGAAGATCCACTTGAAAGGATTCCTTTGATTTGCTGCCGTAACTCGTTTTATCGAACGTTATGTCCTCCATATATTCCCTCATGGTATTCATCTGAATAACATTCGTCATGGTTAGATAAAAGATAGAGAATGGAGAAAAAGCAACAAAATTAAATTCACAAAAAAGTCAACGAGCGTTGTGAATTGTTTCACCCGAGAGACCGCATCTCTCTCTCGGCCGGCGATCCGAGATAACTCGCCGTTGTAATGGGGCGAATCGATTGCTGCATATTTCATGTCTTCGCGCTTATCAGGCCGCGCCCTCTAGTGGTCCCTCGGCAGCTTTTTCTCGCGCGGGTGATGGACGTGCGCGCGGCGGCGGTGATTAGCGCGCGTGCAGGGCGGGGCGGCGTGCCGACACGCACGCGCTCGCCGTCCTCCCCGCCCCCGCACACTCGGTCGCGGCACTTGCCGCTGCGGCATCGCTGGTATCCGCGCATGCTTTCTTGAGTCCTCGTTGCGCGACGAGTGGGTTTTGATTGATTGATTTTTTCGTGTTTCCGGGCGCGTCAACTGCTTCGGTCATTAGCCCCGTTAGTGTAGTGCATGTTTTTTCTCGGGAGATGGCGGTGAACTTCCCCCGCTGGATGGCGACATCCGGCGCCGACCTACCGTCGGCTAGTGGGGTTTCCTCCTAACCAGAACTCTCCCACCAACGGGGCACCGCCCCAGCCGGGACAAGCTCTAAGCTCCCGACCGGTCTCCCGGAATATGTGGTAGTGTAGTGCATGTTAGTGTAAGTGTGTGTATGTAAGGGGAGAGGATAGGACAGGGAAGAGGAAGGACAGATCGCGCGCGGTCCGTGGCCCGTTTGGTAGAGTACTGCTCCGGCATTCGCCTGGCGTTGATCGAAGAAACCACGGAAAACTACCGATCAGAGCAGCGTCCGCTAGAATTCTCCTCCAGACAGCAGCTGAATTCGACCTAGCTTAAAAGGTAGTGTCGAAAATCCTGCCGCCGTCAGGACTCGAACCTAGGACCTCCTGGTTAGAGGCGCTGCAGTGACATCAGTTGATGCACTGAGCAACCGCTACCGGTGCGACGAGTGAGGAGTTTGGTGATTTTGACAAGGATTTTCCTTTTGGTATTTAAGGTCGTATCAACACCTAGGTCATTAGCGACCACTATTGGAGTTACCGTTATGTTAACTATTGATGAAACGAAATGGTGATGATAAGGGGTGAAAGGACAAACACAAATACAACCATGCCCGAGGCGGGACTCGAACTTGCGACCGTTCGGTCCGAGATCTACTACTTTCTATGCGATCTCGGCCACCGGGGCGACGACAAGGAATTTTATACAGGGTTACCCGAAAATATTCTCATAGCGGAGGCCATTTTACCAAAAAAGGAGGACATTTCAATAAAAAGAAGGATATTTTACATTTTTGTACTCCACGATTTATAAACAATGTAATCAACAATTCCAAACCATAATAGTATTTGAAAATGACATTAGGCTTTGCGTCATTGAAAATGAAAGCTTCCGTCGGGATAACTTCGCCCCGGCACTCAAATTCGTTATCCACCAAACAATAAAAATAAATAAGTTTTATATCACAATAAGCCTATCGATCTACTATGGAGGCCATTTATTGGAGTAAAAATGTAGATATTCAAGACTAGAGGTCCCTTTAATTAATTCCATTACTTCAAAATTATGCCAGTATTATTTACAATTCAACAGAACAAAAAGGAGGACATTCCATGTAAATTTAAGAAAGGAGGAAGACAGGAGAACAATGGTACACGTACACTAACACGCACTTCACTATCACACATATCGAGAATCAATAAGGAGTTTAGAGCTTGTTCCGGCAGGATGGTACCTCGCAGAGGGAGGTGCCTGGAGGTGAGAAAAATCTGCAAATCGACAGCGTTGGATCTCGCTTTGCAACAGGGAAAACTGCCATTTTCCGGGATACAGCAAACCTAGAACGAAGTGTGGGTGAGTGTGTACGTGAGCGCGCGTGTGTGGGCGATAAATATAGAACGTATGTGAATAATAGATGCGTGTGTTTGCGATCAATTTTTTGTGTCGTTTCCTGTCAGGTGCTGATCACTGTGCAAAGCATGAATACACGGGACCTCCACGCCTTGTTGCGTGAGTTAGAAGCAGCGGAGGTATTGGTGTATTTGTCTTCTGATGAGATTTTTCCCCTTCCGAGATTTTTTCGTCGCCTAATGCAATTGAAAACCTGGCGTTTGACTGCAACAGAAAAATATCTTTTGATGGAAAACCAGGAGCCATTAATTTAGAAATTTCGAGTGATGGATCTGTTACTTTTCGTTGTTTTTTTTAAATTGCTGACTTAAAATAAATAGTAAACGAGTGTACTCATAATGGGAAATTTGTTTTGGATGTGATGAGTTTTTTATATGGTAATATGTTTGAATACGTCGAATAAAATAACAAAACATTGTTGGCTGGGGGAAGGGAGATGTTCCCGTCTTCTCCCTGTCTTCACGGTGCTACGGTAAGAAAGGTGACTGTTCGACTGTGAGGAGAGAAGTACTTTGGCACACAAACGCCTTGAAGATTATGCGTTGCAAAGACTCAAAGGTTGTTTTGTGAAAATCATCGAAGCTCGAACGGCGGTACCTCGTCGTAAACTCGGAATTGCGAAGCGAAGCGTCTAGTGCGCTTTAGTAAGAGTACCAGGAATGGATATACTAGCTGAGAACCTTTTCGTATCCTTCGTAAAATTATTGGCTACAATACTAAAATCGATATGTGAAAAGTCAGTGAGCGATTAGGTTGAACTTTTTGAATACACATCTTGTTTTGAAATCGCGAAGTTTTAGTTTGTTGTATTTTTTAATAATTAATTTCCTATTACTGATGCTGATCGACCATCTGAAAATTGCAAAACTGGGAATGGTTGGATACTTGACTCAGTAATGGTCACTCTATATTTTACCTTCTGAACATGCTTCAGACACCTTAATAGCAAATGGGTAACAATTCGTATTTCATTATTGAAATATCAATATTAAAAACGGTTTTCAACATATTTATGGATAAAGGTAGAATAACAAAATACATTATCTTAGTTCTCAACCGGGCATGACCTTGAGCTTCTTTTTCGAAAGTTCGAAACAAGTAAAAAAGTTCAATTTTACTTTTTTTAATTTTTGCTTTACTCAGCGGCAGTGTAAAATACCAGTGGAATTCACTGTTATACAGTTAAGTTAGGTTTAGTTGCGTTAGATTGTATTGGGTTAGGTGATATTGTATAAATAGAAATTTATGACTCACACTGTAACCGAAAACTACTCACCTTCACTCTCAGTAGCCTTAAAAGCTTTCCATGAGTATTCTGATCCTTGTTTATTTCATCTCTACCTTTATTGATCCCTGTCTTTCCTCGTCACAGTAAAGGACTTCATTTATTTCTAGTCACTTCATTTTGGCTAATGTGACTTTATTCAGCTAAGTTTCCTTTGAAGTGTATCCAGCCACTTTGGATAATGTGTACATTGTCCGGCTAATTCACCAAATTCGTACATTAGCCGTAACACAGACACACACACACACACACACACACACAAACATATACGCAGGTTGATATTCCCTGATAGAACTTACTTCATTTTCTGAGATTAAAATATTTTGTCAAATTACAGCGTTCATTCACACTTCCTAGAGCAAAGTGGCCATTCTGCAAAACAATCTGGACCTAGAGTGACGTGAGTGCTCCAGAGTTCCCTTGGGAGTAACACGGAACAACGCGATTGTACAGAACGGAACTCTTGCCATGTAGCGGATTTGGCGCCGAGTGAGAAACGTTCATCAAGGAGATTGGAAGGGTTGGAGCGGAGGGAGCTGCGAGGAGAGCCCAGGGAGGGCCGAGTGGGTGGTGTGTGTGGGGGGAGGGGTGCGCTGGGCGAGGGCCAAAGGCGAGAGGTGCGTGAGTCAACGCAGAGCTGAAATAGCGAGTGACGCGCGGGCGCCCCCAACGCGACACGACGGCGACATCCGCACTCGCGCAAATCTGCTCTCGGGCGAAGCAAGGCAAAGGCGCCGTACACTCCACGTTCCGTAGGCAGTGTCTCACTTTGACTTACGTGCGCCCTAGACTGTCAAATGTTTCAGCGCCCTTTTATTTTGCTCTTTTAAACATTATACCTATTTTGATATATATATATATATATATATATATATATATATATATATATATACACACACACACATATTACCGACGCAGTTATTGTGTAGTATAAATAACTGATTATACGTACACGTATAAATAATTCTCACCACATTATTGATTTCATAAATATATGCTCTTTTTATCCATTTTATCTGCATATGTCAATGGAAACATATTAGATTAATTAACACTTGATTTTGTTACAAATATGGAAAGAAATATTTCTATAAAACATTGAAAAGTTCGCCTTATGAAATTTTGATGGCGCTAAAATTCGTTTGCGCCCCAAAAATTGCGCGCCCCAGGCTGCAGCCTACTTGCTTAATTACAGAATCGACTGAAATTCGGTAATTTGACACTGCCGATAGTTACGAACTTCATTCTACAAATTGGGCTCCTGTTGCCTGGTGGCAGAATTCTTATTTGTAAATTCATATTAACTGTTTACATTTAGGAATAAGATTTAAACAAAATTTATCTTCCGTAATTATTCATCCTCTACCTAGAATATGCCAAAGATATTTACATCCAGGGTCTTTCAGTCTTCATTGCCCGTACAGGACCCGGTGATAGAGCACGCTAAGTTATTCACGAGGACAAAGGGAATTAGTGTAAACTCAATTCAAAATTTTGAAAAATACGTTTTTTTATCATTGGTCATATATTGCAAAAAGGTTGCTCCAATATTACATTAAATATTGTTCACTGTAGCTATTATTGCCTACTTATCAAACAAAATAAAAGTAGAGGGAAGAACTATTATTTAAGTGTTATTTAGGATAGTTTATCATATTTGCCTATCTTTCAATCGAATATAATATCGTTACACGAAGCCAAAATTTCGCATTTTCACTTCGTGTAACAGAGCTCTACAAGTGTTCAAAATGGCCTCCTTTTGCCTGAATGCAAGATAGGCATCTGTGCCGTACGGACTCCATGATTCGCAGACCTTGCTGGGTTATATCTTTATTTCTACCGCCACGCTTTCAATGCGCCAAAGGTCATCACGATTCTCAACGGCGGTAGCATAAACGCGGTCTTTTCTTTACCCCCCAGCTTAGAAAGCGTAGGCAGTACCTAGGTTATATAATTCAGATAATGAATACCTCTTCTCTTAGTAGGAAATGCCTAGAGAATTGAAAGCGACGTTATAAGTTTCTACTGTGCATATGCTGCACCCACTGGAAACGGAAAGGTCGTAATTTTTCCACATGAATTGTTCGCCATACGAAGGACTGTGATGCCTTGACCTCGCGCAATATTTGCGTTGCGCTCGCCTCCGTGGCTTCTCGGACAGTTCATTTGCAATTGAGTTGTTCAGAGAAGTGGCGAGCCCTAACGCCAGGCGAAGCCGCTCGCTCACTTGCCGTAGCGCGTGTTACACCAACCTAACAGTTATCTGGTAACAGTCTCGACTGCGTGAAGTTCTCCTTCCCTAAGGCAACAGTTGCGAGGGCTGCTACAGGAAATAGTGTCCGTTTAATTTAAAATCACATGTCCGAATATCTAATTTATACTTAAATTTCTATCAAAATACGAACAATAAGTATGATACATCATAGTAATCCTCTTTTTATGATCTCTCCAATTCGGACGAGAAAAATATACAGTAGTTCTATTTAAAAAATAAAATAATAAAATTTCTCGAAAACTAAAAATATATCAAACAATATCTCTAGACCAGGGTTGGACAACTGGCGGTCCGCAAGCCACATGCGGCCTGCGGTGCCATTCATTGTGGTTCGCATAAGTCCCTACAAGTGTGGAAAGTCCCTTGCGTCCGTGTTAGGCGAGAACATTTTGCGTGTAGCGCACGCGCTTTGACGGGGTCAACGCCCGCCAAATGTAAAATGGTTAAGTTAAATTAAAGTAAAAATAGGTAAGTTAAAATATATTAAATATAAAATGTATAAAAAGAATAACGTATTACTATAATTTTTTATAGTAAATTCCGAAATTCAAAAATCTCAATGTATGTCACTGCGTTATGCGTGGTACGACCTGATATTACGCATGGTTATATTCCCCCCGTTTCAAAGTAACCGAGAAAATTGTCGAGATCAACAATACTGGGTCATGTGTAGATCGCTCAAGGAATGAAAATATGGCCCGCAACCATATTAAAGGTTTTAGTTATCCTTGAGGCCTGGCAAGTCGGTGCTCCCTGCTTCTGCTCTAGAGATTATTTGCTCCATGATTCCGCAATGTTGGGCGAAAACTGCACTTGACTATCGTGAACTGTTTAGAAGTTATGGGAGTGGCCCATAGTTGGTGGGACACCTTCTATATAGTATACAGACATGGCTTAATTTCTGGCGGAACGTGACAGAACGGCGTTCCGATACCTCTCGAATTATTATTATTATTATTATTATTATTATTATTATTATTATTACTATCATCACAATTTAACTTGTTTCCACTCGTGCATCTCGGTTACCATGAACAAGAGATACACGTTCCAACTGTCATAATCAGCACTGGATCAACCATCAATGTTCAGAAACTTCCTCACGATGTTACATGTGTCCAGTATGACAATCTTTTGCATCTGGATGTATAACCCCTTCTTCAGTTGCAGTTCAGCTAGGGATTCATGTAGGAACTTAGGAATTTCACCAGTGGCGCCTAGAATTATTGGTACAATCGTCACCATTTCCACGTCGCTCCACATTTCCTTTATCTCATTTGCCAGAGGTTGATATTTTAGAATTTTTTCACTTCTTTTCTTTGGGATGTTGTGAGCTAGCGGGACTGCGACATCAATCAGATACACCTTTTTATTTTTTTTATTCAGATACACCTTATTATTATTATTATTATTATTATTATTATTATTATTATTATTATTATTAAATTATACTATAAATATATAATTATTTCAATTAAATTAATAATTAATTTGGGGAGCGTTCCGGTGCCTAAAATTTTAGAAATCAAGCACTGTATACCGTAATGTGTATATACAGCATGAGTCACTTAACTTTAGCACCTCGTGCAGTTTTTGAACGGTTGAAGTTCTTGTAATGCAGTTTTCACAGAAATGCATGAGACAATGGGGCTAATTAACACATGCATTCATTTCCATTTTATCATTTGCATTTTTTGAGATATTGAGGTAACTGTATTTTTCAAACGGAAATAAACATATTTTTTAGTCTATCATGACGGGCGTAAAAGACGAATCCCATGATATTCATATTGTCATATGTTAGATAAGCATTATCTTCAGTAATTTTCATTCTTTGCGACTCGTGTTCAATGTATATTTTAAATGGAACAGTTCACCAACCAAGGTCGCGCAGCGCTCACCCTGTTAGCACGTACTAGGAGCGTTAAATACCACGATCGTATGATGGTTGAAATGTCGGCACTACAGCCTTGGATCGGCGTCACTCGGACAGCCTAGATCACAGATTTTAACGTATGTTCCTGCTATAACTGAACTAAGAGATAGTAAAACTGAATGGGAAAACAGAAGGATTTTTGAAGCACACGCTACAGAGCACTGGGTTCGAAACTAGTAAATCTTGGAGTTTGGCAGGTGAAAGAAGATCATTACAAAGCGCTTCCGGTGCTTCCAAGACTGCGATGGAAAACCGCCCAGTAGCGCGAGGGGTTGAAGACAGGGGAGGGCGTTCATTAGAGCTGATTGGCGTTGGGCAGGCGCCGGCGTTCGGAGCTCGGCCCGAGGGGTGGGCTTGCCGATTGGGCGAAGGGAGAGCGAGAGGCGGGGGGGGGGCAGGGGGAAAAGGGGGAAAATGGGCGGGCGAAGGGCGAGCGAAAAGCGAAAGGGCGGGAAAGACGGCAAGGGCGGCGAAGGGGGGGGAAGGGCGGGCGAAGGGCGGGGGGGGGGAGGACCGAAGGAGAAGCGAAGGGCAAGCGAAGGGCGGGCGAAGGCGGCGAAGGCGGGCGAGGGCTGGGAAGGGCGGGAGAAGGCGGGCGAAGGGCGGGGAAGGCGGCGAAAGGCGAGCAAGGGGGGAACTGTATGCGAAAAGCGGGCGAAGGGCAGAGAAGGGCACGCGAAGGGCAGGCAAGGGTCGGTGAAAGGCGGACGAAAAGCAGGCGAAGGGGCAGACAAAGGGCGGGCGAAGGGCTGGCGAAGAGCGGGCGAAGAGCGGGCGAAGAGCGGGCGAAGGGCGGGCGAAGGGCGGGCGAAGGGCGGGCGAAGGGCGGGCGAAGGGCGGGCGAAGGGCGGGGAAGGGCGGGGAAGGGCGGGCAAGGGCGGGCGAAGGGCGGGAAGGGCGGACAAAGGGCAGGCAAAAGGCAGGAGGGTGGACAAAAGGCCGGCGAAGAGCGGGTGAAGGTTGTGAAAGAAAGGAGAGCCGCAGAATTTGCATAGAAATAATCCTCAGCGCTTCACTTGGGTAAAGCTACTTGTACAGAGATATTTCCGACACCAGTTGCGGAATTGCAATTTTTTTAATTTTTCTATTGAAAGCATGAGACATAATTAAATTTTTAGATGACACGTGTGATTTAGAAAATATGGATGAGATGCGAAGAAAAGGCATTGGGTATCAATATTCCTTCCAAGAACTGGAATGCACTCCCTTCATTCCATATTTTGTTCACGTGTAAATTTCATGGTATGTTTTAGGGTCACTATCATATGAGTATAACACAATGTTAATACTTTGACAATGTCGGTTCACCTCGATCGAGCTTTTCATTAATTTGCTCTCGATCCATTAATCTTGAATCAGAGAGGAAATGATATAATTGTTTCGCTTCTAGGAAGTAAATGCTGCTCTCTCTCATCAGCAGAATAATGTTTTCTGGTTTTAGCGCAGTAAAATTAACAATGAAATGGCGGAAATAAGGCCGTGAGATGGGCAATACGTATTTCATTTTTCTGCTTCCATCACGGACAACGTATAGAAACGGCTTGATGTTAAGTAAAGCATCCATTTTTAATGCCTTGTGCTTGAGTCTGAGTAAAAAATTAAACTCTAATCTCAAAACTACACAGGCGAATAAGTGAAAGCACTCATTCTCAGTAAACATCATTGATATAGCCATGTCACCAATGACATAGATATGCATGAATGAGGCATTTATTTTTAACTTGTAGTGCTGGCCTAATATCTTCGTTTTTGTAATGATCCCGCGAATAGTAATCAGTATGCGCTCGCAAGAATCCCGTTTCCCATACTTCACTGAGTTGTTATTGTCCACGTCTCTACACCACACAAGAGAACCTGAACGTCAATAGAAGTGTTGAATTTATTAATTGATTTCACTTCTTTAATAATACTGAATTTAGGGTACATTTACATTACTAGATAAACATACTTTCTACAGATCATGTACCACAAGAGGTGGTTCAGGGCATTCAGCGACATCAACTGATGTCACTGCAGTGCCTCTGACCGGGAGGTCCTGGTGTTTGAGTCCCGACGGTAGTTTTTCGTGGTTTCTCCGAGCAACTCCAGGCGAATGCTGGCGTAGTACACTAACAAACAGGCCACAGACCGCGCGCGATCTTTCCTTCATCTTCCTTCCCCTACTCTCGCTCCTTACTTACAAACACACTTACACGGTCTACATTACCATACATACCAGGAGACCAGTTGTGAGTTTAGAGCTCACCCGGCTGGGGCTGTGTCCCGCTGGTGGGAGATTCCAAGTTAGGAAAAACCCTGCTAGCCGACGGGCAGGTCGGCGCCGGATCTCACAATACGTACAGCTGGAGAAACTCCCCGCCACCTCCCGCCATAAAAACATGCATTACACTTCCAGAACTAATGACAGCATTTGGCGAAACCTAAATCACTAATCAATCAGTCTACAGACAATGTGGTTCAAGAGACAGAAGCACTCCGTGTGCTAACGGCTTCCTCTGACTGACCCCTACTTTTCGGGTCCTCCCCTGGCGATGAACGATGGCGCGTCTGCCCTCCCCCCACCCACCCCCGGGGGTGACCGCCCCCTCGCACGCGCCGGCGTCGCGGCGGAAACAACCAATGAGGGACGGCCGGCGCCGCCGGCAGCGGCGGCGAGTAA
Organism: Teleogryllus oceanicus; assembly: GCA_964035755.1. Taxonomy (NCBI): domain Eukaryota; kingdom Metazoa; phylum Arthropoda; class Insecta; order Orthoptera; family Gryllidae; genus Teleogryllus; species Teleogryllus oceanicus. Next base: position 83,970,682 of record CAXIVR010000003.1, read on the forward strand.
TTAGCCGCGGCGATTATCCTGGATCGTAGAACTGCGGAGGCGGTGCCGCAGGAGCGAGCGCTGAATTACGAGCGGACTCCGCGCGCCGCCTCCCCCCTCCCCTCCCCTCTGCCCCCCCCCACCCAGCAGGGAGCCGCATCCCTTGAAGCCGACATTTCCCCGGACATTTGCGAACAGATTGATCTTCACGAGTCATAACGTCTGCTCGGAGGAAGTCGTGTGCGCGGCGAACAGAAGTCGCCAAATTACTGCTAACTCTCCCTGCGGCGATGGCGTGTATCTGTTCAAACTGAAAACCGCGATTACTCACCGCCGCGGTGCTTATCGAGTGAAGAATTGGAGCTAGCGAATTGCATGCGTGGTGGTAGCGAAGCGTGCCAGCGCTGCACGCAAAGCTTCGCTTCAATCACGGTCGAGCGCTCAGTGGCGAAGGTTCCCCAAAAGCGTAACTAGCAGTGGCGGCTGGTGTCCCCAACAAACTAACGAATCGAATTGCGGAATCGTAATCGTACTCCATCGAATTACGGAAATGTAATTTCCAACATCCGGAACACTAATATGTAGTAAAATGTAAACATTTCATGTAAATTAATTAAAACAAAGTTAATAAAAGTCTATATTGAAACATTACTAACATACATAATTTTATGCGTAGTGTCCGGGTCATGTATATACATCTCCCGCGCACGTGATTCTGGCTTCCATTTGCTATACTATGCAATGTCTATCCATTGAGACAATTGCAATCGTAATAGAATTGATACAGAACAAAAAATAATTTGGTTTCGAAAATACTGTGCTCCCACTCCAACACTATTGTTTCGATATATTTTAGCTAAATAAAACTATTTTATTTCGAAATTTTCACTACTCCGGTATATATTGTATTAATGAAAGATCCTTCAACAAACACTCTCATTCACACCTGCGCTAACAGACTGTGATTCAGCTGCTACTGCAGCCGGAAATATGCATCCACCACGAGAAAGACAAAGGGACTTCCTTCCAGAATGTCCAACTTGACAGAAGTAAGCCATTAATTGTACATTTTGAGACAACAAACCTAATATCAAATGCAAAGAAATTCTCCAAACAGCATAAATAATGTTTTCAATACTGTCAATAATAGACTCAATTCGTGTACTTTCAATAACACGCGAAATTCATACAATTAAGTTACAGCTGGGGTCAGTCGAAGACAGAAAATTGGTATTCTCTTCGGACGCCGCGCAGAGCTCGGCGGCAAGTCCCCCCACTCACTACTTATGCAATCAACGGCGCTATTAAGCTCTGTGTTGAAGCATAGAAACAAAGAGTAAATTCAGTAAAAAGAGACAAGAGCGTGATATGCTGCAACGCCTGCGAGAGCACCAGACGCTGGAGAGAACGCTCGTTAGGCGCTCTGTGGTCCAAAATGATTTCATTTACATCGATATGGCTGCAATATCTTCAATCTTGAATGTCATTACAACGGAAATGTACACTCCTAGTATATTAGAAAATATTCTTCGTTTATCTCGGGGTTGTGCAACAGTGCAACCTAGTAAGTAGACTAGTTTTCACAAAGTCTAGGGGAGAAGTGTGCTTACTTTCTGGAGTACACTTCAAACTTAGAATGATAATTGTATTTTTTATTGCATAACATATTAAAAACTGAATAAAGAGAATGTGATTCCAGTATTTTAAGGTGCAAAGTTGTTAATTGTATCATTTCGGATTTTCGCCACAATTTTAAAAGTTTCTTTCTCTTCGAAACATTTTATATGAATCCCACAAAATTTATTTGAGTTTTATGTAAGGTTGAAAAAGGTGGACTTTTTTAATAAAACCCAAGGGAACCTGCTTTTAACTTTAAACTTTTTGTTTAAATAAATTTGTTTTGTTAAAATAAGAATTCGATTAAAATAAGTATTTTGAGTATATTTTTTAGTTTTAAGTTGTTTTTGGCAAAACTTATTTCTGGAAAACTATGTTATGTTGGTTAAATATGTTTTTTTATGTTGGTTAAATATCGTTTTGTCTACATTCCATGGAAAGGAAAGAATCATCATGTACTGGAATCAAAACTAAGAATTACGTTAGAATATTTTAGATGTGAGGACGCACGTGAGTATTCGTTAAGGGCATGAATGAAAATGGCGAAAAGTCACATTTTTCAAAAAATACATTAAAAAATAATATAGACTTCGAATAACGTCTCTGCGAAATTTTACGGTCGTAACTTCACTCCAAGCGGCTTTTAAAATTTAAATGCTCCTCGCTTGCCACGCCCCTTTCTTGCAGTCAGGGTTGTTATTATATGCTTATTTTTCAGTTTGTCTTCAGCATTTTGGAGATTATGAGTTTGTAGAAGTTCCATGATAGACAGAAGACTGTCTGCAGGCATGCCAACATGTTTTTGGCGCCGTTCTCTTATTCTGTGACTTGTTTTGTATATATGTTTGGTATGTGAAATAATAGCAATTTTTTTCCATGTTTCATATCAAAATCTTTGATGGCGATTTTCCATAATTTACATTTTTATCTATTTAGGGAGCATTTTCTTGAAAACTACCTACTGAACACTGATGAAATTTTGCAGGAATGCTCTGCAATAGTGAATTAACAAATTCCTGCTGTCGTTTTCTTTAAGATTTGAAAATAATTGTTTAAAAATTAAAATTGTTGGCAAAATTCATTCATAATTTTTTAAACTTAAATTTAAAATTTCATAAAACAATGTAAAAAAATAAAATTTTATGTTTTAAAAAGGAAAAGAAATTTTTCATTTCGAAAGTGCATTTTCATGCTTGTATCCCCTAAGTGTTCCTCTGCTCGAGGCTGGCATGGAAAGCTTATTTTTCCCCAACAAGGGTCCCTGAGGAGGTGGCAATTTATTTACTTTAGAGGGAGAAAACATCTGGGCTCGCGCACCAGCCCTACAAGGTAGAAGAAGAAGAGGGGAATACTTATTAAGATTACTGGGACGTACCTAGTAGCAGTTTTCGGCCAACGAAATTAACGAGATTTACAGTGTGGAGCTATCCTGGCGACGAGGTAGCAACGGGGTTGATGAAAAGGAGAGACAAACAGTTGTCAAGAATAAAAGCTGTACTACTGCTTGAAACTTAATAAATCATGTTCCAAAGGCATATTCTCATACTCATTTGAGTAAAAAGTACTACGTTAATAACCCAGCTAGAGATAGTATTATAAATAACGTACAGCTAGCGTGCTTTAAACTAACCCATTCATAAAATGACACTTCGTTCGTTGCGCTAGGTCTAAAAATTTAAAAATTTTTCGTATTTCAATTCGAATTGTACTCTTCGCCCATTCATTCTCCTTTTGACATAGGTAAAGCAGGACGTTGGTTTATAATAAACAATATCTACATAATATACATTATGTACGCCATTCCTTTCACGCCTCGGCCCCGACTGACATGGCATCCAGGTGGGTTGCTTTTTGTTCGTAGTTTGCAGGCGCAGGCAAAGGCAGCCTCCTCGGGGCCTCGAAGGCCCTTTGACGACCACCAACATCCTGGGGTCAGCGGGCACCGAGCTCCAATTACAACACAAGTTATACCTTCCTCCATGTCACCACTGTTAAAGAGGAAATCGGTCTTAAATCTCTCGAATACCAACACAGACTCGAAAATCATAGCAATCATCTAGCCATCAACATCTTAGACAACAGCACAGTGACAAGAAGGTTAAAAAGAGTACATCCTCTTGATTTGGACCACAGATTTAAACAATAACTTTTTTAATAACTGTAATTTTGAATTATACTATTTTCATTTTTTCACCATATTTGTTTATTGTATGTATGCTTTTTTTTTGTTTGCGTTATGCTATTCTAATAAGATTTTTTTTTGCTTTCTCTGTTTGGACAACTGTTTAAAAACAATAATTAGAAAGAACCAGAACTGGATGGTTTCCTTACATGTCCATAATTTATGTACAATTGTACATGCCGAATGTTCATGCAGAACAATTGCAAATAAAGCAGATGTTAAAAAAATTATACCTTCCTCCCAAGTGAGCACATTGGTAACATTCTATGTTTCACAAGCTTTTTTACAAAAATATTGCAAATATAAATGACACATCTAATAAAAGTGCATAGTGAAATATGAATATTTTTATCACAAACAGAAAACAACTAATATTATTTTTTTTATTTAAACTGCTCATGACTGACTGTATCAATGAAGATCGTTGGAGTTGTCAGTGCAATAAAAAAGAGGCGAGATTCACTGGCGGTAACCGTGCTTACTGAAAAAAAGCTATAATACACTTCTTTCTGGGAGGTTTTTGAACTGGTAGACAGGAAAAAAGAATAGTTATCCTTCCGTTTAAAAATCTTTCAAGTTTCTTTTGATATCATCCAGTAAGATAATTCCGCCGCACATTGTGTACGCGTTTCGACCCTTTGAAATGTCAAGGATACACTTGACAAAATCTAGAAAAGCTTACTCGTCTGCAAACTGTGGACAAATGCAACTGAAAAACATAGCAACTGAGATGGAGAGATGACTGAATAATGAGTTAACAAACTTTGACATTCATTTATGCGAAACGGATGAAATGTTAGGTGGGATCTTGCTATTGCAAATGGTCGAATGTCATTCGTAACTTTATTCATATTACAATGTTAATTTATAATATTATTGCAAATGGTCGAATGTCATTCGTAACTTTATTCATATTACAATGTTAATTTATAATATTATTTATAATTATATCCTAACTTACAATAATTATATCCTAACTTATAATAATTATATCCTAACTTATAATAATTAAATCCTAACTTATAATAATTATATTTTACCTTATAATAATGATATTTTAGCTTATAATAATGCTATCTTAACCTATAATGTTCTTGTACATAATTATATCTTAACTTACAATATTGCAAGAAAGTATGTGCTTTCCTTCCCCCTCTAGTTTCGTTTCACTTCCATTGCGAACCACTGTGCAGTGGCGTCATGCGACTCGAGAAGTAGGACGAAACGGCGCGTTCTCCTGCGTCTGCGGTGTTTGCCTCCGCAGTGCAAACTCCGTGCTTCTCTCGGCGCCCGACCCCTTTCTCACTTCCGATGCTCCTCCCCCCCCGCCCCCGCAGCGCCACTCCTCTCCCGGAGAGCAGGCGGCCGAGCAAAGAATTATTGGGAAATGGAATCGATGCTCCACTGTTAGCGTTGACACGTTCTCCAACCTGCGACAACTCTGGTGATGAGGGCTCAGGCTTTTTTTTTTTCGGTGAAAGGTGCGGCGAATGAAATAGGTTTCTGTAAATATTTGGAAAAGATCCCGGAAGTGGTGAAGGCAATCAGAGAGGAATCACATCTATTCTTTTTTGGGCCTCCTCTGATAGCTTTGCCCTTCGTTTAGCTTTTACTTCGCAAGCTGCTGCTGTTCGATGAATAAATATTCTTTTATTTTAAAAATACCTCTGGCAATAAAGATGGAAAGTCACACCAGTGTGCATAGTTTATAAATAACAGAATCGGAAAAGTACTCAGTATACAAATAATGTTAATAAATTCTACAATCTCATAATTCAATATTGATGTCTTTTTAAAAGAAAAACGAATTCTGAACAAGTTGTAAAATAGCGAATTCGTAAATTAATACTAACATCATGATAAATTACGCTCTCTAAAAATTATAATCGCAAAAAATGTCAAACAATTTCACATTTTTAGTTTATCTCCGAAATGTTCAATTTCTTCGCGTTGCAGTGGGCGAGTGATACAGAGAAGTGAAGGATTACATCGGCACCTTTTCGATTGAATACATCAGAGATGTTACACAGTAGTATTAATAACGAGTAATTCAGAGAATGGACGCTATCCGTGTTTCATGGAAGCTTTGTAATTTATGCAGTTGGGCAATTCCGAGAAGCATCCCTGCAGGTCGACTGCTGTTTCGTGGAAGTCTTAGCAGTAAGTTTTCGGCCACACCAAATACTGATCTTGGAAGAGAACGTTCTGTCAAAGACAGCGATGAACTTCTCTTCAACTTTGTTGAACTTAATGTCAGTACCTCTTAACCTTATCCTATAAACCTCTATGATATGATCTGATTTATTTTGTCAATGAACAGTAAAAACTGTATGTCACGTATAGGGGAGAGTACAATCTGTGCACGTTTTCTTCAGCTCTAGAAGCTCTTCCTGATCTTTTAACAAAATAGTTGAATGGTGAATAAAACTACCAACAAAGCGAGGCAGCTAACATTTGAAAATAGACATTATCTAACTCTGAATTCTCTGTATTAAAAAGCGAAAAACTTGCATACAAAAGATACATCAATAAATAAATTTAAGACAAAAGGGACAGAAATTAATCAATCGACAACATTTCTTTCAATTACGTTTCAATTCAATTTCGAAAGGGTAAAGGAAAGAAATAGAAAAATTTAAATGGGTAGAATTTTGGTAATTGAATGTAGATCAAATTCTAAGCCAATGAAGTTGATTTTGCACATACAAAGCTTCCATATAGACAACTTGGTAGTATTGTATTGAAGTGTGGTGAAGTGTTGTGTAGTGTAGTGCAGTATAGAAGTTGAAAGAGAAGTTAATGTTCTGAAGTGAAGTGAAGTGTAATGAAAATGTCCTGTAGTCTTGTATTTAATTGAATTAATGTCTTATTAAAATAACTGTGCAGGTCAGTCATACAATGTAGTTAACGCTATTATTATTATTATTATTATTATTATTATTATTATTATTACTATGTCTTTAAATAATTTAAAGTTAATATTTGGAATATGTGAATTGTAGTGTTCTGCCACCAGGTTGTATATACCTACGTGCAGTATAATAAATATCTATCTAACACATATCTAACTTAATGTACGTTGTGGAGCAAATAATATCATTCGCAATGCCACTCGTTCGGCTACAGAACCACCTGCAAGAAATTCCCTCTATAAATAATTTCAGGGGGGAAACACTAAAATCCATATATCTCCTTGCAAAGCACACACAGTTTTTTTGTTGCAACGTTTTAAAGCCACTTCAAACCAGACTATTAAATAGAAAACATTTTACTTCGGTAATATTCTGAAGAAACATTCTGCCAATTGATAATTATGGCGAAGTACATAACCTCGTTAACGTAGGAGCCACCAATTATAGATGCAGTCAGATGCTGCAAATCCTGTAGAAAGCGTAAGATATGGTCGTTTTCATTTTATGATTATTGTGGAAAGCGATGGCAAACGAACAAATGATCCAAATGATCATTCATAAATATTTTCTTGACCAGGGTGAGTATCTGAAATTTTTTAAATACTAGAGATTACAAATTATGAAATGAATATTGAGAAGAGTGATAATCACAATAATAATAATAATAATAATAATAATAATAATAATAATAATAATAATAATAATAATAATAATAATAATAAAAACACATCACAGCTGCATGCTCTTCCCTCTCAGAGAGTGCTTACTTAGGAAGGCATAATCAAGTTGCGAAAATCGTGCACAGGGCAATTGCAATAGAGCATAAATTAACTCTGAATTCTCAGGATGAATCAACACCGCCATTCTATAAGTACACCCCTCCTCCAGTGCTGGAAACAAGTTCCACCCTTTTGTACTGGGACAGACCAGTTTTAACTGATCGTACTGTCGATTACAATAGGCCAGATATTCTCCTTATAGATAAAAAGAAGAAAGAAGGAGTAATAATAGACATCGCAGTACCATTATCCCACAATATCAAACAAAAAGAAATAGAAAAAATTTCGAAATATGAAAACTTATCTTATGAACTAAAACATATTTGGAAATTAAATTCTACCAAAACATACCCACTCGTGATATCGGCGGAAGGCCTGGTCAGTAAAAACTTCCTTAAAAACTTAACAGAACTTAAACTACCCAAAAACGTTCTGAACATGGGACAGCGCGCAGTTTTGTTGCAAACTGCCCATATCGTAAGAAAATTTTTATCGTAAGTCCAGATATAAGATGAAGTTCTTCTTCTGTGACCGAACCTGTCCCCAAAACAACTCCGGGGAAGGTGAGCATTTCTACCAGCAAAAATAGCTGAGAAAACGTAGGATAATAATAATAATAATAATAATAATAATAATAATAATAATAATAATAATAATAATAATAATAATAATAATAATAATGAAATTGAACGTACGTTCTCGTCGCATATCAAATAAGTCTTTACTATAAAAAGGAAATCACCAAAGAATACGGGAAAACTGAAGCCCGTACTTCGACATAATTCAGGAATTAGCACTCAGTTTGCGCAATGGTCAGGCAATGCAACTAGAGTCTCGGAACATCGACTTTTAAACAGGGTAATTTCGACGTTATTTTCCTGTCTAACGTCTCCGGAAATTGTTTTAGAGGAGGATGGAAATCAAAAGGAGCAATGAAACTGGAACACTGCTCAGAGGAAAAAATTATAGACGCGCTCTACCGAAATGGCAACTCTCCCGCCGCATTTGCATAATCCAATAATAAAGCAGTTACATTTTACGAAAGAAGGGAAATTTTCGTTGGATTAAAGAAGAGTGTTCGTATTGCTCTGGAAGTGCAATAAATGAGAAAGAAAAAAGTCAATCGCGTTTCCTCTGAGAGAAGGTGGTGCGCGACCAAGGGCCGCGTGATTGGAAGGGCGAGTGATTCCAGAGTAATCACCCGCCCTGCAAAAGCTTTGTCCGCTGGGACTCATAATGGAGACGGTTTCATTTCATTGCGCACTGCACATCAATTTACTTCCAGCCCTCCGGGGACAAATCCCGCGCAGATGCGGTGGGAGGAACGGAGCACGAAGGCCGGATGAAAAGGGAATGAGCGAGTCTAGGGCGTGTGAGGTGTGGAGACATGTGTGGGTGCGGGGGGGGGAGAGGGCGGGGTGCGAGGGACTGTGCGGAGGCGGGCACTTCCGCCGGATTTCCCATTCGCCGCCTCCGTTCGGAAAGAACATAGCTTGCTGACGCTAGACACAAGCGCGGGAAGAAGGAAGAAAGAAAGAAGGAAAAAAGAAAGAAAGAAAGAAAGAAAGAAAGAAAGAAAGAAAGAAAAGGGGAGAGAACATTCAAGTAATAACGAAAGTACAACGTTAATTTATAGTGTTCACGAATGCTCCTTCAACGGCAGTTGAAGTTTCAGTTAGAATAAAGTCAAAGTAAAACGCTGACCTGAGCCATGATTACCTAATAGTACATTACGAAACGATGATGTAATGAAGGGTGATACTACGATATTCACTCGTATTGTAAACTTCACACGAGTATATTAAGAACCATTACATCGAGTTTCATACTGTTCTTTTTGTAAGTTAAACTTTTACATTGAATCGTACATGGCAGTTAACATATGTAGGATTCAGCCAAGGCCACTAATCCTACCCTGACATGTTGCCGCAGATGGCTGTAGTTACCAGTCCGCCTGCGAGGGAGTACTGCGCTAGTCAAATAGAATCAAAGTGAAATTACGATTTAATTTATTTTAAATAATATTCCACGAATAAAAAAAATTAAAACTGAGAAGGATAATATAACAACAAATGCAATTTTAATGTACTACACAATGGAACGAAACATTTACTAGAACGATTCTCAATGATTAATTGTCAGTACTTGGTTTGTAAACTTCTCTGTGATTGGTCAAGAACCTGCATCATAATTAAATCTGTATCGTAATGAGTATCATTATGCAACAGTAGCAGTCAACAAAGGACAGCATTATACAATGGGAGTAGAAAAAAAACCTTGTCACGACAGCACATTCAAAATTTGGAAGCCCGTGTTTTTGGTAGCTTACAAGAAAAATATCTATGTTATTCGTACAATATTACAACAACTAGAGGTACTAAAACAGCACGCACTTTCTCGTCCGTATTTTCACGCAAAATTGCGCGAAAAGTACTAAAATTTTCAAAAAATTGTATATATCCTTATTTCAACATCTAACTTTAAGAAACAGATTTCATTAAGGTAAAAATCTCTATCCTTAATATTTTATTTGCAGGAAGAGTCCGTAAAAAAATTGAACTTTGACAATTTTCGAAAAATTAGTGTTGTTAACAAACATGAAATCTGCACTATTTTCTTAAACGTCTTTCACACTATGAAACAACAAAATGTAATAAAAAATGATGGGGCCATTTGTTTGAACATTTTGATAATGTCCCACGGGCGTCAAGTGAAGTACCCCCCCCAATTAAAATATCGGTTTGAAATTCAAGGGGCCGGGAAATCATCCAGATCGATTACGGAATCAATTTTGCGGAACGGTTTCCCCGCTGGTGATGATAGCAGACGGACAGATACGTTTTGTTTGGGGGTACCCAGTATCCACAAAACATGGATTCTGGCTACACCACGTGATAGCATTGTTTTTCTAAATTTAGATACTGGAATTATCCACTTGTTCTTTACCAGGGCCTTGTAATAAGAGTGTTTCTGCCGAAAATGCGTCGGTTTTTCGCGCAGCACTTGCTTTCTATTCCGTAGCAAGAAAGTAACAAAAAACATTAGAATTTATATTTTTCTGAGAGAATATGATGAACTGCATATTCGCCAATAATTAATGTTGATGTCTTTTTAATCAAATTTTTTGAGTAATTTGCTTATTTCGTGTTTCAACCTATCTGTATTCCCTAATATTTCCTAAGGAAAGATCTCTTATAGATATCTATCTCTATGTATCTATCTATCTCATATCTATCCTATATAGATCTATCTCCTATCTCTAAAGATAAGAGATATTTTTAGGGATTACCTTTTTATAAGGATACATAAGAATTGAACATTGCGAGAGTTCGTGGAAGAGAGTAAATATGTAGGGCGTGCTACGATGGAGAGACAGTGCCGGGCGCCTCTACAACAGCGCATGTGGAAACCACTGCGATGCACTGCCGGTTTTGCAACCGCAGAGCTAACGCGCACGGCAGCGGCTTTTTGTGTGCGCAGAAGCATCGCTCCAGTTCCCGGAGCTCTGCGTGGCGGGGACATGCACTTACTCAACAGGCGAACGGCTCGGCCCAACTCCAACCAAAAGACGAAACGATAAAATAAGACAGCGAAATATAAACGAAGTACAATCGACTCCGTGTATAGTGAACTCGGATAGAGTGAACTCAAGTCACTGGTCTCGTTTCACTTACATTACAAACAAGCGTAAGAAGATTCGGTTGTAATGATCCTGAACCTCGGCCGTAGTGAACGTAGGAAGTAAGTTCTGGAAATTCATTGGATCTCGAATGTTATTAGGCGATTCGGATAGTGGGAAGGTGTTCCAACAGTACAAGAGGCATTGATAGAATTACCATACTTAGAGACAGAGGACCATGAAGAATCAAGTACAGAAAGCATGAACTCTGGAGAAGGATCTAATGAAAACTGTACGAAGCAAACAATTGAAAATAATTGCGTTTTTACGTACAAATAAAAATGTTAACATTTTCAGTTCATACTCGTAATGAATTTTGTTATATATTAATAAAATAATTTATTTTGAAGGAATTCCATTTAATTTTGACAACATTGGATATAGTAAACCTCTGGTATAATGAACCAAACACAATAGTGCCAAGAAGTACACTATTACCAGAGTCGACTGAATATTGGTAAAAACTGCAAGGGGTAACGGCGCAAATAATAAGATATTACTCAAGTAAAGCGGCAGTTGAATTTCAAAATTTTTAACTGCTTGCCTTTGATGTGGATTTACTGCATAAAAGATGAGATGTCAAAAATGACTAACAAAACAGACCAGAAAGAAAATGAAATGTAGATATAAAACGAAAAGGTTCAGAGAATTGCGGAAAGCATGGTTAAAAATGCAAAAGCTCCAACGTGCGTGCAGATGTTATGTTCGGACCAGAAGAGAGTCATCATTATTTCGAGAGAGCAGTATGCTTATGATGTTCACACTTCGTAGAGAAAAAGGCTAAAGAAAATCAATATATTAAAATTATAACAGAGCCATGGTAGGCAGTAGAAGGCAACAATACATTGACTACAGAAACTATGCAAAAAGAGAAACTACGCGGAAAGATCGTACTGAGCGAAAGGCAAATTCGAAATTGATTCATCGGAGAAAAATGCATCATGGAGTATTCCAGAATTATTTGAGCATAGAGTACCCCGTGTTCCCTGGATATTTATTTACCACAATTATCTATTAGAACGAATTCTATTATCGGGAAAGATGGCTCAGGGCATCAGCTGATGTCACTGGATTCACTCTGACCGGGAGGCCCTCCGTTCGAGTCCGGACAGTGGCAGTATTTTCGACACTAGCTTTCCAGCTAGGTCGAAATCAGTCGCTGTCTGGAGGAGAATTCTAGCGGCCGGCTGCTCTGATCGGTAGTTTTCCGCGGTTTCTCCGATCAACACCAGGTGAAAGCCGGAGAAGTACCCTAAAAACGGGCCACTGACCCCGGGCGATCTTTCTTTGTCCTATCCTCTCCCCTTACACACACTTACACTAACATGCACTTACACTACCACACATGCCGGGAGACCGGTCGGGGAGCTTAAAGCTTGTCTCGGCTGGGGCGGTGCTCCGCTGAGGGGAGACACCTGATTGAAGGGAAACCACGCTAGCCGACGGTAAGTTGGCGCCGGATCTTGCCATCCAGCGGTGGAAGATCACTGCCATCTCCCGAGGAAAAAAATACGCACTACACTTACGGGACTAATGACCTAAGCTATTGATGCGCCCGAAGTCACTAACAACCAACCAACGAATTCTATACGTAACGAATTCACTCCCGGGATTACACGCCCTTCCAAAATATTCCAGGAAAAAGAAAAAAATGTACACTTAAATTTTGCTCTAAGTAAGGGGTTAGCGGAGAGTGATAGAAATAATTCTGAAATCTCATCAACTTGTTTCTTGTTTTAAAGGTCATTTCGTTATAAAATAAAGCTATATATTTGAAGGACATTCCGTTATAAAATAAAGCTACAAATTTGCAGGAAATAGACATAGCTCCTTAGTTACGTCTGAAAAAATACTAAGTTTCAGAGACAGCCGCATCGAAATCAGTTTAGGCATTGCAGATATTAGTCATGGACAAACAGGTCAATGTAAAACAATTGATGTGGTTAATGTCTTCTTATTAAGTATATGATATTATAAAATGGTTACTTTGAAATCAGAGAAATTGAGTAATTCTTTCGTGTTCCGGGCGAGTAAACTGCTAAGGGCATTAGTCCCGTAAGTGTAGTTAAAAGTTTTCTCGGGGAGGTGGCGGAGAGTTTTGTCCGCTTGATGGTGCGATTTGGCGCTTTGGCGATGGTGCGATTGGGTTTTCCCCAACCAGGTATTTTCTACCAACGAGGCATCACACCAACCGGGACAAGCTCAAAGCTCCTGACTTGTCTTTCGACTAGTGTCATAGAGTAGTGCATAAAAGTGTAAGCATAAAAGTTTGTGTAAGAAAGGAATGAGAATAGGACGAGGAAGAGGAAGGAAAGCACAGCAAACACAGAAAGTTACAGGTCCGGCATTCGCCTGGTGGAAAATCCCTGAACAGAGCAGTTGGCAGCTAGAATTCTTCTCCAGATAGCAGCTGAACTCGATGTAGTATCTAGCTAGTATCGAAAATGGTGCCACCGTAGGGAGTGGAATCCTAGGACCTCCCGGACAGAGGATCTGCACTCACATCAGTTGACGCCCTGACCCGCGTAAGCCATACGACACCCCAATTGTATTTGTAGAGAAGAAGATGGAGGAAGTGTGGGAAGGCACGTGGCCCAATTGCTCGCGCTTCCGGTGAGCGCTTGGGTGCGCGCGAGGCGCATCGCTTTCGGGGAGCGAAGGACCTCAAAGGTTAATTGCCGCGGGCGACGCACGTGATGGGAAGTGGCCGAGGTAAAGGCTTCTTGGGGCGGGGCGCGGACATCGCGGGCTGGCCTGGGGATGAGGGCGCACAGGGCGGAAAGCACAGTGGAGACGGAAAGAGATGTCGGTAATCTTCCCCCGTTGGATGGTGAGATCCGGCGCCGACCTACCGTCGGCTAACGGGTTTTCCTCCAAACAGGTATCTACCACCAAACCGGGAGCGGTAGCTCAGTGCATCAACTGATGTCACTGCAGCGCCTCTGACCGGGAGGTCCTAGGTTCCCACTCCCCACGGCGGCAGGATTTTCGACTCTCGCTTTTCAGCTAGGTCGAATTCAGTCGCTGTCAGGAGGAGAATTCTAGCGGCCTGCTGCTCTGATCGGTGGTTTTCCGTGGTTTCTCTGATCAACACCAGGCGAATGCCGGAGCAGTACCCTAACAAACGGGCCATGGACCGCGCGCGATCTGTCCTTCCTCTTCCTTGCCCTATCCTCTCCCCCTTACACACACAGTTACACTAACATGCGCTACACTCTCACATATTCCGGGAGACCGGTCGGGAGTTTAGAGCTTGTCCCGGCTGGGGCGGTGCCCCGCTGGTGGGAGAGTCCTGGTTAGGGGGAAACCCCACTAGCCGACGGTAGGTCGGTGCCGGATCTCGCCATCCAGCGGGGGAAGATCACCGCCATCTCCCGAAAAAAACATGCACTACACTAACGGGACTATTGATCAAAGCAGTTGACGTGCCCGGAAACACGAAAAAATCAATCAATCAATCTACCACCAACAGGCACCGCCCCTGCCGGGACAAGTTCTAAGCTCCCGACCGGACTACCTGCATGTGTGGTAGTGTAGTGCATGTAAGTGTAAGTGAGTGTAAGGAAGAGGTGCGAAGAGGGCAAGGAAGAGGAGAAAAGATAGCGCGCGGTCCGTGGCGCAGGGAGCTCTGTTATTCGCTTGGTGTTGATTGGTAAAGCAACAGAAATCTAGCGTTGGCGGCGTGCACTTGAAGATGGCAAGAGCGGTGAGCGAGAATTTATTGAGACCGCGAGTGTCAAGTACTATGATCGTTAGTGTCGAAGGCGAAGTTCATCGAGGGACGCTAACTTCAGGAATGTGGTCTTCCTCCCCTCTGGTACGTCAGTTGCAGCGCAAACTTTCGTGTCTGCTTGCATGTTTCTCCTTCCAGGGGCCTCCTTCAACAAGGCAACGCTACCGCCACGAGATACCCTGACCTCTTGGCTGATTTCCCGACATGTGTTGAGGTGTAGTGCATGCAAGTGTGAGAGGAAAAGTGGGGTCGAAGATAAGGTAGAAAAAATTGCGCATTTTCCGAGCCCGTTTGTTATAGCAAAACTTGGGTATATTGGGATTACTTTAAGAAAGGACCACTTTGGTAATTCGGGAAACAAGTGAACGTCATGCAGGGTGATGACATTGCAATATAGAGATGAAGCCCTTTCCAAATGAACTTACCGCAAACGAACGCACAGACAAAATGAGTGCATGGACGAAAATTTCAGTTGTAGCGTCACGGTGGCGGCCGTGGGTGGGAGGAGGAGCGGAAGTATCGCATCACTGCGGGCATGCATAGCTGGGCGCCCGGCGCTGGGATACATTTAGACAAAGGGGACGCCAGCTTGACCGGGAAGGTCACGTGGTAGATGCGAGCCTCCCTCCTACACCTATGACGATCACGTGACGGCTGCACTCTGGTATAACATCGAGCCGACGAGCTCACACGGGAATTTTATTCTGGAAACCTCGCGCGATGCGCAAAACTTTACGCCCAGGCTGGAGCGTGTCGTGCCTAGTGCACGGATGACGAGGTCACGGTAGTGGCGCGGGAGTAGCGTCAGAGGAGGCGGAGCCTCCCTAGCTATGTGGGGTATCCACAGGGAAATACTCACAAGTGTGTAGTTTCGGAGCAGAAGTTGGTATTGTACATACATGTAAATAAACTTGTACATACTTGTAAATGTCTGTGTGTTTTTCTCCATGACGCCACACAGTTATATTACAAGCAATAGCCAAGAAGTAGCTGTCAAAACGGTCCCTTCTTATGGTAAACTCTCTATATACAGCTGGAGTTGATCAGCTGGAGATACAGCTGGAAAAACGGCAAGAACAGTTAGATTTCTCTTCCAGCTATTCCGCTACTGTCAGAAATCCTCCACCGTCGCACTCGAACCGTTGGATCTCACGGTCTACGTTGCTGCCGAGGCAAGTGCACGCGGGAGCAGAGAGGGCGTGGATTTCCGAGGGGCGGTGGCGGGTGCCGCGAGCGAGCCAAGCGACGGGGGAGGGGAGGACGGTGGAGGGACAGGGTGACGGCGGGGGCGGCGCGAGTGGAGCAGGAGGAGCGGGCCGAGGCATGGGTCTAATTACTTCGCTTTACACCTGGTGCTGTTCGAAGAAACCACGCAGAGATGTCGATCAGAACAAACCGCCATTTGAGTTCTCTTCCAGGTATTCCACTACTGTCAGAAATCCTTCATTGTTGCACTCGAACCCTAGTCCTCTCTGCAGAGGTAACTGAACGCGGGAGCAGACCGGGCGAGGCTCTCTGCGGGGCGGAGGCGGGTGCTGCGAGCGAGTCAAGCGACGGGGGAGCGCTGTTGAAGGAACAGGGAGACGGCGGGGAGGGGAGGAGGAGCGGACCAAGCCGTGCGTGTAATTACGTGAGTGTACACATGGTGTTGATGGGAGAAACCACGGATTGATAACGATCATAGCAGCCGTTCTCTTTCAGACAAGAGCTCTCTTCCAGGTATTCCGTTACTGTCAGAAATCCTCCACTGTAGCACTCGAAACGTTGGATCTCTCGGTCAACGCGGCTGCCGCGGCGCGAGGCGAGAGCGGGCGGCGGGAGACGCAGGGCGGATGGCGGGGGGCGGGGCGCATGCGAGGCCAGAGCCTGACGACCGGTGACTGCCAACCCCGCCGCCGCCGCCGCTCGCTGAAGAGCAGCGCAGCCGCTCTGCAACGCGACCCTCGTGAACGCTGGCGCCCCTCTGCTCTGCCACTGCACGCAGCGCCTCCAGCGAAGTGGCTCAGGACGGCAACTGATATCACTGCAGCGCCTCTGACCGGAGGTCCTAGGTTCGAGTCTAAACGGTGGCATGAGTTTCGACGATAGCTACATAGGGAAATCGAGTTCGGTCGCTGTGAGTACGTGAATTGTAGCTGCTGGCTGCTCTGATCGGTAGTTTTTCGGGGTTTTTCGGTCAACCAGGCGAATGCAGTTACGGTACTCTAACAGGCGGATCACGGACCGCGCGCGATCTGCCCTTCCTTGTCCTCTTTCCTGGTCTATCCGCACCCCTTACTTACACACACTTTCTCTTACGCGCACTGAACTACCACATGCCGGGAGACCAGTCAGGAGCTTAGAGTTTGTCCCGCCTGGAGGCGGTGCCATACTGGTAGCAGATATCTTGTTGAGAGAAACCCCGCTACACGGTAGATCGTCTCCGGATCTCACCAGCCAGCAAGGGAAAATCGTCGCCGCCTTTAAAGGAAAACACACACACTACACTGAACGGGACTAATGACCTTAGTAGTTGACGCGCCCGGAATCACTACTGAACCAAAAAATCAATCCAGCGCTGCGGAAAATGCCACAGCTCCATCACCAACGCGTGAAATTCAGACTCTATCTGGAGGTGAATTATAGCTGTCGGCAGCTTTGATCGGTTGGTTTCCTTGGTTTCTCTGATCAGCACCAGGTTAATGCGAAGCAGTACTGTAATAGATATGCTCCGTACCGCGTGCGATCTTTCCTTCCTCTTCCTTGTCATATCCTCACACCTTACACACCCACTGCAGTACACTACCACACAGGCGGGAGACCGGTTGAGAACTTAGTTCTTGTCCCTGCTGGGGGCGGTGCCCCGATGGTTGGAGAAACCTGGTGGGAGAACCTGGTTGGGGCACCACACAGTGCACTTACGGCTCACGTGCATTACTATACCACACAAATTGGGAACAATCGAATCGTAAGTTGCCAAGAAGCCCCAACGACTTCCGGTTGGTGATGGCCTCTCGAGAGCCGGGTTGGTGCCCGAAAAGTATAGCACAGAGATAGATTGAGGACACAGTGCAGTTTTTATTAGTACTCTTGCTGGTCTTTCTCCAGATATCTTGTTTCCTCCAACCTTCATTCGAGAATGATTGCACACAAACGTTTTAGTGTCCTTGTATGACTCTAATGCTGTTAGAAAACTTTTTTCATTTGTTTCTTCTTTTTCATCACACTAAATTTCTTCAGATCTGAAAGAGTCGTTCAAAGCATTTGCGATGTCCCAGCCAGATGAGATTTCACTAGTTTTCATTTAACCCTCCGCATAGACACCTCTTCACGCATGATTAAATTTCCATTCACGAGATGGAACCGTGGTTACATTCATGGTTAGAAATCGTGGTCAAGAAATGTATTTTCCTCCCCAAAGCCGTATTTTCTCTGCTCTTTCTGGCTGACGATGGGAGTTTAATAGTTGTATAACTGAACCATTTAGTGTTATCTGTAATGTATGTTCATTGGGCCGAGAAACTTTGGTTCACTACAACCGCGTTCATAATTTACAAGATCGACATGTATTCCGTGTTCATGAGTTTATAAATTTACTTTCGAAGATCCTCAGAAATATGGTAATCACCTGTTATTTAGTACCTCAATCCAGAGTATAAGTAATTTAGAGCTCATTCTCTGTGAGCTCACTTTTTTACCTTAGGATGCGGGAACTCCCTAATCATAATGCGAGTGCTTACGCGTTGGAGAGTTGCGCTGGGGTTTATGATTTCTTCATGAAAGACCTATGATTCCAGCGTCTTGATCGAGGCATTCACAATTTAGCACCGAGGCGCCTCCTTCAAAACGCATAGCCAATGCCGGGTCCCCGGGCGGAGGTGGAGCGAGGCGCGGCGGGGCGGGGCCGTGGGGGGCGGAGCGGGGTGGGGCGGGGCGGGGAGAGGAGCGAGGCGGGGCAAGGCGGGTGAGGCGAGGCGGGGAGGGGCGGGGCCGGACGAGGCGGGGCGGGGCGGGGATAGGCGGAGCGAGGCGGGGCAAGGCGGGTGAGGCGTGGCGGGGAGAGGCAAGGCGAGGCGGGGCTGGCAGTGACGGGGAGAGCGGGGCGGAGGGGGCGGGCGGAGCGGGGGGGGGCGCGTCCGGCCTCAATTATGAAGGAGGACGCGCGGCGTGGCGCGGCGTGGCGGGGCGCAGCGGGTTCCGGCCCCGGCTTGGCCTGGCCTGGCCCGGCCTGCTCTGGCCTGGTCCGCGCCTGGGCCTGAGGGCCTGGGCCTCAAGGCGGTGCTGTAAGTAGCTCGGCTCCTGCGGCCCTTACATAATCATGAGGCGCAAACAAGACGCGGCCTAAGCAGCCGCCGGAGCTCCACTTGAGCTTTGAAATGCTGCAAGCGTAATGCGTTTAGGCAAGAAAATCCCAGCAAGAGTTGCCATGTTTATGAGACTCATTTCATATTTATGGCACGAAAACTCACTTACAATTTCAAAGCAGGAGAACATTGAGACTATGCCAACCCGGATTATCTCTACGCTACTTTCGCAACGAGGCATACAGCATGTTTATGCCACAATAAAGATGATAGTATTTCATAAAATGACAATTACATTAAAAATACGTTCATCATATCGTCAAAAAGAAGATACAGTAACTCTAAAGATTTTGTTGGTCTTATCATTTTATTCGGAAAATATTAATAATGGGTAGCGGTGATAATGTTCCTAATGTACCTAAATTATACGAAATAAAAAAGTGCAATTTTTGTGATTCTTTGTTTTAAATTTTGAGAAAATTGAAATTATTTATCGAATTTTTATTTTTTGAAATTTGTTATTGGGCTAATATATTAGGCGAAATATATAGAAAATCTTTCAATTATACATGAAATTTGGGTATTATTACTTTCAAAAGATCTCAATTCAAAAGAGAAACAAAAAAATGATTGTTAGTGTTTCATTTTCCTTCATAAGAAATATACAGCCTAGAAGAGAGTAAATCAAATTATACAGGCACATACAAAAAACGTTGTCAGACCCAAAGACTTGACACACATTTGTGTATTTTGTCGCGTTGAATCCGAATCTGAAGTCATAATTGCGACACCTTTCATTTTTTTTAAATCGCAAAAAACATGGTGTTATTGCATTTATTTTTCTTTTCGGGATAGTTGTCAGACTCAAGACTTGACACATGTCTATGCTATGTATGCCGACATGCTAAATCCAAAACTGAAGGCAGAATTGCGTCACCACCTTCCAGTGTTTTCAATCGCGAAAAACCATCGTGAAATTGAATTTTTTGTTTTCAGGGGTTGTTGTCAAACCGAAATTCTTGACACATATTTCTCTAAGCACGTCGACGTACTGAATTCGAATCTAAAGCCAGAATTGCCCCCCTCAGTTTTTGTAAAATCGTAAAAACATCTTTCCCTTGTATTTTTTTGTTTTCCGAGGTTGTTGTCAGACCGAAAGACTTGACACATTTCTCTAAGTAGTAGGCGTCGCGCTGTATCTGAACCAGAATTGCGCCACCACCTTCCAATATTTTTTTATTCATGAAAAACCACCGTGAAATTGTATTTTCACGGTACAATTTCACGATAGTTTTTTGCGATTTTAAAAAACGGAGAGTGATGGCGCAATTCTGGCTACAGATTCGGATTCAATGCGTCGAAATACTTAGAAGAGAAGCATGTGTCAAGTCTTTAGGTCTAACAAGTTTTTTTTTGTGTGCCTGTGTTATTTTCTCGTACTCGTTCGGATTTTCTTTTGAGCGCGTCATCTGAATCCAGCACCCTCGTCTAGAATGGATGCCATGATCCCTGAAAGGAATGCTGAAAACGCAGACGAAAGAAATCGTTGCCCGAATTACAACTCGCCCTTGAGGCAGGACGGGTTATCGATCTCGCAAATATCTCGACTGGTGAGCGCGGGCGGAGGGCACGAGCCTGGCGGCGCTTCCCCCCCCCCTCAGGGGCAGCCCGACGGCTGCTCTTTCCTACGCAGATCACGCCAATCACGTCGGAAGACGCCGGGGTCTTGTACGGCAAAGAATACGTGGGGTTCAACGAGGTATGGATTCTGCCAAAGAACAGCAAATTGTCGCAATATATTTTAAGAGTTAAGAAAAATAAAATAATTTGAATTATACATCCTTTTTTGCAAGTGAATATAGCAACTTAATTACCATCAAAACTTCATATCTTACCATCATTTTTCTTTTTCATCCCTTTCCTGTTCTCCTTCTTCTCCTCCTTAGTATTCTTCTTCGGAAGGCTGAGAGTCTTCGTTCAGAATAATTTTCTTCTCTCTCTATCTATCATTCATTCTCATTTTCCTTAACCTTCCTGGGTTTCTACTGGTTTCTTATCCCTGGTGGCTCCTTTCAATCTTGCAGTCTTCTTTCTTATTACATGTTTGTTTCAATCGAACTTTCTTTCTCTACTTAGTTCCATATCTTCCGTATTTAAAACTCCTTCCGTATTTCACTACTTTTCTAGACCAGATTGATCTTTTTGGTAATTCTCAGTGACGTATTGTTCTAAACGCTTTACTGCATTTGTTTGGTTCTTGGTGTGTCTGCTTCAGATAGTGCAGCATGTGTGATGATTGGTCTTATCACATTTAGCTAAATTCATACTTTTATTTATTATTCTAAAGGACATTATTCAGACACCCAGATGTTTTGTCGCTTGTGAGACCTGACCCCTCACTTCATTACTGAATGCTCCTGAATTGGTACATCTATTCCGAGGTCCCTGAATTGCTCTACAATCTTCTCTTCTATTTCCAGTTAGCATCTAGATGGAAACTTGTTTACAGTGGAGGAAAATTCTAGCGTCCGGCTGCTCTGATTGGTAGTTTTCTGTGGCTTCTCCTATCAATACCGGACGAACACCGTAAAAAATGGCCAACGGACCATGTGCGATCTTTCCATCACGTCCCAGTCTCTCCTCCCTTATCGCAAACAAACACACACACACGCCAGCTTATATTCACTACACTATAACACACGTTGTGGTGTCCAGTCTGGAGGTTAGAGCTTGTCCCGACTGGAGGCGTTCCACTGGACGAGATACTTGGAGGTGAAATGAACCCGCAAGCCGACGTTCTAGAGAAGGATACACAGCCTCCTCTCCCGAAATATCATGACTTCACTTAGGGGAGTAATTATTTAAGTAGTAATTGATGCACCCGGAAACTATGAGAAAATATCCACTCACCCTGTCAACGTAATTGAACTCAGTTTATTGAAAGCAGGTGCCACATACAGGTCATATCACTTTCCAAAACAGTATTCCCATTAAGTATACGATGGGTGGATGAAATAGATCATGAATTTTGCATCTCTGATATAGAGGTTTACATATTTCGTCGGGGTGCAGGAAATGCACCTTAAGACAAAAGCCTGAAAGGAATGCCTAACAGATTTTGATCGACAGGCTCTATAAAACACGAAAAGCACGTGGTTGCAATTTATCCTGCTTCGCAAATATCTGTTTGTCCTTGATTGCGAGTACACAACTTCTGAGAAGGAGGAGTTAAGTTTGACACTTCATTGCGATGGTCTGGGATCAAAAGCGGAGTATTCTTTGATTTGTTCCACAAAAAGATGACTCCAGGAACATTTATTTGCAAAATGGTATCGGAAATATTCATTTCACGCATACATGTATTAACATTTAACAAAATATATAAAAAATAACATTAAAAAAAAAAATCTAAAATATGTAATTATTTCCAAATACATAAAATTATGTCAAATAAAAATAGTTAATTTATTAAGAATGTCATGGAAACTCAAAAACTGAAGGTCGATATCTTGCACCTATCATAATATGTATTCACATGAAAATCCGTTCTCTAATTATTAAGTTCATTAATAAGGAAGCTACAAGAGTTCACTTGTCTTAATCCCTTCTTTATTGCTATATAGTGACTTGTTCTTCCTTGTCAAAACACTAAAGCAATATTAAAGAACTGAAAGCGTAGATTTTAATCCGGCAGTAAAGTGAACTATTGGTACATGCGATACTGCAGATCACATCATAAACGAGGTTCCTGAAGAAAGACATTACGACCTAATCTATGTGAATATATTATTTCTATATTATAAGTAATGCGTCCCCGGCCGCCACGAAGAGTATGTATGACAGGAAACATGGCATACCTGAAATAAAGGAACATAATTTTAAACTTTGTTTATATTATGGCATGGCATAACTATATTTATTACTCTTAAATTAAAAACACGCGTAGACGAAATAAAATATGAAAATGTTATACTTCAGTAGCATGTATGTAATGCGTGTTAATCATTTACATAAATAAAAAGTTTAAACAAAAAAAAAAATTCAAAACTGCTGTTCAGCGGATCACTTTTGTTTTTCTGACTTTGACGGTAGAGGGTTTTTAGAACACGCGAAGTAGACTATGTTGAGAAAAACAGCTATTGCACATGAGAAATGTATAGCAGTGATGACAAAGGTACCTGCCTGTGGTTGGAGCATGCCACGTGACACCGTGTTATGTCACGAACTTATCAGAGCGAATACCGTCACAGAAGAAAACTATCAGTCACGAAAGAAAACGTTCAATTGTTACAGCGATGACGCTGTGAAAGACTATAATAACGTGTTCCTTAATGTAAAATATTTTGATTTGGTGGGAAGTTTTCTTATTTCACAATATAGCTTCTCAGGTGAAATGATTACAAGGTAACCACATCACGAATCCACGTAGTATAAGAATAATAGAAAAAGTGGTGACAAAGGTAATGGGAGTTTCGACCTTTTATTTTATTAATTTTGCGTAAACGCATGTTAAAAAGAGTACAAAGTATGAAAGCAAAATTGTAAATAAACATAATTGCAACACTGCACATAACTAAGCTCCGCCCAAACGTATGCTACATATGAGTTGTAGAGATGTTTTCTCTCCTGCTCTCTGGTGGCGAGGTGATCAAAAGTGAGTGAGAGATTTCAATGCGGCCTTCGAGTCTCACTGGTGCCGCCAACACTCAAACCATTCTTTTGAGTTATTTCTCCAAATCAAACGAATTTGCGGCCACAAAGTGCAGGGATGCCAACAACGACACAGTAGGCATATGGAATGCGAGGATGGAAATAAATGAAAATCGGGGATTCTGGACTGCAATGGAAGCGGGACCAAGAATCATGTCGAGAGATCACGGAAATATTTTGGGAAGAACTGTCAGTTGCCGGTAAGTCAGAGCAGATAAGAGCAGAACGTTTCGAACACGTTGAATATTCCACACAATCTGATTATCTCGTACGTTATTACTCATTATGCACGTGTTTATGAACGCTGGTATTCACAAAACCTTGTTTTACTGGCAAGGCAACCGCTAGCAAGGCCATTGGTACAACTAGGAAATTTGTTTGAGCCTAAGTAAAGGGTGTAGTGTTAGGTGGATTTAGTGTTTCCGTTTATGGTGAATTTAAAGATTATTTTACTTAGATGATTTATATTTCTAAATAATTACATATTCAAACGAAAAATTCTATAAACTTCATTACTGCAGATTCCGCTGAGATAGTTGAAAGCATCACCTGATGTCACTGCAATACCTCTGATCGGGAGATCCTAAGGTTCGAGTCTCGTCTCTGACAGGATTTTCGTCATTTCTCCCACTACCAGAGGACGAATGTCCGAGCACAACCCTAACGGGCCATGGACCGCGCGCGCTCTTTCCTTCCTCTTTCTGTCTTATGCACTTCTCTTACACACTACACACACACACACACACACACACACACAAACACACTTCAATGCACTATACTACAATCCATGCTGGGAGACCAGTCCCGGCTGGGACGGTGCTACACTGAAGGAAAATCCTTTTTGGCGAAAAACCCGCCAAGCCGACGGATAGGTCGGCGCCGTAACTCACCATCCAGTGGGGGATGATCACAGCCAACTGTCATCATAGAATCATGCACTACACATACGGGGTTAATTACCAAAGCTGCAGATAGCTCGGAAACATAAGATAATCAATCGTGATTGCAGAAATTTGTAATGATCTTATTTGTGGTTAAGTGGCAACGGCATCTGAAAGGGAAGGCTCAAACCCCGTGAACATTATTATTATTATTATTATTATTATTATTATTATTATTATTATTATTATTATTGTTATTATTGTTATTGTTATTATTATTGTTATTATTATTATTATTATTATTATTATTATTATTATTATGGCTGTACGGTTTTCCGCCCCTGGGAAGCTCCGCGTCGCAATGGCTGAGGCTGCAGAGCGCGACCGCGGCGGCCGACCGCCCTCGCGTGCTGCCTTGTGGTGGGGGGCGCCATTGGGCGCGGCGCTTCGCGGTCGCACGCAACGCGCGCCGCCGCCATAGGCGATAACGCGCCGCGAAAGGCGAAAGCGCAGCGGCAGAAATAGGGCCACCTGAGGTCGCCCCCAAGAGACACGCTCGTGCTTCGCCAACGTATGTCGGAACAACGGCATGAACGGAGGCTCAGTGCATCAACTGATGTCACTGCAGCAGCCTCTGACCGGGAGGTCCTAGGTTCCCACTCCCCACGGCGGCAGGATTTTCGACACTAGCTTTCCAGCTAGGTCGAATTCGTGTCGCTGTCTGGAGGAGGATTCTAGCGGCCGGCTGCTCACATCGGTAGTTTTCGGTGGTTTCTCCGATCAACACCAGGCGAATGTCGGAGCAGTACCCTACCAAACGGGCCACGGACCGCGCGCGATCTGTCCTTCCTCTTCCTTGTCCTATCCTCTCCCCTTACACACACACTTACACTAACATGCACTACACTACCACATATTCCGGAAGACCGGTCGGGAATTTGGAGCTTGTCCCGGCTGGGGTGGTGCCCCGCTGGTGGGAGAGTCCTGGTTAGGGGGAATCCCCACTAGCCGATGGTAGGTCGGCGCCGGATCTCCCATCCAGCGGGGGAAGATCACCGCCATTTCCCGAGAAAAATCATGCACTACACTAACGGGACTAATGCTCTAAGCAGTTGACGCGCCCGGGAAACGCGAAAAATCAATCAATCAAATCAATCGGGAAGGCTGAACGCCACCATTATGGCGTCACTGTAGTGACATGCAAGGTCCCGATAGGACGGCACCACAACCACGGCTCATTAGTTGTCAAACGCGGCTCTGTAAAAACCGCAGTAGGCTCTGGTGTTTCGACTCGTGAGTTTAGTGGACGTTCCATCTCTGAAAGGGGAGGTGTTCCATCCTCGCTGGGACATGAAATCTGGCACCTATCTTCACGTAAGATTGCGGGATTTTCCACTACCAGGTGTCTACTTTAGGGGACTGCCGCCCCAGACAGAGGAAGATCCACGTTGTCGACTGATCTCGCGATGTGCGCGGCAGTGCTTGGAAATTTGTGTGTAAGGAGAGAGGGGGCGATGGTGAGGAACACACCACGTGCACTCCGCGACCCGTTTGTTACGATACTATTCCAACATTTCCCAGGTTGTGATAGAAGAAAACGCAAACATTCAGAGCTATCTGTCACTAGAATTCTCCTTCCGCACAACGAGGACTCTAGCTATTTCACTTGTACAGAAATTCCATCACCTTCTTGACTCGAATCCTGGTACCTTCCGATCGGGAGCGGTGGCTCATTGCATCAACTGATGTCACCGCAATGCCTCTGACCGGGAGGTGCTAGTTTCGAGTCCCGACGATGGCAGAATTTTCGACACTAGCTTTTCAGCTAGGTCGAATTCAGTCGCTGTCTGAAGGAGAAGTCTAGAAGCCGGGTGCCCTGATCGGTAGTTTTTCCTGGTTTCTCTGAGCAACGCCAGGCGAATGCCGGAGCAGTATCCTATCAAAAACACGGACCACGCGCGATCTTTTCTTCCTCTTCCTTCTCCTATCTCCACTCCTTACACACACACTTACACAAACATGCACTATTCTACCACACGGGAGACCGTTTGGGGACTTAGAACTTGCCCCGGCTGGGGCGCTGCCCCGCTGGTGGGAGATAACTGGTTAAGTGAAAACGCCGTTAGTGGACGGTAGGTCGGCACCGAATCTCGCCATCCAGTTGGGGGAAGTTCACCGACACCGCCCGATAAAAAACATGCACAACACGTACGGAACTAATGACTCAGTAGTTGACGCGCCCAGAAACAATACCAATCATGATCAATCATCTGTACCTTCCGGTCTGAGACGCTCCTGCCATCTAGCCGGCGCCTGAGGTCGCCGGTGCTGAGTCGCAAGCAGCTGAGCAGTGCTCGTGGGAAAGGTCAGTGCAACCGGGGGAGGGGGCGCGTATTAGGAGTTCGATGGAGGGGATGGGTGTCGCTGGCGGGCGGCCCCAGCAACGGGCGGCGCGGGGCGCGGCGCGCGCACGCCGCCGCCGCCTGAGTAATAGCCGCGCGGCGCGGGAGAGCGCTCGGCGCCCAGGAGCCGTCGCCCCGCCCCCTCGGCTCCTGCCGCTCCTCCGCATTCGCGCAGGCAGCTCAACACCCGTTAACAGATGGTACCGGGCATCAACTGTGTCACTGCAGTCCATCTGACTGGGAGGTCCTAGGTTCGAGTTCCGACGGTGGCAGGATTTTTCGACACTCGTTTGTCTGCTAGGTCGCTGTCTAGAGGAAAATTCTAGGGGCCGGCTGCTCTGATCAAAAATACCAATATATAAGGAAATTTGATGAAATGTTATGAAATAGCAAAACTATTCTCTCCTAACCCTAAGCAGATAAACCAACCAAATTGGCAGAATACGCGTTTGTATAGAATTTCTGTAACTATATGCTTAAGGAGAGATTACACTCGAAAATGAGAAAAATATTGAATTGTGTTTATAACCTAACATAATCTCTACACTTTTATTAACATTTTGATATATTATTTATTGAAAAATTGTTCTTTTTTATTTTGCGTTTTGAATGTGCACCAGCACAGACAGGCGGATGTTTCAGAAGTGCCATGGTTCCACATAAACGTTGTTCTGAAACTATGTACTCTCGAAATTTGCGGTTTTCGCAGTTTAAAATTTGTTTGTTTATCTGTGCAATTTACATGGCGTGTTTCCTGTGTTTTGCAAATTATGTGTTATTTTCTCTCTCTTTCGGGGAATTTGTAATGAGGAAAATACGTTTAGCACCGAAAATATTAACTCCAGATTTGATCCAGTCATGCTCCCCTCCCAAGCAGCGATATCAACTGAGAAATTGACCAAAACATCCAGAAAAAAGAAGAGAAAATAGCTTATATAAATCAGTAATAAAGAGCATAATTCACAATATAAAGCGTTATTTGTACGTAAAATAATACAACAAATATGATTGATAATTCCTAGTAAAAAACCTTAGAAGAGTTTCTTCAAAACATATTTTTTCGTTAAAAAATGCCACATTTTCTCAAAAAACCAATATACTTATTTTATTGATTCTTTTACAGATTGCTCTACTAGATAATGTGAATCTGTGGATCTACATTTGCGAAGTTAGCAGCATTTGTTTCAATTTTATAAATAAATTTGAAATAAAAATGAAGTTAAAAAGTGACAAATTTTTTAAATAAAATGAAGTTCGTGAAAGAAATTATATTTCAGTTTCCTGCCAAAAGTAACTGTTTTCATCGTAAATCCGTACGACAATAGTACACATAATGTTCAGTTAAAATTTCAAATCGGTATCTCGAATTGTTTCTGAGTTAAGGGGTCACCAATACTAAGAATTTAACATGGGTAACGGGAATCACACAAACTCACAAACAATAAAACAATTCACACGTAGCATCAATAGCATTTTCGGTGAACTGATTTAATATGGAATGCAGAAATAAAAAACTTGTTAGGTGATCAAAATATTTCATTAATGGAGATAGTTTATGTGACAACTGCGAACTGATAATTTGAGCGTTATATATTTCGTATTATTGATACAAATCCAATTGAACGATACTAAACACAGTGAAATACGTAAAACAAGGTAAAAAAACAACACTCCCGACAACCGTAAAGATATGTGAATGTAATTCGAACAGATGTGCAGATATTCAATTTGAATGGCTCTAATGGTGCAATCGAGTTGTGACCTCAGGTCCAACATTTTGTAGTTACGCACGGCGTCAGGGCGTCGAGTTTCGAGTACACATTTATCAAGTAGAACTGAAACATACAAATTTATTAAAATACCAAGACCGGGTGAAATTATCTTAAGATGAGATGCTGCTTACGAGGGCGGTTTGATACTATATGAATAGTCTATTTCAACGAATTTAGAACACAAAAAAATATCATAAAAGCAATTTGTAAAGTTCAGTATATATTGAGTGATAAGCCACCGGGTTTAATTTGAATGCTAAAATTGGCATCCAGCGTTTGTAATAATGGAATTGTATGCAAGCTCGAAAGTCAAAGAATACGCGTTGTTAGGACAACCGATCAACAAAGTGTAATATTCCATGCTTGGTGTCAGAGTGCTGTTCAGATGGGGGGACACGACCCCGAACACATTACATGCAAAAGGTGTGGAGAGGCACTGAGAGCCGTAATCCTGTAAGAGGACGCTAGGAATCACGCTCTTAAAATATATTGAAGCGTACATACGTAAGCGGTTGCTGAAGTGCGAATAGATTTTCCGCACAAGCTGGGGTATTATTTCAATGTTAGTGAGGCGGGAACGTATTAGTATGATAGCTTAGAATTGTATAAATATTGATATATAAACATTGAAATGTAATGGTGAATTTTATTAATGTAGTTGGAATGTTAAAGTAAAAGACAGGTTAAGATTAAAATATAATATATTCGACTGCTTATTGATTTTATGGAAACTATTAAATCCTATTATATACTAAATCGTCGAGGACATTTCAGAACATTTTAAATTTATTTTAATGGTAGGCAAGAAATATCAATAGGGATATCAAGGACATTCCAAAGAACATTCTGCTGATTCGACCAACATGTCATCTGAAAACATTGTAGTAAGCTTACGAACCCTATTCAAAACCGTACGGTATTTTAATATTTATGAATAGAAAAAGTAATTATTCACGAGCTCAATAAAAGTTGTAAATACATAGGAATAAGTGTTAAATTTTTATCGTTGAGAAAGGCTGATCATTTATATTAATTGCCATTAATTCATTAATTGGTTTTAATCAATATAACTTCCAGGAATCGTGATTCTGTATAGAATTACACGTCCACATGCAACAGGTAAGGAGTAAAATGTCGAAACATGATTAAATTGAAAGTAAATATAATAAATTAATGTTAACGTTGAGAAAATTTCTGACCATAGCAGGGCAACGGTAGAAATAACAATATTAATAATAGCAGTAGTAAAAGCCTCGAAGATATATATATATATATATATAACACACACACACACACACACACACACATCTACCTACATATAAAAAAACGTTTCCGAATAAAAATTAGTACTTCACTGAACGTACTCAATTTAAAGTCTTATTTCATATTAGGTGCTTCTGAGAGCGAACAAAACCACTCTCGCTCCGACTCACTCGCAGCCATAGATTTCCTTCGAGCAGTGCTAAATATTGGAAGCCAGAAGAGCAGTTTGCGAGAGCCATCGACGGGCAGTCGTGAAAAGGCGGCTGTACTTCGCGTCGTAAGCTCGCTCGTCGATAACGATCCTGCGTAAGTGAGACCTCAGCGAGGGCGGGCAGAAAGCCGACTGGGCGAACGGGCGAGTGGGTGGGTGGTGCCGCCCCCAGAGGCTGACGAGCGTCGGCCCCTAATGACCGCCGCCCGCCATCGCCCGGCAGCGCCCGCCTAATGGCCCAGCGGGCGGCGGGCGGGCGGGCGGTGCGCCAGTCGCTGCCCCGCCCCGCCCCGCCCCCTCCGCGCCGCGCCGCCTCGAAGAAAGAAAAGTGCGAAGGCCAAACAGAGAAGATGAAGCGGCGGCGGGGCCCACGCTATCGGCGCCGTAAAAGTAAGGCATAACGGGATACACGCCCCGCCCCTCCCGCGCCGCCGCAGATAGCGCGAGAGTTACGGCGCGCCCGTTAATTCCCGCGGCAGATAAATCGGCGGCGGATCGCGCGGAATAATACGCTCGTCTGCGGGCGCCCGCGCGCGCTCCCACCCCCACTCGCCGCCACCGCCTCCGCCCCGCCTCCGAGCTCCTCCAGATGCTGCCCCGAAGCCCCTCCCCTGCCCCTCCATTCGCGACGAGAGAGTAAAAATTTCGTAGCTGCCACACTGTCCTGGTGACGCCGCGTCCTAGGCACAGGTGAAAACGTTTCTCATTTCTCTCTGAGGAAGGTCGCAGAATGGCGGCCGGAACGTTGGCACCTATGCTTAGAACGCGGCGTCTCTGACTGTGTGAGTAGAATTTCGTAGCTACCATACTGTCCTGGTGACGCCGCATCCTAGACACAGGTGCAAACGTTTCTATTTCTCTCTGAGGAAGGTCGCAGAATGGCAGCCGAAACGTTGGCGCTGGACCTAGGACGCGGCGTCTCCAGGACAGTGTGACAATTTCGTATCTGCTTAGCTGTCCGGTAGACGCTGCGTCCTAGACACAGGTGCAAACGTTTCTCATTTTGCCCTGAGGAAGGTCGCAGAATGGCTGCGGAAACGTTGGCGCCTGGACCTAGGACGCGGCGTCTCCAGGACAGTGTGACAATTTCGTAGCTGCTTAGCTGTCCGGGAGACGCCGCGTCCTAAACACAGGTGCCACCGTATCGGCCAACAATCTCCGACCTTCCTCAGGGCGAAATTCGAAAAGTTCGCACCTGTGCCTAGGACGCGGCGTCTCCCGGTAATTTTCAGCAACTACTGAATCTGGCCGCAGAAGCCTACGTTCTCGTGAGAATTTCGTGTTTCCAGGCCCTACCATGGCCATTCGCCCCGTAAGGGTGGTGGATGCCATAGCCAAAAGTAGCGGTGTTCCTAACCCGTTGGTTCGTGAGTCCCAGAATCGACCACAGGTCGGTGTCTATTGCAGATGTTCCACCCCTGAAGGGACACGTTTTGAATTTCCGACTGATTTCCCGATATGAGTGATGAGTGAAGGAGGCAAGGGTGAGCAAGCGAAGATGGCGTGCAGTCCGGAGCCCGTCTGTAATGGCACCCGTATGGAATACTCCTGGAGCAAACTACTGATCACAACAGTTGGTCGCGAGCATCTTCCTCAGGCAGCGCCAGAATTTAACCTAGGTGACTGTCAAGATGCAGCCACCAGTGTCGGAACCCAAGAACCTTCCGGTGAGGGACGCTGAAGCGCGACTGGTTGCTTACACTGAGCCAGCTCCTCGGTCACTGAGTCGGCACACGCGCGCCAGGCGAGTGGGTGAGGGTGGGGAGATGGGCAGCAGCCGGCAGCGCCCTTACATACTACTAGACGCAAGAGAACGTTTATACAGCATGAAGTGCCACACCGTGTACTATATATACTCACTTTTCAGTCTCCAGACATGCTCCTACTCCAACGTTACGTTTGTGTCCAAGCAAAAACGTTATTCCTCCAGATTTAGGGAGTATAAACTGTCTGTATTCTCATGATACATCATTTTTGTCGCACTGATCTGTATATAAATTTATCTTAATATGTACTTTTGTGTCGTTCAATTCTTATTTTACACTTTTTATTCTTGGCCTTTACATTTAAAACATAAAATTGTACAATATACTGTTTATTATTTAGTTAATAAACATTATATTGTACAATTTTAAGTTTAAAATGTTTTATTATATAAACCTGTCGATAAAGCAAAGACCAAGAATAAAAAGTATAAAATATTAGATGTGAAATATCAACATAAATAACAGTGTAAAATATCAGATCCCAATTGTTCAGATAATTACATTACTGCAACGTTTCGAGTACAGATTAGTACACATCTTGAGGCAGATGTGTGTCATAATAAGAACGATTAAATACGGTCTCCCATTTCTTTGTTATATTGTTAATGCTGCTAGTTCTACCAACCCAGATAAGATGTGCCTATCTTCTTCCAGAGAGTGGCAGAATCAGCAGAAGATAACGTATACGTAATTCATTAATTCATCAAATTATATTAACATAAATACGAAGTATGTCAATCTTTTTGCTGTACATGTTTGTAGTCATATCACCCCTTGATCCATGTCGCATCCCAAGACGTCAGAAAGGCACAGCCAGAAGAATCATTCATCCTCTTTCCTGGCCATGACTAGTCGGCAAACATCAATTAGGACGAGAAGGGAGATTATTACAATATAAAATTACATGCTGTATCAATAGTTGGTTCGGATCTCTAGTCGAACAAAGGCGAATGAAAATATTGCAGCTTTAAGAGACTTTCAATCTTCAATAGTAAATTTCAAATTGGTACGATTATTCTAAACCAAATAATGTATATGGCAAATGACATTATGAATTTCTAGCAAAGGAATAATTACAGCGCTTTAAATTATGTAATAAGTTGAAGCACAAAGAGATAAATACGTGGAAACTGTAGTAATGATGAACAAATCAAAGTGAAGCATTTTATAATTAGTTAAATTCATTCAACCAAGCTAGAGCAACAAAGGCAGAGGATCAGAGGCATTTGCAATCCTTGCCCTAGTGCATTTGAGCTGCACTCTGACCTCAACACGCCCTGCACCCGCACAGCTCAACCCCTCGGCGGGGGCGCGAGACTGGACCCGACCGCTCCCCTCCCCTTCTCACCCTACACTCCCGCTCGCCACCATGACGCCTCGGCCAATCCTGCCAAAAGGTCGGTGGCAAACCACTTTCTCACTGCCTCCACCTTGACAACAGCTTGTCAAGACTACTTACACTGGATCCTCAACGAAGATTTAATACTCATGGCAAGGAGAGGACACCTTTTAGGAAGTTGAGGCACATTGCTGACTCCCGACAAGTTGATCAGCACGGTCTATACATTATATATAAAGGCGCCTTTCTGCCTATCATAACTTACTGCGCTTCTGCGTGGGCCTACGTTTCTCACAAGACGTTAATAAAACATGAGTTATTCAAAACACAAAGAGCCACCCTCTTGGCTTTCAGTGACGCTTATAGAACAACATCCACGTCTTCATTGCAGACTATCTCAGGAAGAATATCACTTGCCTTTTTGGGGGCAGTACGGAGCAGCTAGGTATCACATTAAACGCAACAATCGTAGTATTTGGATATATGGTAAAATTATACAAATAAGTGGTGGTTTAGAAGCTCCACTCACAACAGTTAAAATGAAGTTAAATGAAATCTGGCAACGCAGATGGGATGAGGAAACGACAGGCAGAGGAACTTACACATTTATGCCTAATGTCAATGGCGTAAGAGAGTGCAAACATTTAAGGCCCACACGTTATTTAGCTCAACTCATGACTGGGCATGGTCCCTTCAAAGCCAAATTACACAAATTTCACCTCTCGAACTCACCCGCATGCGGTTGCCGAGAAGATCATACCACAATTCATCTACTCTGTTACTATCCCCAATAGTGGGGTTCTCGCCATACGGTGGAAACTAGGCATGCCGTACAGGTCCTCCCGGAGACCCTCCCAACTTTGATTACAATAATCCGATTTTACCAATCGATTCAGAACTTCGCCAAAACAATCATCCAGACACAACCCCCACTTAATATAATTTAACACATTCTTGCTCTAGATGGCAAAATTCCACTCGGTTTCTAATGCCGGGGACCGAAATGTGCAGTGTCCCGTCTAAGTCTACACCAAAACTGGGCGCTGCCACGGCCAAGTAGTGGCTTGCAGGCAGCACAGCCCAGCAGCAAGAAGATGGGCACGTTGCCGAACGGTCGCCCGGGTCTATCACCCAGGGTGCCATGACTGCAATTTTGGAGACGAAGATTTCCCCGCAAGGCTATGCCATTCATACCGCACACACTCGTAGAATCATTTTATCATTTGTAAATACTTGTGAATAGTAGCTTCAAATCATATGTTAATTTCTTACCTGCAAAATTGTCAATGGATTGTTACGTTTCTAAGTGGTGAATTAAAAGTCCGGTATTATTTTAACAAAAACGTTTATTTTGTTTCTTAACACAATCACTGAAAACACTTTATTATTTATTTACACTACACTTCTCTTTATTATTTATTTACATACAATTCTCTTTATTATTTATTTACACTACTCGTCTCTTACACACTCGCACAGTCCTAAGCACTGGCCACAGTTCACTGCACTGATAACAGTTCGATGCACTGGTCACAGTTCACGTCACTGACCACAGTACGATGCACTGTACGGTTCACGTCACTGAGCACAATCACTGCACTGCTATTCACCGCGATGCACACACTTCACAGTTCAGTTTCCACTGCGGATTTAAGACTCACTCGCGGTCGCCGGCCGCCGCGTATTTATACTCGGCGAAGCAATCGAGAACCTTCCGGACACCGCGCATGTTCTGGAATAATTCGCCAACAGATGACGCAACCCGCGCTCACAGGCAGCTCGTGGCGGCGCCGGCAGATGACGCAATCCGCGCATACAGGTCGTTCGTGGGGGTGCCATAGAATTTTCGTTAAATTTTTTTTTCTAATTTCTTTGTAATTACTTGTAAATAGTAGCATTACTCTTATGTTAAGTTCTTAAAAAATTTTTTTTTTATGTATCCTAAGGAATACATCCCAGTATTAAAAATTATAATTATCTTTTCTAAATTTTCTGTACGCATAAAGAGTTTTTGTTCAATGTCAGTTTTTCATAAGCGAATTTGTTAAGTAGTACGTTAGAATGGCATAGGAGCAAGCGCCCGGGTACCAGTTTCCTTTCTACGGCTATGCCGACGCTTTCGGCTATGTACACTTTAAGTTATACAGTAAACATAAATACATCCTTTTAACGTTAACGTTTGAGGTTAACGGCGTGTGTACCGTCGAGAACTTGGATCCGAGTGGATGTTGCCTCCTCCACTATGAGCCTCAGACCTTGCGACCCTCGGCGGGAACATGTAGAGTCAGTCCAACACGAGATGAGGGGATGCGCTCGGGCGCAATCGGCTCTAGTATAATGAAAGAGAGTGGCACGCGGGTCTCTGTGCCTGTCACCAGGGCAGCGTGATATCCAATCTTACAGTTGAACATATTTCGTATAAGTTGTTCGCCCAAAAATTCCTTCTAAAGATCCGTCAAAAGTCGAAATCAGAAATTTTCCCACTATATAAAATTAAATTAATTACTAAAATTAATACTGCACATATACATGAGAGATCCATAATGCATGTGGTATATAAATATGAAATAAACGCCATAATATGAATACAGTTCGAGTTTCGTAAATTGTGAAAATGTACGCTTAATATCAAAATTAATTTACATGATAGCAGAAGGCCGAATGTCACGTCCAACAATATTTCTCTTTTGCAGACACACAAAAAGATACCTATTACATTAACGTTCACCTTTTTCAGCGTTCTCGTTTTTGCAGTAACATGCAAAATGGTAACATTTCTATTGTGATATGTCCTCGTGTATGACTATCGTCATTCCATTAGCAGGCCATGCATAATGTATACAATTACACGATTCAAGGTACTGGATTTTACGATTTTTCTGTTTTGATGGTTTGTTTTTCTTTCTTTCCCTTGTGCTTCTTTTTATGATTCAGTAAAAATAATTCAGCTCAAAATTCCATCACGCTTACAATTACTATCACTTGGAAACCATTCCATCAACATTACTTATGTTACCTTGTAATCCATTTTGTTTTCCTGCCAATACAAATGTTAAAGATCCGTACATATTAATTTTAACTAAACCTTAACTAATTTTATTTAAACTAATTAATTTTAATTAAACTTTTGTATCAACTTTGCACCAATACGATGAGTTTGAAAAACGGTGGTATATTTACTGTTAAAATACAAATATTGGAACAAATTTTCGTGACTGTGATATTGAAAGTTGTGAAGTATGCTTTTGTTTAAAATTTCAAAATGTTGACATAGAAATCAGAATAATGGATATCGTTGATTAAAGAAGAGAATATTTTGTTTAATGGTGACATAATGCTTACACGAGGAGAAAAATAACAGTCGATTGACGGATTTTAATTAAACAATGCAATACAGCGTTGATAGTTCAAGAATGGAGTATATATTATAGTTATTCTAGATGTACTTCCAATATATTATTGCATAAGCAAATTACCTTTGAAGTCGATCCAGAAATTAGCCCTTATCGTCTAGGACTTAGTAGGAAATCGTGAAACAAGCCCTCACATTGATTACGTAAGTATCTCGAAGAAAATAAAAAATACGATCCTGTTCCTTCATGGGACTTACTCATACTTCGTAATTTCCGAGGTATTAATACATCAATGAATCTACTAAATTGCCCGTCGACACCGATCAACCCAAACTGCCATTTTTCTTAAGCAACATCAAGTGAAACACCCATTTTGGGGATTATATTTTACGTCCCCTTTTTGATCGAGTATTTCATGGTTATCCCTCGTCTCACGGGGCCGCATTGCGCAAACCGTCCCCCATTACACCGCCTCTGCCCTGTCGCCCTAGCCTCCACGCGCAACTGACCCCAGGCGAATACACACAGGCCGATATCGGCGTCCGTCATATAGAAAGAGAGCTTGTTCATTTTAATAAACGAATTCCCTTTATGATCAGCGTGCACGCTCGGCCAGGAAAAAATCGGCGAAGCGGCCGACGACACAGACCTCGTCGACCAGCGGGACAAGGAAGGGGGGAGGGGCGGCCACTTTAATAGGCAAATGTTTATACAAATTACGAGCAACGCGCGCAAGCGACCGGGCTGCGAAAAGCGCGCGTGGCGGCGCATGACGGCGCATGGCGGCGCATGGCGGCGCATGGCGGCGCATGGCGGCGCATGGCGGCGCATAGCGGCGCATGGCGGCGCATGGCGGGGCGTGACGGCGCGTGGCGGCGCGTGGCGGAGCGTGGCGGCGCGTGGCGGCGCGTGGCGGCGCATGGCGGCGCATGGCGGCGCATGGCGGCGCATGGCGGCGCATGGCGGCGCATGGTGTGCATCTGAATTCCGTCGAACAGCAGCGCCCACCTCCACCCGCAATCCTCCGCGGCAGCAGCTCGGCCGCTCCGTTGAGCCGCTCGGCCGCTGGGCGCGGAGGCAGGCAGCTTTCGGAATCACGAAATACGCGAATCGATTTGGAGCGCGAGCACTCTGTAAGTGGACTTCAATGCAAGTCGCCCCTTTTTAGGATGCCGGCAAGCGCCGGTTTGATCTCGTTGGTGAACTCCGAAACTGGGGTCAATGTGGATTTATGAGCGGATTGAAAGCATGAGAGACAGTGTTTCTCAATTACTGCAACATTACAGTTTCAGTGATTTTTATATTATTTATGGGGTTTATTTGAGGGTGAAAATAACAATTTTCACAGTTTGCAGCAGTTCTCCTTGAATGCTTATTAGTACAAAAAAAGCTGCGTAACTTAACTTGATCGAGAGGATCGTGGTTACGGGAGAAATATGAAAACAGTTGAATGATGCAGCTTATTCTCTTCTGGAGGGAATTATGAGAGGGAATAATGAAAGGAAATTATGGTAGGGATATATGAAAAGACAAATCGAGTAAAGTTATCATTTATAAAGATGAAACATAGGCTGTCTGCTACTAAGTTTTTTCTTAATAAAGGTTCCAATAATTTCTTTTTATAGACAGTCCAAACTACGTTTATTAAAACATAAATGATTATTACATTCAAATTGGTATCTTGAGCAAGAATAGCGTGGCAAAGTTTCAGAGGTCGAGATGTGCCTCCATCATCAGGCCTTTAACACTCTAAAAGAACATTATAAAATTGAGCTTAATAGTTGGTATCGTGCTGAAACATATTTCCTATAAATTAACAATAACAATTAGAAATCTCGTTATAAATTATAATCATATATACCACGTGGTAATTATAATCATCAAGCGGCGGGAAAAAAACAAGGGTCTTTGGATTTGCTTGATTTATATAAGCAATATATTTCACATCATATTTTGAGTTTTTTCTTACGGTGGACGTAGAACATTGAAATGTTTCAAGAGCCATGGCTTTCTGGCGTGAACTCATTAGACGATAAGTACAGCAGAGCACTGCGTAGGCAAGGGCGAAGCTCATGCATTTCCTCTCGAAGGCCTCTTCAATTGCTGCCAACATTACCCAATCGTTTATTACGAATAACAGGGAATAAACGAACCAATCCCAAGTGCCCATCATCCTCTTAACAACCACTCGCCTCTCCCAAATGCAATCACCCACGCTTGCCCCGCCCACCAACAATTAATTCACTCGCAAACAAACAGCTTGTAACTACTCAACTTGTTGAATTGCTACTAATTAACTCCTCTGCAATAAATGACATTATCAAAAGTACTATTGTAGGTAACCCGACTTATTTTATTTTGTTATTTACATGGTCTGTATCGATAGCTACAAGAATTTACATGGTATTTATTGTTAAATATTGTTAGTTAAATGTTCTGAAATATGTTATTTTTCTCGCCCCGACGACGTTCTCTCTTGTTCCCAAAAATATCATGTATACTCTTTTATTTTCCCCCAAAGATTTATGAAAACGGAATTTGTGTGACATGAATTACTACATTAATACTCTACGCCTAGAAAAACGTATAGAAAAAATGTTTTTGAGAAATTGTTGTGAAAATTGACACGTTTTCAATTCAAATCACGAAAAAATTACTAATAAATTAATAATTTTGTTGAATAAAAGTTTGCACGTTAACGTTTGTACTATACCCTCGTCCTTCGAATAAAATTACAGATAGGGGAAATGTACCTTATACCCCACTCCTTTTGTGCTTGCTCTCTTGGCCAGCCCACGAACCCTCTAAACCCAAACAGAACAGTGTAACGTGGGCTCCTATTATCCGTGTACTAATGTCTAGAACCACTTAAGTCTGCAATATGAGACGCTGCTGATGCGTATAAAAACCTGAACATGTGGCACATCGGGCCTTTGCGAAAATCTGTACCTAATATACCACACCCCTTCGAAGGTTCGAAAACGATTTCCGGGTACAGTTAACCATCAATACTGTCAAAAGGACAAAATGATCCAGTGAAAGATGATTTAAATATAGATTAATATCGATAAATATAGATTAATAATAGATTATATAGACCAATAATTAATGGTCTAAAACAAACTTTAAATGCATGACCTGGTGGCATTATTCGTAATAACGCTGAAAATTAAAAAGAAAATACAAAATAAAAACCTATTGTGCATGCGTTTTTAGGTTCTAACAAATACCTTCATCGTCTGAGACCTTTTCAAAGTCAGAATTAGTGGTATGAGTCAGAATGTCCCGAACCTTTCTATAATTGTGTCAGAGTCGTAGATGAGTTTTCCCCTTTCCGTTTTTGTGGCTTTCTTCCTTTTCGGGGGCAATCCTCTTGGACGAACATAAACGTCATCGCAACGTGGAAGGCCCTGGTTGTAAATGTTTGCGCCCTGCTGAAGCAATGTGTTCTCAATACAGCACAGTACGGTATTATGAACACAAGGGGTTTGCGATATTACGCATTAAGCAACTTAACAGCAATTTTTTTCTATCTTGTCATAGAAACGTTTAAGAGAGGTATTTTTGTAAGCATGCAATTTAAAGTAGTGTATACGAGTATAAGATACATGTTAACAGGCAGTTCATGAGTGTAACACATACCCTTACAATGTACGTTCCAAGTTAAACCGTACGCACCGCGAGCGGTAGCTCACTGCATCAACTGATGTCACTGCAGCGCCTCGGACCGGGAGGTCCTAGGTT
The DNA here is from genome assembly GCA_964035755.1 of Teleogryllus oceanicus. Lineage (NCBI taxonomy): Eukaryota > Metazoa > Arthropoda > Insecta > Orthoptera > Gryllidae > Teleogryllus > Teleogryllus oceanicus. The sequence continues at coordinate 84,011,287 of CAXIVR010000003.1, forward strand.
CGGGTCCTGACGGCAGCAGGATTTTTGACACTAGCTCTTCAGCTAGGTCGAAATCCGTCGCTGTCTGGAGGAGAATTCTAGCGGCCGGCTGCTCTGATCGATAGTTTTCCGTGGTTTCTCCGATCAACACCAGGCGAATGCCGGAGCAGAACTCTACTAACCGGGCCACAGACCGCGCGCGATCTGTCCTTCCCATTCCTTGCCCTATCCTCTCCTCTTATACACACACACTTACACTAACATGGACTACACTACCACATATTCCGGGAGATCGGTTGGGAGCTTAGAGCTTGTCCCGGCTGGGGCGGTTCCGTGCTGGTTAGGAGGAAACCCCATTAGCCGACGGTAGGTCGGCGGTGAATCTCACCATTCAGCGGGGGAAGGATCACCGCCATCTCCCGCAAAAACATGCACTACACTAACGGAACTAATGAAGACAGCAGTTGACGTGCCCGGAAACACGAAAAAATCAATCAAAAAATTAAACTGTACGCACATACAAATTTGGATTGCACACAAATGCAAAAACACAGATGCGATACACACCCAGAGGACAAAGTGCACGCAGCTCCCGCACCGTAATAGAACTTGCTTGAGCAGAAGAAGCCGATGTGCGAAATTAGACACATGCCGTTTAGGCGGTTAAGTAGGTGGTATTAAGCACTCGTCCCCTACTCATTTGTGTGGTTTCAGTAAGGATTTTCCCCTTGATATATAATTATTTCCCTCGAATATGTTTGCAGGAAGCCTACTGAATTTTGATTATCTTTTATAATAAAAAAAAGCATTTAAGTTGTGAACATGTACAATTCCTCGTTGCAATCTACTTTTAAAATTTTGAAAATGATTAAACATTGGCGAAATAAAAAATACTATTTTTTGCAGAATTAAAATTTATTAGAATTTTGCAGAAGTAAAAAGTCAAAGGAAAATTAGCTCATTTTGTGGAAGTGTGTTTCTACAGCGCTGACGTAAAGGAATTTTTAACGCTACGTACTTTTACACATTTCACACAATCACATTTCTGATTTCACCTAAATATGAGTACTGCGGATATCTTACATCAATAGCCCTACTTGCTGGACTTCTTCCATGTTCACAAACAAAATGTAAAAGGAATCCGTATTTGGATTTCTATTGTATTATGTACGAACTTCAAACATATATAATGAGACTTACACACTCCCTCAAAAGTGCGCAAGAATTTCAAATAATTGCCCCAATTTACCGATACCAGTTTTCCTTTATGCTTACACGCAAGAAATATGAGTTTATTTGGCACCATTTAGCCACATTTGTTGTCTTATAGTTCGTTACGCACAGTGGAAAAAATATTTTGTCTGCTGCGGTCAGAAAACAACGTTTTCTCCACCTCCAACTGCGCTGACGAGCGCTCTCGTATTCCGCAGTGTTTTCCGCTGAGTGCGGCGAGGCCCCACCCTGTGAATGCCGGCCACAGCGCGGCGCAAAGAATGAGCGATAACAAAGCAGAAGCAGCAGCATCCGCCGGCCGCAGGTAGGGAGCTGCAGGAGCGGGGTGTTACCGCGAAACGAGGGCCTCGTCAAACACACGGCTGCGCGCGCGGCTGGCCAGGGGCTTGCGGGGGGGGGGGGCGAGGGCGATGGGCGCGGGCGCGGGTGAGTGCGCGGGCGAAGGCAGGAGCGAGGGCGGGAAGAGGGGCGAGTGCGGGGGCAGACGCAGGGGTGGGGGCTGGGACGGGGGCGGGAACGGAAGCGGGAGGGGAGGAGGCGGGGCCAGGGGGGAGCCGAGCGGGGCCGGAGCTGGGCCGGAAGGGGGGGCGAACGGGGGCGGGGACCAGGGGTCGGGGTCGGGGAAGGGGGCGAGGGCGGGGGCCGACGCAAGAGTGGGGGCGGGGGCTGGGACGGGCGCGGGAGACAGTGCGGGAGTAGGGGTGGGGATGGGGGCGTGGACGAGCGTGGGGGCTCTGTGGTGACGACTGCGGAGGGGGGTGAGGGGGCGTTTCGCGGAAAAGCGACGTGCTTTTCCTGCTACGCCAGGCGCACTGACCGCTGGCGTTGGCGTTGGCGATGGTAGAATTGAGATCTTGACGCGCTCATAGGGTTTCCAAGAACAGTGGGCGTCAAATTGACGTCTGAAAGTTTACCTTACGCTGTTTTCAGCACACAGAAATTAACTCAACAATCCTACTGTCGTATTGAAAACCACTACATGAACGTCGTAGAAAAATATGTCTGAAGAAAACATTCTATTTGTTATAGAGTCGATACTCTAAGAAGGGACTAGTTTGAAACGTCGGGAAATAAATTAAAGCCATGTAGAGCGATGGCCTTGCAAGAGATAGTGATGAAATAATTTAGGAATGAGAAAACTGTAAACGAACGCATTGGCGAATTGAAAGCATGGACATAACCCGCATTTATGTTGCCAGCAGTAGATGTCAAAGCAGTGCCTTTTTATAAAAATCTCTCGTAACACGAGGCAAGACACAGTTTCACGAAGTAACTTTGATATGTAAACACAAACCAGTAAACAAATGAGTTCTTGATTAATTATTAATCTTACGTGAATCTTACCGAGAGACTCTAGAAATCGAGTCCCAATGTAGGTGGATTTTCGACACCTGCTGCACATCCAGCACGGTCGAATTCAGTTGCTGCCTGGAAAGAATTCCAGCTGCCGGCTGCTCTGTACGGTAGTTTTCTGAGGCATATCCATTAATACCACGCGAAAGCAGGCATAATAAAAAAACGAGACACGGGTAGCGCTCGATATCTCCATCCTCGTCCTTGTCTATCGCCCCTAAGATACGTACTACGCTGCGACACATGACGGGAGGCCAGTCGGGAGCTTAGACATGTCTTAAGCCTGTTTTACACGGTCATTTTTTCATATATATTATGACCTAATGGTCATGTAACCATTTATCTATAAAAACGAGACGCCAATTTGAATCGGGCGCGCAGGAAAGAGAATCGAGAGTCAGACGAACGGTTCTGGTGAACGAGTCGCGCAGAGCAAGAAGAGACGCGAGTCATAAAGAGTGAGTGGAGAGAGCTGAGATGGCGCGCACGGGCGAGGTAACGTGTATCAGTTACTGTAGTGTTATCGGTGAACATCGGTGAATATATGTGTGGAGAACTAGTGACAAGAGAGTGAATAATGACTAAATGCAGGGGACAGGAATATTGAATCGAGGGCATTGTGACCTGAACGTCTGTTAGTGATAAATAATAGAATGAAGATGGAAGCATGTGGCGAGCGATTGCGCGTGGGCCATCAGCCATGGGCATACCACTAGATGAACGATTTTGAGAAAACGCATCGTCGTAATAATACTGAACTCGTACAACAACATCGAAAACGTGTGACTGGACAGCAAAATATTGGAGTCGAAGCGGCAATCACGCAAACCAACCAGCGGCAGCGCGAGGGGTCCCACTACGCCGTGGCGTGAAGGCCTCGAACAAAAGCAGCTGTGTCTCTGCGCCAAGAGATTGGGAAATACAGGATGAGTAACCGAACATATAATAGTCATGTAATTCAAGTGAATCCAACATAGCCACGCTGGCCAGAGAGTATATTAAGGGATAGGGCGTATTAATGAACCATCACGTAGATAGGAGAATGAAGTATAGGTTATACACGTACGATGTTAGTAATGGTTGCAATAATAACTACGAAGTGATTAGCGAAAAGTATCACTTAAGATTGCAGATTCATGTATTTACTGGTATCAGATTTTCTTTATGCTTATTTCTCTTTGACGAATAAATGTGTGATTAAAAAGTGGCAAATTAGTGATTAATGAACTGTATAAAGGAAGAGAAGGTAGCAAAAATCAACAGCCAACATCCTCCTTATAAAGGCGCTCCCCCCTAAAGGAATCCCTTGTCCCTTCATCATTTTAGAAACAGCAGATATTGCTATTAAAATTCAATATGTGGTCACTGCCTCAATCGATGTGGATTCCTAATTAGGAAAGTGAGGTAAGTACAGTCACAAAATATATATATATATATATATATATATATATATATATATATATATATATATATATTATAACACGCCCACCTACTGCCTTCCAGCCGGTGGCGATGAAGCGTGAAATTATGAATGCTCGTGAAGCGAGCTTTGAATTCTCAGGAAGCAGGATCTTTCGGGTATGAGAAAGGTCTGAACCCTTGACACAATGAATTATATAAAATTCTGGTAAAATGAGCATGTATTCAGTAAAACAAATTACACAGTGGCACAAATATACAATAAGTATGTACTTTACGTAGATGGTCACTGCAAAGAAAACAGAAACAAAAGAACAGAAATAACACAACCATAAGAGAATGTATAGGCGTCACCTTGACTGCCTGATTACTTCAATACGCACTATTTACAATACTTTTGCTTTGACCTCCTTCTCAATTATTTCGTGTACCTCATTTAACTGTGATTAATCTAAAGTTTTCTCCGTGCACGGCCCTTTAAGTGATTCTCTACAATTATTCTATTATAGACTTCACAGAGGTCAGCCTTGAGCTACGCATTTATTACAATGCTGTTAACTCTAACACAAGAATAAACGTGACACACGTTACTAAATCGTACCCTTTACACAATTACAGCAACTGATTATCCCTGATATCATACAATGGAAACAATACTTTTTTCAATAAGATTACTTTACATTACATGAACAATTATAATTTACTTTAGAAAAGTTGTACAAGGTATGGCATTCAACGAATTTACTGGTGCGTACAGCGAATGAAATCAAAACTGCCGCTCATACGTTCGAAATATTTCCCCAGTAACTATTTGTAACTTTCACCTATTTTAGGACGATACGCCTGGTGTTTAACGCTACACAGTTTCCCAACAAATTGTCGCATAGAAGTTGCCAGTTCTTTACCTCGACATTTCCTTCCCGCTCGCCGTCAGTTAACCTTGGGGGTTCGGCCGCTCGCAGTCCTCGCCACGTCACTCGACTGGTTTGATGTCCCGCGGTCGCACCTCTTCTTTCGCTCGATCTCAGGATGACGTCACACGTCCAAATTCCAAACCTTTCTCTCGTCCTCGGACTCGTTCACACCATGAATTGGTCCAAGTCCTTCTCGCCTACGCTTGAGTGTTGAGTCGTCCTTCTGCCGGCTGCCGCGTACCCGTTGCTCGCGCTTCCAGTTTTAAATAACTAACGTGCTTGAATTGACTACTTCTAGCACTCGGCCGACATACCACACTTTGAGCGTGCGTGGTCGTGGCGTACAAAATTAAATACTGGATTTCGTTCAGAGTCCTTCTGCGCGAATTTACTTCGATGATGAAACTATTTCAAGTTCGAGCAGTCACAACGCTTGCTTACTCGCGTAATGTTAGTGCAAATGCTGTACATGCACTTTGCTTCTGAATTCTATCACTTATCACCGCGTTTCTTAAATCAGCTTTACTAAAGCAAGTAAAATTATACTCCTGCACTAACCGATTACTACCGCTGAAGAATTTAGTTGAGTCGCCGTCGCTGTCGAAGTCTTAAGAGAGCTCTTCCGAAGTGCGTCACGGTATTTATGCAACTCCGCCTGGGGAAACATTTCTGGAGGGGTGAATTTTCTCCTCCTTCGCGCCCTCTCGAGAAAATATTATCCGCTAACTTTGGACATCGGAGTGCGGAAACCTGCGGGTAGATGTCGCCTTCTCGGCCATCGCTCCGCCGCGTACCCTATTTCTCAGTTCTTTGGTCTTCTCTAGTGACTTATGGTGGCGTTACGGGTTCGTATAACCCCGTGACGTCACAATATATATATATATATATATATATATATATATATATATATATATATATATATATGGTGCGTAGCGTGGGCACGTGTTATTTAATTTTGAGTGTTGTTTGTGAAATTGAGTCTTTGCGTTCAGTGAACCCACTCGCAAATAAAACCACAATACCTCACACATCTTTCTACTCCTTACTCTGCGAATTCGTAACTATCTGATCATTCTTCCCGCTAATTTAATTTGTTTCCGTAAATGCGATCTTCATCTGTTAAACTTCCAGCGCTTTTTGCGGCGTTTGGAGGAAGTATTTTCATCACGATTACGTACAGACCAGGAGTGACCGTGTAAAACGTTGGAATCACGTTCATCCAGATTCGGTACGCATAGAACCGAACGTTCTTTTTCCATCCAGTTTCTGTACAGAAAAATGATGAAAAAAGGATGAAAAAAATGACCGTGTAAAACAAGCTTTAGATGGGGTGGCGCTCCACTAACAGAAATACTAGGGGGAAACCTTCGAGAGCCGACGTGTAGGTCGGCAACAAATCTCATGTACAAGCGAGAAAGACACCGTTACATCTTGCGATTTAAAATCCACGCCACTGAAGGAACCAATAACGTGCATTAGGCAATTAGCGCGCTCAGAATCAAAATAAACAATCAACCATGGCATGTTAGTGCTGCACAAAGTAGGTAATGCACCCGATCGTATCCCATTTTGAATTTCCACGCTTTTCTCCAATCCAATCCACTCCCGCGGGGCGAATAGCAGCAGAGCAACAGCGCCAGGGCTCCGTGAAGAGGCGCGCACGCAACTCGAACAGACTCTTTTCCAGCTGAAGCGATTGCGGCGGGCAGCCGGACGTTTTTTATGAGCACGGACGGACAGACGGCGAGGCAGCGCCGTGGGGCGCGAACGCATGCCCGGCGACAAGTGAAGGCTGCGCTCTCGCGCGCGTGCGGCGGCGGCAAGGGCGACGGTGACGGGGCCGGGGCGGTGGTGGCGGCGGGGCGGCGGGGGCGCGGGGCGGCGGGGGCGGTGGAGGCGGCGGGGGCGGCGGGGCGGCGGGGCGGTGGAGGCGGCGGAGGCGGCGGAGGCGGCGGGGCGGCGGGGTGGCGGGGACGTCGGGGGTGGCGGGGCGGCGGGGTGGCGGGGCGGTGGGGCGGCGGGGCGGTGGGGGCGGCGGGGCGGTGGAGGCGGCGGGGCGGCGGGGCGGCGGGGCGGCGGTGGCGGCGGGGCGGCGGGGCGGCGGGGCGGGAGGCGGCGGGGGCGGGGGCGGCGGGGCGGCGGGGCGGCGGGGCGGCGGGGCGGTGGAGGCGGCGGGGGCGGCGGGGCGGCGGGGCGGCGGGGCGGCGGGGCGGCGGGGCGGCGGGGCGGCGGGGCGGCGGGGCGGCGGGGCGGCGGGGTGGAGGCGGCGGGGGCGGCGGGGTGGAGGCGGCGGGCTAGCGAAAGCCTCGGGGGCGCAGCATGCGCAGGGAACCTCCTCCTCTGACGACAAAAGTGCGCTGTAGGGGCGCACGTTTAATTTGATTTGCGAAGATAGTTGCGATGCAATAGGTTCTTCATTAATTGATTAGTGTTTCCGGGCGCGTCAACGGCAAAGTTCATAAGTGCCGTAACGGTAGTACGTTGTTTTTAAAAAATCGTGAGGTGGCGGTGACCTTCCCCACTGGATTGCGAAATGCGACGCTGACCGACAGTAGTCTGGAATTTTCCTCCGACAGGTTTCTTCACCAACGGGGCATCGCCCCAGCCGCGACATGCTCTAAGCTGTCGACTCGTCTCCTAACATGAGTGGTATTCAAGGGCATGCTAGTGTACGTGTGTGTAAAAAGGGGTGAGGGTAAGTTAAGGAAGACGATGTACAGCAATGAACCACCTAAGGTTTGACTTTTCTTTTCTCATTGTCGCAACATGTTGAATACATAACATCCCATTGTTGAACTTCTCTGAAGACATACATAATTGTATTCATTTGGAATGGGGGTTGTGCCGTAGACTAATTCTTTACTCTATGGTTGTGATCGTGTAGTACTTTTCTTTACACAAGCTTGAGCGGAAAAACTGATTTGGGGCAAAGACATTAGTTACAGTGATGTTCAGTTGAGTTAAAGTAATGCAAAGAGTGAAAATAATGTTTCGAGTTTGTGCTGATGAATTGTCTCATAAAACAATGATGAGTCAGTGGCGTAAAATATTGGCCTCAGAAGCGAAGTCAATATTGTAAGTGGTAAACTTTACTGGGAATTCACTCCCAAACCATTAAAATCGCATTATAATGGTAATATTATCTTATTAAAATGTAATTTATTAAAATAGAAACTGCATTTTAAGTTTTGCTGAGGTAGGGGAGGTGAGTCCCCCGGTGTTGCTTAGAACAACAGCTCGGATTAATCCACACTCTGTTCCTGGATTTGCCATTTGTCAAGTAAATGCGATGAAAAAGAAAGTAATATATTACATACCAATGTTTATGAATTATTGTAGTAATGAAACCGTACACATACACTGACGTTCAGGAAAACAACATTTCAGAAAATTTATAATAACTGATTGGGATACTAGAATGAAATTCATTTTGGAATGCTATAAAAAAATTGAGACTGATTAGAATTCTTCCCACAGAAATGGATCCTTTACTGATACAATAGGATCTTTATCAAGGAATATTCGAATTTCATATTCATTGTACATTCCAGTCATTTACCTTAACATATTGTAGCGTCGTGTCGCTAGAACAGCGTGGGCACGTGGCGCGGTGTGCACCGGATGCGTAGACAAAGGCAGAAGCTATGACGCACGGGGTTTTTTCTGACAGGGTGTTCGCATCGCTCGGGCGGAGGCAATGGAGGCGCGGGCAGCTCGCGAGGGCTATTTTTCAGGGCCGTGAGAACAATAGCTCTTCCTTCTTTGTGATCCTGGCAGCGGCAGCGGCAGCGTAGGTCGTCCGTGAGAGGTGCGAGCGTGCACGCGGCGAAGAAGCCGGCAGTTATTGTCGTGACTAGTGAGACATGTAGTCGGTCTCAGGGCAGGCGGTATTACGCACGGCGAAACATTAGGTAGTATGTTGCGGTGTGGTAGCCGTTGTAAATATCTCTCCTAGCAGTGGAGTCTATTTAGTTAGTGAATTGTATACAGTGCATTAGTTATTTGTGACTACGGTCTAAATTGTGAATAAACCTGCTGTTATTACAACCCACTCTCGTCTGTGTACTGATTACACCTGTAAGACGCCACAATATTCTGTATCATTTGTACCAGCAAGCAACAATACTTCATCTTCCGCAATTGTGGGTGAAGATTCAGTATATATCCACATACATAAAAGGTTTTCAACGTGAAGTATGTCATCACTTCAGTAGCTCACCAGCATTCGACTCCCTCAGACCGATGCAAAATACTAAATATTTGATAGCTGTGGTACCGAACATTCTGTATCAAGTTTTCTTGAAATCTACTATCATTTCTAATCCTTTTGCCGTTGCCTAAAGTTGTAGATACTACTGAATTCCAACGGAAGTTGATACATTTTTTTTACCCTTTACACATTCACGTACTTGCAAGTGTAACCTGCTTAGGGTAATATGGACGAGGTTAGACAATTTTAACATTATTTATAACCCAGAAATATGAAATTTCTTCCACAAATCATAGCTTTGCTGAAATATGATTTTTCTCTCTTTTTGAGGAGAAATGTCGGGCGCAGAGACGTCGATGTACATAGGAGAACGTGCTCGTATTTTTATCTCAGCTCCTGGATTCTCCATTCGTCTGAATATACCATTTGATGTGCTTTTATATCCGCTCATAAAATGTCTCCAAGGAGCCATAAAGGCCCTGAAAGTAGCGCTGGCAGGAGACATCCACGCAAGTCCCCCTCGCGCTCCGACTGCGGGGGAAGGTGACCGAGGAACGCTTTGCCAAGATTCCGACATCTCCACGACTAACGCCACTTCATGTGAACGCGGTCACCACTGGTTTACGCGCCGAGCCTGACGAGCTGTATGCAAATTGCAATTAATTGGCTTAAAACCATTCAATGCAAATTTCGCAGAATGTATTTAATTTTTAATTTTATTCTCCACACTGAAAGACGTTATTGGAAAAATCACACTACAAAAGTGAAAAACGATTAAACCTAGTGCTATGTAAATCAATGAAAAACCGAAGGACAGTTATTCGCACAAATTACACATTAAAATTATTTATTGTTTTTCATTAGGCGAGATGTTAAATTCAATCTAAATTTGTTTATCCGCAAATATGTTAAAACTGTCAATCTGATTCCCCCCGCAGTTTTTTCCCGTTGGATTGTGACGGTTCCAACCGTTCAATCCGCAGAACTAGAGAAACACACATTCACATACACCAAAAAAGCCTCAACCATTTCAGTTTGCGTGTATTTGGTGCCCATGGTTCAGTCAAAGATACATTTTACTTAACATTTTTTTCTTTCAACTTCAATACCGCAAAAGTTAATTTCCTTCACTTCCTTATGAGCCGTTGGAGAGCTCCCGTCGCGAGAAGAATCAACAATGTCTAAGAAATGGGAGGGCAAATAACGTCATTAATGTAAAAAAGTGGCTATCGATCCCTTTCAAACACACACTCGCAAAAAAACGCGCAGAATATTACTCTCCTTTTGTGGGGCTGGCTGGGCCGTCCCGAGCGGTGACCCGGAAAAAGGGAAACATTGCAAAGTCGTTGCTGGCAAAGAAGAGGCGCAGGAAGAGGTTGTTAGTCAACGTCATGCGGGTGCGGTGGGGGTGGGGGGTGGGGGGCGCCGCCAGGTCGCCGCCCGCCAACGCTGAGAGCCTCCACTTCGCTCTCTCCACCCCACGGGGGCGTCCACAGAAATTTATTCATTCTTTATGAACTATTCCGAAGGCCCGAGAGGAAAATAGTTATTTATGCATCAAGCGCATTAGAACCAGTTGATGCCCGTGGTAAATATAATTTTATTTTTTACCTAATTTTATTGATTCAGATTTACTTTGTTACTAATTAACTAGATGTTACTTGACTGTTTCTTTTTTCATATTTCCCTCCCCAAATTCCTTTCATAATTCCTTCCATAAGACAACATGGCATCATTCACTGTTTTCATATTCGCCTCTTTACCACGATCTTTTAGATCCAGGTAAGTTGTGCAGTGAATATCGATCTCCGTATCCAAGGCAACAACAAGTAATGACATATCAGTAAACAATAAATCATATTAATTTACCTCTTTTCAAATTATGTTTATTTGTTTAAAGTTTGTATGTTGTGTAGGGATAATACATTCAAGAAAGGGATGAAATATTTAACTCTGCGTTCGATGCAGAATATGCAATTTTAGAAATGATAGAAATTAAAGAAATTTTTTAAGAAGTTATTAAGATGGGAATAATTCCACAAGTAGTATGTTCAATAAAACAGTGACGATAATTGCGAGGTTTCTTATTTACCACTAGAGCAGTTATGACAATATCCGCGTATTACGTTCAATGTCTTTTCCTTTCCATTTAAGTATAATTTTAATTTTGAAAAATACGAACATACGTTTACCATTCGTGGCATACATTTGATGACGTCATATTCGCTTTGAACGTAGCGAACGTTATGAACAAGATCTATTTCAGTAGGCTTTGTGTTATGTGCTTGTGATCAGCGTAGTGATCGTAAGTAAAGAGTGAACATGATTAATGTGGAACGTAATGAGATAACGAAGAGCAAAAAGCTTTTCTGAGAACAAATAAATAATAGATATAGTTGAATAGGCTATTGGTACTTGGCAGATAATGTATTTTCATTGACATTTCAAGGTCAGTGTTCATGAATTATTATAAACGCAATCACACCTCATTAGAAACTAGTAATGCTAAAACTGCAAATATTCTCGTCCGTACTTTCACGCAAAATTAGGCGAAAAGTACGAAAATTCTCGAAAAAGTGTACCTGACATTATTTAAAAATCTATCTTAAAGGAACAGATTTTATTAACGCAAAAATATTTTTATCTCTAGTTGTAGTTGTAGGAAGATGCTGAAAAAATTTGTAATTTTTGCAATTTTCGAAAAATTACGAGTTTTCAAGGAAAATGAGGCCTTCAATATTCTTTTAAATGTCCATTGCACTATCGAGCTAAAAATAATTAAAAAAATTTTAATTAATTTAATTAAAAGTTTTTAACTTGAAATGATCCAGGGGTTTCATGAAAAAGTACTTCCCCCCAAAAATTAAAATATCGATTTCAAATTCAAGGAGAGTAGCCACATCAGCCAGATCGATTTGGGAATGTGAAATTTGGAGAAAATCGGCAGAACGGTTTAGCCGATAGTGTTGTTCACAGACGGACGGACGGATGGATATTTTGTCATCATTCGATTTCCCGGTACCACAGAACATGGATTCTGGCAACACAACGTGTTAGAGAATTCCCCCCTTGATTTATCCAATTTTTAGTTACCAGGGCCCTGAAATAAGAGTTTTTCTGCAGAAAATTCGCCCCTTTTTTCGTGCAGCATTACATAACTTTCTGTCCACTGCGTGAGCAGTAGAGAAAGTAAGCGTGAGCGAAAGTAAAACTTTCTCTCTACTGCGCAAGCGGTAGCGAGAAAGTGAAAATGTTGTATTTTAAACATGCATTTCTTTATCGGGTGTGGATGCGTACAGTCAATCTGTTTTGCACCTGGCGAGCGGTAGCTCAGTGCATCAACTGATGTCACTGCAGCGCCTCTGACCCGGAGGTCCTAGGTTCCCACTTCCCACGGCGGTAGGATTTTCGACACTAGCTTTTCAGCTAGGTCGAATTCAGCCGCTGTCTGGAGAAGATTTCTAGAAGCCGGCTGCTCTGATCGGTAGTTTTCCATGGTTTCTCCGATCAACACCAGGCGATTGCTGGAGCAGTACCCTACCAAACGGGCCACGGACCGCGCGCGATCTGTCCTTCCTCTTCCTAGTCCTATCCTCTCTCCTTACACACACACTTACACTAACATGCACTACACTACCACATATTCCGGAAGACCGGTCGGGAGCTTAGAGCTTGTCCCGGTTGGGGCGGTGCCCTGCTGGTGGGACAGTCCTGGTTAGGGGGAAACCCAATACCCGACGGAAGATCGGCGCCGGATCTCGCCATCCAGCAGGGGCTCCCAAGAAAAACATGCACTACACTAACGGGACTAATGACCAAATCAGTTGACGTGCCGGAAACACGAGTCAATAAATGAAATCTGTTTGGCAAGGTCGGACGGGTAGAAAGGGGCGTGCCTCCTCTCACCGAATCCCGCACGCGCCGCCACAGACACAGCGCCACGTGGCTGCGAGGGAGTCCTCGGGAGCCTCTGCGATTGCCAGGGCAGCGAGTGGGCTCATGCAGCGCGCGAGACGAGGACAAAGCGGCTTTGGCGCGGCGCACGCACACACGGAGGGAGGATTGGGCCGCGGCGGGGAACGACGCAGGAAGAGGAGTCGGGAGAAAGACGTTACGACAGGCGGAAGGTCACCTCGTTCGCTTGGACCGGGAGCGGTAGCTTAGTGCATCAACTGATGCCACTGCCGCGTTCTGACCGGGAGGTCCTAGGTTCCCACTCCCCACGGCGGCAGGAGTTTCGACACTAGCATTTCAGCTAGGTCGAATTCAGTCGCTGTCTGGAGGAGAATTCTAGCGGCCGGCTGCTGTGATCGGTAGTTTTCCGTGGTTTCTCCGATCAACACCATGTGAGTGCCGGAGCAGTACCCTAACAAACGGGTCACGGACAGCGTGCGATCTTTCCTTCCTCTTCCTTGTCCTATCCTCTCCCCTTACACACACACTTACACTAACATGCACCACACCATCACATATTCCGGGAGACTGTTCGGGAACTTAGAGCTTGTCCCGGCTGGGGCGGTGCCCTGCTGGTGGGAGAGTCCTGGTTAGGGGGAAACCCCACTAGCCGATGGTAGGTCGGCGCCAGATCTCGCCATCCAGCGGGGGAAGATCACCACCATCTCTCGCGAAAAAAACATACACTACACTAACGGGACTAATGACCAAAGCAGTTGACGCGCCCGGAAACACGAAAAAATCAATCAACGCTTGGCGGCAAAATGAAGCTGTGGTAGAAGGGTAGGAATAACTTACCGGTTTATATGGCTCAGGGCGTCAATTGATGTCACTGCAATGCCTCCAAACGGCGACCAACGAGTTCGAGTCCCGGCGATGGCAGGATTTTCGACACTAGCTACCTAGCTCGGTCGAATTTAGCCGCTGTCTGGAGGAGTATTCTGGCGGATTCTGAAAGAGAGTCTAACGGCCAGCTACTCTAATTGGTAGTTTTCTGTGGTTTCTCCAATCAATATCAGGCGAATGCCGGAGTAGTATCCTCACAATCGGGCCACGGAACGTGAGCGGTCTTTACTTTCTCATCCCTTTCTTACACACAGTTACATGCACTACTTTCGCACACATACTGGGAAGTCAATCGAGAGCTTAGAGATTGTAATAGCTGGTGCGGTGTCCTGCTGGTGATAGACACTTGTTTGGACAAAACCTCGCAAGCTGAGGGGTAGGTCGGCGGCAGATCTCGTTATGAAGTAGGCGAACATCACCGCCATCTTCCGCGGAAAAACATTAATTCACTTACGGGGCTACTGATCTCAGCATGATAAACCTTGAATCACTAATCAACCACTCTTAATAGTTCGATCTAAAAAAAACGTGGTTTTGAGAAACCTCGTTCGGAAGGCAGTCTGCGAGACAGGAATGCCCATCACCATCAATCTATTCGGCAAAGGCATTTTCGACGCCAAATATTTTTCCAATGGAGTATTAAGATTAGTTCTAATTATCCAGAAAGAAATTAATTGCCAATTAAAGTGTAGTTATTTTCTAAGTTCTTGCGGATGGCGGAATATTCGATTAACCGATCAACAGCCGATTCACATGCGGTCGATAAATATGGGCAAAGACGCTCTGTAGAAACGCTTGGAATAGTCCTTTCGCAAGGAGTCTCGCCCTCCAATGGTATTCGCATAAAAGTCGCAGTTCTGCCTCGTAGAGCTTCTCCAGGGTTGAGCCGCGTGGGATAGGCGGGTCGTGCCCGCCGTTAACGGTGCCAGCGGAGGGCCTGCGGGGGCGAGGGGTGGGTGGGGTGGGGTGGGGCGGGGTGGGAGGCGCGCAGCTTCGAGTGGTTTCGCCGTGCACCTAACGAGAGCCCCCACTCCCACCCCGTCCTGCTTCGAGCTCTGGGGCGACTCCGCGGCTGCGGTCGTCCGCCTCAGCAAAGTCGTTCGCTTTCCTTTTCGTAAAACTAACAGTGACGTATAATCTGGGCTAGCTATAGGCTACCTGGAAACTTCAAGAATAGCAAGAAAAAATTCCCTATTCGTTTATAAACAACATGAATATAGATAATAATAATAATAATAATAATAATAATAATAATAATAATAATAATAATAATAATAATAATAATAATATAGAAAAAGAACAAACAAAGTACGTCTCTTTTATGCATTTTGCATCCGGGATGCAATAGTCCACTTATTAGTAATATACGACATCTCTTGCATGCGTACTGCAAGGGAGATTTGAAATTGATGTTTGCTTAATTATTTTAAAATAACCACACATTATTTTAAAATATCTCAAGAGAGCAAAAGCGTGTAGAAAGATTAATTTTTTTAAAAATGAACTAGTGTACTGATACATTTAAAATACCTGTGAGTTTTAATGTATATTGTTTCTCCCCGAAATACAGAGATAAAACAAGGCAGATCTGGCAATAATTCGATAACAATGACAATTACATGAAGGGAGGATTAAAAAAATTCATTATATTTAATTTAAAACCTCCTACTAAAGTTATTAAAATCCAATATTAATCACCGGAGGAAAATTCAGTGTATTCTATAGGTGAATTTTATTTTGAATATTTTCACCACTTATAGATTTTTTAATTCTTTCACCATTTAGTGATTTTTTAAATTATTTAAATTTGAACTTTAAAGAATAACGACATGCCGATGCAATAGAGAAACTAATCACATTTTGTTAATTGCAAACGTTTCTGTAAATCGTAAAATGTTGCAAATCCACAAGAAATATAAAGTATGAAATAATCCATCTTTCCGCATAATTGAAAATTAAATAAAGATGATGTACTGTATGTTCGCATGGACATCAAAACTTCAAAGGAAGTCGTTGAAATAAAGGACCAGGAAGTTATCAATAATAATCGGACTCGCATCGCATTTTTTTAACTGAAATAATCATCCTTCGTTTCCCAACGCCCCAGGTTATTCGCAACAACAACAAAAAAACTATAATTCCGAACCAGCTGCTGGCTGGTTCGAACCCTTCCAGTCCTCCCTGCGGCGTTAGTAGTGCGGATTGAAAAATGTTCCCAATATAGTTGAGGGCAAATAATGTGTATTCATCAGAATCACGGGCCGGCGCTTTGCGGCTGCGCGGAGCGGGGCCTATTAGGCGGGCGGGGCGCGGCGCAGATCGCGTTAGCGTGTCGGCTGCGGGGCGGAGGGGGCGGGGCGGTCCGTGATTTTGTTAGTGCGTCGCCGCGGGCGGTGGGCGTTGTCAATATGTGACCGCGCTGATGGACGAAATGAATGTGTACATTGGCCCCCGTGCCGCGTTGGGGCCGCGCGGGGACGCATCTGCGCCGGCGGCTGCAGGTTGCGCCCGACCACCCACCCTCCCCCACGCTCCTACACCCCGTCGAGTCACTCCACTCCCCGCCCTGCCCCGACTTCGGCTCCGTCCGCCCCGCCCCTCTCCGCCACGCTGTCACACCGCACACCCGCCACTCCCATCTCCATCCCCGTCACACGCCTCCCTCCCCGGCTCCCCTCCCTCTCTCTCCACCCCGAACCCCCTCCCATTTCTCCACCACGCTCCCCCTGCCCTGCCCCGCTCCGCTACATCACGCCCGCCCTACCTCCTCTCCCTCCCAGCCTCGCCCCGCCTCCTCTCCCTCCCCGTCTCACCCCTCCACTTCCCTCTATGTCCCGCCATTCCCCTCCTCTCTACTCCCGCCCTGCCCCGACCTCAGCTCCGTCCCTCCCCGCCACTCCAAGTCACACCGCACACCCGCCACTCCCATCTCCATCCCCGTCACTCGCCTCTCCATCCCCGCCGCTCTCCTCCCTCTCTTCCACCCCGATCCGCTACATCACGCCCACCCTGCTCCTCTCCCTCCCCGCCTCGCCCCGCCAGGTCCCCTGTTCCCGCCACCCCCTGCTCTCCACCCCCCCCCCTCCCTCCCTCTCTCTCCACCCCGTAACTCCCTCCCATTCTCCACCAAGCTCCCCCTGCCCCGCTCTGCTACATCACGCCCTCCCTGCTTCCTCTCCCTCCCCGCCTCGCCCCGCCTCCTTCTCCCCCTTCGCCCCCACGGCCCTCCGTAGCCCTAGCCTCTCTGCCGCAAGGACCAGCGGCCACAAAGACCACAGAGTCTGGGAGAGGTGGTGAGAAGGCAATCGTGGGGCGGGAGCCGCTAACACGGGAGACGAACCTAGCGAACCGTTGCAACTTCTGCATACGTACAAATTATGTACGGTAGAAACATAATCAAGAGTAACAAGATCCTTTCATTTAGTACATAATAACGTTCTCGGGTGGCCTTTGCATTTCGGTTCCTGATGATCATATAACTGCATTTCAGCTTTTCATACCATGTTAGACTCGTCTCCAATAACCAATTCCCGGGCGAATAGAGTGACGAAGAGGGGCGCGTGCTGGCAACAGCCGGCTGAGCGTGGAACACGAGTGGAACGTCAGCTGGGAAGTGGGGAAACAGGACTCCAATGAATGAATGATTGATTGATTTCTCCTCCACGTATCTCCGCAGCGGGGCACCTTCCCAACCAGGACAGGCTCTATGGTTGTCGACCCGACTTGCTATGCTGCCTACGTCTCGACTTGTCTCCCGACAGGTGTGGTAGTGTAGTGCATGTAAGTGTGTGTGTGTGTGTGTATGTATGTTACAGGATAAGGAAGAAGAATGATTGATTGTTAGTGATTCCGGGCCTCAACTAACGAGATCATTAGTTCCGTAAGAGTAGTGTATGTTTTTCATCGTGAGGTGACAGTGATCTTCCCTCACTGGATGGCGAGATCCGGCGCTGAGCTACCGTCGACTAATGGGGTTACCTCAACCAGGTATCTCCCACCAGCGGGGCACCACCCCAGCTGGCACAAGTTCTCAGTCCCCGATCGGTCGTCCGGCATGTGTGGTAGTGTAGTGCATGTTAGTGTAAGTGTGTGTATGTGTGTGTAAGGGGTGAGGATAAGACAAGGAAGAGGAAGGAAAGATCGCGCGCGGTCCGAGGTCCGTTTGTTAGAGTACTGTTCCGGCATTTGCCTGGTGTTGATTGGAGAAACCACGGGAAACTACTGATCAGAGCAGCCGGTCGCTAGAATTCTCCTCCAGACAGCGAATCCCCGACAATCCTGCCGCCGTCAGGACTCGAACCTAGGACCTCCAGGTCAGAGGCACTACAGTGACATCAGTTGATGCACTGAGCCACCTCTCCCGGTAGGAAGAAGGATAAATCGGACGCGGGTCCTGGTCCGTTTTTTAGGACGCTGCTCTGACGTTAGCCTGAGATCGGAGAAATCATGGGCAACTAACTATCAAAGCAGCCAGCCGTAAGGATTCTACTCTAAATGGCGTCTGACTTCGACCTAGATATATATCTAGAGTCTTTATCCCGCCACCCACGGGACTCGAACCGCAGGACCTCCGATCAGAGGCACTGCGGAGTCAGCGACAATGCTGGCTTAACGTATTCTGTGCAGACCTCCGAAGTAGAATTAAAACAGGCTTTAAAGATTGGTCGATGATGGAAATGGAGTGTGTATGTCACACAGTCACCGATCTTGACCCGAAGTGCAAAGGATAATGATGAGACTCCTGCAACTGAGGGCCAAGATTTGTCCGTGGGAGTGAGGCACCAGAAATATTGCGATGCAAGGAGCCTCTTCAAGTTCATTTTACTATTGGTGCACGAACTGAAGCTCCAAGAAATCAATATGGCAATTTCGTTACCGCTGTGCTTCCATCTGGTTTTTAATATTCATCCCTAACTTCCATCTTTTAAGATACATAGATTGACCTTCAACTCTACTTTTCCAGATTTCCTCCAACCGTTTTATTACTTTATGACACGTGTAAGTTGTAAAAAGGTTAATTTCGAGGCAAATATTAAAATAATTTGGATCTCAGGAAAATGAATTATCTTTGCGTTTTCTCTCCCCGCAAACAGTTTAAATTGTCACGAGAAACGCAACGGGTTTGATTTTGTGGATAACTGACGTTTTCAAAACAATGTGGTAGAATGTATTTCCTGTCGAAATGAGAAACCATCCACTAACGCGCTTAACGTAGGGAGGGCGGGCGCTGAGGTTGGAGGCAGCGGGTGAGATCCGCTTAGGGGGAAGGTAACATTGGGGGGTGCGAGGCGCTACGCTATGCTCGCGCGGGCGGACGGGCGGGCGACGGGCGGACGGGCGGACGGGCGGACGGGCGGACGGGCGGGCGGACGGGCGGACGGGCGGGCTGACGGGCGGACGGGCGGACGGGCGGGCGGGCTGACGGGCGGACTGGCGGGCTGACGGGCGGGCTGACGGGCGGACTGGCGGGCTGACGGGCGGACGGGCGGACGGGCGGACGGGTGGGGAGTGGCGGGCGTCCAGGTGAATGGGGGGGGGTAGGGGTTGATGGTGGGGAGTTTGTGGGGGAGGGGATTGGGGATTGATGTTGTTTGGATGATGGTAGGTGGATTGATGAGTGTATGCAGGCTTTTATTTCTGACGGAACGCGACCTAACGGCGTTCCGATACCTCAGGAATAATTATTAATTTATATGATAAATGTATAACTATTTCTATTAAGTTAATAGATAATTTGGGGGGCGTTCCGGAACCTAAAATTTTAGAAGTCAAGCACTGAATGTATGAATGGATAGGTGGGTGGGTGAATGGATTGATGGGTGGGTACGTGAGTGGACTGCTAGGTGGGTGGATGGGGAGCGGATGAGTGAACGGGTGCATGCACGTATCCACGTGGGAGCCCCAGCGCATATCAGCTATCAAGCTCTTCGTGAGGCGCGTGGCCACTCCATTTGGCTCATCCTTCTGACAGAGCTCCGTCTGATTTGGAGGTATATAAGCGTATGTCTCAACTTACTGCTATAGAACGATTTTCCTAAGGATGAGCCCAAGTGACAGTTCGCGAAAGCAAGTGAACATCACATGGATTTCAGAGAAGTATCCTTCCGCCGCGACAGCTGTTCATTCACGCCCCTTCATAAAGTGCTAATGGCTCCTGTGAGAACATCCCTATGAAGAAGTCTAAGAGTTTCGCTGAGGTATATGCACGTACGGAGTCCGGGAAATATTTAAATTTAATTACATATGGGAAAATCTCTTAACATGCTCCACAATCAGTAAAAGACAAAAAACTGCCACGAATGTAAATTGAAAGAAAAATGACTTTAAGCCGGAAACACGTGCACCGGTACGCATTTCGCATTCAAGTCTCGGTTTTAAAATAAATAATATTTATCACACAAAAAGTAAATTCAATGTAATATATAAAGAAAAAAATATTTTTTACGGAAGAGGACATAACACTGCACTTCCTAATATCAGTTATTTCTCGCAGCGCACTATATTTTTGTCGGACAAGGACATCACGAAAGGAAGTGTCGAAGCCATTTACAAGTTAGCCAACTGCAAGCGAACGAATGCGGGAAGGGAGTCTAATGAGCTCAAGGGCACAACGACCACACAACCTTAAGTTACGTCGCCAGCACTAGCTGTCACGTTGGCTCATCCTTAGGAAAATTGCTCTATACGCGTACGTGCAAGCTGAGATTCTGATTCTGTCGTTTGTTTCAATTGTGCCTAAAGACATGCAAAGCACGTTGTAGTGGGTCCGTTCGTCAGAACACTCCCTTCCAAGGGCATGCCAGTTCTAAGGATCTCTCTTCGCTCGAGAACGACTCCCTTCAGGCCCCTCCCGCGCGCCCTCAAGTGCCGTTTGTTCCACCTCAAAGGCTCACTCACTTGCCTTCGAGCGCTCTGCTTCTTTGTCAGAACGAAGGTGCAATGGTTACGTGCGTGAAGTGAATCTTTTGTTGCCCAACTGCACCCCAACGTTGTGTTTTCGGTTCGACGTGCATATTCTCACGCGTACCGACTTGTTGGCAGAGCGATCAACGCAAATTTGAGGCCAGATACACGCCCATGACGAACTGCAATGCAGCCGGATGGGCTAAGACCGATTTCGGTTTATGCTCAGGACACCTCGACCAGATCAGGGCTTGGGTTCTGGCGGAATGCGACGGAACAGCTTTCCGGTACTTCGGGAATAATATATTATAAAAATATAACTATTTCTTATTAAATTAATAATTATTTGGGGAGTTCCGGGACCTAAATTTAGAAATCAAGACTGATCAGACTATTAGTTTAATGCATATTATTTTAAAATTTAAGGAAAGGAACACATACATAACTTAAACCCTAACGTTTCAAGCTTTTATATACTACACTGAAAACCAAATAGAATAGTCAAATGATACATTAGTTTTGCACGGCCGTTGGAATAGGATATTATTTTTTAAAGGAAGAATAGGAATCACGTCAACAATAAAACTATCTGATAATTTTCCTCCGAACACAGCTCTTTCGTTACTTTTAAATTCACCACATACTTCTCTTTTGCCACTACGAAACAAAATTTATTAGGAGGTGGGTATAAAATAAGCTGCTTCATTTGTCACAAGTGTCCTGGTAAATTGATATCTAATTAACAGAGGCACGAGCTGACATAACGGCGTGGATGTCTTACGGAGACCCATTCGAAGAGCGTTGTCCCGAAGAGTTTCGAGGTCCCTACCCAAGAAGGCCATCTGTCTCGCTCACCGCCTTCATACGACATTAACCCCGAGGCCCCTCTCGACCCAATCAGCGAAGCGAAGTGCGCGAGTGTGAATGATGGACGAGCGGGCGACGTCCCATGCGGGTCACGGCCACGCCCCCTCCACCCGCACACGAGGCGCTCCGTGGCGCGAGGGAAGCGGAGCGGAAGACGAGCGCGGGGGCGGCGGCGGCGGCGGCGGCGGCGGCGCCGAGGAGACGCCCGGCCCACGATGACGCATGGCGTTCACAGAATGCAAAGCACGAAACCGGCAAGGGAGGGGTGGCTCAGGGCATCAACTAATGGCACGCGGTCCCTCGACGGGAGGTCTAGGTTTAGACCCGAGGTGGCAGGATTTTCTTTAACCGGGGATGTTAACTCTACCGGCAGAGGTGGCTCAGGGCATCAACTAATGGCACTGCAGTCCCTCTGACAGGGAGGTCCTAGGTTTGAGACCCGATGGTGGCAGATTTTCTATGTTAACTCTACCGGGAGAGGTGGCTCAGGACATCAACTATGGCACTGCAGTCCCCCTGACCGGGAGGTCCTAGGTTCGAGTCCTGACGGCGGCAGGATCTTCGACACTAGCGTTTCAGCTAGGTCGAATTCAGTAGCTGTCTGGAGGAGAATTCTAGCGGCCGGTTGCTCTGATCGGTAGTTTCCCGTGGTTTCTCCGAACAACACCAGGCGAATGCCGGAGCAGTACCCCAACAAACGGGTCACGGACCGCGCGCGATCTTTCCTTCCTCTTCCTTGTCCTATCCTCTCCCCTTACACACACACTTACACTAACATGCACTACACTACCACATATTCCTGGAGACTGGTCGAGAGCTTAGAACTTGTCTCAGTTGAGGCGGAGACCCGCTTGTGGGAGATACCTGGTTTGGGAAAACCTCGCTAGCAGACGGTTGGTCGGCGCCGGATCTCGCCATCCAGCAGGGGAAGAACAACACCCCCATCACCACCTCCAGAGCAAAAACACGCACTAAACCTACGGGACTAATGACTATAGTAGTTAACGCACCAGACGTCACTAACAATCAATCAACGTGCCGCTCCGTGTGCGGGAGGGAAGCAGAGCGGAAGACGAGCGATGGCTCGAAGGCGCCAACGAGACGGCCACGGCCACGGCCACGGCCACGGCCTGAATCGAAGTTGATGCATGGCATTCGAGAATTGTAAAGAACGCAGTGGTGGCGCGTGAAGAAATGATCAGGGGAGGCAAAACAGATATTGAACGGCGGCGGATCCCGGGAAGGGGGCATGAGGTCATGTCTCACCTCGATCCAATTCGGTCGTAATTTTATTCCATTTCTTCGAAACCATATGCTGAAAAAATTTCTTCAAAACAATATACTGGTATTCAAAACATAACACGATATCATTACATCCAAAAATTATTTCCATGAAGCACGCGCAGACGATTTGAAGACATTCAGATTCTAAAAGTGTTGCGTACAATTCAGAAATTGGATTAATTTTTTTCAGCGTTTAAGAATGACAGAATTACATTTGTGATATTTTGTCATTTCATGTTTTGTACAGCTTTTGATAAAGTTTTCATGCCAAAATATCCATTCCTATACCTAGTACTCTCGTTAATTGACAATAAAAGACATTGCCAACAATAAAATTTAACTCTAAATTCACTACCTGTTAGCCATGGTGTGAATCAGACTACGGGTTGAATTTTCGTGATTTTTTCTTGCCAGCACTATGTAAACCCCTACTCGACATAGGAATAGGTCGCCCAAATTGGACTCTTTTGTACATCGTTAGGACGAGAAAACGGTGTACGTAGTAGTACATTCACTGTATCCCTCATAATATTTACGTACACTCAGATTTAAATATAAAAAATGTCAAGTAAAATGACCAATAATCCGCAGCAAAGAGAAAGTGAGCAGAAGAAAGAATAAGAAACTGAGCGGCGTGTGTTTGACGGGAGGCGAACACGGCGAGGAGCGTAGGGAGGGAGAGATTGAGGCGGAGAAGGGGCGTGTGTTATTTGCGCGCCTAATGAAGATGCATGGGCGGGCGGGGCGGCGCGCGCTTTAAGCGGCGGCGCCTAAAAGCCGAGCGGCGCAATCGTTTAGCCAGCCCACGGGGGCGGGGCGGGGGCGGGCGGGGGCGGAGGGGCAATTGCCGCTCTGCGGCTGCTGCGCGCGATAAGGGGCGCGCGGGGGCGGGAGCGGGGGCGGGGGCGGGGGGAAGGCGCGGGGGCCGCGGCTGCCTCCGGGGTCCGGGCTGCGTGTTCCGGTGGACGTGCGGCGGGTGGTCGTCGGGGGGTTGTGCGTGCGTCTAAACGTGAGGACGTGCGTTCGACGGGCGTGCGCGGGTGGTCGGGTGGTGTTTGTGCGGGCGGGTGTGGGGGCGGGGGAAGCGTGTTTGGATGGGAGCGTGTTTGGATGGGAGCGTGTTTGGGGGAGCGTGTTCGGTCGGGAGCGTGTTCGGTCGGGAGCGTGCTCGGTCGGGAGCGTGCTCGGTCGGGAGCGTGTTCGGACGAGAGCGTGCTCGGTCGGGAGCGTGCTCGGTCGGGAGCGTGTTCGGACGAGAGCGTGTTCGGTCGGGAGCGAGTTTGGACGGGAGCGTATTTGGACGAGAGCATGTTTGGGCAGGAGCGTGTTTGGACGAGAGCGTGTTTGGGCGGGACCGTATTTAGACGGGAGCACTTTTTGGACGGGAAAATGATTGAGCGGGAGAGCATTAGGACGGGATCGCTTTTTGGGCGGGCACGCATATGGAGTGGCGCGTTAATTGGCGAGCCTGTGTATAGGCGAACGCGGGTTTTTCAGCAGGTACGAGGGGGTGCGTGTGAATGCGGGCACGCGTTTGAAAAATATTTTGTAACTGTTAAGGGCGAGAAATTTTATAATCCTTTTATTTATAGAACAATCTATGGGTTGGTTTCACTTGTACATCATGAGTACGTAAAACAAAAACTAGTTTAAACACATATTTAATTTAATAACGAATAAATTGATATTATCATTCTGAATTGAGTAATGGTTGCTCTAAAAATATTCAGCTCTTCAGCTCTTTTTCCCCTTAACTTTTGGAACTTCCTGTATTAATTGAATGGTAACGATGTTTCTGACATCACAAAATATCACTATACACGTCGAATTATTATTTTTTATTTTTATTATTATCTTTTAGCTTCTTTTCAACATCGATTTTTCGACAACTGCTAATTAGAAAGAATTTACTTCCCTGCATATAATACAGATACGTAAACAACAATTTACATTCATAAAATACAACAACTTTGAGCTTAATCGATAATATATAGAAATTCTTAACGTAGTATTATTTCACCAAATTTACTGAACGCACTGAAAATAATTTTTTGCTCTTATATAACCAACTCTAATACAAATTAACTATGAAAAATGGAATGAAAACATTTCTATTCTCAGAGTATTTTATAAAAAAACAAGAACTACATTAAAGGTAGCTTAGCAAGAAGACCTTTTCTATGAAATCTGGAACAATTTTAAAGAACGGCGTTATGCAGAGAGAATCGAATCGATCGAACTAATTGGATTCAGTCCTGATCTGAATGCAAGTCACATGCAGCTTTGAAACAAGTGCATGTTGAATTATCAGTGCTTCTGGGGAAGAAGCAAACCACAGAAACGTAGCTGAGTTATCTCTCTTTATGAAGCGAAAAATAAAAGTTGGAAAGGCCTGTCTGTGGCGCTGTACAAAAAGTGCGGATTACTTTCAAGGGGATGTAAAGCAGCATTAGACGTGCGGGGTATTTGTAGGCTGTGGAAGCTTCCGTTCGCTGTCTTGCGTTCGTCTCTTCTCCATTGCTCTTCTCCGTGGCTCCCTCCTTCCTTTCAGAACTCAGCCGGAAGTGGCAGAAGCGATCTCTTGGCAGCGCCCGCGTCCTCATCCTCCTCGTTGCTGTGTCCTCACTCTTCCTTCGCGGCCGACCGCCGCGCCCTCGCCTCGCTGGGCCCAACTCCGCCGCTTCGAAATTATTTCTCTTATGAGAGGCAGGGCTGGGATGCAAGGGCAGCAGAGGCGACTTCAAAAATCCCCACAACCCTTTAACAGTTTCAATGATTGTTCGACGAGAACCTTCGTGGAACTTCAGAACCGGATTGCAATGTTTTGCTTTACTAAATGGAATCTATGTTAATCGGATTTGTAGGACTGATGATATCATGGTACCAAAGCGTCTCCAGCAACAATAAAACTTCCGTTACATGTAACTCAGCTATTTCGGATTCGAGAGCGGGGACAGCTGCGGTGATTATTGAGGGAGGTAAAATGTAATTATTTATTTTGATAGAGAATGTGCCCTGAATTCGCCTTGAGGAAGGTCGCAGCAGCCCGGCCAAAACGTTGCTATTAGTGCCTAGGACGCGACGCCTTCCGAAGAGATAATTAGATATTGAGATCCAATTTTGTTCTTACGTTTACGAAAAAATGTCCAATTTATAAGCAACAAATATCTTTAGTTAAAAAGTAAGTAAAATTGAAATGTTCGATTTTATTCAATAACGGATAATTACATATACGTAACCATTAAAAAAATTAAAAATTTGGAAACACATTTTTCATTTTATCTACATTTTAGGAGTGAATGTTAACGAGAAAATTAAATAGTTCTCTAATTTCCAATAGATTCCCAAAGAGATGGCACAAATTTTAAATGCAGCAGGACGTAAACAGTTTACACGAATGAGCTGTAGGAACCTGAGAATATTCCCATGTTACACGGGAGAGAAGAAACGAGTTTCACCTCACCAACATGCAAGTCAAGACTATCGATTCCCTCCTCGAAATAATTCCTGGCGTTCGCATTCCCGTTTTCGTAGAACCGTCGGATTCCATGAAGCTGAACGGGCGTCCATGGTATGAACGGCTGCGCGGGTCGTGGGGGCGTTCTCAGAAGTCTACACGACGCCCCCCGCGCACGCCCCCCCCGCTCGTCTTGAGGAGGGGAGGGGAGGGGGGAGAGGCAGGAAGCAGCGGCGAGGCGCGCGTGGTCTTCGGCCGGAAATTAAATCTTTCGCGTTCTGAGTCGGCATCCAGGGCGGGCGGTGGTACGCCCTCCCTTCCCCCCCCCACCAGCGCGGCGTGACCTTGGAGCGTCTACAGGCAGCCACTTGCGGTCGGCGACGCCAAGCGAAGGGGGAAACGCCGTGCAGTCGGCGACTGAGCGAGGGAAATTCCGTGGTCTCGAGGCTGCGGTGACGTAGAGGTAGCACTGCGAATGCAATGCAAATGTCTTTTTGACGGAGACGGACAAAATTAAGAATGCTCAAATGCAATCAGACTTTGTACGTTACGTATTTTCAAGCGTCTTCTGTATCGACCTTTCGCTACTCCTTGCGTGTTGCTTTTGGAATAACACGATAAATACAGGTGTGCGGGAAGGAAACGTCGAAAATGCTGGAAAGAAAATGTAAAAAAAAAAGCGCTTCCGACTATTTTAAGCATATTCTCATTAGCGTACCCGTGCGATACCTGTGCATGTTAAACCCCATTCTCTTCCCTATTTTTCATTTCCTTATTGCCTATAATGTATATTTTTCTTCAAGATCATTCTGTCAGTTGTTCTATATGTTCTCTTGTAATTGATAACAATAAAATACACCCATGTCAATGCAAACTATTCTTATTTAACGTTATTACTGAGCAGAGAGGTACACCTGTGTAATTCATTCGCGTAGAATATCAAGTAATTAGTTCAATTTCACATACAGTTGCAGATTCTTCAGGCTCTGTACAGGTCGGGGTAGAATCGAGAAGCGTCGAACCAGCAAAAATGTTTTAGAATGTTCAACAATATTTCGTTCTATAGATTACGGTATGCCGAACGTTTCTTTTAGACTTTCTTTTAGACTCAACATTTTAGTTTTTAAGACCCTAGAACTCTTCCGTTTAGGAGTTATTTAACGATATAGATTTAAAAAATCCGGCAGTGTGTTGCGGGTTGCATTTGGCATTAATAATTAAATTCCTTTTTTAAAGCAAATTCTTCATATTTTTAAAGTCAAAGTGCAATTCGTCACGTCCCCGTGAAATTCTCTTTCTTTAGAGACCTCACATATAAAGATTGCTTGCATGTGAGAGCCGCAAAAAGTGTGTATACTACTGAAATAATATAGGAGACGATAAACTACTTTGATATTCTGAATGGCTCAGCCGCAATAATAACTTAAACGTTGGTTTGAAAAAAAATGCTTTCTAGGCAAAAAAAAAACATTGCATTGCAGAAGCAAGGAGACACTCCAGAAACATGTAAATTGTTTATTATTTACAAAATAAATAAATATATTTGTTTACAAAGAAATTAACACAAATAAAATTCACCCAATTTGTACAATTCGACTGCTTTTTTTATTTCTAAGTCATTCTGAAGAAAGAATACAGTTTATTGGACAAAATAGGTTAAAATTGTCTTAAGAGCTTATTTTCCAATTTTCGACGTTTCTTCGCTGTCATTCTGTATATCGCATTATACATGCATACAATTAACATAGTTTCTTATCACATTTTAGCGTGTTAACTTCACATAGAATTTCTATTTTCTAAACTGTATTTAATGTTTATATATCTATCAAATTGATATATTCCCAACTTACAATTAATTAAAAATGAATGACGATTACAATGACATTCATTGTAACTATCATTAACCTAAACAATTCTTAAAGTTCAACGTTCCATCTTGAGAATTTTAATTACGATTTACTATATTTCTAAAACTAAGTAAATTTGAAAAAAATAGACAGGATTAGCTTTACAAGATATCAAAATTTTGAACAGGAGTCTGCTCCAACACACAAGAATTGTTGCAGGCAAATATTCCAGACTTCATTTCTGTTGTTTATTGGCATCTAGTTGCCCTGATTAAAAATTCTGTTAATTTAAAAAAGGTTCATTACTAGAGGAAACGTTCTGCAAAAAGAAACATACAAACACAAGAATATAAAAGTGTTTCAATGACAGCAGTTGCCAATTTTATTATGGACATCTTGCGTAATACAATCATTGCATTGATAACCAGATTTAAGTTGAAGTCTGTTTGCGAGAAAGCTAGAAATTTTGAATAGTGTATACTATACAGTTGTATTTCTTACATACGTAAAAATTGTACATATTATTCTTTTCTCTTTCATACTCCAGATATTGTCACTTGAAGTGGCCAAAATAAACGAGTTCACGCAAACGTAAATACCAGATTTATTGCTACATAAAGTACAATTTGTCCACGATCGAAACTCGTACATCAAATTTTGCCAATTGTTTTGCTAAAATTCTGAAAAAATTGCCAAAACGCCAGGAGAAAACGCCAAATTCACTCAACTATAACTGCAAACCAGAAGCCCGAGGTCGTAGCACTATCACAGTAACTCCAAGACAGCAGTCCAGCGGCGTCACTCACAAAGCACGTAGCTCCCGCACTATCTGCCGATATTTCACAACTCGAGCACCCCCCTCCGGCCGATATGCCAACATCAAGATTAACTAACATAGCCCAGTTTGCAGATGATACCGTAATCTACATGTCCCCCTCCTCAATGAATTACATAGCTAACGAAATCCAATCTCATTGAAATAAAATAAATATCTGGGCAACGAAATGGAATATTAAAATCAACCCCGTGAAATCTACAGCTAAAGTCTTCACTTTCTGACCACATATCTTCCCCATGCCATTTAAAATGAGCAACAACACAATCCCTTGGACTCCTTATAACAATGTCGTTAAATACCTGGGTCTCCACATGGATAGTACACACACTCAACTGGAAAATGCATAGATACAAAAGTCCAATAAGCCGAAGCCAAAATAATAGTTAAAACCACTTATAAAGAACAGTAAACTTTCACTAAATAACGGTATCACCTTATACAAAACCATCATTGGACCTCCTTTCCTGTACGCTTGTCCGATTTGGACAAATGCTGCTAAGTATAATATAAACAAAATTCAGGTTATTGAGAACAAATACCTAAGAACTATCACCCATTGCCCCTGCTTCATTTCCAATAAGCAATTACACCACCAATTTAACTTAAAACCCATCGCACATCACATAGCCTTTCTTGCCAATAACTTTTATTCCAATCTAACCCTCATCAATCATGATAGACATATAAATATAGGAAAATATAATGAAAACTGATATCCAATTCATTGTTTTTTCACATTTCACATCCAATTCATTCACATTTTTTCAAACCTTAGTAATTTTTAGAGGTGCTCGAGGCCCTCGTTAATTGTAGTTTATAGTTTGTATATGAGAATTAGATATAAGTCAACTATAGAAATGAAGAGTTTTATGTAAACTGAACTTTGTAAGTCCATTCTATACAAAATAAAAAATAACCCCCCCTCCTCGACCGATGTGCGCAGTTCTCTCTTATAGTGACAGCGACGTCATACAGTGGGTGTAAAAAGTATTCGTACGCGTAAATTTTTCTATAAAAAAGATTTAATTGGCTTACGTGTGACGAAAAGTAAAAAAAAAATCATTTGTCTCCCACCTGAAGAATATATGTTGTTTTTGCTTTCGTCCCTAAAAATAACATTTTTTCAATACGCACTCGTTTTATTTACATTTTTTTTTTTTCAATCTGTCTCAAAAACATTCGTACAGTACTCTCTGCAATTCATTTTGAAGTTGACGCGGTATTTTTGGTACAGTTAATTGTGGATTTGTCTTCACTTTCCGTGGAATTACACGACCATTAAGTTTCTTTGGAGTTCAAGTTTTCACACGTATTCCGATGTTTCTCTTACACTAAATCTATCAATGACTCCCAAAACGGTATTCCTTGGCCTATTTAAAATATGACAAATTTCGCGCAACAATTTCCATAGATTATGCAACCTGATGATAATTTTTCTCTTTTCCATTGACGTTTCCTTCCCATTGAGACCCATTTCTTCTTTTCATAAAACACACAGACGCCAGTCGTTTACCTATCAAACACTATGCAATGCACTGATGTCTATCCTTCCTAGCATCACAAATTTCCCACGCGTCAGGCATACGGGAGCTAAAACCGTTACCATTGTCCTTGCTATTCGAATATTTTTTGCGTCCCGAGATTTCACATTTCCGGAAGTTTCAACAGTTCTATCTGCTTTTTACATATGTTTTTTGTTGTTTCTGGTATTAACTTTCCCTCACAGGTAAATACTATGATGGAAATATGTATTTATTATACGTTAATTATTGCATAATAGTTACAATAATTTTTAAAATGCACTGGTGTTCGAATACTTTGCACACTCACTGTACCTGCTACTTCCCTCGCAGCTCCAGTCGTGGTGGCTGACTACCAGGAATGGCGAGCCCCGTAAACGCGCGTTGCCTTGCCGCGTGCGCCTAGTTCAAAATACTCACCACATTTATAAGAACACTATAATTTTAAACAGTATTTAGTAAAAACAGGAAAACCTGTCTAATCCGGAATCGTGAGGATTCATCATTTTTCCGTCTTGTACAGGTTACTGGCGTATTCAGTATTGAAATAAAAACTGTCAATTCAGAAAACGCAATCGTTCAAAGATGGAATAGGTTGTATGAGTAGTTTATCTCACCTAAAAACTACATTTCAAAGAAACGAAGGTCCCGGGAGTCCGTTCTGAAATTTTTCCGGCAAAAGCAGGTTTCCGCCTTATGCAGATTCTGCCTTCGATTTTACTGCTCTAGGTAAATTCCTTTGTTAATCTTAAATTGTTTGCTTCTCAGAGTTACGCTTTTTTACTCTCCGACATATCACATTTGTTTACTGTTCATTGACTTGAAGCCGTAAGTGAATTTCGTAAGCAACAACTAAACTCCATGAGTATATATTTTCCAAAATGCTTTGAAACAATCCTGTAACGCAGGACGCGTTCTACAATTTCCCGCGCAAAGGAATCGTCACCAGAGCGCGCCAACGGGCATGCCAGCGCTGTGCACACCCACCCCAGCAGCGAATGCCGGGCAATATCAAGCGACTGGTAAATAACACGCATGTTAATATCAGCGCGGCCGTATCTTGGGCGTAGCGGCGAAATTAAATCCTGCAGATAACTCCGCGTCATTAGCCATCGCGCCGCCCGCGCAATAAAGTGGTCGGGCAGCGCGGAAACACCACTCACCGCGCCGGACGCCCCGACACCGACGCTTTCACCCCCCACCCCTCACCCCAGTGTCCGACGGCTCCCGCGCCAAAAACTGTCCAAGCCGGATTCCTCCCGCGCTCTACTTGCTACAAGATTATTGTTCCGGACGAACGCCCGGAAACGAGTAGCTACTGCTCAACTTATTTATTTGGAAGACGGCCGGAAAATGTGGCCCAGACCATCAAATGATGACACTGCAGTTACGCTGACCGGGAAGTCCTAAGTTCGAGTCCGGATGGTTGTGGAATTTTCAACACTAGCTACATAGCTGGGTTGAATTCAACAGCTATCATGACGAGAATTCTGGAGTTGTTGCTCTAATCGGTAGTTTTTCGTGGTTTCAGCGATCAATACCAGGCAAATGTTGGAACTGCCCTAACGGGCGACGGACCGCGCGCGATCGTTCCTTCCTCTTCCTTGTCCTATGCTCTCCCCTTACACTTACACTAACATGCACTACACTACCACACATGTCGGGAGACCGGTCGGGAGCGGTCCGACTGGGGCTGTGCCCCGTTCTGGTGGGATATTATATAGTTGGGAGAAATCCCGCTACCTTACGGAAGGTCAGTATTGGATCTCACCATCCAGCGAGGGAAGATCCCCCAACACCTCTCGAGGAAAACACATTAACTAGACTTACGGGACTAATGACCTTTGCTGTTGACGCGCCCGGAATAACTAATCAATCAAAAAATATTTGCAGGACGATAACGTATCGTGACAATCATAATGACCAGTGGGCAGTTTAAAATGGAATTTAAAACGTTATAAAGACTATGAAATGGCACATTATTATCTATTACTACAAAGATAGGAGTCAATACAATATTTTACCTGGAGATAAGTTGAAGTAAGCTGCAACTTAGCAACAAATGTGTTTTTTTAGGTTATTTTTTCCGTATCCAAATGTGATTATTGTAATATTCCAGGTTATGCACATCAATTGTTCGTTATATTGGCAAGGAACATAACCAGAAAAAGTAATGAACACGAAAGTTTCAAAATTTTTTTTTAGGTAATATATATTTCTTCAGAAGAAATAAAAACATTGTGTTAATTGGTTGTATAACCATAATTGGTTGTATAACCACAATTGGTTGTATAACCATATGGAATTGTGTTAATTGGTTGTATAACCATAAAACAATATAGTTTTTATATGCATGCTCCATGTTTTACTGCATTGTTCATACCAAAGGGTTTTGGTCTTCAGGGTAAGTAGCTAACTATCGATTTATTTCAAATCCCTACAGATTCCAAAAGATGCACCGTCAGGCAGTCAACTAGACTCGCCAAAACGCACATATGCACATGGGCGGGGTTTCGGGAGCTTGAAGGTTACCAAATCTCCAGGTGACGGAGCGAAAAAAGTTACTGCATGGAACAGGTTCCCTCTGTTGTGATAAAAACTACACACATAAATTGCAGGATCAAAAATACAAGATGTATGAATTAATTCAAAATTTACATTATTCCACAATCGTACCAATTATTGGGGAAAAACAAGAGAGCCACGAGGTGTATCGTATACACGACAATGTCTTGGTACTTTTGACATAACAAAATGCTATTGTAAATTGATACCAAACTGTTTTCAGAAAATAACATCACAATGATGTTTTAAATGAAGCTCTCAATTTGAACATTTATGCATAATAATATGACAACTAGGAACCTAATGAACTACGCATTAAGTACAGTATTTACATAACCCAGTCATTATAAGAGAATAGGTAACAAAGTAGGCACGGTAATTTTCTACTACACTACAATTACACTTCTGCTATTTATGTTTACTAATAGATGCAATTAGTAAGTATGTCATTTCATTGTGTTAATGAAAGATCACAGAGTACGGAAAAGAATACGTAACGATACTTCATTCGTGTTCCATCGATTCCTCGAGGTTTATCTAATGGTTTCCAAGACTTTTAAAAAATACTTCCCTTGGAAGGTCAATAGTTGCGCAAGAATAATATAAAAGATGACACAAAAATACACCATTAGAATAAAAGCAAAGATATCCTTCACTTACGGATGTGAAAATTTACTACACACATTATGAGTCTTTTATTGATACAAACGTTTTAAAAATATTATAAAGTATAGAATGGGTTCGTCTTAAGATTTGTACGTCCTTTTACAAGTTGTTTTATAATTTTTACTTCGAAGTTTTTCTGTAGTCAAACACTTTGGAAGACTCGACTTCATTATTACGCCACATAATATATGGAAACTTTCCGTCTCGATTTCAGAGCGCCATGAGTTATTTGTTATTATTTTCAACAGCAATAAGGTTGCAATTCAAATGCAGAGTAGACAGTCAAATCAAGAGATGTAAATAAGATAGGAACATCGCCCATTCTTATGAGTATTAGGTAGTAAATGGTAACCCTGTTTTCATCTGATGTTGGAAATTGAGATACGACGCATCCCGCTGCAGGTCTGTCGCGGGGAGACAACACAGAGGCCAATGCACCTACTGACAATGAAAGTAAATGAAACACTTTGTAACGGGAGCGGTAGCTCAGTGCATCAACTGATGTCACTGCAGCGCCTCTGACCGGGAGGTCCCAGGTTCCCACTCCCCACGGCGGCAGGATTTTACACTAGCTTTTCAGCTAGGTCGAATTCAGTCGCTGTCTGGAGGAGAATTCTAGCGGACAGCTGCTCTGATAGGTAGTTTTCTGTGGTTTCTCCGATCAACACCAGGCGCATGCCGGAGCAGTACCCTACCAAACGGGCCACGGACCGCGCGCGATCTATCCTTCCTCTTCCTTGTCCTATCCTCTCCCCTTTCACACACACTTACACTAACATGCACTACACTACCACATATCCCGGGAGACTGGTCGGGAGCTTAGAGCTACTTCCGTGTGGGGCGGTGCCCCGCTGGTGGAAGAGTCCTGGTTAGGGGGAAACCCCACTAGCCGACGGTAGGTCGGCGCCAAGTCTCGCCTCCAGCGGGGGAAAATCACCGCCATCTTCCGAGAAAAAAAACATGCACTACACTAACGGGACTAATAAACAAAGCAGTTGACGCGCCTGGAAACACGAAAAAATCAATCAATCAATCAAAAATACTTTGTCAGGCATGCGTGTTATGGAAATATTTCTAAATGAATTTACGAGCGATAGGTTGGACCGCACAAATGAAATAATTGAATTAATAGGAAACTTAAAAAGGGGTGATCTGTGGTGTAGCGGTCAAACCGCTCACCTTCCACTGTTGGGGTCAGGGTTCAATCCCTGACCAATTCAAGTGAAATTTTTCGTGTACAAGAGTCAACAGCAGGTTTTCATGTGGTTAGCCCTTGGTACGTGCCTTCCATTCCGCTACCGTGCACCCATCATCTCATACTGCCTGCGGTATCACTGGCAAAGCAGTTTCTTCCGCAGCATCGTTGATCGGAAGGTCTTAGGGTTCAAGTTCCGAAGATGGTGAATTTCCGACACTAGCTATTCGGCTAGTGCGGTTCAGCTTCAGCCACTGGAAGAGAATTTTAGCGGCCTGCTGCTCTGATTGATAGTTTACTTTGATTTCTCCTATCAATACTAGGCGAATGCAGGAGTATTACCCTAACAAACGAACAACGAACCGCGCGCGATCTGTCATTCCTCCTTCGCCCTTATACCATCCTCTCTCCTCACACACACACACACACACACACACACACACACAATGTTTACAGTTACTATTTTATCACATATGTGGGAAGACAGGCCGGCAGCTTAGAACTTGTCCCAGCTGGGGCAGTTCTCTGCTGGATCTGTGTGAGGTACCTGGAGTGGCAAACCAGGAAAGCGGCGGGTAGGTGGCGCAGACCTACTGTTTCCGATTTTCCAGGATGTAACTTGAATTACTGGACTACTGAAATCAATACTCATTCACTCACCAGTGTCCTCATCCATCATCTTCATAATCACCATCACCTCCAGTATATCCATCATTATTTTCTTCACTTTATTCAAAGGCGAAAGCTGAACAAAAAGTGAACACGTCCGGAAAGTTCGGAAAAGGGAAAGATGAGTGAATGGAAGGAAACAAGAGTTGGATTCAGAGAAGAAATATGGAGAAAAAAGACGGAGATAAGGAAACGAAGAAATAGAAGAAGAAATGAAGAAAAGGACAGAAAGTGATAAAGGAGGGAACAAAAAGTAAAGGGAAGCACGAGAAGGAATAGAGGTGAAAGGGAAGAGGTTGGTGAGAAAACTTAAGATAACAAATGTAAAATGTGATGTAATGCAGCTCTAAGAATAAAATGGTATAGCAATTAGATATTTAAAGGGAACTAAGAATGACGGACGTTCAAACCAGCGCTGTGTGAAGACAAAGAGGTCAATTGGGGGTCTGTAGTCGAATATGAACAGGCAACTGACAGGTATGATCAAGATCTCATTGATTAAAAAAATAATAAATTTGATAATTAATTGTGTTCTGATGTATAGCAATAAAACATATAATTATAAATTAAACATTCGCTTCTCTTTTTTCCTATCCGTCATTTATTCTCAGCATGAGGACGTTACCGGTGTACCGCATCGCACACCCCGAATCAAGGTGCCCTTATTAAAGACCCTCACGGACGGATATCGGCAAAGAATAAAACAACGCCCTCTCCATGCTCATTTCCCCCATTTCACTATCTACACTCTAATACCAATTAGATTTAAAACTTTTTCTTTTTCTTTTAATACAGATAGGCGCCTCAATTAAATTTTATGACCCGGTATCCGAGAACCTGTATATGCAACTGCTTAGATGTTTAGAATGCTTACACATTATTATTTAAACAAATCTACGCGAAGAAAAAACTCCTTAATACGCACTGAGAAATGTGGCAGATAGAACGCTCAACATGTGATTATTAGTCAACAACCATTAGAAACGTAGCTTCTAACAAGCGCTTATCTTCGATTATTTAAAATTCTAGGTATTTACCAAAATATTGATCTACGAATTATCTTTGATACATGTACTCGTATATGGAATTCTTGTTGCATGTAACTGCAATTGTTGGGTAGGTTTTCTTTAACTTTTCGCATGATGGATATAACGCGAAAGAGAAGATAAGATCGACATACCAATCGGGTAAAGAAAAATATTTCGACACTACTATTATCGAATACTCAATATTTCAAAATTGCCTTTTTTGGTGTTGTGAGATACAGGCCCTCTTCAATGAAATGATTAACATCAATCGCTGTCTGGGCGGGAATTATAGTGGCTGGATCGGTAGTTTTCCGTGGTTTCTTCGTTCAATACCAGGCAAATGCCGGATCAGTATTCTAAGAAACGGAGCCACGGACCATGCGCGATCTTTCCTTCCCATTTCTTACTTTATCCTACCCCGCCACACTTATAGTTACAAACACTACATTAAAACATATGCCGGGAGACCGATCGG
This sequence comes from Teleogryllus oceanicus, assembly GCA_964035755.1. Classification (NCBI taxonomy): domain Eukaryota; kingdom Metazoa; phylum Arthropoda; class Insecta; order Orthoptera; family Gryllidae; genus Teleogryllus; species Teleogryllus oceanicus. Next base: position 84,048,509 of record CAXIVR010000003.1, read on the forward strand.
GAGTTTAGAGCTTGTTCCGGCTGGGGCAGTGCCTCGCTGCTGAGAGATACCTGGTTGGGGAATTCCCGCTAGCCGACGGTAGGTCGGTGCTGGAAGAGGAAACGACCACCTCACCATAAAGAGAAAAATATAAAGTGGAAGAACACCGCCACCTCTAGAGCAAAACACATGCACTACCCTTATGGGACTAGTGACCTTAGCACTTGACGCGCCCGGAATCACTAATCAATCAAACAATCAATAAAAAAAACACATTTTACCCCGATCAATTCATCCAAAATGCACATGAGCAGCCGAGGAACCGGGCCGCTCCGCTGATTCGGAAGGGCGCGCGGGGCGAGGCGGCCCAGCGCCGTACCTTCGGCCCTTTCGCTCCGCGGGCGCCGAGCAAAAACTTTGCCGGCGCGTGCTCCAGATAGTTTGTTAACCTCATTTCAGGGCTGGCCTGGCGCGGCGCCGAGGGTCCAGCCGAAGGGGCAGCGGAGCGCGAAGTAATCCGCCCGCCCGCCCGCCGCGACGGTGGCGACCCGCGTGGAAACTGCCCAAACCAGCGGGGCGACGAGCCAGCCAAGGGCTGCCGGGCCATCGAAGGAAATTTACGAACCAACGTACTTCCAGAAGGACATAAACTTACTCGTTTTACACAACTATCCCGGAAATTTTCGAGAACTATTACCTGCCCGAACAATTTACATCTCAAGAATTATCTATTTGGTTAGGGCTTAAGGCTGAAATACAGCAAATCAGTCGGTTAATTTGCGAATTAGTCGGTTAATTATGGATATATGCATACACATTAGGCAAACGCTTGGGATAAAACTGAATGAATGGTGATTAACGGATCATTTCAGACATCATCGGCTAGTGTTTGCATTAGAGCAAAGGGGTATCACTTGGAAGAACTGTAAATGTGTGTGAGGTGTCTTGTTTGTATTTTGGCATAAATATACGTTGCAAAGGGCTGAAGGTCGTGTTATGAAAATTGCGATAGCTGAAGCCTCGCCGGCCTGACTTCTAGATTGTTCGCGAAAGATCTAATAAAGTTTGTTTATTTATTTAGTCAAAAACAGTCGAAAACTGTATGTCACGTATGGGGGAGAAAATCATCTGCGCAAGCTTTCTTGAGTTTCAGAATCCCTTTCCAAACAATTTAACTATTAATAGTTGAAAGATGAAAAATAATAGTAATAGTAATAGTAATAGCAATAGCAATAGTAATAGTAATAGTAATATAAATAGTAACAGTAATAATAATAATAATAATAATATTATTATTATTATTATTAAAAAATTAAAAAATTAAAAAAGCGAGATATTAACATTTCAAAAACTAGATATTTTCGTTGTCGAATTATAGAAAGCTTATTTGTAATGGTAAACGAAAGAACAGATTTGATTTTTCTGTATTGCTAACAAAATAGAAACACACCCTAAGCTCTACTACCACTACAAGCAAAAGGAAAGTTCAACAAAACGTGTGCATAGTGGAGCTACATTTACGTCCAGAAGCAAATCAAGGGGCCATCTCAGCATTTGCTCAATGGATCAGGGAAACTGGACAAAAATCCGATTGACATGGGGGTTTAGTTAGGAAGTATCATGTGAATAGAAATATACGACTGGTACAGAGAAACTCGAAGCTACCCGTCTTGTCTCTCACTATAGAAACGTTCCAATATGTCTGATTTCTGAAGATCACACTATTCATCCACATCATCACCAATAGAAGAATGGAGCAGCATTTACTCGTACTCAAATGACAGTTATGAAGATTTAAATAGTATACCCTTTGGTAATTTTGTTTCATACACTAGTTTTTTAGTGAAAGTAAATTATGAAACGTTTCTAATGACCACATTTTTGAGTTCTGGGGCCGATGCGATTTCGAAAAGAAAGATTCTTTACCACAAAGAATGCCTCGAGAAATGACAGAATTGCTTGCTGTCTTTGCATAGGGAGATCCTATACTTGGATTTTTCTAACGTGGCATCCGAGGGTAGTATCTCTAAGATGGAATACTGCACGACTTTTTGAGTCTTTCTCGCCCCTGCCTCAAGATGTCGCATGATCACGACCGTATCAAGCGACTCTAGCGGCACGATCGAAAAAGACGCAAAAAAAACGTGCCATTTTCCATCTTGGAGATACTACCCTCAGATGCCTCGTTAGGAAAACTAAGTATAGGGTTCGAGTCCTGACGGTGGAGGATTTTCGAAAGTAGCTCGATAGCTAGGTAGATCTCAGACACTGTCTGAACAAGAATTCTAGCGACCGGCTGATGTTTCCGGGGCTTCTCCCATCAACACCAGACGAATGCCGGAGTAGTAATTTAACAAACGGGCCACAAACCGCACGCGACCTCTCCTTCCTCTTCCTTGCCCTTACACAGACACACACTTACTCTGACATGCACTACACTAGCACACATTTCTGGAGACCAGCCTGCAGTTTAGAGTTTGTTCCGTCTGGGGCGGTGACCCGCTGGAGCAAATACTGGAGGGTAGATCGGCGCAGGCTCTAATATCAAAGAAACATCGCTTCCTTCATGCACAAAAACATTCACTGCATTAACGGATTAGTGAGTAGAGCGGTTACGGTGCCCGAAAACACGAAATACTCACTCACTCACTTACAAGCCAGCAGGTTTCCAAAAGCACATTACTTATCACGATGATGATACAGATTCTAATCATTTTCTCTGCACGTTTTGCTATCTTCCTTGTGGGTACGAAATCTGAGTACACTTAATCGCCTTAACCATCACTGTTTCTTTCGGTTGAAAACTCTACACCAAACTCGCTTCGCTGCACTGGAACCGTGTGATCTGATTGGTGAACGCGGCAAATCCGCTTGGGCGGAGAGCGGCGCGTCCTTCCTTTCCAGGAGGTCGGGCGAGTCCGTCTGGACCGTCGCACAGTGGGGTCAGAAAGGGGAAAAGTTGGCAAAACGTATTTTAAAGCGCTTTTCGAAATTTTTCGCAATAAAAAAAACATTTTATAACTAAATAATGACTTATTTAATTGCTTAAGCTTTAAATATTTGATTACATAATCTCAAAGTAAGAACTTTCATGGTGTGACTCTTCTTCAAAAGTGAATTTGTACTTGAAGCCATTAACTTTAGTGTACCTCCTAAATACAATGCCTTTCTAATAATTTTTGTCTATTCCATTTGTGAAATCCGTGGGTTAGATGCAATTAACAGCCTGTGAAGCACTTCTTTTTTTCTTCTTCCACGTTTTCTTCTTGCACATTTCCCCCGGTTTTCCCCCTTTTCAGTGTGTTTAATAAGACCATACAGATCCCTCCTTGTTAATAAAAAGTTGCCTGAACCAGATCACGAAGGAAAAAAATATTGTAGGTAGAAAGGCTAACAAAACTAGATGTGCATCATCATAAACAAAGTACCTTAACGCAAAATGCGGCAAACATGGGCAAACTTTGATTAATGTTTTGAAAACTAGATAAATTCCACAATCAGATTCAGTTAATATCATAGCCTGGAAACGACCGGAAGGGAACTAAAAGACAATATGAAAAACGGCGGACTTAAAAATTTCATTTCATTGTGACACGTGAAGTTTCTACTTGGAATTACTAAATTATTATTATTCAAGGAATATGTTTTCTAGAAATGCAGATTTATAGTACATATCTCCAGGTATCGTATCCCTAGCACGGACGATTCTGCTAGTCGAGGGAGCAAAAATATTTGCTTCGAAAAACACACCCCCTCTCTTCTCACTGCGCGAGGGAAGAAGAGCGCCGCACGTCACTTGTGCAAGTTCAATCTTGCACTGAATGGAGGCATAGTAGGTATACAAGGCCCTGGTAACGAAAAAGTGGATAAATTCAGTTGCTAAATTAAAAAAATCCCTAACAGATAGTGTAGCCAGAATCTCTATTTTGTGGGTCCTTACTACCCAAAAATCGTATTATTTTTGTGTTATTTTGCGTGAAAAGACGAGGGAGTACTGTAATTTTAGCACCACTAGTTGACAAAATTATCGATGGATAACATAGTCTTATTGAAACAGATATTTTGTTTCACATAGATGTTTTGTGTTACTTTTTTTTTATATTTTTGAATCATAATTACAACCTGTAATAATTTTTAGATGTCAATCAATTGAACATTTTTCGGACCAAACGTACCCAAATGGAGGGGGAATTAAAATTGAGCTTTCGCAATGAATTATGTCCATATAATATTTGAAATACCCATTCAGAAAATCAGAGTTTTGCTAAGTGACCTGATGTTTGATTGTGGTTTGCCAGTTAAATCTCAATTACAAATTAACAAACGCGACATCCAACAAATCAATTCCCCCTCTCCATGTGATTAGAAACATCGATGGTTTTGACGCGCTGTTTAATTATCATCGTTGCTTTAATTTTGAACATCGATGTTTTGAAACATCAGATCAGGGAAGAGTGGAGAGCGGAACAGAAGCGCTTCCAGGCGGCGCCTAGCTCTGTAACTCTCTCCACGCGACACGAGGACTGTGTTTTCTGGTGTCCAAACTGGAACCCGAATCGCATAAGTTACTCGATAATAATAATAACAATAATAAAATAATAATAAAATAATAAAAAATAATCATAAAATAATAATATAATAATAATAATAATAATAATAATAATAAACTTTAAAGTATATTTACCAAAACGTACCAATATGGCATCAAAAAACCATTATTCTAAAGACATAGATCTTCGGTGCTTCACCATCTCTTAAGAAGAAGATTGAAACAATATTGTAATACCAAAATGCTTCACTAAACATTCCAACTAAGATAAGTGTCATGCAAAGAAGAAAAGATGAAGAATCATGAATACGTGAATTTTTAGTTCGCAAAAAGAAAAGGGTTGCGTACGATTACTGATGGTTATTCGACCACGACTCATAGAATTACGTGTAGGTAATCCAATATTTTCAGAGAAGAAATACATGCTGATAGCTACATTGAAGCATTTTGCAACTCACCAGAAGGCGCATCAAATTCAAAGCACTCACCTGAAACAAAAAGGGAGGGTAATTAGTAATTACATTTCTGAACTCTTTTAATGAAGACAAAGTAATATGTACTTTGTCCCCCTTCACACACACACAAACACAAATATAATAAAAAATATACACACATACACAAACTTCTCAGACAGTTAAAATTTCTTGACAAAGCTTCGATGATATGACGCGAGAAGAAAGAAAAATGATCTTGTTAATATATTGTGGTTATTAATCTAAATGGTATCAGTTCCTTCTTCTTCTTCTCTTATTATTTTTGTATTAATTTTCTATGAATTTATTTCACTGAGATATCTAAATAAATGGGTCATTTCCGTAGCTCATTAAAAGATAAACAGCGAATTGCACGGTTTCCTACAGCATAGTTATTTATAAGACAACGTGACAGATACTAAGCATTTGCTTAATTGAACATTAAATACAACAATCAATCTTCCTATTTTAAGTATAACGAGATGCAATAAATTATCATCGCGATCAATTGCTATTTTGGTTGGACTCACGAATCTCTTGGAATGTCACTGTGAAAGATTCATATCCTGGGAAGGGATAAGGAAAGTTAAAACCAACACTGAGAGAAGGAACAATAGTAGAGATTTCCTGTTTTCCCCTGTTCATTATTCTCGCACTTTTAACATAGGCGCAGCTTAAAATGTTGTTCCTATTCAAAACAGTGCAAACCGAGTTAGGTTACCTAACCCAAAATCTGAACAAACAAACCCAGCAGCTCAGAACTCACGTAATACAGCAGTAGCAAAAAAGCAAAGCGAGACAGCAAAACACATTCGCGCACAAAGCCGGCTGCGGGGAAACAAAATGTAGCGAGAGCTGGGAAGAAAGGGCGGGTGGGCGGGCCGCGCGAGGGGCGTTGTCGGTTTATTCTGCGAATGACGAGAGCCAGAGGGCGCGACGACGGTAGGTGGGGGTGGGGGCAGGGGGGGAGGGGCGTGGCGCGATACAGCGCGGCGCGGGCCCCGCGGCGCCAGCAAACATCTCCGAACAAACCTTGCGCGGTGGCGGTGGCGGCGGTGGCCGTGACAGTTGGGATACGGGCGCAACGACGGCTGCGGTAGTTGTGTTACAGGGAATAGAGTGAGAATTTATACTTTGATTTACTTATGGTAGATCTTTATAAATGAGGTTCCCAGAGGGGATTCCCTCTCACAAATAAGCTGGGTTGAGTTGGTTTATTTTGCAAGTACCTCGGTGCTTTTTCAGTTATTATGGTATTATTGGTTAGTGTTTGTACTCAATTTCAGACCTGTAAAGTGGTTTATCCACTGTTCGGGTGCAATAATAAATTTAAAAAAAATTACTTATGGTGGTGCCTCAAGGTCATGAGGTGGAAGGAGAGGGGGACATTTCATTCAATCTGTAGCCCCAATACCACAATTTCAATCTTATCGAAGCTCCCTATGGGATGACAGTGTTCCCTTCGTCCCGCTCGTGGCCTTCAAGCGTTCCTATGTATAAATCGGAGTATACACTTGTTCTCGACCGCGTCAACTACTTAGGTCATTTCCCCCGCAAGTGTAGTGCATGTTATATCCCTGGAGGAGGCAGCGGTCCTACCCTCTCAAACACGTGATCCGGCCCGACATACACGTCGGCTTGAGAATTTTCTCCTCCAGGTTAGGTATCTTCTTGAGCAGGATACCGCCCGAGCCGGAGCAAGCTTTAAGCTCTGGACTGGACTCATGACATGGAAGGTAGTGTAGTGCGCACAAGTGTACGTGCAAGGAAAAGGGAACGAAAAATCCCGCGTGGGCCATAGGCCGGTTGTTTTAAGTACTGCTCCATCATTTGCCTAGACCGCCTACACGGGAGAAACCGCGGAAACTTCAATCAGAGCTACTAGAGTGTGCTACAGTATTAAACTGGATGCAACTGTACTGTTAGTGTAAAGAATCGGTCACAGTCGGGACCCGAACTGTAGGACCAGCGATGAAGCGTTGTAGGCGGAGCCGAACTACTCAAAATAAGAATTTACAGACTAAATTTAACTGTTAAAGTTGAAGACGATATAGATAAAGACGAATCTCGAACTTAAGAAATAGAATCTGTTTTATTCTTACTCCAGTGAAAACGTATTAAAGACGAACTAGAAATCAAACGCCGCGTTGGTAGGGCCATACAAACTTTCTTGTCGAGCCCAGGATTACTTTGTCAGGAATTGTAATGAAGTTGTAACGAATATCTAATGATATTCTAACATTCACATTACTTATCTCAATTTTGTTCAGAATATTGTCTTTAAAAAAGTCATGTTTTATTGAATTCTTCATCAAACTTGCTTCTCCGATCAACACCAGGCGAATGCCGCAGCAGTACCCTACCAAACGAGCCACGGACCGGGCGCGATCTCTCCTTCCTCTTCCTTGTCATATCCTCTCCCTTACACACTCACTTACACTAACATGCACTACACTACCATATATTCCGGGAGGCCGGAGCTTAAAGCTTGTCCCGGCTGGGGCGGTGCCCCGCTGGTGGGAGAGTCCTGGTTAGGAGGAAACCCCACTAGCCGACGGTAGGTCGGCGCCGGATCTCACCATCCAGCGGGGGAAGATCACCACCATCTCCCGAGAAAAACATGCACTACACTAACGGAACTAATGACCAAAGCAGTTGACGCGTAAAAAAACACGAAAAAAAAAACAATCAATCAATTCATCAAACTTGCCCCTACTGAAGGTAGTACCTATTTCATTGTCATTTTTTCTGATTACATATTCTTTCCCTGCATAGTTTTAAACTTCTTACTTTCGTTCTGTTTACTCGCAAGGCATCTCGCTTTTCTTATTTAAAACTGAGAAAAATATTAAAATAACTACAATTGTAACTAGAGTGTATGATCGTAATTATACTCCCGAATAACCATACTTGAGGATTTGTTACAAAAAAGTACTGGAACAGCTACTCGAGGGTTAAGCCATACGCTTGTTAATCCCTTTGAAGGATAAGCGCTGACGTAAAGTAAGCTATAATTCGGTACACCTAGCAATTACTACAAAGGAATTATACATAGGGCTTTGGTAGAGTGATGCACGATATACAGAATCATCGAGTATTTACCTTCTAAAGTGTCCGTTTCGAAAAAAAGTGTGCCTAACGCGTTTGTAAGAAAGTTATTCAATTTTAACCTGAGTTGACAAAAGTCATGGAATACCTTCTAATATCGTATCTTTTGCCAAGCGACGTGCAGCAACTCGACGTGGTGTGGGCTCAACATGTCGTTGGATGTTCCCTGTAGAAATACTGAACCATACTACTCCAATAGCCGTCCATAATTACGAAAGCAAGTAGAGAATTTTGTGCAGGAATTGATATCTCGATTATGCCCCATGAATGTCCACTTTCCATATCATTCATGTCAGGCAATCTGGGTTGCCGAATCATTCAGAATGTTTTCAAACAAGTCGCGAACAATTGAGGTCCGGTGGCATGGCGCATTGTAATCCATAAAAATTCCTTCGTTGTATGGGAAACATGTAGTCCATGAATGACTGCAAATGTCTCTAAATATCTGAAGAAAACCATTTCCAATCAATGATCGGTTCAGTTGTACCAAAGGAAACAGTCCATTCCATGTAAAAACAGCCCATCTCATTATGGAGTCACCACCAGCTTGCAAAGTGCCTTGTTGACAATTTCGGTACGTGGCTTCGTGAGATCAGCGCCACACTCTAACCCTACTATCAGCTCTAACCATGTCAAATCGAGACTCTTCTGACCAAAACATATGCTCCAGTCGTCTAGGGTGCAATCGATATAGTCCACGACCCCAGGAGAGGCGCTGCAGGCGATGTGCTGTTCGCAAAAGCTCTCGTGAGCCTTCTGCTGCCGAAGCCCATTAAAACCGAATTTCGCCTAACGGAACTTGTCCTAACGGATACGCTTGTCGTACGTCCCTTGATTTCTGCGGTTCTGCAGATATTTCACGCAATATTTCTTGGCTGTTAATACTGACAAGTCTACATAGACGCCGCTGCTGCCGGTCATTTAGTGAAGGTCGTCGGCCACTGCGTTGTCCGTTGTGAAAGGTTATGCTTGAAGCGAGGTATTCTCGGTACATTCTTGATACTGTGAATCTTGGAATATTGAATTTCCTAAGAATATCCGAAATGGAGAGTCCCGTTCTTCTAGCTCCAACTAGCATTCCGCGTTCACAGTCTGTTAATTCCCTTCGAGCGGCTATAATCACATCAGAAATCTTTTCAGATGAATGACATGAGTGCAAATGAAAGCTCTTCGAAAGCATTGCTTTTTTATACATTTTGTAGACTATCAGATACTGCCATCTGTATATTTGAAGATTGCCTCTCATGACGTTTGTCACCTCCGTGTAGTTGAAACTACAACTCACATTGGAAGTGTTGCACGATTACAGCAATACTGATCACATGTGATAGTGAGATGCTTTGGAAGACAGCAGGTTTGGTCGACTGAATCGAGGGGCTATTTCAGTCCTGGCGACCACCCCTCCAGCCCTCTCCCGCGCCCCAAGCCATTTCGCCCGCGCCTTCACGAGAATCGAATCAGCCTGAGGGCGGCTGCCACAGGCGACGGAGGAGACAACGCCATCCCCAGCCATTGCTCGCAACTATGAAACACGGCGACATTCATCACAATCCTGCGCCATTCCACGGTATTGAAAACGGTTTTTGTGGAAACGATTGATGATTCTGGGTTTTCATTGATTTTGATTTTCTCGTGTTTCCGGGCGCGTCAACTGCTTTGGTCATTAGTCCCGTTAATGTAGTGCATGTTTTTCCTCGGGAGATGGCGGTGATCTTCCCCCGCTGGATGACGAGATCCGGCGCCGACATACCGTCGGCTAGTGGGGTTTCCCCCTAACTAGGACTCTCCCACCAGCGGGGCACCGCCCCAGCCGAGACAAGCTCTAAGCTTCCACCGGTCTCCCGGAATATGTGCTGGTGTAATGCATGTTAGTGTAAGTGTGTGTGTGTAAGGGGAGAGGATAGGACAAGGAAGAGGAAGGACAGATCGCGCGCGGTCCGTGGCCCGTTTGGTAGGGTACTGCTCCGGCATTCGTCTGGTGTTGATCGGAGAAACCACGGAAAACTACCGATCAGAGCAGCCGGCCGCTATTGATGATTCTGGGCGTGTCAGCTACTAGGTCACTGGACCCGTAAGTGTATTGCATGTGTTCTCCTCGGGAGGTAGCGTTGATCGTCCTCCGCTCGATGGTGAGATGGGACGCCGAGCAACCGTCGGCTAGCGGGATTTTCCCCAACCATGAATCTCCCACCAGCGGGGCACCGTCACAGCGGGACAAGCTCTAAGCTCCCGACAGGTTCTGCAAGCTGTAATCTCCCTGCATGTGTGGTAGTGTAATGCATGTAAGTGTGTGTGTGTGTGTAAGTAAGAGGTGAGGAGAGGACAATGATGACGAAAGGAAGATCGCGCGCGGATTGTCGTTCGTTTGTTAGGTACTGCTTCTCCTGGTATTGATTAAGAGAAACCACGAATTATACCGATCAGTGCAGACGGCCGATAGAATTCTCCCCCAGACAGCACTGAATTCGACCTAGCTATCTAGCTAGTGACGAACATCGTTGAAATCAATCCCCTCCCGGTCAGGGGCATTGCAGTGACGTCAGTTGATGCCCTGATCCACCTCCCACCTCTCCCTAGTGGAAACACAATTTATGGAGAAATGTTGGAATAGTCTACACGAACTCGAATTCTGTTTAGGGATGTTTGAGATGTGACATAGCATACATGCCAGGATTAAAGACTATCATTGCTGTTCCAAAAATGATTAAGATTGGTGCAGGTGGAGAGGTAGTATATCCAATTTTGTACGCGAAAATCGGGATGTCTGTATGAAAGTATGTGTCACCGTAACTCTGTCAGATTAAAGCTTTTTAGCTTAAACTCGGTAAACACGTCAGGAGTAAGATCTAATAGTGTCATTCCTAGTATAGTGGAAATACATGTATATTTTTAGTATCCGTGCTTTCATATCTAAGATATCTCTGGCTTTAATACTGGCAAAATTAAAGCCAGAGATTCTCTCTAAATGCAATTTATCTCTTAATAGACATTAAAATGACCTCACGAATTTGGCGGCGGATATGGTGTAACGGTTAGCGAATCGAGCTGTTATACCCAAGTTCGCGGGTTCAAACTTGATCGAAGCCGTGGATTTTTAAGGGCGAAAAAATCCTTCGTACGCCTTCCTTCGGAGGGTAAGTAGAGCCGGCTGTCCCATGTTAGTAGATTTACTGCATGTAAAAGATCCTCAAGCCTCTGAGCTAAATACAAATCGCCTGTTTCGTCGCCCAAGTAATACCTTAGGTGAAAGAGCGTAACGAAATTTGCGTGGTCAGACGGAAGAGCAGGCCTCGTGGCCTGAATCTCGCCACGTAAAATATGACATTCATTCAACTTAAAGAATTGCGAGTAGTTATTGAGTGACAATACCAAGAGACAGAAAAGTTTCGGTATACCGCATACTCCCACTACTTGTTAGTTCGTTTTACCTGCGGAAACCTCTTTTCACATCAATGTGCTGTATCTTGACCCCCGGATTTGGAGTCAGCAGAGCATAAGATTCTCCACAAAACAAAATATTATATATCTTATTAGCCAGATTAAAAAGAGCTTTTTAGAGTTATTAAATCAGAAGCCAAAGGCATTGCAGTAAATCAGAGCCCTTTTATTAACGTATTCAGGAACGTCGTCTGAAAAATGTTTTTGCTCACGTGCACAATTTCCTTCCTGTGGCTTCGGTCTTTATCATTCTCAACTCTTCAAATATCTCAGCCCAGGACGAGATTACGACTCCTGATCTCTTCAAGTGAGGCTGAATTGATGTGCTCTGGTATGATATACATAGGCCAACCAAGTGCACCTAGAATGCTTGAAGGAAGCCCACAGTCGATGGGTACTTGGAATGAACATAATTCAAATCTCGATTGTTTGCAAGGAAACATTCTGCAAAAACGTTTTTAAATTGAAGCAACGGCCATTCGATGTGATATTCCGAATACCTCGCGCCCACTACATATCTCGCGCGTGTACACATCTTTCTAGATTTGGAGGGGACTTCAGAGCGGAGTCAGGAGAAGGTGTCCGTGCCTGCAGGAACACCGGGCTTCCCAGGCGAGCAACTAGCTCGTGCGATTTTCCACGCCTGTTGTACGATTTGGTTTTTTTTTTCGTGTTTCCGAGCGCGTCAACTGCTTTGGTCATTAGCCCCGTTAGTGTAGTGCATGTTTTTTCTCGGGATATGGCAGTGATCTTCCCCCGCTGGATGGCGAGATCCGCGCCAACCTACCGTCGGTTAGTGGGGTTTCCCCCAAACCAGGACTCTCCCACCAGCGGGGCACCGCTCCAGCCGGGACAAGCTCTAAGCTCCCGACCGGTCTCCCGGAATATAAGGTAGTGTAGTGCATGTTAGTGTAAGTGTGTGTGTAAGGGGTAGGACAAGGAAGAGGAAGGAAAGATCGCGCGCGATCCGTGGCCCGTTTGGTAGGGTACTGCTCCGGCATTCGCCTGTGTTGATCGGAGAAACCCGAAACCACGTATTCCCCAATTCCAGTTGAAAAAAAATTGCCGCCGTAGGACTCGAACCTAGGACCTCCCGGTCAGAGGCGCTGCAGTGACATCAGTTGAAGCACTGAGCTACCGCTCCCGGTCCTGTTGTACGATTTTTGAAAAACATTACGCAGTAAGAACGTCAACATAATTGTATTCACAGCAGGCGAAACGTATTTTCTTTCGATTACGATTTATTAGCAACGGATGCACTGGTAAATGACAGCACCGAGTACAAGGAACGGGTAATAAGTCCAAATTGTGAGGCACATCCAAGGACCGACTGTTTAGGAGACGAAGTCTGAAGATCCTGAAATAACAAAACGCCTGTGTTCAGCCAACAGTTTGAAGGAGGCTATCATTCATTTTTGTTAAATAATAAATAATTGTTATTATATCCTATATATTATTTTTGTAGTGTATATATGATACTATGCAATATTATTTTTAAATAAATACATAATTCTAACATAAATACATATTTAAAATCAATGTTGCCAAATAGAGAAAGGGAACAAACGTAAACTTTCAGCCTTTTTTGAGGAGGGAGGGCATGGTCCCCTTGTTCCCCCCTGGATCCGCTACTGTGTACCACTCTCACCTATGTTACTGTCGTACTCACTGCCGATAACCGCTATCAGAGTACATGCTCAATATGCCCCATCCCGATGCTTATGACAACATAACGGGAAATGCCGGGTGGCGGCCCGCCCCAGCTACAAGTCGTGCAAGGTGGCATTTCTTTTTCACGGCACCAACACCGGCACGTAGGCCCAACGCGATGCCGCTCCTATTCCGATACAGCTTGATACAGAGTTCTCTTATGCTGCAGTGCTCACACCAATTGTGTTTTCCGCCGTTTATGTCTATCACTCTCCATCAATAAAATGAATGTTGGCTCCTCTACGTGTAGGATCCAATCCACTTCCACGCACAATTACACATCTTGCATTTGAGTCACTAAGAGCAAAGCTGACCAGCCCAAATTATTGTAAATTTCAGTGCTTAATTGATAGAAAAATAATGTATTTATGCAAACCAAAGTAATATCTATGTTAATCTAAATTTTTCTTCGAAATTAGCAACTGTTGTTTTGGTACGCTGTAGTCGATATATACAGCTATAAGCAAGAGATAACAACGCGTTAAATTAGCATACGCTCTTTCAACCGATAACTGAAATCGACGTGTATTGAAGCAAACACGTTTTCGAGCAAAGTGTTCAAATGCTAGTTGATTTCGAGGTAATGCAAGCTTTCAGCCCTAAAATTAATTCAAAAAGAGAGAAGTATCTACCGCAAAATAAGTAGATAGTAGCAGACAAGCTTTGTGAATGTGTAATAATATACCTCAAGGCCAAGGGCTTCCAGAGGTACCCCGAGCAATGCAAGTTATCCTCATTTTGTGTACACATGCCTGACGTCGTTTTATTACACAATTTCAGTGAAATCTCATGAAGCAGCGCAGAAAGCGCGGGTGAGCTCACACGCGGAGCTAGATTCTCATGAAACGCGTGATAAAAAAACGCAAAAAGGCACGAAACGGAGGCGATGACAGAAACGTATTAGAAACGAAGAGAAATGCCTACGTAGCATCACAAGGAAAATTGAAAATTGTAAAGTCATATATGGTACTAATGGACATGTTGTTTTCACATGTTGGAATTCTCTATTATCACATTTATTGTCTACAACATAATGAAAGAGTATTCAAATTATAATTTAAAAAAAACTTCTCTAAACAAAATTAATTAGCATACTAGTTTCATTTACATTTTTAGAAACTGACAAACTAACAAAATGTTCTTGTAAAAAGGACTGATAGTTAACAATTCATTTTGTTCCAATTTAAGAATAACATAAATAACTTGTACGCCTCAGTAAGTACTGAACGATTCATAATTAAATCAATAACTTATTACAAAATGAGGGAAAAATAAGGACTACTTGCTTTCATAAAGGTTTGGATATAAAATCTCTTGACAGAAACAAATATTGCTATAAACAAACGTAAATCATTTTAATTTTGCCATCATTAACTTATACGCTGCGTTAACTATTCTTTATGGTGGGATCGTAAAGCTACAAAACAGGAAATAACACTAAGTTAAGACAAAAAAAAAGAAATCGAAGTAATTTTGGATTCGAGCCATGCACCCCTGTTTCATGAACACAGTAGGTCCATGAATACACTTAAGGTCGTATATATGGACTAAGAATTAAATTAAGCCATTTGGCTGGCGGCGTTCTTCCTCGCAGATTGCGTTTGGAGGGGGAGGGGAGTGGTGGGGGGGAAAGGGGGGGAAGGCCGGCGGAGGGCCTCCCCCACCCCCACCCGGAGGCGATGGCGATGGGGGTGGGGGAGGACAAACGCGCCCCACCACTCCGCAAGCGGTTTAACCTAAATTCTGTTATTGCGAATATGATGTACTATAATCTCATTTTCTAGAATTACGAGATTTTTCGCCAATATTCAGAGTGTTGGGATGATAAATGTATACTTCAAGGTTCACACTTAAAACTGGGTAAATCCCCGGCCTGTTAACCTCTTACATGAGCCATGCTTATACAAGTTAAAGATGTTGATGGCTAGTCGAAAAAGCATTCAGTCTTGGTGAAATGAAAATTTAGAGAGGAGAAACACGCTGAGTTTATTGCAGAAGTGAACATACACAAATTTGCGAATTTCAATGTGAAGCCTAAATTGGTAGAGAGAGGGAGGCACTTGCGTCGTAAATGGCGCAATCACGCTTTTCGTGTTTCCGAGCGCGTCAACTGCTTTGGTCATTAGTCCCGTTAGTGTAGTGCATGCTTTCCTCGAGAGAGGGTGGTGATATTCCCCCGCTGGATGGCGAGATCCGGCGCCGACCGACCGTCGGCTAGTGGGGTTTCCCACTAACCAGGACTCTTACACCAGCAGGGCACCGCCCCAGCCGGGAGAGGCTCTAAGCTCCCGAACGATCTCCCGGAATATATGGTAGTGTGGTGCATGTTAGTGTAAGTGTGTGTGAAGAGGAGAGGATAGGACAAGGAAGAGGAAGGACAGATCGCGCGCGGTCTGTGGCCCGTTTGGTAGGGTACTGCTCCGGCATTCGCCTGGTGTTGATCGGAGAAACCACGGAAAACTACCGATCAGAGCAGCCGGCCGCTAGAATTCTTCTCCAGAGAGCGACTCAATTCTACCAAGCTGAAAAGCTAGTGTCGAAAATCCTGCCGCCGTGGGGAGTGTAACCTAGGACCTCCTGGTCAGAGGCACTGCAGTGTCATCAGTTGATGCACTGAGCTACCGCTCCCGGTCGCAATCCCGCGTTGGGTGGCCAATTAGCGGGCTGGGTGAACGCGCCGAGCGAGAGAGCCGTCGATATCAAGAAGGGTCTGAAGGACCACTATAAATCTCAGAATTACGTGACAGAAAATGATATCAGGAGAGGTCAAAGAGGTACACGTCAATTATTGAAATACGTTGGGCACTATCTGAGGGAGACTGTGGAGGGAGAACGAAGTTCCAAGTTATCGGGACCACGGAGGGCGCCATTTCCTCAATTCTATTTAAATAGGTACGCTCTCTCTTGCCCTGGAGTACGTTCTATTTTGCGAACCATCGGCACGTTAGAATATATCTCGTCTGTCAAATATCTGAACTCGATGCACTGTCAAAAAATAAACCACATCAAATACTTGAATTTGTCTGAAATGAAATAATGACAAGAAAGCTATTAAAGCTACCTGTCACTATGATACGTGTTAATCATAAAGGTTAAGATATATGCAGATTTAAACAGGCTACTGATATTAGAAGATTTCTTAATACATGCGATATTAATTCTTTGAATTTGTTATTTCGTCTCTTTTTACGTTAAAAGAGATTATTGTCGATAAAAAACAAAATATCCGACTGTTATAATGAACATTTGTATGTGATGATTAACTATTTTATTGCACTCTGGTACAAATATTTTGCCGTTATATTACATTATAATGGTTTGAACACTTTCACAGAAATAATGCCAGTCGCTGAGATAGTATTTTAGTCGTTTTCACTCTACTCTTTAATATAATAGCAAAATCCTAAGCGAAGTGAGCATTCATCTACAGTATTGGCAGCGTATAAGCAACTCTTACAGTTCTCTCGCCACATGCGTCACGTGACCTGCAGCTTGCGGGCATTTGTTTTCTTTCTCACAGCCAGGGTTCAGCGTTGCTGTTCGTCTGACTCGCACGAAGTCGCTCGAGAAGCGCGCATAGTATACGTGTCATCGGTAGTATCAATGGGAATGAAATGTGTCTTTGCCGATGCGTGCCAGGCCAGTTGGTGTGTTACTTCCGAGGGCATTGGTCCGAGTCTGAGAGTTTCGTGAGGGCTAGGCACCATACATCGCGCAAACGTGGAGTAGTGTTAAAGAGCCAGGATCGTGACTTTCTGTACGTTTACGCGAATGTTTCGAGGAAGAAAAAGTGAACTGCGGAATATTATTACCTCTCCATAATGTTGTGGGTAGAGTTGCGGCTTAATAATAATAATAATAATAATAATAATAATAATAATAATAATAATAATAATGCCTTTATTGATATGGCGAGGCTCGAGCCATCAGGCCCGCTCTTCCGCCTAACCACATGTCAGATGCATACAAAGAAATGTAATATTATATACAAATGTAAAATATATTTAAGATTGTAAGTAGTTAGCTGTAGTAGTAAGTAGTTCACTTCAAATAGGCCTAATAGAGAACGAAGCCACCCGGAGCTGACGCATCAAGTTTTCAATAGGTTTAGGAGGCGATTAGGGTCGGTTGTGGCAAAGTTATGACATGATATCAAGACGCGTCATCGCCTGCGGTAAGTGTAATGTTTTGAGATTCCATTTCATGTAGGTGGTGCAATGTGCGTAGCAATGCGTGGTAACAGCGCATCGAACTGTCAGAGTCCCTTATACGCTGCCGGTACTGTAGGATGCGTAATCTTCTGTACATCCAAGTAGAAATGGACTCCGGCCGCGGAGGCCTAGGCATTCAAATATGAACTGTAATTATTGCACTATACAATGATGTTATAAATCTTTCTCGAAACCACTTCTTTGTGTGCTTTGTCATAACGAATGTATGTATTTGGAATGTGGGGTTGATAGTCCGACTTTCCCGGCCAGCTGTGTTCCCCATACCTGAATCTAATTAAATTCCCATGCTTGGGGGGAAGAGCGACATGTGGCGAACCGACATATTCCCTTCACCGTAACTAGCAAACTCAGCCTGCCTCAGCTTTTCTTCGTGACACAGCTGCAGAAACTGGAACGATTTTAAAGGAAACTTTCAACTCTATTTTTCCTCTACCGGGAATCGAACCCGGGACCACGCCAAGGGAAGCTAGAACGCTGCACATGACCTATCCTAGAGAGTTTTGTCATAAGGTGATAGCTTTATATTGCAAGCTTTTGCAAGTCAACAAACATCACTCGAACTGACCCGCGATTTCATTGTACCATTCTCAGTGCGTTTTCCCTTTTTCTACGTTTCAGGAAGAAATAGAAATATTCTAACGAACGAATGCTGGGATATTAATTGAATTGTTAATTGAGTAAATTGGAAAACTATATTAGCTTGTTAAAGTATCTGATCTTCATTGTTAACAAATACATCTACAATTAACTTTAGTACCATCGTATCGTCATATGGTTTCCAGTAACCTCACTGAATCAAACATATATCCGCATCATGTTTCCACAAATTGGTTCCAGTTTTGGGAATCATCATGTGTAGAGAGAGAAAGAGAGACAGAGAGAGAGAGACAGAAACAGAGAGAGAGAGAGAGAGAGAGAGAGAAATGTGGTGTTATGTGCTGGAGATGATCCTAGAAATCTACTTGGAATAGATGTGATTTTGATAGTTGAAGATAATTATAAAATGTAATACCAAGTTTTGATGACCGAACAATACATTTCAAAAGCAATAAATTTAAAAATCTTAACATGCTAGTGTAATTTCTTAACTGATCACCTCTCCATAAGAAATTTAATGAATAGAAATATGAATAAATTTTGCGTTTCAACTTGGCTTTCGTATGCAGTACTTCAGGAAGCAGGGTTGTTACTTTCGTCTAACTAATGTTGTGTCTTTAACTTGTCTCGGATAAGGTCTTTTGTATTTCGACCGTGAAAAGAAATCAGAATCGAAAGAAAAGAAGGAAATGCTTTTCATAAAAAATTGTGACAGATTCATTACTCTAACTGATGGTTCGACACGGTGGCGAAGGACAAATATTTAGATAAACTCCTGAAGGTAGAGACGGTTAGACATGTCACGTTAGGGGAGAAAAGTGTTCCTACGAAGTTCCCAAAGAAAGCATATCTTGCGAATTTAAGAACGTAAAACTCCTTATACTGAAATTGTAGTATTGCCATCTAAGATTGTGCGATTTGCGTGATTGACGTTTCATTTGGTCATTGAGGTTCTAACAATTGGCTGAGGGGTATCGTTCCATGCTCGAGACGTTAAATTATTCAATATTGAAGTTTGTCAGAATACATCAGGAATGTAAACTATTATGCGCCAGACTACAGTAAGTTAACACGATTTTGAGTGAGAAGCTGAAGAACAAGACTCGAATTTTGGTAGGAGTCTTACAGATATTCAACAGGGTTTATTCAGAGAGTCAACGGTTAACACAGTTTTTTTCTACACATTAATAAAAAATAAGCTAGAAGATAACAAAAGGAATTTATAATGACCTGTTATTAATGCTCATGAGGTTTCAATGGGTTTCAATGGGTTTGGTCAATGAGGTTCTAACAATTGGCCGAGGGATATCGTTCCATGCTCGAGAGGTTAAATTACTTAATTTTGGAGTTTGTCAGAATACATCAGGAATGTAAACTATTATGCGCCAGACTACAGTAAGTTAACACGATTTTGAGTGAGAAGCTGAAGAACAAGACTCGAATTTTGGTAGGAGTCTTACAGATATTCAACAGGGTTTATTCAGAGAGTCAAGGTTAACACAGTTTTTTTCTACACATTAATAAAAAATAAGCTAGAAGATAACAAAAGGAATTTATAATGACTGTTATTAATCTCATGAGGTTTCAAAAATCTTTACAAAGTTACACCTACGATACATCTTTGTATTTAGAGCAGCAGAAATAACATCATACTAAAGAGATTTAATAATGTTGTTCTTTCATTTCACTGTGTAGAATGAAGGTGACCATCTCTCTGTGATGAAGCGAATTTCTTGGTGTAAACAATCTGAGAGAATTTTTGAAAAGAGTGGAAACAGGACTGAGAACCTACAAAGGAAACGATCGAATAACACAATCTTTGATCTTGTCCTTTCTCCAGTCGGAGTATCCTTCCCGGAACTCGGCTTTTGGCAAAGATCCGGTCTCGCTCGGAATGCGGCGGGGGAGGAGGGGAATGCATTATGTATCGAGTTGAAAATTGCCGGCCTATCGACAGAGGGCGTGGCCGACCCCCGGCTGCCGCGCCAACAGGTCAGGGGTGCCAACCGCAGCTGTCCAAAGACGTTGCAATCGACGACGGGGAGCCGGACACAAAAGGCGGGGACCACCGACAGCGCACCCCACGGCGCGGTAGTCAACTACGAAGTCACCAACTGCGTTAATTAAAAGTATCAAAACGCGTTACGAAGCACGGCAGTCTAGAACAGAAAATACTCGGACCTTTTCTGGCATCTACCTCTTCCCTTTTAAAATTAGTGGAGCTACAACAGCACATATTTTCTCGCATTACTCTCAACTTTTGCAATTTCTCGAAAATACTGAGATATCAACGAAACTGAGATCTGCGCAGTTTTTAAGCGTCCTTTGCTCTTTCGAAAAAAAGGAGCCATTTTGAGAAACTTTTGGAAAGGCGTTTACGATTTCATGTAAAATAATCCTAATATTAAAAAAAAACGCTCGACGGAACGGTGAATATGAATTTTGACGAAAATTGAATGGTATAGGCAGTAGTGTTGACCACAGAACGAGCGAGTCCTCCCTCGGGACGTGGCACGAGGGGGGAATGGATTTAGCGACAGACGCTATACTTCGTCTATACTACATAAGTATGTAGTAGGGAATAAAGGTTTGGTCAAAATGGTTTGCTTCATCGACCCCTTTCAATTTATTTTCATAACCAAAATAATCATATATAATTGACTTAAAGATAATAATTTTCAAAAATTTAACAAAAAATAAATAAAATAAAAACAAGAAACAGGATATAACAGGACTAGAAGATAGGAACGGTGTTTTCCATGGTTTACTGCGGTAGGTTTCCATTCCTCGAACTCTAAAATGAATATGAAACCGCAGTCCCTCTATGAGGAATTTTAAGCAGAACACGAAGGATTCACGTAGCTTTCCTGGAAGTTCTTCCATTTTCCTCCGTCTCGCTTTCCTATCAGTCATTAATTCCACACTTAGCATCATCTTATTCATATTTTCTTCTCATAAATGCATTTACCAATACTGGCGTAGGTCATTGTCTCGGGTTCTGGGATTGCAAATAATGAATGTAGATCAAAAACACTTATACTTTTAAAAGTATTAACTTATAAATCTGACCGAGTTGTACTGATATTGGTCTCTGTACATATTAAAATGAAGCCTCAAACGTTGTTCGAATTCGATGACTCATTAGGATCAATTACCACAAAACACAGCTTTTGCAAAACTAGGAATAGCTACATCATTCTTGGCAATGGCTCTTCCTGTACACTGAGTAAATGTAACGGAATGTCTTCTTTTCTGTCATCAGGAATTTAAAAATATCTCTAAAATCATCCCTTCTGAGAGAGCAAGGTAATCAAAAGGTTCCTTAAGTTCCTCTAACGTTGTAGTATGCTGCAATTGCTATTCTCTGTTTACTCTTAAGATTATAAACTCACGAGAATATATGTTACCGCATACGAATCAAAAATGCATCCTGATCAAATTTGTATCTTCAACTGTAGAATGCGCGTGCTAAAATGTACCGCTAGTTACATGGTAAGACAAACTAACTAGCTTCAAAAGTGAACAATTTTTACCAGCATAAGGCTATATAATGTCACTAAAGAAGTCTTATCGAAAGGCCCTTGCTTGTGTTACGAATTAAACACAAGCAAGAACATGGGTATCACTGAACTACTTTACGAAGAAACTACCTAACGGGGCTCCGATACACAGAGACTCCTCAACTTCACTAAGGGGTAAAATTTTACTCACAGACCTCAAGACATTTGCTACAATGACTACAAGAGCAATAACAACGCCGAAAATTCGCGCATATCGTCGTCCAAAGCGTGAGTATTACACTTCTGGGAGGTGACATCTTGGTACGCCATGACAAGGATACTATGCGTAAAAAATGTGAATAAATTTTACTCATTACTCTGTACATTCTGTTCATGCAGCCAACTGAAACCATGACCAGTCGTTACATTCTAGATGCATCTCGGCCACAGGTCGCGTTCTGGAGCTGTCTTGGTCTAGGCAGGGACCAAAAAGGTGTAAAGTACCGGTAAAAAGATCGCAAAAGTACCGGTATTTTTTCATCTCGTTCAAATATCTTTATTACTTTATACCGGTAAAGAACCTTCATAGAACGTCTATACCGGTATGAACTTCCATAAGGATTATATCGATATTATATCGGAATTTTCAATAGAAAATAATGTCGTTCTCACCATTCATACAAATAAAGGAAATAACTTCCCTTGGTTGACGATTTTGCGAAATAAAATATTTTGTTTTAATAATTTCAATACGGATTTTTATATTTTTTAACGTTTAAACATTTTAAATATTTTAGTGTGTTTTAGTAAGGCCAGAAAACTTTTACAAAATAAAAAGATAACAAACGTCAATATATCCCTTAAAACCAGTATAATACCTTTAAACAATGGGTATTTTATCGGTGGAGACGTCCCACACAGGTTAAATACACTAAAACTACCGGTATTTATCGTCTTGTACTGGTAATTTCAAAGGTATTACGAATTATGGTACAATTCAAATTTCAAAAATGTTTTAGCCCATCATGACGAGCGTAAAAAGATTATTCCAATGATAGATATGTTGTGAAGTATGTATCGGTCATTAAGCTATATCTAGACCGATACAAATACCTTCACCGCAATATATTCGATATTCGACCCTGGTTTGCTATTGGTCTCGTGCTTGAGCTTGGGTTTGGGCCTGGGTCTGGGTCTGGGCTTGGGCCTGGGTTTGCGCAGCGCCTCACAAGTTGCTGCCCGCGCTGCCCCTGGCGCCCCTCCAACAACTTCCAACGCTAATTCGCGGATGCGGAGTGGAGAGAGTAATTTCCAAACTTGAAGATAGATCGCTCGAGTATTCTGCATGCGCACAGATATCTCTTATGGGAGAAGCACAATTTCAAGAGGCACTACTCTCCAACTTTCTTGGAACTTAACAAAACCTGTGAATTACGAACAAACGGGGAGGGAATCATGAGATAAAGATGCCATGAAAATAAACTAATATTTTACTGAAAATGCAGATTTCACACTTGTTAGTGACAAATAACAACAAATAATTGTCAACAATTATTAAATCGCTTAGGGCATTGGTGTTACGAATAAAGAATTCAAGCCTGATCACTTAAAGCTCAATTAAAAACTATTTTAAAAATATGGCTATGTAGGAATGCATTTGATTTCAAAATTATGACGGCCTAAGACCTGTAGAATTGTGAATGATCACTACAAGTCGGAGAAGATTTCCTACTTTTACACGAAACATAATCATGTATATTTTACGGTTAATTTCTAAATCTCCCTAACTCGCGGATTTTCCGTTCAATGTTCACATCCGAAATGGGAAGATAGAGTTCGAGGTAGAAACCTTGGAAACATACTTCGTACTTCATCCGGATGTTGAACATTTTATTCAACACGTAATGGCTAAAGTCACGTTCTACTATGTCAGTAAATTTATATATAAAGGATATCACCTAACCTAACATAACCACAATACACCTAAGCTGTTGACGCTCCTCTGTTAATTTTCGAGATGATGCGTCAAGACTCCTGCATTTGGCCTCCGCGAGTTACATAAAACAGCCCCGCGTCTGCGCAATGCATAATTTCGAAGACTTTTTATGCCACAATATTTTTCACGAGCACACAAGATTTCTCACACTCGGCCAATTACAGTTACACAATTACATTACATAGACTGTGGTTAATTAGCCATTTAGCTTCATGATGTTCGATAGTATCCGATCATTGTCATTCATACAGCTTGACGCAACGTCGGACTAATATGCGAAATAACCGGCTAAATCGCGATTTTCGGACTTATTTCCAGAATAGTCCATCAAAATGTTAAGAAAATTACAATTTTTTCATTAACTGAAAAAAAAATTATTGAACTATGTAGCATTAAAAGAATTCATCGTATAAAATTAAGACAGTCAAGTTTCGTGTTGTTATTGTGCTCAAAAAGATCGTTATGATGCAGTATATCGATAAACCTGACGTTAAAGTCCACAAGCACTCCATAATGAGGAAATACAAAATAGACGGTGTATCCATATTAAAGTAATGTGGTTTTAATAGTTGAATTACAACTCATAAACTGTACAATTTCCCATGAAATAACAATTAATAACATTTTTAAAGAACTAAATACCAGACACATCTGATTTTTTAGTAAATATATTTTTACGGCTCGTTGTGTGGAGCTACATTTGATTCAGTTTTAATCGGGAATTGTGGGTCAGTTTGAGGGACGATGCTAATAAGTGTTGTGAGCTGTGCCAGGAATAAAATTCGACTATTTGGGACGTTGTACTCTTTTGGCGCAGAAATGTTTCGTTGATTTTGTCATTACATTATTTACATTAAGGTTTTACTTTTTACGAGGTGTAGGTATCTCGAAAATCCGGTATGTACTGCTAAATTTCTATTTCACTGAATCTTCCCATCTACAAGAAATAACTATCGTATTTTCTTAGTAATTTCGTAAACGCTTCAAAGAGTTTTAATCTGAACACCCAATTTAATTTCATTGAAAAAATAGTTGTGATGAGTATACAAAGTCATTACATTTTTTCGAAAACTATTTTCCTCGCTTTATATAAGAAATAAAAAAATTATTCTTTTCTTCAAGTCTTGAATATTGCTTGTGATTCCTACAAAGATGTATACCTGCTACAGAGATGTTCTTCAGCTGAAAGATGAAATATTTACTCTTTCTTCTTCACGTTTCCAAAGTAGTGTCACTACAAGATGACTACGATGACAAGCACACGCGGAAGATAGTGGAGAGATTAATAACTTGGGATGAGATTAATATACATGAAATACTAAATGGTGTGTGGCTTTCGATGACAGTTTAGAAGTAATTCCCTCAACTGTTAGTGAATATCATTGCTAGATAATACTATAAACTCATTCATAATTCATCACATCTATCTGCAACTACGAGAGTCATAACATTATACGTAATAACTGCAAAGCCAACAAGTACTCTTCTGAGGAATAGCCATGCAATATCTTTCTCCGGAGAAGGACCAAACTAGTGGTCAGTGTTCCTTCAGTAATTTTTATAAGAAGAAATGGAGTCACTTGGCTTAACATTTATGAAACTGCTAGAAATTGATTACAATCGATTCTCATTAGGTGGTGGAGTATAATACAAAATTAGTAGAAATTAAGAAGACTAAATAAACGTAAGACAAAATAAACATATAAACATAAGCAGTGACCTGAGGGAATCGTCACAAATTGTTGAGTAAAATTACAGAACATTTCAAAATTTGACAACATATTCTCGTTTCCAAAAATACAAACATTGTTGATGATGTTCAAGTGCCATTAATCTCTGAAAATATATCAATGAACGTTAACGAAGTTTTATTAATTTTCACTTAACAAAACGAAACTATTACAATTAAAGACGACAGAAGAATTTATAGTACAGAATTCGTAAAATCTTCAATTACAGATAAATAACTGAATTGATTAATTCCCATGAAATGCCAATTTGAATGAATTTTGAAATTGTCACCTTTGATTTGGAATCAGATTGGTTTGTGTTCAACAACTTCTCCAGAAATTTAAAATCCAACGTCTTCAGAATTTCCCCGTTTTCCACGTTTGTGAATGCGCTCGCATTAAATTTACACCCACGCCCGGAGTAGGGTAAGGAGTGGAGGTCGATAAGCACGTATAGGCGCGATGTCTCTTGTAATTCCCCCGGTTCCCGAATGTTAAATGAATTTATAACTGGGCGACCTTTCCGTTCGGAGCAGAGGAGAACACCATCCATATTTTCCTAACCAAGCTTGCGCATAAATATGCATGAGACTCAATCTAAAGTTCCGAAGAAACGGCGGAATTTCAAATGGCCGCTTGCGACGTCGCGGGCGCCTTACATATTTCGCGGGGCGCTATAGGAGGCGAGTCCCTGCGACGCGCCTACGCGGAGGCAAAAGTTCTGAGGAGCGGAATCGGGAATATAAGCAGAAGCTACGAGACGGCGTGGGGCGGGGTGCAGAGGGGCGGGGCGGGGCGGGGTGGAGAGGGTCGGGGCGGGGCGCGGCAGGGGGGGGGCGGGCGGGGCGGGGCGGGGGGGGGCAGGGGGGCGGGCAAGGGCGGGCGGGCGGGGGGCGGGCAGGGCGGGCGGGCGGGGGCGGGGCGGGGGGGTGGGAAGGGCGGGCGGGGGGAGAGGAGGGACAGGATGAAGTGGGACGGCGGTAGAGGCGCAGTCATCCGAGTCGAATGGAAAACAAGAAGGAAAACAAAGTTTGAAGCACATACTAAGCTACATCAGCGGTTGTTTTGCTCTGCACACACAACGTGAGATGAACCAATATTCTCAACTTGTGGTAGAAATCTACGTCGTGATATAAAGTCTGCAAGCTCCTTCCTATCGCATGAAACGCTACAAGAATATCGCAATGCACTCCCGTACGCTTTCGCGGAAAGAAAGAGAGAAATCGGAAACGACCGACTGAAGCAATCTGCACTTGCAAAGAGGACCCTTACGGGATTTGTAGGCGATATTTCTAAAAGTGATTTATTCATACCGATGGCTTCAAAATAGGATCACGCTCAAAGAAGCCAACAAGTAGGAGAATGAGAATGCAGCTGAGACAAAACGACCATTGCAGTTGTAACTGCCTCCACCTCCACGATATTGGCTTCTATCGAGATAGACAAAGTTTGGAAGAAAGTTTGGTGCAATGGCGGTAAATTGAATGAACTGCGGGACGTTTTCGGATTATGAGTAGAACAAAACTTAAATCAAAATTATGTCCAAACGAATTGAAGTGATTTATTTGAGAGCTCAGTCAGTTTACGTTTGTACGTACCAAAGGAAATGAGAACTAAAAGCACAATCATCAATAAACTACCTAAAATGAAACAACACAGTTTTATAATATATAAAAATGTTCTGTTAAATTGAACTAAAGAACTTTCTAATTTCTAAAAAAAATAATATATAAAAATTTAATAAAGTGTTTATCTCATATTTCTCCACATATTTACTAATAATTGTAGAATACTCTTCATTTTGGACCATTTTATTTAGAAGTTTCTATTTATTTATAATATCTAGAAACTAAGCAAGGGGCTCGTTAACAGTAACGGTAAATCACAGATACGCAATTACCAGGTAAAGTTCATTCTCTTGAGTGGTGACATCATCAGTGAGTGACAATGAATAAACCAATCACACTGATCAAAATTCTTATTTTTTTGACGCACCAATAGTTCTGACTTCGAAGGAGATTCAAAAACCTTACCGTTCCTCAACGATACACAAGCAGCACTTTAACGACATAGTACGGTAGAAAAAAAAAAAATTTGCCAAGTGGGAGCCCCGGGGAGAGGAGACGGCAGCATTCTTTACATCGCGAGCCCCTTGGGCAACGCGTCCTTTGCTAGAGCTGCGCAGTACCGCTTCTTCCGATGAATCGCCCGGACAAAGCGGACGTTTCGCTGCCTCCCGGGGCAGCGCGGAAAAAACCGCGTGGCCCGATTGACTGGACTCCGACGCTTTCCCAGCCCCCGCCGCGCCCCCGCCCCCCCCTTACCCTCACCGCTGTCGCTTCCGCCGTCCCCGATGCGTCCGTAATCCCCGGTCTTTCCGTTGCCACCCATGCCTCCTATTATGCCGTTCTTCACAATGCCTGCTCTCCTTCATTCCTTTGTTCTCCACGATGCCTCCTTCGTTCTGATACCTCCATTGACACCCATGCCTCTTATGTCGCCGTTCTTCACAATGCTTCTCTCCTTGATTCTTTCGTTATCCATGATGCCTCCATCGTCCCTGATACCTCCTTAGTCCGGATGCCTCAGTAGCCACCCAAGCCTCCGATAGATCTGTTCTCCCTTTGCCACCGTTCTTCACTAGGCGTATTCTCCTTGATTCCTCCGTTCTCCACCACGCCTCATCGTCCCTGAACCACCTTCGTCACGATTTCTCCATTACCACCCTTGCCAGCGATGACCCTGTTCTCCCAATGCCACTGTCCTTCACAATTGCTGTCCTACTTTATTCCTCCATTCTCCATGATGCCTTCTTTATACCGATGTCTCCGTTCTCCCTGGTGTTTCCACAATGTGTTGTCCACAATGACTCCGTTCTCTCCGATGCGTCCGTCGTCCCTAATGCCTCCGTTCTCCCCGAAGACTCGTTCGTACCAATGCCTCAGTCGCCCCTGATTCCTGCATCGTTCCCAGAATCTCCATCCTCCCCAACCCGTACTTGATGCCTACTCGACCCGATGCCTGTTCGTTTTAATGCCTGTGCGTCGGAGGCTCCCATTACCCCATCGGAGGCTCCTTTCTTTCTCTCGTTCCGCGCCACTCATGTACAACTTTGCCTTAGTCAATGTCATTGCTTGTTACGCAGTTTCCAATCGTCTGCGTTGGCTCATTGGCAGCACTACCTTAGCTTGACAGTGTGCCCTGGAATGTCGCTGTCCGGGTGGTCCTAGAGTTTGAATGCCAACTCTAGATAATTTTTGACACGAATTAACTATTAGCTGGTAACAATCAATATCTTGGGGAGAATTCCAACAAGGGACCTTTCAACAGATGCAGGTCGAAATCTGGCCTCATTATTTCTGTAGATAGATATTCACTATTTCTATGTGCTGTGAAATAGATACCGTCACTGACTTGAATGTTTCTGAAAAATCAACCAAAATGTTACACTTTTCATCACACAAATCTTTGTTTCTGCGGGCTTGTGAAGCCCTGCCTACTGTGAATGTTCGCGGAGGGATGAAGCAATCCTACAAACACGAGTTTCAATGCAGAGCAACGAAACACCGAGCTAATCAATTGCCCACGCCCTTGACAAGCTCGCAATGCCACGCGACGCACCTCCTTTTCTTCAGGCAACTACTTCCTCGACACAGAAACAAACATCCATTGTGATGAGAAAACCTGGTAGTGGCATGCAAATATACATACGATTGTTTGACAACCTTCTATTATTTTTGACAGAGACGCATCAATGATGGTTCAGTTTAATGCGTTTGTAGTTCACCCCAGTTAACAGCCATTTGGATCTTTATCTATCTTATCTGGTATCACCTAGTGAATTAGCTCGAAAACAAAAATACCTGTGATTATCATTATTTCGTTTGACAAGACGGCTCTAAGCGACATGGAAGTCAATGGTTCGTCGGTCTGAATTATTACAATCAATGAGATAATCATCGCCTTCGGGCCCTCTAAAAGGCACCTTGCCGAATACGCCGCATATTATACGACCCCTACGCTGCATATGACAGCGCCCTCTGACGATATATGACGCCTTGAAAAGTCGAAGGAGCTAAGTGCCAAAAAAATTCATATTCTTGACATTAAACCAGAGCAATCACTATGTAGATGTTTCTCATACTTGGAAGATGTTTGGATCATCGCTCTTTTAATTGTGTATTGGGACCGATTCATCTAATATTTACATGTCAAAACCTTTGTTTCCAAAATTTTGGTACTTGCTCCTTTGGCTTCACAGGGCCTCATTTATAGTGGGGGCTTATGATAAGTCCCGATATACCGAAATGATATTTATTTAAATTCAATCTAAATACATTAGAAATTTAAAATAATAAATTTAATTGAATTATCGTACGAATAATCGATAATTTAAAAAATCGTGATAAATAATTCGATTTAATTGAATTTATTAATCATGTAAAATAATCGATTGCCGTGCTAATTCCGATTAATCCCAAATAACCAACTGAGGAATAAACAAAATAAATCACAGATTTAGTATTCTGAGACACCATGCTCCCTGCAGTGAACGATGCCCAGCGAACTGTCAGCCATAACCGGTAGTTAAGAGATTCAAGTGGAATGACAACACTACGTGATTCGTTCGTTTTAGCAAGGGTTGTTCATGGCGTTAGTGAATCACCGCGGCCAAAAATGACCAAATTCTTCATTTGTTTCAGTAACTTCCAGAGCGCGACGGCAGCCAATTACTTCCCAGCATACATAAATAGTGAATGTCTTTCAATAGAAAAAACAATCAGGCCAGATTTGGAACTACACCCGTTGAAAGGTCCCTTGTACGAATTCCGGGGGATCGGTTTCTCTGATTAGTAACGTTCTGTGGCTCCTACTATATCCCAGGCAAATGCCGGAGCACTTTAACAAACAGGTTACGGCTTGAGCGCGATCTTTCTTTCCTCATCACTGTATCCAACTCTACCTCATACAATTACATTTATCTAAAGCACACTACCGTGAATGTTAGGAGACCCGTTTGGAGCTTAAAACGTGTTCCGGCTAGGGCAGTGCCTTTCTCTAGGAGATACCTGGAAGGGAAAACTTTCGTAATTCTACGTGTAAGTCGGCGTCGGATTTCATATTCCAGACAGGGAGTAATAAATACAATTTCACGGGGGTTCTACGTGCGATACCCTTACCATACTAATAATTTCACTAGTTCACGTGGCGGAAAGTCTTAATAAATAATCAAACAAGTCCTTTGCATCGCCGCCGATGCTGACAGTGCTATCCATGACGCAGAACGCCCTTTGTCGACCTGTCATCATCTTGCTCCGGCTAACGTGCCACAGTCCGTGGCGTGACCTGCACCCGGTAGTGTTTCCCGGGTACTCGACGAGAGGAGCCGACGAGGACGGCGCCGCCCGAAAGGCTACAGCCATGCCGGCACCACCAAGGGCTGTGTGCCCTAGTTCAGCAGCGTGTGGCGTACGCTGTCACCGGCGGGCTAAGCGGCTCTCATCTAGCTGATAATGGCCAGGTGGCCTGCCACTGCCGGCCGTCGACCTGCGCTGCCGGCGCCACGCTTCGATTGCACAACAAACCTTATACGGCAAGAACACCTCATTTGTAAGAAATCCCTTATTGTTTCTCTTATCTTGTTTCCGATAAAGTTTCTTATTGTATACAGCCATGGTGTCTGAAAATTAAAAAGCGAATGAAATCATATGGCCACACTCTTGCATCCTGCAATTACATTGGCCCTTCCCCTTCTCACCGACACATCCTCATCCACCTTTTCACCCTTGCCATTCTCTCCACTCTTTACCCACGACGGCTCTCCCACCCGCGCCTGCCTCAGCAGCTTCAGGCCCACCGCCGCCCGGGTCATTATCATCAGCACTCACGCACCTCCCTCATTAACCCCACCCCATCGCCCCCCGCTCCGTTGTTCTCTTCCCGCTGCCGCTCTTCCCTCCCTCTGACCGGTAGCGGTAGCTCACTGATGTCACTGCAACGCTTCTGACCGGGAGGTCCTAGGTTCGACTCCTGACGGCGGCAAGATTTTCGACACTAGCCTTTCAGCTAGGTCGGATTCAGTCGCTGTCTGGAGGAGAATTCTAACGGCCGGCAGCTCTGATCGGTAGTTTTCGATGGTTTCTTCGCTCAACACCAGGCGAGTGCCGGAGCAGTACCCGAACAAACGGGCTACGGACCGCGCGCGATCTTTCCTTTTCCTCTTCCTTGTCCTATCCTCTCCCCTCATACACACACTTACACTAACATACACTACACTACCACATATTCCGGGAGACCGGTCGGGAACTTAGAGCTTGTCCCGGCTGGGGCGGTGCCTCACTGGTGGAAGAGTCCTGGTTAGGGGGAAACCCCACTAGCCGACGGTAGGTCGGCGTCGGATCTCGTCATTCGGCGGGGGAAGATCATCGCTATCTCCCGAGAAAAAAACATGTACTACACTAACGGGACTAATGACCGAAGCAGTTGACGCGCCCGGAAACACGAAAAAATCAATCAATCAACCCATCGCCCTGCCCACGCTCGCGGCTTTGGCTTGATAGATTGGACGCGTCAACGGCTGTCATTAGTCCCGGAAGTGTAGCACATGTTTTTTCCGCGGGAGGTGTCGGTCATCGTCCACTGCAGGATGGCGGGATCCGGCGCCGACCTACCCGTCGTCGGTACATGGGATTTTCCTCAGCAAGGTATCTCCCTCCAGCGGAGCACCGCCCCAGCCGGGACAAGCTCTAAGCTCCCGGCATATGCGGTAGTCTAGTGCATGTGTAAGTAAGGAGTGAGGATAGGGCAAGAAAGGGAAAGGAAAAATCGCCCGTGGTTAAAAATAGTTGTTTAGGGTACTGCCCTACCATTCACCTGGAGTTGATTCAAGAAACCATGGAAAACTACCGATCAGCGAGCAGCCGGTCGCTAGAATCCTCCTGGAGTGAGCGGCTGAATTCGACCTAGCTGTACCCTAGCGCCCTCGCCGCGCTGTTTTTGTGGGGATCTCTCCGTCCACCGCAGTGGTCGCCAATGGGCGCTGGGGCGGAGTGGAGGAGGAAAGGGGCGGACGCAGAATAAAAAGTCGGCGCTGGGAGGGGGGGGGAGAGGGGTGCGATGAGGGGGCGCAATCTCCCCAACGAGACGACCGCACTGCGCCGCGAGTTCGGACAGTTGTTGCCGCTTTCGGATCAGCGAAAAAGTGGAAGGAGCAAGTGAAGCTACCGCAAGAGGTGGTTTAGGGCGTCAACTGATGTTACTGCCCTCCCTTTGACCGAAAGGTCCTAGGTTCGAGTCCCGATGATTTTCGACACTAGCTTGTCAGCTAAGTGGAATGCAGTAGATGTCTGGAGGATAATTCTAGCGGCTGACTGCGCTAATCGGTAGTTTTCCGGGGTTTCTCCGATCAACACCAAGATAATGCCGGAGCAGTACCCTAACAAACGGGCTACGGACCGCGCGCGATCTTTCCTTTTTCTTCTTTGTCCTATTCTCACCCCTTGCTTATATATACTAACACTAACATGCACTACACTACCACATATGGCGGGAGACCGGTCGGGAGATTAGAGCTTGTCCCGGCTGGGGCGGTGCCCCGCTGGTGGGAGATACCTGGTTGGGGAATTCCCTGTAGCCGACGGTAGGTCTGCACCGGATCTCGCCGTCCAGCTGGGGAAGACCACTGCCATCTCCCGAGAAACAAACATGCACTACACGTACGAGACTATCGACTATCCTAAATGGCGCGGCCGGAATCACTATTAATCAACAAGTAGAGTTGAAGATCTGCCTCTTCAGTCAATAGATTATGGGAAGAACGTACGTCTGTCTATTAATAGCTCCGATAGAAACGGCATATTATGTACTGCTGGTCGTGATTATCCTTATTAATAGGCATTCATCATTAAAAACACATCAATTTTCAATTATTAATTAATTTTCTATGTTTTCTTAATAACGTACTAACCTTGAAGTAAATTACAAAAACAAACAACGCTAAACACGAAGAAATATTATTAACACCTCAAATTATACGTATCGTACTTACAAAAATAAAATTACTTTTTTAATGACACTATATCTGTAATTGCAGAAGCTACGCTGAAAGTTGTAAATTCAGGATATCAAATCGTGTCATTGATTACGCTAAATTTCGTTTTAAAGGAAGTTTGCTTTATTCCCGGAGCCATTAGGAGATTTTCCCGAGAGGACACTAAAGAGAGCTCACAAGAGCGCATCAGTCGTCCGAGACCGGCGAAGACTCCGTAAGCCCTCAGAAGGCCTGGGGTGTGACGAAGTGTGAAAAGAATTTAAGAATGTACACTACCTATAATCACAAAACTTAAACACACAAAGAATAATTCATTTATTGACCTAATTTTTTTAATAGTGCAATGAGGTCATTGCTAGTCGCCGGACCCAAAACTTCCCCCTCTGTCACGCCGATTAGGAAGGTCCCTGATTTGACACGGCTCAGCGCAAGACGCGCGAACGCGTGCCAGAAGATTCAAAAGATTTACGATTAGGGTGCAATTGTCCCTCGGGGACAGCCCTTCAGGCAACCGGCGGCCAGTCCACGTGCACGGCTAGGCACCGGAACAAGCAAATTATAGAGATCCCGGCTACTGTTGAAGTTATCCCGTAGGACCCATATAAGCGTCACGAAGACAGCAGAAAGGACTGCTTTGTTCATCTCCGGTGTACACACACGCACAACAAAGACCACCAATCAGGCGCCCAGAAAATGAGGTTAATTTGAAAATACCCTATCGGCTTCCGATTCGCGTCGAATATTTTGGAAACTAAGATTTCGGCCAATAATATTCAAAATTCCAATCACGTGAAGGAGCGATGGGCGAAACTTGGAAAAAGGGTGGGGATGCGACGCAGGAAGCTCGAGAGCAGCGGATTTTTGGCAGAAGACGGATAGAAGGCGAGAGAACGACACAGAATTGAGACTGCAGTGTTGATGAGAGGTAGTGGGAGCAGTGACTTGGGGTCGACCAACATAGTGCAGGCCGCCCAGTATAAAAAGACAATCAGGAATTTATTCCGATTTCAACGGCCGGCGTCTCCGGAAGGAATGATTGTGCAGCCGAGTCATTGAGGCTGGCCTGGTGAGGAGTGGGTGGCGTCAGACGACTTCCCCCAATAATCACCGATCGGAGCCAGGAGCACTAGCACCGCACGCACTGCTGCTTCCGGTTGTCTGCGCCTTGCCGTGGTGCGGCTCGCGACAGCGACTGCTTCGGGACGACTACGGATTGTGCAATCATCGAAAGAGGTGAACGAAAGACTTTCATTTTGTAATTATTCCAAAGACAGTAAAAAAAAATAGGAAAGGTGTCATTTAATGTAAATAACATATCATTTAGTTTAAGGGGAATCCTTACCCAAATTGTATTATTGAAACAAATGCAATAAATGTGTTCTTGCCATTCAGGTGATTGACACTTAAAGTTACAAAACTTTGTGATTATTGTAAAGTAGTGGTAGTAATAGCAAACCCCGTGCATGCCCTCATTCAAGAGTGCCTGCCCCTGAGGTTCTCGAAATGCCGGTGCCAGCTGATAGGTAAGTGCCCGTTTGGCGCCCTTCATTGATAAATTTAACGCGCACACCTGTCAGCTGATTACCGACGCACTTCGGTGTGACGGTATCTCCCCTCCCTTTGTGAGGTGCCCAGACCGCGAGCTACGCGCATTACGCGCATGCGTGTGTTGCCGTGGCGGCAGGTTGGGTTCATCACAATAGAAACTATTACTACATTTAGGTTAAGTTCACCTGCTTTTTTATTCTTAAAAGAAAATCAATATTTATGAATTATCCATTGTTCTATACAGAATGCAAAACTATTAGAGTCCAAAACTATTCTAAAGATCTTTTTGTGGTACTTAATGTCATGATGAGGAGTCTACATCATGAGATAAGGATAGAATAAATTATTGCATTGCTGCCACCAGAGGGAAAACTCTCCTCGCACACACACACATGCACTCACACATACACATCCTCACACACACAAACGGGGCAAATTGCTTACACTATGTAAGCCTAGAATTTCCTAATTTAGCTTCACTTTAACTCGGTGCCAATTATTATAACACACCGCAAGATTTTAGAAACATGTCTGGCCGTATAGCAAATTACTTTTACCAACTTTAGAAGGAAAATCCGATCGTCTTATATCGGTTTATAGCGACTGTTTGAAAACAGCGTAGAATATCCAATAACAAATGGCGACCGGGGACAAACGCTTCGGCGACACGAACACTCCCCGCATTAATCGCCCCGGAAGTGAAGGAGAGGCCGAGATCCAGGGGGTGCAGTCGCCTGCCACCGCTGGTGTTTATTGATTACATTACGCCGCCATGCGTAATCTCCGCCTCGCCCTAGACGCCACGGCGGGGGGCGGAGGGGGGCACGGGTCGGTCGGCAGCGGGACCATTACTCTCGGCCGGGCGCCGCCCTCTGAGGTTATTTTCCGAAAAACAGCCTTCCAGAGGATCTTCATTAAAATGCAAATAAAGGCGGCGGTGGCGGCGGCCGAGTGACCGTGCGAGACGGGAGCGGAGCTGACGGCGGAGCGGCAGTGATGGAGGTGGCGCCGGAGCGTGGAGGGGCTCCGGGTGAAGGGGGCTCCGGGGAAGGAGAGAAAGGGTGGAAAGCGGGAGATGATGGGAAACAGGAGTTGGTGAGAAGGGGGAGAAGGTGAGGAAGGGGGGGGAGATGGTGAGGAAGGGGGAGATGGTGGGAAGAGGGAGATGGTGGGAAGGGGGAGATGGTGGGCAAGGGGGAGATGATGGGGAAGGGAGATGGTGGGCAAGGGGGAGATGATGGGAAAGAGGGGAGATGGCGGGGAAGGGACGAAAACGAGTTAGTAAGGAGGAGGCAGCGCTGACGGAGCGGAGCTGACAGCCAATCTCCAGGGCCCCACGCCCCGGAAGCCAACGAGGTGCTCGCGAACCAGTGAGCCCTCGCGCGATGTCTCGGGGTGTTTGCTATTAGCTGTTGAGCTCTTTAATGAGGCCGTCTGCTCGATTCTTCTCTGATATTATATTCTATACTGGAAATTTACCATTTCTGATTTACTTATGAGTTGTGAATTGCTCGCGGTTGTAAGTACAGTTTAAGTACTAGCTTACTTTGTAGCTCGCTCGTGGCACATAGCGAAGTCGCTAGCCTTTCACCACTGAGGTTCGGGTTCGATTCCCGTCGAGTCTCATGTGAAATTTGTTCCAACAAAACGAGTTTGGCTGCTTCACAAGGGCTAGTCTAACCCCTGTGAAGTGTCCTAAACCCCACCCCTATCCTTATCCCTTAACGTTCATTTGTGTAACGACGCCCTGGGAGACAGCTCCATCCACAATACCTAGTAGAGAGGGTTAAACACCCAGTTTCTATCGTGGTGTGGGCTGTGATCTCAGAGAAGGCTGAATAGAGCACCAGTGCATCGAAGAAGGGACCAAGGGTACAAGCAAGTGCTAGAAACTGCCACAATCACAGCTCTAAATTCGAAAAATGGTGATAAAGCCTGCTAATTAGGCCCTAGTGATTAAGAACACATTTTCATGCACGATTCAGCACCGTGCCACAAAGCCAGGAGTGTTACTGCATTCATGAGAGAAAAATATTACCAGTTTGCCCTGGCAGGGGAACTCACCAGACATGAACCCTATAAAGACGTGTGGGAACTCGCTAAACGACCGATCACCATTAAGAGTCATAAATTAAAATTCTCCACAAGGAAAGACATCACAATATTGAACTTCAACAAAATGCAAAAAGCCTAAATAGAGAGCATGCCGCGACGCATAAAAGCTATAATTGCATCAAATAGTGGCATCTCTAAAAACTAGTATTAATTTTACCTAACATAGTTTTACCGAAATATCTTATTATTATGTTTTAATAATATACTCATGAATAAAATATACCTCGAAAACCAAAAACCAATAATTTGTTTGAAAAATGCAAACTACAAAACACAAAAGTCTGAGACGAGTCCCTAATAATTTGGTCTCCTACTATATTTATCCCTTAAAGTTGGTAGTCTCAGTTCACTTACAGTGACATAATTCGCATCGGAAATAACAAAATAATACACTAATCGGATGCAATAAGAAAAATAACAAATAAATTGAAACCACAGACATGTCTCTTGCCATAGTGAACTTATTTAAGTTCTTCACGTCTTTATTCTGATGAGACTACCATGGGAAGCGATCAAAAGTTGTTGAAATAAACATTTCTACCGATCTTCTACAGAAGCAAACTGCGAGATGAAGTTTTCCTCGGGGTTATGAACTCAGATTCTCATCTTCCGCCTGTTAACTCCATGTCAGATGAGCTCTCTTATTGCGTCAGATGCTTCTCACTTTCTTCAGAGGTAAAGGCAATCGTTCTTCGAAAAACATCGGGGTGATGAAAGCAACCTTACGAAGAGAAAGATATTAATATTTTGAGGACTTCACGTGAAGTGACGAAAGTTACGAGTACAAGCCCTTATCATTATGCAAATAGGTTTACAAACGGACTAACGTGGAAAACACGTGCAATACGCTTGTGAGAAGAGGAAGGCCTCTTCCTGCTTCAGAGGCTCAGGAATATTTATGCCTCCAGGTGGAGCTGAGTATTTTGGGGCCGGATGTCATCCTGTCCCTCCCCATCTTATGGTTCCAAGAAGAGAGGTTGAACTGAGATTCGAAAATATTTAGCGGAAGTAAATACATATTAACCTACTTATTATCTCGTAAAATTTAATTTAAATGAAACTCTAGTATAAATACTAGAATTTCATTCAAAAATTTTATTAACGCCAATTTGCAATGGTGCAAGAGATTTTCACTCTTAATATCTAGGTAAAACTTTATTCACTTATCAGTGATATTGTTCTTACAGAATATATTTGTGACAAATTGCTTACAACACGTAAAGAACTAATTTTTCAAGTAAAAAAAACAGGTTCAAAGATAATAGCGTTAGTGTCTGCATGTTTTGCGCAAATAATTTCATTTGGAGGTTGTTTTTCTGTTGCTAGTTTTATACATTGAAATATTTTACAACGATACCGGGAACATTAGGAACAAGATCTTTTTAGACCACATACACTAGGAACACTTACTTTCATTGAGCAATCTTCTTTCATTTTTGCATTTGCATTTTTATTAATTACAGCAGATGGAAAAGAGTACAATTTGACGGTATCGTAGAAGTAAATCTAGGTAGTTTATTTTCAAACTCCACACACTTTTCTACGGGAAATGTTTTGTGGCTAAGAGTCGTGAAACATAAAATAGCCTTGATGAACGGCACCGATAAGATAAACCGCCCTCTAATGCCAGCTGCCCCGCTGCATTAAAATACTCGCAGTGTCAAGGTCGCGGAGCAAATGTTAAGGCTTTCGTACATGCACCGCTGCGGCAGTTGGCGGTGCGACGAGGCCTTTCGCCTCGCACTGCACGCGGGAGCACGGCTCCTCTCCGAGACGCAACTCCGTCGCCTCCGCCCAGCAACCACGCGCGCAAGAACAGATCACCTCTAGAATTTTTCTTAATCAATGTTGACGTAATTCAATGTAACATCACTGTATCGTACTCGGATGCTGAGGGCCTTCGGGCCAAGCAGAAATAAATGAAAAAAAAGAACAGCTCACCTAACTATTTTTTATTTATCTCAAGTCGTTTTAATTGAAATATATATACAATATAATATTATATACTAATATAATAATGCAATAATAATAAACTACCTAAGCATTTTTAACAAATATTAATATATATTATATTAACATTTGAAAGTATTAATGTCTTCTTTAAATATTAGAAAACTAATAATATTTGAAAGCTGTCTTCAAATAAGTTGTGAAAACCGATACATTTTCAACTTCTATGGTCTTTATGCAACCTCTTTTGCTATTCAAACATTCATTATGTTCATTAGGTAGATGTACATGATCTCTAAAATTCTAAAATTTTTAACACTCAGAAATAATGTTTTTTGGCCATTTCTGTATTAGAGGTTTCACTCATTTGTTTTGATGATCTGGAATATAGATAAGCGCGAGTAAAGCTGGTGTGTTGTATGCTAAATCTTGTAATATTTACTTGGTCTCTTCTAGCTTCCAAAACGACGAATTTTTCTCAAATAGGGAAGTTCCCATCTCATGTATTTTTGTAATGCTGTTTTTTTTTCAAGAATTGTCTCACTGATTAGAATTTAAATTTTAATTTACTTCATCGAGCAATCACGCTCACAACTACCTAAGCTGTTAAGAAAATGTAAACACTGTTTTGCACGTAACTAAATATTAAGTTTTCCTTTCTTGCAGAAATAAAAGTCGCAAACATACACTCGTTTGAGCTGTAACTACTAGGTAAAAAAAAGACCGATGCACTAAAATTAAGGTCAATGGATGACGGAAAAAGCAAAAATTAGAACAGAAGTAAGATAAGGATTCCATTATTGCCGTACCTGTGCATTTCACTCATTGAAAGACTGTGTTCTGCATGAAGAAGAAAATAATGCGAATGAAAATTAATGGTACATAAAGTCACTACATCCTATTTTAAGGGAACGTATGCAGCTGTAATGATTATACGAGACAGAGAGATTGGGAAAGAGAGAAATAGAGAGAAAGAGAGGGAGCGAGTGAATGAGAGAGGGAGACAGATGGGTAGAGAGAGAGAGAAAGAGAGGGAGAGAGAAAGAGAAAGAGAGGGAGAGAGAAAGAGGAGAGGGAGAGAGAAAGAGAGAGAGGGAGAGAGAGAAAGAGAGGAAATGAGAGAGAAAGAGAGGAAATGAGAGAGAAAGAGAGGAAATGAGAGAGAAAGACAGGGAGAGAGAGAAAGAGGGAGAGAGAGAAATGTCCAATGTGTACACAAGACTGACACACGTTTTGCCGTCAATCGATTTTTCGGTACCAAGGACCCACAAGACATGGATTCTGACACGTGTTAGAGGAAATACTTGACTACATACATAAACAATTTTTCGTTACCAGGGCCCGACACTACTAGTTTTTCTGTCGAAAATTCGCCGTTTACCGGAGCACGATTACAGGAGTTACTCTCCGGCGTAAGGGCGAGAATGTAAAAAGGAAATTGAATGTTAAAGCTTATTCGCTAAGCAAAATAAAATGTACACTCAGAAAATATAGACGCATGATCCACCTTCCATCGGACAGATAAAAACGTTAACACCCCATATTATATCCCTCGAAGATATGTACTATAAATTAATATCTTTATAAAATAGTAACTATACATTAACTTAAAAGCGATGACAAGGGGGGGGGAATGAGGATAGGGGCGACGACCAGGTGCTTATGACCCTCACCCAGCCCGGCTACCGCTAGAATGCCACTTGTATTTTGTGACTGCAAATTAAACAATTTATCTTTAAAAAACACGTAACCTAGAAAATGGGAGTAACTCATGCAGTGAAGCAAAGATGACAGCTGGGAATCTCAGGTTCTGACCAAAATAATAAGTCCCTTATGCACATTACTAACGTTTGTACAAAAACTGACTTCAAAAATAACAAGAATAATTTGCGATTGAAGGAATGTTGCAAAATTTGGTGCAATGCTACGAAAAGATTAACCAACAATTCACTAGCGTTCTCTCAAGGGAATGCAACGTTCTTTCACAGTATATCTGCATATTCTACACGAAATGTGATATTATCGATTCTAAAGACGAAAGGAGCGCTGATATTTATTTGAAAGTACGGATGTGATTGGTGAGATTTATTGATTTCAAGTACAAGAGATCGCGACTCGTATTGATGCGTTATGGAAAATTGCCAGCTGTTGACA
The DNA here is from genome assembly GCA_964035755.1 of Teleogryllus oceanicus. Taxonomy (NCBI): domain Eukaryota; kingdom Metazoa; phylum Arthropoda; class Insecta; order Orthoptera; family Gryllidae; genus Teleogryllus; species Teleogryllus oceanicus. Next base: position 84,089,638 of record CAXIVR010000003.1, read on the forward strand.
GCGAACTGGCGCTTTGAATCAATCTCACAGCCATTCGTGTGAAAAGGTCGGTAAGACATGTGCCACGCTGTGGTGTTTGGTGTTGTTTAATGCTGCCCGTTTTTTAAGTGTACTGTATTTTCCAGGAGACATCCCATCTTACATCCCAATACATTTTCGTTTTCAAGATTTCTCCTATTCGCCATCGTTGTTTAAATGTTGAATTTTAGAACGATTGAAAGGCTAAAACTGATTGCAAATGCATTATCAATTTCTATTACAAATCTATTTTCAAGACGAAAAGTACTAAAAGAAAGTAATTGTTTAGACAAAGCTAAGATCCAGCCTTTGTGTAGTAGTAACTTGCTGAGTAGCATTCGTGAATATAGGGGGTCAAACACGAAGGCTAAGGGCTTACAACTACATTAATATATCGCCATTCAGCGGAGATTTCGCCATCCAGCGGAGGAAGATCACCGCCATCTTCCGAGAAAAAAAAACATGCAATACTTACGGGACTAATAACCAAAGCAGTTGACGCGCCCGGAAACACGAAAAAATCAATCAAACCGACCTGAAAAATCAACAATGTAGTATCGATACCGGTAATGAAAGCTCACATTGTTAAATGTTCTCAAACAGAGTAACTTCTGTGAATTCAGTACATTCAGCATCAAGGTCGTCTGTGGTAGAGGAGCGAAATACAATGATAACTGAGAAAAAGGTAACCTTCATTATGCGGTCATCTCTATTAACGGTCATTCTTTGAGGAAGCAATAGATTTTCTCATTACATTGTGTAGATTTTCTCTTATTTAACTGCCATCGGTCCCCGGTATCAATCGTATTAAACTGTAACAAATTCCTGGCCAATTTGCAATTTTGACCCGTAAATTAAAGATGAGTCCGGTAGATATTAATACTTATTGAGTATATTCGTACATAGGAGAGGCTATATGGCTCAGCGCCAGTACTGTCGTTGTCTTTGAAGAGTCTCTGACCAGGAGGTCTGGGGGTATGAGTCACAACGGTGTTGGATTTTTGACTCCAGCTAAATAGCTACAGCTCGACAACTTAGAAAAAAACTGGAATGCGCATGCGCGAAATGTGGCGGAGGGGAGGGTTCCGTCTTCGCGGCCCAACTCCGCCCGAGAAGCCGCCTCCTCGGTTAGGTTTGTTTCTTTCGTGTTTCCGGGCGCGTCAACTGCTTTGGTCATTAGTCTCGTTAGTGTAGTCCATGTTTTTTCTTGGGAGATGGCGATGATCTTCCCCCGCTGGATGGCGAGATCCAGCGCCGACCTACCGTCGGCTACTGGGGTTTCCCCCTAACCAGGACTCTTCCACCACCGGGGCACCGCCCCAGCCGGAACAAGCTCTAAGCTCCCGGCCGATCTCCCGGAATATGTGGCAGTGTAATGCATGTTAGTGTAAGTGTGTGTGTGAGGTGAGAGAATAGGACAAGGAAGAGGAAGGAAAGATCGCACGCGATCCGTGGCCTGTTTGGTAGGGTACTGCTCCGGCATTCGCCTGGTGTTGATCGGATAAACCACGGAAAACTACCGATCAGAGCAGCCGGCCGCTAGAATTCTCCTCCAGGCAGCGACTGAATTCGACCTAGCTGAAAAGCTAGTGTCGAAAATCCTACCGCTGTGGGGAGTGGGAACCTAGGACCTCCCGGTCAGAGGCGCTGCAGTGGCATCAGTTGATGCACTGAGCTACCGCTCCCGGTCCGCCTCCTCGGCCTGGGCGGATGGGGGTAAGGCAGCCTGACCTTGACGACGGTTCATAGTGCTGAAGGCTCGTATCACTGTTTGAGCGGGAGAACGAAGTTGCAAGAGCGAATCAGCTATCGTTGTAGGCGGTCCTTGAGTTCAACTCAGGTCACCCTCGGGAGTAGTGGAGGATGGTTTCGCCATGCTGGATGCTGAGGTAAGGGACGCCATGATGGATGTCGACCTATAGGTCGAATTCAAACGCTGTCTGGAGGAGAAATGTAGCGGTCGTTAGCTCTGACCTGTAGTTTTCCGTATTTTTATTTCGATAAAATGCAGTTCAATACCGGAGCAGTTTTCTTACAAACGGGTCACAGGCGGCGCTTAATTCCTCCCTTCCTCTTCCGGATCCTATCTTCACATACTCATACAATACATGCACCACATATGTAGAGAGACCAGTCGGGACTTTAGAGCTTGTCCCAGCGAGGGCAGGGTCCCGCTGAGAGAAATACTCGGAGAGAGAAATTCCGCCTCGAGTGTAGTTCGGCGCCTGGTCTAACAATCCAGCGGGAAAGGAACATCGCCCACTGCCAGGATAAAACATTCCCCACACTAACGGGACTAACGACTATAACAATGGACATGCCTGGAAATATCAATGAATGAATTCGTGCGTTGGGACGCAATGTCAGATTACGTACAGTGAGCTCTGTAGTTACTTCTCTAGCAGAGTGATTACTTGTAATTTGTGTTTGAGACAATAAATGATTTTACTCGTGCTCTGAAGTTTTGACAGCATTTGAATTGCAACTTCAAATGTCTCGTCACGACTTGGAACAAACAACTAGTGATGTGAAAAAGAAGAGTGAATATATCGATATTTAAAATGATTTTGTATACGAATGATTTACGGGTTACATGAACAATTCAGTATTTGTAATCGAAGAGCAATTAAAATGTGATAGCAAGCAATGTATACATAACTTCATTGCAAATAGCAAACACAGGCCGCATATTCGCTTCCCATACACACATAACCTCTATTTAGCAGTCAATTGAACTATTGGCCATTTTCTCTGGAACCATGCGTGACACTTTTATCAGGTTTGACGGTGGGTGGTTCGAAGATAGCGCGAATTTTACTTACGTTTGTTACAGTAACCACACTAGTACTGACAACTGTGTCACACCGGAAGGTAAATATCGATAGTCCATCGAGTACTGACCTGGAAATTACCAAATTTGGCATTTTTTGAGTAGTTATTACTGGAACAAAATCAGAGTTAAAAAAATAATAAAAACGAGACATTTTAAAGCAATGGAAGTTTTCATAAAGACGTATGCAACGCACCCATTGCATTTCACCTAGGGAATATAGCTCAAGAATTCCGATTAAACTACGAACACGCTCTTATCCGCAGCCACTGGAGCTTTTACCCTTTTGAAGCTGAAGGGGGGCGACTCACGCGCCGTGTCTGCACCGCACCGCAGCAGGCCCTCCGCCACGCCGAAGCCACACCGCCACAACACTGCCACGCCACCGCCGCCCCGCTGCCGCCACGCCGTCGCCCTCGCCCCCGCCACGCCCCAGCCACACTGCCGCCCCCCGCCGCCGCCGCCCCTCCGCCGCGCTGCAGCCACCGCCACAACACTGCCACGCCCCGCCGCCCGCCGCCGCCTCCGCCACGCCCCAGCCACACCGCCACCCCTCCGCCACGCCGCAGCCACTCTGCCACCGCCACAACGCTTCCCCGCCGCCGCCCCCGCCGCCTCCCCCGCCACCGCCACCGCCGCCACGCCGCTTCCGCCACACCACTGCGACGCCACCGCCGCCCCGCCGCAGTCGCCGTCGCCGCGCTCCCACCCGCGGCGCCCCCCGCTGCATTATTCCGCGGAGCGAGCGCAGGGCCGTGACCTGCATTCGGCCCCTCGCGCGCCCCGCCCACTCCGTCCAAAGACTCGCGCGGCCGCTCGCCGCACTCCGGCTGCTCACAGCCCACGGCGCTGGTGCCAGGGAGTGAGTGACCGTTCATCGATTTCCGGCGCCAACTACTTGGATTATTACGGATTCGTAGGCCTCCGCGGCCGGAATCATTTGAACCGGCTGTCCGGGAAATAGCCGCGACCCGTCGGTCGAGTGACGTTTCGGCAATCTTACTGGGCTTTCTTCTGAGCTATACTGTTGAACATTATACTGCACATACTTGGATTATTTGTCGTAAAAGTGAATTGGGTGTTATACCCCGGGAGGTAGCGGAATTCGGGAGTGGAACTTGAGATCTGTTGCAGACCGCCTCCAGGTATCGCCCCAGTCGAGGCCTGACACATTCTGGACAAGCTCTGTGACTCTTGATTGGTCTCCAGAAGTGTGCTAGTGTACGGCATATACGTGTGTGTGTAAGGGGTGAGGAGGAGTCCAGGACGTGGAAGAAAAGATCGCGCGTGGTCCATGGCCTATTTGACAAGGTACTGCTCCGGCATTCATCTGGTATTGATCGGAGAAGCTACGGAAAATCTATCGATCTGAGTAACCGGCCACTTGCAATTCCCCTGCAGATAATGGTTGAGTCTAATCCAGGTACGTAGCTAGTATCGACCATTTCCCCACCCGGGAACAAAAGCCTAGGATCTATCGTTCAACGCTGCATCAGAAGTAACAGAAATGCTTCTCCTCATCCATTGTAACCGATTCATTCTCCGTGATTTACGTCTTTGAATACCATGTTATCTTCGCCACGGACTTCACATCACCTTCTCTGCAATACCCGACGGTGGCAGGATTTTCGACATTAGCTATGAAGCTGGGTCGAATTTAGTCGTTATTTGGAAGAGAAGTCTAGCGGCCCGCTGCGTCGATCGGTAGTTTTCTATGTTCTTTCCGATCAGAAGTAGGCGATTGCCGAAGCAATGTTCTAACAAACGGCCACGGGCAGAGCGCTATACTTCCTTCGTCTTCCTTATCCTGTCCACATACATTCCACTTGCATGCACTACACTACCACACAGGTCGGGAGATTAGAGATTGCCCTGACTGGGGCGGTGCCTCGCTCGTGATAGATAATGGTTGGGTAGGAAAAAACCCACAAGACGCCGGTAGGCCAACGCCGGATCTCGCCATGCAACGAGAGATCACCGCCACCTCTCACTTACAAAACATGAACTACACCTATAGGGCTTAATGACCTTCGCAGTCTGTTGACATTAATCAACCAATCGAAACCGCAACGGGAAGCGGTAGCTCAGTGCACCAACTGATGCCACTGCAGCGCCTCTGACCGGGAGGTCCTAGGTTCGAGTCCTGACGGCGGCAGAATTTTCTACACTAGCTTTTCAGCTAGGTCGAATTCAGTCGCTGCTTACAGGAGAATTCTAGAAGCCGGCTGCTGTGATCGGTAGTTATCCGTGATTTCTCCGATCAACACCAGACGAATGCTGGAGCAGTACCGTACCAAACAGGCCACGGACTGCACCCTATCTTTCCTTCCTCTTCCTTGTATCCTCTCACCCTTACACACACACTTACACTAACATGCACTACACTACCACATATTCGGGAGGCCGGTCGGGAGATTAGAGCTTGTCCCGGCTGGGGCGGCGCCCCGCTGATGGGAGAGTCCTGGTTAGGGGGAACCTCACAAGCCGACGGTAGGTCGGCGCAGGAACTCGCCGTCCAGCGGGCGAAAATCACCGCCATCTCTCGAGAAAAACATACACTACACTAACGGGACTAATGACAAAGCAGTTGACGGCCCGGAAACACGAAAAAATCAATCAAAAATAATATAAATAATAATCATAATATCAATAATAATATAAATAATAATAATAATAATAATAATAACGAAAGCGTTGCTCTTGCAACATAATGCAAACCATATTTATACTACATAGACTCGCGTAGTTCAACATTCAACCTACTATAACAAATTTAACCTTTTTAGATGGATCGTGTACCAATCGTAAAGACCAAAGCAGTTGACGCGCCCGGAAACACGAAAAAAAACGAACCAATCGAAACCGCAGCGGGTGGCGTCTCTCTTCAACCCGACTGCCGCCGAGCCGCACGCCGTCTTTCTCAGGCGTCTTCCCCCCGCACCGTCACCATGGCAACGGCGGCGGCGGCACGCGGCGCGCGCCCCGAATTTACACCTCGCGCCCGTTTTTTGCTGGCTGTGAATTTGCGACCGCAACAGCCCGTCCCTCCCGTCGCTTTTTGTCTCGGCGCGTCCGTGCCCCGCGTTTATATGCACCTTATTGCAATAAGCCGCGCATATTCATAGCGTCCGCTTCCGCCACCGTCCCCGCTTTAAACGGCTCCATCGAGGAGGCCGACGGCCCGGGGGTGCGGGAGGGGCAGGGCATGCTGATCCGCGCGCGGCCTCCGGGAGCTATTTGCTCATGCTCAGCCGGAATTTGCTCCGCACCGCCGAAGGTTTATCTCGCAACCCCACGAAGCTCAGTCATTCTAATGGTGTTTGAAGAAACGCCTCCGATAGCATCTGCAAGCGCCGATTAATGTAATCGCTACGTTCGCTCGCGAGAATGGAATTAGCCAACACTGTAAACAATAAAAAAAAACAGATGTTATATTCCGCGGCACAATGAAACACCACCGATGCGCAACAGCCGCAAATATACTTCATGCGTATTATAACACGAAATGATCCAGCTGCAGAGCTGAGCCCTCGTAACATTCTTTTCATCTTCTCTTATCTTTTCAACCAAACCGTCCAAACCAACCAAGAAGTGCATTGTATTGCGTGCATATTTTTTTTTGTTTTAAATAATAAAGTGTTAGCGTATTCCGACGAGAAATGCAGCACGACGTCCATTCTCGAGTAACGAGCGCCGACCACAGATGTCGCTCCACAATAGTACTACAGGCTGGCCAACCGCGCGGTGGGACTCGGGCGACAGTTGGTGGTTTTGCGGGTTGCGCTGTGCGCTCCTCGTTTTATTAATTTATCCTCGCGGTAATAACGGAAAATGTGCTAATGCAAATCGCGGGTGCCACAAAGCAGGTCTTTCGAAATAAAGTGGGATTATGGTTTCACGGGACGCGCGCATGTGAATTGCATTATGTAAAACACTGTTTAAACTTCCACGAGTTTGCAGATTTTGTGATAGCGACCGAACTCCAAGTAGGAACGTGAAATGGGTAATGAACGTTCGCGTCCACCAACTCGTGGTTGCCTGCGCCTCGCTGAACGTGTTCAGCACGGCGATGCGATGCGTTGCAGGGCGTAAATCTAAAGACTCCACGGACAGATTGCAGAAGTGATGTGTATCAAACCCCGCCCTGTCATCGTGTTTTACGTGAGTTTTTTTGCGGCTGTCGTTCCTTGCTCGGATGCATCAAAGAACTATTTTTTATATGGGGTGTTCTTAGAAAGAATTTCCGGATGCAATATCTCAGCGTCATCACTCTGCAGCATGCTTGGTCGGGAGGACCTAGGTATCGAGTCCCGACGGTGGCAGCATTGTCGACGCTAGTTACTTCACTAGGTCGAATCCAATCTTGGAAGAAAATTGTGGCGACTGACAGCTCTGATCGTTAGTTCCCAGATTTCTCCGATCAGTACTACGCGAGTGCCGGATAAGTATCTGATCAGGGTCATGGCCGCGCATGATCTTTCCTCTCTCATCCTAATCTCGTTCTCTCCCATTACACACAGATGATTAGGGAGAGGAATTTTATGCCCTAAAAAAATCATGAAATATGCATTTATGACCTAAAGATTCTGAAATACGCACTTTTCTATCCAATTAAAATTAACAATATTTCATTTCGTGCATAAACCCCTCTATAATTCAGGAGAAGCGTGCTTGAAATAAAAAGATATATTTTTTTGAAAAAAATATAATCTACCTCTATACGCGGAAGAAATAATTAAAGTAAATATTCACCTTAGTAAAGCACATTGTATGTTTTGTTGCATTTCTTCTGCCTGGTTTAAAAAATATAATATCAAGAAATTTCATATATTTACACAAGTATTTTATCATCTACAGAAAAGAAATTTTAAAAAACGCCAACTGTGACAAGCTCTTTGTAACTTATGACCAGTTACAAATAAATAGATCATATGAAAAGTTGACAGCTTTTTCAGATAAATCTCTATTTAAACGAAATATGCAAAATATGCACCTGTAATTACAAAATATGCACCAACAGGAAAATTCGGCCAAATACGTTCAAACATGCACTAACATATTAATCTACATTAGCATCTAACTCTAACCAAATGCCACGAAAGTGTGCTCTAAAGCAACAGACAAAATATGCAAAATCATAGAAATCCGCTCCCTACTGATGATACACGTTCAGTACACCACGACCCACGTCAAGACAACAGTCGGGTGCTCAGAGTTTGTCCCGGCTGCCGAAAGATAGCGGTACTCCTTTGATCACGCTTCACAAAACCTACTCCTATTCACCGGGACAGTGTCCCGCTGAAGAAAGGTTCATGAGCCGAAGTGTACGTCGACTCAGTATATTACGTTTTAACGAAGAAGGAATGCAGCTATCTCCCAGGACATGAAATGTAGTCTTGAGGGACTAACGACCTAAGTAACTGACGCGTCATATTCATTCTCTCTTTAGGAAGAAATATGGTTCTTGACCAACAACATTCGTAGATGGCAACTTCAGTTTAATATCAACTGATATGAATATAAGAAGTAATTATTGTATACAACTAAAATCGCGATCACTAATCAATTTTCAGTGTATACTTTTATTCATTGCCGTATGTAGCTATAAGATTTAGATAAGAAACTGATGTCCATTGATTGACGGTTGACAATTTGCTTTAACTTTGAGAAAGGAATTTTTTCAACGTTGGTCCATTGCTAATATGTTTAAATCAAATACTTGAAACGAAACACATATCTCCACAGACTTCTATTCTGCGAAGTAAAGGAACACATGAAATTCGACTGCACGAATATAATTTTCTAGAACGATAGTGATGGTCATTTATTGCCATCTCAGTGATGAAAGTGCAACTGTCACATATTTTGTGACACCTCAGAATTAGTGTACAACGCACTAATCTCCATCACAATGAAAACGCAGAGGTGCTAGATATATACTTTCTCGCATTCTTGAAAAAAGTTACAAAATATTATAATAATGAAGTATTGCAATTTCTGCCCTTTTTTACACCTCAGATATAACTTGAAAAAACACAATTTAACCATTTCAAACGAAGCGGCTGTGGTGCGCATCAGCACTTATAGTGATAGTCAGGAACAGAAGTTATTTCCTACTTTTACAAATGAAAGAAACATGAGTATATTTAACTATTACGGTACTTACAGCACATTATACAGAACAGTCAGAATAATTTCACACAAGCTTGCCTGCCAATTTTTGAATACGATCATCGGCGATCAAAACTTTTTAAACCAAAAGAAGCATATTTGTTACTTCTGAGTTAAATCTATGACATTTAAATCCTTCGTAATTTTCGAAAATCCAGGAAGTGTAACGAAAATTTGCCGATATCATTTCTTTACGTGTCATTTGCTCTATCAGAGGACAAATATTAAGTACATATTTGAAGACAACTAGATAACCTCACCTGAACTCATAATTTCATGACCGTTAACTGAAGGTAAAAATATCACCGGTAAAAGTAATACAAATACCATAAAAATAAAACTTTAAAACATCAAATTACACATTCAATTAATTCCATTCATACAGTAATTTTTATGCATCATATGCATATTCATACGTGTGGATACTGCTATTCATGGATCCTACGTACGTGTTCTGGATATAAATACTAAATAAAAATGTAATGTAGTAAAGGTCCCTCGATTACCAATTCCATCTGAGCTGCTTTGAAAGTGCGCTCCTGGCGCTTACGGGGCTCGTGCCCTTGGCTTCATGGCAGAGCCGCTGCGAACCACAGGGCGAGGCGCGAGGAGGCCCATCGCCCTTATTACGGGCGCGGTGCTGCACGCTGATCCCTTCCAAAGGGCGCTAATGGAGATCGATGGCCGCGCCAAGGTGAAGAAAAGTGCGAAGGAGGACGAAGAAGAAGAGCTGGGATGCGGGGGCTGCAGGTTAGGAGGAGCGAATGCACAAAGGACGTCGCAGAGCGAAAGAACAAAGAAAGCTGTAGAGGTAAAGGAGAGTAGCCAGAGCGAACGGAATGCAAAGAGGCAGTTCAAGTTGGTGTTTTGGCCGGGAGCGGGGCCGGGAGCGGGGCCGGGAGCGGGGCCGGGAGCGGGCCGGGAGCGGGCCGGGAGCGGGCCGGGAGCGGGCCGGGAGCGGGCCGGGAGCGGGCCGGGAGCGGGCCGGGAGCGGGGCCGGGAGCGGGCCGGGCAGGGCCGGAGCGGGCCGGGAGCGGGCCGGGAGCGGGGCCGGAGCAGGGCCGGGAGCAGGGCCGGGAGCGGGGCCGGGAGCGGGGCGGAGCGGCCGGAGGAGGGGGAATCTGGGGCGAACGATGACAATGGGCGGGCGACGCGCACGGTGGCGGCGGGGAAGAAGCAAGGGCGCGGTTCGGGAAGGAAAGACTTAATCGTGGCCTGTTTTCGCTCTGCGGTGGCAGCGTCCTCGCGCTGAGATGAGCGAGAGATTCTTCATCTTCCGCAGTGACAGGAACGTCTCCTGCTGCGTTCGGGAAAGGCGCGGAGGAGTCAGTGAGGAGGGCAAATAGTAGCAGTGGGCGGAAAAGCTCTGTTTAGGAGGGTCTTTCGCTCCTTAATAACGAAGTCATCGATGTGCAGGTCGACAGCGTTCATAGAGAAGCTCATGCTCGAAAGAAAATTGGGAACAAAGATTATTTCATTCTTTTTTTATAATAACGATCTGATATATGGAATATTGCTAATTATACCATATTTGTTTCGTCCGGAAGCATCGTAAATGCAAAGCAATCTTGGAAGACCACGGAAACATCATAGAACAAGGTATAGAAGAAAAGGGCAGGAAGAAGACGAAGAATTGCATGCTTGATTATCTTCAGGCTGATAGAATAAAAACATCACTTCATTCAACACACTTCCAAATGACTCGGAAACTCCAAGGAGTGTTCTATTATCAGTTAAATTAACTTTCTACTTTATAGTTGAGAGTAACACCTCGTCAAACTGCTCAAATTCTATTGATATACGAAAGACTGAGAACATCATTGACGGTCCCTTTATACCTGGGGTGTCCAACTAGGACGGCCTCAAGGGTCACCAATAAAACCTTTAATAGGTTACGAACCATAATTTAATTATTCCGGCAATCCACATCTGACTTCCACGAATTGATTGATTTATTGATTGATTTATTGATTGATTTATTGATTGATTTTTTCGTGTTTCCGGGCGCGTCTACAGCTGTGGATATTAGTCCCGTTAGTGTAGTGAATGTTTTTCTCGAGAGAGTCTCGTAAGTGCATGAATTAAGGCGGGATTTCTTCTTGCTGGAACGTGATATACGTCGCCTCTTTCACAGGTTGTGGCATTTCTCTCATCCAGGTATCTCCACCATCCTGGCAACACTCCTGCACGGACAAGCTCGAAGTAGTCTCCCGGCTTGTGTGGTAGTGTAATGCTTGTAAGATGTGTGTGTAAGAGGAGAGGATGGAGAAGTAACCATCTCGCGCCTTCTTAGGCCTGTTTCTTAAGGTACTGTCACGACATTTGTCCGTAATTAATCGAAAGGAACACGGAAAACTATATACCGATCATAGCAGCCGGCGGCCAGAATGGTACTCCAGCCAGCGGGCAATTTCGATGTGTCTAAAACCGCCTCCGTCGGTACTCGAATCCTAGAGCCTCCCGGTCAGACCCATTGCAGGAAAGGCCGTGAGTAATGGATTGATTGATTTATTCGTGTTTCCGGGTGCGTCAAGTGCTTCAGTCATTAGTCCCGTTAGCGTAGTGCATGTTTTTTCTCGGGAGAGGGCGGTGATCTTCCCTCGCTGGATGGCGAGATCCAGCGCCGACCTACTGTCGGCTAGTGGGGTTCCCCCTAACCAGGACTCTCCCACCAGCGGGGCACCGCCCCAGCCGGGACAAGCTCTAAACTCCCGACCGGTCTCCCGGAATATGTGGTAGTGAAGTGCATGTTAGTGTAAGTGTGTGTGTAAGGGGAGAGGATAGGACAAGGAAGAGGAAGGACAGATTGCGCGCGGTCCGTGGCCCGTTTGGTAGGGTACTGCTCCGGCATTCGCCTGTTGAACGGAGAAACCACAGGAAACTACCGATCAGAGGCCGCTAGAATTCTCCTCCAGACAGCGACTGAATTCGACCTAGCCGGAAAGATAGTGCCGAAAATCCTGCCGCAGTCAGGACTCGCACCTTAGAACCTCCCGGTCAGAGGCGCTGCATCACGTATTGTTGATCTCGGCTATCTGCTCGGCTGCTCTGAAACGCGCCGGGGAATGACTTGTGCGTGATATCAGGCCGTAACAAGTAAAATGCTTTGAAACATTGGGATGATTTTGAATTTCTGAATTTACTAGAGAAAAAAAACCTTAAATGTAACCTTAAAAAAACTATTTTTCCAATAAAGAGTGTGCTGACCCAGGCAGAGTGCGTGTTTGACGCATAATATTTTCGCCCGACATGGATGAAAGAGACCTTCATTTTTGACTAAGAGCGTTTCGCGGGCCACAATAAATGGCATCGCGGGCCGCATGCGGCCCGCACGCCGCCAGTTGGACAACCCTGCTCTATAAGCACTATGCAAAAATATGCCCGAGTTTATTACTCAGGAATTTAAAAATTAATGCTACCTTAAACGTTTTTGGGAAATAACAGAAAAGATCAAAGGATTATTAAAGATCTACCCATAAACTGGACTTAATCTGTATATTGATATTTATTTTCTCGGCTCCACTTGCGTGGAATTTCCATGAGAGTAATTTCAATTAACAGAATCATGACACAAATACATAAATAAACAACGGTCAATTAAACCGTATAGCGCTAACCACATTCACAAACAAGAGGACGAGTAGATGAGAGGGAAGGAAAAACAAACTATCGAACTATTTATAAAATGACGCCGGACCGTCGACAGCCTTACGATCGACTGACGAAAATATTGGGCGGATGTTTACGGAGGCGAAAACCCAAACAACTCCCGCTTGCTCATCGCCTCTCTTCTCGCCGGGCCTGTGACACGCCAGGACCCGCGCCGTGCGGCCTCCACAGCGATAGACGCGACGATCGAGCGCGTGGAAAGAGGTGGACCGGGAGAGGTGGCTCAGGGCGTCAACTACCTCACTGCAGTGCCTCTGACCGGGAGGTCTTAGGTTCCACTCCCGACAGTGGCACGATTTTCGACTGTACTAATAGCTCGAATTCAGCCGCGGTCTGGAGTCGAATTCCAGTGGCCGGCTGCTATGACCGGTAGTTATTCAGTGGTTTCTCCGCTCAATACTAGGCGAATAGCGGAGCAGTACATTAATAAGCGGACCACGGACCGCGTGCAAACTTTCCTTCCTCTTCGTTTTCGTATCCTCACCCCTTACTTCACACACACACTAACATGCACTACACTACCACACCGGTTGAGAGTTTAGAGCTTGTCCCGACTGGAGCGGTGCCCTACTGGTGGGAGATACCTGCTGGAGGAAAACCACGCTAGACGACGGTAGGTCGGTTTACGATTTTCCGTTCAAGCGCATACGAATCAAATGTAGCAATCGTTTTCTTTGTCCCCTTCCAAGTTTTACCCCGTTCCGAATTTCTCTCGGCCCAACCCCATTTTTTTGATAATAAATATTGATAATTAATCATTTAGGGTCGTCCTAATAAATGTTTCGTTCGATTGTGTACATTAAAATTTCATTGAATATAATATTATGCTTGTAACTTTTAATTTCTTTTATTAGTTTTATTAGTAGTAATTTTTTCGTGGAATATTATTTAAAATAATGTTGGATCGTAATTTTACTTTGATCCTATTTGACTAGCGCAGTACTCTCTCGCAGGCGGACTGGCAACCACAGCCACCTGCGGCACCATGCGAGGGTAGGGCGGGCAGTATATACGGGGTAAGGTTAGGTGAACTTGGATGAATCCTACATGTCAACTGCTACGAAACCATTCAAAGTAAAAGTTTAACCTACAACAGTCGTAGAAAAAGTACCGTATAACTCGATGTAATGGGTATTAATATACTCGTGTGAAGTTCACGATACTCGCTCGTATCGTAATATCACACTCGTGTATATGTGTTTACCCATCATTACATCCTCGTTTCATAATGTACTTTTGAAGTGCGCGGGAGTGAGCTGACGAGGAACGCGGAAGGTGGTGCGCGCGAGATGAGGGCGGGGTGCAGTGGGGTATTTCGCTGAACAAGGCTTTTAGTCCCGCGCCATCTGTCGTCTGGGAGCGCACGCGCATTTAAGTCTCCGCGCCGTAGAAGATTGCCGTTTGTCTGGGAGAAATTTCAAATAAATAATGGGCGGATATGCAATAACGTACGGGTCGATTTTAAGTTATTGTACTTTGCATTATTATACTTAAAGCTTCAAAGAGGGGAATGTGTTATAACATCTATGTGATAACAGATAAGACTACAACTTGGTATAGTAAAATGAAATGAATTTATTACACTTTTAAAATCCGATTTCTTCTTTAAAATTTATTAATGTAATTTTTGAAACGTAATGAATAATAATTTATTCAATTTAGTTCTAAACTGTAACGTCTTCGGACCACACACGCAAACTATATTTTCTCAATAAAACCTTAGGAATGTATTGTTTTTAATCGCATTTTAATTGACGAGAAAACACCTTTTGCAAATGTTTATCGCAATCACATCCAGATTACTCTATTTATTCACCAAGGCCTAGAAATCCGACTTGCAGCTCAGAGGTTGATATGTTAATCTATGGCCCGCAGACGACGCAGTTGATCCAGAGCCGCGGATGTGGGCGCATTCTCGGGCCGGCGGCGAGGGCGCGGGCGGGGGCGGGGGCGGCGGGGATTCTGAAGGACGGGCCAGCACGCGAGGGCACCAGGGCGCGCCCGTCTGCTATCGATCCCGCGTCTCCGCCTCCGCCACCGCCACCGCCCACGACGCAGGGCAAGAGGAGAAATCCGCAACAGCGAAACACTTAGGGAGACCCACTAAAAAGTTGAAACTAGTGGTGCTAAATCAGCACGAACTTTCTCGCCCGTATTTTCACGTACAATTACGCGAAAAATACTCAAATTTTCGAAAAATTACACATGACCTTATTTCAAAATCTATCTTTTGGATAATTTCATTAAGGAAGAAAATCTCTATCTTTAATATTTTAGATGCAAGAAGACTCCGAATAAATTATGAACTTTGCGATTTTCGAAAAAAAAACAACAAAAAAACAGGGTTTTCGACGAATATAAGACCCGCACCATTCTCTTAAACGTTCTTCACACTATTTTAAAAAAATATTTTTTTGAAACTGAAAAATGTTCTAGAGGCTTCATATTAAGTTCTCGTCCCCCCCCCCCCAAATAAGATATCGATTTCAAATTGAAGGGGTTGTGTCATCAACCAGATCGATAGGGGAATACAAATTGTGGAGAAAATCGGCTAATCGATTAAGTCCGTAGCGTTATTCACGTACATACGGATGTTTTCGCGGCATTCGATTTTTCAGTATCAAGGATCCAGAAAACATGGATTCTTCTATACTACGTGCTAAAATAATTTTTCTAAATTTATCAATTGGATTTATCCCCTTTTTCGTTGCCAGGATCCTGTAATATGCGTTTTTCTGCCGAAAATTCGCTGTTTTTTCGCGCAGCATTACATAACTTTCTCTCTACTCTGTAGCGACAAAGTAAAAATGAAGCTTTTTTTAAAGTACATCTTTGGATAAAGGTAATGTTAAAATTTTTAATGCTGGTTCTTCTGGACTCCAATGTGTACGAAAAAAATATAAAATTTTTTAAAAGTTTACAAAAAACGTATACTGGAAATTCTTTAACAATGTGTATATCTGGTAACGAATACGGAATAATACACTAGGAGAAATGTTGCAAAATTAAAACAATTTCAACGAAACTTATTTACATTCATAACTCTCAACTTGTAAAAATGAAAATACTCATTGAAAATGCATCCGTTTTTTATCTAACATTTACATTTTATTTGCATGGTATTTCTACTCACAATTGCAGGAAGTAGAATTAAAATGAAAACAAGTGCAAGAGCTTTCCAGTTCAGGTGCTGTACTCACGACGCAAACAAAACTAGTAGTGCTCCAACATCACATTCTTTCTCACATTATTTTTAACTTTTGCATTTTCGAAAATTCAAAGTTCAACGAAAATGCGACTAATTATATAAAATAAGAATTTTAAAAGCCTGAGAAAAAAGAAATAAAGTACATACAATTTTAGAAACTATTCAATACAAAAAATCACAATGGTTTGGTCATGTTAAAAAAATGAAAGAAAATAGAATTCCAAAAATAATTTTAGAGTGAATTCCTGTGGGAAGGAAGAAAAGGGGAAGACCTAATCATAACTGGCTGAGAGAAATTGAGAGACTTTCGAAAGAGAAGAATTTAACAGACAAGGATTACGAAGATCGGTACAAGTGGAAAAGTAAAGTAAAAATTACATAAAGTATTAGAATTTATGGGTAACCGAAAGTTTTTTTTCAACAATACAAAACTGTGGAATAACAGAAATCCGCTCTCAACCGATCACATTCCCCAATGAGTTTCAGCCTGCCCCCTGGCCAAAGGCGGAATTCAATCCTCCCTAGCCCTAAAGCTGCCGCCAACATTAATATTTGACATCCTGCAAAAGCAGGGATAAACTCAGATTCGCGTTGCACTCCCAGCGGGCAATTACAAACGATTGCAATTTGCAAATCAATTCGCGATATAATATTCGCCAGCAGAGAAACGCATTTGGCGATCAATCTGGAGGAGTATCTGCCCTGAGCCGCTTCTGCACCTGGGAACGCTCATTTCACTTGCCCGATCATCAGAGAGTTCAATCTTTTCACCACTACACATCGAAGAGTGAGGACTGACATATGATATCAATTCTTCTGGCACCCAGAACACTGCAGTAAAAAGCATTATTATTTTCAATTATTCAAGTACGTGCATAATTGAATGTTGGAAAACTTTAGTGTTCTGTTCTCAAATTCATTAAATGCAAACTTTAAATAAAATTTGACTTTTTATTACGGACGTGACACTTGTAAACGCGTTCAACAATGATTTATAAATTTTAATCAACAGATTACAACAAGAGCACTGCACTTTTGCTTCTCATCTCTGTGATAACAAACACACATTTGATCACAATATAAATTTTAAAATATTGCATTTGGAAAATAAAGGCTTTGAATTAAATATTTTAGAAAATTTTCAAATTTTCGAATTTGTAAAAAATTCTAAAATTTACTGCCTCAACAACCAAACTAATCTGAAATATAGCTCCCTTTTAAGTATCCTAGTAGGCCGCCCTTCCCCCTTCCCCTAAAGAACAATGCACAAAATGGCACCTGTAAGGAGCACACCGTTCATGTTGACCATGTTACTTGGGTAAATAAATTTTTTGTATAGTTTTTAATAGTGTTTGTTGTTTTTTAATAGTTTTACATTTTGTGCCTTCCATATTTATTTTCCAAGTTTTTCCTTCATGTTCCGTAGAAGTACTGAAGATGAGGTAAAATACCTCAAAACATGTCTGCTGCTGTAACTGACGAATAGTTCGTTATTAAATTTGCTTGAGGAAGATTGTTTCTTTTCCTCCCGTTATATTACAGTAATGGAGTTCCACAGTATTTCTGCGGAAACCACCGAGTTTATTAATACTTTTATATATTTGTGAAATTGACAATACCATAGTGTTTAACAATTACTATATTTTTCGATCTATTTACAGATTGCCAACGCTATTAGTATCTTATTTATTTACATTCAAATATTTTACTTTCTCGCTCACTGCTTACGAAGAATATTGTAAGGCTAAAAACCTCATCCCATATGCTCGTGAATACACTGCATACCTTACACTATGCATTCTTCTTCTTCTTTCTTTCTAGGGTTTTTATCCAGCCGACAGCCGGTTACTCCTATATCTGGCACCCGCTCTCCCTTTCCCATGGGACGCATATTCGACCATACACTAGACACCAACACACTTGCGGGCTCCTCTGATCTGGGGTCAGCAGAACGCGAGGCCCTCCGCGACAACACATACATACAAAGACAAGGGACAAACAACCATGCCCAAGGCGAGACTCGAACCCGCGACCCTTCGGACCGAAGCGCTGAGTCGGTACTCGCTCTTAGCCACCTCGGCCATCCAGGTCGGCACACAATGAATTCAATGCCAGAAATTTATTTTCATTTAAACATTTTGAATAAAAAATGTTTTGCGTAAAACTATTTAATTTTCGCTTGGAACTAATTTCCATAACTAAAGGCGAGAAAGTAGGTGCTGTTTTATCACCACTCGTTTCTTTACAGCTACAAGACGCATGACGAGCGCAACGACGACGTATGACGGTTACAATATGCAAGCAAGACACTTGGCTGGTCATCATTTCATTAACAAAAATATAGTGAATATGCGAATATACTGAATTCAATGTCAGAAAGCTTATTTCATTCAAACTTTTGAGTTTTAAAAAACAAATAAATATGTAATTCTAGCACTTGGTTTAGTGAGGAACTTCTCATGTACTTGTTATATCTGAACAGTAAATAAGATAGCAATTATTAGCTACATTTCGCTGAATTTGATACTGCACTACGCAAACACAGAGTCCCGATAACTCTCGACTCCCTAAATTTGTTATCTATTGTATCACGAGAAAGTAGTGTTGTAGCACCATTCGTTTTTATAAAATTCAGGTGTAAAAGTACCATTACCTTGGAGTGAACCAATTATTATCTACCTTCTTCCCCTCTCCGGAATAAATTCTCAGATCTTTGTCAAAAAACTCATTAAGCACTTCACACTTCACTCTTTCATTCACCTATCACACATTTCCATTGCAAAAAGTTACTTTACACGATTGTTGAAAATGTATTTCCCTTCTCTGTTGTTTATTATGTAACATTCTAGTCAGGGCAGCATGTAGAGATTCGAAGAATTGGCAACAAAAATTCAGGGAGATTACAATTGAGGCAACGTGAACTCGAACATTTCGCGCTTAAATAATCCAACCCAGCACGTGAAGGCAATTTACACTTCGTATTCAAGGAATCGAATCGCCGAGCTGAATGAGCTGCAAAATCTAATCATTTCTGTGAATCAGTAAAAAGTTCGCGGAATGTGACCTCGACACACGAAAGCTTTGTAACAAGCAGTTGAATAACGTTTGAGCTTTTTACTTTCTCGCCTTCTCCTTACGCAATATTCAGAAAGTATTAAAATTGTTTCCCGCAAAATGGCAAATTTTTGACAGAAAAACTATTATTGTTGGGACTTGGTAACGGAAAAGTGCATAAATCTTGCTTCTGTATGTAGTAAATTACTTCCTCTTAAGACTTTGAGTAGTAAGATTCCATTCTTTTAGTATCCACGATTGCTCAATTTTTCGGTAACACACGAAAAACCTGAATTCCAACTACAGAAAGTGTTAGAGAAAGTAATTTATCATACACAGAAACCAGATTTATCCACTTTTTTTTATGGTAGGGCCCGACAGTAAAGGATTATGTTGGAAATTTTCTCTTTTCCGGCGCCCTTCTTACGAAGTAAGGGCGAGAAAGTAAAAAAAATCTGAAAGAATTAATACGAAATAAATTAAAACGTGTCATCTACATGAAACTTGTTTTAAACAATTACTTTCTATCACTTCAGCCACATTCCTTTTGCCTTGTTTCTTTGCCAAAATCCAATGCACTCTATTTAAGCATTTCTTCGATTTCCTTTGGAGACGGATAATATCTAATCATTTTTTAATGAGAAATTTCTCTTCGGTGGTATGGAGTGTTGGCAATATGCCCTGCAATGGTTGACAACCGTATCGTTCCACTTCGTGTCGTCCCTCTTCTACTGGAGGTTAAAGGCGTTTCACATAAAAACAACACCTTGCAGGACAATTGCGCTTTTCTTCTAGCTAAACACTGACTTCATAAACATTTGCAATATTTGTCATTTTTGGCGGACGACAATGAGGGGAACTCATGTTTTTCTGCGCACCCTCCGCTGATTACAAATTTCAAATCTAACGGCTCGGATTTCTGATACTAACAACATTGATGAATCGACTTCAACCATTGTCTCCAGGAGAATTTTAGTGGCTAGCACGGTTATTTGGCACGGCTTTTCGCGTCTTTCTCGGTCGTGCCGCTAGGGTCGCTTGATGTGCAGCACAGCTTGATACCGTCGCGACCATGCGACATCTTGCGGCAGGACCGAGAAAGACGCAACAAGTCGTGTCATATTCCATCTTGGAGATACTACCCTCAGATGCCACGTTAGAAAAACCTTGATACTGTCGCGACCATGCGACATCTTGCGGCAGGACCGAGAAAGACGCAACAAGTCGTGTCATTTCATCTTGGAGATACTACCCTCAGATGCCACGTTAGAAAAACCCAAGTATAGTTCGTGTATGTGATTGATTGATTGATTGATTTATTCATGTTTCCGGCCGCGTCAACTGCTCTGGTCATTAGTCCCCTTATTGTAGTGCATGTTTTTTCTCGGGAAATAGCAGTGATCTTTCCTCGCTGGATGCCGAGATCCGGCGCCGACCTAACCGTCGGCTAGTGGGGTTTCCCCCTCACCAGGACTCTCCCACCAGCGGGGCACCGCGCCAGCCGGGACCAGCTCTAAGCTCCCGACCGGCCTCCCGGAATATGTGGTAGTGTAGTGCATGTTAGTGTAAGTGTGTGTGTAAGGGGAGAGGATAGAACAAGGAAGAGGAAGGAAAGATCCCGCTCGGTCCGTCGCCCGTTTGGTAGGGTACTGCTCCGGTATTCGCCTGGTGTTGATCGGAGAAACCACGGAAAACTACCGATCAGACCACCCGGCCACTAGAATTCTCCTCGAGACAGCGACTGAATTCGACCTAGCTGACAAGCTAGTGTCGAAAATCCTGCCGCCGTCAGTACTCGAACTTTGGACCTCCCGGTCAGAGGCGCTGCAGTGACATCAGTTGATGCACTGAGCTGCCGCTCCCGGTTCGTGTATG
Source organism: Teleogryllus oceanicus (assembly GCA_964035755.1). Classification (NCBI taxonomy): domain Eukaryota; kingdom Metazoa; phylum Arthropoda; class Insecta; order Orthoptera; family Gryllidae; genus Teleogryllus; species Teleogryllus oceanicus. The sequence continues at coordinate 84,110,463 of CAXIVR010000003.1, forward strand.
TGAGGGGTGGCTGTCGCGAAGAGGAGCATGGAGGGTGCACGCCACACAATGCAAAGTGGCGGCGGCGGTGGCGACGGCGGCGGCGGTGGCTGGGTAGTGGCGGGATGGTGGCGGGGTGGTGGCGGCGGTGGCGAGGCGGTGGCGGCGGGACGGTGGCGGCGGAAGCGGCGTGGACGGCGTGGGCGGCGCGGGCGGCGCGGGCGGCGGGGCGGCGATGTGCCGTCACGGAAGCGAGCTCTCCACCAGGAAAGCTTTTTTGCAGCGCCTATTTGACACCGACCTTTATTAGGTATCAGCCTCATCGATTCCCAATATTTCGAAAAGCATGCCGCTCAGAATGTCCCATCATCCTGCAGGATTCTTTGGTATATGTAGGCAATGTTGGTCTCACATGTAAATGAGGTTGCGAGGAAATTGTCGACAACGTAGTTTCTACGTGTTCTTATTGTAAGAGACATCTTTCCCAATCATTATTATTAGTGAAATAAAATAATTACATTAATTATCTCAAATAATATATTTAAAAACAAAAGGTTTACGAAATAAAGCGTAATAGGTAAAAATATTTTTGAGACAACCCCTTTGTTCCAACAAGGGAGTCGAGAGCGTCAAAAATTGCAGAAAACTATTGATTTCTGTTAATATTAACTCAGAAGAACATAGAAAATCAACACACCACCACTAAACAGTAGTAAGATTGAAACGAATAATATTTCTAATATTTTTTAACCTAGCACTCTATATGTGAGCAAGAGACAATAGACATGCGATGTTGAAATTGCGACCCATATTCAAACGTGTCCAAACAACTGCGACGAGAATGAACCGCACGTAGAACGGGAAAACTGAAAATTGGTTTCATCAGATATTCGCATATGCATTGGGAGATCTCCACAAGAACCCTATCAAGGGTGCAGAGGTTTTGGAGATCGCCGGATAAGCGCTTCCTGAGACCTAGTTAATTAAACCCAGCTACAATATTCGCCAGGGCTCCTCGATGGGTGAGGGAACCTTACTAGCCTCTGAACCCCCAGAGCGCGGGTTCGATCCCGGCCGAGGAACCCGGATTTTCGAAGGGCGGAAAATCCACAGTAGCCATGTCACTCTTGTGGCATGTAAAAGAACCCTGGCAGGATGCCCGACAAAATTAAATCCCTCCGACAACATCCCGCCCTAACGAGATCCCACTTTCTCCCAACCAGACAGATAGGATATAGTTAACTGACTTAACCCGACATCTGGCGGAGAAGGTGAGAGTCAAATCCCAGGCGCAGACGGGGACTGCCCACGGGGCGCGCCTGCTTAGATAAAGAGTCCCCAGACCCGCGTCGGGAGAAGGCTTCGAAGGAATCTCGGGTGCAGAATACTGCCTACGGGCAGCAAAAATTAGCCGTACGAAAATTATATATAATTTATAAAATTATAAATATATAACACAATATATATATAATATTGTGTGCGTATATATATATATATATATATATATATATATATATATATATATATATATACACGCACACAATATTCGCCCGCTGCCTCGAATCAAATCTACAATCACCCGCTTCACAACATCCAGCCGGCGGTGCCTCTCCGCTTCAGGTGAACCGCAAAAGCCATTCTGCAGCGAACACGCAACGCATTTACAAACTCACGTCTGCGAGTCTGGGCATCATTGTGCATAACAAAAGAAAAGTCTACATTATGATAGGTCTTATGGATCTCAGAAATTTTGTTCATAAGTTATTTGAAATGTTCAATTTTTTAATTAACTAACCTTTGAATGCCACTAAATAAAAGTCTTATTAAGACATCTGTTTGCGCTCTTTAATACAATTAAAAATAACCTCAAAGTCGCAAAAGCATAAAATTAGTTACATCGGGAAGAAAGTTTTAAAAAAATTCAAAATATCTTATTTGATTTGGATTAAATGAATGAATTTAAATCAAAGCCATTATATTAAGTTTTTTTATGTAGAATACACACTATGGTGAAAGGGGGCAAAGAGCAACATACCAAATCAATGATGGTGAATACAAATATTTGAGAAACACAAAATGAAATCATGAACCATAATGCATGTAATGCAATACAAAAATCCACATATTACACTCTCTAAGATAATTATTGTAATTTACTTCATAAGTCAAAAAAGGATATCACAAGAATAGAGCATTTTACAGTATATGAACACATTTAAATGCACATATTGATGCATTAAGGCCGTCATTTTTCGTTCACATATTTTTTCCTGAAACGAGCTCAAAAACAAGAGCAAGAAGTAGCAATAAAAAGGCAGCCAAATATTTCCATAAATGCGCGTTTATATGATGAAAATAGCCGCCTCCATTTCCAAACCTTCGTTGTTTACTCATAATGCGCCAGTTGGACCTGAAGAAACTACCGCTCAGCACGCGATGGCTTTGTGTGCTCCGTCGATACATCACTACAACGTCCCACGGAGGACCGTCTACAAATTCATTATAAACATGTGCAACACACTTCTACTTTGAAGCTTGAGAGAAACTATCTGGCATGTTTGAGAATTATAACTTTAATTTTAATATCTCACGATATATTAAAAACAAAATAAATTGTTTAGTGTGTAATAAAATTCTACTCAATAGTTATTCAGCAATATTTAGAAAGAATTTGGCCCAATGTACTATTATAATATCACACTCCTTGCATTTTGAAAATTCGATCCCACATTCGCCTGCTTCATTTTTGAATATGTTATTTTGCTTTGTTTTCTATGTATCGTGTTGGACATTAAATTTCCAATGATAGTTGTGGAGTTTTTAAATTTCTGTGAAATGTGAATTTTTATTAACTGACAATTTTGCAACTATTACTTATTATTTTTTTATTTGACCTACAATCTGAACTTAATGAGAAAAATTAAATTATTTTTTTCAAAATTTCAGAACTGAAGTAATCTACAGGTAATATTAAGTAGTCGCAAGAAAAGTACTCGTACATGAATGATAAACTTTACCATTTCAAGACTTGTGTAATCTTAGTTCGCTCAGCGTAGCATCTCTAGCTCCATTAGAAGACATTTTTTGAACTGAAACAATTTAGGACATAAAAGGTAGCTCGTTTCCTTGAGCGGCAATAATATACACTTCTAAGTGTTTTCTTAAGGTTCTCCGCATATTTACCTCCTTTAACTCCAGAGGGCTCCAACCCAATAATCTCACTTGTCCATCTTTCTTCTCTACCCAAATTTCTCGCCCCGTCCTTCTCACCCACCACCTCCACCGCGCCTTTTTAGCCAGCTATTTCTTGTGTACTTCTTCTCTGCCTTGACGGAGAGGTGGCTCAGGGCATCAACTGATGTTTCTGCAGCGCCTCTGATCGGGGCACCGAAGTTCGATACCCGATAGTGGCAAATGTTTGACACTAGGCTAAGTCGAATCCAGTCTTTATCTGAAGTGAATTCTAGCGGCCGGCTACTCTGATCGGTAGTTTTACAATACACTTTCTCCGATCAATACCAGGTGAATCCCGGAGTAGTAACCTAACAAACGGGCCACGAACCGTGCGCGATCTTTCCTTCTCCTTCCATGCTATATTCTCACTCTTTATTTACACACACTCACGGATCTCATCATTCATCGGGGGCAAAGATAACCGCCTCCTCAGGAGCACAAAAACATGCACTACACTTACGAGGCTAATGACCTTAGCACTTGACACGCACCTTGACCTTGACCTGAGACTTGACATGACCTTAGCACTTGAATCATTAGTAATCAATAATCTTCTTTTTCCCCTCCCCATTTTCCTTTTCTCTCATCCTCCCGCTTCTTTCTTCCTACATTTAATTTGTCTGTCACTGGCCATGTTCTTTCATCCCTCTAACCACCTACCTTGTTTTCTCCCTCTCACCGGGAGGTTCTAGGGTACGAATCCCGACGGTGACCGGATTTTCGCCACTAACTTTTCAGGGAGGTTGAATTCAGGCGCTGTCAGCAACAGAAGTCTAGCGACCGGTTGTTTTGATCGGTAGTTTGTCACAGTTTCTCCGATGAATACCAGACGAATGCCGCAGTAGTACTCGAACAAACGGGTCACGGACCGCGCGTGATCTTTCCTTCTTATACCTTGTCCATTCCTCCTCATTACACACTGACACATTTACATAAACACTACCACACCAGTCGGGAGCTTACGGTTTTGTTCCGACTGGGACGGTGTCCCGCTGGTGGGAAACACCTGGTGTGGAAAACCCCCTGGTGTGGAAGATCGGCTTCGGAACTCGCCAGCCTACGAGAAAAGATCACCGCCACCTCTCGCGACAAAATCATGCATTACACTTTGGTACTAATTATCTTAGCTGTTGACGTGCCCGGTAGCACTAATTAATCAAAAAAATTCAAATCAAAATTCTCCTCCTCGGGCGTCGTTTCCCCTTGTACTCTTCCTCGACCTCTTTGAACTTCTCATGTTCCTGATCCTCCTCCGGTGCAGCTGTTTCTTCTCTGCCTCGTCTACCGCTCTTCCTACTACTACTCCTCCTGCCTTGCCGCCGCCCTCGCCTCCTCCCGCCGGCCCCGCCGCCTCCGCCGGCCCCGCCGCCCCGCCGGCCCCGCCGCCCCCGCCGGCCCCACGCTCCGCCGCCTCCGCCGGCCCCACCGCCCCGCCGCCTCCGCCGGCCTCCACCGCCTCCGCCGGTCCCCACCGCCCGCTGCCTCCGCCGCCTCGCCGGCCCCACCGCCTCCGCCGGCCCCCACCGCCCCGCCTCCTCGGCCGCCTCCGCCGCCCCGCCGCCGGCCCCACCGCCCCGCCGCCCCGCTGCCTCGCCGCCTCCGCCGGCCCCCACCGCTCCTGCCGCTTCCGCCGGCCCCCACGCCCCGCCGCCTCGCCGGCCTCCACCGCCTCCGCCGGTCCCCACCGCCCCGCTGCCTCCGCCGCCTCCGCCGGCCCCACCGCCTCCGCCGGCCCCCACCGCCCCCGCCTCCTCGGCCGCCTCCGCCGCCCCCGCCGCCGGCCCCCACCGCCCCGCCGCCGGCCCCACCGCCCCGCCGCCCCGCTGCCTCCGCCGCCTCCGCCGGCCCCACCGCCCCGCCGCCCCGCTGCCTCCACCGCCTCCGCCGGTCCCCACCGCCCCGCTGCCTCCGCCGCCTCCGCCGCCTCCGCCGCCCCGCCGCCTCCGCCGGCCCCTACCGCCCCGCCGCCCCGCTGCCTCCGCCGCCTCCGCCGCCCCCCACCGCCCCCGCCGCCCCCGCTGCCTCCGCCGCCTCCGCCGGCCCCCACCGCCCCCCCGCCGCCCCCGCTGCCTCCGCCGCCTCCGCCGGCCCCACCGCCCCGCCGCCTCCGCCGGCCTCCACCGCCTCCGCCGGTCCCCACCGCCCCGCTGCCTCCGCCGCCCCGCCGGCCCCCACCGCCTCCGCCGCCCCCACCGCCCCGCCTCTCGGCCGCCTCCGCCGCCCCCGCCGCCCCCGCTGCCTCCGCCGCCTCCGCCGGCCCCACCGCCCGCCGCTCCGCCGGCCCCACCGCCCCGCCGCCTCCGCCGGCCTCCACCGCCTCCGCCGGTCCCCACCTGCCCCGCTGCCTCCGCCGCCTCCGCCGGCCCCACCGCCTCCGCCGGCCCCCACGCCCCGCCCTCGGCTGCCTCCGCCGCCCCGCCGCCGGCCCCCACCGCCCCGCCGCCCCGCTGCCTCCGCCGCCTCCGCCGGCCCTCACGCCCGCCGCCCCGCTGCCTCCACCGCCTCCGCCGGTCCCCACCGCCCGCTGCCCGCGCCTCCGCCCCGCCGCCCCGCCGCCTCCGCCGCTCCTCGCCCCGCCGCCCCTGCCTCCGCCGTCCGCCGGCCCCACGCCCGCCGCCCCTGCCTCCGCTGCCTCCGCCGGCCCCGCCCCCGCGCTGCGCGCGCGCGCGTTAGCAAGTGGCGCGCGCGTCGCGCCGCGCAACTTCAAAGGGCGGCGCTTATCAAGTTTTTCCGAAACGTTGCGAGCGCAGCGCGTTTCACTTTCGTCGCGCATATGAAACGAGATGCAAAGCGCTCTTGCGGGGTGGGGCTGCGAGGGGCTGCGCAGGGCGAAAGCGAAAGGGGCTGAGGTGGAAGGGGGGGCGGGGCTGCAGCGTGGGCAGAAGGGGGGGGAGGCGGAGGGGAACAGGGTAAAAGTGGCGAAGTGGGGCGAGGGGGCAGAGCAGGGCGGGGGGCGAGGGGGGGGGGGAGGGAGGGGCCGGGGGGTGGCGCGGGGCGCAGCGGGGCGAGGCGGAGCGAGGAGGGGGGAGCTGGTTGCGTTGGGCAGAACGGGGAGAGACGGAGTGGAGCGTGGCGGAGGGAAGTTTGTCGGAGCGGGGAGGGAGGGGAAGGGAGGGCGGAGGGGAACAGGTTAGTGGTGTGGGGGGGCGGAGTGAGAGGGCGGAACGAGGGGGCGGGGCGAAGAGGGGCAGGCGCATGCGAGGGGAAGGGACGTGCCCCACGATGAGACGAGAGCCTGCGGCGGAGATTAAGTGGAATTCAATTGCAGCGAGTGTCAGCCGTCTCCCCTCCTCTCCCCCTCCCCGCGCTGCGCTCACGCGTGCGCGCGCGCAAACCCGTTTCCTTCTCTTGATGACGTTAGAAAAGCCTCTCGGGCAATTCCCAAACGAAATTGAGCCTTACAAAGTGGAATTTCTTTGTATTCCTGGCGTTAGAGCAGGCGACGAGAGAGTAACGTCTCATTTCGGGAAGGGATGAAAGAACACGGGAACAGGGTAATGCAGTTACGTATATTTGAAAGTGGAGTATCCACAATGACATTGACTAAGACATATTGATCAGGAATGTTCTCAAAAACTATCAAGTGATAGATATCCCTATATATGGAATATTTACCTTGTTTTCAGCTACAAGAATTATTCTAATAACGCGTAATCAACAAATATTCGCGTAATCAACATGACTCCTGGACATTCCTACAAATGAAGGCTGGCATTTTCATTTGAGTAGTCCTCCAATACTTCTTTACACTGAAAGTTCAATAAATTTTCGTGTGGTTCGTAAAAATAAAGGTATTCGCAAAGTAAATAATTTTCTGGGCAAACAAAAACGTAAATTTCTAAATATTAAGCGTAAACTTCGGTTGATTTCGTGATCAGGTTTACTTTTTACTCTCAAAATACAGGAATGTTCTTTTATAGACGAAATTTTTCGCAATACACATGAATTTGCCAAATGCGTTAATTTTGTCTCTTTCTATTTCAAAACAGTTGATATAATTTCGTTATCTTTAGAGATATTTCCCACTTCTTCCTGATCTTCACCGTTATTCATAAATTCATGTAAGGCATCTGGGTAGTGATAAATTGGGAATCTGTCGTAAGGAAGGGTGTAAAAAGTTTTTATGGGGAACATAAAACGATCGAAGTATTGAAAAATTGGAAAACGTGGTTAAGGGCACTCAATATTTCCTCGTAATGTAATATAAATTATTATCGCGGAATTTCATAATAGACAAGTTCTGATCAGCCGTATTTTGACTTCGACAATGTAGCTTCTACGAGGTAGCAAGAGTAAAGTGCTTATTGTGTCCATGCGATCCTCACAGCGTGCTAACAAACAGGTATATATATTTTGGAGGAACGTATTTCAACGTAACAATGTTCATTACGTAACATCCGACTTATTAACACAAAAGCAACTCTCATTCTGTCAAAATCCCCAATTAGCAATACACAAATGCGTACATTCTTAACGAGAACATCCACTAAGCATTTGTGAATTAAAAAAAATGTTTAAAAATAACCAGCGAACCGAGCGAGTGTCACTCAATTCAGAAAATTTTAATTAAAGATCGGCACTCGACGATATTACCTCTTAGAAATTAAATAAATCAGGTGTTGGATTCCTAAAACATGCCATGTACTGTGCGTTCTGACTAACAGATGACGAACGAGCAAGCATATTACTCGGTGCCAGAGGCAAAGCTTTTGCATATGGGAGGCGCCGGCGGTGGCAGTCACGGCGCAGACAAGCAACTTGCGAAAATTGGATCTTCCCAATTTCTTAGTTGTTTCGCAAAACGTCGGCGTCAAATTATGGCTCCTTATTGGATACCTGTTTACAGCTGGAGAGAAAATATTGCCACCATAAATAGCGGCTCCGCGCGCGTAAATCAAACGTAACACACGACGCCCGCGACGACTTGGGGCGGAAACAATGCTCGCGAAGGACGTTGACAAATTGCGGAAGTCGCGCCCATAAAAGCTGCCGGCAGGCGGCGAGTGCCCGCGGCGCTTTCGCCGAGGCGAACGCCCCTTCCCCGCCCCCCTCGCCCCGTCCCCGCACCCCTCGTCCCGGCACTCGTCCCGCCCCTCCCCACTCCCGCCCCCTCGTCCCCGCCCCGCCTCCACCGGAATGCCTCACCGCTGCTGGCGGTTTGCTAACAGTCTCCTGCCTTCACCCGGGGCGACGTCGCTATCACGTCGGGCAGAAAGTGACAAAAGAGCAATATGATCACGGAAGAGGAAGCAGCAGCCATGGAAACCAGAGACAAGGCAGGGTAGTGTAGCTAGCAGGAACGTCCCTTAGGCTTACGTGCCTCGCAGGATCTTGACTTTGTTCAACATTTTCAAACTGTGAAGCAAAATGTTTGCGATATTTGCACGCGCCAATTACAATATTATTTTATAGCTAGGCACCTTCAATTCACTACTATTTCTTACTCGTTCCTTTTTGTTCCTCAAGATTCGATCACTTCTTTTACCATTTACACAATACAGTAAATAATACTACATTCTAAAATTAATGTAATTTTATAAACTATGTGGAAATAAAAACTTTTGCACTCTTATTTACCTCCAATTTTCTGTAGTTTCTAAGCGTTTGCGTATTTTGTATGATTAATCGCATAGAAACTACTTTATTTTAACAATTTCTCTATCAAATGCCCGTCATAATTCAATTTTGCACTCATAACAACCCTACTGTGTAGGATTGCATTAGATATACATGGGGTCTCAAGCTTTCAGTTAAAAATGGCTGTAAAGAAATATCAAGCAGTTTATCTCACTCACCCTGACGAAACGAAACGTTTTCTGAAGTGCCGTACTGACCTGAAATGAAGAGATTTTATAATTAACTTGACAAATCAAAACAATTGAGATAAAACTACAAACATATTCAAATCAAAATCAGGCAACGTAAATCAAACAGCAGCAAACAATTTTAGTTTGTTTTCCAATATACCCCTCTTCACAGAATTTCGAATTATTCATTAATGCAGGTTGTGTTACGGAGGATTCTATTGTTTGTTTAACTTTCTTAATGAATGTAATTTCAACTGCTTTTTCGAAACTCGTTTTAATTACGACAATGGCTCCAAATCACCGTGAAAAGCAATGCCAATTGTTACAGCAATAATATTGTCGAAATGTAATGAACCTTGCAATGAACGGCTAAAATTCCGTCATTCTCAACAGCAGATAGCTCCGAATCGGACAACGCTCGGGATCAGCAAATTGTCTCACATATAAACTTTGTTCTGATGGAATTTAAGAATGCCATTTTCTCAAACTGGCCAACGTAGATATTCTCAATGTGGCCAGAATTTATATTTTAGAAATGGAGATGCGAGCAAGTTTCTTAACGATGAAGTAGTTTTCATAAACGTTCCTTTGAGAAAAAACATGGTACCAGTCCATCAGTTGCTAAGAATCAAAGAATTTATACACAACATTTACATACGAAACAATATGCAAAGCAGTGTTCCTTGACACTGAGAAGTTCTCTGATAAGATATGACATTTAAGATTACTATACAAGTTGCAGCAACTAGATACACTACAAAATCTGTACGATATGAAAAAAAAATCTTTCGGACCGTCTCTTCTATCTCAAAGTTAAAGCAGGACTTATGGTTCAACATAAAATTATTTCAGGAGTGTTTCAAGGTTCTTGGTTTTCACCACTTCTTTCCAACATTTATTTATCAGATATGCCAAAATTTAATAATTCAGAACTGGCACTCTTTGCAGACGACATTACCCATTTACATCTCATTTAGATATCCTTTACGTTTATGAGGAATAGCAAAACGAGCTACAAGAATAGAATCGACAGAAAAATGGAAAATATTTATTAATGCAAATAAATCACAAGCCAAAATATCCACACTAAGAAAAATTCACTTCACTACTTCCAATACAAATTGAAAATGTTGAATAGTTACCTAGAAACACATAAGTATAATATCTAGGAACAACTTTTTATATATTATTAACGTGGAAAAACTTTATAAAACAATTACAGAAAAAGTATATTACAATGTCGAAACTATATCCTCTACTTCTTGAAAATATTCTGCGGAACAATACTATTCAAGTCAGTCTTAAGACCGCCTTTAACTCACATCTCCCCTATATTGTCCAATGCAGCTGTGAACCACGAAACGAAACTTCACGTAATCCAAAACAAATGCTTACGAAGAAAAATCAAAAACACAAGGCACATCAAAAATACCCAGCTTCACAGAGAATTAAAACTACAACCGATCAAAGATTTTGTTACAGGAAATTCCCAATCATTCTTTAAATCCTTTAAAATAGCCCCTCTGCTGATCTATTTTCATTACGAAAAAGTATCAAAGTCACAAAAGAATTAGATTCTTGATGTGATATCTATTATCCAAAGATATATTAAAGCCCCAAAATCAATTAAATCTAAAACTTTTCGTAAAAGTTTCGTAAATTTTAACAAAGTTTCCAAATTTTCCAAAGTTTTCGTAAACTTTCCAAAGTGAAATCGTTTCTGTTGCAAAAATCTTTCTATACAATTAGAGACTATACAGAGCATCACAAGGAAAGTAACATTAATATTAACAGTGGTATTTAATGTATTATTTACCATTTGGACTGTATAATTCTAAACAATATGTAACAAGTATTGTATCGCAGCTTCTGGGTCAATGATCCCCATCTCGATCATTTTTTTCATCCAGTTCCCCTGATCTATTGAACAAATGCTGAGATGGCCCCTTGTTTTGCTTCTGGACACAAATGAAACTTCATTATCTGTTCACGACTTCTAGAATTCAGTGGGGAATATAGTTATTCTAATTGTCGTTTCCATGTTGTCGCCGCAGGAAGTATTATTTCTAGACGAAGGACATCATGGATAAGAGCCCAAAATTTATTGCTGATTTATCCTTGAAAATATATTTTATTACAAATACATTTATTACATTTATATTTATTCAAAATTCAAGTAGTATATGACTTAGTGTAGGGATCACAGAATTTTGAAAACGTGCACAGAATTCACTTCTCACCAAAACACGTCATACACAGTTTTAACTGTTTTTTGACGTTAAATAATAAATAAATAAATAAATAAAAAATAAATTAAAAATATAAAGAAGAAACAAACAAATATCAATTATGGTTAATCTCCAACTATGGTTATACAAAGATCACCACATGGAAATAATAGTTAAGAATGGTCAAATTTAAACGTGAGATAAATGTATTCATTACTATTCCTGAAATGCAGCAATGCCAAACAGGTGAAAAAGTTTTTTAAAAGGATACATTGTCGAACGCCGGGTTAAAATCAGAAGTATTTCGCAAAAATGTGAAAGCTCCCTATAGAGGAAATATGTTTCGAAAGGTAGGCTCTCCTCCTAATAAGATTTTATAACGGATTATCAAACTATACCAAATGTTGATCCTGTTAGCAGAATTATTATAATTATTTTGATTATTATTTTTTTATTATTATTATTTTATATTTCAGAATTTCGAAGACACGCAAGGTACGTTATGTCCACATGCTATATTCTTCGTTACAACTGCATTGACTTTCATACCTCACGACCGCCCAGGACAAGTTTTTAAATTAATTAACATTTCCACTCCCAACAATATTTCAAATCATATTTTCTTAGACACATAAGTTGTGCGTCATATTCTGAGTACATCGTCCGATTACGTTCGGTGGAATACGTTACAGCTACAAAGCCGGCCCATGGACGAAGCCGGCATATAGTGGGGCTGGGTGGGGAGGAAGGCGGGGGCGGAGGAAGGAGGAGGGGGGTGTTCCTCATCTCCGTGCTGGGCACGAAGCCGACCGCCGCCACCGCCGCCACTGCCCCCGCCATCGGCCCCCGGGTCGTGAGGGGCATACAGCTGGAAGATGACAAGCACCGCGCCCTCCGAAAAAGCCTACACTCCATCCATCACAGGTCTTCATTTCTCATTTTCGGTTGCGTCTTGCGGCAGTACTTGCTTAAGGCTTTTTCACCGACTCGCTCAGTACACGTAATGAATATGCAAGAGTCAAGTCTTTCGCTCGGCAGTTGACAAAGGACCATGTTGGAGAATAAACCTTTTTATTTCGTTTTTCGTCTACATAAAACCACTGGTTTCTGATAACAATCCCAATACTTCGTATTGAAATTTTGATAATGCCTTGTGGAACAATAATTGGTGAATACAAACAAAATAAATTGATGAAAAGAGTTTATTATGGCATCGTCAACTCTTTTCTCACACATTTCAAGAGGACAAATTTGTGTAGAATAAATGTCTTCGATTTTTGGAAAGCCGTTTTCTGTTGATGGGCACAGAACACAAACAAGAAGTTTGGCCAGTTATGAAAACTGAGTGATGATGTAATTAGAATGAATGATTACAAGAATTTAAGTTAACCTAAAATTAAATTATTACATTAGAAAGGGTTCACACTAAAGTGAATGAGACCCAAGTCTCAAGAAGATCCTGAAGACTCGAAATTCTGAGCAAGTGGGTGCCATGCGATCACAGAAACGTACATACATACGAATACAATACATTCCATAACATACTTTAAAAGTTTTTATGAAAACAGAAGTGATAAATAAATAAATAAAAAACAAATATTTAGGAATGTCATGTAGGTCTTGGGAAAAAATGCAAAGAAATTAGTTTTCGAAATGATTGATTTTCAGAATTGCTTAATGATTTGAGTAGGAAATACTCTTTTCTCTTTTAGCATACAAACAAAATCCGTCCTAGAACACTAAATCTTTCGCTCCTCATGATTCCACGTAATGAATCATTTATTCCTTCGATGAATTTTAGTATGGTTCCCAGAGTACATTGAGAAAATAAATGTTTAATGTTTTTTTATATTAATGATGCTCCTCCCATGTTTTTCTGTCGCTGATGGAACAAGCCTTCCGCTGTGCGTGTTGCCTTGGCGATATCGCCAGAATATCATCCGCGCGTTTATTTCCTCACGCGAGCAATCTCGGAACAGTTCTGATTCGAAAAGTTTTGTAATTAAATTCATAGGGAAACTGGCTGGCAAATTGCGCCCGTAAAGTGAGTAGCGCGAGCAGCACAGTTGCGGAGCGCGCTATCAAAGAAGGTAATTGGCTCATCTTCTCACTCAAATTACTCAGCCATTTGCCTCATCTCGACACGGGCCGCTTTGTTCATTGTGTGTGGTTTTGTAGCGCAGCATTCAGTATTAATTAACTGGAAACTGTTCGCTGACTCAGCCGCTCGGTGGCGCACTTTTGTTCCCAAGTGAAAGGCTCTTGGACCAAGCACCCGCCGTTCCCAGTGACGCCGTGCATTAGACAGAGGAGAGGGCTACACGAGAACATAATGCGCGGAAGCATCACCTGATTCCACGAGAAAGGGAGGTACTCAGTTTCGGATCTCACACAGACCGAAAATGTGATCTAATGCGAGGTTTGTGATTGACGGGGCATCTGCTTGACGCTAAGAAGATTGTGAGATTAAGTTTTTGAGCCCGATCCTTGAGTGTAGTGCAGGTTATATCCGGGAGGTGACAATGTTCATCTTCAGCTGAGATACAGAGCTGACCTACACGTTTTGTTGTTGTTTTTATCTTACTACAGCTATCTTCTCCAATCGGACATCAAAGCGTGGTACTCCTAGTTTCGGTTCTCACACAGACCAAATATGTGATCTAATGGGAGTTTTTCGATTGACGGGGCATCTGATTCGCGCTAAGAGGATTGAGTGAGATTTGGTTTTCGAGCGCGTTCCTTGAGTGTAGTGCAGGTTATAGCCGCAAGGTGACAATGTTCATCTCCAGCTATATACAGCTGAGATACAGCGATGACCTACACGTTCGTATTTTTTATCTAACTCCAGCTATCTTCTCAAATGGGACATCGACCCAGCCAGGACAAGCTCAAGCCCCTGATTGGTCTTCCGACAGTGTGGTAGCATAGGCTGGTCAGAAGATTTCCTGGTCCGAGAGTAAGGCGAGAATTTCAATTGTCTATTTTTCCCACAATTGGAAAGGAGTTCAAGTGATATCCCTGTAAATTATTTGCAGTGTAGGGCCGAGCAACAAATCTGTCTGATTCCCTACAGACAAAAGAAAACGAGGATTTCCTGTTAGAAACAATCACTTTTAAAAGTATGCCAAATCTCAAATACTTTTTAACAACTGAATAAAAACAAAGATGTGCCACACATTCTCGTTAACAATACAAGCAGTATGAAAACGATTACAACTCCGGTAAATGCTTAATCAACGCAGTTCCAGTTTAGGAGGCTCAAAGTCTTCATTAGCAATAAACAATTTGTTTTCCTGGAAAGCCTTCAATTAAACTACGATGCTTCGAGACTACCACACGTCGATTGCAGAGACTGTTTCGAAGCTTTAAACCCAATTTCAGGGAAAGAAAACACAAATTGTTTAATTAAGCTACACCCGGAAAATTCAATCTACTTTAATAAGAATTCCAGAAACAGGAAATGCTGATAATCCATTTACAAATTAAAAGCATTGTTCTTTAGTTTAGTACATGTTAAAATAGTGTAATTCATGTTTTCCTTCGGACAAGCGAAGCATTCTCTTGTTGGTGCGAATGAGATTCACATCTTTACAATGGGTGGCATAAAAAGGTGAAATATTTTGTAGCTCAGCAAGTTAGCAATCTTTCTTCAGAGACCGTGCATTCATTTCGTATTATCCCCCCACTACGCCTCAGGAGGAGTTTAGAGTTTGTTATGGTCTCTCTACGAACTGATATGATTGGTGGATTGAGTGGAGAGCCTTTCATTCACTTTCTCTGTCGCTTCTATCATCATCACTTTCTTCGACTTCGTTCAGAACAGTTCCCGAATAATTTAATTCTATTTTCTTATCTTTATTATTATTATTATTATTATTATTATTATTATTATTATTATTATTATTATTATTTTATCATTATAAGTTTCTTCTATTTTTTGTTTACACCATAAAAGTGCAACTGTTATTTCATTGCTGCGTCAATGAAGAATCGATTACTATTTGTCTCCTCTCTCAAATTTCCTTCCTATTGGAATGGGAAAACGTAAGAATGCCTTTAATTTAATATAATTTTACTTTATATAGAACTTTTTTAGTTAATCTTAATTTTTATGTTCTTACAATATACCTAGTACATCACAACTGTAAACTATTTCTCGTGCTTGTGTTTTGAGGGGTCTGAGGATACAGATCACGACTTAAAAGCAATAATGCACACTAACACATATTCTTGAAAATAAAGTTCTTTAGTATTCTATTCACTACAAAACAGAGTTAAAAATTAAGCCTACACCAGAAAAATACAATATGCATGACGAACAAGGGAAGTCATAGTAATGTTGCGTGAGCTGACTGTTCAGTGGAAGTGAATTTAAGAATCTGTTATCTTTCTTTGACGACTTTTCTTTCAGTAGGTGTCGATGATAAAGATCAGGGCACCTGTGTTATTTGATATTTTGAAATACCATTGAAATAGCCGGCGGAGATAGCCGAATTCGTTTACTACGCTCCGCGAAGTCACGACTCGTGGGTTCGTGGTTGGGTGACCGGCCAGGAACCCCGGGATCTAAGGCGTCGAGCCCCTTGGCCGAAGGGATAAAAATGACTGACTGGCTGCGACGTGACGAGACTTGACAAATGTAGTAATTCAGTATAGTAATTACTCAGTAACGGAGGATTACACCAGAAGAAAGTGCTCAACGCGCAACAAGGGTTAAGAGACGCGTTGCATGAGCAACGAAGTAACAAATTAAAAAAAAAGCAAAGTCCGAGATCGAGCTTTCGCTAAGCAGGCACGCTCCTGCGTGGGTGGGATGGGAATCAAGGAGAAGGACGGAGGGGGAACCCTCTCTCCTCTCCGAAACGCACGGATGCGCTTTCTGATAGGTTCCCCTACAGTAACTGATGAGGTCTCGGAAGAAAAGCACCACGAATGCTAGCTCAGAATGCTACCCAACTTGTAGTGATGTTCATGGTTAATTTAAATTTTGCTTCTAGTGATTTGAACAAAACATGAGTAATAATTATACATCATTTTAAGTAACATAATAATAACTGTTATAATTAATAATACAGGCGCGCACAAAAAAAGTTGTCCAAATATTTTACCCATATTTTTCTATGTATGGCAATGTGCTGAATTCGAATCCTTAGTCAGAATTGCGCCACTACCTTCCAATTTTTTTTTTAAATTGTGAAAATTTACTGTGAAATTTACAATCTAATAAATAAATTAAATAAATTAAATGAATTGAACACACAATTAAGTTCATTATGCTACGCGTTCAGAATTCTTGCAAATTCAGTCAGCCTTCATACTGCTCGTTGTGTATACTTTGCGAATGTTCATTCCCGCCTGAGATATGGCATAATATTCTGAGGAAATACATGTTATAGCTCCCAGACTTTTAGATTACAAAAACGAATTGTACGAATAATAACCAAATCCCACGTGATTCATGTAAGCCTCTCTTCATTAATCTAGGAATTCTGCCATTACCGTGTCTTTTTATTTACGAATCAGTGGTTTTGTAAAAAATGACTTGCTCAAGGGCGGAATATTTTTCAGAAAATGCCGAAGTGAAATCGTTTCTGCTGCATAACTGTTTCTAAATTTAAATACATGTACATTATTTTACAACACTTTGCCAGATGACATTGAACGATTAAATTCAATAGAAAAGTTTAAATCCCAAGTGAAATCGTTTTGCTGCATAACTGTTTCTATACAATTAGAGACTATACTGAGCATCACAAGAAAAGTAACATTAATTTTACCAATGATACATAATGCATTATTTACCATTTGGACTGTATAAATGAGTATAAACAACCTGTAACAACTATTGTACTACAGCTTCCGGGTCAATGACCCCCATCTCGATCAGGTTTTTCGTCCAGTTTCCCTGATCCATTGAGCAAATGCTGAGATGGCCCCTTGTTTTGCTTCTGGACATAAATGTAACTTCATTTTCTGTGCACGTCTTCTAGAATTCAGTGGGAAATACAATTATTCAAATTATCGTTTCCATGTCGCGGCAGGAAGTAATAAGAGCCAAAATTTATTGCTTATTTATCTTTGAAAAAATATTTTATTACATGGGAGTTTTTTTGTTTTTTTTTCTCCCTTTCAAAATTCAAAATTTATTGCTTATTTATCCTTGAAAATATATTTTATTACATAGGAGTTTTTGTTTTTTTCTCCCTTTCAAAAATTCAAAAATTCAAAATTTAAGTAGTATACGACTTAGTGTAGGGATCACAGAATTTTGAAAATGTGCACACAATTCACTTTTCCCCATAGCACGTCATACGCAGTTTTTAACTGTTTTTTATGTAAAATAAATAAATAAATAAATAAATAAATAAATCTACAATTTCACGGTGTTTTTTCGCGGTGTAATATACGAACCACGGCTTAAGGCAAAAATTGTGTAACACGCTTACAAAAGTCTGACGCTCGTTTTATTATCTAGAAAGATACTACGGGCCATCCCAGTATTTGGTCTACATAGATCAGGAGTACACGAAAAATGCAAGCACTCACGTCGGAGATGAAATATTCGATTCTGAACCAAGATTGAGCTTATTTTTTAAGAGAAAGATAACTGTAAACTACAAAAAATATTAATTATGGACGTCAACAATTTTTATATCGAAAATTCGAGAAGTGCAACAGTTAAAAATAAATTATTACAAATATGAAAGATCTAAAAAGTAAAAGTAGTTCAATTACTTTACACTGTATGGTCTATCACACAGAACACCGATACTGCAAGAAATCTTATGCAGCAGTCACCACTTTACATTACTTTTACTTCTAAAAATGAGTTTGGAATTAAAGTGTAAACGTTTCGTATGTGTACGTGGGTTCATGTTAAAAACGGATAACAGCTGCATTGCATAGAAAAACACGAGTAATGCCTGAAGGCTTCTTAGAGGGTTGGGGGGGGTGGGGGAAGGGGGAGGCGCCCGCAGGCGGCACAAAGGGCGCCCGAGCCCCGAAGGGCTGCTGCAAAGGGCTGCCCCGGTCGATGCGGCATCTCCGACTGCGCGGGCGGGCGGGCGGCGAAGGAAAACTATTCCGACGAGAGATAGGATTTCGCCGCGGAGTTTTATCGAACTCCAGCAGATAGGACTCGCAAGGAAGAGTTTTAATAGTCTCCCAAGGACTGCTTTTGACGTTCTCTAGACATAACGAAGAAAATATTTTCTAGTTGGGATTTAAGAGGAGAAAATACGGGAAAGCTTTTGCTGATGTCACAATGGCGTCAACTTATTCTCTCTTCTGCCCTTCTTTCTCTTTTCTGCATTCTTTCTTGCAAGTCCTTCACCGGCGTACTTTGTGAAGCGTTCGGAAATTATCTACAACTCAATTCGAAAGAAGTAGTGTTTCAAAAACTTAAAAATCCACCGTTCATCATAAAATTCGTGACATTTTTTTATTCAGTAAGATATCATACTTTTATACTGTTTTAATACTCTTGAATCGTAAACCTGCGTATATCACAGCAGAAACATACAATCATTTATTCCATTTATAATATTCATGAAATTTATCAAAAAATTTGCGAGTCAAATGAATGTTATCGCGGCTGCAAAAATACAGTCAAAACACTCTTTTCCAGCAACACAATTTAAACTATTTATTATTAACCATTTGGAGGAGTAGAACAATAACAAAAAAAGAGTGAATGAACAGATGAACAAGTTATTAAAAACTTTATTAATTGAGACCGATTTTTGCAAAAAATTAACTACCAAATTTAAATAAAATTTTGTTGATTCTTTATTTTTTGCTATTTGTGAATGTCTAAAAAAGAAACAAAAAAATGGATATTTAATTTTGAAGTACATTTTCAGTGAAAATTATACATGTCAACACAACAATTATAATTATAAACAACACCTATAATTATAGGTGAGATAACATAATACAAAGCTACTTCGAAGGATCTACTTCTAACCTCGAAGGTTTTACTGTCACGTTATCACCCTTATTTTTTTCATCGTAAAATTAAATGTGGAAAAAATCTCTGCTTGAAAGATTTATTCTGTGAAAAATAACTCTACACATTAAGACAAACATAATAATTTAAAATTGCAGTTAATCCAACTAAGTGGAGAGTTACGACCATTCTCTGCCTCAGCTCTTTCTCGCAATCTCTGACAACATGAATTCATTGATACTCACAGGCATTTCTTGAGCTCTTACTGAATTGATATTGTTCGGTTACAATAGAAATGTTATTAAAACAGGTAAAAAATATGCCTTCTTTGACAAAACAATTTTTAATAGTTCCCGCCATCAAATGTACCAAACCAGCAATATTTATTATTTTCTCAACTATATATGCTAAAATAAAAAAAAAACACTTATTATGAAAAGAATACCAAAATTGTTCTTTTGTTTCTGGATTTTGCACTGAAGGTATCCAAGCTTGAAATATACTTACATTTGTACTACAATAGAAAATTAAAAGATGGATTTCTTTTTTAAGTGACAGTTACCACAGAAAGAGAACAAACTTATTGATAGAAATAAACTTAGTCTTTAAACCTAGTAAATCGGAATCAAATGGCAAAAGAATTCACGACGATTTTGAGATTTCGGGAAGCTCAAATGGGAATGAGACACCTCTCGGCCTCCGGGAATTCGAGAGCATTTCTGTGGGCACAATATTAAATTTCCCTTTATCAGACGCGCTTTCGCCGGCAATTCCAGCGATTCCATCTGAATAAATGTCTTCTTTCATCCTATCTCGTTTCTGACTATGACGTGAAAGAAAATAAGAACAATTTTGGAGAATTTGCTCCGTGAAGCGAATGTTATTGCGCTCTGCAGAGAAATGAAACATGGATATTCCCTACGAGATTTTTCTGCGTCGTTGCAGGCGTCTTGCTTCAAACGAATGCTCGCCCTCCGTCGAAATCGACGGCATTCTGGAAGGGCGACGAGGCTGGCGACGAAGGCAAAGGGAAATAGGTCTTACGTCCGAAGATTCCTTGATCTCGGAAATACGACGCATTCAGAAACGCAAATTTAGCGAGGAG
The DNA here is from genome assembly GCA_964035755.1 of Teleogryllus oceanicus. Classification (NCBI taxonomy): domain Eukaryota; kingdom Metazoa; phylum Arthropoda; class Insecta; order Orthoptera; family Gryllidae; genus Teleogryllus; species Teleogryllus oceanicus. Next base: position 84,130,764 of record CAXIVR010000003.1, read on the forward strand.
AAAATTTGTTTGTGTGGTGGTCCAGTTAAGATAACACAACATGCATAAAATTAACTAAATAAGAATAATAAATACTTTCTTTAATTAATAAAATTGTGATGGTAAATACTTCCTATTTATAGATTTTTTTAAAGCGTCGCATAACAAAGTGTGTCCAGTGACTTTCGACAGACCAACAATCCATGAATTTTTATTCGGAAATGAAAATATCCAGTAGCATTAATATACGTAGATCATTCTACCAGCAAAGAACGTTTTGTTCTGACCCGTTACCGCGTGCCTCCATCTCTACCGCCGACCGACCAATGATCTTGGTACTCATCCGCTTCACTTTGGCGGCAGATACGATTCAATACGGTTGATTACTACATAGCTGTGTGACTTTAAAACGAGTGACAAAATTAAGGTGAGGTGCGTAGTGTTATTGTATTTTTAAACGCACAAAAAGTACAACCTATTGAACTTTATAGAGAGATAACTGAGGTGGATACAGCGGCATATTGTCAGACGCTTCAACGACTTCGCCGCGTCATTAAAAAAATAGGCGCGGTTTGCGAACCAGTGTAGTCATCCTCCTTCACGATCATTCTCGTTCGCAAGCAGTGGGAGTGACACAGGACAAAGCTTCAGTGGGAAATGTTTCAGCAATCCGCAGTGAGTCGACTACCAAAGCTTCAGTGTGTGTTTCAACATCCGCATACGTCCGCTTACGTCCTCGTCTGTCGTCGTCTGTCGTCCGTCGTCCGTCCGTCCGTCCGTCTCGTCCGTCGTCTTCGTCGTCTCGTCCTCTCTGTCCGTCGTCTTCCGTCTGTCGTCCTCCGTCTCGTCTGTCTTCCGTCCGTCCGTCCTTCCGTCGTCCGTCCGTCCGTCCGTCTGTCCGTTCCGTCCGTCTCGTCCGTCTCACACGGTTAGACCCTTCCGATCCACCCATCGAGACAAATGAGATGTCATTCGACACATCCGGGTCTCCTGATGGGGAATTGATCAGTTTTTACGGATCCACTCAGAACATACTAAGAAATTTGTCAAAAAACGTGGGTTTCGCTTTTCCAAGCAACTAAAACGCGTTTTGGGCGGTTTACATCACGTACAGAGGTAATCAAGCGACGATGATGTAACGGTTAGCGAATCTGTTATACCCATGTTTGTAGGTTAAAACCCGTTAGAAGCCGTGGATTTTTAAGGTCGAAAAAATCATTCGTACGCCTTCTTGCGGAGTCGAGGTAAAGCCGGATGTCCCATTAGTAGATTTACTGCATGTAAAAGATCCTCAAGCCTAAATGAAGTCTCTCAGATAAATTCAAATAGCTTGTTTCGTTCTAGTAATATCTTATTTTCCTCCTAGTTGGTGAAAGGAGCGTAGCGAAATTTACGTGGTCAAACGGAAGAGCAGGCCTCATGGTCTGAGTTAGTCATGTAAAATAAGGCATCAATTCAATTAGTAGCTCCTTTGATTCCTATTGACAAGAAAAATAGATTGGCACAAGTCTAAGCCGGTTTCCTTTAAGACATTCTGGAAGAATTCCACACAAAACGTTTTTTGGTGTTTTCATTGAATCTATGAGAATAATGGAGAAACGATGTGAATTACTATATCCTCTCTCCGGAATTTACATGAATGTTATGACTTGATTCGTCATATTGTCCATAAAAATGTATTTTTGTAATCCAACAAAAAATTAAACATTAATTTTAACAGATACATTTTTGTGTAACTTTTTTGCCTGAAAATGAACAAGCAGATCAAAACATATTATGTTTAATACCTATTTTTATTAATAATTATAAACATTTATGCAAAACATAAATAAAATGTTTTAACATGCAAATATCTACCTGAAGCGTCAAGCTACACTTATTAAAAATATTGTAAACAAAGCAAGACACATTCTTAACTAGTAACAGACTTTTTTGCACTAGTCAGTTTTCTAATGTCGTTAAGTCTAGGCTAGCTTTTCGATATTGTCCCACTCTCGTCCCAGCTGCTACCCATCAGCACCAAAACGATGTTTTTTCACATTTTCTCAATTTTTCGTTACACAAATAGTATAATTAAAATACGTTTTAAGGGTATTACAGAAGAGTACAACATATCCATGTATGCAAATTTTCATTGAAAAATGGAAGGCGATCTTGAGAAAATGTCCTTTGAACGTTTCTGAATATGCCCAATTTCCGACTCATTTTCAGAGATAAGTTTGGAGTATTCTAGACTCTGCCCTGTTCTATACTATGTGTATAATATGCAAGAAAATAAAACTAACAATAAATTCTGTGGTGGCAGCGGAGATTTTGTGGTAATCCATGATGAAATATCCGGGATCAGTGAGATATCTACCACAACAGCAGGCTATATAATTTTAATATGTAAAACATTTTAACCTCAAATGAAAGTGGGGGCGAGTAAAAATTAGTACATTTTGTTTTTCCTGGCGTTATTCCGCGCAGTTTCAGTATCCGCGACGCTCAAGGCAAGACGTACTCTTCCACGGCGCCCCAGTCGAGATTGGGGGATAGGACGTGACGAGAGGGAATGGAAAGAAAATATCGCGCACGGACCGTGGCTCATTGAGAGGCTGCTGCTCCGGCATTCGCCTAGAAGTGATCAAGGAAACTTCGGAAAACAATTATCAGAGTGGGCGGCCCACGCCGAACTCCACGATGTTAAAACGCATCACGGAAATTTCCGTCTCTTGCACCGGCTCAGGTGGCTCAGGGCATCAACTGATGCCACGGCAATGCTTCTGACTGGGAGGTTTTACAGTTCCAGTACCAAATAGTGGGGGTTTTCGACAATAACTAGATATCTAGGTAGAATTTAGGCGCTGTCTGGAGGTTAATTCGAGCGGCCGACAGCTCTGATCGATAGCTTTCCGTGGTTTCTCCGATCAACACGAGGCGAACGCCAGAGCAGTACCCTAACAAACGGGATACGGACCGCGCGTGATCTTTCCTTCCTCCTCCATGTACTATCCTCGCTCTTTAACTACTCACACATGCACTGTCACACATATAGGAAGGAACCTTAGAGCTAGGTGTTCCGCTGGTGGGAGACATATTGTAGGGAAAACCACGCGGAAATGTAGGTCGGGGCCGGACATCGCCATCCGGGGAAACATCATAGCTACCTCCCGTACCACTTAAAACAATGTGCTACACTTACGCAACTACTGACCTGAGCAGTTGACGCACCGGGAAACACGATATAATAATAATTCAATCAATCAATCCGGCCACTCGGGATCAAAATCGCTCACTGCCCAATACCCGAACATTGGTAGCTTTTACCTCAGGAAGATGTCGCTACGCTCATCGATACCGATGATTAATAAACCAACTTGATTGATTGATTGATTTTTTGTGTTTCCTGGCGCGTCAACTGCTTCGGTCATTAGTCCCGTTAGGGTAGTGCATGTTTTTTCTCGTGAGATGGCGGTGATCTTCCACTAGCCGCCCTACCGTCGGCTAGTGGAGTTTCCCCCTAACCAGGACTCTCCCTCCAGCGGGGCACCGTCCCAGTCGGGACAAGCTCTAAGCTCCTGACCGGTCTCCCGGAATAAATGGTAGTGTAGTGCATGTTAGTGTGTGTGTGTGTAAGGGAAGAGGATAGGACAAGGAAGAGGAAGGAAAGATCGCGCGCGGTCCGTAGCCCATTTGTTAGGGAACTGCTCCGGCATTCGCCTGGTGTTGATCGGAGAAACCACGGAAAACTACCGATCAGAGCAGCCGGCCGCTAGAATTCTCTTCCAGGCAGCGACCGAATTCGACCTAGCTGGAAAGCAAATGTCGAAAATCCTGCCGGCCGTGGGGAGTGTAACCTAGGACCTCCCGGTCAGAGGCGCTGCAGTGACATCAGTTGATGAACTGAGCTGCCGCTACCGGTAACAGCATATGAATAACAACCGTTTTAGTGAATTGAAAAATAATAGTTTTGAAACAGTTTTATTTTCTAACTGTACTGATCGCTTATTGTTTTCCATTATACATTTGAGAGTCAAGTTCGGAGAATTTGAAGACGCGTACCTGGCCCGCCTTCCAGTAGTTCCCTCTCCGATGCGATGACTCCGAGCAGTCCCGCGTCTGATTCACTTACCGCTTCGTTTTCCCGTTTCGACGAAGCAACGCCTTCATCTGCAAAGCTGCGTCACACTCGGTTTCCTCAGAGTCGAGTCACTATCCTTCACCCACGCCGTTTCCATCTACGACTCCACTCTGTTGAGGTCATGTTGATCTCTACTCCGTTGAGGCGATGCTGACCTTACCCTGTTAAAGTGGTGTTGCCTTTCACTGTGTTAAGTCGGCGTTAACCTCTGCGTCTTTCTTATCCTCCTCCAATGCATTTTAGCAGATTGACTGTACATTACTCTGCATACGTAATCTTTTGTAAAGTATTTTACACAAGTATATTTTTGTTTTCGGACACCCTAACTCCATAGTCATTTTCAATTTGTTTTTCCGGCACCCGCCTGTGGTAATGCTGAAGGAGCACTGACTGTCGGGTTCTGGGTTCTTTACCGCACGATGTCGCTGATAACGCAATATACGATTTGCATCCCTCCCACATTCACTCCTCGTCCTTCGTCATTCTACGCAAAGCGCACATTCATCACTTGAGTCAGTAGTCCAAGCTAGTATAACACAGTTCCACTAGTTTTTAATACGTAAATGATACGTATTATTATTATTATTATTATTATTATTATTATTATTATTATTATATAAATTACTCTTAGCTAAACTCGCAGGTCATTCAAAAGACCGACAAGTGCAAGATATTGCTTTATTTGGAACAACCCACATTTTGAGCAAAATATTGTAAAGGCACTCACAGTCTCTAGATCTGCTCCTTAGTGAGATGGTTGCAACCTGGAGTAGATTTTATATTTACAGGACTCAAAATATCTTTAATCACGAAGTAGATGAATAATAATAATAGTGTAATAATAAAAATATAATAATAATAGTATAAAATAATAATAATAATAATAATAATAATAAGAAGAAGAAGAAGAAGAAGAAGAAGAAGAAACATAGAATATTATATACAATTACAGAAATAAATGAATAGTACTATTAGCTACAATGAAACAGCGAGCAATTTGAATAGTGTTGCTAGTTGTGTACTGCACGAAACGCCGAGCGCCAGCGCCAGTGCCACACGCCCGTCCCGTGGCTAAGCCTAGCGCGGCCTCCGCTTGAGTCGCCCTCCGCGCGCAAGCGGAGCGTCCAATTGCGGCCGCAGGGCTTTGCCGCCCCCGCCCCGCCCCCCCCCCCGGCCTCAAGCCCATTGAGGCGCCTGACGCGACGCAGCCTCTCGCGCCTCGCGGCGCCTGGCGCGACACACGCGGAGCTCATCGCCTCGGGCCCGCCCCGCCCCGCCCCCGGCTCCGCCCCCCCGGCTCCGCCCCCCCCGGCTCCGCCCCGCCCGGCTCCGCCCCGCCCGCTCCGGCCAGCCCTCTCCGGCCCGCCTCGCTCCGGCCCGCTCCCTCCCCCGCACCGCCCAACCCTGCCCCGTCCACCCGTGACCCTCCTAGCTCCTTTAGCTTGCACGTCCTCACCCTTTCTTTTCCCACTCCGGCAAGTCCCGACCCATCTAGTTCCATCTGGTTTTGCATCACCCTGCTCCGCTCTAACCCCTCCCATCTTGCGTTGCACATCCTCTCTCTGCCCTTCACGTCCCCTCCCCGCCCCCACATCTTGCACTCCCTGCCCTGTCCCACCCCCATGCCCCATCCCGCATTACCTTCCCCCCCTCACATTGAATCCCCCGCCCACTTGGCACCATCCCGCAAGCCCGCCCTACGCTGGTATTCCCTTTCCCGCTTTGTATCTTCCCGCCCCGCATAGCTCTATCTCGCTCCGACACTTCTTGCTTGACTTGCATTGCATCCTCCGCCGTGCCCCGCCGAGCCCCGCTCCGCCCGCCCCTCCCTTCCCTTTCTCCCCTCCCCATTACACCTTCCCGACCCTCTCTCCACATTGCTCCACATCTCTTTGCACCACCTCGTCCTGCCCTTCCCCGCCTACCACCATCTTCTTTGAACCTCCTGGACCTGTCCCTCCCCTCCAAGTCAAGTCTTGCTTCAACCCCAATAGCACCCCGTCCTGCCTTGCTTTGCCGTGCTTCGCCTCGCTCCATACAGCAATGCACTCCTCCTTCCTGCTTTTCCCTTTCCAGCATTGCCCTGTCATTCTCCGCCACACCTTGCTCCGGTTCGCTACGCTTTATTCCTCGTTCCACCCCCATCGTGCCCCGTCCCGCGTTTCTCCACCCCCCAATGACCGCTGCGATTTATTTAACAGCTTTCACCGCTCCATCTATACCTTCCCCGTTCTGTTTTGAACCCCGCCCCCTACTCTGTCTTGACCTGACCTGCCATGCCCAGCCTTACTCTGCCCCGTCCCGATCCATCTTGCCCCATTCCGAATTACCATCCTGTCCCGTCAGCACCATCCCGTCCCGTCGAGAAAAACTTAATTGCCGGGTCCTAGTAAAGAAAACGTGATTAAATCATGTTGATGTATATAGTAAATTACTTGCTATAACAATTGATGAAGCCAGAAACCATGTTTTGTGGGTCCCTGATACCTAAAATCGATTGACGGTAAAACGTCTGTCTGTCCGTCCGTCCGTCCGTCCGTCCGTCCATGGTCAATGCTAGCACCAAATCCGTTCTGCCGATTTTCTTCAAAATGTATATTCTCCGATCGATCTGAACGAAGTCACGGATTTCGGAGTTTCAACCGAATATTTTGATTTTTGAGGATACTTTACATGAAGACTCATAAACGTTTTCAAAAATACTCGAAATTTTTTGATTAAACAGTAAGCTGTGAGCGTAAATGACAGAGAATGGTGCAGATCTGAGGTTCGTTAAAATCCAGGATTTTCCGAAAATTTCAAAAGTGCATTTTTAATGCGTCTTCCTACCTCTAAAATATAGAAGATACATTTGCCCTTAATTAAATCTGTTTCTTGCAGCTACATCTTGAAATGAGATTATGTACATTTTTTTCTTTGAATTTAATCTTCGTATACATCAAGTGTTCGTAAAATTGACGATAGAGATTTTTTCTTTAAATAAAATGTGTTGTAAAAAAACGGTTCTTTAAAAAAAGTCATGTACACTTTTTTGAAAAAAGTAGATTTCTCTTAATTTCTTCCCTCTCCTTAGTTAATGCCTTATTTTACGTGGCGAGACTGCCTTCCGTCTAACCACGCAAATGTCGCTACGCTCCTTTGACCACCTAGCGGAGAAAGGAGGTATTATCTTGGGTGACGAAACAGGCGGATCTCAATTTTGCTCAGAGGCTTCTTTAACGCTTGAGGATCCTTTACATGCAGCAAATCTACTACATGGGACAACCGACTTTACTTCCCATCCGAAGGAAGGCGTACGAAGAATTTTTACGCCCTTAAAAATCCACAGCTTTGATCGGGTTTGAACCCGCAAACTCGGATACAACTGTCCGGTACGCTGACTGTTATACCACTGAATCCTCTTAATTTTTGCCTACAATTTACGAACTTTCTTACCCGTAGGCCAAATCCTTGTACAACAGGTCGATTGGATAACACAAAGTCAGCAGTATTATCTGTGCTATTACCGTACATTACAGTGCCACCTACCAGAGGCAAATAGTTCAGGTCTATCCTTTTCCTCGAACCTAGACACTTAACGGTGAAACCATTAACTTCGGGAAACAAACCGTAGCGTAACTTAACTCAACCCCGGAAGGAAATCGATGTGAAAACGACTGAAAATGGGGAATTATATTCAGGGGTGTTCAGAGAAGTCGAGGGGCCTGGGGCAGTTCATCCAAGAGGGCCCCTTCCTTCAAACCCAAACTTTCCTTCTCCTCCAATTCATAAACAAATACATTTATACATGCATCAGAAATAACTTACGTTAAATTTGGATTAGTTATAAACATATTCTTCATTTCCTTTGAATGAAACATTCGGGGCCTGGGGCATGATCCCCAAGTGCCCTCCCCCCTTCAGGACACTCCTGATTATATTGAACTTGCGGGCGATTTTGTGGGAACCTTGCCCGTCCGCCTGCGAGAAGTAGGGATGGCAAAAAAACATCCATGTTTTTTAATTCTTTTTCTCCTCTTCATTCATTCAAAATTCAAGTAGTATATGACTTAGTGTAGGGATCACAGAATTTTGAAAATGTGCACACAATTCACTTCTCCCCATAGCACGTCATACGCAGTTTTAACTGTTTTTTGACGTAAAATAAATAAATAAAATAAATAAATAAAACATCAATATGTTGCACGAGAAACATCGATATATTGACACCAATATTTGGCTTTCCATTTTTTTAAATAAATTGATTTAGGTAGAGTAGCAGCAATCCACAGCAACATCGTTGTTTTGCGTCAGCCTCTTTATCACGCTGCACATTTCGCCTGTGCAATCTGAGGGAATTTTAGGTGGTTTCGCTTCGTATGAATGAAAGTGACTTAAGTGTAAAGTAGTGAAATACGATGTTCTTAATTGTTAATTTTATTCATTAAATTTTAATAATTTTTATTAACTCAATACTAACATGCTGGTAACAAAACAATAAAATAGCATGTTTATTAGTCATTCATTAAAAACATCGATGTTTTTTCATCGACATGGAAAACCCTTTAGCGATGTATCGATGTTTTGGTAAAATTTGCTATCACCAGCGTGAAGCGAGTCCCCTGTGCTCTGCGCCTCCGCCCAGCCTCCGCTCGGCGCCGCGTGAGAAACCCGCCGCCGCCCGCCGCCCGCCCGGCCGCCTTCATTACCCAGGCGGCGCGGCGCCTCGCCTCGCCTCGCGGCGCCATTAGCATGCCGCATCGATGCGTCTTTGTTCGGCGCCTCTGCCAAGTCGCACCGCGCGCCCCACCCCGCGGAGGGATGAGGGGAACAGGGGGGGTGGAGGGAGGGCGCGGTCGGAGGCGGTGCCGATTGCATGATGAGCTGCGGGCGGGCGAAGACGTACGAGATCTCCCCCCCCACTCCCGCACTATCGGTGTCGCGGCTGCTGCAGTTGCTTCTGATGCGTCGCCCATCCGCAGTCCTTGAGCCCCGATGCCACCGAGACGGATATTCGACTCTATACTCCGAGGTAAAAACAGCTCCACTTCAAGGGCACGAGCTGAACGGAGAGCGGGACACTCATCCAACCGGGAAATCCAATACCGAAAATGTAAGTCATAACTAGGGGCGGATTTTGATGACCTAAATCATCGCCAAAAATGATCAATAAAATGCTCTTAAAATGCTCTTAAAATGCTCTTAAAATGCACTAAATCCAAAGGAAAACGACGTTGAAAAGCTTATCAAAACCAGTTCGGATGAACAACCCAAGCTGTTGGATACATTACTGATGTAATCGATGCGTTTCGTTCGAGTGAACTGCCCTTGAAATTTCTGGTTTGGATTGTTCTTTACCAGGAAATCTCTGCCTTTAGTTATCCCGAAATCGGCCGAACCGGCAATGGCGCTGATATACGTCACAAGAATTACATAACAACGGTTGCCAAAACAATTTCTGAGCAAACAAATCGAAGAGGTTACTGAGTAATCCCGTGAAGGACATTTGTTGCGTCTCGTAAATATTATTTGAAGTAAGTACCATTAAAAATGACGTTAAAATCGATGAAATCATCAAAATTCATTAAAAATGAGTAAAAATATAAAAAAAACTTATTAGCCATAATCGACAAAAAATGCAAAATAATGACCTATAAAAGTGGGTCAATTCCTTTTGTCATAACATAAAATGATTTCTGTACTAAACATTGTTCTTAAGTGAAAAGGGAAAAATTACATTTCATTAAAATCCGCCCCCAATTCAAAGAAATTTCGATTGCATGACAGTCACTCTCTCCGTTCAGCTCGTGGCCTTGACGTGACGTGAAGCTGTGTGAAATCGAATATATACTTCGATTTATTCACAGTGTCCTTCGACAGTTCATCAGATGGTACGGTGTCATCCAATCGGGAGCTGGAAAGTCACCATAGTGACGTTTGTTGGTACGTTTCCCCCCACCCCGATTAGATGACACCGTAAGAGCTGATGAAATGACATAGGACGCTGAAAATAAATCGAAGTACAGCTACAACTTCTTGCGGTCGGTTGCTGTGATTGGAAGCGCATGAATTTTCGATCAGTACCTCAACAAATGGGCCTCGTATCGCGCGCGATCTGTCCTTCCTCGTCTTTGTCCCATCTTCTGGCCTTATGTCCCATCCCCTACACTGACAAGCACTGCACTGCCACACATCTCGGGAGACCAGTCAGGAACTTAGGAGGGTCGAGATGAGTGGGTCGAGAAAAGGGCAGAGGTATTATAAAACGGGTTAATAAAAAATTCTACCTCCCGGAAATGGAAATTTCAAATTAAAGATTGCTAACTTTAGATTCATTGTACTTCTGAAGATCAGTAAATTTTATTTTATTTCTGTGTTAAATTAAATCCGATCAAACTTCCCTTATTCCTCAGTTTCGTTTATCTCTGAATTCAGAAGAGGAAAGCGACCACTACCATATTTATAGAAACAGGTTTCGTGACTGAAACGAGTTGCATTTTGCTCTAAAGGGAATTTAGACCAAAATCTTATACTTTAAGTAAATCTGACAGCCCCAAATCTTATATTTTAAGAATATTTGATTCTATAAATTACAGATTTGCAGTATTTTTAGAACATCAAAAGAAAAATGAAAAGAGTTGCAAATTACAATCCATTTTCGGCCAGTGGTAGATCTCTCAGTCAGTGGTAAGCCTTTGTGTACATTTTTATAATCGATATTTCTCCCTATATTTTGTATAACCATTTTTAATTCCAAAAGTTAGCATAATAGATATTTAAAAGCTTCTACTGTAAGAACGATTTTCGCATTGGTATTCAACTGATCATTTCTGGGCGTTGAACTGTTAACGTTTGAGAGAGAAGAATCGGCAACCGCTGCCACAACGAAGGCTGTTGACTAACGATCTGCGGGGGACCTGTCGAGTAGCGCGGCAGCCACTGGCCATTTGCGTGCCATCTGCGTGACCTGCAGCCATTATGCCAGAAGAAGGCCCAGGCGAGAAAAAGACAAGCGAGCAGATCGACCCTTGGGGCTTAACTTCACTCGCGCTTATGCCCTTCCCTATTCTTCCTCCCACTAGCTATTCATCAAAAGTGACGACAAAAATAAATGTACAAACATATGGAGCACGTAGAGGGTCGAAGATTATCACTCTTTGCCATTAAATATATGATGAATAATGTCATGTAATGAAACTGGCATGGTGGCTCAGGGCATCAATTGATGTCACGTTCATGACCCTGGAGTTTGAAATTCGATATAGGAAATATTTTCGACACAGCTACGCAGCTAGGTCGAAATCAGCCGCGGACTGGAGGAGAATTCTGCTCTGATAGCTAGTTTCTCGTGGTTTCTCCGACAACACCAGACAAATGACGGAGCAGTACTCCTACAAACGGGCTACGTACCGCGCGCGATCTGTCCTTCCTCTTCCTTGTCCTATCCTCTCCCCTTACACACACTTACACTAACATGCACTACTCTACCACATATTCCAGGAGATCGATCGAGGAGCTTAGAGCTTGTCCCGGATGGGGCGGTGCCTCGCTGGTGGGAGAGTCCTGGTTAGGGGGAAACCCCACTAGCCGACGGTAGGTCGGCGCCGGATCTCGCCATCCAGCGGGGAAAGATCACCGCCATCTCCCGAGAAAAACATGCACTACACTAACGGGACTAATGACCAAAGCAGTTGACGTGCCCGGAAACACGAAGAAATCAAATCAAATCAAGAGACATCAGTTTGTGTGTTATGGCCTGACACGCCTGGTACCTACCAATAGCACATTACAAAGTAGATAATTATCAGATTTCTGTATCATTTTATGACTATATCATAAATGTAATTTTCCCTTTCATCCACGTGTACCATAAATGTAACATCTGTTCCGTCTTCTTCCTTGTCATATCCTTACCACTTACCAATACACACTTATACTTACATGCACTACACTACCACACGAGACGGGAGACGAGTCGGGAGCTTAGCTTAGCCTATCCCGGTGGGGGCTGTGCCCCGCTGGTAGGAGAAATGTGGTTGGGGAATGTTCTGGAAGCCGTCGTGCAGGTCGGCGCGAGATCCTGCCATCCAGCGGAGGGAAATCGCCTCCACCTCCCGCGATAAAACATTCACAACACTTGTGCGGGAAATGACCTTATTAGTTGACGCGCCCGAAAACACTAATCAATTAATTAATCAATCAATCATGTAACAAAGTTACACGACACATGTCACGGAACAAGTGACCAGTTGACGCACCTGACAACACAAATCAATCTATAATTCAGCCATGTCACGAACTTGCATATTGAAACGGCACCTGATTGGTAGGCAACGGAATCTTGAACCACTGACTGGCGGGTATTCTCCGACTCCCTACCTACCCAAGAAATGTGTAACATTTATTATCAGTCGGTATAATTGTCGGAGTAGCAAGTTAACGTATGGTGTATAACTTTGAAAAGAATCGCTGAAACGAAAAGAAAACACTGGTATCCTATTCAACAAGACCTTGAAACGCGTCGTGAGCAATAGTACACCTTTAGATGCGCGTTGAAGGAAACAAGGGAGGGGACGATTGGGAGGATGACGAAGTTGGATTTCGTTTGGTTTGGTTTCGTTTTTTCGTGTTTCCGGGCGCGTCAACTGCTTTGGTCATTAGTCCCGTTAGTGTAGTGCATGTTTTTTCTCGGGAGATGGCGGTGGTCTTCTCCCGCTGGTTGGCGAGATCCGGCGCCGACCAACCGTCGGCTAGTGGGGTTTCCCCTAACCAGGACTCTCCCACCAGCGGGGCACCGCCCAAACCGGGACAAGCTCTAAGCTCCCGACCGGTCCCTCGGAATATGCGGTAGAGTAGTGCATGTTAGTGTAAGTGTGTGTGTAAGGGGAGAGGATAGGACAAGGAAGAGGAAGGACAGATCGCGCGCGGTCCGTGGCCCGTATGGTAGGATACTGCTCCGGCATTCGCCTGGCGTTGATCGGAAAAAACACGGAAAACTACCGATCAGAGCAGCCGGCAGCTAGAATTCTCCTCCAGGCAGCGATTGAATTCGACCTAGCTGGAAAGCTAGTGTCGAAGACCCTGCCGTCGTGGGGAGTGGGAATCTAGGACCTCCCGGTCAGCAGCGCTGCAGTAACATCAGTTGATGCACTGAGCTACCTCTCCCGGTACGAAGGTGGGGATGAAGGGAGCAAGGGCGGGGCGGAGGGCGACGTCGAAGGGCGAATCCCGCAGGAGTCGCCGGAGGCCAAGCAGGCGCTCAAAGCGGGGGAAATAGCGACGCATCGCTCAGAGCACGAGGCGGGCGCCTCGCCTTTGACGCACTTCTCGCCCTCCGCTTTTTTTTACAGAATTTGTCACACGAAAATGCTTATTCAAACCACTTGCCAAAGAGCGACAGTAGCATAGCCGACCGCAAACGAATATTTTCAGGGGATTGATTGATTTTTCCTGTTTTCGGTCGCGTCAACTGCTTTGGTCATTAGTCTTGTAAGAGTACTGCATGTTTTTCTCGGGAGATGGTAGTGATCTTTCTCTGGATGGCGAGATCCGGCGCCGACCTACCGCCGGCTAGAGGGATTTCCCTCTAACCAGTCTCCCACCAGCGGGGCACCGCCCCAGCCAGGACAAGCTCGAAGCCCCGAAGCATGTTAGTGTGTGTGTGTGTGTAATGGGAGAGGAGACGACAAGGAAGAGGAAGGACAGATCGCGCGCGGTCCGTGGCCCGTTTGTTAGGGTACTGCTCCGGCATTCGTCTGGTGCTGATCGGAGAAACCACGGAAAACTACCGATCAGAGCAGCCGGCCGCTACAATTCTCCTCCAGACAGCGACTGAATTCGACCACGCTGAAAAGCTAGTGTCGAAAATTCTGGTGCCGTCAGGGCTCGAACCTAAAACCTCCCGGTCAGAGGGGCTGCAGTGACATCAATTGATGTACTGAGCTACCGCTCCCGGTATTTTCAGGGGAAAATGTCGTTTGGTCTACGGTGATAGTTCGCCAATGCGGAAAAATTGGCCCTGGGGACTTGCGTGGTGTTGCGACGTTGCTGAGAATCACGAGCGGAAGCAGCCAGAACGGGCGAGGACGTTGGGCGCTACCGAAACTGACGTGTAGTCTTCAGATTCAAATACCGAGTAAAACAGACAAGACTGAACATTGAACAGTGCACTACACTTAACTTGGTGAGCATTTTACTGTTCGCTTATTCTGTAAAGGGTGCTACTAACGTATAAGAAAGACTGCAGTTTAGAAGCAACGAACGCGGCAAATGCGAGCAGGCCTTCTAAGAATCGCTAGATATGATGAAAAAACTGACGCTTGTTTTTACAGCTAGTCATCTGAAATCTTTTCATTATCGTATCTGTCGAAGATAATGAAATTAGTATTCACATACATACTCTTAAAAATTGAACATACATTAATAACCACAATTAGAGTTCTCGGATTTAAATGTAGTTGATATTACCTCAAGCTTGCTTCAAAAGACATTGCATCGATATTGGAAAGAATAAGAAGAAAATAAGACGCTTGTGACTGACGAGATACAAACAACACACTGGTTTTGAAGAGTTTGACCTATAACTGCTGAGCAATTTCAAAAATGAGATTTACTAATGTAGAAATTATTAGCACTCTTAGTCTTTAATGCAAATTTGACTTTATTATTTATTTCCAAGAACACGCAACGTTATTGTCCTTCCGATTAATACGGTTAGGATCTTGTGTAAACTATTGCGATTTTACATTAATATAACAAAAACTATAAACATTTTAATTTTAAAAATAAGGCATTTTTAAATTTAACAAAAATATATTACGACATTATAAAACCGTTTCACACATTCTTAATACAGACATTTTCAAACTCTTCCTCACAAAACTCTTCCAAACACTTTTGGTCCCAACCAAGGTTTTGATTCTTGTAACAGATAATACGTGTTGGAATACATACGACCACCGCTGGATCAATGATCTGTGTGGTCCTACTCATTAATAAACCATAGTAATATTGGAATGAAGTTATGTGTTTACATTGATGTAACAAAAATGTATATTATTTTAAATTTAAAAATTAAACTAATATAATATGTTTTTGTTATGGAGGTCGCTGAGCAGCCCTGCCCCCAAAACCTTGCTTAGTCTACTTACGTATTAATCCTCCCCAGCCTTGAAACGCAACGACATAACGATGAACGTATTGCAGCAGAGCATCGGGAGCTGGCGGCGTCGCTAAAGGAGAACTTCGCCTTCTCGTACTCTCTCCCCCACCCCCGCCTCACCGCAAGGCGTCCAAACAGCAGACCGGCGCGGGGGGGGGGCGAGGGGAGGCAGAGGCAGCGGTGGGTCCTCCATAATGGATCTCCGCAGGCGTCGACACCAACGCGATCGTGGCGCGGTGGCGAATTATCCATCGGCACCCCCCCCCTCTTTCGCCTTTCGCGCGAACTGCGCGGGAACAGGGGCGGGTGAAGTTCGTTTGCATTGGAAATGATCTCGTAGGACACGCCACACCCGCGCCCGCCCCCGCCCCGCCGCGCAGTCGCGAAATAAGGCGGAACGGAAAGTACTACAGCGTCGGAATACAACGTGGCGGAAGTGCGTTTCTCAGCCCTCCGATGGCGCGCGGGAAACCGATGGGCCACTTACAATGCGATTCCTTCCTTTCCTCGGCTGCGCTCGAACAGAACGCCAGATACCGACTGCCACACGTAAAGGGCTGTGAGGGCGACGAGCGCGGAAATTCGTGAAAAAGGGAGCTCGCTGTTACGTGCGCACATTGGCACTTCATTGCCAGCATTCCGGCAAAGACATACTTCATGGGTATACACATTTTTGAGGCGATACAGCTTTGAGTTATCAAGTTCAAAGTTAATAACGTAAATAAACAAGTTTAAATGAAAGAATTTTCACCCAATCTGTTTCACAAGATCTCTTTCAAATTTACCCAATTTTTTGCGGAGGAAAATACGTAGAGAAAATTTACATTTTTTATTACTTGATATGAGAGAAACCCAATAAAAACATTTTCAATTTGAGTCCATAACCTACAGCACGAAGTATTATATCATGCAAATATTTCCTGGTGCTGAAAGGCTCTCCCAAACACTCGACTGATCGATCCTTATCGATCTTTGCAGTCAGGCAAAGAAACGAAATAAATGGTGCGGCCATCAATACTAACGAAGGAGGTGAAGAGTCTATCGAAGCACATTTCGAATTCCCGATGCGACCTCTATCCCGCTTATCACTCACCACGAACATGCGATATGGTCAATAAACACCATAAAGGTGCCCCATAAGCGCTGGCGCAACGTTCAACATCGCAGATAACGTGCGGGGCCCGCGGGCGGGGGGCAGGGGGCGGGTGGGACAAGGCCGGCGAGGCGGGGCCGGGCAAAGAGTGACGACGGGGGAAGTGAGTGAGTGAATATGGCAGAGACCGGCGGTGACGGCAGGAAGGGAAGGAGGGAAGCGAGGCACGTGGGGGGGGGAGGGGCAAGGGACGGGAATCCGGAGGGGGTTGTGCAGGACGGGGGAGGGGGGGGGGGGATGTGCCGGGGGGGGCGTGACGTGGAGGGGTCGTGGCGGGGACGGGTGGGGACGGGTCGGGGACGGGTCGGGGACGGGTCGGGGACGGGTCGGGGACGGGTCGGGGACGGGTCGGGGACGGGGAGCGGCCGGGGCGGGGCGGGGCGGGGCGGGGACGGGGCGGGGAAATACGACGCGGTGCTCGGGGCCGTGTTTGGGCGTAGAGGCGCCGCGCCGCACCGCGACGGCTTCCGCCGAGCGAAGCACATGGGAGGACTCACTGGGCCTCGCCACTCGAGCCCTTCACGCCCTTGGCGGCGCCTGCGCGCAGCCTCATCAACGCGGCGGGGACAGGAATTGCATTCGTGCACTTCCATCAACGCACGTTAGTTTCAAATAGTTGCGTTTATCTACAAACTAAACGTAAACATACCTACCCAATCACCGATTTTCACGCCGTGTGTGAATGTATTAACACTCTACGCCGTGTGTGAGGGTGCGCGTGTGCATATAACCCTCAAGAAATAATAGAACGCTAAGCGAAGCTTTCGACGCGATGACACCCGGACTGCACACATCATCCACTAAAAGAACGCTATTTAAAGTCAGAATTATTCATATCATAGAATGCATATCAATGCTAAGGCTAAAAGTAATTTCACACGTATACTTGCTTTCCTTATTATAAATGTTGAACATTCCTTTAGTTTTTTTGTTCTTATAATGCAAAGTTGTTCCTTTTCGCTTCCATAAATGTCTTGCCATAAGACAGCAACCTTTGTTTTTTTAGCTCTTTATGCTCCTTTATTTTCTTAATCTTATTCCGGAATAACGATAAAAATAGGTCACTGATCAATATTAACGATTTTTTACTTGTTTTCCGATATGTCTTACTATTACCTTATAAAATGCTATGAAATATACATACGAAGCGCCTCCGATATGCAAGGATACAACCGCTGTTGGGGGAAAAATAATGGCGTACTTGTATGTTAGCTATACGGCTTCAACTGCCAACCTAACACTTCCCTTTGGAGTATTTCCTCATTGCTACTGGGGTCTAGTTCTCGTAAACCGTGTTTGCGATGGCCGCGCCTATTCACAATGCGCCAAATGTGAAAGTGCGCTCCATCACACGTCTCCTCCAAGTGCAGTGTATGCGCCTAGACGATATTCACAAACCACTTGTCCCCGTTTACGGATACATTTTGAGTGGACAATATGCAACGAAATGGTGTCGCGGATTCCCTAGAGCCACGGTCGGTGTACATGACGATCACAGGAGTGGTAGAGCATGTATGATTACGCATTCGAAGGGTCATTGAAAGCAAAGGGGACTTTGGACGCGTGATGTGCGAATGCTTCGTGACAATGCTCGAAATCACCAGCAAGTGATCCTTCTCACAAGACTGACGTTTAGAACCATCCAGCACACACTGCCAGGTCTTTGCACCCACAGATTTTCAATTGTTTCTTAACTATTAAAAATTTTGCTGGGCAGAACTACCACGATATTAAAGTTTCAAACAAAAGTTGAAATTTCCGACACAGACGGTAGAGTTTCATGTCTGTTGAATACTAAGTTATACTGATGCCCGAGATTTAGCATGTGTATAACAACAGCAGTAATTGCGTTGAAAAATAATCTGAGTGTCACTAAATACGCAAGTGAATTTTGTCAACCACCTTTGGAATGCATACCTTCAGTTGTATGCTTAGTTTCGGGACACGCCACGTCATTTTGCCACATTCCGATAAAATATTGATCCATGGTAAAAATTTTGTTATTTTGTTTAAATCATGTCAGTGGTAGCTCTCTTTTTATTTCCCGTTTCTTTCGGTATATGTACCTCTTTAAGGAATCACTCTGTAAAGCAACCTGATACTGTCGTTCCATCCTCAACCGGAGGGGTTCTTTTCTCAACATAAATGGAAAGAAAACGCTGAAAGATTTCTTGTGATATCATCCAGATAAAAGCGAAAAAACTGACTCATGGAAAAAAAGGCCGGAAGTTCCAAAAAAAACTTATGGACTCCGATTAGAGTTCTGTGAAATGTGTAAGTAAAACTTGTGTAAAAATTAGTAACGAATCCTTACGTTCTCGTAGTCAAGAAATATCTATTTGAAAAAAAGGTACTGTTATTCATATGCAAATTGAATTTCTGACTTGTGAACATTTAAAAGAGTTTTGACGACAAAAGGTAATAAAAACAGTCTGCACATAATTTTGACCTAAATCGCGAAGATGCTTCGAAGTCATGGTGAGGAACAACTGAACCTCAAGTTCCTGGTAATTCCTGTATTTAACACAGCATTTTGTTGGTTATTGTGACTCAATACGCGATTCTCATTAATAGAAAATACAAATGAACTTTAGGCAAAAGTAAATGAGTACAAAACATACACCACACGAGCAGTCCATATACAACGTCTATTTAATGTAAAATTATACGATCACATGAATATTGGAAAGAAAGTAAAATCTAATATATTTTTTGCTCCTATATACGATGTTTGAAGTTGACCGACCTGGATGGCCGGAGTGGCTACAGCGTGTGCCGGCTCAGCGCCTCGGTCGGAAGGGTCGCGGGTTCGAGTCTCGCCTTGAGCATGGTTTCCCTTGTCTTTCATGTAGTATGTGTCTTTTCGCGGAAGGCCACCTGAATCTGCTGACTGCAAACCGAGGAGCCCGCAAGTGTGACAATGTCTTGTGTAAAACGTTAATACGTGTCCCCATGAGGATCATAGTGGGTACCCGGCGCGGATACTGAAAATTGGCAACCGCTTAGCAAACGACCGCGAAAAAAAACACAATATTTGAAGTTTGGTTTTAATTTAGTTACCGATATGAAAATACAAATTAAACTGAAAACAAATGTTTAGACTTGCCAGGCCGCAAGCGATTGATTGATAAATAGTGATTCCGGGCGCGTCAACTAACGAGGTCGTTAGTCCCGTAAGTATACTGCATATTTTTTCATCTGAAGGTGGCGGTGATCTTCCTCGGCTGGATGGCGAGGTGCGGCGATGACCTACCGGCGACTAATGAGGTTTTCCCCAAGCTCCAAACTCCTCTCCAGGCATGTATGGTCGAGTAATGCATGTTAGTGTAAGTGCGTGTAAGGGGTGATGATAGGACAAGGAGGAGGAAGGAAAGATCGCGCGCGGCCCGTGGCCCTTTCGTTAGAGTACTGCCGCAGGCGGCGAGCGGCGCGTGGGCGCGGAAGGGAAGGCAGTGGATCCACGAGCGTTAAAGCGGGCTCTGCGCCGCCGCCTCCGTCCGCTCGTTCCCTTTAGGGCGTCGCGGCGCCGGAGACGGAAATAGCGCGCGACCCCGCGGCGGCGACCGACGGCGCGCTCCGCCCCGCCCGCTCCGCTCCCGCCCCCCCGCCCCCCGCCCAACGCCGCGACGGCGACGAGACACAAGAGCAGCAGCCGGCGGCGTGCGGGCGATCGCTACGGTGACGCCGAGCGACGGAAACTGCGGGCGGAGCTCAAGCTTGCAGGAAGGGCTGGAAGCTGTGATGGAGCGCGTGCCGCGGAGGTTGCGGATTTTCTCGCGTTTCGGGGCTCGTCAACGGCGAAGGTCATTATTCCTGTAAGTGTAGTCCGTGTTTCTTCCTCGAAAGGTGGCGGTATCTTTCTCCGCTGGATGAGGTGATCCGGCGCCTGTCTACGCATTGGCTTGCGGGGTTTTCCCTAACGTGGTATCTCCCCCAGAGGAGCATCGTCTCAGTCGCGTGAATCTCTAAGCTCCTGATAAGCGTGGTACTTGTAGGTTGTGCTTAAAAGTGTACGTGTGTGTAAATAAGGGGTGATGAGAGGGCAAGGAACAAGAAGAAGGAAAGATGCGCGCGGTCCGTGGCCGTTTGTTACGGTACTACTCCAGCAGTCGACTGGTGTTGATAGACAAACCACCGAAAAACATCCATCAGAGCAACCAGCCGCTCTCCTCCAGTCAGCGGTTGAATTCGACCTAGCTATGCATACGAATCGAAACTCCTGCCACCGACGGGTCTCAAACTCCAGAACCTCCCCGGGACCAGGCGCTGCAATGACATCGGTCGATGCCCTGAGCCACTTACGCCGGTCTGTGATCGCGGGGTATGAAAGATGTGGGTAAGGGGAACATGGTGGTGGAGACTGAGCGAGTGATGGGGTTCGCCGCAGGGCGGTAGGCGCGGCGCGGCATCAACGTTGCGTACCAGAGACGTCAAGTATTAACCGTGCACGCTTTCTTGAGCCCTTGAGCCCTTTCTTGAGTAGTTGCTTCCCTAGTCGCGTAGGGAGTTTGGTTATTTTGACAAACCGAATCTATATTCCGTTTTTCGATTTGATTTGATTTGATTTTTGATTTGATTTTTTCGTGTTTCCGGGCACTTCAACTGCTTTGGTCATTAGTCCTGTTATTGTGGTGCAGGTTTTTTCTCGGGAGATGGCGGTGATCTTCCTCCGCTGGATGGTGAGATCCGGCGCCGACCTACCGTCGGCTAGTGGAGTTTCCCCCTAACCAGGACTCTCCCATCAGCGGGGCACCTCCCCAGCCGGGACAAGCTTTAAGCTCCGGCCTCCCGGAATATGTGGTAGTGTAGTGCATGTTAGTGTAAGTGTGTGTGTAAGGGGAGAGGATAGGACAAGGAAGAGGAAGGACAGATCACGCGCGGTCCGTGGCCCGTTTGATAGGGTACTGCTCCGGCATTCGCCTGTTGATCGGAGAAACCACGGAAAACTACCGATCGGAGCAGTTGGCCGCTAGAATTCTCCTCCAGACAGCGACTGAATTCGACCTAGCTGAAAAGCTAGTGTCAAAAATCCTACCGCCGTCAGGACTCAAACCTAGGATCTCCCGGTCAGAGGCACTGCAGTGACATCAGTTGATGCACTGAGCTACCGCTCCCGGCTCCGTTTTTCGATGCGCAATAGATTCTATCACACGGTAGCGAACATTTCTGGTTATCAGACTTTGTCTACAACGCTCGTTGCCATCATTTATTCTTAATTCAGCTAATGTTGGCATAGTAGGGGTAGGTATTCCAGGGTTCAAGAAAACGTGCGCGTATAATATTCAGATCAGCGGTCTTCCATCGGCGGCCCATGGCTTAATGTTTGGCGCCCCGTAAAGAAATACTAGCTTTAACTGCAATGTGGCCAGTTTCTTAAGATTTTTTCCAGGTTTCAAGATTTCAGATACAATGAAAAATGTTGAAGCTAATCTTTTCTGTATTTAGTATGGAATCGCGTTTACTTCCAGCAACTTACAACAGAATCTTTTTGAATTTTAGGGTAATAGATTAATAAAACAAAAATGTAAAAATATCGAAATTCTGGAGTTATACTCTAGTTAAGCTTAGGGATGACAAATTTCCAGGAAACCTCTCACATACAATGTCCACCTTCTGGTAGCACAAGCACATGAGAGTAGCTTTTCCCCAGAATGAATATCGTTGAAACGAAATTGACGACCAAACTTTCTGACTCTCACTTCTGATTACTTCAAATTTCTTGTTCCCATATTTAAACTACATTGACAGGTCTCACATTAAATTGAAGAATGTGCCTTGTGTTGTTCATTACCATTGCAAAGTGTGAGATAAAACAAAACATACGAATGCTATTTTGTTATTAATTAATCAGTGCAACCCACTAGTTATTCACAAACAAACTGGCCCTTCAGTTAATCCAAGCTGAAGACTACTGAGTCCATTAGATGCATAAGTGTAGTGAAATTCTCACTCCTCAAAAGCTACCCCCCGCCCGCAAAATGCGAGATCCGGCGCCGACGGCATAGACTCGCGATGGCTTTTTCTCCTCCAGCGGGTTACCGCCTCGGTCGAGAAAAATTATACTCTCCAGACTCTCTCGAAAAATGTGAAGGATGTATGTGTGAATGGGCGTAAAGGGAGAGGAGGGTAAAAATGAACGAAAACTCGCGCGCGATTTCATGGTACTTATTTTAGAGGGATGATTCTGCATTAACCTACGATTTCTCGGAGAAACTACGGAAAACTAACGATCAAAGCAGCTAGTCACCAGAATTCCCCTCCGCGTCTGACATCAAACCGACTCTGTAGTGTCTTCATTTTAATTTTTTAAATTTGTTTTATATTTCCCCATCAGTGAGGCAAGCACTTTATAAGAGTGAATAGAACTGCAACTTAACACTAATAGTCACAAACCGGAGAGTGAGGATACTCCCACTGGAGACCTCAATAATCAATAGTTATTGTATGCGATGAAAATGGGAAAATAGGGGTACGCAATTACAGGAAGAAAACGGTAACAGAAAGTATATTGGGGAAATGATGCGTTTCTCTGTAGAGTGGTTTAAATTTATCTTTTGGGAATGTAAATTTTATTCTTCGGCTTTGTTATAGTTTTTTCGTAGGTTGAATGTGGAAGTTGCAGGGGAGGATGATAAGGAAAAAAAAAAGAATATTTGATTGCTGATATCTGATATAATGTTCAATGTAGTGTCCTAAATACGCCGTCTGGACTCGAACCCTCGGACATCCCTGCCAACGACAGTGCGCAGGTAATAACATTGCCGTTGAGCCATTGCAGCAGGTGACCGTTGTGTACGTAGCCAAGGCACAATGAGGGGAGCTGCGCTTGAGTGCGGGCGGGGGGAAGGCCGGGGTGGGTGGAGCTGGCGAGGCAGACCGAGCGCGGCGGTAGGTAGTGCCAAGGGGAGGCGCTTGAGAGGGCCTGGGAATGTGCGGTTACGCGGGAGAGGGGTTAGTGGAGGGGGCAGAGATGCCGCGAGCGGTGTAGTCGGCGCAATTGAGCTGGATGACAAGGGGCGGATTGGTTGGTGGGGCGGCGTGGGACATGAGGAGCTGGTCGGGACGGAGAGGGACCGGGTGAGGACGAGGAAATGGAGCGAGGGGGGCGGGACGGGTCGGGGCGGGGCAGGGCGGCGGGCGGGGCGAGGCGAGGCGGGGATAGGCGGGGCGAGGCGGGGCGGGACGTGGCGAGGCGAAGCGAGGCGGGGCGAGGCGAGGCGGGACGGAGAGAGGCGGGGCTGGGTGGGGCGGGACAAGACGTGGCAGGGCAGAGCGGCGCGGGGCGGGGCGGGGCGGGGCGGCGCTAGGCGGGGCGAGGCGGGGGTAGGCGGGGCTAGGAAGGGCGAGGCGAGGCGAGGCGGGGCGAGGCGGGCGGGTGGGGATGGATAGGGCGGACAAGAAATGGCAGGGTGGGGTGGGGGGTGGGGTGGGGTGGGGCGGGGTGGGTGGGGTAGGCGGTGGGGCGGAGGCGGTGGGGCGGGGTGTGGCGGGGTGGTGCGGGGAGGCGGAGGGCGGGGCGAGGCGGGGCGAGGCGGGGGGGGGGGGGGGAGGGGAGGCGAGGCGGGGCGGGCGGGGCGGGGGGGCGGGGCGGGGGGGGGCGATGCAAGGATGTGGGGCGGGGAGGGGCGGGATGAGGCCAGAGGAGGCGGAAACGGAGCCGAGACTCACAGCCTTCGCTCTTAGTCAAATGCAGCCTGATATGAAGGTCATCGATCCTTACAGGTCATTTATTCTTTCAACGACTTCAGGAGGACTGCACGAGGCATTGTCGAGTGTTCGCCTAATTCTCGGTTTTCCGTAAGGGTGATAGATTAAAAAATAAGGATTTTTCTGAGACATTTTCCTAGTGTGAACTAAGTAACTCATTTTCCCTGAAGTTTTGTCAGGCGACTTTCATTCATTAAAAACTTTGCCTCGAATTTGTTTTCGGGAATATTTCTAAGCAAGGGGATGTAAAATACGCTCTATTTTAAGAACACATCATTTTTCAAAGAGAGCGGATTTTCTAGGATGAAGTTATTATAGTGTATTGTCTTTTACTTATCGTTAGACAGTTCCAATCAAGAAAAATACGAATTTATTTTCGTTATTTCGATATTTATTCCAATTTGAATATTGTCAGAATATAGACATATATTGTTATTAATATTAAGAAGGACTGAAATGTTCTACAGCGTATAACGATATTGTTTTGAAGGGAAAGTAATTAATGTAGTAATGCTGGGAATAATAAATGGCGGGGAAACTTTGCGAGCCAGTTTTTCTCGAAACTCTTGGGATCATTCGTCAAGTCTCTTATCTCCAGTTAATCTTTAAAAGAACTTTTGTAATCGAAATGTAAATTTATTAGGAAAACGTTGATGCCCCCTGGAAAAATGTCTCCCCCATGTAATGTCCTTTTTCCCTTGATTTTCTCTAAATGCAATTTCACCGACTCATAAAATTATCGGAATTAATGATAAACTAATTTTAATAATAAGTGACAATAGATTATATCTGTAACTGATTTTCCATTTCATTTGAATGTATTGTTTTTTTACAAAAAATTTCAAACTGATATTGATTTACTGATAATTTAATAACCAATATTAAATACAATATCAACTGGAAAACTAAATGGTAGTTCATTTTGTTTGTACTCCAGCGTTCACAGCCTGTTTGCGAAGGGCATGTGGAAAACAAAATCCAGCTTCGCCTAAATAAATAAAATAAATCAGGCCTAGCCTAAACAAAGTAAGCTTGTTGCATTTTTGTTGATAAATATACTGCTTTTTTGTATTATCCGATAAGTTAATTCTTGTTTTTATTAATTGTTAGGAAAATGTTTGCACTTTGTTTTGTCACTAAAGACTCAGTGTTAAATTCATGAACGGTGACATGAAGACCCCCTACCCTACACGTGAACTCTGATGTTAGAGGTTACTAAAATAGTTTTACAAACATCCATATTTAAAATCATCGATGGTTTTGGCTCAATGTATTTTAAACTTCGATTTTTAAAATTTGATCACTGATACTTCCAAACATCGATGTTTTGTTGCCGTTGTCGCTTCCGTACCCCCGAACGAGCTGGCGAACCTGAAGGGGAGAGGACAACGCCCTCATTACGATTTCCAGCGATGGCACCGCCAGGGGATGTTACGACAGGAATATGCTGCTCTCGACTGCATTATGAGACATTGATTTTTTGTTCGTTAGTTCTACACACAGTGATGGTAAGTTTCTTTCCTTATTGACCGTTCATAAAATCAACCACGTAATATCTGATGATTCATCAATATCAGACCATTTTCTTGTACAAGACAACTTCAGACCACGTTCTGATGTACTTATAAATAAATATAAAATCATCTCCCAATGTAATAGTTGTAAGTTAATTGTAAGTTAATTATAAGTTAATTTTAAGTTAGTTAATAAGTGATCAATACATATTAAAGTTGTTAACAACTAATCTGTGTACCTACCATCAAAACCAATAAATTAAATTAAAAAAGAGCACGTTCCGATGTACTTACAAATAAATATAAAATTTGATGTTTGTACAGTAATTGTATAGTAACGTAAATAAACATAAAATGAGTGATGTTCATTAATAGTCAGTCTTTGTACATCAATGTAAATAGAAATAATTTTATCTTGTAAAATGAAACTCTTTACAAAGTAGTTATATCAGTCACTGCAGACACTTCAATTTTAATCCAAACTTTCATTATTAATTTATTAAACAAGGGTTACTTTTTACGTTTAAAGGAAATTCGCTTCATTGATATTCATACTACACAATACACGTTAGATGTCTTCCATACTTAAATCCCCCTCTCAATTCATTCGCTGGATGTTTGAGCTTGTCTTCAATAACAAAAAAGTTTCTCTCATGAGGAAATTTAAGGAGTTCAAAACCTTAGTTATTATTTAAAATTACTTTCTTTGCAATTAAAACAAACTCAATTACAAACAACCATCACATTATAAAAGTTCTGGAAATAACTGGCAAAAAAACTCAGTTGTCTATATCAACGCAATTGAAGCTATCGTTGAGTAAACATGCTAAATCAAACAAGATGGACGAGCTGCTGCGTTTGAAACAAGATGGACGAGCCGAATAACCCTGAGCTTCTTCATAAATTGGCAATACAACTTGCAGTGCAGTAGAAAAAGAGTCTGATGTAAAAGTGTATTGGACAGAAAGAGAGGGCAATTCTCCATAAGGTTCCATACTGCAATCAAATGTTTGTATGCCCAATAGATATTCTCGTTCGTGCTCGCGGAAGAGGCGTTGTGGGGGCCAGCGCTTGCGAGCGCAGCTACTATACTTCGATTTATACTGTATATAGGGTCTGTTGAAGTAAATCCGCTGTGACGATCTCATCCAATCGGGTGGTTAAACGTCACCACTGACGATGGCAAATGACATCATTCTAGTAACATTTAAGCTCCAGACTGGATGACACCGTAAGAGCTGATGAACTGTCAAAGGACACTATAAATAAATCGAAGTACAGTCACTCGGTTATTGTGAACTCTGTTAAGTGAACTCGGATGTAGTGAACCCCCGGTTATAGAACTTATGGGTCCCGTTTCACTTACATACAATAAGCATACGAAGATTCGGTTATAGTGGACCTGAACCTCGGCTATAGTGAACGAAGGAAGTGCAGTCAACTCCGGTGGTAGTGAACTTCTGGGAATTAACATGTTGGTTCACCATATACGATGTCAAAATTTAATGGAATTTTTCCACAATGATTTTATTAATATCTCGCAAAATTCATTAACAGCACGAACTGAAAATTTCAATGTCTTTATTTGTAGATAAAAAATCAATCATTTTGAGTTGTTTGCTTCGAATATTTCTCATTAGGTTTTTCTCTAGATTTTGTGCTCTCTCCATACTTTATTTTGCATTGTCCTCTGTCTCTAAGAATCGCAATGCAGTCATGACACCTTTCAATGCCTCTTGCATTGTTGGAACACCCTCCCACTCTCCGAAGGCCTTTTTAATCCCCCAAATGACATAAGAGATCCATTTAACTTTCAAGACTTGTTTCCTGTGTTCACTATAGCAAAGGTTTAGGTTCATATCCGAATCTTCTTATGATTATTTGTAATGTAAGTAAAACAGGAGCAGTGACTTAAGTTCACTATAACCGAGCGTTCACTATATGCGAGTTAACTGTAACCGGAGTCGACTGTAAGTCCTGGAAATTAATTGGATCTCGTATGTTATTAGGCGATTGAAAGGGACTTGGGAGAGTGGGATGGTGTTCCAACAGTGCAAGAGGCATTGAAAGATGCGAAGACAGCATTACGCTACTTAGAAACAGATGACGATGCAGAATCAAGAATGGAGAGAGCACGAACTCTGGAGAAGGGTCTAATGAAAAATGTACGAAACACACAATTGAAAATAATTGATATTTTAAGGACGAATGTATTGAAATTTTCAGTTCGTGCCGATAATGTATTTTGCAGGATCTCAATAATAATATCAATTATTATGGAGAATTTTCATTTAATTTTGACGTCATAGGATATAGTGAACATCGGATATAGAGTAAATCACTGTCGACTGAAGTCGACTGTATAAGGACCTGCATTGTGCTCCTGAGGTGCGAATCGTTTCGGAGCGAGGACCTTCGATAGATCTGCAACAGATCATTTGGCGCACCAATCGATCGTATTTGTGCACAAAGAAAACATTTAAAGAGCAATTATTACCTTATTTTTAACTTTATACTGAGCTCTACAGTTTTCGAAAGAGCTGTAATTTTCTTTGGGATGCAATCTTCCAAATGCATTCAATAAACCTGCATGTTTGACAAACAAAGAATAAAATGTATCTATCCATCATGTCAATGTTTATTTTATTGCAATACATCAATCTTTCGTACGAACCTTACACTAATAGCATATTTTTTTTAAATACATCAGTCTAAAACATACAAAGAGCTTACTTACAATAAATAGAAACTTAAAGGCTGAACTATTCGTATAGAGTAGAAATTGTGATCTTTCGGTGCTTCTGAATTATTCAGCAATAACGAATTAATAAGAGATGATATCTAAGATTTTATGACGTATGTTGTGGTTTTCCCTGACCTTTCAAGTCTTTGATCACAACTTGAAAACATTTATGCCATACATCAACACTTATCGCTCAGCACAGAGCGGTTGCCAAAGCTATCTGCACTATGGAGGATCGGAGGTTCCATGATCGGTGATTTTTCGAAAACTGCAAAATTTTAAAATTTTTTCGGAGTCTTCCTACAACTAAAGTATTAAAGATAGAGATTTTCCCCATTGATGAAATCTGTCCCATAAAGATAGATTTTCAGAAAAGGCCATGTACAATTTTTCGAAAATTTGAGTACTTTTCGCGTAATTCTGCGTGAAAATACGGGCGAGAAAGTACGCGCTTTTTTAGCACCACTAGTGCAATTAGTGACATTTATAAAACACTAAAAATAAATCATTGTTTTATGTATACACAGTTATTTACATTCAGAACTGTGAAATGTATAAACAGAGTTTTTACTTTCACAAATGACTGGTAGCCATTGACGAAAATAAATTCTGTTTAAAACCTCCCGTTTCGTTTCAACTGAGATTTTCCTAAAGGTTGCAATGGACTGTAAAGAGCCGGCTACTCTCATATTTCATTTTTTAAAGGAACTTTAAATTAATTTTTGACGGTTGGACAGCTTTAATTACGTGCACGACAAGACGCAACCTTCCAAAATGGTTTTTCGCCCGAGGGTCACACGAGTCGGACACCACCGTTAGAGACTGAGCAAACAAATTTTGCATTGCAAGCTATTATCACAATTTTCCAATTTCCAAATTTCCTGTTAAGATTATTTTGAGATAACTCATGCTTCATTTTTCGGAGATATCTACATTTTAATTTACATGAAATTTTTTAAATTGTCGAAAAGAAGAACATGAATTAAAACGAGGAATATGTTCAAGTTTTAATAGAATATAAGGAAAGTAAAATGCACTGAAAAAGTTATGCAGTTATTTTATTTAATTCTGAGATATATACGTTCCCATTTGGAAAATTCAGTTCATAATCCTAAACTTTGTTATTTTTTATTTCTTGGGTACTACGTACATACAGTATGTAAAGCTGCAAAAAATCGATGCTACGAGTTTTAAGAAAATACACGAATGGAAGTCCCTGATCACGAAGAAATGCTTTTTTTAACCTACTGCGAAAACCCTGGCGCCGTAATCGTACACACGATGTTCTCAAAATTGATATTCCCCGATTCATCTGGCGTAATTCGAGGTCCAACAAATTTCAAACTGATCTTTTGATTTTTGTTGATCTTTTTTTATAAAGCCTTGAGGTCATTTTCAGAAAGTCGCTCCAATTTTTTTCCTTAATTCTTTTGCTCGAATAGAGCAAACTGCATTTGCAAATATATTTTAGGTATGAAACCTCTGAAATTTCAAAAATTGCGAAATATTTCGTGGGCTTAACTGAAAAGTCTAACCATCGCGGTAGTATAATGAATAAGAAGAATTAAAAGCGAAAAACTACGTATTGAAGTCCAAATTCCCGCTCGGACAAATATATTTACGATTTGATAACATCATTAGAGGCAGTTGCTGGGTCAATGAGTTATTGAAGTGAAGTAACTCGTGACTAATGCACGGAAAGTTTCACATGGTACTTGTATTATAATATTAATTGACCGTTACAAAAATATGAGAAAGTGTGTGCTGTAGTAACATTTAGAGTTAACATCGGAAGTACATTTTAGAGCTACTGCAGGTTTCACACACTAGACTGTTATGATCGATCTCTACAGTCCTCAAACGAAAAGAAAAGTCTAGACAAGACATCAATAGCAAGGAACGAGGTGAAGAGTAAATCCAAGCACATTTGCGTTTTCAGAGCGAACAATACCCCTCATTTCACTTATCAGAAACATGACATGCGGTCAATAAACTCCATAAATATCCCCCTAAGGGCTGATGGCTGATGCAGCGTTCAACATCGTCGTGACCCATCAGATATCAATATTAACTGCCCGACTTCGGCACAAAAGAAAATTTTCATTGTAGTCATTTCAATAATTTTCTAATTCACTTTTCTAAAATATAGAAATACACGTAAAGAAGATAAGTGTAAACTGATATGCTGCATGATACTCGTGAATACATCATGTTAGAACCCATATTAGTTGGAGGGTCACGGAAAGTGAATTAGATGCTAAATAATAATAGTAAAAATAACTATTATAATAATTATATAATAGTAATAACAATTATTATTATTATTATTATTATTACTTTTTTATTATTTTGCATCTGATACACTTTCAATGACCCTCCAACTAATATTGGTCGAGTTTACATGTGTTCACTTATGTGTTAACATTTTCTGAACATCGTTAACATATTCATCATTTCTTCGATACGAACATCTAAAGAGGTCCATGGAAGCACAATATCACCCGTAATTCGATTGACAGCGATTGTGACGACACGAGAAAAATATGATTAATTTCTTATTTCGTATGTGATTTAGTTTCCGTGACCCTCCAACTAGTATTGGTCCGAACATGATGTATTCACGAGTATCATGCAGGATATCAGTTTACACTTATTTTGTTTACGTGTGTTTCCATATTTTAGGAAACTGAATTAGAAACTGATTGAAGAGTTCAATAAAAAGAGTTCTTTTGTGCCGAAGTCAGAGAGCGAATATTGATATTTGATTGGCGACGACAACGTTGAACGCTTCATGAGCCATCAGCTCTTACATGGTGCACTGATACTTAAATGTCCAGATTAGGGGGAAACCCGAATAGTGGACGGTAGGTCGGCGCCGGATCTCGCCATCCAGCGGGGGAAGATCACCGCCATCTCCCGAGAAAAAACATGCACTACACTCAGGGACTAACGACCAAAGCAGTTGACGCACCCGGAAACACAAAAAATCAATCAATCAATTAAATGTCCAGAAACCCTGCCCTAGGAAGAGTCCTCTTGGGCGTGATGACGCCGTCTCACCTGTGTCGCCGCCGCTCCGCACATGCTGCTCGGGCGCTCGCCGCAGCTCACTCGCACATCACCCGCCGCCCCCCGGCAGCCCAAGGCTCGATTTCCTATCACTTCGCGCTACGTGTTCGCATCCTCACGACATTCACTCGCTAACATAATCACCACTTCCTCGATACGATGGTCCGTGGGAGCACAATATCACCCGCGTTGCAACTGACAGCGATCGTGAGGTCACGATGAACACTTTCCCACTACGTATCCAATAGCTTGGTACTTCTTGTCTTGGAACTTGCCGGACGACACACCCAGACGGTAAGCGACTGACGGTGTCTGTTCACAGACGAGCACGAGCACGGACCTGGTGGCTGCTGTGTCTCCTCGGATACTCCGCGAGGTCAGCGCCTCTGAGGCGAGGCAAGGCGGCGCGAGGCGTGGCCGAGGAGCGGAACCGCAACACATCCGCAGCGTCAAGCCCCCGCGGCGGCACTGCCAGCGCCTGCCGGCGGCGGCGGCGGCGACGACGACTCCCGCGCATGCGCCCCGCTCCGCCCCGCCCC
Source organism: Teleogryllus oceanicus (assembly GCA_964035755.1). NCBI lineage: Eukaryota > Metazoa > Arthropoda > Insecta > Orthoptera > Gryllidae > Teleogryllus > Teleogryllus oceanicus. Next base: position 84,162,731 of record CAXIVR010000003.1, read on the forward strand.
TCCGCCGCCGCCGCCAAATATAACCGCCCCCGCCCCCGGGACCCGCCGCCTCCGCCGCCGCCGGGCAGTCGGGCGCGCGCAGCCTGCAGACGGCTGCCGCGACGAGGCTGTCGCCTTCGCTCGCTCTCACCATCGTAGCGCGGCATCACTCACACCGGGAGCGGTAGCCCAGAGCATCAACTGATGTCACTGCAGCGCCTCTGACCGGAAAGTCCTAGGTTCCCACTCCCCACGGCGGCAAGATTTTCGACACTAGCTGTTCAGCTAGGTCGAATTCAGTCGCTGTCTGGAGGAGAATTCTAGCGGCCGGCTGCTCTGATCGGTAGTTTTCCGTGGTTTCTCCGATCAACACCAGGCGAATGCCGGAGCAGTACCCTACCAAACGGGCCACGAACCGCGCGCGATCTCTCCTTCCTCTTCCGTGTCCTAAACTCTCCCCTTACACACTCACTTACACTAACATGCACTACACTACCACATATTCTGGGAGACCGGTCGGGAGCTTAGAGCTTGTCCCGGCTGGGGCGGTGCCCCGCTGGTGGGAGAGTCCTGGTTAGGGGGAAACCCCACTAGCCAATGGTAGGTCGGCGCCGGATCTCGCCATCCAGCGGGGGAAGATCACCGCCCTCTCCCGAGAAGAAAACATGCACTACGCAAACGGGACTAATGACCGAAGCAGTTGATGCACCCGGAAACACGAAAAAATCAATCAATCAATCCATTACTCACGGCCTTTCCTGCATTGGGTCTGACCGGGAGGCTCTAGGATTCGAGTACCGACGGAGGCGGTTTTAGACACATCGAAATTGCCCACTGGCTGGAGGACCATTTTGGCCGCCGGCTGCTATGATCGGTATATAGTTTTCTGTGTTCCTTTCCATTAATTACGGACGAATGTCGTGGCAGTACCTTAAGAAACAGGTCTCAGAAGTCGCGAGATGGTTACTTCTCCATCCTCTTCTCTTACACATCTTACAAGCACTACACTACCACATAAGCCGGGAGACTACTTCGAGCTTGTCCGTGCAGGAGTGTTGCCAGGATGGTGGAGATACCTGGATGAGAGAAATCCCACAACCTGTGAAAGACGGCGACGTATATTATGTTCCAGCAAGAAGAAATCCCGCGATAATTCATGCACTTACGGGACTAACGACTTCAGCAGTTGACGCGTCAAAAAACGCAAAATAATAATCACTAACAGGATTTCTAGTTCCAGGGGCAAATCCTGAAAATTTATAAAACTGTTCAATTTATACAAAATACAGTGTGCAACTTTAATTTCGAAAAAAAAATGTTTGTTTAAAAGCGTTAATTTAAGTCGCGTATCAGTGTATCTCTTCTAATCGAAGGGACGTGTAGTGAAATCGAGTCGTTTTTATATTATCTGTTGAACAAGTCATAGCAGAAAGCTTTGAGTTGTGCTGACCTCACAGCCGATGAACACACATTGACGAGTGTCTCGCGTGTGTTTCCAGGACTCATCTTCCAGGAAGCAATGAATAGGCTAATCGACAAGAGCAGAAAAATAAGGGAAAATTAACTCAAATTTTGATAATTTAAAAATAAAGTTTTGGGAGAGTTTTTGTTTTTGAATACACAATTGATTAAAGAATATTCTTTCAAATTTACTGTTGCAGTAGTCATTAAAATAAACATTACTTAACTCCGTTTTGGCACAAAATTTCCATTTCATTAAAATTTGATTATACTGTCTTTTGACATATTTTTGAACATTTCACAGTTTCTTCAACTGAATCTCAAATCTATTAACTACATTTGTAGCATCGCACTCTGAGTTATATGAGAATTTGTTGACAGCGGTCTCTCAAACTTTTATTGAGAGCGGTGTTCTTAATTTGAACACATGGAAACTTCCTCCGAGCAGCGCCAAAATATTTAATTTCCTTTGACGAACATACAGGTTTCGACATCCGACTGAAGGAAAATTGAGTACCGCGCACTACTAATAATTCCCTTCCACGCTACGCGTTTCGTTGAAAGCCTGTAAAGCCACCCGTAGGCAACCTTGGTAACACTGACCTACATACATCGAGGTGAATGCAGTGCTATTTCTGTTCACACAAAAAGAGGATAAAAACGCAATATTGTGAATTGAACGCAATACAGATTTCTCACGGATATGTGTACTCTGCCCTTTGCGAATTTTTACGTCTTCCGCTATCCACAGTCCCGATCAGGAAATAACTTTTTAGAAAAAAAGATTCTTCAGTAATACTATACATTTTTCCAGAACATTTTAAGTCTGTCCACTAATTTTGTTTGGTCTTAAATCATTTCTGCCTTATATTACCCCTGTTAGAAGTGCATGGAAACATGAGACGAATACAAGAAATTATAGGATCCTGAAAAAAAATCCGTCTATACTTCGATTTTTCTGTAGTGGCCGATAACATTAGGTCACTGTTAGATCTCCTGCCTTATAAAATGAATCTTTTTAATTAATTCGCTAACGTCCGTCTCAACGGAGCTCGTGGCCTCAGAAATGTGCTTACTAGAGTTAAAAAGATTCATTTTATAAGGCAGGAGATATAACAATGAACAAATGCCATCGGCTAGTGCAGAAAAATCTAAGTATTATGACCGCCCGTTTTCTTAGATTCCGAAAACGTGTCACATACCGCCCTAAGAAAGTTTGGGAAAAGAATATTTTGAACGCGCGCCAACGCGGATGGATATTTGGAATGATAATTAGAATTTAAAACCAGAGAGACCGCCACCTTATACCAAGGGCGAGACCGGAGGTCGGATGAAAGAAAAAGTTCTTTCTGAAGGTAGCAGCTGAACTGGGCGGACGTATGGAAAACGGTACCCCAGGAAGTGACATTGCAGCGGACTTCAGATTTGCAACTTTTTTGAGGAAAACTCTTCTAGAAGACCAGAAGAGGTAATTATTCTATTATAAATTGATTTAAACATAATCTTAGAAGAAAGATAATAAGAAACGTTATGAATTTATAATGGAAGAATTAGGGAAAGAAATTTTGAATAGATGGCAGTAATTAATAGCTTGCATTCATTTCTCTTTCCAGTTTTTTTTTTTTTCTCACATGCTTTTCGTATATTTAAATACTCTCTTGAAGTTGGTGCTCATATAAAAAGGGTGATCTCTGGATTCATTTTCACTCTGAATATCCAGTTGGTCATTAACTGTAATCGAAAATAAAGTAAAATTCATATGAGAGTATTCAAGCATATAAAACTTGAACGAGAAGAAGAAGGCGATTTCTGAGGGAGCAACGGCGTTCTCAACCGAGGACACGACGCTTCAAGGCCGAAGCAGCTCGGTGAAAAGGGGTAGAAGGAAGCCCAGCGGACTGCTCTACGCGGCCGAGAACACAGTAAGGTCGTTCCAAATAAAATGTTTTGTAGGGATAGGAGTGATTCAGTTTAATAAGAAAGCTCATTCTGTATCTATCACGTAGAAAGAAAAAGGGAGGGTAACAGATTTACACGCTTAAAAGATAAGAAAAGTAAAAGTACATTTGTTTCCGACTTCTAATACGTGAGAACAGAATCAATCTTTTCTGTCAAAAAGGATTTCAAGATCAAATATTGTAATATAGTGATTAAGAGTTTGTGTAAGAGTATAATTATAATAATAGTAATTCTCTGGATTTTAGAGAGGAAATTTTTATTTTTTTTGAAGTTTTTAAAGTGTGTTTGTTAAACAATTGGGTTGTAGATGAAAGTAGGAAATTGTGTATTGTGTTATTAGTGTGTTTTTTTTCAGTCAAGAGTATTCTGTATTTGATTTTTTCTTATGTGCCATTGTATGTATTTGTCAAAGCAGCCAATATTTTTAGAATATATTCTGAATTTAGTGAAAAGTGATTCTCACCCGAGTTGTTTGTAATTTTTGCATCCAATCCATAAACGATCTTCACGACCCTGCCCCCCCCTATTTTTTTTATTTATTGTGTCCACACTGGGACGTCTATACTGAGCTAGTCGACCATCTGGTGAATTGTGTTCGCCACCCCCCCTAGACGTCTCAGGTCGGGTGCTGGCCTTACGGCTTGTACCGCACACGACTGTGGCTCGCAGTATAGGTAGTATATTGTCTTGTTCATCACTTCTGGTAACAAATGTCTGTTATAAATTTCTGAAGGTACTAAAATAATACTTATGAGTATTTTATTCAGTTAAAAAAAATACATTCGAATGAGCAGAACGTTTCCTTAACTTAAAATGTAAGGACAATTTTACCATATTGTTTAATAAAGTATTCACAAAATATACGGAACACGTTGATGCTATTTAGAATCACCTGACTCAAGCGACTGAACTATAGAATTAGTAAATACCTTCGCGTAAAAGTGTTCGGTACCAGGAGATTTGCGTTCGGGGTTCGCACACAGAATTGATTTTGCTGAGGCCTTCCCTCCCACGGTTGAAGAGAAACCCGGCATTCGGAATTAGCCCTCTCCGATTTGCCTTCTTTCTCGTCGCGGCGGTGGCGACTGATTGGAATTTTACGAGCGACGCGCCAAGTAACCCTGAGCGCAGAGTAATCCGCGGAGATCGCGTGGGTGGGGCGGCGGGGGTGGGGAGGGGAGGGGCACACTGGGGCTGGAAGAGGTGTGCCACAAGGCATGGAGCGATGGCCCGCCGTGGGAAGAGAGGCCAAGGAGAGTGATGGCGGTTGCGTGGAGAGGGGAAAGAGGGGGAGGAAGTTTGAAGTTGCACTGGCGAGGCCGGGGGGAGGGGGCGGCTGGCAGGCGTCCATCGGGGCGGCGGCGCCTTCCATCGATTGCGGCGGCGTCCGCGCCTCCATTAATCTCGGATTAGACTGCGCGCACCAAATTGCACGACCATATCGTTTAGTGCCACCGCCGCCGCCGCCGCCGTTCCACTACCTTGATTTCGCTTCATTTACACGACGCGCTCTCCAAGGACGTCGCATCAGCCAATCGCGTTTCCTCATCTCTCGCCGCTGTTTGTACACATACTGACTTGTCTACACAGCTGTTCAGACCTTTTAGCTATTTTACACTTGTCACTGCCATTTTTTCCCTGTCCGCCCTCTTTCCCGTTTGTGTGATTATCGGCCGAGTTGTTTGTTTGCATTGTTCTAGTCTATTCATTCCCTTAACATTTCAACATTTTTCGTTCTGTAAATGTGATGGATATAGAACAATGTACAAATATAACTATTACTATTACTATTACTATTATTATTATTATTATTATTATTATTATTATTCACAAAATAAGCGACAGTCTCCAATGAAGTTTGTTTTCAAAACTCTTTATAGAATTATAAGTAAAAATTCACAATAAGACAAGTCTAGGACACATTTTAGATTTATGTAGAAAGAAAAAAACAGTGATAGAAGCGAGATTTTCAAGAGAAATTTACCTTTAACTATCATGTGATGGTAGTTAGGGCTATCACACGAACGATTAATGTTTACTTAATTTTTTAATTATTTCTCTCTGTTCTGGCTTCCCTTCAGGCTGAATAATAATACTGAATGTGTTCTGTCCGTGTACAGAAGATTAGAGGATTGTGTTCCATTTTGACGTAATCAATTTTAAATTCCTCCAAAAAACACTGTGTAAAACCATTTTTTGGCGTTAGTGTCTGTGAAATTGTAATAAAAGATGTGCAATATTTGGACATCTATCTTCTACAACTAATGGATTATTTGAAAAACTCACGGACTACATTTAAGAGAAAATTATTATTATTAATATTAATATTACTATTATTACTATTATCATTATTACTATTTTTACTACTATCATTATTACTATTATTACTATTCTATTACTATTACTATTACTATTACTATTATTATTATTATTATTATTATTATTATTATATATACTTTACTGGAGGCAACCATGACGCTTCCTTAATGTGCTCGAACACGTTTCAATGACAATAATAACTACGTGATACTTTCACAGACCATTAATAACCTAGTAACTTTCGACAGATTAATTTTTTAACAGATCACCGGTACGTTTCTTACAGTAACTTAACACTTTAAGTAATAATATTGAAATTCTGACTTCCCCATAACGAGAATCATTACACTCGTATTCCGCACTGAATGAAGTGAAATCTTTTTAGACCTATACTCCGTCCAGAGGGGCAATGAAGTCCATCTAAAGGACAGGTAACTCCGTGGGGAGGGGGCCGAAGGTGAGAGGCCAAACGAGGGATGGTGTGAGACGAGTGATGGTGGGCCGAAGTAACTCGTCAAACAGCGCGTGGAGGTTTTTTCGTTTACAGGTCTTTCTGCCTCACACAATTTGGTGGGGACGTCGTACTACGTGATACAAATGCTATCTCTCAGCAGAATTTTAGTTGAAGCCACATTTTTTAGTTGATTTATATTTTAACAGGGTGTTCGTCATGATTAACACGGTGCACGGTGTAAATTAAAAAAGGTGGGAGTTACATCACAATTGTTCCTGAATTTAAAAATATACTTTGGTTGTGCATTGCAGCGGACACGAAAAAGGCAGCGGCGGAGGTTAGAGCAGTGGTGGGGGAAGCAATGCGCTTATTGGTTCTCTTCGTTGAATATGAAAATGAGGACGGGTGGGGGTAGCCCAACATATACCCGCCAGCTTGGGAGCTTCTTCATACTATTCATTTCCCACTCGTGTTTGACTTTATTCTGAAGAATAACAGCAAAACATTTTTGTGTACATCGGATTATGGTTTCACGGCCTGAAAGTTATACAACGAATAAATATCATAAACTTCGTTTTTTTAACGTCGCGTCTCAAGATCACGCGCGAAAGAGGGAGAGGCAAGGCAGACTCCAATAGGGAGCTGCAACGTCACTATAGCTCCGATTATTACGGCTCCCTATTAGAGTCTGCCTGCCGTCTCTCTCTCTCTCTCTCTCTCGTGACCTTCAGACGCCACCTCTTTGGCCTGTGATTTTAAGGAAACCCAAGTAAAAAGAAAATTGTTTCACTGAAATTTGTTCCACTGAAATTTCCCTCGTCTCCTCGAATCTGAGACTTCTTTAGGAAATCGAATATTCTAAATATGCAAATATTTTATAACAAATTACTCCAAATAATCACAGAAACACACTAGTTTATACGAACTTCCCACCAACATAATAAACTTAGCACTACTCTGTTACCTCTGATCTTCCTCCTACCCAAACATCTAACAGATTCCTTCATCCGTTCATTTCAATTTCGACAAAAAAATCGCACCACAAACGGGTAAAGCGAACCCACCACACGATGAAGCTTTGTATATGAAATTCGCTAACTCATACAATTCTCTATGTGATGAAATCCTTTGAATTCCATTGTAAATTGCAACCAGTTTATCGTACACGACTGATAATGTCCTGTTAACACGCAGAAATACATTTTTTAAAAATAATGTGAAATTGAAAAAAAACTTGGCATAACACCACTGGACGCACTTCCAAATATTGGAGGGGGCGTGTCCCCACGCCAGAGATGCTCATATCCGGCCGCGGAGCAGCTGCACGTCGCCCCCCGCAAACGTTTGGTGCTGTGAGGAATCCATAATAGCCCTCGCGAGCAGGACAGGGCGGGCGGGTGCGATGGGGCAGGGAATGGGACGAGGTAGGGCGGGGCAATGTGAAAAGGGGCGTGGTGAGGAGAGTGAGTGGAGAGAAGCGGGGCATGGCGGGGTGCGTGGGAGTGGAGTGACGAGGTTGACTGGCAGGGGCGGGGTGCGATGGGGCAGGGAGAGTGTCGAGGTAGGATGGGGCAATGTGAAAAGGGGCGTGGCGAGGTAGAGTGGATGGAGAGAAGCGGGACATGGCGAGATGGGTTAGGAGTGGAGTGACGAGGTTGACTGGCAGGGGCGGGGTGGGATGGGGCTGAGAGAGGGTCGAGGTAGGGGGGGCAATGTGAAAAGGGGCGTGGTTAGGAGAGTGATTGGAGAGAAGCGGGGCATGGCGGGGTGCGTGGGGAGTGGAGTGACGAGGTTGACTGGCAGGGGCGGAGTGCGATGGGGCAGGGAATGGGACGAGGTAGGGCGGGGCAATGTGAAAAGGGGCGTGGTTAGGAGAGTGATTGGGGAGAAGCGGGGCATGGCGGGGTGTGTGGGAGTGGGTGACGAGGTTGACGGGCAGGGGCGGGGTGCGATGGGGCAGGGAATGGGACGAGGTAGGGCGGGGCAATGTGAAAAGGGGCGTGGTTAGGAGAGTGATTGGAAGAAGGGGCATGGCGGGTGCGTGGGAGTGGAGTGACGAGGTTGACTGGCAGGGGCGGGGTGCGATGGGGCAGGGAATGGGACGAGGTAGGGCGGGGCAATGTGAAAGGGGCGTGGTTAGGAGAGTGATTGAGAGAAGCGGGGCATGGCGGGGTGTGGGGAGTGGAGTGACGAGGTTGACTGGCAGGGCGGGTGGGATGGGGCTGAGGAGGAGGGTCGAGGTAGGATGGGGCAATGTGAAAAGGGGCGTGGCGAGGTAGAGTGGATGGAGAGAAGCGGGACATGGCGAGATGGGTTAGGAGTGGAGTGACGAGGTTGACTGGCAGGGGCGGGGTGGGATGGGGCTGAGAGAGGGTCGAGGTAGGGCGGGGCAATGTGAAAAGGGGCGTGACGCAGTAGAGTGGTGCGGGGAGAAGTGGGCGGTGAGTGGGAAGTGGCGTGGGTAGGTTGATGCCGGGGTGGAGTGGGGTGAGACGCGATGTGCAAGCGGGCGTCACGAGTGCCCTGCTGTATTTGTCAGCGTTTTCCCAGCGCCGGTTTTGTTTATTTGTATTTTCTTATCGACCCGCGGGATCGATTGTGAGGTCGCGTGGGCGAAGGGCCCTCACGGAGCTACGTGAAGACACTCGCGCTCGATTGGCAGCACTGCGCAGCACCAGGTGGCGCCTTCCGTCGCACTCCAAAACGCGTGCACAAGAGATTCTTTGTAAAACAAATACGTATCCATCAGATGTGTTTCTTTATTGCACGATGAGTCAATGAAATATAATTTAAATCTAGATAAACCTTTTACGATGTTTGTAATTATTCTATTATTTCAAGTGGGATTAGGAATATGTTATCTTCGTTAATTAAATCAGTTTATTCGTTTTCGTAGTACTGTACTTTTTATCGACATAAACGCAACCAAACAGAGGAGAAAAAATTCATTTTTAACGGCAGATATCCGTTAAGGATTTTAACAGTTCTCCGTCAGTTACGAACAATCATAAATTATAGCTAACGATGGGTATGGAGAAATATAAATTAATAAGATACAAGTTTTGATTCGGTTGTCCCTTATAATTTAGATTCTTTATAATTGTTCAGACCCTTTGTTAATTTTGACAACTAATTAAATATATCCAAATATATTTGATAATATTATTTAAATGAAAATTAACGACGTTTCGGAGACTGTTCCACCTTCATCACCAGGTACTACATACAATTGGAAAATCAAAAAAATATTCCATAGTTTATATCAGGAAGAGAATATCGTGTTCGTAAGCAGCTAATTCTAAGATTTTAATACACTTGTTGCGCCTCATCATTTTGAAATGTTCAAAAATATATCAAGCACTGGGATATATTCAAACAAAAAAGTATTCTGCGAACCGTTGCCCATAAAAAACTGCCCAATGGTGCAGTTTCATAAATCAGACATCTGCAAAATATCCATTACCAATGCTTCCTAAAAATGCACAAAAAAGTAAAACATGATTGCATCATTACATTATTGTTACTACCAAACATTTGCACATGTTTGCATATGTAACACCCTACACATTCATAACCAATAACAAAGAAATTTCGAACACGCAAGCCGAGGAGAGAGGGAAGTGGAAGGAATAAAAGTAGCGCAATTGAGAATTTCCTTCCCACCAAACGTTCCTCTGAGCCAATACATTACGGCCGAAATAAATAAAGGCATTCTGCCGAATACCTTTATTTATCGGATTCAATTCGGCGCGACTCCCGCGTTCGAACCCGGGTCGTCCGTGAATCACGCCCTTCACCAGGGCGCGACATCAAAATTGGGTGGGGCGAGATAGAGCCTGGGAAGGTGGTATGGCGCAGGCACCTTGGAGGAGAACGTGGTGAGACGGAATAGTCGAATTCGGGAGAAAACGAAAAAGAAAGAGCTTGAGAGGGGCACCCCATCTACTTAGTTCATTAGTCCAGAAAGAGTGAAATTACGTGAAATATTGCAGTAGGTGGCGGTGTTCTTCCCTCTTGACACGTGAGATCCAGCGCCCGCCTATTGGTCGGCTTGTTAAGTTTTTCCTACCTCCAAGTATCTCCCACAGCGGGACGCATCAGCCGGAACAAGATCCAAGTTGCCGACATGTTTCTTAGTCTAATGCATGAATGAGTGTAAGCGAAAAGGAAGGGACAATATTGATTGATTGTGATTCCAAACGCGGCAACTACTGAGACCATTATTCCCGTCAGTGTAGTGCTTGTTTTTCATCGGGAGGTGGCGGTAATCTTCTCCCACTGGATGGCGAGATCCGGCGCCAACCTACCGTCGACTAGTGGGGTATTCCTCAACCTGGTATCTCCCACTAGCGATTCACCGCCCCAGCCGGGACAAGTTCTAAGTCTCCGATCGGTCTCCCAGCATGTGTGGTAGTGTAGTGCATGTTAGTGTAACTATGTGCGTAAGGGGTAAGGATAGGACAAGGAAGAGGTAGGAAAGATCGCGCGCGGTCCGTTAATATCTCGATTTTCATCGGTGTCTTATGTTGTTACTGCGCAAGCTGTTCATAAATACATATACTAATAAAATAAAACACTTTCCCTCAAAATCGAGATTTTAACATTTACGATTAAGGGGAGGAGTTGCTTTATCTGGCTGGAGTGGATTACCTGGTGACTGCGCTAAGCCCCTCAATTGCAACGCACAATATCATTGATAGATTCCCCAAGAGCGTTTATTTTGAGACCAATCGATTGTGGAGTTCAAGTTTGTTGTTCGGGGCAGGCCGCACAGTGGATATGCGAAGACAGCGTATGAGGTTGAAAACAAATAACCTCTCGTCCAAGAAACACAAGAAACCTTTAATCTACAGATTTACGAATTTCAACTTGGTTCATTGGCTGTGGAACGGTGATCTGAATTTCAACTTGGTTCATTGCCTAAGGATCTACATTAATTTGTTGGTCATGCAGTTCACAATGAACTCCTTTTTCAACCTTCCATTATCAATAATTTAATGAATGCGCCGTCCCAGATAGCCGAGATCTCTCAGGCTGAAAAGACGGCAGCTGACTCGTGCCTGAATGGTCGCTAGTTCGAGTCCCCGCGGGGTACGGAAATTTGCGTGTTGCCTGTATGTTTGTGATTGTCCATTCATCCTTCTTCACCTTTTGCTCCATTCTCACAGGGCTAACAATCTTTGGGTGTAGAAATGGATTCGGCAGAGAAGTGCCGAGCCCCAAAACAGGAGGTCTCTTGCCCTCGGGAGAATATGATGGGCTTCGGTGGGTTGAAGTAGCGCCTTCGCGTGGTCCTGAGTTGACCAATTCGCGACCAATAATAATAATAATAATAATAATAATAATAATAATAATAATAATAATAATAATAATAATAAATTAATAATAATTAACCGGTAGCGGTAGCTCAGTGCAGCGCCTCCATCAACTGATGTCACTGCAGCGCCTCTGACCGGGAGGTCCTAGGATCGAGTCCTCTAAATCTCTCTAAAACTTTCAGTAAAAACACCAAAATGTGAAAAAACATACAATCAAAAGATCAAGACTGCAAAACGGTGTTATGTAGCCAAAAAAAACCAGTTTGTCAGCTTATTTTTATATTTCGAATGCAATATTTAAGGTAAATGAAATATAATTGTACTGTTTTTATTATAATTAAGCTTGTACATATTGTTTAAGCAAACCATATTTGGCATTTTAAATATAATTCGCACACAAAATTAAATAAGCATAAAAACACAAAGTAAATACAAAAATAGAAAAATATAAGTATACCTTCAGAAAAAAAATAATTAGGTAACAGATGAAACGTTCTTAATATTATTTCATTACAATTACAATTAAATTTTCAAATTATTTCTGAGAATTTATTATATCTTCTATTAAATAATATGTTCCAGACAGGGAAAGCTTCGTTCAACATTTATACCAGTCTGTGCGCCGAGCCTCACTCTTGACATACGTGTTCACGCTGCTAAAAGCTGTCAAAAACTGCGTTCGTTCTTTCTTGTACCTCGCAGAGCAACGTCTGTTCCGAGAAATTCGATGAATTTGAAACGCAGTACAGCTTGTCGCCGCTAAGCTTCGTGCCTGGACGTAAGGTCAAATGTGACTCGCGCACGCCGTCTCGTGTTGGTAAGTTCAGCGAAGACTAACAAAATTATCACAATATTTTCAGAGAAAACTAACAATATTTGATCCGTTTGGGGAGCTACACCTCGAACGTAGCGTTTGCAGAGTGGTCGCAACCAAAAGCCTTGGATCCCTGCTGCAATAACTCAGAAACTTTAATTAGACAATAGGCACCATGAATGGTGGAGACGCTCAGTTCATAGAGCAACAAAATGCAGAACTGATACAAATTAACCGCGCTCGAGTTTCACAGACCACTGGAATGTACTTCTGAGTTGTCATAAAATGTTTTTCTTAAATGAAACCTTTAAAAAAGATAAATTAAAACAAGTTGATAATGTAAAAATATATTTTATGCAATAAAACTATGAATGTTGCAAATTCGTACAGTAAAATACCAAAATGTCCAAGTTTCAGGCAGTATTATCTACAAGTTAGTCCAAATTATCTTCCTTGTCCTATCCTCTCCCCTTACACACACACGCTAACATGCACCACACTACCACATATTCCGGGAGACCGGTCGTGAACTTCGAGCTTGTTCAGGCTCTGGCGGAGCCCCGCTGGTGGGAGAGTCCTGGTTAGGGGGAAACCCCACTAGCCGACGGTAGGTCAGCGCCGGATTTCGACATCAGCGGGTGAAGATCACCGCCATCTCCCGAGAAAAAACATGCATTACACTAACGGGACTAATGACCAAAGCAGTTGACGCGCCCGGAAACACGAAAAAATCAATCAACAATAATAATAATAATAATAATAATAATAATAATAATAATAATAATAAAAGCGTTGCTCTTGCAACATAATGCAAACCATATTTATGCTACATAGACTCGCGTAGTTAAACACTCAACCTACTATAACAAATTTACCATTTTCGACGGATCGTTTATTCCTTAGAATAACTATCTGTGAATGATAAATATGATACACTGGAAATTCTAGCACAGCGCGCTCTCCATTTGGGCGCGTCAAGACCGCAACTCGCAAGAAAGTTCGACGCGATGACTGCAGCGGAAGAGCACTTAACGAAATGGCTGCCTCGTTCAGCGTCGCGGCGGCAGAGAAGGGGGCGGGCGCGTCGGCTCAGGAAGTCAGCACAGTGAATACTTCTGAAAAGGTCGCAACGCACGCAACAATGAAGTCAGTCTTCCAACTGGTAATCATAGTGGTGAGGACTGGTTTGAAATCAATACACTTTCAAATGTTTGTTGACACTCGTGTCATTTGCGTGTGAAAAATAAAATACTATGCATGTGTCATTTGCGTGTGAAAAATAAAATACTATGCACGTGTGATCTGCGCGTGAAAAATAAAATACTGTGGATGGTAATCGGGTGATTTCCATGTGCCCGCGTACCTGTGTCCGTCCGTTATTAACGGCTAGACTTCTTCCAGTCGAAATTGTGGAGAACTTACCATTTTTTTCGAATCTTTTCTACTGGCTTAGGTGGTTCAGGGCATCAATATTGTAACGTATTGTATTAACAAGCAGGAAGACCGGCGTCTTGCAGGCACCGCGTCCTAGCATTAGGGCGCCAGAGAATACTAGATAGAGAAAGGAAGTAAATAGACGGTAGCTAGGGGCGTAGGCACCCCGAGGTATTTTGGGAACTTCCAGGAATCCAGGAGAAGGGATGCCCCAAATGCGTGGCGGCGCGACACCCACGTGGTATGAAGGGCCGCGCGAAATCAAGATGACGTTGCGCGTCACGTGGTCTGGAAGGTATATAAGCGAGAGCGCAAAGCGCGGGGATGGGTTTTGAGCTGAGTGAAAACCTCCTGCGAACGCACATAACTTGCGCCCAGGGCGGTACGGTGACGAGCTATGCTCGTAGAGCTACCCATGTGTTGCGTCGCCGCTGTGGAACATTTTTTCCACGGGTGACTGCGGTCGCCGGGGCTCTACGTTGTGCGCGTAAGGGAGGCGCTCGCTGAGGAGTGGCGAGGGCCACGAGTCAGGCAGATTTGCATCTTTTAAGAATCGATCCTGCGATCGGGGTATAGGGTCTATCAGAGCTGTACATAACGGATCAAACTCCTTATTTGTAAATACTTATTAATAAATATGTAAATATCTGAAGTTCATGTCTGTGATTGCTGTTGTGTTCCCACGACGTCACCTTTTAAATTAATGCAATGCCTCCGACTGGGAGGTTCTCGAGTCCAATTTCAAAAGTTGCAGGATTTTCAACACTAAACAGATATCTATGTCGAATTCAACCACGGGAGCGGCAGCTCAGTGCATCAACTGATGCCACTCAGCGCCTCTCACCGGGAGGTCCTAGGATCGAGTGCTGACGGCGGCAGGATTTTCGACACTAGCTTTCAGCTAGGTCGAACTCAGTCGCTGTCTGGAGGAGAATTCTAGCAGCCGGCTGCTCTGATCGGTAGTTTTCCGTGGTTTCACCGATGAACACCAGGCGAATGCCGGAGCAGTACCCTACCAAACGGGCCACGGACCACGCGCGATCTGTCCTTTCCCCTTCCTTGTCCTATCCTCTCCCCTTACACACTCACTTACACTAACATGCAATACACTACCACATATTCTGGGAGACCGGTCGGGAGCTCAGAGCTTGTCCCGGCTGGGGCGGTGCCCCGCTGGTGGGAGAGTCCTGGTTAGGGGGAAACCCCACTAGCCGACGATAGGACGGCGCCGGATCTCACCATCCAGCAGGGGAAGATCACCCCCATCTCCCGAGAAGGAAAACATGTTATACACTAACGGGACTAATGACCGAAGCAGTTGACACGCTTGGAAACACGAGAAAACCAATCAATCAATCAAACGAATTCAGCCGCCATCTGGAAGAGAATTCTAGCGACTGGCGCTCTGATCGGTAGTTTTCCGTGGTTTCTCCGATCAATACCAGGCGAATACAGGAGCAGTACCATAACAAACGGACCTCGCGTGATCTTCCTTGTCCTGTCCTCACCCCTTACGTACCCATTACCGACACTTACGCACACTAAACCACACATGTTGAAAGCTTAGCGCTTGTCCCGGCTGGGTCGGTGCCCCGCTCGTGGGTTATGACTCGTATGAGAAAATTCATGCAAGTTGACCTGTAGGTTGGCGCCGGATCTCGCCATCCAGCTGTGCAAGTTGAACGCCATATCCAGAGTAAAACATGCACTATAGGGTCAGATGATTAATGACATTTATCATCTGACGCGCCCAGAAATATGAAACAATCAATCAATCGAATATTTCAAGAACATTTTAAATGGAATCTTTCTGAAAAGTCGGCAAAAAAAATGGATATTCTGGAGAGTTCTACGAAACATGTTTCGCAGTGTTCAGAGCACCTACGGTGGCTTGCTCTGAATTGCTGTACTGACTTTCCCAAGCATGTCAATTTCCACTTTATGTATCAGATTGACGAAAATCAAGCCTAATTTTGTTACGAATCAAGTTGTTCAAAATGTATTTCTATTGATACTTGTTCATGAAACTTTGTATGCGCGGCGATGGACAAGCCAAGTTTCTATAGTTCTTTTATTGTTTTATAAACACAAAAACCTTCGTCTGAAAAGACAGAAAAAGGAAAGTTATCAGTTATCAAAGTCAACAAGAATAATATTTACACGTATAAATTATCTAGCTGCCATATTAACACTTACGGTTTCAAAACACACCTTGTCTTTGACCGTCCTTAAAAGAGAAATTTCACAGATTGGGGGTCCAAGAAATATATATTACTCGCGAAACTTTTCTGGACCGATGGATTGAAGAAATTGGGTAGAGTGGGGTATTTAGTTACGACATCAGCCACTAATTTATAGCAATGCAGACTCAGAAGATCAATCATGCCTTCCCAACTTTCTCAATAATTTGAGTTCTAACGTTCTCAGGAGTTCGAGGTTTCTTCTGTGATGGATCTTCACCTGCTTCGGACGTTTCTTTAGATTTTTTTGGAGAAAATCATGGGTACAAGTATTCTTCAACAGAAAATAGTTTGTATTTCGCGCCAGTGATGATGTTATTGGAATGTTGTCATCAGTGCTCGCTGCGAGCCTTTGCATTCAACTGCTTATTGCGTCAGAGATGGGGAAGCAAGGTCATCAGGCAAGAACATTTGCGCGATTATTATAATACATAATGCAAACCATACAAGTGATGATGGGGGGGGGGTGAGCTGTTCCTCGAACAAAACCAGCGCGCTGCCCGCAGTACTTCTACGCATGGAGCAATGAATATGTGGAGTTGCCGTTGCCAAACTCTGCTATGTTCAGCAAGTGAAGCCAGTTCAACATATTGGTGGGTCCTAACAAGTCATTAACTGCTCATGACGTAGGAGTATACAGGCAGGTTTCGATGGAACTGCGAATTCCCGCAAACGTACACACGATAATGAAGTTCTATCAAAATCGTGTTTTTGAAAATGAGCAGAAAATAACCTACAGTAATGGCTAGGTTGCCAATTGTGTCTTCGTACGGCTCTAATTCACAATGCTCTTCGCTTTGGTTCTGGAGTAAATCTTGACGAAAATTAAGGAATAACTTAGAAAGTTACTCAATGTTCCAAATTACATGGAGTAGCTACTTACTTGTCGAAAGTAGTTTTTCCGTACGGTTTGTACAGCCGTTAGCCACAAAAGTAACTATAACGAACTGTGACACAAAGCTATTCTGAACAAAGCTGTTGAATATTAAAATCGATGCCAAACAACCCAACTGAACACGAGCACAGCTACAAACCACAGAGCACTCTCACGCGGCGTGTCTATGCAACACGCTTTCTGGACCCACCAATACGGCGGAGGAGGCTTCCAGTTTTTGACGCCATGCCATCTCCCTGTATTCACAGCTTCATGGGTGAGCCGTCCCTCGAACAGCGACCGCCGCGCGGCAGGCCGTCCGTCTACCTGCAGCGCCCGGCCGCCCCCGTGCACCGCGTGCTCAATGAAGGGCGCCAGCGCGCAATTGCACCCCCCGCCCCGCCCCCGCGCAATCCACCGAAGCACGCGCCAGCGGCACTCCGCGGGCCGAAAAAAGTTGCCCGTGGAAATGGAATTGCAGGGGAGAGTGCAGCCACTACACCAGCAATTTGTCACTATGTGGGTCAACGCACGTGGATTCGCAAGCGAGGCGCATATTTTATGAAATACCGTCAAGCAGATATGCACGAAGAGATATTACGGTGTTCACTGTGTTTAACAAATGAGTTTAATATTGTTCTTTGTTTCACAGAAATGGTTGCAGTAATTTTTATAATTAAAAATAAAAATGATATGTCATGAAATAATACGACAAATCTGTTAGTTACATCTACGAAAATAAATAATATATCATCATGTGATAAATGTTGATTTTAATACTGTTTCAGTACTGTTTCAAAAACGATGAATAAATGAATGAGTCAATAAATCAATCCGTATTGTCCCATTAAGGAACTGAGGCTTAGTTGAAGAATACTTTTTCTGCCTCAGACATGCAACTAATTTGCATGATGCTACATTCATATCCATCCACGCAGTTGTTAGATCCCCGATATTAACTGCAGATGCACAAACTATGCATATTACGGTGGAAAAGTATTCCAAACAAAAAAGTATTGATAAGAGGTATTACTAATTGCGCGCACGCATAAATTAAAATGTATTTTATAGAAGATGCAAATTGGATCACATATTGAAAAATATCACGGAATTTTCTACTGTGCCAAAAATACCTTAACAGGCATGTAGATTGAAAAATCAATAATATATAACAAAGAGGAACATTGTGATTCAAAAAAACGACAAATTACTTCACATCAAATGAAAGGTTTAGAACGAAATATTTCACGAATTTACTTTGGGTTTTAGAGCCAATAGTACTTCCCTAAGTAAAAACAAGCAAACAACGGTCTAGATAAGACAAGAAACAAAACTTTAATTCTTTTTACACCACAAAAAATTACATACTGATATAATACGTGATAGATAAGTAGTGAAGTGTTCCTTACACGAGAAGACATTAACTGGTGTCCAAAAACGAATAAGTATTTAATTAAATATAGATTTGACCAATTCTTAAATTCAATATTCTTCGTTCTGCTCCTCAGGAGTTCACGTTCTGCTCCAAAGAGTGCGCCAAAAGCATTATGTTCATCGAGCAGACTATCTGCTCCTCAGGATGTCCCTGCTGTCCTGGTATTTCGACGTTTTCCCTTGTGTTTCGCACATGGAGAGGCGTCGTCAGTCGTGGGCGTACGGGAACTCAGGAAGCTGTGACCTCTTGAGATTACTATGAGCGCTCGGTAAGTATTTTTATTTGCTCTAATTATTTTTAGTTTGTTTTCAGTTCAATCGTCGTTATACATTAATAAACACAGTCACTGAGAAATGAAATGTTGTTGCCCATGAATTTTATTTTAGAAATTCCTAAACCACTTTTAAAACATCGCATCGACGTTTAAAAACATAGATCGTTTTTGATTGATATTTTATTAACATCCAAGTGTTTTTTAGTTTTGACCATGGATAATTGGTAACATGGATGTTTTGTTATCGATGTCGTACCACTAACTGGCACCACCAATAGAATTCCTTATTTTCCGACACTGTCCTCCGTTATTCCTCTCTCCAGTACACATTGGCCTATTCAAGGGCATGAAGATGTAAACTGTTAAAACACGCCAAGGCCGAAGTCGAATGCAAAGGAACGCAGAGGTGGCTGCAGCAGGTGAAGGCCACGCAGAAGAAGCCGAGGGGGCGGGGGCGGGCGCTCGCCCTCTTTGTCGCGGGGGCAAAAAGCGGCGCGCGTTGGCGCCGGCGAAGGGGCGTCCGTCGGAAGCCCCGGGGGCGGGGCGGGGAGGGCAGTGGGCGGCGCGCGGCGCATGAGAATCGCTGCGGAGGCGATTACATTTGAATTACGGCTGCGCGCGGCACAAAGCGGCTGCGGCGCCGGCGCCCAGTGCCAGCGCTTTGCGGCCGCCCCCGCCCCGCCCCCTGCCCCGCCCCGGCCCCGCCCCCCGCACGCACTGGGCCCGGCCACGCCGCCGCACGGCCAAACGCACAACGTTATTCCACCTACCGCGGTACGGCATCAATTGACGTCTCTTGCAGTGCCTCTGGCCGGGAAGGTCGTAGATAGCCAGTGCCGACGGTGGCTCTACCTAATTAGCTAGGTCGAATTCAGCCGCTGACTGGAGGAGGATTCTAGCGGCCGGCTGCTCTGATCGGTAGTTTCTCCGATCAACACCAGGCGAATGCCGGAGTAGTACTCTAACAAATGGGCAATGTACTACGCGCGATCTTTCCATCCTCTTCCTTGTCCTATCCACACCCGTCACACACACACACACTCTTACATGCACTGCACTTGTCAGGAGCTTGGAGCTGGTCCCGGCTGGGGCGGTGCCCCGCTGGTGGGAGACACCTGGTTGGGGAGAATTCGCAAGCCGACGTGTAGGTCGGCCCGGATCTCGTCATCCAGTGGGACAGAATCACTGCCACCCGCAGTTAAATACACCCACCACACTTACGAGATAAGACTTAGCAGTGCCTTTGAAAAATACCGGTATTCAACTTCCTCCCCCACCCTTATTAGGGCAAGTCGATAAAACTTGTCGTTTATGTGCCACCGTTTACTATTAGGATTTCACAAAATCTATTTTTTACCAAAAATAATTCAAGATTAAGTGAAATTTGGTTAGAAAAAATCCTTCAAAAATACTTTTTTTTTTTCAAGCCGTTTTAAAAAAAAAAAATAAATTATAAAACTTATACATCTAAAGTATCAGCTCAATAATAAAAAAAATGACCTCTATAAACGTGCATTTCTCAAATGACTCCTATTAAAAATTAATTTTTTATTCCCGTAAATATTATCTATATATTTTTGTTCCCTCCTTATTTTTAATATATTTTGGATTAATATTTATTTTAAACTGGATTTGCTTCCTTAATAATCATATTCAGTAACTAGGAACGAAACTTAGAGAATTTGAAAAAAAAGAAATATATTTTTTAGTTAAAAGGGAGTTCCGTTAAAAAAATTAAACAAAAAAGATTTTACACGGGACGTACTAAATGTCAAAGGAACACACTCAAAGTACTCTTTTTACGTACATCATATGTACATTTCTCTTCTAAACATATTTTTAATACAACTATCCTTTCGACAGGCAACTCGTATGAGTCAGGTGACTAAGCGGAAAACAAAGACAAACTGCATACGAGATGAATAAGAAATAAAATTCGTCAATTTTTACTGAGTGAAAATAAAAATTAGTTTGACGATATGGATCGAAATAAAACGAATTCTAATAAACGAAAAGTTAGCTTCGACACTTTATGCTCAAAATGAAATGATAAAATGCTTTTATTCCGTACTAATATTCTTAAATCTCCTTTTGAGGTTTACATTTTCTGAACTATACAAATATGTCGAACATTCTTCTTTTTCATTTTGATCTCATTATGTTAAATTTTCACTCAATAAATCTTTATGATATAGTTTCAGAAGAAAATAGATAAATATTTTATTGCGACTACGTGTTTTGTACGGATTAATGATGTCACCTTTTTATAAATGCTTTTTTGGCACCTTTGCCAAAAATAATATTTTAAAATAATATAAAAAGTAAAGAAATAAATGTTACTGAACATAATGGAGAATAATTTTGAACATATGTTCAAAGACAAAACAAAATCGTCATTGTCACACTAGTATTTTACTCATAGTACATTGTTTTATGGATACATTAAAAGGAACGTCTAAATATTGTATCCTTTTAATGAAATTTTCTTAGTTCATAAATTTCATAGGATACCAAGGCGTTAGAAGCTCAAAAACCTGAGCTATCACCTACCTTCAGTCGCTTTCTTTGATGATCGCTTTATCGCTTTTAGCGAGTACTTACGTGTCTTTTCAAACACATTCCATTCTATAACATCTTATTACATTCCAGAAGACTGACTAGATTTGCGATGAAAGAGTTAATTACAATTCTCTCGTCACCACTTTCAGCTCGAACGGAGCCGGAGAGCAGGTTCCCTTCGTAGCTTGATTACGGTTTGGTTGATTGATTGACATTTCCAGTAAAGTCCTCTATGGTCACGGGTCCTGTTACTGGAGTGAATGTTTTATTCTGCGAGGTGGCGGTAATTGGTTTCACACTGGATATTGAGATCCGGTGACGTACATTATGACTTGAGGGGGATTCCCCGCAGGTATCTAACCCAACCTGAACACTGTCACTGATGGGACAAGCTCCACGCTACCGATGTTATACGTACTACCTGACAATGAGTGATAGTGAAGTGAATGTAAGTGTGTGAGGGGAGAAAATAGGAGATAGATGACATAAGAAAAAGACTGCGCGTTGAGTGTGGGCCGTTTTTTAGGGCACTGGTCTGACAATCGCCTCGAATTGACAGGAGAAATCATGGAAAACTACCCATTAATACAGCCGACCTCTAGAATTCTACTCAAGGCAGCAGCGGCATTAGACCTATGTACGAGTTGCAGAGCAGCGCTATGCTGGCTCTAAGCTAAACTCAGCCGGTGTTCCCAAGGACGTCGTACCGGTCCACAGTGAGACGTGGCTACCAACTCCGCTAGAAATCACAGAAAACTATTATTGACCAGCGCCTCAGCAGCGGTATTCGACCTAGCTACGTAATAGAGACGCGCTTATGCTGGCTCTAAGCTAAACTCAAGCCGGTGTTCCTCAAGAATGTCGTACCGGACCACAGTGAGACTTCGCTGATACCGCCGCCGCCGCCGCCTCTGCCTGCGTCCGGCGCAGCGACGGCTCTCACTCGGAATCCGCTCATTTGCTCTTATTCGGGCCCCGCCCTAGCTCCGCCCCCGGCCCCGCCCCCCCCCGCCCCGCCCCGCCCCGCCCCGCCACCGACACCGCGCGGCGCCGCAAGAGCTTCACCTCATCTGCTTCCGACGGCCGAGTTTATGCCTCGTGAAATTTCAACTACAACACATTTGCGCTGTTCGCATTGTGCGGCGCGGGCGAATGAATTTGTTTTCCAGCGCCTCCGCGGAAACTCGCAGAAAGTGCAAGTATGTCGGGGGTGCTGATGGGGCAGGAACGACTGGAACGCTGTATTTAACTCCGCGCGCATACTCTGGAATGCTGCATTCAATTTGCTAGAGCCTTTTCTTCGTCGAATATTACGTTCACCGGAGTTTCGTATTTCTGCTCTGCTTCACTCCTACTTTTGGACAGAGAATGGAAGAAATATTAAAAAATTGGACAAACATTTTTGTTCAAAGTAAGGAAGTGAGAAAGTAAAATGCTCAGCAGGGTTTGAAGAATCCGTTCATTGAAACATTATCGCACTACCTTTATGTGATATGTAATGATTTCTTTAGATTGTGGTACAGTGCGCCAGGAAAGCCTCTCCATACTGAAACGAATCAGGCCTTCCTATTAAATACTGCATTTATGTCGGTAGCAACCACATCACTGGGAAACAAGAGAAGGGGACATTAATTCCACCATCTATAATGATTGTGGTGAGTACGCAATTTACGTTTTCAAGCTGCAGATGCTACCAACATAATTTAAGTTGCATTCACGCTCACCAGTAAGGTTCCACTGCGGAGAGACTTTCCTGGTGCGCCATATAAAAAATATATTATAAAACGGTGATGTAACGATGGGATTAATTCACGTGTTTGAAGTTAAATTCCCATACCAATGAGGAACGAGCGAGTATCGTTAAATTCTTACGAGTGCATTAGTACGCTTACAACGAGTTTCATACAGTCCAACGTGTTCTATCACTAATGGTAACTATTAAAACTTTTACATTGAATAGTTTCGGGGCAGCTGACCTAGAGGACTCACCCCATGCCATCTAGTGGACAGTTACGAATTGGGATGTCTGAGGTGATCTTGGCTCAAGACTGACCGTGAACGAGCACCATGCGAGTGAGGTTAGGGACGAATGATTAAAGGAAAATGTTTACATCAATGGATTGATTGATTGATTTTTCGAGTTTCCGGGCGCGTCAACTGCTTCGGCCATTAGTCCCGTTAGTGTAGTGCATGCTTTTTTTCTCGGGAGATGGCGTTGATCTTCCCCCGCAGCATGGCGAGATCCGGCGCCGACCTACCGTCGGCTACTGGGGTTTCCCCCTAACCAGGACTCTCCCACCAGCGGGCCCCGCCCCAGTCGGGACAAGCTGTAAGCTCCCGTCCGGTCTCCCGGAATATGTGGTAGTGTAGTGCATGTTAGTGTAAATGTGTGTGTGTGTGTGTGTGTGTAAGGGAGAGAGGATATGACAAGGAAGAGGAAGGACAGATAGCGCTCGGTCCGTGGCCCGTTTGGTAGGGTACTGCTCCGGCATTCGCCTGGTGTTGATCGAAGAAACCACGGAAAACTACCGATCAGAGCAGCCGGCCGCTAGAATTCTCCTCCAGACAGCGACCGAATTCGACCTAGCTGAAAAGCTAGTGTCGAAAATCCTGCCGTCATCAGGACTCGAACCTAGGACCTCCCGGTCAGAGGCGCTGCAGTGACATTAGTTGATGCACTGAGCTAACGCTACCGGTTTTACATCAATGGAAAATGTTTTTTAAGTATAAGGAAAGTACACTAGAGATGAACAAAGTAGATCACATTTATTTAATATTATTTATTTTTGTTTAGCTATTTAAGTTTGTATAACTGTATAGCTTTTCGTTTACCCATGTTTCCTATTTATGACTTTAGTTTTACACAGTGCATTTGCAATCATATGATGTAAAAACGATGGAATGTTGCAAAGGTTGAGCGCAGTTTAAATATTTTTGTAAATTTCTTAACATATTTACCTGTTATTCTAAAAGTATGTACCATGTTTATTTTAATATTGGGTATTGTGAATTAAGTGGCAGATTGTGCAGCCTGTACATCATTCCACTTTCATTCATATTATTCATGTTATTTATGTCTTCGACATGCATCCATTTTACCCAATATAATGCTGTCTGCAACAACTATATAAAAATACATTTGTGGAAGTAAATTTTTGTACATATGACGGTATGTATTATATTGTACTTACTTTTGTTAAAGGATATATTGGTCGTTTGACCAATATGATGGTTCATTTACGAAGACTTATTTCACGAGATTAATTTTTCAAATTGTTTTGCTTTGTATCTACCAGCTTTACGCCTTAATAGAACATTTAATTTTGAATATTTGATTCTGCCTTGCACAACTGAATGGCCCTGTGGAACAAAGGAATATTCCCCATTTTGTTTGTGAAATTGAGGTATTAGATGAAATATAACTTCAAATAATAATTTTATTTTAGTGTAATATGTTATTTAAATCCTGTGAGTGTCATTACGCATCGGGCAGACACCTAACAAAAGAATTATACAATGGAATAGAAAAATATTTTATTTCGCCATACATTGGTATGCAGTGTAAATATTGGGCACCATAATAATTAAAATACCTAAAAAAATTATTTCAGAAATTGTTTTTTGCAAGTACTTTCAGTAGGTTTTTATTTTCTTCCATATTATGAAATAAGTCAGACAAACATATACATACATTTTGAACATGATTGCTGAATTGATAACAACTGTTACCGAACGACGCCGATCCCCCAACTCGTCCTCGTGGTCTGGGAGAAACAGACCCAGCGACGCATTGTTTTGAACTGTTTAATCCGTCAACGACTGCTGAGAAATTACTCACTCGACGTCGGCACTGAATACCAGTCCTTCTTTTTTAAGGATTCTTCTTAAATAAATAGAAAATGTCCAAATCAACGAAACGCATAATTTCAACCAAGACAATATTCAGACCACTGTGTCTATCGGCAGAAGTCTATCTCTGTGTTTTACGGATTTTAAAATGTTACAACTCTATAATGTGATAAGCCA
This sequence comes from Teleogryllus oceanicus, assembly GCA_964035755.1. Classification (NCBI taxonomy): domain Eukaryota; kingdom Metazoa; phylum Arthropoda; class Insecta; order Orthoptera; family Gryllidae; genus Teleogryllus; species Teleogryllus oceanicus. The sequence continues at coordinate 84,187,877 of CAXIVR010000003.1, forward strand.
AGAACCGTGGGTTTAGTTTTAAATGATAAAATCAGTATCCAGCGTAATAATATCAGCACTGTTTGCACCTCGTAAGTCAAAGAAAACGCGTTGTTAGGACAACGAATCAACAAAGTTTAATATTCCATGCTTCATGCCATAAAGCTGTGCAAATGGACACGGCCCCAAACACATTATGTGCAGAAAGTGTGAAGAGGGCGTTGGATGGTCGTGATCTTCCGCGATACAAAGGACGCATGGAATAATTCTCTAAAAGATTATTATTGCGAGCACACGAAAGCGGTTGGTGAGGTACGATCAGATTATCAGCATAGGTTGGGTATTGTGTAAATGATAGTGAGCTGGGGACTTATTTTTAGTTGAGGTTTGAGAGCCTGTTCTTATGTAAATTGTAATATTAATTGTAATTGGGAATTTTATTAATGTGATAGTTGGAAGTGTGAATTAAATGGATCCATGTTTCGAGGAGGTGCATATTAGGGTAGCTCCGTAGATGGAAGGATTCTTTTTAATAAATAGCTGAATATAGTCAGTCGCAAGTAGGTGTTTCATACGAAACACAGACGGGGAAAGTCGCGACCGCGCATTAATTTGTGGGAACATTAAGCCACAGTAATAGCCGAGCGTTCAATGGACAACATTCTGCTAGTCAGCCGAGGAGCCAGCGATCAAGACATTTTAGTAAGCTTACGAACTATAGCCAAACCCGTACGGTGTTTTAATGTTTTAAAGTGAAAAGTAGTCACAGAAAATTAATAGAATTGTAATGCATAGATTATAAGAATAAATGTTAAATGTTATTGTTGAAAAGGCTGATAATTTATAGTAGTTGCCAACAATCTAATGATTGATTTCAATCAGTAGAACTTTCAGGAATCGTGATTATGTATAGAATTACTCGTCCACATGCAACAGGTAAGGAGTAATATGTTGTATGTCGAACCCATTGTAAAATTGGAAGATAACTTTTAATAATTTAACGTTATAAATATTTCACAAATACTAGCCTACTGCGGAGCTTGACAAGAAAGATTTATATGGTATAAAATGGTAATGTTACTTACCAAAGCGTTCCCTATTCCGTCATCAACCTTCTTAACCCTTTAGAACTGCTGTAACACAAGTTTTATAAATTATTTGGGGAATTATTCACGCAGGCTTGTTATAGTTTATCGACCAATACTCGTCAAGTCTTTGGTGGCCGTAATAACTTGTTCTCCGGCTAACTTCTTGCAATTTTGCTGCTCTGCAACACGTATTCTATTACCGTGGAGTCATAAAGTAAAATAATGAAGTCTATTTTTACGTAGACTTTAAAAAGTGATACACAGAAAAATGTGTATTACAAAAAAAGTGTAGAACACAATCATTTATTTTCATTTTAACACTCTTTTGAACTATTATTAACAGAATTCTGACAATTCAATATGTTTTACTTAACTCAACTTTATTGTGAGGTCTCACAATAAGGAGATACTAACATTTCAAAAGCACTTCTCTGTTACGACCTGATGGCTTTCTCATTTCTTCTCACTTACTTTAAACCAAGTCCATTACTCTGGTTCAAATGTAGTTCACGGACTGGAGCAAACATGGTGTTGCGCTGCTAAGGAATGTTGTGAAAAGAGATTCCAGCAACCAAGTAATATTGGTACTATTATTGTAATTCAACATTATTTGGATGGGGATTTGGGGAAAAGTTGGATTGGGAAACTGGGGCTCAAAATCCGTGCACGGATAATACTTCTCTCCCATATGTAACAGTTTTTACTGTTTTATTGCTTTAAGAACATTCATAAATTACATTACATAATTCCAACATGTATAGTATCCTCAAGTTAACAATCTTCTTCACGTATCCAGAAGTTTTGAATCTCAATTTCACTACATATTGTTTCGTTTTGTTGGGTGAAAGTATTAAGTATTTTGTTGCACCCAAAATTCTCTCAATGAGCACGAGCTCATCGAGTCCAGTGAGCATTTGAATCCCTTAATTCTTAATAGGGCTGCGACTGCGAGCTTACTGGCCGCTGAGTAACGGATCCCCTACGGGATGCTTCATAGGAAAGAACAATCGTTCGCGCGAAACACAGGAGGTTCTAACTGCCATTCAGGGAGCTTTGGGGCGTCGCCAGGACATCCTGCGGCGGGACTATTATTCGTAATTCAACATGTTGTTGGATTTGAGGAAGAGTTGGAAGGGGAAGCTGAGGCTCAAAGCAACCTGCGCAGATTATACTTCTCCCCCATATGTCACATATAATTTTTGTTTTATTGTTTTATGATGATTTATATTTCATAACGAAATATATTTCATCGTAAATTCCAACCCGTATCGTATCCTCAAGTCAACAATCTTCTTGACGTATTCAGAAAGTCTCATCCATTTCACTTTATTTTGTTTCATATGTTGGGTGAAAGTTCTACGTATTTTGTAGCATCCAAAATTCGCTCAGCCGATTCGATGGCCGAGATCATTAAGGCAGTAGTGCAATAGCAGTCTCGGACCAAAGGATCGCGGGTTCGAATCCCGCCTCCAGCGTGAATGTTTATGCCTGTTTATGTTGTCCATATGTGTTCTCCCTACAGTTTAAAAGTCAAAGTGGTCGCTATATGACCTAGGTGTTGAAAAATGACCTAAAAAAATTCTCAATGAGCACGAGCTCATCGATTCCTGTATTTAAATCCCTTCATACCGGGAGCGGTAGCTCAGTGCATTAACTGATGCCACTGCAGCGCCTCTGACCGGGAGGTCCTAGGTTCCAGTCCTGACGACGGCAGGATTTTCGACACTAGCTTTTTAGCTAGGTCGAATCCAGTCGCTGCCTCGCGGAGAATTCTAGCGGCCGGCTGCTCTGATCGGTAGTTTTCCGTGGTTTCTCCGATCAACACCAGGTGAATGCCGGAGCAGTACCCTACCAAACGGGCCACGGACGGCGCGCGATCTGTCCTTCCTCTTCCTTGTCCTATCCTATCCCCCTTACACACACATTTACACTAACATGCACTACACTACCACATATTCCGGGAGACCGGTCGGATGCTTAGAGCTTGTCCCGTCTGGGGCGGTGCCCCGCTGGTGGGAGAGTCCTGGTTAGGAGGAAACCCCACTAGCCGACGGTAGGTCGGCGCCGGATCTCGCCATCCAGCGGGGGAAGATCACCGCCATCTCCCGAGAAAAAAAATGCAGTACTCTAACGGGACTAATGACCAAAGCAGTTGACGCGCCCCGAAACACGAAAAAACCACACCAAACTAAATCCCTTCATTCTAAAGAGGGCTGCGACTGCGACCTTACTGGCCGCTGAGTAACGGATCCCCTACGGGATGCGTCATACGGAAGAACAATCGTTCGCGCGATGCAACGGAGGTTCACCGTTGGGGCTTTGGGGCGTCGCCAGGCAGCCGTGCGGCGGGCGCCGCCCAAAGGCTGAGCCGATTCTGCGAACGGCAGTCGGGCGGAGCACGCCGCCTCATTGAGCATGCGCCATTGATCACCGCGGCGGGCTGCGATAAATCAAAGAGAATCGGGCAGCTCGATAAGAAAACGCTGATCTTTATGTGAATCATCATACATATCGGAATAATTTAGATTGATGTCAGAACTGATTTTGCAACGTACGGCTTTGTTTAATGAATATTTATTCAAATAAGGTACATCATTGACTTAGAATATGTCTGAAAGTAGAAAAAATGGATGGGAATTAATATGTTTGTCAGAACACGTTTTATTTATCGTTTAAAAAACGAAGTAAACCATTCAATAATATATATTCAAAAAAATTTTAATGAACAACCTGCGGGAGGACGACGAGGATGTCTTTTGCACTCGCTTTACGTTTGGAATCCCCCTGTGACTTTAAATATCGAATATATAACACGAAATTACAAGGACAACTTAAAAACATTCTCAGAGAAAAAAATATAATATACAGTGATATACTTTGCTATTCAAACAAATAGCGTTTATACGATTAAATTATCACAGGTTCACTTACTAGTCAGTGAATTTTCAGATTATCAGATTTCTTGGTTTGTTACTCTGCAATATTTATGATAATTCTCGCTTCTGTCTACCGGGAGAGATGACTCAGGGCATCAGCTGATGTCACTGCTGCCGATCTGTCGTAGGTTCGAGTTCGAATGATGGCAGAATTTTCGACACTAACTTGTCAGCTAGGTCGAATTCAGTCGCTATCCGGAGAGAGAATTCTAGCGCCCAGCTGCTCTGATCGGCAGTTTTCTGTGGTTTCTCCAATCAACACCAGGCGAATACCGGAGCTGTACCCTAATAAACGGACCACGGTCCGCGCGCGATCTTTCGTTCCTCTTACTTGCCTTATTCTCATCCCCCACTACTCACACACACACACACACACACACACACACACACACACACACTAACATACAGTATACTACCACATTGTCGGTAGTTTGGTCGGAAGCATAGAGCATGTCCCGGTTGGGGCGGTGCCTCACTGGTGGGAGATATCTGGTAGAGGGAAAACCTCGCTAGTGACGGGTAAGCAGGCGCCGGATCCCACCATTCAGCGGGTGAAGATCACCGCCACCAAATATTGCATATGTCAACATATATGCTTGAAATTATTTCTCACACATTTTCTCGAAAACTCATAACTTTTCTGTGACCATTTTCACAAATGCACGAACGACATCAATTTCAGTTCTCAATAACAGTTCCATATTTTTCAAAGGGAATTTGCATATTGGTCCATGTTTCACTCTTCTGTAATATTATTAAAGACAAATTTCAATTCTACTATTAGAGTACAGAACAACTGATAAAATGTGAAACAATGTCGATTTAGTGTCGATAATTAACAGCTGGGAAGAGGGTGGAAGAATGATAACATTCCGTATAGAGATAACTCATTCCGTATATGACAACGTATGTCACATTGGTCAGCAAAAGAAATGAATGGCAACGCTACCAGAACTACTTCCGCGTTTCAATGACGTGAAGTGTAAACAGGGTTGCCAACAATGTTCATGTAAAGAGAGGACATCCGACAAGCCCCCCCACCCCACCAAAACAAACAACGCATCAATACACTTCATTTTATAAATCAATATTTAATTTAGACTAACATCAGTTCTATTTCTTTCAACTTCTATTTGCGATTAAGTAAAAAGATTCTTCACAAAAGTAGATGAAGATAATCTGAGCGAATCTTCTTTAAGTCTCTTGACACCACCAGTCATGCGTGTTCCAGTGTTCAGAAAAATGATATTCATGGTATCGTAGGCTTCCGCGGCCAGTCATGATCTGGGCTGTCCGGGTGACGCCGCGTCGAAGACTGGGGTGCCGACGTTTCGACCGACATATCGCGGTCCTCTTCACGGCTGTACTGCCTTGTACTCCTGGGCTGTACTCCTCATCGGCAGTACAGCACTGAAGAGGATCGCGATATGTCGGTCGAAACGTCGGCACCTCAGCTTTCGACGCAGCGTCATCCGGACAGCCCAGACAATGATATTCATCTTTCCTATTCTAAATTACATAATAAACGATACAGCATATCAGATGTTAGTCATGTGATAAAATAAATGACAACAAATGTTTAAAAATTTCTAAAAGGTGGACATTTAAAAGAGGGAAGAGGACGAGAGGACAATTGGCGTTCATGAAGGACTGTCTTTCCAAATGAAGGACAGTTGGTAACCCTATGTGTAACACATGAAGCACACGCGACATCTGCGAACGAGATTCCTCCGTTCATCCTCACTTGTTTCGAGTGAGGTCTCCGCCGTAGAGCCAGGGTCTGACTGGCTGGATGCCTCCTCCAATCGGCGCGGCCCCCTCAACCGAGTGACTGCTCCAATTGCAAAAAACCAGAGCCGATCATGGCGATTGCTTGGCTCCCTTTTTCCTCCTCGCCGGATGATACTTCTTTTATTTCTTGGTGGAGCAGATGCAGGCGCGACAAGAAGCTTAGTCGCTCACGTCATTTCTCCCGAAGCAATCTACTTCAGTGCCACCACCCTAGCGTGGCATGGAGGTGATTCACTGCGCGGGAGAGGTTCACTTGATGGATTTACGTTCAGTGACAGATACATTTATACACATATTAGTGATCTGAATCTAAGTGCAAATTAGAGGTGTTAAAACAGGATAACTAGCTTCATTCGAAACAGTTACGTGTTATTGAAATATTGCAATTTCTGGCCTACTAACAACGGAGCTATAACTTGAAGTTCAATTCAATCAATTCAAACGAAGGGCCTATGGTGCATATCTGCATTTATTTCTATCGACAGGGACATTGATAATTTCTTACTTTTGCAAACGAAAAAAACATGAAAGTACTTGTTACAGTAATTGCAGAACATTATAAAGAAAACCAAGAGTAATATCACACAAGCTTGCCGTGATTACATAGAAGTGAGCTTTCAAATGTTCATTATCACAATCACCGATCAAATCTTCTCAAACGTCTTATTTTTAAATATTATCATTATACACATATACCTTTAGTTACAGTGTTATTCACAATTTTTTAAGTATGTTTGTTTCACAATTATATTATATAAGGAAATCTTTTCATGCATTGTTTCTGTAAATTATAAACTACAGAAATTCGTACAAATTATGGTCTCGTTTTCAATTTTGTTTTTATAACTGGTTTATAGAAGATTCTGTAATTTTTCACTTTCACAACTAAAAAAAAATAACAGTCAGCGAAACGTGAAATTGCAATTTGGAGTTCTTTTAAAACCCAGTATTATCATCCCCGACGCAGCACGGAGTGAAACCTGCGAGTTTCAGTAACCAAATTCTAGAAGAATACGCGAGTCCGGTGTTCTTTTTCAGAGCGCGGTTTTGCATGAAAAGGGTATACAATTAATTACTGGGGAAAATTAATTTTTCTCTCTAATTAACAAGCCGCTTCATTCACTCCGGCTGCCGAAAGGTGCTCGTTTAATGCCACTGCCCGCGCGATGCGGCGGCTTGGGAAACTTTTAAATCGGATGTGCGAGGGAGCGAAAGGGAGCCGGGGGCGGCCGGTCAGAGGAGCCCCCTCTCGCCGCCCCGCCGCCCTCGCCGCCCTCGCCGCCCTCGCCCCCCGCGCCCCGCCCTCGCTGCCCACACCCCCCACCGCCCTCACCGCCCACGCCGCCACACCCCCTCACCGCCCCCCCCCCCCCCCCCGCTGCGTCCCGCCCTTCCCACCATCCCCACCTTTCTCCCCAGTCTCCTCCAACGCCCTCGCTGCCATCGCCGTCCTCATCGTTCCCCGCTGCCGCCTCCCCGTCCCAACCGTGGCGAACCAACCGAGCGGATTCGGTGGTGTGGCGGATTCGGTGGTATAACGGTCAGCCGGACTGTTGTACCCGAGTTTGCCGTGTTCAAACCCGATCGAAGCCGTGGATTTTTAAGGGCGAAAAAATCCTTCGTACGCCTTCCTTCGGAGGGGAAGTAAAACCAGCTGTCCCGTGCAGTAGATTTACTGCATGCAAAATATCCTCAAGCCTAAAAGAAGCCTCTGAGCAAAATTGAGATCCGCCAGTTTCGTCGCCCAAGATAATACCTCCTTTCTCCGCTAGGTGGTGAAAGGAGCGTATCGAAATTTACGTGGTTAGACGGAAGAGCGCGTCTCGTCACGTAAAATAAGGCATTAACTAAACTAAACTAAACCGTATCTCACTGCTGCCTCGACGGTTCCCACCGCCCCCGCTATCTCTACCGTCCACATAGCTGCCTTCGTCGCCGCCCCTAGCGCTAGAGGAAGCAGTGTGGTCGTGCACTGTCTTTGGACAGGCGCTGGCCACTGGCCACGGTGGCGCTGGCCTCTGCGGTGGTCCATGCCAAAGCAACGACTCACGAGTATGAGATACGATCTCTCGTGAGCTTATTCCAAAGAGGTATTAATTCACGCTGCAAAACATCTACGTCTTCGAATCTGGGACACAAAATAACAGTTTTACCTTATCCAATAAAAGATATTACGAACTTTGAGTAGCCGACTTGTAAGTATTATGCCATAGGAAAATGACAATTTGGGTTTTCTCAAATTGACATTTTGTGAAGTTTCTGTTTGAATGAAATTTTGAACGATCATTATAATATTATTTTGAATTAGAATATGAGAATATTATATTAATAATAATTGTCAATTTTAACGTCTTTTAAAAAATGATTTGATTTACATTACTCCAAATGTATCCTAAGTAATTTAGGAACCAAATTCAAATATAAAAAGCACCTCACTATTTTCAGTCAGGCAGGGAACTCAGAGACTCTAAGATGTGAGACAAAGCAAAGAAAGCTGGTGGTAAGCAATTTATTTCCTCTCACAAGCGTATTTGGTACAAACAATTTGGTACGATTCAATTTAGTTCCTACCTACTTTGTGGAGGTTCATAGCTACGTAATAATGATTTGTGAAGTACTCCAAGTTCGATTGATTGACCTGGTTCTGAACCATCCAAAATGTCATAAATACGATAACGTTTTAGGTATCATATACCTACACTCGATATTACTGTCTACCAATACACTTCGAAACTTTTAACTCATGTTAAATTAGTACATATACGCATTGCAAAACAACACGAAAAAGAGACAAGAAAATGAAACATTGTTAAAATATTGAAAAGATACAATTTTTCGTTGCTCACTTAAATTTATTTATTGAAGCAAGCACAGTGGTTGATCGTAATGCAATATTTTAAATTATAATCTCTAGATATTACGTAATACAAAACAGCATAAATACAATTCATATCTTCACGTTTCAAATTTTCTGATTCAATCAAATGAACAACGAACGCCTTTTGGTGCTCTGGCTTATATTTAAGCTAATTTAAGAGTTTCGTTGTGAAAAGCGCGTGGCAAGAGGCTGTTTGGGGCGGGGCGGAGGCGAGTGACAATTGCATCGCTGCTTCGGAGGGCGCGTGGCGTGCGGCGGGCGGGGAGGGGCGCGGGACAATCGGTGCTAATTGGGCGCCGCCCCCGCCCTCCCCCTGCGATCCGCGTGACCTGCATTTGCCCGCCAATTAGGCATTGCGCACGCGGCAGCGGCCCTGGTGTAGGCGAGGGCAGGAGCGGGGCGGGAGCGGGGCCGGCACGAGACCCAGGTTACGGCGGGGATGGAAGTAAGGTCGAGGACAGAGAGAGCGTGGAGAAAGAGGGGAGGGGGAGGGGGGGAGGACGGGGGGGGGAGGCGGGGAGACGACGGGGCGGGGAGAAGAAAGGGTCGGAGACGGGGACGAGGGCGAGGACGAGGGCGGGGAGAGGGGGGGACAAGGGCAGGGCGAGGGCGGGGCGAGGGCGGCGCGAGGGCGGGGCGAGGGCGGGGCGGGGGCGGGGCGAGGGCGGGTTGAAGGGGGCGAGGGCAGGGGCAAAGGCGAGGGTGAGGGTGAGGGCAGCGTAGCGACGGCGGTGGCGCGGGTGTGGTTGAAGGCCGTGGGAATGAGGTAGACGGAGGCGGTGTGTGAAGAGAAGGTTTTAGCAATGTCATCTCATTGCCTCTGTTAGTCCTGGGGTAAAAAGTTTTGAGCTCGTAAAGTAAAAGAGAAAGATCAGAGAGGTGTCTGTTAGCAGACCTCTCACATCATTAAGGTAATTACGTTATTTTTGAGAAGAAAATTTATTTTCAGGCAGCTAACATGGTTTGGTGGTAGGGCTGAGAACAAGTCATCTCGACTGTGACATAACATTAAATTTTCCGGAGTTACTTCCTAGTAGTTCGAGAGCCAGACTCCGCTTATGGAATGAGTTAAATGAAAAGAAAACTATTATTCCGCACGATGTGAAATTTGCGACAGTGCTGAAGTTAGCAAAAGGCCGAAAATCGTAAATTGGGAATTTCAGGAATATCGATGTTGATAATAAGGGACTACTTTTATTATTCCTTGCGGGACATTGCAATAGAAAGGACTAGTGGTGCTAAAACACACAAAATTAAGAGAAAAGTATTCAAATTTTCGAAACATTGTACTTGACCTTATTTCAAAATCTATCTTTTAAGAACAGATTTTATTCACTAAAAAATCTCCATCTTCATAATTGTAGTTGTGGGAAGACGTCGAAGCAATTTTGAATTTTTGCAATTTTTAAAAAATCAGGGATTGTAACAAAATGAGATCTGTACCATTCTCTTAAACGTCCTTCATACCAATAAAAATCAATTTTTTTCGCTTGGAAAATGTTCTAGGGGCTTCAGGTATTAGTACTCCCAGGACTAAACAATCCGTTTCAAATTCAAGGGGCCGCGACATCAATCAAATCGATTGGGGAATATCAATCTTGAAGAAAAACGGCTGACCAATTAGGCGCTAGCGTCACACGGACAGTCATACAGACGTTTTGCCGTCAATCGATTTTTCGCTATGAAGGACCCACAAAAGGTCTGGGTACACCAAGTATTGAAGGATTTTTTTTCTCAATTTAGCAATTAGATTTATCCAGTTTTTCGTTACGAAGGTCCGGCAATAAGAGATTTTCTCCCGAAAATAGGCCGTTTCTTCGCGCTGCATTTACACAACTTTCGTCGTCGTCACTCCGTAGCGACAAAGTAAAAGTAAACAAAAGGGAAGTGCAATGGAAGTGGGGTGTGGGCTTTGGTGTCATAAATAACGGTGTTCCACATCGGAGAGTCAATATTTGTTATATGATTCAGCTAGCTAGACTACTTTGTAAGTAGCAGAAGATTTTCACTCCCGCAGGTGGACAGCTTTATCTACATCTTCACCCCCGTAAGGTTCTCAAAGACACACAGGCATAAGTCAGGCTGATATCTGGTCACGCCGGAATGCAATGCTCTTAGGAAGGTCTATCAATTAACTTGGGCGGGATCGTTTCAACAACCGGAAGCTTACCAACTTTCGCGGTTGGTGCCGGAGTTATACGCTACTCACGTGCGTGAGTTGAGTCAATCCTCAATTTCCTTTGTGTGGGGATGGAGGGTACAGTCAGAATGAAGCCGAGACAATCTGGGCGGGCCACCGAGTTGATCAACGTGAGAGTAGGGAAGCGATATCGACATTGATGTTTTCAAAACATCGACGAGTTTATAAAAAGGTAGATGTTTTTAACCTTTATTGAAGCGAATGTTTTTATGAAAAAAGTAGTAAAAATTAAAAATTCTAGGTTACCAAGGTATTAAGTGTTCTTTCAAACCACAATGGCTAAGAGTGAAATCTAAGTTAAACGAATTTATATCCATAAATATAGCCTATTATTTTTATATTGTTCAATCAGAGAGAAAATGTTTTCATTGTTCTAACATTTCACTTTGTTTTGTCAGTTAGCTCTCAGTTATAAATTAATAAACTCGACCACAGTCAATTTAAATCCCTCTCACCGGATCAATAATTTAAACAAATTAAAAAAATTAAACAACTATATAAACATTGAAGGTTTCGCGGCGATGTGTAATTAACATTGATGTTTTCACTTCGTAAATCGATGTTTAGAATTATCAATGTGGTGTTGTCGACGTCGTTTCCACCTTGGGGCACGGGGTCCCAACCCGCCTCTTCACTGCGGTTCTCTCGTGTGAATGGCAACTGGATATTAGGCAATCGGTGCAAGTTTTCAATTTACCTCCTGGGCTTGCACATAGGCCGTCGCCGCTAACCGAATTACTTCACTACGCTCCGTGAAGTCTCAGATGTTGAGCAACTCGAGACACCACGAGTTCCTGGATGGGTGACCGTCTGGGAACCCCGGGGATCTAACGACGACAAGCTCCTGGTCAAAAGGGATAAAGGCAATCACTGACCACGACTGACTACAACTGACGGGGATTGACTAGTTTAACGGAGGATTTTCTCATATGTTAGACGCAGATACTACGTTATTGATGTTGTTACGAAACCGTAACGTAAACAAAGAAGTAAGATTAGTATTGTTATTGGAAAGTCATAATATTTTGGAGAATATTAATATATTACCGCGAAATATAATTCATTTATATTTAATGTTGGCAAGGTTCCTAAAAGGTAATTTCAGATTGACGGGCGAAGATTGTTTTCCAACCTGATAGGCTGACACCCAGAGACTGGAAGAAACTTATGGAACAATAGCAGACTAATGACTCGCATTCATGGATTCACGACCGGTTCCTTGGCTGTAGACTAAAACGGCACACCACAATATGAATGAAAAATATCTCAAAATTACGCATTCACACGAACAACTCCCAAGGTTTGCGCACTCGCATGACATAATGCTAAGAGAAATAAGCGTGAAGTATAAACTCGACCGCGGAGACCTCACTATAAAAGCTTGCATGTTGACACAGCAATCTCAAGAAGCTGTCTGGAAGTAGTCACGGAGCTGTGGAGGTGCGTTTAGATAAGACAACACCTGCATGTGCTAGCGCAATAGAACTCCGCCGCCGAGGCGAACAAAGCCGAGCGCGTCGCCCAGAAGCAGAAGGAGGCCTTGAGCGCCCGCCCGCCCCCGCAGCGACTGTGCACGACTTGTGCCTTCTCCAAGTTCCAACTCGCTAACCTAGTTCGCTGCGTTCCGTCGGCGCTAGGCGGCGGGCGGGCGGGCGAGTAACGCAGTTGCACGCGCGGCGACCGGGCGCTATCAGGCGGTGGCTGGGGCGAGGTGGAGGGGGGAGGGAGGAGGAGGCTGCCCTCGGCAGGTGGCGCGCGCCGAGTTCTATGTTCCCCGCCCCCCTCGCGTCGTGTAATTACACGGCGGCGCGGCGCCCAAAGCCCCGCGCCGCTAGCCCACTTTTCGCGCGGCGGAGTCGGGAGGGGGTGAAGGGCAGTACGGGCGGTGGGAGTGCACTGACAAACTAGCACGTTGGCCAAGGGGAGAGGGCGGAGGGACCGCGCGCTGGGCGGGAGGGACGAGAGGAGGAAGGAGACGCGGATGAGGGAGAGACAAGGGGATGAGGGCCGAATGCTGAGGCGTGACGGGGAGGATTGATTGATTGATTTTTTTCGTGTTTCCGGGCGCGTCAACTGCTTTGGTCATTAGTCCCGTTAGTGTAGTGCATGTTTTTCCGGGAGATGGCGGTGATCTTCCCCCGCTGGATGGCGAGATCCGGCGCCGACCTACCGTCGGTTAGTAGGGTCTCTCCTTAACCAGGACTCTCCCACCAGCGGGGCACCGCCCCAGCCGGGACAAGCTCTAAGCTCCCGACCGGTCTCCCGGAATATGTGGTAGTGTGTGTGTAAAGGGAGAGGATAGGGCAAGGAAGAGGAAGGAAAGATCGCGCGCGGCTCGTGTCTCGTTTGGTAGGGTACTGATCCGGTATTCGCCTGGTGTTGATCGGAGAAACCACGGAAAACTACCGATCAGAGCAGCCGGCCGCTAGAATTCTCCTCCAGACAGCGACTGAATTCGACCTAGCTGAAAAGCTAGTGTCGAAAATCCTGCCGCCGTGGGAGTGGGAACTAGGACCTCCCGGTCAGAAGCGCTACATGACATCAGTTGATGCACTTAGTTACCGCTTCCGGTGTGACGGGGGAGGAGTAATGGCGGTGTCGATGCGAGATAAAGCAGTATGCCTGACATGCCTGTTTGGTAGGGTACTGCCAAATGGGGCTGAATATGGCGGTGATAGTACGGAGTGATGGCAGTGACGAGGCAGTGATGGCGAGGGGAGGGGCAGGAGGGCTGGAATCTGATTGTCGAAGGGAGGCGGCCGGGATTCGAATGGCAGTCGGAGGGTGACATGAGTGATTAAGGGATTGGTAACGGAACATGGCTGGGTGATGAAGAAATAACAGGGCAGAAACTTGCCGGTGATGGAGTGCACGGGGTAGCAAGGGTATGACGCTACTCGAGCACATACCACTGCAATGCCCTCTGCAGAAGGGCGAAAGGGAGGGTGATCTATTCTCAAAGAAACCCAGAAACTATTTTGCACTTCTCATAAACGCCTTTTTAAAGCAGAGGTTTTACCAAAATAATAATGCTCAAATGTAAAACGTAAGCTTTTTGTCTTTTAAATGTATGAGATTTAGGCTCATTATTGTGCATAAAGATGATAGAAATTGTTTGAATGATCTACGCAACAACCTAAGTACCAGTTGCAAGTATCAATTTTCGCCAGACAGAAAGTCGTGCTACTACACGTATGTACACGACAGAACGGGCAGCTACTATCATATAACTCCTAGGACTAGTTGTGGCAAATGCGACAAACCCTGTGTCTTCACAAATGTCAAGGCCGGAGGAGCAGCTCTCGTTTTACCCAAGTATCAATTTCTTCATGAATGAACAGGAGTCGCATTTCTTCTTAGAAAATAATTATACAGCATTTCACTTCTCATTTACTACATATTACGAGTAAGAAGCATTATCCTCATTCCTGCAAGAGGAAAATAATCCAACAAATTTTGCAACTACTAAGTAATGTAAGTTACAGAAGGTTTATTCTCCTATAAATTCCTGTATAAAGAGACTGGGGCTTGGAAAATAAAAAGTTGTCAAGAGTATTCGGTAGATGGTAAAGAAATAGTAAGTCTCGTGATGGATAATGACTAGGTATGTAATACACATTATCTGGCATAATTTTGCATATAAAATAAAATTTAAAAGAGAAAGATAACTACGATAAGGAGGGAAAAATCAGAAGAAATTTAACAGGGCAGTTTTTTAAGGATGGCAATTTATGTATACTTTTTAACACAGGATCGGAAATTCTCATAAACAGCGTGATCGTTAATGATCATGTCAATGAATAACGTTACCTACCTAAGCGGAACGGCTTAGGGCAATGGAGCGAGATCTAGCAACAGATCCATAAAAAAAGTGCACAAAATGAATTATCGTATATTATTGACATAGATAAGATGAGAACAAAGATAAAAGTAATTTAATGCGAAGAGGATCTCTTTAAGTGAGGGAGAAAATATGCGTAATAATAGGGTTCCTATGTTTATGACCTAAAAATGTTTGAAATATGCAAGCATTTATGACCTAAAAATATGACCATAAATATGACTTGAAATATACATTCAAAATATTTCCGATGTTTAAATAAGAAATTAAAAATATACTTTTAAAATTTAGCACCTTCACAATTCACCCCTTCTCCTTTGGCGCCCCGAGAAGACCAAATCTGACAAAACTAAACTAACACTTCCTTCGCATCTGGTGCTTTATACGCTTTCTTTTTCTCCTTCGATCTATCTGTATCTATCTTTATCTATATCTTCTTCGTCCTTAGTCTCCTTTATCACATACATATATTGATAGGAAAGACCGACCACAATTAAATACAGACAACGTAAGGAATTTAAAATCTCTTTGAGATGACTGCAAGGAAGTGGGTGAAAGTGGAATCAAAAACAGGTCATAAACATCTGTGCCCTACTAATGAATATTAAAAAAGTAACTTACCTAATCATTTTGCATTTCTACTTCAGATATACTATTACCACCAGTCAAATGGTAGTTTGGTGGGAAAAATAGAGATAATTTTTCTTTCTATTCGATATTTAACGGGATGTTGCATTCGAATTGTAACTTTGCTACTTCGTACCTGTTTTGCGTTCTGAGTAAACTGCAACGAAACAGCAATAATGTTTTTTAATTTTTCTCCCATAACCGGAAAAACACTGCATTTTTAGTGGAATATGTTCTCAATAACATTACATTTCCAACATATAATATTTTTATTATTTATTATTTTTGTGGAGTTTTTAAATAGATAAAAAATCTTTAAATATTTTTAGGATTTACTTCCTTTCTTCCGCAAGTGACTAGTCCAAACGGTGTTTAAAGGGAACAAAGGGCTTTGTCAGTGAGCTGTCGTCTTGCGGTGCAGCAAGGAAGTAAGCATTTCGTGCCGCAATGGACCGGGCGGGGGAGGGATAGCAGCTCTGGCCGGTGCAGCGCCGCACACTAAGCAACTTCTCGTTCTGCAGCAGGGAGGGCTGTCGCCTCTTCCAAGAAGGTAGGCGAAAAGCAGCTAGGGGCGAGCGAGTGGAACGGAAGAAAGCGGAACGAGAGAGGCGAGTGGGGCGAGCGGGACGTGGCAGGCTAGGGCGGGGCATGGCGGGGCGGGGGCGGGGACCGGATTGGCGGCGCGAGGCGAGCGAGGCGGGGAGGGACGTATGGGACAGCGGGGCGGGGCGAGGGCAAGGCGGGAGAATGGGGCCAGGCGAGTGGAGTAGGGCACGCGGAACGGGACGGATGGGGTGGGCGAGCATGGCGAGCGGGATATGGTGGACGGAGCGAGCGGGGCGGGGCTAGTGGAGCGGGGCGAGGTGGGGTGAGACGTGGCGAGGCGTGGCGGGGTGTGGCGGGGCGGGGCGGGGCGGGGCGGGGCGGGGCGAGAGGAATCCATCTTCCCGTTCCGCGCTCATCTGTCCGGAGTTTCGAGGCGGTGCTGAATGGGCGCGAGAGGGACTGCGCGATGGCGCTGCGCAATAAGTTGAAGCTTCGGAGGAAGTGGCGACGGCTGCTTCCAGCGAACAAGTGAACGCAGCCTCCATATTCTTCGTACATCTCGCCGTCTTACTCCCCTTTCTGTATAAGCCACACGAAATACCATTCCAGACAGCCAAATCCTCTCTGAGCAGCTTTCTTAAGAGAAACGAGGGTCCTTGATGCTCTGTATTAGGACACGCAATAAACTAAGCGGGAAGACGGTACGTCGGTTAACAAGAAAAATAGAGTGGTTTTGACGACCGTTCATCGGATTTCATTAATATGTTCCTAAATGTCTACAATACACGAATTTTAGTTTTAGACATTACAAAAAAGACAATGAAAAAATTGTGGAATGATAAACCACTACGTCGTATTTTTGTTTGCACATGGTTGTAAAAGTATTTATATATTTCGTATTTGTGTTGCACATTGATACATATGTCACTTACCGACCACTGCCAATGATAACCCCAGCCATTATTTCCAATTCAATTACAAAGCATATAATGGCTTTTTGATCATCGCAAAAATCAATGAAACCTTTCTAATTCATTCAAATTTCTAATTATCTGGTTAGAATTACGTTTTAAAATTGTGCAAAGTAAATCCCTAACTATCCAAAATATTCAGTGCCTTCAGTAATTGGGAAGAATGAATACTACAGTATTTCCCTACAATATATTGCAGTATATTGCCTAAGGCTACACGGGGGAGGAATGTTTTTGGCACGATATGGGAGATGTACAGAAATTTCGATTTATGAACGATTTATTAACCCTGCACGGAGAATCTTGAAATTTATTCAAATTATTATTCAAAGACGGGGAAGTACAATTTATTATGTCCATTTGCGCCGAAAAATTAACTATGATATGATTTGGAATTATAGAAAACAATAAAAGATGTAAATCGTTTATAAACAATAGCAGTGTTTTCGTTCATGTAATTCAATAAATAAAAGTTACGTGATAATTCATAGAGAATCGAACTTACTTAATTTGTGTTTCTGAAACTTAAAGAGAACATATAAAATTATTTGTAAAAAATTACAAGTGTATGACCAATTATTCATATCAGGAGTATCAAATCTTCAAAATCGCACACTCGATTACAAGGATATAGCATACATTTTAATATTTCAGCGCCACTTGTTTCGCAAGATTATCATCTTTTTTACACTTTATATCCTCATCTTGGTAAATGTCGTTCCCTTATGTAGAACACCAACTTTTCAGAAAAATTAAAAATAAAACCATTATAGCAAACGGTCTTTTTAATGCCTACAACGTTCATAAACTTGTAAGCGTTATTTCTTTCGTTTTGACCCTTCGCAGTTTTCCGGGTTGTTTATGGAACAGAATGTTTAACAATGACGTTTAAAGAAACTAAAAAACTTACAAGATAATAAGGCTTGACCAATTTCAAAACACCAGAAATTCACCCTAACTCAAGACATCTGTGGTCAACAGTAAAACGGTTATCTCGAACCAATTCCACAATTCCGCCATTAAAATTACGAACATCAACAGCATTCTCAGACGGAGAAAAGGCTAACGCTATCGCTCAACTTCTGGAAAATACTTTCAAACCTCACCCAATTATAAACTTTGCCTTCAACAACCAAATAGAGGACTTCTGCGAACAAGAGAAACCACAGTTGCTGCTGCGACCTCGTGCATATCGCCATCAGAGACCATGAATATTATAAAACACATGAAAATTAGAAAATTGTCAGGAATAGATGGAATTAGCAACTAAAGCGTTAAAATGTTAAGTAAAAAGTAATTGCGGTTATAACAGCGATCAGCAAGGCTGAGTCCTACCAGTGCTTAAACCTAAGAAAGATTCTAAAATTCCTGAAAATTACAGATCCATAAGACTTCTCCCTACACTATCTAAAACACTTGAGAAGTTGATTCTGGAGAGGATCAATCATTTCCTAACAATCTCAAATGCAATTCCGCCTTTCCAATTAGGTTTTAAACCAAATCATTCACCCTCGCACCAATTCTTAAGATTAACGGAAGACATAGCGCACGGTTTCCACCGAAAAGAGCACACAACTTCAGCTTTCTTAGACATGAGCCATGCCTACAACAAAGTTTGGCATAGAGGGCTCGAGTACAAATTGCATGATCTGGGTATTCCTGAATATTTAATCAAAATCTTAACAAGTTTCATTTCCAACAGAGAATTTACAGTTCTAATCAACAATGTAACATCAAGAACATTCTAAATAAACGCAGGAGTTCCTCAAGGATCATCACTTTCCCCATTTTATTTAATATTTATGGTTTCTCGTTATATTGACTTGATTATTTTAATGTCTATAAGAGGTAAATGGACGTTGAGAATAAATGTGTGCAACTGGAAAAGTTTAAATGAAATAAATGTGACCTTAAATATATACTGGTCAAAAATCCGTTAAGAAGCAGCAACGGGGCACAGTAAACAAAAAGGTTTAGTTAGCATCTCTTGTTGTACAGTCTGAAATTTCCAGTTATATTAGTATGTTATTACTAATGAATGATCTGCCACCACAGTAAAAGAAGCTCTTCTTTATTTCCTCTCTTGTACAGTTTGTCTCAGAACAAATATTGAAAAGTTCAAGGGCACGTAAGAGGGTCGAAAATTATTACCTTTGGACACTTAACTCTGCATCGACCAAGAGAGGATCATTTTGTGTCCACGGAATTTTAAATCTCTCATTAATTCATTTCTGTAACCTGGTGGATGACAGTTCATTAGCTGTTAGGGTTTCACCCAATCGGGAATCATCACAACAGACGCGTCACCGTGATGACGTTTTATCTCTTGATTGGATGACACCGTAACTAATGATGAACTGTCATCCGCCAGGTTAGAAAAAACCAAGAATAAGTAATATTGTTCAGTTTTTATCATAGCAGGGTGCAGTATCAAAATGACTAAATACTTATCAGAACCCGATTTGGAACGCGGGTTAAATGATAATTTTGAAGAGAAAGAGCAGAGAAATGGCATCTGTAATAAGAGTGTAAGTGAAAATGAAGATGAAATATATAATATTTTTTAATGTAGAAGATCAACCTATATAATGTTTAAGTAAATAAAGCATGTAACGTCATATTGATGATGCTCGTTTTTAACTCTCCATTGGTACAGCGCGTTGTAGAAAAAAGGTGGCTCAATGCAGGTTTAACATGCAATGAAGAACGTGGCTGAAGTTTGTAAGCCGAGGCGAAAACCAAGGTTTATTTATTTATTTATTTTACGTCAAAAACAGTTAAAAGTGCGTATGACGTGCTATGGGGAAAAGTGAATTGTGTGCACATTTTCAAAATTCTGTGATCCCTACACTAAGTCCTATACTACATGCATTTTGAAAAGAAAAAAAATCTCCCATGTAATAAAATCTATTTTCAAGAATAAATAAGCAATACATTTTGGGCTCTTATCCATGCTCATAACTAAGTCGTTTATTTCTTTAGGGACTTCCTCATGGACGACGGCTGTTCGAGTTTCCTTTCGTTCCTATGTGTTTGCAGTATAATAATGTGGATATAATAGCACATTGTTAAGATAAACTATTACTTGTGTTGAGAAAAATGAGTTACCTTACACATTCAATTAACTGACCTATGAATAAAATGATTCCTTTTGGTCAAATGAATGTCACACCGCATAAATTTTACCCTGCGCTTGGTTGAGCCAAAGTATTTCATGTTCCATCAGTTCCATCTCCCCTTCAGTCCACCTCCAGTTGATTGTGTCTCGGCCTCCGAGGGGCAACACGCGGCTCCCCTCTCCGCCCCCGCCGGCCCCGCCGCCCATCGCCGGCGGAGCGGGAGACGCGTTATCGAAAAGACATTTGCCGGTCGCGCGGCGATGGATCATCCGGGAGGCGGTCGTTAGCGCTGGCGGCGGCGGCAGAAGGCAGTCCCTCGCGCCCACATCGCCGCCGCCCGCGCCGCCGCCCCCACCGCCCCGCCGCCGCCAGCCACGCCCCCGCCACTCTGCCATCCCTCCTGCCGCCGCCTTCCCACCACCAGCGTTGCCGCCCCCCCCCGCCGTCACTCGTCGCGCCAAAAGGAGAAAGCTCTCAAGATGCGACGCCCGGAGACCACACAGCTCCATCGTGTGTATTTTATACTACTTTACTCGTTGCGTCCCGATATTAAGATATTCACTATGTCTCGGGAACCTTCAACGGCAAGAGGTTTTGCTTATGCTAGAACCACTGTGCTGTGTAGAACCACACGTGCAAACGTATTTTATACTACTTTACCACTGGTCTAGATATTAAAATATTTATTGTGGGTCTTTCTTAAACATTCAACGGCAAGAGGTTATGCTTTTGGTGGAACCACTGTTCACGTGCAATCGTATTTTATACTACTTTACTCGCTGCGACCAGATATCAAGATATTCACACTGGAGCGTCACGGGAAAATCTAGGCTTCCACGGTTGAGTCAATAGAATGTTGTCGGTTCGCGGGTCGCAAGATTGCCATTGCCTACGCTCAATTGCCATTGTTTCTGTCGTAATACATTTGTTTTCAAATTTGTTTTGCGATGAATGTTATTAAGAATAAATTACGCTGAACAGTTTCCGTTCATTACAAATGCACATCTTCGTTCAACAGATTCTGTTTCATTACGTTCACAAATTCGTTCATTACAGATTCACATATTGCCAATATACTAGTTCAATTTTACACTTCATATACAAGAGATTGTTAATGAAACGTTAAAAATCACATTAAATTAACATTACTCGAAATCAATACTTTCAAGGTTTTTTTTTAAATTTTTATTTTAAATTTTAAAACTATATAATAAATTATATGAAAATAAATATTATTGAATAAGTGAATTACTTTTAAAATAGTTTGGTTTATATATCGGCCTACGCGTACCTGAAAACTTTACTAATATTCATATAAAACTGTAATTTACATTAAAATAGTTATTAATATAATTTTGTCTAGATGGCTCTTTAAATGTTTGAAGATTAATTTCTTCTTGCAAGTTCAATGTTGGTTGGCCACCCCCGGCTTAAGTAATTAAAATATGGCATAAAACGAAACAACTTAAAAATGTGGGTGCGGAAGAAAACACGGTAAAATATTCATCAATTCAGACAGCCGACCTGCACTGACGCTCCTCTTCGCTTTGCTTCGACATGGTGCAGTTTTAGAAAGAGCGTAGAAGATTCCGAAATTAACGGGAAATTCGCGAAGTTGCTTTAGTTCAGTGGTTTCATGATTCCCAAGTCCTATGAAGCGAGATTCAAATCTTAAAACGGGGATGCATAATCCTTCTTAACTTGCGTGTCCGATAACTAAGTGAATTCACTTCACAATAACACAACCGTAAGTCATCGTTGAACTAGGTAACTAAACAAGGTTGATAGTAACGTCATTCTATACTTGCGTTTTTCTAACGTGGCCGATGACACTTCATCAACTGTTCCGATGTCATCTAATCGAGAGCTAAAACGTCACTGAGGTGACGTCTAAGCTCCAGATTGGAGGAAACCGTAACAGCTGATCAACTGTCATCAGCCAGGTTATGGAAACCCAAGTATAGAGGTCATTCAGTGAATGTTATTAGTTTGGTCTCATTTTGAGGTAAATATCACTTTAAAGATTAAGGGACTCATTACTTCGCGATGCTAATGAGAATATTAACAAAACTTCGTCCTCGTATGAATATAAATGATATTGTATTGTGACATACCGATATGTCACATGAAAATAAACTAACATTTATTTGTAGACTATATGGTGGAACTTGCATTAGGAAATATCACGAGAGCAAGGGCTTAGCAACGACCGTGAGTAAACAATGTAGTTTTTGTTTTTTGTAAATGCATTAAGAGGTGGCTGGATGCCGAAAGTAGAAAATTTGGGATTGGGCGAAGAAGTTTAGACGATCGAAAGGTCAGCTACACCAAAATATAACGAACGTATGGATTAGCTGGGTGAGAGAAGGACGGTCAAATGTTATGAAAAAGAGGAAGGTAGTTTAATACGAAGTCTTCGAGGGTGAATCATGCAGGAAGATTTCATTCGGACCGGCATCGCGTTTCTGAACTGATCGTAGGTTCGTGAGAGGGAACGAGTATAATACAGATAGTCAGAATCGGGTTATCAGATCGTGAAATTTTAAGGACAGTAAATGATATTGCAGATATTCATGTGGAAGTAATATTTAATCGAGTAATAGATTTCGGGACTATGTCATAGGACGTAATCGGGACTGATCATTTTGATTGTTTGAGACCAGCTTGGATAGGGGCAGAAGAGGATTTCTTGGGACTTTGGACTACGGCAAGCTCGGAAGATATTTCGACTGAGAAGTCTACGAGGGACATCAACGAAGTTAACCGCGGTATAAAATTGTAAATTCAAAGATATCTTGATCAAAGGCATAACATCAAATCATTTTATTAAATTCACTAAATTGTTTGCTAAAAAGGTAACAATAAACTTTGTTAAATTTTGTTCTTTAGAAAAGAAAGTGATCTTTCATTTAGTCAATCCAAACAGTAATGAACTAGGAATATAATCATTCTATTTCAGATTCCCAGCTGCGCTGTATAGTCTGCGGATCCTATAATCCATTATAAAGGTAATAAGGATTATAATATATCGTGACCCATTGACCCACCAAGCCGGACGCTAAGATCTTTGCCAGATATTAATGTAGAGAAATTTTGTATATCTCAGTATTACTTCGTCGCAGAAATTGATGCTCGCTATTGATTGAATCAAAAGTAAGAACTTTCATCACTGAGCATCAACTACAGTACAAGGCATATATTACAATGGATACTTACTTTTGATTGTTCAGAGGTAAACTAAATTCCAATATGAGGGAAAAGAAAGCGGAAGCTCAAATAAGAATGAAGAGAGCCAAAGACTCGTGGAAAACCCAGATCGGAGAGGGCCAGATTAGTGAGGAATTAGAGCGGGGAAAACTAGAAATGAAAACCCTGACGAAAGAGGAAGGAAATCGGCCTGCAAACTCGGGCATTCATGCTGCGAGTCGTAAGGACCTCTCGGCGCGGAGGAAAGAGCCGCAGGAGCTGAAGGGCGGGGGGAGGGGCAGGGGAGGGGAGGGCCCTCGGGAGCGGCGCTTGGCCTCTGCAAACAGCTGCCAGCGGAGGACGCCGCCCAAGGGGCGGGACGGGGCGGGGAGGGTGGAGAGCGAGGGGCGAGATACAGCGCGGGGGGGGGAAGGGGGGGGGCAGGTAGGAGCGGAAAACGGGAGGTGAGGGATGGTATAATCGGGGTCCAGGACATGAGATGGGGGAGGCGCATGAGGGGCGGAGACGGGGATGGGGACGGGCGGAGGCGTCCTGAGGAGGAGCGGAAGCTTAGGGCGAGGGGCGAGGGGCGAGTGGGAAATGGGTGATGGGCGTTGGGCGGCGAGAGTGGGGACAGGAACGGGGGCGGGCGGCGGGGACAGGGGCGGGACGGACACGGGGGTGGCGGACACAGGGACGGACGGTGGGGGCGGACACGGGGGTGGGGACTGTGGCGGAGACGGGGACGGGGACGGGGACGGGGACGGGGACGGGGACGGGGACGGGGACGGGGACGGGGACGGATACGGGTGGCGGGCGGCGGGCGGCGGGCGGCGGGCGGCGGGCGGCGGGCGGCGGGCGGCGGGAGGCGGGCGTGGGGGGGGGGCGGGGGGCGGGCGGGGGCGGCGGGCGGCGGGGGCGGGCGGCGGGGGGGGGGGGGGGGGGGGGGGGGGCCCAGAGGCCTCCGAGGGCCACGCAGCGGCTCCGCGGCGCAGGGCGGCTCAGGCCGCTCTGGGAGATTTGCTTTGTAATGCGCACCGCTCTGCAAGCGCCCCCGAGGCCCGCGAAGGTACTACTCGTCACAAGAGGAATGCGATAGTACATGTTGCACACCTGAATTCTTCATTCGGAGGATATGAGAAATTAATTGTATCGGCTACGAAACCAGAATGGATTCCCAATATTATAATGTGACAAGTCATATCTTATCCACAACATAATACTCCTAAACATACGAAGGGCGAAAAATACATATATTTTAAAATTCAAAAGTTCAAATGAAAATTGGTTTCTGTCGTTGAATTTAGTATATTCACTTATTCAGTATAATTACGTACTACATAAACGCATCAACGATGTCCATGCGTACTTCAGCCGTAAACAAAAGTAATAATTTATAATAGGAACCAGCGCCGAAAATGGCGCCGGCCGCTTCTGCTGCCTGTCCTCGCCAGCGCAGCGTTGTCAAAACGACAAAGGACGTTGGATTTGTTTGGGACATTCATTTCGCATCACAGCCATCCTGTGAGCGCTGACAACCAAATGCAAATGGATCTAGAAATATCATAATTAAATAATATTGTAATATTCTTCAAAACGTCTCCTTTTGACATAAATTACACGTTATTCTGCTTGTCTTAGGACGCAATTCTAAATGCTCTAATTTTTTTCACACTTTAGAAATCAAATATTGCAATACCTACTCATATTTCGAAAAAAATACATAAAAATATCAGTATCTAATATTGATAAGTAAATTGTACCTCTAGCTTTATTATTGCAGGTGTAGTAGAGTTTCGCAAAAATATGAAGTAAAAACGCAAAATCTTTGAACGTAGAAACTAGCCGATAAATACTCACATTTTCGCAAAATTTAATTTTTCTATTTTGTTAGATCTTTATTATAGATTAGATTTTATTACAGAAAAAATCTCGATCATCAATATTGCACTCTATTTTAAATTTTAATTTTAAAATACAAATTAAAATTTAAAATTTTCCCAAAACGAAAACATGTACTTGACCACTATAAAGATAAAATTGAAGAAAATATTTCAATAAAACAGTATCAATAAAAGCAATACTGTAGTTACAGGAATACACTGAAAATTCTGAACATTTGCAATTTTTGAAATTCAAACATTTCAACGACAATTCGTCGGTGGACAAAGTTTAACAAAAATGGAAGAATTTTGGAAAAAAGTTTTAAAATGTTCAGGCTTCATGTAAAGTAATATACCCGTTTCACACAACCGTAAATTCGGCCAGATCGATCAAGGGAACATAGCGGTTCAGGCGCTAGTGTCGACTACTCCAAAAGGTAGACGGACGGATAGACAGATGTTTTAACGTAAACTAATTTTTCGGCATCAAGAACCTACAAAACATGGATTCTGACTACACAGTGTGTTAAAAGGAGAAATTTACTACATACAGGAGCAAGATTAATCCATCTGTTTTGGTATCAGAGTCCTACAATACGAGTTTTTCTCTAGGAAAATCTCCGTATTTTGCTGCCGGTTTAGAATATGTTCTACATGTACTATTCCCGAAAGTAATAAAATTGAACTCTGAGAACTTATAATTTGATCGGCAAAGTCATTACAACATGGTAGTAATATATTATTTCAGGGTGATTTTATATTTTGTCTAGTAGAGTACGCGAGACATCTTGTTGCAGCGAGTTCGCTTCTTGGGAAGCACGTTTTAGATCATTTAAATGTTTGTATAGTGATTCTATCTCAAAAGAAACGAAACGACGACATAAACGGGAAACGCCCACAAGCGCCTTAAACCGAGGTTTGCTCTGCGCGTAGAGCGTGGGGACAGGTGAGTTCCTAGTAATTCTGGGCGAGCTACGCGCGTTGGCAGCAGGGGACGAGAAGGGGGCGGCGTCTCTGAGGGTAGGTGGAGGGGGGATTGGCGCACCGCCCCTGGCGCCGAGGGAGGTGAGACGGGGCAGCCGTGGCACATGCCATCGCCACGGGGGCGGGGCCGCGGCTACTCGCAGGGGATGCAGCCAACAGCTGCCCACCAGGGCAACTTCATTCGATCACTTCCTGGACTTTCTTTATACTCGGGTTTTTCTAACCCGGCCGATGACACTTCATCAGCTGTTACGGTGTCATCCAATCGAGAGTTACAATCCTCATTACGGTGAAGTCACTGTGGTGACGTTTAAGATCCCAAATGAAGGATACCATAACAGCTGATCAGCTGTCATCAGCCAGGTTACTGAAATCCAAGTTTAAATATCGATTAATAGGTACAGCTCATTTGGGCGTGTGTCTTAACATGGGAAACGGAATTTAAAGGTACCGTACGGCTATATTAGAGCCATTTTTCTAAATAATGATTTTTATTAAGTTCAGTAACTAGTAAAATAAGCCACAGGAGCTTCTTAGCGAGGTATGTTTAGTACAAATTAAAATCATCCCTTTGATGTTCATAGCCCAACTAAATACCTTGACCACGATTGAAATGATTACTTGACAAAAATTATTATCTCAGGAAAATGGAATTGGATAATTTAAGTCGAAAGGCACGAACAAACTACACCCTGACAGAGTTTTAACATCCAAAATTAAACTATAATCTTGCTCAAAAACAAAAAGCAATACGATATAATACACACTGAATACAACAAAATTCATGGAAATAAGCACTGCTCTGAAACCATTTCATGCAAAAATAGAGTAAGTGTGAAAAAAATAAAAAAATACATTATCTTTATTTACTCTAACAAAATATTGTGCTAACTATACAAAATTGTCCCTAATAGGTTCCTTCTTAGCTAGAGGTCTGTATTAATAAATTAAACACAAAAATATGAAATACTTTTGTATCTGAACCAGAATAGTTCATACAATCCTTCCAATCTCGACTAATCACTTCTTCAAACACAATGCTTTCTACAATAAACTCTGTCTTTTTCTTTAAAATTCTCAGTAGTTAACTGTAATATTTAAGAAACGTTTTTATTAGTTATTACACTATAAATTGGTCAACAAATGTGATTGACACCAGTTTACCTTCCAACTGATTTCCAGTAGCTACCTCTTCCTTTCTGAAAAACTGTGCAGTAGCATTACAGTAAAACTATTCTCTCTCAGCGAACAGCTGCCACCGCCGCGTCATATTGGCAGAGGCCACCAGACGCGCACGGAATGACCGAGTCGTATTCTCATTTACTCATCTAATAATACTTTTACTCATCTCACTAATACTTTTCTAAAAGGGTTCACGTAATTTTCCCAACTACTCCATCTCTGAGAGTGGGAAGTATCTATTTTGCTCTCCTTGAACGAATCGAAAACCGAGCTGTTTGGTTCCAACGATCCAACGCTTTGATTGATGGATTGATTTTTTCGTGTTTCCGGGCGCGTCAACTGCTTTGATCATTAGTCTCGTTAGTGTAGTGCATGTTTTTTTCGCGGGAGCTGGCGGTGATCTTCCCCCGCTGGATGGCGAGATCCGGCGCCGACCTACCGTCGGCAAGTGGGGTTTCCCCCTAACCAGGACTCTCCCACAAGCGGGGCACCGCCCCAGCCGAGACAAGCTCTAAGCTCCCGACCGGTCTCCCGGAATATGTGGTAGTGTAGTGTATGTAAGTGTGTGTGTAAGGGCAGAGGATAGGACAAGGAAGAGGAAGGGCAGATCGCGCGCGGTCCGTGGCCCGTTTGCTAAGGTACTGTTCCGGCATTCGCCTGGTGTTGATCGGAGAAACCACGGAAAACTACCGATCAGAGCAGCCGGCCGCTACAATTCTCCTCCCTACAGCGACTGAATTCGACCTAGCTGAAAAGCTAGTGTCGAAAATCCTGCCGCCGACAGGACTCGAACCTAGGATCTCCCGGTCAGAGGCGCTGCAGTGACATCAGTTGATGCACTGAGCTACCGCTCCCGGTCCCAACGCTTTGAAATCTAATTAAATAAATATAGAAAATCAGAAGGACAGATAGAGTGTTGCTTCGTGTGAATGACGTATTTATGCCCAAGGTACACTCCAAGTCTGGCATTGAAGCAGTGTGGCTCCTGCTTTATATGCAGCAACATTACTCCGGATCGGGGTGGGTCGGAGGTAGGCGAGGCGGGGAAGGGGTTGGCGGCCGTTCGGGAGGGGAGAGGCTGGAGATGCGAGTAGTGGCAGGGGAAACGGGGCGCAGAATTTGCTTAACCCGAGGCCTGGGAGGAATATTCAGATTCCTGGCGCCCGCGAGCTCCCCAGTGCTCTCTGTGAAAAACCGCGCTGTTCGTAATGAGTGGATTGCAGATAGCGGAGCCTTTGTCCGCCTGCGCGTGGTTGGGGCTGCCCCGTCAGACAGCGCTCCGGGGCGGGAGATATATGCAGCCAAACGGATGCGATGGGGAGATGCGGGGAAATTCATGACTGTTTACCTACGGCACGTTCGCATACATAATAATGAGCTACGCCTCGCCGTATCATTGCTTTGGAATTAAAACAATTTTTACGTTTCATTTCCCTGTCCCTTCAGTTTCTGCCATTGAACTTAGTTTCCTCACAGCGAAAAACGTTATACGTTTCACGATATCATAACATAGCTCGCAAAGAGGTGTTGAAATATTTGTTTGTTTTGAATTTATTTGCAATAGTTTGAAAGCAAGTTGTTTAATTGAAGATTATCTAAAACCCAAACTGTGCTAAATAAATGTCATTTGACTATGTTTGAACTTTTGAGCTATTTCTCAACGCAATTTACGAAAGAAAATCGGTTACACTTTGACTAGGGTGAAATCACTGGAACTAATTGACAGAACGCTTAATTTATCGCCCCCTACTGTTCTCGGAGTAAACGTCAAGTAATTCTTGTTTGTGTTCTAGGTAGTAAATATAGCACTGGGTTTTGAAATATAAGACCCACACTTATATAATTGTTTTGCACATAAATATGTAAGAGAAGATATTATGTTGTATTAACATCAAACCTAGTATGATGATCGTGAATTCCATTACCATATCAAAGTGTTCTGAACGCATAAAAAATGTAGCGAACACGAACGCTGCCACTTTATCACTCAGGCCATTAACACTCTTTTGAGTCTACGCAACACCACGCCAATTTATTGTCACATTGACGAGGACGTTCTTTCGGGCCTTTGTGCTCTTCATAAGATCAGAGGACTCCGCTGCCCTGTGCCACGCCCCTTCATTTTCGAAGCCTCTCAATATCAGTAATAGACAGCGAGATGCGATTATCGCGCAACTTGTGATGGAGGTAATTCGAGGGACACCGGGGGAAGTGCGGGAAAAAACCCCCCCGGAAGACCAACGAACGGCCGGATGCGCTCGGAGAGCGAAGGCGGGAGAGACGGGGCAAGGGAAAGGGTGGGAGGAGGGCGGGGGGGAAGGGCCGAAGGGGTGGGTTGAGAAGGGGTGCAGGAAGGAGGGGTGAGGCCATGGAGGGGATGAGTCGGAGAGGAGAAAGTTTGGGTGATGGACGATGGGGTGGGGTGGGGGGATTGAGTACAGGAAGGGGAACATGGTAGAGGAGGGGTGGGACATGGGGTGGATGGAGCAGGAGGGGCGGGAGGGGAGAGGGGGGGGGGGCGGGATTGAGTACAGGAGGGAACATGGTAGAGGGGGGGGGGGGGGGTGGGCGGGATTGAGTACAGGAAGGGGAACATGGTAGAGGAGGGGTGGGGACATGGGGTGGATTGAGCATGGAGGGGCGGGGAGGGGAGAGGTGTGGGTGATGGGGTGATTGGGCGGGATTGAGTACAGGAGGGGGAACATGGTAGAGAGGGTGGGGACATGGGCTGGAGGGGGTGGGTGCATGGAGGGGAGGGGCGTAAACGCCGGCGCCGGGCACTGCGCTTCTCCGCTTCCCACTTGCGCAACTCAATTTGCTGCGGTGCAGAGTTATGGCCGGATGTTCCGGGGCCGTTTCCGCTTTACACCCGCGCCTGCGCCTTCCCCCCACCCCCACCCATCGCTCCCCCTCCGCCCCCCGCCGTCCCACCGGCAGCGGGAGCGCGAGTGGGAATGCCTGGCTCACGGCTGGGAGGAAGGAAGCTCGCGACGGCTGATACAGAGTGCGTTTGAAAGCTACACTGCGGAAGCCACGGAAGGTAACTTCCTGGCGGAACACAACGAAAGACTTGCGCCTCATGTCTCACCTGACCCCAGAGAGACCACTTGTTCCAACGCTCGCATATGCTACGAAACCAAAGTGAATGTTCAAGTGAATGTTCTAACGGCAGTCAAGGGCAGATAAAAGGACGTGAGGCTTTGGTTCACATCTCGTTCCCCTTGAACCTAGCAAAAGTACTCGTCTCCATTTGAATAAATAATAAACTAATTGGGTAGATATACCTTAAAATAGTCAAGGTACATGATAAAACAACACTTGCTCATCCTTGTACTTCCTCGATCCCTGCCTGACTATGGTACTGGTTCCGGTTACTGGCTGTTGAAGAGAACTATATTTTCAGAATACTTCAAAAGAATTGTTCATTTTAATCAGAATGTTTGTCATGATTTATAAGACAATTTGTTAAAAGCATGATCAGCAAAAAATATTTTCTATTCATTTCAATATCACATTAACAAAAACACTTATTGCCAACTTGGGTCTACGTTTTGGACGAAAATAATTCCAAAGCATCCTTGCTATTCTCTTCTCGTTAAAGCCTACCTTTCTGGACAATATCAGTCATTTCGAATTCATACGATTATGAAACTACCAATCAGCCTATCGGACGACATTTATAACGGCAAAGAGAATATTTATTCATTCTTTCCATCAGCACATCTGATGCAATTGCGAGGCGCAGTCCGCGGTGTTAGAAATATAATAAAGTAAGGAAAACATGAAAGTTATTTTTAAGTTCATGGAATTTAATTTTGTACCTTCAATTCTAATTTGTGAAAACAATTAAATTTTTTAATTAAATTCCCATATTAATCAAATATACAAATTTACGCGTTTAGAAATTACTGTGAATTTCATTTCCCTTATTTTTCATAAACTACTATTTACAGTTGAATAATACATTCAAAAACCTCTAGATATTAATTAACGTCCCCGACAAATTTCGATGGACACACAATAATTTTACACACACATATTTTCTTTCGTAATCCCTATGTATTCACAACCCGGAGGATTTTTTTATTAAAAAAATCAGAGGCTAGAAGTAAGGGAATGGACATTATCGGAAAAGAACACTGACTTTACTGAATGTTTACGCATAAAATTAAAAAAGAATAACAGTCGCATTACTCTAGAAGCATTACTGTTTTCAATGGAACGTTGAGTGGTAATGCCAATTTAGTTAAATTCTAATAGTCCATATCTGGAAACCGGAAAGCGGCTTTAAACTTTCACATCTAGTGTTTACTTTCTCCAGGTTTTTCAATTTATTTCACAAAATCCGCTTAAATATGTACTCTATTCAAAAAAACCTTTAAGCAGATTATTCTGACAACGCAAATAGTGACTCTTATCAGGTACACGTAGTAACACGAAGATTGCAATATGCTTTATCGGGACACTTTCCTAACAGAACTTGTTTATTACCGTGGATTTATGAATTTCATCTTCCACGGCGATGGCTTGATAATGTAAAATTACGATACTGGCCTCGGAACAAGAAATTCCTCTTCCTGGGTCGAGGGAAAAAGCAACAGGACCTGGAAGCTGGGGCAAAGGACCTAGCCCATATCGGGGGGGGGAGGCAAAGGGGCCGATGGGGGCGGGAACGAGAGAGTGGCGGCGTGACGAAACGTGGGGGAGGAAAAGAGGTGCGGGGTAGGGACCGAGACGGTGGCGGGGTCGAGACTGCTTGGGGAAAGCAACATGGGCAGGGTGGGAAACGGGCGAGGAACGAGACGGGGACGGGGACTACACTGGGCGGGGTAGGAAATAGGAGCGGGGAAAGAGGCGGGGGACGAGACTAGTCGGAGAAAGAAACAGGGGCGGGGAAGGAAACAGGGGCGGGGAGTGGGGGTTGTAGCGGGGGCGGTGCCTGGAACGGGGAGGAAGGAGCGAGAGGCAGCGATGCGCGTATGTTTCCCAGCATCGATCGCGCTTATCAGCGGCTATAGAATTTTGTAATCTCTCCGGCTCTGTTTCGCGCCGCCGAGGTCGATCCGCTTTTGTCGTTTTGTTTTCGGGCCGCAAATGAATAACTGAATGCGCAAAGGGAATCCGCGCAGGCTCCTCCTCATAATGCGGCCGGCGATTACGTTTTATTTTGCGGCCGCTGGTAATGCGCGGACCCATCGATATCCACATGTTAATTATTCATCCGATTCTGCGATGTTATCGCCGGGGCCAGAGGCGGGTGGTGGCCGGTGGCGGCGGGGGGGCGAACGGAGGTGAATGTGTGAAAGGGACGACTGCAGTCCGCTGGGAGGGGAACGGCTTCACCTTTCGGGACGACCTGCGGCACTCGGGAATCGCCCACCACGCGCCGGTCGTCCGGGATTCCAGAACTAACTCCATAACATCCCCGGACAAATTAATGCGATTTTTAAAGTAATTAAATATTAAATTTCAGAAAGGAAAATTCTAGCAGTCAGCTGCTCTGGTCGGTAGTTTCCGTACCAACCCCGGAGTTACTAGATTGATTTTTTCGTGTTTCCGGGCGCGTCAACTGCTTCGGTCATTAGTCCCGTTAGAGTGGTGCATGTTTTTTTCTCGGGAGAGGGCGGTAATCTTCCCCCGCTGGATGGCGAGATCCGGCGCCGACCTACCGTGGGGTTTCTTCCTAACCAGGACTCTCCCACCAGCGGGGCACCGCCCCAGCCGGGACCAGCTCTAAGCTCCCGCCGGTCTCCCGGAATATGTGTTAGTGTAGTGTATGTTAGTGTAAGTGTGTATGTAAGGGGACAGGATAGGACAAAGAAGAGGAAGGAAAGATAGCGCGCGGTCCGTGGCCCGTTTGGTAGGGTACTGCTCCGGCATTCGTCTGGTGCTGATCGAAGAAACCACGGAAAACTACCGATCAGAGCAGCCGGCCGCTAGAATTCTCTTCCAGACAGCGACTGAAGGAGTTACTAGACGAATTACTGAACTACCCTCCGTGAAGTCACGGAAGTAACTCGAGACATGGCGGATTCCTGGACGGGTGACCGTCTGGGAACCCCGATGCTGCACCGCTGGCGAAGGAATTAGGCATTGAATGACTGCTACGTGGCGGTGCAACAGACAAAAATTAACAGAGGACTATTCCAGATACACTCAATGCCCAAGAAGGACTAAGAGAGGTGTTGCGGAAAAGACACAATAAATTTAAAAAATTAAAAGAAGTTTTTAGCTGTTTTTCCCAATGAATACCATGTCAATTCCAGCACAACGCACTAACAAACGGGCCGCGGATCGCGTGAGATTTTCCATTACTTGTTCCCTAATCTCCCTAACATACACGCTTATACTAACACGAACTACACTATCACACGTGAGGAAACCAGACGGGAACTTAACCTGAACTGGGACGGCGCACTTCTAGATGAGGCACCTGGAGAAGTTAACTCTCGAAAACCAAAGTTCACCTCGGCACGGGATCTCACGTTCCAGCGGTGCAGGAACACCGCCAGCACTCGGGATATAACATGAACTACAGTTATATGACTAATGACACCGTTTACCAAGCCGGAAACGCTAAACACTTACTGTAATATTATATCATTTATTGCCAATAACGTTTTATTTCTTGCAATAAACTATAGACTTTTTGTACCCTGATTGATTTCTCGACATACTATTTAACTGAATTTCTTCTATTTGTGAAATAAATGAAGTGATTGTATCTAATAAATCAGTGACACTCTCTTAAGATAAAGACTGAATACCCCCACAAGTAATAAGTTTAAACTGGCATGGTAAAACATTCAGGTAAAACATACTTCCGTTACAGTAGTTACTGGAACTGCTCTCCGCTGCTTTGATATATTCTTGACATCTAAAAACGTTCTGGTAGTTCAGTAAAGAATATCCTGTTTTATTGCAGAAATCCACATTTGGATTTGTGTGCGGTTAATTCTTCTCCGTGAGGGGATTTGTCGCATTTATGCAATATTTGAGGAATCCCCAAAAAAGAAACCACTCTATGAGTCAGATCAGTAGAGCGTGCATGGCACAAGCCACAAGTGATAATTCTGTCCCCATAAACGACAAGTGAACTTTTAAGGAAGCTGAATCAGTGAGTGCGGTTGCGGAGGCCTGTTGAAAATGACAGCGAATACGTTCTTTATTTGTCATCATTTCGAAGAAAGGCTCCAAGATACGATGCACATAATGGTTTGACACATTTTACGTATGTGTCACACACACTCTTTCTGTCTGAGAGCGAACTTCAAGCGAGCCATCAAACAAACCGACTATTCAATAAAACTGGAAAGCATGCCTTTTTCAGGGCGAAACCTTCAAACACGGCGTTCCCAGGGGAGCTCAGCGCAGCCCGGCGAGTGAAGCCGAGCAGAATATTCCACGATCACGGCACACTATACTTGGGTTATCTAACGTGGGGGCTGAGGGTAGTGTCTCCAAAATGAAATTAGGCACCACTTTTTGAATCATTCTCAGTCCGGCCACAAGATGTCGAATGATGCGACCGCGAGTGTAGCGGCAGGACAGAGAATGACTCAAAAAGTCGTGCCGATTTCCATTTTGGAGATACTACCCTCAGTCTTCACGTTAGAAAAACCCAAGTATATACGTTGATTTATTCAACGTGGCGCCTCACTGACACTAACTGGAAGGAGACGGGGACATTGTCATCGAATCGGTAGCTCTAATACCAGAAATTTAAATCATGAAGAGGCTCCCGATTGGATGACAGTGGTCCTCTATTCGTTCCAGCTCGTGGCCTTGAGGCCGCACGTTAAATAAATCGGTGTTTAATAGGATAGTCGCCTTGTATTACGTACACGAGACGATTTCATATGAAATGTTAACATGGATTATACTCGGATTTTTACACGTGACCGATGCCATTAGGTCATTTTTACACCTCCCGCCTTATAAAAAGAATCTTTTTAATTAATTCGCGAACGTCTTTCTCAACGGGGCTCAAATATGGGCTTATCACTGTTATAACGATTCATAAGACAGGAGGTGTAAAAATGATCTAATGTCATCTGCCACGTTACGAAAATCCAAGCGTAATATCCACACCCTACCCCGGTGGGCCAAGGCAGAAAGGTCCGCGCGTGCGCCTGGGGTCCGTCGCCGCCAGAGCGCGCGCAAATCACCTTCCTCCACCGCCGGGCCGGTGGCGCTATTTACTCCGTGGCGCGGAGCGGCGCTTACGAGATTCCTGGCGCGCCGCGCGGACAAACAGCGCCGCAGAATCCGCTTCGCGAGTGAATCTCCTCCGACGGCGAATTGCGCCGTCCGTCTCCCGCCCCCCCCCCCCCGCCGCCCGACGCCGCCGGTTTCGGCGGCCGACAGGCGACCAGGGTTTATTAACGTTCCAGCGACGCGGTCTGCCGCCGCCGCCAGATTGCCGCCGTCCGGAAGCGGGCGATGCGACACGCCCGCGGGAAAGA
The DNA here is from genome assembly GCA_964035755.1 of Teleogryllus oceanicus. Taxonomy (NCBI): domain Eukaryota; kingdom Metazoa; phylum Arthropoda; class Insecta; order Orthoptera; family Gryllidae; genus Teleogryllus; species Teleogryllus oceanicus. The sequence continues at coordinate 84,223,553 of CAXIVR010000003.1, forward strand.
AAGACTCCGGGTGAGCAGCGCTTCCCGGACAGCGAGAAGCCACTGATAGATAGGATGCAAATTATAAAATAGTTGAGATTCCCATTGGAGAATGGGCAAAATATAACTGATCTGGAAAGGAAAGTTTAATGCGTTCATTTATACTCAGTGCTATTGCGAACGGAACACGAACGGTTTAACCCTGCACTTTACTGCCGCCGACGCCGCCAGATTGCTGCCGTCCGGAAGCGGGCGATACGACACGCCCGCGGGAAAGAAAGACTCCGGGTGAGCAGCGTTTCCGGGACAGAGAGAAGCCACTGATAGATAGGATGCAAGTTATGAAATAGTTGAGATTCCCATTGGAGAATGGGGAAAATATAACTTATCTGGAGAGGAAAGTTTAATGCGTTCATTTATACTCAGTGCTATTGCGAACGGATGACAAAGGGTTAACATGCACTTTACTGGTCGCTATATTTTCGTGATAAATAAAAATAGCAGGTGGTGTTCATCGGAATATAAATCAAGATGGTGTGGAAGACATCAAAATATTAGTTTTTGAGATTACTTTTAATACTATCAATATGAGAAATTAGTACAATTTGGTAGTAGTGGCTGAATCTCGTTATGACTACTGTTAATTTTGCTCTCAGTCATTATGATTGGTGTTGTAAGTACATGCAAAGAAGGTATGTGGCTCAAAGCTGCTTCCTTTCATTGCCTTAAAATTCTTTTTAAGCGGCAGCAATTCGTGGATTGCGATATAGATTTATAGATCCTGACTCTCGTGCACCTGAAAACTATCGTGTGCTATACGCTCAAGTTTTCCTGATATTCCACAGGAGGAGGGTGCGGGGTGAGGTTGGCCCTGAGGTATGTTACGGCGTGAAAGGGCGTAGCAACTGTAGGCATGAACTTAACGCGCCGAAGCGTGCTACGAGAAATACGACTGCTCTGAAGGTGTTTGTTGGCAGTATTGTAAATTGGTATGTACCGTTCCGGGTCGGACCTATGTATCTCAACGGGCCGGGCTATTCATTTCTTTCAAATGCTTGGAAGAAAAATTTGTTAATGTGTAATGTGTTAATAAAATTTTCAAACTCAGCTCAATAAAGAAGCGGAATTTATTCATTGATAGTTGGAACGACACGTTTTCATTTTGTTTGGATGGTTTCAGTATTATGTTTTACTTTACAATCATCGCAAACCCTGAACGACGGTCACTTTTGATGAAGGTTTTGAGCAATTTAAATATTCTTGTTGAAATATTATTGCATAAATATTAGGTTAAGTGTTAATAATTGCTTGAAAGATAGATATCTACTACAGTAAATGTTTTGCTAAATCATTCTTACAAAAAGAAACGAATATATTTTTTAGATTACAATCTAAATTGTAGATTCTGAGAGGTCTACTTTGAATGGGCATACATATACGTTTTACTAAGTAACTATTTAAACACAGACTCATTCTGTATTTGAAAAGCATGAACTCTATATGTAGATTTGGCCACGTTAAATTCAATTTAAAGGGTACCCACGAAGAAAAGGCAATTTAATTTCTAAGAATTGTGTCTGGTAGTCACACGGTACGGTCTTATCAAGGGACTCTTATTTGTTCGTTACGTTAACGGTTTCTATTTCTCTCTTAGACAATGCTTAGTACTTATCATTTTATACTTGTGGATAATACTGTGACATACCCATATGTCACATTAAAATAAACTAACATTTATTTGTAGACTATATGGTGGACCATGTATTACGAAATATCACGAGAGCTAGAGCTTAGCAACGACCGTGAATAAACAAGGTAGTTTTTGTTTTTTGTAAAGGCATTAAGAGGTCTGGATGCCGAAAGTAGAAAATTTGGGATTGGGCGAAGAAGTTTAGACGATTGAAAGGTCAGCTACACCAAAATATAACGAACGTATGGATTGGCTGGGTGAGAGAAGGACGGTCAAATGTTATGAAAAAAATGAAGGTAGTTTAATACGAAGTCTTCGAGGGGTGAATCATGCAGGAAGATTTCATTCTGCCCGGCATCGCGCTTCTGAACTGATCGTAGGTTCGTGAGAGGGAACGAGTACAATCTAGATAGAATTGGGTTATCAGTGAAATTTTAAGGACAGTGAATGATATTGCAGATATTTTGATGTGGAAGCAATATTGATGTATAAATTGGAACTTTGTCGGGAGTGGTAATCGAGTTCGGGACTATGTCATAGGACGTAATCGGGACTGATAATTTTGATAGTTTGAGACCAGCTTGGATAGGGGCAGAGGAGGATTTCTTGGAACTTTGGACTACGGCAAGCTCGCAAGATATTTCGACTGAGAAGTCTACGAGGGACATCAACGAAGAATATATAAGTTAACCGCGGTATAAAATTCTAAATTCAAAGATATCTTGATCAAAGGCATAACTTAAATTCACTAAATTGTTTGCTAAAAAGGTAAAAATAAACTTTGTTGAATTTTTTTTCTTTAGGAAAGAAAGTGATCTTTCATTTAGTCAATCCAAACAGAAATGAACTAGGAATAGAATCATTCTATTTCAGATTCCCAGCTGCGCTGTATAGTCGGCGGATCCTATAATCCATTATAAAGGTCATAAGGATTATAATATATCGTGACCCATTGACCCAGCAAGCCGGACGCTAAGATCTTTGGAAGATATTAATGTAGAGAGAGAAAATTTTGTATATCTCAATACTATCTTATAACATATCAAGAATAGTTTATGGAGAGTATGTATCGGGTATTTCATTCAATTCTGAGAATGGGCAATGGATCGGTGAATATTCTATCCACATGCAATGTAAAATATAATTAAATTTAGGATTAATTTCTCGATCAATGTTAATCACACGCCATTGAAACATTCTTTAAAATGTATCTGACGTATTAATAAAATAATTCAGTGTTTCAATGCTGACATTATTCGACCGGCAAAGATTGACAATCGAGAAAATGTAAATATATCTTCCTCTAATGAGCTACCTGCGGACAAGCATTATATTATTTATCAAGAATGTAGTTGCAAGCGCATCGGACACTTAAATATATTGTCGCGTCATCGAGGTACCACTTAAGTACTTTACTGTGAGGTTTGTCTTCCTGGGAGAACACAAATGACAATTGCATAGCTCAGTCCATCACGTTCGTAGGCTACCTCATCTCGTCGAGGTGACAAATGTCGAGGAGACAAATGCGGCGAAGAATAAGAAGAAACGTATGATACCCATCAACTACTCTACCCACAGCACACGAAAATTTCTAAATCTGAACGTCTGAAAGTTATGATATCACCTTTCTTTAACTAAGGATAAAAAAACACTGTTGCGTGAATGGTTAAACGCGTGAAACGCAGTTTTTCACCATGAGAATTTTGTTTGGGCAAAGTTTTTGACAGAGAAAGAATATCAAACTATTTTGTTATGACAACTTGTACATTCTTACCAATGCAGACTAAGAAAAAATAATAATTTTTATCTAATTATAATTTAAGTTCAACTGAAAATTACAAAATTTAAATCTTAAGAATTAACAAAAAAATTATGTTTTATATACCTAAGAAATCATTCAACCTTTCCTAGAATGTTAATTTCTTTCAAATACATCATTAATTTCTCTGCTGTTGTTAGCTGTTTACTATACTTATAGAAAACTAATGTTTTATGTACTCACAGAACGATATTCCTGCATGTTATCTTGTTTGCATACCTGAAACAGAAGGTTGATGTAAATAATACTGCATTACATATTTGTTATATCATTATCAGATTATTCAATTACTCTTCAGATAATGTTGAAGCATTTAAAAATAATTACATATTACGACATACATTACGGTCATTTAATTAAAACAGCCAATTCTTACAAAAGGATGTAGCAATTTTAATAATATTGTATTATATACTTAAGACACAACAGGCGCTGCCTCGATGTTAAGGTTCACAAATGTCTGCTTAAATTCAATAAACGTTTGCGTATTTTTTGGATTTTTCTCCAGTAGCAGAAAAATGTTCTCCCTTCGTTAGTTTCTAGTTTCTTACTAAAAGTAATATTAATTTCAACCGTATGATACATATAATTATTTTTAACATTGAAACACTAATCAAAGTACAAAAACGCGTTGCTCGTAATCAAGCGCTATTCTCACATATCATGTTGTCCATAGTAAAACATCACAATCTGAGAGAGCGTAATGATTTTACGAAATTTCGTTCGGTTCAAACGGTCCGTGGCCCGTTTGTTAGGGTTCTGCTCCGGCATTCGCCTGGTGTTGATCGGAGAAACCACGGAAAACTACCGATCTGAGCAGTCGGCCGGTAGAATTCTCTTCCAGACAGCGACTGAATTCGACCTAGCTGGAAAGCTATTGTCAAATGTTTAGAAGATATCAACAACAAAGTAATAAGAAAAAAAGTTCTGTAACCAAGGATTTTTATTTTTAAACAGTTGGGGAATCCTGTATTACAATGTGCGGGCAAAGGAATCAGGCACAAAAGGAGAGAGGTAGGCAGTCCAACTACAAGCGCTGGTTTGATGGCGTTGTTCCCAGCACCCTTTGCGTTTCGCTTGCAGGAGGCGCGCAAACGCGAGTGCGATCTGTCATCTGCTAGCGACGGCGAATTCTGCTTTAGTAACGAAATTCCACAGACGTGCGTGCGATAAGGGAGTAAAACCGGATTATCTTGGATTGCGCCTTTTACTCTGCTGCTCTCTGCCCCTCCCCTTCATATTTCTCTTTTTTCCCCACTGCCGTGCGTGATATTGTATCGCGCAGTCTGCAGGGTTTACGTGAAACAAGTACTTTAGATGACACTGATATATCGTCCATCTTTGTTTACAAAGTTTTTCTCGGTACAAAGCCCCAAAAATCATAAAATCCTTTCGTTTTAAATGGCTTGTAACATAATTCTTTCCGGAATGAATAACGGTTCCCCTTCTACTCGTTGGAAATTATCCGACGTCGAATTTTATGTCTTAAAATAGCTTGCGAGCTTTAAAAACATGAGACAATAGTTACCACAAAAGTAACATTGTTTTCCAATTAGAAGACACGCACAATTTGATTTCAGACACGTTTTTAAGACATTTTAAATTAATATACGATCCGCTCATTATTGTCACAGTAAAGCAGATATTTTATAAGCTTCCGGGAGTTCTAAAAAGTAAAATAAATATTATACCTGTATTAATATGTTAACATGACAGTGTTCATATATCTGTTACTCGCGATAAGATCATTTTCAGACTAACTTCTGTCCACCTTTCCGTGCCAGTGAGATGTCATTTGATGCATCTTCGTCTCCTGGAGAGGACCCTTTTCCTTCGGGTCCTTTTAGAACATTCTAGGAGCATTCCCAAAAAAACATGCTTTTGGGTGTTTGGTTGTCACAGGTAATCAATAACTCATTCAATTCCTTTCGACACTACGAATAGATTGCCGCTATTTCACTAAACGTGTTTTGTGAGGTTTTCGAGCCATCTGCAAGTGCAAAAAGCTGGGAATTATTAAACTGCAACCGGGTTAGGCGTGTCAATTCATTTCACTGCAGTGTCTCTGACCGCGATTCTTGAGGTGGCAGGATCCGTCACCCACTCGCCCACCGCATGCGCCTCCAGCCATTTCGCTCTCGCAGCTCCTCGCGGCACTGCCCACCTCCACCCGCCACCAACACCTCTCCTCACGCGTCAGCCAGGCGGCGCCCGCGGTGATGGATGAGCCTTCGGCGGCGAGGGCGGCGGCGAGGGCGGCGGCGGGAGTGGCGGCGGGGACGGCGGCGAGGGTGGCGGCGAGGCGGCGCCAGGCGGCGGCGGGGGCGGTGGCGAGGGCGGCGGCGGGGACGGCGGCAAGGGCGGCGGCGAGGGCGGCGGCGAGGGCGGCGGCGAGGGCGACGGCGAGGCGGCGGCGGCGAGGGCGGTGGCGAGGGCGGCGGCGAGGGCTGCGGCGAGGGCGGCGGTGCGGGCGGCGGCGAGGGCGGCGGCGAGGGCGGCGGCAGGGGCGGCGGCGAGGGCGAGCGGCGAGGGCGGCGGCGAGGGCAGCGGCCAGGCGGCGGCGGGGTGGCGGCGGGGGGCGGCGAGGGCGCGTGTCGCGCGGTGCCAAAGTACACATTCGTTTGAGCCGTCAGCGAGGACACCTTGACACGCGCAGGCGCCGAACCCCGGACAGGACAGCGGCGCCGCCGGTCGACCGCCCACGCTATGGGACAGCGCTCACGCCACGCGGCGCACGTAACGGCCTTCGCCGGGGGGGGAGCTGGTGCTGAGGGCAATTGGGCAAAGTGGTGGAGGTCTCTTCCAGCTACAGTTTGTGGATGACAGCCTCTATTCCATGCAAATGGGGATTCTCTAAGGGTTGAAAAATAATGCAGCATAAAAATTTGTACTTTTAACAAATATGTAATCGCGCTTTCGTGGGTCAAGCATTTACAAAACAAATTTAATGTTTTTGAGCCAGTTGAGCTGTCAATTTCTCTGAACAGCAGGAGGTCGCTCTCACCTCTCCGATTTTCTAGTTCTCTTCTACAGTATATCAACCCCGCTGTTTCACAGACGTTCGTCATTATTTTACTATCAGTTATCAAAATTGTACTACAATAGAATTTTTTTTGTAATGAAATATACTTATCACAGTACTCAATGAGGCCTCATGACTATACTAAGTGCTACGATAGGTCATGTTTCCCATTGTCAATCACTTTTGTTTTACTGGGAGAGGAGGCATTAAGAGACTGAAAACTGAGTCCCTTGTTCCTTTGCTTCGCTACTTCAGGTAAGTAAGTAACAAGGATAACGTGATTTAAACATAAGTAGTGGCCTGTAGCAGAGAAGATGCTGTTAAACAAAATCACACAAAAATCATCAATTTCAAAACCTATACTGTTCAAGAACAAATACTATAGACATACTATACTACACTATAAAATACCATCGTAAGACAGCAAAAGAAATTAATTAATTAGTGAAACAGTATTCACAAATTCTCAAAACATAATAGGACGTTCATAAATAACGAAACAGTTGATATAAAGACGAAACTTTTAATACAATATCCAATAGCATTTATACCCTTGTACCACAGTTCTGTGAGAAACCTTATTGAGCTCTTGAGCTGTTTAAACCACTCGTGTATAGCTTGTGGTACCTCACGTACCAGTACATAAAGAATTTAACACTTCTCTGAAACGAAGAAAATCAAAAATGTTTCTATTGAGTAAAAGAACAACAAAAAAAACAACACGGCAAATGTGAAGGACAGACGAGTTACTTGGAGCCTGCTGTCTCAAAACGTCTGCTGTGCTGCAAGCAGCGACGCGCCGACAGAATTTAGTCAGAAGTGGTGGTTTGATAACAGGCGAAATAACACAAATATTTGCATTTTTCATTCAAAAATGAAACTGTTTCATCAGTCATTTCATTTCATCACAGATCAGTGTAGGAGAGGGGTCAAAGTTTAAGCACTCGGTTATTCCGATGACTGCAGTAAATCCAACGTTCAGATTAGTAGTTATTTGCACCTGGTTGTCATCATAAGAAATAAACATTTTTCTTTTCACTTGCAATATGCGAAGTGATGATCGGATACTATTTAACAAAACAGCCAGTTATTTTATTTACATAACAATGTTATAGCACCAATTATCAAAGCGTTTTCCCCTCTCATACCAAGTGGTATTTTTTCGAGAACATTAAACCTCTACGCTCAACGGCATTACGTAATGCAGGGTATTGTAATCCGTATTGTGTCGCGATATGATCCGCATTCGGAAAGGACACATGTTATTAAAAAGGCTTTGTAATGAATACAGATGTATTTCTGCTTCCCCATCCCGCGTCTGCATATTAATGCATGGAACGCAGAATTAAAGCGAGTGGTCGGCCATTACTGGGACCTGCCCGCGGGCGAGTACGGGTGCGAGTGGGAGGGGGCGGGGGCGAGTGCGGATAAGCTCAGGTGGTGCGTGGGAGTAGGCTGCGGCAATGCTCACAAGTGCGGACGAGTACTTGTAAAGAACGATTTTCCTAAGGATGAGCCAAAGTGACAGTTCGCGAAAACAAATGAACATCACATGTATTTCAGAGAAATATCCCTCCGCCGCGACAGCTGTTCAGCCACGCCTCTTCGTAAAGTGTTAGATTATGACTCTTGTGAAAACATCCCTATGCAGAAATATAAGTTTCGATGAGGTATATGCACGTACGTGAGTCCGCGAAATATTTACATTTAATTACGTATGTGGAATGCTCTCACAATCAGTAAAACAAAACTGCCACGAATGTAAACAAAAACAAAAATGATTTTAAGTCGGAAACACGTGCACCGGTATGCATCATTTAAAAAAAGAAAAAAAAAATAAACATAATATTCATCACACAAAAGAAAATTCAATGTAATATATAAAGAAAAAAAATTTTTAGAGAAGAGCACATAACACTGCACTTCCTAATATCAATTATTTCTCGCAGCACACTATATTTTTGTCGGAAAAGGACACCACAAAAGGAAGTGTCGAAGCCATTTACAACTTAGCCAACTGCAAACGAACGAATGCGGGAAGGGAGTCTAATAGGCTCAAGGGCTCATCGACCAAAGAATCATCAGTTATGTTGCCAGCACTAGCTGTCACTTTGGCTCATCCTTAGGAAAATCGCTCAATAAGTGATCGCGCACGTGGGCAAGCGTACGTGGAGGTAGACGCATGATTGTGCGAGAGCGCGTGCGCGCAAGTTGTGTGTGTGTGTGTGTGTGTGTGTGAGGACGAGAGCGACACGAGAGTGCGCGTGAATGGCGAGGGGGACGAGTTATAACGATAGAACGACGAAGTGCAATGAGGCGGTCGCAGAGCAACCGATTTTAGTCGAAATTTCGTTCGGAGTCAACCAAACACGACAGATCTTCGTCCGATAGCCCTTGTTTCGAAATCCGTCGGAAGAGTCGTTCGGGTTCATTGTGACCATTTCCGTTTACTATCGCAGTGCTTGAACGAATCTGGCACATTGGATGAAAATGTATACCGACATTTCGGCCCAAATCGGCTGTACCCTGACCCCTCCTTTAGTGAACAAAATCGGGCGGGTGAACGAGTGGGAGAGTGTGTTAAGACGAGAGAGGGCGAAAGTTTAAAAGCGAGGGTAGTTCCAACAAATGTGAAAGAGCAAGGAAATATTAATGAACGCAGAAATAAGTCGGGCGAAGAAGAATGTGAGCGGACGGCTCGCTGGAAGGTGTCCTAACGAATGTGTTAGACGGAAGAAACGTTAGTCAACAAAGTCGGACCGGGAGCGGTAGTTCAGTGCATCAACTAATGTCACTGCAACGCCTCTGACCGGCAGGTCCTAGGTTCCCACTCCCCACGGCGGCAGAATTTGCGACACTAGCTTTTCAGCTAGGTCGAATTCAGTCGCTGTCTGGAGGAGAATTCTAGCAGCCGGCTGCTCTGATCGGTAGTTTTCCGTGGTTTCTCCGATGAACATCAGGCGAATGCCGGAGCAGTACCCTACCAAACGGGCCACGGACCGCGCGCGATCTGTGCTTCCTCTTCCTTGTCCTATCCTCTCCCCTTACACACACACACACACACACACACACACACTTACACTAACAAGCATTACACTACCACCTATTCCAGGAGATCGATCGGGAGCTTAGAGCTTGTCCCGGCTGGGGCGGTGCCCCGCTGGTGGGAGAGTCCTGCTTAGGGGGAAACCCCACTAGCCGAAGGTAGGTCGGCGCCGGATCTCGCCATCCGGCGGGGGGAGATCGCCGTCATCTCCCGTGAAAAACATGTACTACACTAACGGGACTAATGACAAAGCAGTTGACGCGCCCGGAAACACGAAAAAATCATATCAAATCAAACAACAAAGTCGGGCGAGTGAACGAGTGCGAAAGTGTGATACGGCGTGATACGGAGATCGAAAGAGAGAGGGTGAATGGCGAGCAGCAGCGAGTTTTGATTAATTAGTGATTCCGGGAGCGTCAACTGGTGCGGTCATTTCTCCCGTAAATGTAGTGCATGATTTAATGCGGGGAGGGTGCTGTGATCTTCTCTCGTTGGATAGCCAGATCTGACGCCGAGACCTACCCACGGCTAGCTTGATATTCTCCGGCCAGGCATCTCCCACCAGCGGGGCACCGCCCCAGCCGGGACAAGCTGTAAGCTCCCGATTGGACTCCCAACATCCGGTAGTGTGGTTTTTGTAAGCGTAAGTGTGTGTAAGGCATGAGTGTGAAGCAAGGAAGTAAAAGAAAAAAATCGCATTCCATCCGTGGCTCGTTTGTTAGGATACTGCTCCGGAATTCGCCAGGTGTTGATCGGAGAAACCAGGGAAAACTACCGATCAAAATAGCCTGTCGCTAGAATTATCCTCCAGACAACGGCTGAATTCGACCTAGCTACGTAGCTATTGATCCCTAGGACCTTGCAGTCAGAGGCACTGCAGTGACATTAATTGATGCGGTTTGGAGAGTTGTAACTCTCGTAATAGAATGAAGAGTACATCGGGCAACAGTGGACGCCTGCGAAAGTATGGGCTAATATGATCTAGAGAAAGAGAAAGGACAAAAAGCCTAGCGAGGACATGTGTACACCTGCGGAAGGGCCGTGTGTGAGTGGGCGGATTGATGGTAAGGAAGTGTGGAAGAAAGCGTGGCAAGGAAGATTGATTGATTTTTTCGTGTTTCCGGGCGCGTCAACTGCTTTGTTCGTTAGTCCCGTTAGTGTAGTGCATGCTTTTCTAGGGAGATGGCGGTGATTTTCCCCTGCTGGATGGCGAGATCCGGCGCCGACTTACCGTCGGCTAGCGGGATTTCCCCCTAACCAGGACTCTCCCACCAGCGGGGCACCGGCCAAGCCAGGGCAAGCTCTAAGCTTCCGACCGGTCTCCCGGGATATGTGGTAGTGTAGAGCATGTTAGTGTAAGTGTGTGTGTGTAAGGGTATAAGGATAGGACAAGGAAGAGGAAGGAGAGATCGCGCGCGGTCCGTGGCCCGTTTGATAGGGTACTGCTCCGGCATTCGCCTGGTGTTGATCGGAGAAACCACGGAAAACTACCGATCAGAGCAGCCGGCCGCTAGAATTCTCCTTCAGGAAGCGGCTGAAGCGAAGAAGCGTGAGCGGAGTAATCAAGTGAGTGCGGGGGCGGGGGCGGCGCCCCGTGACGGGCCATTGTGGCTGGGCCCACAGAGGCAGCGGGCGGAGCGCCCACGCGAGGGGGAGCAAGACATTATTTGCTCTCATAACCAACATTGACATGCAAATACGCAAGCGACGATCGGGTGAAATTGCATCAGACAGTTGCGGCTAACGCGAAAATAGAGTTTTGCGGCGCTGTCGATTGCTACAATACCTAATACAACATTTGGTAAAAGCTCATCGTCATTTCGGATTTTTAATGATATTTTGATGCTACGCTGACTAATTTCGCGTTTTAATGCAAACAAAATACGAGATCATAATAACATTCATCTGTAGTAAGTTCACATTATTTCTAAAAAAATGCGAACTTACATTTATTTACTTATTCACAGATATACTACATGTTAAGGAATTGCGAACCTTCCAAATTTGACGAACTCTCTCCCTTTATATTGTGACATACCGATATGTCACGTTAAAATAAACTAACATTTATTTGTAGACAATATGGTGGAACATGCATTACGAAATATCACGAGAGCTAGAGCTTAGCAACGACCGTGAATAAACAATGTAGTTTTTGTTTTTCTAAATGCATTAAGAGTTTTCTGGATGCCGAAAGTAGAAAATTTGGGATTGGGCGAAGAAGTTCAAAAGACGATCAAAAGGTCAGCTACACCAAGATATAACGAACGTATGGATTGGCTGGGTGAGAGAAGGACGGTCAAATGTTATGAAAAAATGAAGGTAGTTTTAATACGAAGTCTTCGAGGGATGAATCATGCAGAAAGATTTCATTCTGCTCGGAAACGCGCTTCTGAACTGATCGTAGATATTTTCATGTGGAAGCAATATTCAAGTATAAATTGGAACTTTGTCGGGAGTGGTAATCGAGTTCGGGACTATGTCATAGGACGTAATCGGGACTGATAATTTTGATAGTTTGAGACCAGCTTGGATAGGGCAGAAGAGGATTTCGTGGAACTTTGGACTACGGCAAGCTCGCAAGATATTTCGACTGAGAAGTCTACGAGGGACATCAACGAAGAAAAGATAAGTTAACCGCGGTATAAATTGTAAATTGAAAGAGATCTTGATCAAAGGCCTAAAAATTGTAAATTCACTCAATTGTTTGCTAAAAGCGTAGAAATAAACTTTGTTGAAATTTGTTCTTTAGAAAAGAAAGTGATTTTTCATTTAGTCAATCCAAACAGAAATGAACTAGAAATAGAATCATTCTATTTCAGATTCCCAGCTGCGCTGTATAGTCGGCGGATCCTATAATCCATTATAGAGGTAATAAGGATTATAATATATCGTGACCCATTGACCCAGCAAGCCGGACGCTAAGATCTTTAGCAGATATAAATGTAGAGAGTGGAATTAATATAAATTTTTTTAATATTTGCAATATATATTCTTAATTTTAGTATTATTCTTATTATGGATTTATTTTCATTGAAAGCACTTTTTTTTGTCTACTGTTCAAATATCATTTATATGGTGTACATTTTAATTATAATTATATTTTCTCTTAAGTAGTCTTGAAAATATAAATTGCACTAAAAGCTAAAAACAATGAAGCAACATTAAAATGTTCAGTCAAATAAATTTTATTTAAAATTCATGAAGTTTGTCGGCATTAAAAATGTGCCGCAGTAGGCACATGCTTACTTCACTTAAATGTACAAACGTCACTGCTAATTCCACCAGACAAGCTTGATTGATTAGTGTTTCCGGGCGCGTTAACTACTAAGGTTAGTAATCCCTTATATTTACAGCATGTTTTATTGCCGGAAGTGGCGGTGATCAGCAACGCTTGATGACGCCGATCTTCACGTCGGCTGGCAGGGTTGTCCCTACCAGGTATCTCCTATCAACGGTGCACCACCCCAGGCGTGACATGCTCTAAGCTCCCAACTGGTCTTCCGCTATGTGTTGTGGTGTAATGCTTGTGAGTGTAAGTATGTGTAAATACGAGCTGCGGATTACTTACACGCACTTTCACTTGCGGGAGACCAATCGAGAGCATAGAGCTAGTTGCAGCTGCGAAGGTGCTCCGCTGGTGGGATTCATCTGGTTGGGGAAAGTCCTGAAAACCAACATGTATTGATGCTGGTCGGAGAGTTCTCTCTCTCGTGAGAGAGCAAGGACTACATCGGGCAACAGCGGTGCTTGTGGTGGTATGGGCAAATATGACCCGATGAAAGAGAAAGACAAAAAGTCTAGCAAGGACGTGTGCAGACATGAGCAACGGGCGTTTGTGGGGGAGAGGACGAAACATCTCACCGTCCAGCTGGGGTAGATCATGCCATCTCCCGAGGAAAAAACATGCAGTACACTTACGGGACTAATGACCTTAGCAGTAGACGCCCTCGAAAACACTAATCAATCAATCAATCAATCCCGGTTCGCCCCGATTCCCCCGCCACAGGGCCTTAAAATGCGATTCACGGCGGAGCCGCGCTATCGGCCGCGCGCAGCCGCCGCCGTCGCCCCGGGCGCCGCGCCCGCCGCCTATCAGCGCCGGCCGAAGGCGCTTCGATAAAGAAGTTGGCCGCGGCCGGGGTTCCGGGGGGCCCCCCGCACGGACGCGAGACGAAAGGGCGCGGATTTCGGCGCCGGTCCGGGGGAAGGGAGGGGCGGAGTCGGGTTGGCAAGGCGGGAGGGTTGCGGAGCGGGGAGGGGACGGACGGGGGATGGGGCGAGACTGGGCTCGGCGGATAAGGGCGGAGCGGGTGGGGCGGGTGGCGTGGGAGAGGAGGGGCGGAGCGGGGCACTTCGTGTTGTGGAGGGGAGGGGCGGGGCGGAGCGGGGGCTCTCATGACCACCTCACCTCAGCTCAGCTCAATTTCTCCCAGCAGTGCACACGCTGCCTCCAAAGGCGTCTCTTTCCTGCCAGTGTTGCCTGCCACCCTTCTGAAGAAATGTTTGGCACCGTTGAATGAAAATAATCGATTTTTGAATGAAAGCATGTTACAATTTGGTGTGGTCAAGAATAATGTTTTTGATTATTTGAAGTAGGATATGCTACATTTCCAGCATCATCCGCTTCTATTTTTTCTTTCTTTCTTTCTTTCTAGAAGGGGTAAACTGTGAGTCCGATCACTCAATTTTTATTTCTTTATACCTTTAAATCCTGATCGATTCATATTGACAAGACGGGATTCTTATCTTTAGGAAGCTTTAGCTAGTATATATAAATGGTGCAGAGAAAATCAGCGGACAATTATGTGCTGCAGAGTTAGTGGGTGCTATAGAGAACTCGATAGTGCAAGTATATGTGTCGAATGTTCTAGAACAAACTATTATATTCGAATAGATTTAGACGAATGTACTTTGTAGTTGAAATTATCTCACAAAATTGTAATTTCTCGCAGGTGTTAACATATGTTCTACAAAACCATAATTATCCGACGACGCACACAATGGTGGGCAGTGTCCCATCCGTCATCTCGCTCACTGACTATTTTAACCTTTCAGACTTCTTCGGCACCTGCGCTGCCGCCAACACCACCCCTGCATCGGCACTTTTGCCTACACGTGAGCCTCCTCCGTTGCTTTTGTACCCACCGCCCAGTCCGGCACCTTTCTTCGTCGTCTACTGGTGCTTTTGACGGCGGTCGTCCCATTCGGGACGCGGGGGCTTCATTCAGTTCGGTTGGCCGAGCAGTCAGTGGATCGGTTGGCGGCCATCGAGAAAAAGCATCTCATTCGACTCACCACACGCGCCTCAGACCGGGAGGTCGTACGTTCGAGTCCCGACGGCGGCAGGATTTTCGACACTAGCTTTTCAGCTAGGTCGAATTCAGTCGCTGTCTGGAGGAGAATTCTTGCGGCCGGCTGCTCTGATCGGTAGTTTTCCGTGTTTTTCCGATCAACACCAGGCGAATGCCGGAGCAGTTCCCTACCAAACGGGCCACGGACCGAGCGGGATCTTTCCTTCCACTTCCCTGTCCTATCCTCTCCCCTTATACACACACACTAACATGCACTACACTACCACTTATCCGGGAGACCGGTCGGGAGCTTAGAGCTTGTCCCGGCTGGGGTGGTGCCCCGCTGGTGGGAGAGTCCTGGTTAGGGGAATACCCCAGTAGCCGACGATAGGTCGGCGCCGGATCTCGCCATCCGGCGGGGGATGATCACGGCCATCTCCCGAGAAAAAAACATGCACTGCACTAACGGGACTAATGACCAAAGCAATTGACGCGCCCGGAAACACGAAAAATTCAATCAATCAATCGACTCACCATACCTTCATAACATCATTTCATAACCTTCACCCATGCCGGGAGACCGATCGGGAGCTTTGAGCTTCTCCAGCTGGAGCGGTATCCCACTGGTGGGAGGTACCTGATTATGGGGAAAACCTTGCCAGCCGAGGATTGGTCAGTGCCGGATCTCATTATCCATCGGAGGAACATAACCGTCACCTCCCAAATAAATAATTCACTACACTTACGGGACTAATGACCTTAGTAGTTAACCCGCCTGGAATCACTAATGAATCAATCAATCCACACATTGCGACATTTTTTTCAAATGAGTTATCCCATTCGAGTGCCTCTCTCTAAGGTAATACACGACCTAACCTCCGCTTTGATAACTTCTTTCTCCGTCTCCGCGTGCCCCTCCAGCGCCGTTTCTTTGGGCGTCCGCGCGGCGATCGCTCCACCGCCGAGACGCCGTGGCCGCCGTCAATTGCTGATCGCGCAGCGGGCTGGAAGCAGCACCCGACCACTGCTGAAGAGGGGATACGCGGGTGGAATAGCGAAGCGAGGGGTCAGGAGGTATTCTCTCGACGTACGTTTCCCAACTTCGTTCACGTTCATCGTTTCTTTCCACAGCAACGAATGAGATTACATTATCGCGTTTCACTCTTAGCGAGCCGTTTCGAAGGTTGTCTGAAAACTGGCAGTACGTGTGTCTGTATGTATAGACAAGGATGCACACTTTGTATTGGCTGTACTCAGAATAATTGTTCCTTCTTTTCTCCATTTCATTTTGTCACTTTGCACGCCAGTTTCGTCGCACGTAAGTGTTTAGTCAATCTATTAATTTGTTTGAGTGTTTTACCATCTAAAATATTGATAAATGATCCTGTTCAAATAATAGTGCTATTTGATTAAGCAGTAACCGATAATTCTCAAAGAATACCGTATTTTGCATCTGTTCTCGAAGGATGTCATTCGAATGCAACTTTTAAGTCTTTACTTGCCCTTTTTCCGGAAAGAGAATGTGCAGGTGGAAGAGGATTATCTCGGCTATAGGGTCTCCGGAAACTTCTGAAATTTCAGGTTGATAAAGCGCTGCGTAATTCGACAATGCGAGCGTTGTTGGATGTAAAATGTATGTAAAATGTTGATAAATGATCCTGTTCAGATAATAGTCCTATTTCATTGATAAGTTACCAATAATTCTCACTGAATACCGCAATTTTGCAGTTTTTCTCGAAGAATGTCATTCGAATGCAAAGTTGCTTACCCTTTTTCTGAGAAGAGAATGTACCGGTGGAAGAGGATTATCTCGGCAATAGGCTCTTCGGAAGCTTCTGAAATTTCAGGTTGATAAAGCGCGGCGCAATTCAACAAAGCGAGCGTTCAGGGGTGGGGGAGCGGGAAAGGGGGGGCGGAAAGTTTGCGGAGGACCGCACCGCCTTCTTTGCCTCGAGCGCACACGCAACACGCAGAGGAGAGTAAACTTTCACGAGGTAATATTTTCTCAGAGTTTAGAGCCGGAAGGGTCAGATCCGTAGCCACATTGAATACACACACTAACCAGGAACGCGCGCGCGCGCAAACTTCATAATTCGATTACTCCAGAAAATTTACGCGCTGTGGCCGGCGGCCCGGCCCTGCGAAGGGGGTGGGGGGGGGGGGGCGGGGCTAAAGGGGGCGAGCGGATGTCCGGAGCCAGGGCGACGCCTTGCCCTACCGCCGCCCCGCGTCCTCGGAGGAGACGGTGCCGGCGAGGGGGACCGCACCTCGGACCCTGCGGGGCTCCGGCCGAGCCGAGCTGTGCAAACGGCGAATGTTGAGAGCTTCTCTTCTATTCTACCTCTCCTCCACCAACTCCATTGCGTTAAGTTTTGCTGTGAGAGCCGAACCGTGTAGAGAGTCACGCTGCACTCCGACCGCTAGCCCTGCTGTCTTGTGTGCCAACCTCTTAGCTCGAATGACAGTCGCGGTGTCCAAGGATATTTGGCCACATATCGATCGTCATAACACAACCTCCATCATGGCTGCATTTCATCCGTGCAATGCATAATCGCTATATTACTCCCAGAACCTGCGGCATATTACAAACACAATTAATCGTCAGGTCAATCTTCACCTTTTTTTCACATTTTAGTTCTTTTACAGAAGAGAAAATACTAAGAAATAATCATTACATAGACACAAAACCGAAGTGATTCTATTCTCAGGTAACACATAGATTTCTGGTGATGAAGGCCTCAAAGTTTCTTTGTATATTCACCGCTTACTATTCGTTTCAACAAATTTGCGAATTTGCAAATTGCGAACTAAGTCTCAGCAGAACAGAATTTCCACGGGAAGATTCTCTAGTGGTGAAACAAATTGATAAGCGATGTTGAGGAAAATATTCGTGTACTTCTTGATATATATATATATATATATATATATATATATATATATATACACACACACAACACTCCCGGATACACACACACACACTCATAGGTGAAATTCTAAAATACTGGGATATGTACCGCCGAAGCACACGCGCTTGATACACATTTCGCAATGTTTGAAGATTAGGTTCTACAGCACACAATTACAAGCACATTCACTCATTCCCGTTGAAATTATATACGAGTGTGGCCATTAATTTCCAACTGGTATTGAATCTCATTGGACCCCAGATGAGGCAAAGGAAATGCTGTCAGAAGTAGACCACAAACAGACGAGACAGCAAATGGCAGCAAACGAACCTAGACACAACTACATACGACGACCGGTAGTTTATATAGAAAGACGTTTATATTCATGACTATGTTGTTTGCAATTCCACGTGGTGTACAAGTTGAACAACTTATTACCGACGATTTTCAAAGACGGTTGGAAACATACATTCGTAAATGACAGTTGAATACGTCACTTAAATTCATTAGAGTTGAGCGAAATATTGAAACTACGGAACAGTACCAAAACAAAGTACAATTAAATGATATATTTAAACAAAAAGATCGGAGTTGATAAAATGATTTAAGTTCAGATTCAATCTGTCTTATGAAATTCAAGTTGTTTTTGATACGCTACGTGCGTACGGTACAACATGAGCATTCTCTTAGAAAATACAAAATTAACAAATCTCAACTTTATATTTTTCCAAACTTCGAAAAGTTAAGTAATGGATTTCATATTTCTAAACCACTTCTGTTCCATTCTCAACTGCATGTCAACTCGTATGTTGCAGTGCATTCAGTCGCGGTCGGGGGAAACGCGGAACGAAGAAGCTAAACTGGACGCCTTCTGGCAGGGCAGACAGGTCTCGCATTGGCTGTCGCTCGCTTCGCCGCTGTCATAGACGGAGCGCCAGGTGCACGCGTCGCAAATAGACGAGCACGAGCCGCAACGGCACATACGACTAGGCGGACGAGTTAACAACGCGCGTTACACAGCGAGGCGAATAACGTACGAGGCGACAGGTGAACACCTTTCATGCTCTAGCTCTCTCAACAGTGGACCACAAGAATTGAATACGTACAATTTCATAAAGTGTTTGCATAAAGTTCACCTCCGGCAGAAGACGAGTAAATACAAAGAATTGTTATTGTATTGTTATATTAGTGTCTACATCAGCAGATGATGAAGGCTCATAGGCTAAGGATGTTCTCCAATAATAATACTAGCGCATTCTAAACATAAAACTTATCTAAAAACATTTCGCACAATTTTGAAAATCGAAATCGCAAAATTCTACATAGTTTGATTGATTGATTAATGATACATGGCGCTTCAAATGCTAAGATAATTAGTTCTGTAAATGTAGTGCACTTCGTGTAGTAGAAAGATGAAATTACTTTCTAAACGAAAACAACGTTTTAACCCTTTGACTCTACTGTTAACCTCATGAAAACTGTTTAAAACTAGAAAATACGATAACATATTTATCTATTTTAATGGAATGAATTCTATGGCGAGCTTTAAAAAGCATTATTTTTAACATAAAATACAACAACATTGATTTGATTTCGTTACAGCATGAGGATGCAAAAAGGATAAATTGACTTTTCACCCAAACATTGTATAATGAACAATAT
The DNA here is from genome assembly GCA_964035755.1 of Teleogryllus oceanicus. Classification (NCBI taxonomy): domain Eukaryota; kingdom Metazoa; phylum Arthropoda; class Insecta; order Orthoptera; family Gryllidae; genus Teleogryllus; species Teleogryllus oceanicus. The sequence goes on from CAXIVR010000003.1 coordinate 84,242,971, forward strand.
AATTTTGCAGTAATATTTAACTATACTATTATTAAAGAAAAAAATCATGTAAAAAGTTAATATTTGGCTACTTTTAATTTAAAAAATGAAATTGTAAAAAGTACCATAGAATATGAGAAATTACATTTTAAAATACGATAATTAAAAAATATTACAAAAATAAGCGTTTCCAAAGTACTACACACTTACAGCACAGAACGGAAATAGAACAGTGCCAAAGTATAAATGAAATTTCTCATTCTAAAGACTTTACTTTCACCCTTGACTTAACTCATGATATAAAATGAACATACGGCTACCATTTAATATTAATTACACTTGCAAGTAGTTTCTCCGAAACAGAACTTAAGCATCAGTAAATGTTGAAATAATGTGAAAAAAGAAAATTTCGCTAATATACTCTCCAGAAGTACTCAGAAAACAAGCCCTGTTCAAAATTCCCAATTTCGAACTAAAAAAAAAAAAGATATTCCTTACCTTTTGATGCGCGCGGCACAAATGGGGCAGGTTCTACAGAAAGAGGGCACTCTTGCTTCATCGCTTATTCCTATCCTTCCTCCACAACCGACTCCGAAGTATCTGCTCACGCGCCATCTGTGTCATTGTGCCAGCCCCATTCTCCTCCCCTCCCCCCGCGTTCGGCGCCACCGTCGCCCTTTGCGCCGCCGCCTTCATCTCCTCTCTCCTTTCGCCCGAGGCTTCCTCCCGACTTCGCCTTCGCTCCGCCCCCACCGCCGCCGCCGCCTCCGAATTCGCCCGATACTCCGTCGCGAGCGCGTGCATAATTTAGGAGGCCATGAAATATGCAGCCGCCTTCGTTGGCCGCGCCGCCCGCGCCGCCCCCCTCGCCGCCGCCCCGCCGACTTCTCTCGTTGCCGCCTATTTATCTCGAATTCCCACGGCCTCCGGCGCCGACGAGTTCCTGGCCTCCTGCAGTTGACACTGCGAGTCGCCGCCTCGCCGGGGCCCTGTTTCATCATCTTTGGAGCTCCGCTCATCTCCCGTCAGCGGAAAACGGGCGTTGTTTGCCTTTTGTTCGTGGATGAACCCGCTGCGTGGCTGGAATAATTAAAAGGCAGGCGTGGTTTTGCTTTATTTTCTTCGTTTCGTGAACAAAATAAAAAGAGTTTGATGTTCTATTCCAACAAACAACTCTTTTATTTTGAAAAAAAAAAAAAAAAAAGAATTACATTCCCGCTCTGTGCGTACGTGGCAAAGACAGCAATCAATAATTTTTTGTTTTGGATAAATTAAATACGAAGTACAAGACGAGAGCACCGAAATTTCTTAATGCAACGATTTTACGATTAAGTATTAACCTGAGATCACTAACATCAATTGAAGGATGTTCCTGATACTAATTTATATTTATAAACGGATTCTACAATATTTTTCAACCTTGACATGGTCTTCAATGTAGTACAGTGCTACAACCTGGATGTCTATATGCTGTAATATAGGAAGTGGGGAGTATAGTGTTCAGCTGACTTGCTGTACTTTCGAATGAGTTTTTAAGTTGAATTTAAAAGTCAGTTATATTTGTTGTTTTATAGTTATTTCTAACATATTCAATTAAGAATCAACTTAGCATAGTAACGTACCATAGAAAACTAGTAAATACTTCATTTATGAATACTTGTCATTGACTTCGGGAGGACGTGCGATTAATGCTCATACAATGCAGTGATGCACTCGCCTTTAGTGTGTCACTGAATTATATTAATCCTTGTAATTTGTATCTAATAAAAAATATAATGTCTATATAATAAATTATAAAAGACCCGGTGTCGATTCCTGGACTAATCGTATGTTTTTTTAAAATTTAGGTTATTATTATTGCCATTTTAATTATTGCTACCATTATTATCCACTTTTCGTGAACATACAATTTTTTCCCGATATTAATAGTAAATAACACATTTCTTTTATTTAATGCTTGACACTTTAAAAAGAAGTGGCTTATAAAATAAATTGATTAATTTTAAGATGAAACCATAAGAGCTGGATGTATTACAGTTGACCTCCAGTCTCGGATATTCCCTTGGCCAGACAGCCCGGACATATTGCATTTCCCTCTCTCTTGTGCGTGGCGTGGAGGGGCGGGGCGGGGCCGGGCGGGGAGGGGCAGGTGTCGGCGGGCGGACGCGGTGTTTGGCGCCCTGTCGCTCGCGATGAAATTCGAAGGGCGCTGAATAATTCAGGGCGTGGCACCTGCGCTGGCGGAGGGGGGAGGGGGAGGGGAGGGGGGCGTTTAGGCGGCCAAGGCGAGCACGGCCTCCTCCGCGCCGCAGACTCCGTTACGGCCCTCTCACGACCCGCGTTCGCACACGACGCTCTAACAACAAGGCGCGCCACGGAAGTCCTTGGATTGGACTCTCAGCTCTTTAGAATGAATAAACGGGGAGAGGCGTCTCAGGGCATCAACTGATGTCAGTGCAGTGCCTCTGTCTGGGAGGTCGTACGTTCGCGTGCAGACGGTGGCAGGATTTTCGACACTAGCTTGTCAGCTCCGTCGAAATCAGTCACGACCTGGAGGAGAATTCTAGCGGCCCGCTACTCTGATCGGTAGTTTTCTGTGGTATCGCCGATCTACACCAGGCGAATGCCCGATCAGTACCCTAACAAACGGGCCACAGACCGCGCGCGAACTTTCCTTCCTCTTCCTTTTCCTATCCTCTCCCCTCACACACACAGTAACATGCACTACACTATCATACTACCGGGAGACCGGTCGAGAGGTTAGAGCTTTTCCCGGCTGGGGCGGTGCCTGCTGTTCGGAGATACCTGGTTGGTAGTCACTGAATACCTGGCCCATGATGGTCTTTGGGGGAAGTTACTCGACAGTTATTGTCACGAATTTAGCTATATTAATTTGCATTTTCTCTTTAAAGCAAACAAATGATCCAATAAAATGAAATAATACATCGTCTGTCCGATTTCAAATTCTCAATTGACAGTAAAATTTTTAAAAAATTGCAACAAAATAATATTGATTTTGTAATCCTATTTACTTAAGTGAGTGATATAAACTTTCTGCGTTCAGGTTAGAAGGTTTAACAGACAAATATTCTTGTCTGTTAAATTCACCGTCGATCGGTAAGCAATGATTCTTAACTTACAGAAACTTGTTAATTTATTTCACATCAATGCTACACTCAATAAATAACTGAATGATTTAATAACAAAACATAAAACAAAAACAAGGAATGAATTCCCCATTCAAATATATTCCTGTCACTTTATCAAATATGTTTATATGAAGGAGAATTTAGTAAGAAAATAAACACCAAATAGTAATAATAGTTCAAAAGAGAAACATTATACAATACTCGATTATTTGATTGAAAAAATGGCTCACCAATTTTCGTATGAAACCACCATTCGTACGAATTCGCTTCAGCATGCGAGTGTACGCCTCTTTCTGGATTTAAGGAGAAACGAGGGCGGGGCCAGCAGAACTTGCCAGCGGCCGAAGGTGCGCCGGGCTCCCCAGGCAGGAAAGTAGCTCGTGCGGGCGCGGTTTGCCGTGCCTGAACTAGACGTTTTTCCAAGATTCATTATACTAAGTGCACCGGTTCCGAAAAGCAACGGTGATGCATGAAATTGAATAAATACACTGTATTTATTTAAAATTTGTGCTTCCTGCAGCGCTTTCAGTTCTCCGCAGAAGAGCCCTTCATTCCGGGAACTGAAATTGCCGACGCCCGCTGCTTGCCAACCCGCGGTGCGCCCTTCAACATAATTCACCAAAAATTACATTGTTGCTTTTTAGTGATGTTGAAAATGTTCTACGCCAATTTCTTTGAACTTCTTGTACCAGCAAAACTTATTTTGACTAATTTTATTAAAATATTTTTCTGTGTAATAATTTTCTCTCATGATATTCCTTGGAGTTTAATTATTCCGCGGAAATTGTTTTTGGAGAACCTCACAAAATGGCGTAATAATAAACATCATAAGAAGATATATGCGAAGATCGCGACTGATTACTCTATCGTATTGTTTCAGATGGATTTACCTATAAGCAAAATACGCAATTGTTTATGGTGTATTTATGTCAAATAATAAATTTATTTTCATTTGTATTGATATAAAAAGTACTTCTGGTTTAATTAATAATTTTTATAGAAAATGTGCAGGGACGTTTTGCATGTGGAGGTTCCAACTCGATTCTGAGATTGGCAGCACTGCAGTATCTAAATGCGGCTTTGTGTCGCAGTGTTTCTTGCACTTCGATATTTGCGTATTTTCAAAAAAGCTAAACAAAAGCTCTAATAATATCCAAGTCAATCGCGTAGCCTACTTTAACTGAGACGCAAACGCACTACCTTCTTTATTTCCACCAGGGGTATATCCCTATTAGTAACTTGATAAAAGGAAGTTTTGATAATCAATATTAAATGAAAAACGACGCGTTTCTGCCTGGAGGAAATAGTGGCCTTGGCCTCTCCTATGGGCACGAATTGCGCGGCCATGTGAAACGCTCGGCCGCCCAAGAATCGACGAACGATCCGACATCGACCGGGAGACAACCGTTGGAACTTCACACACTTCTCAAATACAAGTCACGTATGGTATACATGGGTTGTTACGTTTTTAGTTTTTCGTCCATACGAAAGTACTTCGTAAGAAGAGAAAGTTGTGTAATCATGCACCGCAAACTTTCGGCAGAATCACCCTCATTGCCGGGTCATTGTTATGAGAATATAGACAAACCAGTTTCTAAATACAGAAAAAAAATCATATCATATGTGGTGTAGCTAGAATCCATGTTTTGTGGATCCTTAATACCGAAAAGTCGATTGATGGCAGAACGTCGGTCCGTCCGTCCGTGTCTGTCAGCTCATCTGACTGCTGTCTGTCAGCTCATCTGACTGCTGTCTGTCAGTCTCCGTCTGTCTGTCTGTCTCCGTCTGTCTGTCTGTCTGTCTCCGTCTGTCTGTCTTTGTCTCCGTCTGTCTGTCTGTCTGTCTCCGTCTGTCTGTCTGTCTGTCTCCGTCTGTCTGTCTGTCTCCGTCTGTCTGTCTGTCTGCGCCTCGTCTGTCTGCCCGTTCTGCCCGTCTGTCTGTCTCTCGTCGTCTGTCTGCCTCGCCCGTCTGTCTGCTCCTCTGCCTGTCTGTCTCGCCCGTCTCGTCTGTTCTGCCTCGTCTGTCTCTGCCCGTCTGTCTGCCCGTCTGTTCGCCCGTCGTGTCTCTGCCCGTCTGTCTCCTGCTCCGTTCTGTCTCCTGCTGTCTGTCTCTCGTCCGTCTGTCCGCCTGTCGTCTGTCGCTGTCTCCTCTCGTCTGTCTCCGTCTGCCGTTCTCCGTCGTCTGCTCCGTCTGTCCCGTCTGTCTGTTCCTCGTCTGTTCCGTCGTCTGTCTCTCGTCTGTCTCCGTCGTCGTTCTGTCCTGTCTCCGTCCGTCTGTCTCCGTCTGTCTGTCTGTCCGCGATTTCTCCAAAATTGATATCAATGATCAATGTAAACGAACTTGAGGCTTTGGGAGTTTCAAGGGGATTTTTTTATTATATTTCTAATTCCAGAAGTGTCACCTGTGGCAGAAAAGTAAAGTTAGGGTATCACAACCAAGTCTAATATTTCTGAGTTTGTCCAACTGTACATAAATAATAATAATAATAATAACAACAATAATAATAATAATGTCACAATGATTGTAACAACAAAGTTATTTATGTCTTGGGTGGCTAATGACCATGTTGTTTCAAACTGATACAATTTTAAACTTTCATTAGCTTATTACAACGCCTTTTGAATACATTTCAATAAACACATATCAGGGCATTCGACGCGCCCCAATCGAGTGCAACCGCAGCGCCTGGAAGGGTGAGGTGCCCCTCCGCCCGCGGCGAAGGGCAGAGGCGAGCAGCCGGCAGCGGCGGCGGCGGCGCAGGGCCGCGTAGGGCGGCGCAGGGCGGCCCTGGGGCGCCGTTCCAGCAGCCATTTCCCCTGGGACATTCTCCCTTCCTCGCCCCTCCCCCCGAGCGGAAGGCCGTTCTCGCGATACGAATCCGCGACAAAGTCTCGGCTCCCCGCCCGCGCCCCCTCGACGTGCTCTGGGTTCCTCGCGGCGCGCAGTGCGACCTTCTCCTCGCCCTTGGGGTCCAAAACTTCCTCCGTTCCGGCCACTCTTTCGGCATGCTTATCACGCAACGCATGATTTATAACGAATTTCATCCGATGCGACGCAGTCTGTCATTGAAATGATGCAAGGAACAGCAGAACAACTTATACTACGAATTATGTCTCTTCGGTCAGCTGCCAATCCAACAATCAGATGAAATTATGATCCACCTTGTCACTAAATTATACTCTATTACGTAAATAGTCTACTATAGAGTATGCATTATTGGTAAGAAAAATGTCTGAGCCACGACCTACCCCAGACAGCCACGAAGCAAATGACTCCGCGTAAGGCTACGAATTCTTCGAATCCAGAAAAAAATGAGAGTTCTTTTGTAGTGGATTAAAAAATGTAATATTCTCTGCTACTTTATACCCAATTGTTTTTAGAGAAACAGAGCGAATGAGAAAGAAACACAATATTCTCTTTCACCATTAGTGATTACATTCGTGCCAATTTGTTTTTATTGCAAATCTCATCAGATGAATCCACTTCGTCTTCATTAAAGTCCGCAATGCATCATGTTTCGGTGCCGAAACCAGGCACAATCAACGTAGGGGTTCGATTTGCGCCAGCTGCGCTGCTGGGGGCTGATCCTGCTGTTGGTCGCGCGGGGCCGAGGCGCCACTGTGCGGCGGGCGGGCGGCGGGCGCGAGGGCGATGGGCGATGGGCGATGGGCGGCGGCGGGCGGCGCAGCTGCTCCAGGCGATGCGCGCCACGTGCTCCGCCTGCAGACGCCTCCGCCAACCTCAGCACCGCCGCCGCCGCCGCCGCCGCCGCCGCCGGCCGTTACCTGTCGCCCGATGAGCGATGGCCCGTTCGCCCGGCCGCTCGCCCGGCCGCCAGGGACACGGCCAAACTCGCACCGCAATTCCTGCTACACGCGCTGCCTAATAAATAAAGAGCTCCAGGCGCTGCCCGTTCGAAACAGTTCTTGTAGAGATTTTGGATGCGCAAGAGACTGAGTGGGCAAACGACTTCGTACCGGAAGCGGTGGCTCAGTGCATCAACTGATGTCACTGCAGTGCCTCTGACCAGGAGGTCCAAGTTTCGAGTGCCGACGGCGGCAGGATTTTCGGCACCAGTTTTTCAGCTAGGTCGAATTCAGTCGCCATCTGGAGAAGAATTCTGGCGGCCGGCTGCTCTGAACAGTAGTTTTCCGTGGTTTCTCCGATCAACACCAGGCGAATGCCGGAGCAGCACCCTAACAAAAAGGCCACGGACCGCGCGCGATCTTTCCTTCCTCTTCCTTGATCTATTCTCACCCCTTACTTTCATACACTTACACTAACAAGCACTACACCACCACACGTGGCGGAAGATCGGTCAGGGACTTGAGATATACCTGGTTGGGGAAACACCGCTAGTGGACGGTAGGTCGGCGCCGGATCTCGCCATCCAATGGGGGAAGATCTCCGCCACCTCCCGATGAAAAGCATGCACTACATTTACGGAACTAATGCCTCAGTAGTTGACGCACTCGGAAATCAATGCATCAAATGACTTCGTAAAACCACTTCCAACATGGAATATTTGAATCTTCTATAATCTGAATTTTGTACCTCAACAGTATATTTTCTGCTTGACAAATAGAAGAGTTATGTGAGAAACGCATTCGTAAGTACGTATTGTGACATACCGATATGTCACGTTAAAATAAACTAACATTTATTTGTAGACAATATGGTGGAACATGCATTACGAAATATCACGAGAGCTAGAGCTTAGCAACGACCGTGAATAAACAATGTAGTTTTTGTTTTTTGTAAATGCATTAACAGTTCTGGATGCCGAAAGTAGAAAATTTAGGATTGGGCGAAGAAGTTTAGACGGTCAGCTACACCAAAATATAACAAACGTATGGATTGGCTGGGTGAGAGAAGGACGGTCAAATGTTATGAAAAAAATGAAGGTAGTTTAATACGAAGTCTTCGAGGGATGAATCATGCAGAAAGATTTCATTCTGCTCTGAAACGCGCTACTGAACTGATCGTATGTTCGTGAGAGGGAACGAGTACAATCGAGATAGAATTGGGTTTTCAGTGAAATTTTAAGGACAGTGAATGATATTGCAGATATTTTGATGTGGAAGCAATATTGGTGTATAAATTGGAACTTTGGACTACGGCAAGATCGCAAGATATTTCGGCTGAGAAGTCTACGAGGGACATCAACGAAGAAAAGATAAGTTAACCGCGGTATAAGGTGTAAATTGAAAGATATCTTGATCAAAGACCTAAAAATTGTAAATTCTCTAAATTGTTTGTTAGAAAGGCAAAAATAAACTTTGTTGAATTTTGTTCTTTAGAAAAGAAAGTGATCTTTCATTTAGTCAATCCAAACAGAAATGAACTAGGAATAGAATCATTCTATTTCAGATTCCCAGCTGCGCTGTATAGTCGGCGGATCCTATAATCCATTATAGAGGTAATAAGGATTATAATATATCGTGACCCATTGACCCAGCAAGCCGGACGCTAAGATCTTTAGCAGATATAAATGTAGAGAGAGGAAAATTTTGGTATATCTCAGTATTCACCAACTTTCGCAGTTTTAATTGACCGAAGACGTGTCAATGAATGGTTTCGGAGGGATCCCATATTTTAATCAAGTCAAATTAGTTTTAAGCTAGTTACTTCTTTTCTTGGGGTCATGTTTGTGATTTCCCCAGAACGTGTAGGGCCACCGCCAAAAAGGTAGGTAGTTGTAAAGGACAAAAAAACTACCCCAAACGTCTGTAGACGTAAGACCGGAACTGTACTAGTTGTAAAGGACAAAAAAACTACCCCAAACGTCTGTAGACGTAACCGGAAGTAAGACCGGAACCGGAAGAACTACATTTCTATCGGATATAATGCAGTAAACTATCTTCTTTAAAATCAATAGATGTTTCCACATGATGTCACTGACTGTTGTCAACTGAAGTCATTAGTCCCGTAAGTGTAGTGCATGCTTTCATGGGGAGGTGGCGGTGATCTTTCCCCACTGGGCACACTTTCATTTACATTTTTTAGGTTTACGAACATTGGTAATATTGAAAAAATCACCTTTAATACACCTGTACTTCTGCTGTGAAGCTAATTTCACGGAAAGAAATTGAAAATAAATCAGTGACAAGGTAAAGTGGGCATGTTCTATGTTTCGCCCAGCAAAGAAGCGCTGAGCAGAGTGGCTGGCGCCGCAGCCCAGTAGCTCAGCTCGAATCGTTGGCTGTGTTATGGTATAGCTCTTTCGAGAAGAACCGAAAAGGCAAACATTTCCTGCGGCGTACTTTTTAGTTGCGAGTTACATTGGCTGTGAAAAAGCTCAAGCACAGGAATTAAAACCGTGGTCCTAGTGTTAGGAATATTAATTTCCATAGGAAAATGAAATCATATGAACACTTTTCCCGATATTCTAGTCTAGTAAATTCTTACCAATTTGCGTAGGTTTACACGCTGTGTTTAATAGTGGTCAAAAACTTTAGCTTCTAAATATATTATGTGTTTGATGAACATTGCGCTCAAGATGAAATTGACATTCCTAAATATATTATGTGTTTGATGAACATTGTTCTCAAGATGAAATTGACACTTTTTAAATACTCACGATTTTATTACGCTTTATTTAAAATCTTTCATAAAGAGCAAAGATTTTCTTGTACGGTAAGGTTCATTAAAAACTATCTCCCTGTAAAAGGACTTTGCTCACGTAATTCTGTTAAATGTAGAACGCTAGCAATAATTTGTCTGTGTTCCGATATAAATTAAGATAAATAAAATATAATTTTATTTATCAGAACAGTATTACTTCGAAAGATTTCAGTCAATACAATAAACACATTTTAGTAGATCATATTAGCTAAGCATACTTAAAAATACAAAAAGCAAGTGGAAGTATTTTGCTTTTCCATTATGGTTCTTGTACTATGGAGACATACTACAAAGTAAAAACATTTAGTACTTTCCTGTTCACGTAGATTCAAATCTTAAACGGTCGAATATAATAAATTGCCACTAGAATTCATCAAAATCATAAGAGCATTCAAATAATTATTTCTGGTAATATTTACCAAAGCAGTAACAATAATGGATAGTCTACAACATGAGTTAAATCTCTTGTAGCATAATCACTAAACTGTGATATCTTCTAAAGTGAAGTTCCATTTTTCAGGCTTGAAACACGTATAGAAGCAATCAAACCATTTTCTTTTTAATGTTGAAATGCGTCGGGCGTAAAGCTCTCCTTTAAGAGATCGCTCCAAAGATAATCTGAAGGAAGTTGGCGAAAGGGCTTTGTGGGGGAGGTGGGAAGGGGCGGGGGGGACGGCAGATGTGTTCGCCGCGCGAGCCGCGCCCGCCCGCCCCCCCGGCGCGCACGTCCTCGCCCCCTCCCCCCTCCCCTCCCGCACCCACACCGCCGCCGTCGCCCAGCGCCGGGGAACTGTTTGCCGCCATATGAGTTTCCCGGCGAAATTTATCTCTTTGCCCAGAGTCCCGCGACGCCTCCGCCGCCTCGCGGTGCGGCGGGGGAGGGGAAACGGAGGGGAGGGGAGAGCGTGAAAGGAGCGGCGCGCGAGGGGGGGCGGGGCGATTGAAGTGGACGCCGCCGAGGCGGTGGCATAAAAGGCCAGAGACGAGCCCCCGCGGCGGGCGCCCGACGCGAGCAAAAGCACGGGCGTGCGCGCGGGAAGAATGGAAGTTGCGTGGGTGGGCGTTGACAGGCGGAAAAGAACAGGGGCGTTATTGCGCGTGAGTGGGAGTTGCCGGGGCGTGGGTGTTAAGGAGGCCGTGGCGACGTGCACGCGTCCCTTTCGAAGGGCACAGAGTAGCGTTGTTGCGGTTGGATCGAGGGACGGGTGCAGCGGGGTCGGCGAAAGAAGTACTTGTGAGGGAGGTGAGGACGCAGCGGCGTGAAGCACTGGGGCAGTGTTTGACGCTTACATTTCTGACAGGGGTGTGGTCTGAAAATTAAGGCGTGTATTTTTTGGTACGTTTGTACTTCTTAATGAGCTTCAACACAACAACAACAACAACAACAACAACAACAAGAACAAGAAAACAAGAACAACAACATATCAAATAGGTTGGGCGATATTTTTATAAAACATTATTACATTATTGAACAGATGTTACATTTATGGTACATGTGGATGTACGGGAAAATTACATTTATGATATAGTCATAAAATGATACAGAAATCTGATATTTATCTACTTTGTAATGTGCTATTGGTAGGTACCAGGCGTGTCAGGTCATAACACACAAACTGATGTCTCTTGATTTGATTTGATTTTTTCGTGGTTCCGGGCACGTCAACTGCTTTGGTCATTAGTCCCGTTAGTGTAGTGCTTGTTTTTTCTCGGGATATGCGCGGTAATCTTTCCCCGCTGGATGGCGACATCTGGCGCCGCCCTACCGTCGGCTACTGGGGTTTCCCCCTAACCAGGACTCTCCCACCAGCGGGGCACCGCCCCAGCCGGGACAAGCTCTAAGCTCCCGACCGGCCTCCCGAATATGTGGTAGTGTAGTGCATGTTAGTTTAAGTGTGTGTGTAAGGGAAGAAGATAGGACAAGGAAGAGGAAGGACAGATCGCGCGCAGTCCGTGGCCCGTTTGGTAGGGTACTGCTCCGGCATTCGCCTGGTGTTGGTCGGAGAAACCACGGAAAACTACCGATCAGACAGCCGGCCGCTAGAATTCTCCTCCAGACACGACTGAATCGACCTAGCTGAAAAGCTAATGTCGAAAATCCTGCCGCCGTCAGACTCGAACTTAGGATCTCCCGGTCAGAGGCGCTGCAGTGACATCAGTTGATGCACTAAGCTACCGCTCCCGGTTGATGTCTCTTCAGTGTTTCACTTTTTCAAGAAGTAATTAAATTATTTTTAATTTCTAAGTATGCGTCTAAGTATGCGCATTCCTTTTATATTTGACCTCATATTTGACCTATGGTGTGGTGTGTTATATTTTTTTCAGGGCATATTATTAAAAATTGGGGAAAGTTGCCACCCTTTTAGGGGGCAGTTGGGTAAAATGCAAGCTCTTGTGAATGTGCACTGAACAAGGCATCTTCTGATTATTCGTAAATGCTCCCATTAAGAATACGGAATTTCACAAATCAACATCTGCTCGTAAATATCAAATAGAGGTAATAAAACTTGGTGTCTCAATTCTTATTATTCACAGTGTATCTGAATATCTCGCCTGAGCGCGGTTTTGAATTTCTCACACCACAGTTGGACTACGTGCAACTCTATCTGCATTAAGGAATAATGCAAGGAAAACTGCAACGCGCACGCGATCGTAATAGAACTTTATTTTAGGGCACAAAGAGAAAGGTGAAAGACCAGTATAAGCCAATTAATTCTCCTATTTGATCCCCGGGCAAGAACAAAGTGTTACATAAATGTTGTACTGTAATTTCATTTAAATCTGTATTTCCTGCGAAGGCACCTCTGGGCGTATTTCATGCTTTAAACATTTTATTTCTAAGCCACTGAGTTTGTTTTATCAAACGGGGCTAGAATCGTGAGTTAAATTTGCAAACCAGCAGTCAGGATAGAGACTTACAATTTGCTAGGTATCGGGTTCGATACCACAGGATGACCAGTGAAGTAAAACTCGCAAGAAGATATTACAACATTTAATTTGGCAATAGCTCAGTACAGTTTGGAACGGCCAAAAGATGTTATGAGCTCAGTGACTTGTGAGCGAATACGCTGCTTTGGCCGTCGTGCTTCTCAACATATATATGATTTTACATGTTTACAAGAAATTACTAGAACAAGGTTTTACAGATTTCACAGAGGCAGTTTCCAGAACGTTTCAGGATGTAGCATGTTTATCACTGAATCGTCAAAACATATTATTGTCCATTTGGAAACGTGAAGCAAGTAGCACGTGGGGCGCTCGGCTGGGCGCCGCCGTCTGGAGGTCGCGGGGTGAGGATCTTCCTTGTTGATGTTTCTAATGGAATACATAATTCGTGCACTATCTGCACGCGGCCGCAGAGACAGGATGGCCGGGTCTGGCTACACTGACCCCTGCACGTTTGGCGAACTGCTGAACTACTCTTCTGTATCGCAGTAATCAGATCAGAAAACTTGATTTAAAGGTCTACATTGTAGGCTAACTCGTGTTTGCCTCGTAAATATTGCCGTCGTAAGATTCAAATTTATTTTCTTTAGCAGTTCAACGTTAGCACTCAGATGAATGTTACTTAAAGTATATTTCAATTGCGCGGTAATAGCCAAATTTAAAGTGAATAAATGTTATTTGTTCTAATTATATTCGCGCGCGCGGTGTGTGTGTGTGTGTGTGATTAGGTACAGTAGGCTTTGTGATCACATCCCATTCAAATAACCGTACTGAGTTATCTTAGGGTTCTGACTAAGTGTATTTAATGCCATCTCATTACACATCAAGTTTTCATCTCATTATACATTATGCCATCAAGTTTCAATTCATTCATACCGGTAGCGGTAGCTCAGCGCTTCTGACCGGGAGGTCCTAGGATCGAGTCCCGACGGCGGCAGGATTTTCTATACTAGCTTTTCAGCTCGGTCGAATTCAGTCGCTGCCTGGAGGAGAATTCTAGCTGCCGCCTGCTCTGATCGGTAGTTTTCCGTGGTTTCTCCGATCAACACCAGGAGAATGTAGAAGCAGTACTCTAACAAACAGGCTACGGACAGCGCGCGATCTGTTCTTCCCATTCCTTGTTCTATCCTCTCCCCTTACACTAACATGCACTACACTACCACATATCCCGGGAGACCGGTCGGGAGCTTAGAGCTTGTCCCGGCTGGGGCGGTGCCCCGCTGGTGGGAGAGTCTTGGTTAGGGGGAAACCCCAGTAGCCGACGGTAGGGCGGCGCCAGATGTCGCCATCCAGCGGGGAAAGATTACCGCGCATATCCCGAGAAAAAACAAGCACTACACTAACGGGACTAATGACCAAAGCAGTTGACGTGCCCGGAACCACGAAAAAAATCAATCAATCAATCAATTCATTCATATACTAAGCCTGTGACGTGGAACAAAATATTTCACACAGCACATATTAATATACTTTGAGGTAATCATGCCATTTTTTGATTAATTATCTCATAATTTTTCATTAAAATTACTACTTCCCGCAATAACAATTTTATTTCGAGAAAATATGAGGATAACAATTTTTGTACTGAACTCCAAAATGACACTTTTCAATGCTGTGTTCAGTGACTAATACGTGCAAAGCATACGAGACAATGAATACTGTACATAATACCAATTATAGCATAGCAATTACTCACTTGTTGGAATTAAAAAGTCTGATACTACGCATTAATTTATGATAAAAGTACTGGACTTCAATATTATAGTCATTTCAACATGCACCAACCATTGCACATTTTTCCCCATTTGCAGACAACAGTACTACAATAGAAAGAAGTCCTAAATTATTGTTCAGTTCCATAGACGGATGGATCAAGATATTGAAACTATTATAAATTACCAAATTTAGTAGTGTTATATAACTACTGAATATTGCAATAGTACATAAGCAAGGTTAAACATGTACCTTGTAAAATGAGATAGTGTGACTGACTTGACATGTTCATTTTTGTAAAACTGTGATTTTTTTTTGTTTGTATTCTAGTTACGAAAAATGATAAGGGTCCTGATGACCTTGTTGTCATAGACGGCTTTAAACAAATAAATTTATGAAAATGTACCATTTTTAACTGAGAATAAATTTGCCAAAATCCCAAACAACTGTCTTTTCAAGTCAAATATCATAAGTATTTGCCAAGTGACTAAAGACTATCTGGGCAGTGATGGTGACCGTCGCCTGATGACCTTGTTGTCATAGAACGGTCTTAAATAAAGAGAGTTTTGAAAATGTACAATTTTTATCTGACAATAAATTTTCCAAAATCCCAAACAACGTCTTTTCAAGTCAAACATCATACGTATTTGCCAAGTGACTAAAGACTATCTGGGCAGTGGTGGTGACCGCCGCCCTTTGCATGCGGTGCGCAGGCGCCAACGCATCAAGAGAGTTTTGAAAATGTACAATTTTTATCTGACAATAAATTTGCCAAAATCCCAAACAACTGCTGTTTCAAGTCAAACACCATACGTATTTGCCAAGTGACTGAAGACTATCTGGGCAGTGGCGGTGACCGCCGCCCTTTGCATGCGGTGCGCAGGCGCCAACGCGGCGTCGGAGGAACGGCTTCATGCTGGCGAGCGCGGGGCATGACGCCGCCATCCCACAAATTTATGGATTTTAATTACGGCGCAGATAGCGCGCGCGATCTCCGGATGCCGCCCGCAGTTGGAAAAGCCAACTTCCGCTATCAGCGCGCCCATCGCACGGGGGGGGGTGAAGGACGGGGTGAGGAGGGGGTGGGGCGTGGAGGGGGCGGGGGTGGGGGGGCGGTGCCGCGCACGCCATCTGCGATGCCAGCGCACAAGCGAGGCGGGGAGGCGATGGTGTCCTGATTAGTCGCCACGAGGTTAATTGTAGACTTTCCAGACTAATTTACACTTCTTTCCCTGCATGCGAGCGTCGCCAAGGAATTCGCGGCGCCTACAAGTTGTTCAAATGCTGCACGATAATTAAGAGACATGCAGGGTCGATGGTAGAGTTCTGCAGGTACTGGGATACGACATTGCAGGAGCTTCTTCCTAACATCGGTAACGGTTATGCTAGTTGCAGAATGTTTACAGTAAATACTAAACCAATATTTCTACCACCTTTCTCTGTATTAATGTAGATTCAGTAGTCAGACGAAGAGCAGGCCCTATGGCCTGAGCCTTGCCATTAACCAACACATTATTATTATTATTATTATTATTATTATTATTATTATTATTATTATTATTATTATTATTATTATTATTATTTCTCGAATATCTCTTCGATCTTGTGTAAAACAGAACACAACAGCACATTTTTCAAATGAAATGTTTCTGAAATGTAATTTTTGAATTACAAAAGAATAACATAACCACTCTGAATAAAAGTAGATAAAAAAATCCTACCATTATTGAGAAATTTTTTAATTTGATAAGTTCTCTGTATTTATAACTGCAACAAAGTGTATTACATTTTTGAGCAACATTATCAGGAATAATTTAACACTTTGGTATTGAACGGTTTATCAACTTGCGAATTACATTTTCAAGATATATGTTAAGGATATACGGAAATTCATACACAGAAGAAACATTTGCAATGTTTAAAAATACTCAAATTATAATAAAATTGGTGTTTACATTGCATGCTTAAGAGGAATGGGCACTTAGGATCAACGTGAATAGAAACATTTTCGTTACTAAGAAACGTCCTATTATTAAATAGGACGTTTCTTAGAAACGAAAATGTTTCTGAAGTGACATCAGGTGATGCACTGAGCTACCGCTACCGGTCATGTATACATGCGTGTGTATGTATGCATGACCGGTAGCGGTAGCTCAGTGCATCACCTGATGTCACGGCAGCGCCTCTGACCGGGAGGTCCTAGGTTCCCACTCCCCACGGCGGCAGGATTTTCAACACTAGCTTTTCATCTAGATCGAATTCAGTCGCTGTCTTGGCGAGAATTCTAGCGGCCGCCTGTTCTGATTGGTAATTTTCCGTGGTTTCTCCGATCAACATCAGTCGAATGCCGGAGCAGTACCCTAACAAACTCGCCACGGACCGCGCGCGATCTGTCTTTCCTCTTCCTTGTCCTGTCCTCTCCTCTTACACACACACTTACAGTAACATGCACTACACTACCACATATTCCGGGAGACCGGTCGGGAGTTTAGAGCTTGTCCCGGCTGGGGCGGTGTCCCGCTAGTGGGAGAGTCCTGGTTAGGGGGAAACCCACTAGCCGACGGTAGGTCGGTGCCGGATCTCGCCATCCAGCGGGGGAAGGTCACAGCGGGGAAAATCACAAGATCTCCCGAGAAAAAGCATGCATGACACTAACGGGACTAATGACTGAAGCAGTTGACGCGCCCGGAAACACGAAAAAATCAATCAATCAATCAATGTAAGCATGCTTGTACTTAATAACCTCTGACGAAGCCTGAGTCAACCAGCGGCATCCCGGACTTGCGGCCATGGGTTGCGGGGTACGTGTGGTTAGCACGTAGGCATCCCTATGCCGTATCTCTGGTCTTCTTAATCAGAGAAGTGAGCTTTCGCATCGTCACACAGCAACAAATACTGGGACATTGCAAGGAAAACGCACACTAATCTTACCCGACCGGGAATCGAACCCGGGTCGCGTCATGGAAAGCGATCACAATTAGCTATCCGAGTTATTCGTTAGGACCAATGTATAACTGTATAAAAGTTATTATTGTTAATAAACATTAAGAATTTTTGAAAATTGTAATATCTCAATGGAAATGTTTGCGGACATATTCATGTGAAGCAATGTAATAATACAATGCAATAACATAATACTATGTCATTTTCCAGAGTAGATACACTAAATCTTTGCACTTTCCACATTATCCACGCATTTTTAAGTTACCTTGAAAGTCGGTTGTCGGTCTAGAAAATTATTTTCCTGCTGCTGCTTCCTGAATATTCACTTTTACAGGGGCACTTTGTAAATGAAAAAATACCGAAAGTCCCGATTAATGTAAAGCCTAAAGATTTCCTAAATACTCGTACTTTGCTATGAGTCTTTGCCCTTAACGTGGATGGGGTTATTAAAATAACTTTAAAAACTCATTCTCAGCTCACAGTCAACAATAGTTTTCCAGTACAAACCATGCGAATTTCATTACAGTTCCTTAGATTTCATACATTTCTGAGGTAAGGGCATTCAACCAGCAGTGTCCGTGCGAGGAAAAAGCACTTCAGATAGTGATTTTTAGAATAAAATCTTCGTAAAATCTTGTTATGCCTGTAGTATTCTCTAAAAGAATCACAAGAAGTTTCTGAAAACAAAATAGATTATGTCCTGTATAAAATTTGTGCTTGTTACCGTTTGTAAATGTACACTTATAAGCTGAAGATAACGTCTTCTTGAGCATGGCCTTTTGAAAGGACGCTGCGAAGATTGATGCACGAAGATTTGGATAATAGGAGGAGGAACAGAGGGAACCCCTGGAGAGAAAAGATAACTTGTGCTGGACTAAATCATGAAAATTTAAAAGGCAAGTGAACAAGTTCTGACAGAGAAATCTAATAAACATTGAAGGCAATACTAATAACAATGCATTCCGTTATAATATAACGGGTAGGTGAATGGTTCTAGTAGTGAAAAAATAGCAACGCTGCATAACAGGCATTTGAAGGTATTAGTTAAACAAGGGATATATCACAGTCATGAACAGAGCCTCTATGGATACGGGTGAACAAGTGATGGTAGAGACTCTATGGATACTTCAAATTTCTTTGTGCTTGATGCTACGAAGTTGGTTATACTGGACGTAATTCGAAAATAATTCTCATTTTGTGATGATGTTATATGAACATGTTGAAACATGCACTTTATAACTGATGTCAATTAACAGGACACATTGATAAAATAAACACAATATTTGAATATCTTAATAATAATTTTAAGCCGAATGCAAAAATAATAATAATAATAATAATAATAATAATAAATAATTTGATTTGTGATCTAAATATACTATACTATATTATTTTGAGTATTTATGAATATTGTTTTTGTTAAAGTAATTGATTTGTGCTTCACAGCTGCTCAAGTACAATATTTTTTACAAGTAGCGTGTATTTCAGTAGTGTCAACCACACATTTTTGTTTGAAAGTATTTTGGTTTTTTAACACGTAAAATATTGAAAAGTAACGGAAATTCGATTAAAACAATACAAGCATAATAGAAAATAAATTTAAAAAAACAGATAAATACTGCATAATTCTACCACTGAAGTGTATAACGGTTTTGGTTGATATTTTACTACGGGAAAGAAAATACATAGGTGAGTTATTCGGAGTTTCACAAAGTGATAGAGGAAGTTGATCGCGGAGTTAATTTGAACGCAGGAAGCCCCAGATGAATCACGCCCTCCTCTTCCGGAAGCTTCATTTATTTACTTAGTCGATGATTGACGGACGGTCATAAAATGAACAAATGAGTGTGTCGTTGTAATGAGCTAGTAATTACAAGCGCCCCAATTAATATGCGACGAAGCGAGGAAATGATCAATATCAATTTCGTTTTCACGAATTGCGCGCAGGAAACGCAGAGTTCGCAGTCACGAGCAAATTCCACGATCGTCATACACCACATCAAGCAGTACTTACGAATTAAACTTTACATTTCTAATGCAGAGTATATTTCTATTTTCTGTACTACTCTCTATAGAAATTGAGAAAACGGTTTAGTTTCTCGATTGATTCCACTTTCAAAATATATTTATTGCTGGAAAGAAACGAAATAAATGGCGAATATTTTAACACCAATTAAACTTTATTTTGATGAAAGATGAAAAATAAATCAGCTTGTTTTCATTTAGAAAAAACGGTTGACAGTATTTTTTCATAAAAATGTAATTAACGTATTATATTAATTTATAAAAGATATTTGTTGTTAAATTATGTATTTTAATTGACAATTGTACACCTGAAGACAGAGATGGCATGGATGCTACTACTATAAAATTCTAGCCCGACTTCAAAGAACACTATAGCCTATTGCGAGCTATAATTAATCCCGATTTCAGGCATTTTTACTTTCTGTATCTTCTGTTCTTCTTTCTTAATCTAATTATTTTCAATTAATTAATGAAATTTCTGCTCTAAGTTAATACAATTCGTAAAAAGATTCTCAAAAAGGCTCCAATTTGTATTTTATTTTACAAGACACTACTAGATTTACTCTAAATTCGATCTGCAGCGTAAGTCATGTAGTCTGATTATTGAAACTCTTTATCTCTACTTTTCGACTTTGTTTAAGCATTCATGAGTCATGACCCTCTTCGTTAGTCTCAAGTCTAGTCTAAACTTCAGTAACATGATGCCTTAGAAGGCCCATAATATTTTCTTCTTTTAAATACTAAAAGAGCTCCTCGTTTTCTCAGTCTTTGGAAATTTTAACTACTTCTATCGCACGCCGTGAGTACGGAAGGTCCGGAATACCTAAAAGCAGGATTTCCCGCAAATATGAGTTTGCGGCTGAACCTACAATGAGGAGGAAACGATAATTAAGCAGCGAACTTTACTCAAATGGAGAGCGTCGAGTTTCTCGTCTTGTAAACAAAACATTGAAGGAGATTTTCATGGAAAACGAAGATATTTTCTTGTCACGAGTTAATTGAAAAAGGAGAATAGCAGACAATTTACACACAAAACACTGAATATGTTGTTTAATATACCGTGATGAAATCTAAAAGCTATTTCCTAGGTAAAAAAATCTCGAGGACTTTTAATGTGACATAATCATGGTTTATAAAGCAGAACTGCAGTCACTGCAATGCAAAAGTTAATTACTTGCAGAAAGCTGAACGAGAGTTGACATGCTAAATACTTTTCTTAGAGTATCGTTTTAATCTTCTTCTATGAAGCATTATAATGGACAATAAAAACATTAGACGTATTGATCAATAGCTTAAAAGAACATCTAGTGCTAGCCGAGTATGGATCTATAATTCGCGTGACTTGTCCGGTTTCGTGAACGAAACAATTTGAAAACTCAGCAAGTTTATTAGAGGTCCATATAAGCTCCATGGATTCGATTATGCTGTTGGAAAGAAAAATAGCAGAACACGAACTTTTCCACTTTCTAACAATATGTGCAAGGGCATATTTCGCTCGCTGGATTGATTAGTAATTCCCGTCAACAAGGTCATTGGTCCTGTAAGTGTAGTAAATGTTTTTATCGTGGCCATGGATGGCGGGATCCGGCGCAGACCTACACGTGGACTTGCGGGTTTTCCTCGACCAGGTATCTCCTATTTTCAATGTTCGGCCTTCAGCCGCCGTCCTGATTGAAGTTTTTCTGAGTTAACTCAATCGCAATAGGACAGGACACGGAAGAGGAAGGACAGGTCGCGCGCGGTCCGTGACCCGTTTGGCAGGGTACTGCTCCAGCATTCGCCTGGTGTTGATCGGAGAAACGACGGAAAACTACCGATCAGAGCAGGCGGCCGCTAGAATTCTCCTCCAGACAGCGACTGAATTCGACCTAGCTGGAAAGCTAGTGTCGAAAATCCTGCCGCCATCAGGACTCGAACCTAGGACCTCGCGGACAGAAACGCTGCAGTGACATCAGTTGATGCACTGAGCTACTGCTACCGGTCCCATGTGGTGAACTTACCCCTTTTCCCAGCAAGTTGTTGGTTAATCTTTGAGAATCAAAGTAATTAGATTAAGTTTTTTCTCTTTTCTATAACTAGGTTTATTATTTATGGGCTACAACACATTAACTGCTATCTTTGACCCATTTAAAAGAGTTATTTATGATAAGAGTGAAAAAGGTGATATTTTATTTTGACGGTAGACCACAAGGCGAGTGGTACAAACCTACGAGAAAAGAATCAGTTTTACCACGTGTGTCATGTACTATTTTTTTAGACACCTTTACTTTCCGTGTATTTTAGATCAAGTATAAAAATTACTTAATGGCATACCATGTTACATTGAGATCAGTTTTAGCTGATCAGACGAAAGTAATTGTTTTCCTTTGTTGCACTCAGAGTTTTATCAGAACATTAGAGCATTGTTCCACACTTAGTACTAGGACTAAAAATACATTCACTAGTACGCTATGAATTTCCTAGAAGTATCCGCTTTGACCAGTGGCTGGCTAAAAATTATCTTTTATGTATTAAGTAAGCAACCTACGGTGTTTTGCATGCAGCTCTTTTTAATGACCACAGGATGATCTTTACTTACACGAATGTGATCTATCATTCCTGGAAACGTGCAAGTGGAAGTGGAGTCGGAAGTGGAGTCATGTCTTCGGTGGACCTTTGGTCTCCTAGCACAAGAAGGACCGCGGTTTCGTTCTACCTACAAGGACCGTTGTGTGTCATTTTGACACAATCTCCTGGGCATTTAAAAAGCTAATATTATACATTTTCTCCTACTATGTTGAAAAAGGGTAAATGAATAAATGGCATATTTCTGGATAATTTAATACATTATATTTAAAACTTGAATTATTAGACACAGTTCAGAGAAATGAATGAAACATAATGAATCTCTGTTAGTTTATGTTTGAATATTTTATGTGTATAATAATGTAGAAAAAAATTAATTACAGTTGATGCATATTGATATTTTCTCACAACATTTTCCACAAACAAACTTCTCACACACACAACATGCAGTAGAAGTAAGTAATAGTAAGAAGTAAGTAAGAAGTAAGAAGTAATAGTAAGAAGTAAGTATTCTGTCCTTGGCAATGCTCACTTTTCAAATGACTAGAAGTAGCTGTACTTTTTATTAACCTGAGGGGAAGATTTAACATTTTCTGACAATATTCCATCAACAAACTTGCGAATAAATTGCAATCTACTAATGTTTTTTCTTGCAACTTTCTTGAACAATATCCACGCATTAATTGTCGCGATATCTAGAATATTGTATAAAATGTGAACTGGCCATCTTCTTGTTCCTGCGCGCACTGAATACATACGAACCATCTGATCCAATGCATCGACTCCGCCTTTGGTTTTATTATAAAACAAAACCGTCTCCGGTTTCTTTTTCCCAGTGTTCTGGGTGCTGATGCTGTCATGTAAGGTGCTCGGGATTAGGACATTTTTATTCTTTTTGCACTTATAATCTGTAAGAGTTTGACCAAAGTTGTCCTTGTAATATTCTGCGTGATACAACTCCCTTGATTTTTTGAGCGTTTTTGCTTCAGGTGGCAGATCTCGCCGATTCCTTCTCATTGTACCTACAAAGCTTATTTTATTCTTTTTCAGCTTTTCTGCCAGTGACACGGAAGAAAAAAAGTTATCGCAGGTCACGTTCAAGCCCTTCCCCCAGTAAGGTTGCGTGAGTTTTAGTACCGCATTTTCTGAAAGCGACTGAGATTGAGGTTTTGATTCGTCTTTTCCAAGGTATGGAAAGCCATTTAGAAAATACTAAGTTTCTGTATCAACAGCATCCAAAACTTTATAACACATTTGTCTGGTTTATTCGCCATGTATTGCAGAAACCTACATCTACACTTTGTGCGATAGAGTTGTTCATCAATAGTCAAATTCTCCCCTGGATTGAAATAAGCACATTAATTTTGAACAAATATTTCCCAGATACTTGATGCAAGTGCGAATTTATCTTTTTTCAGTCGTTCCCTTCTTTGATCCAGTAAGTCGAACCTAAGGAATTTCATAATTTCAAGAAATCTGTTTCTTGACATCGACTTCAAAAATATATTTATACCATTATCTTGTGACCAGCAAATTTTTAGAGGTAGGTCTGTGACCGAAAGCTCCTCGGGCATAAATCAATGCAAGAAATACCAATAATTCATCTTTTGATAACATCCCATGTGGATGAGTAATTTGAGCTTTCAATATTGTGCATTTCAAAATAGTGTATCGTTTATCAGCAATCTCAAGGCGCTGGAAATTTTTTCTTCTTCATCTTCTTCTTCTTCTTCTTCTTCTTCTTCTTCTTCTTCATTATAATCTATATCACAGTCAGAATCCGAAGAAATACCCGTGATTTTGTCATTCTTGTCATTTTCTTCATCAGAAATGTCCCCATCGCTTTTACTACCACCTTCACTGTCTACTTCAGGAAGATTTTGAAGTTCTCGAAGTGTTTCTTTTGCGCTCAGACCTTTTCCTTTACTCATTATAAAAAGTTTTACTCGCACTCACGGCTTCTAAATATGCTCTGCACACGAAAACCTCTCTGTAACAACTACTGTTGATTCGAAAAGAACAGGATGTACCCGGCGATATCTAACGGATCGCTATCATCACGCATCGAATTTCTAGAAGGCAAAGGAAGGTCTTATCAGTTTGAAAACAAGAGCTATAATACTCCCTCCTGGAAACAAGAATTTGAGACAAAAACTGTGATAGCAAGACAACAAAGTATACTGTGTCATTATGGCACATTACGGTCCTTCTAGGTATATCCAATATTTTTTCCAATTCTATGAAACTCAGAACAGAATTGGGCTTTACAACACGTGAAGTTCGTGCACTATAGAAAGCACTTACAAAGAATCAGTTTTCTAACTTTTAAAACTCTAGCACAATGTTGTAGTATGCCCCGCAGATGTGTCATTTTGACACACCCGGTCCTTCTAGTACTAGTTCTGAGTGAAGCAATGGTCGCTGCCGACAGCTGCGCCGTCCGAGGCCTCATTCTCAGGGACCACCCTCCCCGTGCGGGGCTTCCCACTCACATCGGAGTGCTTCCCTCTCACACCGGAGGCTTCCTCGTGAAGTACTGAGAAACGCTCTCAGCACATCATTTGACATTATTCAATTCAATTTTGCGTTATTTTTGTGTCGAGGCGCAAGGTTTAGTCCTGCGCAAATTCCGTTAAGCTCTTTTCACCGTCTTGCAGAGAAAGATCGTACCACTTGGACGATTTAAATTTTGCTAAGAGGCTTCTTTTACGCTTCAGCGTCTTTTACCTGCAGTAAATCTACTACATGGAACATTTGGCTTACTTCTCCGAAGGAAGGCGTACGAAGGATTTTTTCATCCCTAATAATAATCAGCTTCAGTCGAATTTGAACCCACAAACATGGGTATAACAGTTCGATACGCCAACAGTTACACCACCAAAGCTACATTAAGTGTAAAGTGGAAACCGATCGAAACAAGTTTAATGAAAGGGAGACATTGCACTTTCTATAAATTATAAATAGGTCATCAGGCTTGACAGAAAATTTGAGATTGGTTTAGGGGATCGAACATACTTTGGTATATGAGACGGTATACTCCTATCGTTCAAATCGTAAACGCTCCCGCAGCATTACACAACTTTCTCTATACTACGTGTATTGCTCCGAGAACCTAAAACGCATTGTACCACTTATAAATAATCACTGAACATTTATTGTAATGGAACATATGTGACAGACAATTGCTGGATATCGTGTTGACAAAATCAGAAATCTTCTCATTTAAGAACATATAATCTTCGAACATTAACCGGGAGCGGTAGCTTAGTGCATCAACTGATGTCACTGCAGCGCCTCTGACCGGGAGGTCCTAGGTTCCCACTCCCCACGGCGGCAGGATTTTTGACACTAGCTTTTCATCTAGATCGAATTCAGTCGCTGTCTGGACGAGAATTCTAGCGGCCGGCTGCTCTGATCGTTAGTGTTCCGTGGTTTCTCCGATCAACACCAGGCGAATGCCGGAGCAATACCCTAACAAACGGGCCACGGGCCGCGCGCGATCATTCCTTCCTCTTCCTTATCCTATCCTCTCCCCTTACACACACACTTACACTAACATGCACTACACTACCACATATTCCGGGAGACCGGTCGGGAGCTTAGAGCTTGTCCCGGCTGGGGCGGTGCCCCGCTGGTGGGAGAGCCCTGGTTAGGGAGAAACCCCACTAGCCGACGGTAGGTCGGCGCCGGATCTCGCCATCCAGTGGGGGAAGATCACCGCCATCTCCCGAGAAAAAACATGCACTACACTAACGGGACTAATGATCAAAGCAGTTGACGCGCCCGGAAACACGAAAAATTCAATCAATCAATCGAACATTAAGACACCTTTTAATTTTGCTTCGCTAAGAAATATTTTACACACAGGTTTACTCGCGCTAGCGAAATTTAATTGCTTTTGATAGATCAACTGCAACTCACAGCCGGTGTATAAAGCCGGTCAATAACAGAAACTGATAACACAACTAGGCTCACTTCCTTTCTTTAAAATAAAAATCAAGGAATTTTGTTGAGCAGAAAACTGAAATTTCTTTCTAAAAGAAAACATTATTATTATTATTATTATTATTATTATTATTATTTCTTTTTTCTCGGGGGTTTCTCACCCGGGGTTCATGGTTTGAGGGGCTTCTAGCCATATCACATTCCTAGCATTGCATATTGAGGACTGTGGGAACAATCCGGCAGGTTTCAAGAATGACTTTTGAGCTTTTGGGATAATTTTGTCAGGAGGAATAACTACTTTTTCTAAATAATACTTTTGATTTTTGTTACCCAGACCTGTAGCTGTTATTACAATAGGTATCATTTCAACAGACTCAAGTTTGTATATTTCTTTATATTCTATTGATAGGGGAATGTATTTTGAGATTTTTTCTGTTTCTGCCTTATTGATGTTGTGATCTGCAGGGTGTGTAAATCAATGAATCTTTTTTTCCTGTAAGTTATGTAGTATGTTACGAAAAGTCATAAGGCAGGCTAAAATCATGAAAAACGATCAGGATATTTTGAATTCAAATAATAAAACAAAATCAATGTGGAATATAATAAAAAATACTACCAAATCAACTAGAAAACCCGTAGAGAATGTTGTTTTAAAATATAACGATATAAATGTGAACGATCCGACAACAGTGGCTAGTCTCTTTAACCAATACTTTTCGAGAATTGCTGCCAATCTCACTAAGGGTCTTCAGGCACAAAATTCAAAAACAGACAGTTCACCCAAAATTGCAGACACAATGTTCGTTTCCGAAACTTCTTGCTATGAAATTCTCAAAATAATCGATAAACTAAAAAATAAATATTCGTCCGGTTTAGATGAATTCCCGGATTCTTTGTTAAAGACTTGTGCGTATGCCATTATACACCCGTTAACTCACATATTTAATGCATCTTTATGCACTGGAACGTTTCCAGATATTTTCAAAACAGCTAAAATTAAGCCGCTTTTCAAAAAGGCAACAAAAATGAAATTCAAAATTATCGGCCCATTTCTCTTCTATCAGTCTTTTCAAAAATATTAGAGAGACTTTTTGCATACGAATGGAAATTTTTCTCACTAAACACGACGCGCTTTCAGATTGCCAACATGGATTTAGAAAATCAAAATCAACGAAACAGCTATATTTTCTTTTCTTAAAGATGTCGCCTCATCATTGGATCAAAACGAGGCACCTATTGGATTATTTTTAGATCTCTCAAAAGCTTTTGACGTCATTGATCATGACATTTTACTTTCCAAATTACCTTCATATGGAATTCGTGGTATTGCTCTAGATTGGTTATGTTCGTACCTTAAACAACGATCTCAGAGAGTTGAAATACCTTACTGGAATGATGGAACATTACGTACGCACCTTTCCGACTCTTTGCCCGTTGCATGTGGAGTTCCTCAAGGATCGATTTTAGGCTCTATTCTGTTCCTACTTTACGTAAACGATATGCCCTCGACGATTCGAAACGGAAGAACGGTTCTCTTTGCGGATGATACGAACATCCTTTGCAACAAAGAAACAGTAAATAGTACAATAACAGAGGTTTCAAATTGGTTCCGAAATAACAAATTAATAGTGAACGAAAAGAAAACGGTTTTAATGCAGTTTTCCATTTCAAATAAACAATTCTGTGCCCCATTGACAATGAACAGTGTACCATTGACTGATGTTAAGGCAACAAAATTTTTAGGTCTCTCAATTCAGTCAAACCTTAAATGGAACGTCCATTTAAATGAATTGAACACAAAATTAAGTTCATTGTGCTACGCGTTCAGAAATCTTGCAAATTCAGTCAGCCTTCATACTGCTCGTTGTGTATACTTCGCGAATGTTCATTCCCGCCTGAGATATGGCATAATATTCTGGGGAAATACATCTTATAGCTCCCAGACTTTTAGATTACAAAACGAATTGTACGAATAATAACCAAATCCCACCCACGTGATTCATGTAAGCCTCTCTTCATTAATCTAGGAATTCTACCATTACCGTGTCTTCTTATTTACGAATCAGTGGTTTTTGTAAAAAATGACTTGCTCAAGGGCGGGAATATATTTTCAGAAAATGCCGTAGTCTATTACTATAACACTCGACGTAGAAATCATATTCATCAGGTGACAGTATCAACAGCTCATTACAAAAAATTCACATACAATACATGCACATTATTTTACAACACTTTGCCAGATGACATTAAACGATTAAATTCAATAGAAAAGTTTAAATCCCAAGTGAAATCGTTTCTGCTGCATAACTATTTCTATACAATTAGAGACTATACTGAGCATCACAAGAAAAGTAACATAAATTTTAACAATGATACATAATGCTTTATTTACCATTTGAACTGTGTAAATGAGTATAAACAACCTGTAACAACTATTGTACTACAGCTTCCGGGTCAATGACCCCCATCTCGATCAGGTTTTTCGTCCAGTTTCCCTGATCCATTGAGCAAATGCTGAGATGGCCCCTTGTTTTGCTTCTGGACATAAATGTAACTTCATTTCTTGTGCACGTCTTCTAGAATTCAGTGGGAAATACAATTATTCAAAATATCGTTTCCATGTTGTCGCGGCAGGAAGTAATAAGAGCCAAAATTTATTGCTTATTTATCTTTGAAAATAGATTTTATTACATGGTAGTTTTTTTGTTTTTTTCTCCCTTTCAAAATTCAAATTTTATTGCTTATTTATTTTTGAAAATAGATTTTACTACATGGGAGTTTTTTTTCTCCCTTTCAAAATTCAAAATTTAAGTAGTATATGACTTAGTGTAGGGATCACAGAATTTTGAAAATGTGCACACAATTCACTTTTCCCCATAGCACGTCATACGCAGTTTTAAACTGTTTTTTTGACGTAAAATAAATAAATAAATAAATAAATAAATAAATAGTAGAATGGCTGGTTTATTTGCCGGGATCGTTTTATCCGTATGTATAGGAAGGTCGTAATACATTTTGAACTGTTTACTTTCTATGACGGATTTGACTTTGTATTCATAATAAGGGATGATTTCCTCTTCTGCCAGTAGAGCATGTTTGGTTGCCAATGCTTGGTGTACAATATTTGCAGTTAGGTTGTACCGATGTAGATACTCCGTGTTGGCGAGGTTTGTGCACCCAGTGATGAGATGGTCTATTGTCTCTGATGATCGATGGCATACTATGCATTCGTCATTAACTTCTAGTTTTTCAATAAATCTTTTGTAATTATTTGCTGAAATAACTTGGTGCTGAATTGCTTGAATGAAACCCTCAGTCTCTCTAAATAGAGACCCATTTCTGAGCCATCGCACCATGGAGAGGTTTGGACTTCCATACATGTAATTTTCCTTGACTGACTGTACGGGTCAGATTGAGTTGAAGTATTTTTCTTTTTCCGGTTGCATAATGCTTTCAGATCTAGTAACCACACCAGTTTTCCTAGGAATGTAGAGGCGTTCAATTGCTGATTTAGAGTTCCGAACTTAGTGAGCATAGTGTGTACCATTCTGTTTGGGTTATCAAGATCCGTTTGTGACCAACTGACTATTCCAAAGGAATAAGTCAGCACAGGGATGCTCCAGGAATTTATAGCTTTTACTTCTTTCTTTGAAATCAGCTCTGTTTCTAGGATTTTCCGAAGACGGAGTCTAAACATATTTTAACATATTGTGGTTGAAACCTAAATACTTGTAACTGTCATGTGGCTGTAATTGTTCTATTGGACTAAACTCTGAAAACTGTTTAGTGTGGTTGAGGATTCGACTTTTCCTCCTTTAACATTCAGTGTGGCACACTTGTCTGTTCCAAAAGTCATGTGTATGTCTTTGCTGAATTGTGATGTGATCTCCAACAGTCTGCTTAACTCATTCCTGTCTTTTGCAAATAATTTTGAGTCATCTATATAGAACAGGTGGTTAATGATGTGAAGGGTTTTCTTTCCATCCGTGAGTTTGTATCCCAGACCAGATCGATTCAGCGTATACGACAAAGGATTAATTGCTAAGCAAAACCAAAGTAGACTTAATGTGTCGCCTTGAAAAATACCTTGAAAAAAATACGCCTTGAAAAATTATTATTATTATTATTTATTATTATTATTATTATTATTATTATTATTATTATTATTATTATTATTATAATATTAGTGATGGTAGTAGTATTATGTTATTTTTAATAATATTAAAAACAATAATAAAATATTGATGCCAGTTTATGTTGTAAATCACTGCCGCAGAGTTGTACATAATTGCAGAAAAATATGCCATTTATGATTTGTGGAAGTCCTGTATTTGTGCCAACAAACCTTTAATACCGTCATAAGTTGACATTAGCAGTGCTTCAAACGTTCCCGTTATATACTTTCTCCTTTGTCTCCATTTCCAGAAATTCACTTCAATATACCATTGACGAACATTTACGCAACTTTTGAGCTCCTCCAAATGAGATCATTAGGTGCACGAGTATTCGACGAGGCAAGGTTCACATTTTCTGGGAATTTACACTCCTGCTGAGCTTTGTTAGATATCTCCTGAAGAATATCACCTGCCTCTGTTCTTGTAAACTGAGTAAGATGTGGTTAGGCGGAAGAGCGGGCCTGATGGCTCGAGTCTCGCTACATAAATAAAGTCATTATTATTATTATTATTATTATTATTATTATTATTATTATTATTATTATTATTATTATTACTATTATTATTTTATTATTATTATTATTATTATTATAAGATGTGCAATTCCATTTGAATGTTCATTCTGATATTACCTTTTTAAGAAATGTCTGGTATACGTACCGCGAACAGCTTTTGTATTTTGGATCCTATTTAAAATATCCAAACTCAGCGGAAACATTTTTATACTCATTTACAACGCATCGTTATAATAATAGATTGAAACGTCTAATCGGTTGCCGATAAACATTTTTGTTGAGTCGTTTTAAATTGCAGTATCAGTTAACTTTGACTTTATGTTTAGCTCTCATTGTCATCCTAATAATTTTAAGAATTTAAAAATAGAATTTTGTCAATGCAATTTTAAGTATTAAAGAAATTTTGTCAATACATTTTTATATTTAAGTAATTCCAAAAATCACGTGCCAAAATATTCACAATTTTGGATGAGGTGAATAAAATAAATCAATAATTTATTTTTTTGCACATCGCGAAGAAAATTTCATTTTAAGACTACTTTTGAACCGCGTGTAACTCTGCTTGAACATTAACAGCTGATACAACTCTCAAGGTTGCTTTGATATCTGCCATAAAAGGTTTCGCCCGGTCACACAATGATCCAGTACGCAATAAATTGAACCTTTATTATTTTGCTAGTAGTTTATCCATTTTACGAAGTAATAGATACGGCTTTGTGAGGTTAAATACAGACAAAAGGTTTTGTTAAAACACTAACTTTTCATTAATAATAACATTTTTATACTTTTTCTGTAATATTGTCTCGGGAAAATGCACAATAATCATGAGAGGCAAATGGGAGGCAATATGCAGTTGTCACTCGGGGAAAAAGCAGCCAATCTCGACCTTGTGGTCTTCCTCTAAGCTCTGCTACAGAGTTTTGTTTTCACAAAAATAGCACGGCGAGTGTTTGGAGCAGCGTCAATCCATTCACCGAGAGGCAGACCCAGCCGCAACAGCGCTGCAGCCGGTGAACAGACCGACATGAGTAAACGAACGCACCAATGATTTGGAACGCAACAGCTCCCTAATGGATTTCGCCGGCGCAGTGTAAACACATGCACGACGTCGCTTCCATCCTCATTCCCTCCACCGCTCGCCTCCTTTGCGTTTCAGAAGGCTCTGTTTCTGAATGAACGAGGACCTCGAGCACACTGTAATAATGCGGCGCACAAATGCAAAATTAATGAGAAAATATTGCATAACACTCAATAGACTTAGATCACTCTTCGCTAAAGTAGTTCAGACTCACAGGGATCTACGAATTCAAAAAGATTATTATGACTTACTCAACATCTGATATACAATAATAAAAAATTATTAAATATCACGAAAATTTGTTTGTTACATATCAGAAACAGACTTTTTATTTACCTACAATTTAAAAAATTCGATACAAGTGTTCTCTGGTGCGTACATTACAGAGATAAAACTGCATAGTGGGTTCTCACACGTGACGCAGGCGAGGATTTGCACGAAGGAAAGGGCGAGGGGAGAGTGGACACGTAGGGCAGAAGGGCGAGGAGGAGGATGGACTGATTGATCAGTTGAATGATTACTGATTCTTGGCGCGTCAACTGCTAAGATCATTAGTTCCGTAAGTGTATGCATGTTTTCCTCGTGAGATGAAAGTGATCTTGCCCTTCTAAATGGTTTGATCCGGCGCCGGCCTACCGACAGCTAGCGGGGTTTTCCCCAATCACGTATTTCCCACCAGCGGCACACCGTCCCAGCCGGGACAATCGCTAAGCTCCCGACCGATCTTCTGGAATATGTAGTAGTGTAGTGCATGTTAATATAAGTGTATGTGAGTAAGAGGTAAGAATAGGACAAGGAAGAGGAAGGAAATATCGCGCGCGGTCCGTGGCCCATTTGCTAGGGTATCGCTCCGGCATTCGCCTGGTATTTGTCGAAAAACCAACACGGAATACCGATCAGAACAGCTGCTATTCTCCTCCAGACAGCGGCTGAATTCGACCCAGTATCAATGTAGCTAGTGTCAAAAATCCTGCCACCATCGGGAGAGGATCCCTGGGACCTCCGGGTCAGAGGAACTGCAGTGACATCAGTTGATGCCTGCAGCGACTCTCCCGGTAGGAGGGCGGAAGTGACGGAGGGGGGGCGCGATGGTGCGCTTCGACGTTCGAAAAGCAAACGCTTGGCCACCACGAATAACACCCCTCCACGGTCGCGTTGGGCACAATCGTTAATTTGGCTGGAGGGTGTTGTGCCATTCCAACGTTGTGTGCACTGTCCGGTGACAGTATGGGCATTAAGCACTCGTGACAGCCGCACTATGGCCGAAACGTTAGCTTGTTGGCACCTTTCGCGACGACACGGCATCTTTTAAAGCAAAAATCATGTTACACATTTTAGCAGAGGAGATTGCTCGGGTGGTGAAAATCTGCTGAATGAAGATTGAAATTAGAAAAGACGTCGAATACTTTTAGAATTATTTCTGGATTATGACGAAATTATTATATTAATAATAAAATAAATCAAATAATAATAATAATAATAATAATAATAATAATAATAATAATAACAGACAGATATATAGATAATTCTTAAACAGAAACTCAGAAACACATAAATCTTATTTTTATTCAATAACAGCCTAGTCTTCACAAATAAAGAATTGTGTTTTTATCTTCAAGTAACGAAAATATACAATGTGTGACGCAGCAATGAAATGCATTCATTGCTTCTAATGTCATGAGAAGCCTGCTTCTCTCAGTTTGCTGCACACAAAGGATTTCCCATTCGCCACACGAGCTGCGAAGGCGTGTTCGCCAGATGAAGGGACTTGCCAGAGCGAGGCCCTGCATTCTCATAGCCTGGCCAACGAGGGCGCCATTCTCTCCCGCGCCAATGGCGGCGGTCGAGCAGTGGGTGAGGCGGGGGCGAACACTACCCGCCTCCCCGTCGCCCGTCGACAACGCCCGCGGCTAGCTACCCGCGACTAGCCACCCGCCGCCACCGCCAGCCCTCCGCCTCCGTCCTCCGCCCTCCGCCTGTCCTCCGCCCTCCGCCCTCCGCCCTCCGCCCTCCGCCCTCCGCCCTCCGTCCTCCGTCCTCCGTCCTCCGCCCTCCGCCCTCCGTCCTCCGTCCTCCGCCCTCCGTCCTCCGTCCTCCGTCCTCCGTCCTCCGTCCTCCGTCCTCCGTCCTCCGTCCTCCGTCCTCCGTCCTCCGCCCTCCGTCCTCCGTCCTCCGTCCTCCGTCCTCCGTCCTCCGTCCTCCGTCCTCCGTCCTCCGTCCTCCGTCCTCCGTCCTCCGCCCGCCGCCCGCCGCCCGCCGCCCGCCGCCCGCCGCCCGCCGCCCGCCGCCCGCCGCCCGCCGCCCGCCGCCCGCCGCCCGCCGCCCGCCGCCCGCCGCCCGCCGCCCGCCGCCCGCCGCTTGCTTCCCGATGTCCGATGCCCGCCGCTCTCCGTCCTCCGCCCTGTGCCCTCTGTCTGTCGCCCGCTCCCTGCGGCGCCCGGCTGCCGCCCTCCACCCGAAGCTCACCGTCCGCCGCTGGCGTACGCTCTTCTGGCCGCCGCCCGCTCCCTCCTTGTCTGCAGCCAGCCTGCCGAGCCCTCCGCCTTAAGCCGTTCACCGCGAAGAGCGCCTGCGAGGCGAGGCGGCCATTAAGCGCGGGGCGAGGGGGCGTGGCGCAGGGCTCCCCTGGGCGCCGCGCGGCGCCGTGACCGCGCCCGGGGACCTCGGCCGTCGCCCTCCGCCCGGGGGAGCGCCTCCACTTGGCCTCGCCGCCCCGCGCTGCGGCCACACGCCATCGCCAGGAGACTCCGCGCGCCGCCATCCACGCGGAATTTGTAAACGACGAACGGGCTCGCGGCCTTTCTCAACACTCTTCGTTTTACGCGAGAAAAAGGATTTTCTCTTCCCGAGCTCGTTAACTGGTTTGGTCGGAGTGTACTGCGTGTTGTAGCCGAAGGGACGCTGTTCCTCTCCCGTTGGGAAGTGAAATTTCCCGCTGACCTACACGTCGGCTTGCGGGGTTTTGTCCCCTTCAGTTATTTTGTCCCCCCAGCGGGACACCGTTTCAGCAGAGATCAAATCAAACAGGTTTCACGACATATTTTGCTGTGTAGGTCTTGTGTTTACGAGTATATGTGTATTTCTGTGTTTTTAGAGGTCGATAAGGGGACATTGATGACAAAGGAAAGATTACCCGCGGTCCATATCCGCTAAGTTAACGTATTACTCAAGCTTCAACCTGGTATTGATTGGAGAAACCACGATCGGCTGTAGATCTCTCCTTCAGACAACTGCGGAATTCGAAACAGCTATGCAGAGAGTGTAGAGAATCCGTTATCATCGGGAGTGGAACTCCAGGACCTCCCGATCAGAGACATTTCAGTAGCAACGAAGGCTGGCACTGAGACATTTAAGCTGGTAATATTTTTCTAACGATACATTCGTTTCTAGTATATTCCTACGGACGTTGTTTGTGGTTCATGACTAAGCCGCTTAAGTAAATCTGAGACTCATGAACCCTAAAAACATTGTTCTTTTTCTAATATTATGCACTTTTATGTCACACTAGAAGTGTGATTGTGATACTAGAAGTGTATCTATGAAATAAGGCGTTCGGGTAAAAATAATGCTACCTAACATACACGTTGAAATCTAGATCGTTGGTCTTCATGAAATGAGAGAATAACTCTGACTACAGAAGTGGTGATGAATGAAATTGATAATTTGCTCGTTCCCTAAGGCTTGAGTTTCCCCTTACGTGTAAATGTTGCACTTCTCTCAGAAACAGGAAATATTTTTTATTACTATTTACAAACGATCATCTCAAATATAGAATTCATGCAATGTTGATAAAAGTCACAGTAAGTGTTACGTACATTTTAAAATAAAAAATTATTTTTAATTTTAAACCAATAAAATTTAAAAAAGTATATAGATAATTTAAACAAAAAAAGTCGATGAAAATCTGAATACTCGGACCTGATGATGTTTGAAGTAGAATAAATAATAAGTAGAAAATTCTATGAACTTGAAGAAAACGGATGCAGTTCTTCTGAGTTAATACTCGTAAGTTTGTAAGTTTAACTCGCTGTTTATGCTAGTCGGCAGAGAGACCCGCAGAGTGGGCTGACGACTTCAATTCACTTCAGTGATGCCTCATGCAAGAAGGCGAGACTCCCGTCTGACCACGCAAATTTCGCAAAGCTCCTTTCAATGTCTGGCGAAGAATGGAGTCACTCGTGTGCCGAAGCAGGTGATTTTAAACTTAGCTCAGAGGCTTCCTTTAGCCTTAAGTACCTTTTACGTGCAGTAAATCTACAACATGGGACAACCGTCTTTTCTTCCCTAACGAAAGAAGGCGTATGAAGGATTTTTGTCACCCTTCAAACTCCTCAACTTTGATAGGATTTTTTAGCTGTGCCTCTGACCGGGAGGTCCTAGATTCGTGTCTCGATGCTGGCAGGATTTTCGTCCCAAGCTACATAGCTAGGTCGAACACAGTCGCTGCCTGGAGGGTCTCACCATTCAGCGGGGGAAGATCTCCGCCTACTCTCGAAGAAACACAAACACTACACTTACGGAACTAATGACCTTAGCGGTTGAAGCTCCCCCAGGATCACCAATCAAACAAATGGAACGGGTTTGAACTCGCAAACTTGTGTTTAACATCCATAACATACACAAACCGTTCTTCCACCGAAGCCGCCAGTAGTGGCGGGCGGAGGCGAGGCGTGGGCCGGTTAAAATTCCGCGCGCCGCCCGGGGCCCCGAGCCGCCCCCCGGGCGCAAGCGGGGCACCGCGCCGCGCCGCGCCGCGTGAGAAGCAGGCGCCCTCGAGGCGCGCCTGACAGCCGAGGGCCCTTCGCGTCCCTTCCCCCCATCCGCCTACATCCCCCAGCCCCTACAAGCCCCGTTCAGCCCCGCCTCCCCCCGTTGTCGCCCCCCCCCCCCCCTTCCTCCTCCCCCCCTCCCCGCCCGGCTCCGGCGCACAGGGGCTCTCCTTCAACAGGAGGCGCCCTTTGGACGCCGCCGCTCAGCGCTGCGCTGATTGCTCCACGCGGCGGACAACTGCGACGCGCAAAGCGTAGTACACTGGCGTTCACTTTTCATGGCGCAGAGAGTACGACACTTAAACGTGTTCACTAACTAGTAAAGAAAACAGTTTTCTCAACTCATTTCGTTTTTATAAAATAGTTAATAATAATAATAACTCACTTACATGGTTTATTTAAAAATTATTTATATTTGTAAAATTAATTTTTAATTAAAAAGAAGAATTATATATACTTCAAAAATATAAATGCCAATATGTTTTCCACACAATATTTTAGTATCGATGATTAGTAATTTCAAGAAACTAAAATGTACATAATGTTTGTAAAACAAGATGGAAACTATTATTATTATTATTATTATTATTATTATTATTATTATTATTATTATTATTATTATTATTATTATTATTATTATTATTATTACTATTATTAATAATAATACAAATCCCCATCAGTTTAATGTAATAAATAATAGATTTAATAATAATAATAATAATAACAAGAAGAAGAAGAAGAAGAAGAAGAAGAAGAAGAACGATAATAACGAAATTCATCCCGAAACTTTAAAAGACACAACAACTTTTTTCAGTTATATGCGTATCACCGGTAGCGTCATATCAAGAACACTATGCACCCAAAGTACGCAATTCGCACAAAAGCCACACAACGTCAATTTGTTTTGAAATATACTTTTTGAGTACGTGAATAGTAAAGAGGAAATTTTCAATTATTGTCAATTCCTTATGTGCATATATAGGTGAAGTTTATATTAAAGTTACAATTTAAACTAATGTCTGTATTCATATGCAATGGCCATTTAAAAAGAAGAAGAAGAATAATTTATCGGGATCAGAGGACCACAAAACGTGTATTTCCGTTGAAATCGATTTATCAATTTTCCGCGGCGTTACATACCGTTCTCTATACATGTCCCATTCACCCTGCCCTGCACTGATCCGCTTTGTTCTTCATTGTCTGCTTTACTCTTCAATGCTTGCTCCGCCTTTCCCCGCTATGCCCTGCGTATAAGTCTGCATAAAGACGTATACGAGAAAGTAAAATAACAAACACATGGTAATGTTCAATGTTATCGTTATTGTTTCATAAACAATATTAAATACCAAAAGCATTTAATCGTTTCTTGTTAATACTTAGGTTTAAGAAAATTGTATTTCTCTTTCATTCACTTCATCCATAATAACAAGTTTCTCTCCCTCTCGTTCTGAAGCCCCTGCTGCGTCCTGGCGTATGCAATCTGCCGCACGGCTGCGCGCAGCGGGTCGCGGTCCTGCCCCTGCCGCCTCGCGATCTCCGAGGATCGGTTTCCGCTAAAACGGAACGAAACGGAACGGAACGGCGGTGGCGGCGGCGACAAGGGATCCATCACGTCATCGCTCAACTGCGCAAAGACAGCGCCCGGATATCGACCTCGCTACACGCCGAAAGACAAAGGAAGAGCGGCACGCGCGGTCATTCAGAGACCGAAAGGCCCCGATGCTACAGAACGATTTTCCTAAGGATGAGAAAGTGACAGTTCGCGAAGACAAGCGAACATAACATGTACAAGTATTTCAGAGAGGTATCCCTCCGCCGCGACAGCTGTTCAGTCACGCTTCTTCGTAAAGTGCTAATGGATCCTGTGAAGACATCCCTATGAAGAAGTCTAAGAGTTTAGCTTAAATATATGCACGTACGCGGG
The DNA here is from genome assembly GCA_964035755.1 of Teleogryllus oceanicus. Taxonomy (NCBI): domain Eukaryota; kingdom Metazoa; phylum Arthropoda; class Insecta; order Orthoptera; family Gryllidae; genus Teleogryllus; species Teleogryllus oceanicus. The sequence goes on from CAXIVR010000003.1 coordinate 84,281,321, forward strand.
TTCGGGAAATATTTAAATTTAATTACGTATGTGGAAAATCTCTTAACCTGCTCTCACAAACAGTAAAAGAAAACTGCCACGAATGTAAATAGATAGCTCTCAATCAGAGCTCGCAGCACAACAGCACAAAGGCCGGAACCACGTGCATCGGTACGCATCTCGCATTCAAGTAACGGTTTTAAAATAAACATAATATTTATCATACAAAAAGTAAATTCAATGTATTATATAAAGAAAAAAAGATTCTTTACAGAAGAGCACATAACACTGAACTTCCTAATTTCATTTATTTCTCGTGCCGTACTATATTATTGTCGGATGAGAACATCACAGAAGGAAGAGTCCAAGCCATTTACAAGTCAGCCAACTGTAAACGAATGAATGCGGGAAGGGAGTGTAATGGGCTCAAGGGCACGACGACCACAGAAACTTCAGTTATGTTGCCAGCACTAGCTGTCACTTTGGCCCATCCTTAGGAAAATCGCTCTGTAGGACAGGTTCTTGCAGCCGTAACTGCTCGCCCCATCAGATACAATTCCTAACGCGCTTGCACCGATTCTCATTGATTCCCAGCTTTTTGCAATGTTCATAGAAAATGTATCTCAGCATATTACGCTACAAAATATGTCAGCTTCTCCGCAAGCTATTTTACAAACTAGAAATAGAACGTCAACCATGAACATCCTCTTTTAAAATTAAGTACAATTTATACTTTAAATAAATGTTTATGAACGTATTGCATTCAAATACGCATTATATATTCCATTAGATATCGTATTTCGAATTACAGTAACGACTCGACTATCTTTATTATTTTATTTATTATTATTAAATTTATTATTTTTTACTTTGGTTATTAGATTTCTACAAAACAGCGTAGTATTAAAATAAAAATTTAATTATGATTGCAATACTACTGGCCGTGATAGGAAACTTTCCTGCAAATGTTCAGTAGATTTCACATTTTTGTTTTCATACCTACAATGCGGCGCTGATGACCAGGTACAGAAAAAATGAATACGTCCCATTCTATGTCAATTATGAAGTAATAGGAATGGTATAATTAAATTTATAAACGACGTGGTTCTTTCTTCCTTAATTGTCGGAAACGCAAGAGGAATACGCCTTTGGCAGAGTGACAACCAGAGGAACTGTTGTCTTTGCAAAGTGGACTACGAGTTTGGACGGCAGAACAAAAAAATTAAATTAGCAAAGCTAATTAATAAAACACACAAACGAAGTTTTCTGTTTTAGTTACTATGCTACTAATATCAGAGGTAGCTAACGAGCGCAATCAGCTTTTGAACATAACGTGAAAGAACGTTTCTGTTCAAAGTTCATGACTTCGAGTGGTTTTCGTAAGCACATGACACTGTGCGGCAAGAAAATTTTCGTGTTGAATCCAAACAATAGAATTGTAGTTTTTACATTAAGATCACACGCAAAAACACTGCGCAATGAAAAATGATGTTTACATACGGATGCCCACAAAACTGTAATGTCATTTGACTTCATGGTGGTGGTGGTGGTGGTGGTTGTATCACTTTATCTAATCTTTTTACGTGCGTCTTTCTTGAATTCCATCCGCCTGAAATTATGCTTTTCAGAGGCATGAAAAATAATTGGTAAATACATTTAATTATACTCGATTAATATTTACACAATTTTAACACATACACATACAAAAGTTCCAACTTTCTGCACAATCTGCATTAAATGCAAACTGAAGAACACGTATTTTACTGTAACGCGAAAATTACAGGAGAGTAGAACATATTTGTTGACGCTAATATTTGTGATACATTTTTATTTGTTTATCGTTTGCGCTTTAGTACTGCAGGTATGCCTTGCTTGATGCTGTTAGGAATTATATTTTTGCCGTCTTTAGCAAATACACACTTCTAGGGCCCTCTGTACAATCTTTAAAGGATCTTGCTGTGTCGTCGGAAATTCGTACATAATAAGATGTATTTTTTCCGGGAGAGATAGCTCGGGAATCAACTGATGTCACTGCACACCCTATGAGTGGGAGATCCTATGGTCGAGTCCCGACAATGGCAGGATTTTCGACACTGGGTCGAATTAAGTCACTGTCTAGAGGAGAATTCTAGTAACCGGCTGATCTGACCGGTAGTTTTCCGTAGTTTCTCCGTTCAAAACCAAGCGAATGTCGGAGCAGTACCCTAACAAACGGGTCATGGATCGCGCGTGATCTTTCCTCCCTCTTCCTTGTCCTATTCTCATCCCTTACTTGCACTACACTTACTGGAGTAATGACCCTAGTAGTTGACGCGCCAGTAATCACTAACAATCAATCAAACAATGAAGCTTCAGAAGGTGTCTTAGTATGTCTTTAGATGTTCAAAAATAAAAACAAGGTAGTATTAATATTACATTCTTGGCTGTCCGGGTGACGCCGCGTTAAGTTATCTGGTGCCGACGTTTCGATCAACATGTCGGGATCTTCATCAGGGAAGATCACGACATGTTGATCGAAACGTCGGCAGCAGATAACTTAACGCGGCGTCACCCGGACAGCCAAGAATGTAATATTGACTCTGGCCGCGGAAGCCTACGACTTCATTTAAGGTAGTATAATATTTTCCTTTTCAAAGGCACACACCCGAGCCCAAATTCAGAAGGAAACTCGTGTTGTGGTCGACTGCTGGGTGAAATGCAGCTTCTACTGTAGCGCTTTCAAAAACGCGCGGGATCCCGTGGAAACCGCGCGCCCGCGCGCGGGGAAGCTGGCGCGGTTTGCTCGCCACGGACGACCTTTGATGTCGCGGGGCCGCTCTCGCTTGTCATCGCCGCTGCCGCCCCCGCACGTGACTTCACTGCGCCGCCAACGCCCAGAGCCGGTCGCTCCCGACAACGCTGTTATACCCGTCATTACCGCGCGCGACCGGTGGCGTAGCAGCCAGCGGTCAGATTGCTCGCCTCCCGCCGCTGACACCGGGGGTCAACCGGTCGATCCAGGTCCATCCACGAGGAATTTGTGATGGACGCAATCGGTGCAGGCTCGTTTACTCGGGGTTCTCCCGTTTCCTCTTCACCACACCTCCATCATCATCATCCATACCGCACTTTCCATCATCACTTATCCTTCAAAATCATTCACGCATTTCCAGATACGTCCCAAGTCCAATATATAGTACAGACTAGAGGAAGGGCCAGTCTAAGAAACGGACATGGGCCAGGCGTCCACAAGGATTGAGTACCGGTCTTATACATGTTTACCTGAACTCCGGAATACCTACGTCCTCTCCTTTACAAGCACAATTTGAATTATGTACAACAGAGAGAGCATCGAGTTGACATTGTTGATGTTTGATAACAAGAAATTTCATTACCGTTTAATGAACCCTACGCATTTGAACAAACGAGGTACACACAGGTTATGTTAGTTCTGGCTCAATAAAACGTGTGTGGACTGTATCATATAAAGAATAACCGTCAGTACTGCTCTGGTAAGGATAAGTGAGTTATAAGGGAAATTGGTGAGCGGGAAAAGACAAAGACGACCTAGAGAGGTGATGAAAGGCAAATTACTGAGTGCACAAGGGCGACGAGGACTCGATGGAGAGTGAGAAAAGCCGACACGACCACGAAGACAGAAAAGCCGAGAGGAGACGGGACACCAGAGGGCGCAAACGCGCCGAGGGCACGCAGGTGGGTGCGTGCGCGCGTGAGGCCGCCGCCCTTTGGCCTTTGCCCTCCGCTGCGCGTCGTGTGGCGTGCGGCGCGGCGCGGCGCGCCGAGGGCGAGGGCGAGGGCTGGCGAGCGAGGCACAACCGAGGCCACCCGAGACGCGACGCGCGCAACGGCGCCCGTTCTCACGACGCGCATCGAACACGAGCGAGAATGCGCGCGCTCCGCCCACGCCCGCTCTCGCCCCTCTCCGCCACCCCGCTAGCTCGGTCGCTCGCGCCCGTCCCCACCCCTTCGACACCCGCCCACTCGGCCCGCCCGCCCGCTCCGCCCTCCCCCCCCGCCTCCCCCCCCTCCGCCCGCCCACCACGCCCCGCCCTCCATGACCACCCGCCCGCTTCGCTCGCTCCACCTGTCGGTCCCGCCCACCCACGCCTGCCCCGCCCACCCCGCCTGCCCCGCCCACCCACGCCCGCCCCGCCCACCCACGCCGGCCCCGCCCAGCCGCTCGCCCCGACTCCCCCCGTCCCCGCCACTCGCTCGCTTGCTTCCTTTCTTGCTCCACTGCCGGCGCGCGCGTTCCACTCCACTGACGCCGAGGGCACTGAACACTCCTCAGCACAAACGACGCAAAAGGTCAGAACTGCAACGAGATCATTTCTCAGACTTATTTCATCACGGCAGAAGATATTCTCAGCCATGTTTTACCTATTGCGCTGGTAGCACGAATTCGAGCGAAGAGAACGAATAGCAGTGATTGATGATTGAAATGTCATCCAGACGAGAGACGAATGAAGGTTGGGCGGGCGAGCGAGCGGCGTCTCGCGTGCGCCCAGGGCGCGGGGGCGGGGCGCGGGGGCGGGGCGCGGGGGCGGGGGCAGGGGTCATTAGGCGAGAGCCGCCCGAGCGAGTAATCAACTGATGGGGCATCATCCGCGCATTAGGTGCCCGCGGCGTCATCCCCCCTCCCCCAGCCACCCTCGTTCGCCCGGCGTACTCCGCTCTGCCATATTCGGTAACCCCATTGACACTGATCCTGGCCTCCCATCCCTTCTCACTGGCGCTCGCAGATGCCTCCGGCCGCGCGCACCCGGCCGGCCCACTGCTTCAAACAAGCATTTGGGCCGGCCAGCCACGCCCCTCTCCATGCACAGCCCTTCATCAATGCTGTATTGGGCTGCGCTTACGCTCTGCAGCACGGCGCCCAAACGACGGCTCTCCGTACCTCTGAAATATCTCATCACGTTTTAGACGCAATCCTACGTTTCCTCAGCTTTTATTAACACTAACGTTTATGTTTCGCAGTACGGTGGCCAACCCTCGGTACTGTGTTAAACATAACATTTTACTTGCTACCCTAGGTATGATCACATTTTATTACGTCCATTTCGTAAAATCTGTTACCATTAGTCATTTTTCAAACTGTTGGAAAATTTACCGTGTGATTGTTTGCTTATGTTTTCGGGGAAAATGACCAATTGATTCGTTTCGTGAACTACAAACCTATGCCGTGTTGTTTGGTTGCGGGAAAGCTAAACATAAAATTCCAGAAAATACTGAAGAACACCTCAAGATATAATATTTACTTTTCCATGAAATATCTCTATTGGATTCTTCATTTACTGCTTCGCATCTGCGGCAACTAGAAATTGTTACAGATTGGTAGTTACTTTCCGTAAATTCAAAAACGAATTAAATACTTGAGTAAGGTATAACGACATATAGAATGGCATTAATGTCCTCTTCATCCTCCAGATTTTTCCCACTTCCAAGCATCTGGTCTCCGCCCCCCTAAATGCCGCACTTTCCTCACTCTTTAAATTCAAAATTCCACCCCATACCTCATTACTCTATTCTCATTTTTCATTCCTTCTCACACCATCTAAATTATTAACAACCACATATTTTGTGTGTATCCTAATGAAATTGTTCAAATAAAATATATTAAAGTGATTAGCCAAGCTCCAAATAAATGCCAAAATACTTACAGCTACCTTTGTACTGTCATCATTGTTATCATATCTACAATATATTGGCCTTAATTTTCAATATTATATTTTAAATTACTGGTACTATTAACTTAGAGCCTTATCTTTGGTGTTACAAATGTTTGTATATTAATGTAAAGTGCTAATGTATACCAAACGTAACATTTCTGTACCGCTTCTGGAAAAATTTTACTTTTCCACCTACTTCTTCTTCCTCCTTTTCTTCGCCTTTTCTTCCTTCCTTTTCCTTCACAGACTTTCCCATTTATGTCTTTACGACCCTTTCCCCTAAACGCCTCATCTCTTCACCTTCACCCATACCATATTCTTATATATTAATGTTCGGCCATAAGCCGCCATCCTGATTGAGGTTTTTCTGGGTTTACTCAATTGCTTAAGGCGTACACCGGAATGGCCCCTTGCTTTGCACTCCCAGTCATAAAGGTACAGTTTGTCCCCCCTTTAGTCTCTCTTCTTTCTTCTTTCTCGTTCGCATTTTTTCTACTTCTTTTTCATTTATGATTCCCTTTTCTCATTTTTCGCTTCTCTTCCATTTCTATACATTAATGCTGTTCGGCCCTAAGCCGCCATCCTGATTGAGGTTTTCTGGGTTTACTCAATCGCTTAAGGCGTATGCCGGGATGGTCCCTAGTTTTGCACTCCCAGACGTAAATACACAGATTTCCCTCCCCTCTTATATGTTACTACCCTGTATCAATCTAGACTCAGTGGTTAGGCGGAAGAGCAGGCCCTATTGCCTGAGCCTCGCCATTAATAAAGACATTATTATTATATTATTATTATTATATTATTATTATATTATTATTATTATTATTATTATATTATTATTATATTATTATTATTATTATATATTATTATTATATTATTATTCCGCAACATCAATCCGCAAACGAGACTAATTCGCAGACAGCGGAACAGTTCCGTTTCCGAGCGCGAGTGTTTCAAGGGCTATTATTGGAAGCGCATGCCTGCTCAACAAAACGCAGCAGTTGATCGCAACGCGACTGCAACTTGAGTGCCATTGGGTGATTAGTGTTTGTGCACAGCAATAACTTACTAAACGCACCGTAAATGTAATGGACGGAAAATCTCACCCAATACATTCAAGTGCCGCTGGTTTCTAACAGGTTTTGGAAACAAGCAGAGAAACATCAGTGTAATTCACAAACGCTTTTTGATTAGGAAATATAACAAGAGATCGACAGTGTAAAAAAATTGATTTAAATTAAGAGGTCACGAGAATCATTCTCTTTAATAAGCGCTAATATTCAATTAAAGCTTTAAAAGTTACGTTCTTTTCCAGAAACAACATTCAAACGTCCGCTTTTTTAAGGGAATGCAGTTAAAACGTTTGTCACAGGCAACAAACGCAGAGAATTGCCTCACGGAAGCAAATTCGCCTCTCTAAATTCAAGAAGACAGGAAATGATCAAACAAAAGCAAACAGCGGAGAGCGCACCGCACCGTGGTCGGAGACGATCGCATATACGGACGTAGACGGGGGACAAATGGCGGCGAGTTGAGCGCAGCGCCAAACGCAAAGAGCAAAGAAGCTTTCGCGACAAGTGTTGTGAAAAAGCGAAAAACGCGAGGTGCGGCGCAGGTCGCAAACTGAAGGGTCTGTTTGCCGACAGCAGCGGTGCGGCGCGGCGCGACGCGGTGAGATCCGTCGTCTCCGTCGGAATATTGAGCGTGTCAACGCATCGCCGCTGGAGCCGGGGGCAGGGGGAGGGGGAGGGGAAAGTGGGAGGGGGAGGGCGGGCGCTGATTAGTGGACACAGCGGTTGCGCTGCGGTGGGGCCCACTTCCCAATGCCACTCGTTCGGATCGCGGGCCCATCGACGCGACGCGACTTTCCGCAAACACACGCGAGCGAACAAGATTAGCACGAAATCCCTTCACTAGAACGAGGCGGCTGCTCTGAATACGTTTGGTCGTAAATCAATTAGGCGTATCTGAAACCGTTAAAAGGTACTTCAACATTTAAAGAAGTGGTGTGTCATCGTTTATGAATACATCGAATGAGTCTTTCGGATAGTTCTGTAATTATAAACCACAGAACAGTCATGGGCGGAATGTTAGCTCTCTAACAAATGATGAATGTTCTAACTTGGCTCTCACGTCTCTAATAAATTATAAAACAATGCTTGGTGTACCGCATCGTATTCACAGTCTCTCATCTCCAGGATCTGAAACTATGAGGTTGTCAAGCATTTTACAGGTTCGAAAATTAACTTTGAGCGCTCTGATTCTTCAAAAATTTCATTATCATTAAATTACTAATTAGTGTCGAAATGTGTCTAAATATAACATGCATTACAAAAGAAAATGTATTGGGAACTCCGACCGCAAAATAACATATTCAAGAACACTCAAATTCTGAACTATTGCAGTTTTTTTCAGAATTCAGATATTTCAATAAAAATTTGATTTGCGCCATTTCTTCATGCGTCATTGGCAGTATCCGAGGAAAAAATCTGAAGAAAATGTTTGGAGCCATTTTTGAGGAAATTTTGAATTTTTTTATGATCTGTGTAAAATACCTCTAAAATAATGATATTCGTATCAAATTCAGAGTTCCTTTAAATCGATCGAGTACGAATTATAGAGAGATTCGGTTGAAAGTTTGGGGGCTGGTGTTCATAACAGAGAGACGGACAGACGGACAAACAAACATTTTGCCATCAATTGATTTTTCGGTTTAAGAACTATAGACTTTCGGTATTATCGTATTTAATAAAACAATGTAGGCTTTCACGGCCGGAGTTGTAGTCAAAGATTTCTTCAGTCCGTCAGTCACCGGGGAACCTTCAAGGAGGATTCTTCGTCCGAGACCACATCGCCACTGAGGATGTCTGCCGTAGTTGCGGACGAAACATCTGGAAATATGTTTTCCAATGGACCACGGCCCTTCAGCCCGGAAGACATCTTTGACTATTATCGTATTTGTTTTAAATTTACATAATTTCACTCAAAATATAGCAAAAAGTATTCATATTTTCACAAATGCGAAAGCAATATTATTTATCGGTTTAATTTTGAAGAACAGATTTCATAAAGAAACAAAGTCTCTTTCTCCTAAAATTTAGTAATAGGAGAGTGTCGAAAAACGTTTCAAATTCAATTTCAAAAAATTCACCGATTTTTACCGAAAATCGGATCTGTGACATTTTTTGTAGTATGTACTCAATTTGATTATATTTTACACAGAGCAGTTTTTGAGAATGTTTTAAAAAGGGGGGGGCTACAAGTTACGTACCACCAAAATTTAAAGAACTTTTTTAAATATGAGAGACAAAATATTAAACAACTCCATCAATTATTATTCATTTTAGAAAATATCGTCTGTACAGTTTAGGCAGTAGTGTTGATCACAGATGTGCAGACAGACGTGAGCAAAAAAACTTTCTTTGGTATTACTCAGTATACGGAATAAAAAAAAGCATGCTTTCTGAATCGGAGACACACAAAACATGCTTTTCTCTCAAAATATCAACACTTTTTCGCGCACCATTACATATCTCTTTATGGAGAATACGGCAACGCAAAAAATAAGAATTACATTATTGTAACTACTACAAACAGCTTTAAAATGTTGGAGCTCATTTATACCGGGAGCGTTTGTCAGTGCATCAACTGCTGTCACTGCAGTGCCTCTAATCGGGATGTCCTATGTTTGAGTCCCCACGGCGGCAGGATTTTCGACACAAACTTGTGAGCTTGTCTCATGCTCCAGTTGCTATCTGGAGGAGAATTCTAGCGGCCGGCTGCCCTGATCAATAGTTTTCCGTGTTTTTTTTATCAACATCAGGCAAATGCCGAAGCAGTACCCTAACAAACGGGCCACGGGCCGTGCGCGATCTTCCCTTCCTCTTCCTTGTTCTATCCTACCCCCCCACACACCTACACTGACATGATCTACACTATCACACATGCCGGGAGACCGGTCGGGGACCGGCTGGGGCGATGCCCTGCTGGTTGGGGAAACCCCGCTAGTCGACGGTAGGTCGGCGTCGGATCTCGCTATCCAACGGGGGAAGATCACCGTCACCGCTCGATGAAAAACATGCACTACGCTTGCGGGAATAATGACTTCAGTAACTGGCGCGCCCGGAATCATCAATCAATAAATCTACCTCATTTATGAACTGGAGTTGGTAGAGAGGGCAGCACGTGGAGGGCGAGCGGCTGCCCCAAAGCGAGTGTGACAGGGAGGCGTCATCCGCGGCCAGCTGCCTAAGTGGGCGTGGCGGCGTCACAGCTCCCCCCCCCCGTCAGCCATCGCCCCATGCCAACTCCAAGCACACACTGACAAAGACAATTTGTGCCATGATAATTTAGGAATCGGGAAAAATACTAGCGTTATATTTAGATGAAATAGGGAGCTCCCATTACAACGAACGTAAGAAAATGTAAGCTTTTTGAAATGGCACTAAATATTATTCAAATATATTAAATTAAAAGTTCAAAATAAATACTATAATGTAATAATATATCTCCGTTACTACACACACACAGACAGACAAAGTGGGCACATCATAATCTTAGTATGTAACAAGACACTATTTTTACAGGTTAGGTTTGAGATGCAGTGTTTACCAAGAGTAAATTTTATGCACCATCATAATTTAACTCTCTTACTTCAATGAACGCTACACGCACAAGGATTGCGGTCTTTGAGTCAAAAACTAATAATGGTCCTTTATTATATCTTAGACATTGTTAATTTAACCATCCTCCATATTTTGGCAGATAACGCTATGATGAATTTTATTTGCTCTCGAAATTACATTTATTTATTTGAGTTATTTTCTTTTTAACACGATTTAAACACATATAGCACACCTATCTGCTGTATGTGTTAAACTAACTTAATTTTAACACATATAACACACATGCTTTTATATTTTCTGATAGTTTTTAAATTAATCATTCCTAATTTCCGTCCAGAATGCGAGTTACGGAATCTGTAAAGTTTTTTTAAAATTAAGCTGACAAACGTTTCGATTGTTAGTTTTTATATGTATTCTTGACTCTATGCTTATTACTTTAGAATCATTTTGATACACACAATTTATCGTTGTATCCATTTACAATACACAGTGACCTGAAGAAAGAAAGAAAGGAAGAGAGAGAGAGAGAGAGAGAGAGAGAGAGAGAGAGAGAGAGAGAGAGAGAGAGAGAGAGAGAGAGAGAGAGAGAGAGAGAGAGTTAACGAGATTGAATGTGTGACACAGAGGGAGGTAGTGAGAGAGATAAGCATCGCTGTGAGTCGGACACGAGTATCAATATTACGAATTCCACAAGAGGGCCGAGGTCGTGGAATTGGAAAATCCCCAAAACCCCAATACTAAAAATCTTAATATAATCCTAGTTTTACACAAATACTCAAATTATTTGTGTTCCACTGTGCAAATAAAAGGTGGTGAATGACCAGCAGGACTCAATGCTTGAGAAAGGAAAAGTAAAAATGAAATGAGACGCAACGATGTAGTGATGCAAAACCTTGACAAATAAACTCCGTGTAATTGCTTAGTCATACAATCTAATATGTATTTTAATGAATTATAGTGTGATATTTCTTAGATTATTTCAATACTTTCCTCTTGCTGACGTCATGTAATACTGATCCATTTATTTGGTGGTAATGTATTTTGGACACTCTACGTATTTATTTCGCATTTAATAGGCAGATAAATGTACGTTCAATCCAGATACAATGCAGTGCCGGTCTTGATTCTAATATTGTCATTATTGAAGAATGGAGAAACATTTAATTATATTTGAAAAAAAATTACGTAGAAGCATGCGAAAGCAAATATCATGACGTAATTAAAGAACTGTAAAGCTGTAGAAGCAGCAGTTCAGAAAAGCAGCGGTAGCGGTTCAGGGGTGACACAGCCCCGCCCACCGCCCGGAGCGCGCGTATCTGGAGGCGCTGCCGGGTCCGCAGAGACTGCGGTTCCCTCCCGCACACACCGCCCGGGGCTGGCAGCCGGGCTGGGAGGGGCGGGGCCGGGCGAACGCGGGGGCGGACAGAGGGCGGCGCCGCAGGAGACGTCAATGGCCCAATTAGACGCCATCGCAAACAGCGCCCGGGCGCCCAACGCACCCTCCCCGGCCCTGCCCCGCCCCCTCCTCCTCCTCCAGGCATGCAGGGCGCGAGGAGCAAAAGGGCCCCCTTAACGCGATTATTGACATATCAATTAGGTCATTCAGCGCACGTCAACATATCGTTACACGGAAAAACATCAAGTCACCGCCGCAGGATGTATCTTACAATCTTTCTGGGATCGAAGATGACGTCTTTTTCCAATGACTAGTGCTCGGATATGTGTTCGTGTGCATGAGGGTGTGTGAGATAGTAAAAGAAAGAGTGAGAAAGCGAGTGGAGAGAGCGAGTGTGATAGAGCGTGAGAGAGCGAGTGAGAGAACGAGTGGGAGAACTATGAGACAATGAGTGAGAGAGCGAGTGTGAGAGAGAATGTGAGACAGAATGTGAGACAGAATGTGAGACAATGTGAGACACTATGAGAGACACAATGAGAGACACAATGAGAGAGTGAGAAAGCGAGTGATTAAGGGTTATAGAGATAATGAGAAAGCGAGGGAGAGTGTGTGAGAGAGAAAGGGAGGGAGGGAGGGAACAGAGAGAAATATGCTCTTGATTGTTAAGCTCCCTCTACATATCAGCGTTCTGCATGCCCCGCTCTGCTACAGTCCACGGATCACATTTATAGAGATATTCTGTGGTATCCTCAATTAAATGCAAATAATAAATTTGCGTATACAAGTTTCAAAATAATGTACATGCGTTCTACAACACTGATTTATATGGCACGTCACATAATAAGCGTTATTTAATCACACATTGAACAATTGTAAAAGTAAAAACAAGTCTTCATTAACGCTACAAAGAAATAAAAGATACCACAAAGCCCTCGAAGAAGACCGCAATCCCATATTCACTGGTTGCGGTGGGGCGAAATCCACCGCAGGCATAAGAGGTGGGTTCCACGAATTCCGCCGTCCTCCGCCACCCCCACTCGCCCGCGGGCCGATTGCTGCGGCGCCCCCCCCGCGGCGGGGGCGCGAATCTGCTGCCCCTGCGCAGGCGAAACTCGAGCAGGGCTGTCATTACTGCCTCCTGGATAATTATGGCCTCCGCGGCGGCGCCCGCCGACCAGCAACCTCCGCTGCGGACGGAAACTGCGGGGATTGGGGAGGGAAGGAGGGGAAAGAACGGGCAAACAGGAGGAGCCGCAGTCTGGAGGAGAATTCTAGCGGCCGGCTGCTCTGATCGGTGTTTTTTCGTTTGATTGATTTTTTCGTGTTTCCGGGCGCGTCAATTGCATTGTTCGTTAGTCCCGTTAGTGTAGTGCATGTTTTTTTCTCAGGAGATGGCGGTGATCTTCCTCCGCTGGATGGCGAGATCCGGCGCCGAAGTACCGTCGGCTAGTGGGGTTTCCCCCTAACAAGGAGTCTCCCACCAGCCGGGCACCGCCCCAGCCGGGACAAGCTCTAAGCTCCCGACCGGTCTCCCGAAATATGTGGTGGTGAAGTGTAATGTTAGAGTAAGTGTGTGTGTAAAGCGAGAGGATAGAACAAGGAAGAGGAAGGAAAGATCGCGCGCGGTCCGTGGCCCGTTTGTTAGGGTACTGCTCCGGCATTCGCCTGGTGCTGATCGGAAAAACCACGGAAAACTACCGATCAGAGCAGCCGGCCGCTAGAATTCTCCTCCAGACAGCGACGAAATTCGAACTAGTGAAAAGCTAGTTCGAATTTCCCGCCACCGTGTCAAAAATCCCGCCGCCGTTGGTTTTTCATAGATTCTCCGATCAACACAAGGTGAATTCCGGATCAGTACTCTAAGGAAAAGGCCACGTACCGAGCGCGAAATTTTTCCTTCGCCTTTTTTGTCCTATTCCGACCCATTACACACCCTTATACTTACATGCACTACACTACTACACATGCCGGGAGACCGATCGGGAGCTTAGAGCTTGTCCTGGCCGGAGCGGTGTTCTGCTGTTGGGAAATACCTGGTTGGAGAAAAAACCGCAAGTCCGCAAGCCGGCCCTGGATCTCGCCATCCAGTGTGGAAAAATCACAGCCACCATACGTACCAGGGTAAAGTAATCACCAGCCATACGTACGAGGGTGAAGACCTTAGCAGTTGCCGAGTCCGAAAGCAAGCAAACAATGAAACAGGAGACAGCGTTGACGGACGTGGCCGATATAACGTTACAGGGCATTTCACAATGAGTATCTATTTATATTTTTTCTGCAATTTTCATTAATCGTAGTGCATTTTTTGTTAATCCCTTTAGTGGAACTTCATATACTTTTAAAAGGATTATGCAGAGATATTCTTCCAAACAAATTTAATAGTGTATTATGATTAATAAAATGGCTTTAATCAATCGCGCAGACACAATTATTTCATAAATCAATCCGTTTATTTTGTCATTATTCATTAAGATTTATTTACTGACGTTTTTCTACAAGTTAAACAATCATTTTTTTGTCATGCAAACTTCTGATTCTCCTTGTCTCAAATGAGTAATGAGAACCCTCTTCGTCTTGGTGACTCAAAGCCTTCTTCACTACTTCTCCCAAACGTGAGTTCGTACTGTTTCTGTAATGTTACACCGAGGAGGCGGAGATGGGTCCTTGGGGAGGTCGTCTGCCGCCCTTTGATGGGTTGTGCGTGGACGGCGGAGCGGCCCAGGACGGGGCGGTGGCGACAGCAAGTGCTGCGGCGGTGGCGGTCGCTAGGGTAACTATGCGGTCGGCGGCGGTGGCGGCGGCGAGGTGGCGCCGGCGGCGGCGGTGGCGAGCAGGGCGTGGAGAAAAGACTTCGCTCCGAAATAACAAAAGGAAATAATAAGCAAGACAAAAAGCGTAAAATAACAATAAGAATTCACACGAAAGCAAACTTGCAGAGGGAAAAATAAACACGCAGGGCCGTAAATGAAGGACTTGAGAAAGTCTACTGTAACACTTTTTGTTTATTCGAATGAAAACTTTTTAGTATACTGTGTTACATTTTATTTAATTTTTTTGGAAAGTTCTTATTTCTTATAATATCTTCCCTTTCACAACTTCATAACAATATCAACAAGGAACACTTTCTAAATTTCTTTTATGAATTCACGTCATAATTTTCACGATACAAAAAATGATGGATTTACTTGTTATACTTCTCCAAAATTGCAAAATTTCCGAAAATCTTTCCATTTCAATTACTTTTTATATACCTTCGCAGTGGAAACAGAAATTCACGAACAATGAACAAAAAATAATTACATTGAAAGTGGCCTGAATTATTATGCAGTGTGTGAATGAGCAAAGACTGAAATTTGACCGTGTTGTTTATTTACAATCTCGTTTTGAGGATTGACAACTGATCTGAAAGAGGACGAAGGACGGTGAAAGGAGTTTGAGTGACGGGGAATAAAGGAATGATGTGGTAATGCTCGCGCGGTTGGAAAATAGCACCCTCGCCGGCCTCCTCCCCGCACAGCGCCGTCGGCGGACGCTGACGGGAGGGCGGGAGGAAGCGGCCGTGAGCCCTAATTTAATTCCGAATTGGGTTAAGTGGCGGTTAGCGCAGCTAACGTCGCGGGGGAATACGCGCCTTCGATCAGCCAGCAAATTGCGGGGCGACGCGGCGAGGAGGGGCGCGTCAATACGCAGCGGCCGGCGGGCAGGGGGCGGGCGGGGCTTGACGAGAGAGGGCGGGATGCTGTTGGGCAGGCCAGGGACGAGGCTCGAAAGGGCGGGGCAGATGGGAGGGACGTGGTGGGAAAAGGTTGAGGCTGGTTGCGTGGGGACGGAGCTGGACGGAGTGGGATTGGAAGCAGCGGGGCCGGATTGAGAGCGGGTCGTGGAGTGGCGGGGTGGGGAGCCGTGAGGCGCGGTATGATGGATGGAACGGGACGCACGGCGCATGGCTTGGCGAGGCGGGGCGAGGTGGCGTGACGGGGCGTGACGGGGCGTGACGGGGCGTGACGGGGCGTGACGGGGCGTGACGGGGCGTGACGGGGCGTGACGGGCGTGACGGGCGTGACGGGCGTGACGGGGGACGGGCGTGACGGGGTGAGGCGTGACGGGGCGTGACGGGGCGTGACGGGGCGTGACGGGGCGTGACGGGGCGTGGCGGGGCGTGGCGGAGCGTGGCGGAGCGATGCGGAGCGGGGCGGAGCGGGGCGGAGCGGGGCGGAGCGGGGCGGAGCGGGGCGGAGCGGGGCGGAGCGGGCGGAGCGGGGGGCGGGGGGGCGTGCGTCCCTGATGGGAGGGGGAGAAGGGGTGGCGCGGAGACATCGCTAACGAAGACATTGTAACGAGCGCACTCGCAGGGCGAAGAGCCAATTGGCGCTGCAGGCGGCGCAATTTGCAAGGCCGCCGAGGGGAGCTGGAGGCCGACTGCACTCGGCGCGGACAGCATGCGGCAGCACGCTCAAAGCTAATGCAGTCACCTTCCGCTGTACTTTGACGCCCGACTATCGATGAGAGGAAACCTGCACTCGTGGGAATACGAGGTAATTCATAGTAAAAAAAATCAGTACAAGTAAGTCTACCTTCATCATTCTCTTGTACTTTTCTTCTGACACCTGCTTTTCTGTATTAATGAAGTCTCTGGATAGTCATGCCTTTTAAAATGTATGTTCAATAGCCGTGTGCCTCATTTTATCATTTCTGGAAGTACACATTAAAGAGGATGCATGAGTGTACAAAACATGTCAAAACATTTGATGGCATGAATTCTCACTTACAGGGGGAGACATTGTATTCAAAGTGGGGAACACGGTACAACCTACAGAACTGCCAGAATGACGGGAAGACGAGGGGAGGGGAGGGGGAAGGGGAGGGGAGGGTGACGACGACGGGGAGGGGAAGGGGTACGGAAGAAGAGCGGGATGGGAGGAAGTAGAAGGGGAGTCTTCTTATGCCCTCTCTTTAATATTACGAGAAGCGCTCTGAAATAAATGATTTAATCTTACTGAACTCCGATTTCTTCATGTGTCCTATAAGTTGGAAACGCTCCCAAGGCACCACGAGAATCTTTCATATTTATTTTGCTTCTCGCAAACCCCGGACCCTTTCGCACAAGATGATTTACGCATACGACCCACACCTTAATAGAGTAGTTTCTGCAGCACCTTTTTTGCACCCTTTTAGAACCTTCCCCCCTTTTACGACCATAATTTGCACCTCAAAATCCTTTCCCTAATCACTATGTATCATGTACAGTACTTTGTTCACTACTCCTGCCCACCCAAAGATTCCCATCAAAACCCCCAGGCTACCCCTCATACCCTCCGCCGTGGATTTCTCTCATGCCTGAGCGCCGCCATGTTCCAGTTTAAACGACTTCCTGAAGTTGTACCGTGTTCTCTACTTCAGCCAACTTTAGAAATGCACATACGATCTACACGTTTAATGTCATAATACTAAAACTTCAACAATACGCAATGTTATTTCATTTTTGATAAACATTTTTGTGAGTCACTATCTGACAGAAAACTTGAGCACAGCAGACATTTACTCGCAACCGAAGAGATGGGACACCTTGGGCTGCTCATCCCATCCCGCAAGTGATAAGGGACAGACAGACCACACAATCTCGCTGAGCACGTGCGAATCACACTGTAACTATCTACAGTTTTAACAATCACATAATGACCCAGATGAATAACACCAAATGAATGCTGGAGCAGTACCCTAGGAAACGTGCCACGGACCGCGCGCCATCTTTGCTTCCTCTTCCTTGTCCTATTCTCTCCCCCTCACACACACTTACACTAACATGCACTACACTCCGGGAGACCGGTCGGGAGCTTAGAGCTTGTCCCGGCTGAGGCGGTGCCTTGCTGGTGGGAGAGTCCTGGTTAGGGGGAAACCCCACTAGCCGACGGTAGGTCGGCACCGGATCTCTCCATCCAGCGGGAGAAGATCACTGCCATCTCCCGAGAAAAAACATGCACTACACTAACGGGACTAATGACCAAAGCAGTTGACGCACCCGGAAACACGAAAAAACCAAACCAATCAAATACAAACAAATATAAGTTCATCTATTACAACCACGGCCATTCATTTGCAAGATTTCTTCTTCTCATGCTCCGCATCGAAGCAGTTTTGTGCGGCCTCGCAGCGGTGCAACGGCGTGTCCCGTATGCCCGCTCGCGCACGGCATCCGCTGCGGTGCCCAGCCCCTCCCCCCCCCGCACCGGCAGAGCGAGCGCATTTCCGGCGCATCCAGTAGTTTAGTGGCGCCATAAAGCAGCGACTCCGGATCAGACCCCTCCCCTTCCCTCCCCGCCGCCCCGTTTCCCCCTCCGCCGCTCGCGCGCGGCACCTGCGCCGGGCTAACAGGCGCGCCGCCCCCGACAGCCGAACGGACGAGACGGCAACGCACGCGTGCGCGTCCTTTATGCAGCCCCTCGTGGAGGTGGCTCATGGCATCAACTCATGTCACTGTAGTACCTCCGAACGTGATGTCCTAGACACGACGGTGCCGGGATTTTCGACGCTAGCTGCATAGCTAGGTCGAGTTCTGTCGCTGTCTGAAAGAGAATTCTAGCGACCGGTTGCTCTGATAAGTAGTTTTCCGCGGTTTCTCCGATCAACACCAGGCGAATGCCGGAGCAGTACCCTAACAAACGGGTCAAGGACATCACACGATCTTTCCTTCCTCTTCCTTGCCCTATCCTCTCACCTTACACACACAATTATTCTAACATGCTCTACACTACCACACATGCCGGGAGACCGGTCGGGAGCTTAGAGCTTGATCCGGCTGGGGCGGTGCCCCGCTGGAGGGAGATACCTGGTTGGGGAAACCCCGCTAGCCGTTAGGTCGGCGCTAGATTTCGCCATTTAGCGAGGGAAGATTGCCATAATATCTCGAGAAAACACGCACTACACTTACGGGACTAATAACTTATCAGTTAATGCAGAATCACTAATCAATCAGCCCCTAGGGCGCGCAGGACACCGCTGTATCCTCAAGCCAGTGAGGATCACCTCATCACGTGAGCCTTTCGTGTTTCCGCGCATTTAAAGTTTTCGGGCACATTATTCCCGAAAATATAGTGCATAAAATAGTCGAGAATTGGTAGTGTTCCTGCTTCCTTAGAACGTAAGATCCGGCAGAGATCTACTCGACAGCTTGCGAGTTTTCCCCTCCTGAGTGTCTCCCGGTCGGGACACGGTCTTGTTTCGGTTTGTTCTCTTGATATGTGCGGTCGAGTTTGTGTGGTAAACCCTCGATCACGAGGCGCTCCTGCCTTGCTCCAAGGAACCAATATTGTCCCCGCCCTCTCTTTCCCAAAGAAATCTGACAGCCATAAGCGTAGGAACATCCCCACTTACCCCCGCTCTTTTTTCCCGCGCCATCCAGAAAGGCAGTGAGGATGTACCGGACACTTCCGCACAGCCAGCATGGACGCTCATGACGCTTTATATGGCACAGTCGCAATCCCTGAGCCGTCGCTTGTTCCCAACTCACAGAGAGTTCGCCCGGTGCATGCTTCGGCCAATCCGCGACTTTCGCGCACTGGGGCGCGACCGCCCGTGGTTCCAGTGGTTGCCGAAACGTCCCATCCACCCGGAACCGCTTGGCGTCGATCCGTGCGGCCGCCACAGCAGCCTCCCGCGACCACCGCCAATTGACAGAGCCATCCGACAGTCGGTTGCCCGAGGCTTCCATCGCTGACGAGATGCTCTGTGGCATGTTCGTACGAACGTCCCCTACCACACCGCCTGCCTTGTCGCTGTGGCGTGCCTTGTCGCTGTGGCGTCATACGGGTGTAATCAGTGCACAGACAAGAGCGGGTTGTAATAACAGCAGGTATTCACAATTTAGACAGTAGCCACAAATAACCAATGCACTGTACACAATTGACTAACTAAATAGACCCCACTGTTAGGAGAGATATTTACAACGGCTCCCACACCGCAACATACTACCTAATGTTTCGCCGTGCGTAGTACCGCATGCCCTGAGACCGACTACATGTCTCACTAGTCACGACAATAACTGCAGGCTTCTTCGCCGCGAGCACGCTCGCACCTATCACGGGCGACCTACGCTGCTGCTGCCGCTGCCAGCATCACAAACAAGGAAGAGCTATTGTTCTCACGGCCCTTAAATAGCCCTCGCGACGCTGCCCGCCGCCTCCATTGCCTCCGCCCTAGCGATGTGCACATCCTGTCAGAAAAACCCTGTGCGTCATAGCTTCTGCCTTTGTCTACGCATCCGGTGTACACCGCGCCACGTGCCCACGCTATTTTTAGCGACACGACGCTACATCGCGTACCTGCCACTGGCTTCTTCCATCCCCTTTTCCTCAAGCTACGGACTGTGAGTCCAGTTAGGCGACCGCTGTAGGGGCAAAGAACGTGAAAAAACAAGAAAAGCTCGTTATAATAAACACCGTTACGACCGCTCCAGCAAAAATCACTGGTAGGGCATCTCCTAGAATGTCTCTCCCAGTTACTATATTAATTTAGGGAAGTATAAGTGGGTATGTGCATAAGGTGAGAGGACTAAAAGGCAGGAAGGAACGATCGCATGCGGTCAGTGATCCCTTGGTTGACGTACTACTCAGTCATTCGTCTGGCATTGCTCGAGAAACCACGGAACACTACCAATCAGAGCGGCCTCTTGCTAGAATTCTTCTTCAGACAGCGTCTGAATTCGACCCAGCTGTAGACTAGCGTGAAGAACTGGTCACCTTCGGGACTCAAACTCTAGGACCTCCCATTCAGAGAATGAAGCGCAAAAAAATTGTTATCACAGAGCTGAGTCTGAGATCGTAGACGCTACTGATTTACAATATTTACACGCACTTGTACTCACAATTTAAACTTACAGACTAACACTGAGGTTTTAATAGTTCGTCAGCCAAACTTGCACTGTCTCTTCAGAGTCGCAGTTACAGGTACACTTTTCCTCGCACACAGACGCACAATACATACATGCCGATCCGGTGGTCAAGATCGCTAGGGCAGTAGAGTCGTAGAAAGGACTCGGACCGAAAGGTCGTGGGTTTGAGTCCCGCCTCGGGCATGGTTGTATTTGTGTTCCTCCTTTCTCCCCTCATCATCACCATATCGTTTCATCTTCATAGTTACCATAACGTTAATCTCCAATAGTGGTCTCTAATGATCTAGATGTTAATGCGATCTTAAATGTTTAAAAAAAATCATACCCATACGCGCGCGCACACAACTTCATATAAGATTCAAGTTATTTACAATCCTTAACATTAGCCGTTTCGGTTTAACTGGAAAAACTCTGTATTGCGTTGCGAACGGCCGAGAGCACAAGACGCTGGGCTCACTCGGAATTCTTGGCTGCACCCTTCCCTCTCCCCCCCCCTACGCCACGCCCGCCGCGCCCGCCGCTGGCAGCGCCGCTCTTAAAACAAACGAAACACTCAGCGCCGCCGCTGGCTGCTAACTTCCTCCGCGTAACTCAGTTGTCTCTTCCGCAATTAGTCCCCTGCCGGGGCAAGGGGTGGGAGGGGAGGAGCGTAGGGGAAGTCATCGATTCGAGTCCCGGTCGAGGCACCGCGGAACGGCGCGCTGCCGCAACCCCCGCCGCCGCCACCGCCGCCGCTGCCCCCTCGGCAGTCACTCAGCGCCGGCTGCGGGTGCACGCTTGTGCATTTCTAAATTTCTAAATATAGGTTAAGAATGAATGAGAGTGTGAATGAATAAAAGGAAACAAAGAAGACGTGGCATTTTAAAGGACTCAGAAATACATAAAATCAAGTACCTTAAATAATTAAAGTAGACAACGCTCAAAGAAGATATGCTACTAGTGTTAAGTTAGTCATAATTTAAGTTCAAGCCTTTCCCTAGCTTCAAAAGTCAAATCGGCTGAAACTTTAAATGTACACCCTGAGTACAAATTCGCGCCTCTCCAGGGCTGCTGAAGAGGGGAAAATGAAAAGCGCACGCCTGTGAGGCGAGCGAGGTCCCTAGTCACGCCGAAACCTCGCCGTTGGAAGCATTCGTTAATCAGGTTAAAGCTTAAGATCCTTAGGATATTTATTTTGACATGTCCTCAAACATCGTAAAGACATCATAAAACAAAAATAATTTTTAGAATTAGTTTTTTTATAAATGAAATTCTTTAAAAAAAAAGCAAGCACTGTAACGTTGAATATTTATGTTCTTTTAGTTTTCTTGGATTAAATTTGAAAGTTATGAGAATGAAAATAGTACATTTTGCTGAAACGTTTGACACTTCCTTGTATAGTATTTTAATAATATATCGAGTCCTTTTATCACTATCATATTCAATAAATTACATACTTATAGGATAGATAATTACTGTTTCATGGCTTAAACTGTATTATTTGCAAATGTTATTTCCAAAGAGCTCATACGGAAGCAAAATTGACACGCAAGCATTTGTGTGAATATTTGTGCTATTTTGAACAACTGTTGACGTATTGAGAATCATCTAATGGGGCAGAGTGTCGGTACACAATCAGTGCGACATAGACATTTGTTTAGTTCATATTGTGTTTTCACTACCTGTGTACTTTCAATATCTATATTCGTGTACTGTGTAGTTACCCAACAGAAACACAACGGAACTGTTGAATCAACGGCTATTTTGTAGATTTGCAGAACAAATCTACAAAATATAGAACAAATATGCTGGATAATTCCTAGTAAAAACTTCACACTTCACTCAAAACAGTGTTTCGTTACGAATAACTGCATTTAATTTTCTAATTGTGCAATTAATTAGCATTAATTTTCTCATGTACTATTAAACCCATTTTATTGATTCTTATGCAGATTACTGAATTAGACAACGTAACGCTGTGGATCTACATTTGTGAAGTTAGCAGTATTTGTTTGAGTTTTATAAATAATTTTGTCATTAAATTTTCGAAAAAATGGAGGTGGAGAAAACAATTATATTTCAGTTTCTTGCCAATCAATCCTTTTCAATGTTGCTTTACGGTGCAACAAACATAGTACAAACAATGTACAGTAAAATTTGAAATTGGTATCTCCAATAGTTTCTGAGATAAGGGGCCGTCAATATTAAGAATTTAACTTCGGTAACATAGGAGGGGGAATCTCATCTTAAGCCAAATCGTCTTATACGCTCACGAAGATAATCATACACATTTTAACCGAGGATTAACTAGCATTAATTTTCAGGTCGTTTAGGCAGATTTTTTGTGCAACACTTTCCGAGGGGAGCAAATTGAATAGGTGATAAATACATAATATATTGACGGTTTATGATGATAAATATGGTGAGCCATTAGACTCTGCGTCACAACAACGTGATGGACGCCGACCCGCATGAAATCCCGCACCTGCAGCCGTCGGCCCCGCAAGTTTTGAGGCTGCAGCATTCAGCATTCACTTCAGCATTACTGTAACATTATTTGTTGTGTACTTTCCCCTTCATGGTCAATAACTGCTCTACCCTCTCCCTCGCTCCCTCTCCCTCGCTCCCTCTCTCCCCCACCCTCCCTCTCCTCTCCTCCCTCCTCTCTCCTCTCCTCCTCTGTTTCTGACCTTTCTCGATTTGTACGTGTTAGTGTCTCTCCCCAATTTTTCCAGAAAATAAAACTTAAATTTTTTATCTTATTCACACGGAAAACTCTACTAGTAGGAAATTCTCTTTTAGTGCGATTTAAAAGCTACAGTACGACAAATCATACGCTTTTCGAATAAACACTGTTCCCGATCACATGACGTCCTCAAAACGTGTTTCAATCAAAATCTGAATACTGATATTTTGACACCGCAATACTTTCTCCGTGTCCCATAGTATATACACAAAGAAACAATAATTACCAGAGAAACAAATTCGGTCATCCCTTTTCAGATGCGCTTTTCTGATTAAAAATATCAAGTCATATTTGCGAGTAACAATTTTATTTAGAAAAAAATAAAATTTAAATCGATTAATCGTATGTTATAAATATGTAACGGTTCTCTTTCCGAAATGAACGAGTCGCTGGGTGACCTTTCGCGAAGCGCTGCAGCCGGGAAACGACCCGGCAGAGGAAGCGGAATCAGATTTCCAGCGTGCCGGGGTCGCGTTACCCAATGAACCGAGCGAAACACGACCCTCTGCATTACGCATGGAATACATGATGAGCATGTGCTTTTGTTATGCTCGTTCAGCTTATCAAGATGAATCTTTTTAACAACAATACTGCTGTTCGTACAGCACGAAGACTTTTGTAACCACCATTCTACGCTTTATTATTTTGAAAAAAAAAAAAATCATCCATGCGTAATTCATGCTGTGCGAGATTTAATTTCATTCGTTTTCGAAAAATATTATTTTGAGTACAATTACCCCGATTACATTATACACAAGCAACTCAGTTACATCACAGAATTACATCAAACACTATAGAATATATTAATTAAGTTTTATGTCGGCATGTGTGATTTGATCTGTAATTATAATAGTATAGTGAGAATTAAATTCAAAACGTAATAGTATTTTGAACACGAACAAATAAAGATTGCTTTCCCAACACGGGAAATTTTACACTACTAGGGAATAGAGCTTAAATAAAAGCACATTAATCCATTGTTTTCCTTCCTTCACTTCCATCTATGTTCCTGAAACGCGACACAACGCGAGTGGTTAAGAACGCCTGACATGAAAAACTGTAATTAAAAGACGTGGAACCTTGCAAGGAGAAAGAGACGAAACTCTTATCGCATTTTTTCTGGGCCGCAACTTCGTTAGTGGGCTTTGTTGCCAGCTCTGGATAATGCGCTCATCAGCGGTGATAGATGAAATGCTGCCTCGCTGCAAGCAACCCCCCTCCATTTTCCGGCAAAACAAACACAGCTCAAAATGTAACATGCATAAAGACCAAAAGAATAATGAACCCCGCCGTTGTTCATGCGTAAAAAAGCGCTAAAGCACTCATAAACACCCTCTCGTCCGCCTCACGGCTGATCTGACGTGCGAGGCATTTTATCGTTACTCCCCCATATCGGATACCATTAATTAATTTCGTTATTAATGGAAGATGACACGAAAAAAACGAGTTATTGAGGGCACATTAATGATAATTGTTAGCAAGCTAATTACACATTGAGCAAGTTTGGAGATAATTAATGCGAATGCAAAATTTAGGAAAACCAACCGAAAAATTTCCCGTAGGAAATTTTTTAAATGTAATATCAAATCATGTAGTTTTGACAAGACTGCTACATTTTAGTACGGGTTCAAAAATGTTGGTGTTACAGTCAAACACGAACAAGTCTATGTTTTAGGAAACAAAGGTTTAGTTTTTAGCATGACTGTCACTGGGCTGTATCAAGGATGAAATAAAAACTAAACAGAAATCTAGGGAGACTAATGGTCAGAATGAGTGTGTTTACTGTTGGAAAGATGTAGTATACGTCAGTACTGTCCGCTTTGAACTACAATTGCGAAATAATGAGCAGAAAAAAGAAAAAAACAAAACCTACAATAGTATTTGTTGCATGCAGGTATCGGAAACGTTAAAAAAATATGCCCGGAAATGAATATCCAAATTATTTATAAAAGAGAAAAACAAAATTTTTAAAATGGACACTAACGTAGCCCAGGATTGCCAAAGCAATACAAGAGAGCTGACGGTCCACGAGGTTCCACTTTTTATCTTAATTCCATTGCATTCTACCGAGGTAGACGTTTTCTCCAGGAACAGGATCCCAGGAGTGAATATTGAAGTGGATTGTTTTTTTTTACGTTCAAAAAACTCGCCATTACTTCATATACTAAAGACAATTTTATACATTTTATTTTAAATATTATTGTACACCTAGTCTCTTCAGTATAAATAACATCGTTAAAAATATTTTGCAACAATACTTTCGCAGATTATGATCTAGCAACATCACCTTGCCCATACTATTCGTCGCCATCGTCCTTGTCGTCATCGTCACCCTCGTTGTCGTCACCGTGTCACCCCCCCTTGTCGCCGTCGTCATTCTCATCCTTGCCGTTAACCCCCTTCACATCGTCCTCCTCGGCCATCGTCCTCCTCAGCCATCGTCCTCCTCGGCCGTCGTCCTCCCCGGCCATCGTCCTCCCCGGCCATCGTCCTCCCCGGCCAACGTCCTCCTCGGCCATCGTCCTCCCCGGCCATCGTCCTCCTCGGCCATCGTCCTCCTCGGCCATCGTCCTCCTCGGCCATCGTCCTCCTCAGCCATCGTCCTCCTCGGCCATCGTCCTCCTCGGCCATCGTCCTCCTCGGCCATCGTCCTCCCGGCCATCGTCCTCCCGGCCATCGTCCTCCCGGCCATCGTCCTCCCGGCCGTCGTCCTCCTCGGCCGTCGTCCTCCTCGGCCGTCGTCCTCCCCGGCCATCGTCCTCCCCGGCCATCGTCCTCCTCGGCCATCGTCCTCCTCGGCCATCGTCCTCCTCGGCCATCGTCCTCCTCGGCCATCGTCCTCCCGGCCATCGTCCTCCTCAGCCATCGTCCTCCTCAGCCATCGTCCTCTCAGCCATCGTCCTCCCGGCCATCGTCCTCCTCGGCCATCGTCCTCCCGGCCATCGTCCTCCTCGGCCATCGTCCTCCTCGGCCATCGTCCTCCTCGGCCATCGTCCTCCTCGGCCATCGTCGTCCGCCATCGTCCTCCTCGGCCATCGTCCTCCTCGGCCATCGTCCTCCTCGGCCATCGTCCTCCGGCCATCGTCCTCCTCGGCCATCGTCCTCCTCGGCCAACGTCCTCCTCGGCCAACGTCCTCCTCCGCCATCGTCGTCCTCAGCCATCGTCGACCTCAGCCATCGTCGTCCTCAGCCATCGCGTCCTCAGCCTCGTCGTTCTCAGCCATCGTCGTCAGCGGTGTTCGAGAGCGCGCCGAGTGCGCAGCGGTGCGCCGCGCGGGAAAAGCGGGGCGTGGCGAGGCCGGGAGTGGCGGGGCGGGGCGGGGGGGCACGCCTCGCAGATAAACGCGCGCACGCAAATGTAGTGCGAAGAGGCGGCGGCGGCGCGCCGAGATGGAGCAACGAACCACTAACCGCGATCAAGGGATATTAATTAATCCCGGGAGCGCCGCAGCAGCTGCGTTTATCGCTCCGCTAATTCCATAACGCGCCCGCCCGCCGGCTACACCCGCGCGAGCGCACGGCGGGCGCCCGGGCGCGCAATACTTGCGAGCGCGCGACGTCAGTGGCTCATTAAGTGCGAATCCGCGCACCTTTGATGCGGCCGACGCCCAACGTCACGCGCGGAAATATCCACCCGCTGCGGGGTCCACGGGTTGCCAGGGTAAGAGAGCGCGAGACTTCTAATTACCACAACAACGGTCGCTCTTATTTTGCCACGAGAAATTTGTTACGTTGCACACCGATTAGATCACTATTTTAATTTTTATCTTCCTGTCTGCCAAGTTATACAACTAGATATGTTTTGACGATAATACTCCCTAATATTTATAAAGCATCTTTCTTTCCCGTCCGCAACATTCACAAGATGAACCAGTTGTGAAAAATCACAACTTAAGAAAGATAGTTATATTTAGAGAAATGCAGATGACCTTTTCTTCAGTTCACCACAAACTAAACAACACTCGAACAGTGCTACGTTTACCTGTCATCTTCAATGTAAAACTCTCTGTGTTGGCCGCAGAGCGAAGGGAAGTACTGCCAGGCAACAACGGGAAATAGCCCAAATTTCACTTGGTGTTCTCCTCAAAGTACCCCTAAAATCACTTTGCTAGACGTCCGCCGACCCCACTTTCAGAACGTATTATCGATAATGAAGGAAATTTTGATTTATTATTTAAGAAATTACATTGTGTTCTACAATTTATGATAATGAATTAGAGATATAAGAGGTTGTTTTCGTCCCATCATTTTTGACGGGTTTCTTCTAGAACAAAATAATCTTGTTAAAAAAATAAAAGTGAAAATAACACTCTTTCAATTTAGTCAAAAGTTTCACATTATACTTACAGATTACTAGAAAATATTAAGTATAAATACAGGCTTGTACAGTAGAAATTTAATTAGAGCTAAGACAGTTGGCAAAGACACAAAAGCATAATCGTTATCGCAGATGAGAAACTATTTCAGTATATCGAAGTGATTAAATTTAGTTCGTAAAACCAAAACATGGCAGTATTGTAGTACACTGGAATGCATTTAATCAGCTAATGGTTTCTGAACGAAGTTCAGTGACCTCTAAACACTAAGATTCATAAACATTCAATAATTCAGCACACATGAACTGAATTCTTTCTCCATCATATTCCACACATTATGGCATACAATTTTCCTAAAATCGTCGAAGTGAAAAAAGTACGCCAAGTTATTCAACTTTCACCGCCTCAAAAAAACACTTTAATAAATAAATTGCATTAGCAATAGAACGGCATCCAAGACCTAATCCACTGGCTATTATTTTCTTGGCAAAGGAACGCATTGGTGCTACAACTCCCCGTGCGGAAGAAAGTTCCGGAACTAGTAATTGCTCTGTCCGGCGCGGGGGAGGGGCTCTGGAGTTGGCTGTTTCCAAAGATCGCGCCAAGTTGCGCCACTGGCTGAGGGCTCGGGGGCAGAGATAGCTGTCGGCTGTGACTGCGCTGCCTTCGGTCCCAGAGACGCGTCAAAACTCGCTCTCGCGACATTCACACGACATCGAAGCGCGATGGTGACCTGGCCAAGAGGGCAGTTTACACATTGACTCAGAAACATTGATATTTCAGGTAATTGGTTTTATTATTAACATATTTCAGGTAATGGGCTAGGGGGCAGATTTTAATGACAAGTCATTGTTTTTCTTTTTACTTTAGAACAATGTCTTTTAGCATACACATTCATTTTATATTATGACAAAAGGAAATGGCCGATTTTTATATGAAGTTTGTTGCATTTTTTCGATTTCGACTTAGTCATTTTTTACCTTTTGAACTCATTTTTAAACCACTTTTCGCTTATTTCATTGACGTTCATATCATTTTAATGGTATTTGCTCAAACAATATTTGAGATGCAACAACTTCTCCATTGAATTCCTGTATAGATTATTCGATTACTTCGCTCAGAAATCGTGAAGTCAGCGTTTGTGAGTGCGTAATCCAAGGTTCCTATGATACCTGTCAGCACCCTTATCGGTTCAGCTGACAGGAAAAATTACGCACGGTTCGTGGCCCGTTTGTTAGGGAACTGCTCCGGCATTCGCTTGGTATTGATCGCAGAAACCACGGAAACCTACCGATCAGAGCAACCGACCGCTAGAATTCTCCACCAGACAGCGAATCCTCGACAATCCTGCCACCGTCGGGTCTTGAACCTGGGAACTTCCGGTCGTAGACACCGCACTGACATCAGTGGATGCCCTGAGCCACTTCTCCCGGTGTGGCAGATGACGAGGAGTGGTTTTGCAGGAGGCTTCTCTCGGCTGCGCTGGGGCGCGGACCAGTGCGAGGTAACTCGCTGGGCGGAGGAGAGCTTCCGCGAGGTCGTTGGTGGCGGGAAGGCATCGGGGCGAGAGCGAGGGGCGAGTGGTGGGGCGGGGCGGGGGCGGGCGGGCGGGGCGGGGGCGGGCGGCGGGGCGGGCGGGGCGGGCGGGGGCGGGCGGGGCGGGCGGGGGGCGGGGCGGGCGGGGCGGGGCGGGGGCGGGGCGGGCGGCGGGGCGGGGCGGGCGGGCGGGGCAGGGGCGGGGCAGGGCGGGGCGGGGCGGGGGGGCGGGGCGGGCGGGCGGGCGGGCGGGGCGGGCGGGGCGGGGCGGGGGCGGGGCGGGCGGGGCGGGGCGGGGGCGGGGCGGGGCGGGGCGGGGGCGGGGCGGGAAGGGCATGGGGGCGAGGGGCGAGTGGTGAGGGCGGGGGCGGGGCAGGGAGCTGCTGACTTGGCCGCCGCCGCGGCGCCGCGCTCTCTTCTGGCCCTCGTTAGCGGTTCAACCCCCGGCCCCGCCCCCCTGCCCCCGCGCCAGCCCCACGCTCCCGGGATAAATCCAATAGGGCGTCCGTGACCTCCGCGCCACCGGCCGAGAGGCGGCAGCGACGGCGAGTGCGTGCGGTTGGTAGCACTGCACCGGAGAGCCGATAAGGAGGTAGCCAGGCCCCTGCGCTGCCTATGATCTCCGCTCGTCCGCCGTGGAGGGATCTGCGCCCGAGTCACGAGGAGAAAATCAGTGAACCTCAAACGGCTCTCTAGAGATCCGAATTTTATATAAGAAGTGGGGTAAATTGAATTGAAACTAAACACGAGTTTAAAGAAATCGTTCTACTGAAACAATGAAGGTCAAGGTAATCACGCTTACCGCATCATATTAACATCACGCATTACATCATCGAAAACAATGCACTGTCTTATAAAATTGTACAATATGCATGAGCATAAATCTCACAATTCCAAAATGTGGATAATTAGTTAACTAATCAACTAATTAGTAACTAACAATTAGTTAACTAATTGTTCGTAGATTGCTAAGAGTCTCGTAAATATTACACCGTGGAAAATAATCTACTCGATTTATTTGTTTAATCACTCGTTTCTGTGCTATCAATAAATATTTAAGTAGGGTTATATCTTCAAATACATTACGGAATACAAACACAAAATGGCATTTGTATT
Organism: Teleogryllus oceanicus; assembly: GCA_964035755.1. Classification (NCBI taxonomy): domain Eukaryota; kingdom Metazoa; phylum Arthropoda; class Insecta; order Orthoptera; family Gryllidae; genus Teleogryllus; species Teleogryllus oceanicus. The sequence goes on from CAXIVR010000003.1 coordinate 84,311,570, forward strand.
AATAAAATATATAAAATTTCATTCAGTTACAAGTGTACACCTTTAAAACTACGCAATCAAAACTACTTCCATATAATCTTTCACGATGTTCACGATGATCATTTCTTGCAATTTAATAAAAGTATTTTGCACACAAAGATTTGGTAACTTTGGATAAGTTACAAGATGCGTAATTGAAATGCGAATGTCCAAATATGATTAGGAATTAGCTCCATCGTCGCAGCTAATTGCTCTCAATGAGTCCTCTCACAGGCTAAATTGCGCTTGCGTTAGCGTGGGAGGAGCAAAAGCGCCGGAGATACCGGGAGAGGTGGCTCAGGGCATTGAAAGATGTCACTGCAGTGCCTCTGACCGGGAGGTCCTAGATTCGAGTCCCGACGGTGGCAGCATTTTCGGCACTAGCTTGTCAGTTGGGTCGAATTCAGTCGCTGTCTGGAGGAGAATTCTAGCGACCGGCTGCTCTGATCGGTAGTTTTCCGTGGTTTCTCTGATCAACACCAGGCGAATATCTGAGCAGTACCCTAACACACGGGCCTCGGCGCGCGTGCGATCTTTCCTTCCTCTTCCTCGTTTTATTGTCACACCTTACGTACACACACTAACATGCAGTACACCACCACACATGCCGGGAGACCGGTCGGGAGATCAGAGCTAGACCCGTCTGGGGCGCTGCCCCGCTGGTGGGAGATACCTGGTTGAGGAAAGTCTCGCTAGCCGACGGTAGGTCGGCGCCGGATCCCTCCATCCAGCCCATCTAGAAAACACATGCACTACGGTATGAACGACCCGAGGTGACGCGCCCGGAATCACTAACAAATCAATCAATCAAGCGGAGGAGGACGGCGATGGAGGCTGGTGATGTGGTGTTGATGCCTCAAGGGGGCAGCCGCTGCCGACGCGGCGCGACGCAAAGGGCGAAGCGCAAGTCCGATAGCTGCGTGAGAGAGGGACGGAGTCAGTGGTTCGACTAATTAGCTGAGAGGAGGAAAAGATCAAGAGGCAAGACCCAAGAGTAAAGCGGCTGGTTGAGAACCAAGGGAATTTCACTTTGAACGTGAACTTACATGAGCTTTGTATTCCCTGACACAAGGTCTGGCTACTGTCAATTCAAAGTGAAGAGGAATGTTAAAGCCCCCGGTCGAAACTTCCCTACGCTCTTTAGCCTTCAGTCGCAGCGCTCTGCACTCGACCCTCTCGCAAACCCTGTGTTGCATAGAGCTCGACGCAGGACACTCGTCTCTCAAATCAAACCCTCTCACTGGCCCTGCAAGCCCTGCTAGGGATACTTCATCCACGCTCTCTTGCAAGGGCGGTTCTGGAGAATATCACAAATACCTCACAGCGCTCGTTCCACCCAGATCATCAATTCTTTCATTCTTTCCACGCTAATTTAATCTTGAATTAACTTCATTAAATTTTTTGTAATGAACTGCTACCGGATTAAACTCAATTTTAGTATAAATGAGTTTAATCTGATCAAAATGCATTTCACAGGCAGAGTCTAGGGGTAGATCTATATTCCGTTCTCAAAAACCCAATGAACGCTGAATAGTTTCAATGGTATTTAGATTGTTTGTTTACTTACGCCATTTTTATTGTTTGTGAACGCATGTTTTCACACATAAATTACATAATGTGTATTATGTAAAAAAACAACAAATAACCTCATACTACAAATTATTACACAATTTTGCAGAACAAAATACAAGGATGAATTCGAAGATAATAAATTTAACTGTTACTTAATATCGAGTTGAATAATGGCCCCTTTTTCATTTATTTTGCAGTGTAGCTTTAGAGTTCTGACTCGTCTCAACACGTGAAAGGTAAACTAGAACGCTGAGAATCCTGTGAAGGCGAAAGGTCGAGAGGCCTGAAGTGAGCATGTGACGGACAGCAGATAGCGAGCAGGGGCGCTGAAGCTGCAAAACCATCGAGTTTCTTGCATTTACTCGCAGGGATTTTATGCTCAATTATCAACGACATCTTTAGACATAGAACGAAAGTATAGCAATTCAAACACTCTTTTTTGGAGACTGAAGTAACCCATGTCGATTCAGTTACACACTTTAAACGTTATCCCCTCACACGTGAAACAAATATGAGAACGATTATTTCAAGTGAGACAGGAAGACATTTACCTGAAAGATAATGTGAATGCTGAGCACCTCTTTTTTACCCCCTCCCTTCCTCCAAAGCTAACATTTCTTGATGTCAACAGGGGTGCACTTAAGGGATAAAAGAAGTTCAATTTTTCGTAAGTTTGATTCCTATTTTTGGTTGGGTTTTTATTCTCTGATCCTGATAAAATTAACAAAATGTGGTAGAATGTTCATTTATGAATATTATGTTAATCCTCACGGACAATTTAGTTGATGAAATCGCTTAAAAGTTGGTAGATACTGGCTGGGTCAACCACCTCGCTGCAGAGGAGAAAAAGACAGCCGTCACTTGTCAGGAGCGAGCCGGAGTATTTTAAGGGAGGTTTTAGGGCGCCGCTCCGTGTCTAGCTGGAGCCCCTGGTGTTTCGCCCTCGCAGAGGAAGCAGCGGCGAATGCTCTGCCTCGAGCGCCTCTCGCCTCTGCCATCGCGCGGCGCTCATAAAACTGGGTGAGGCGGCGCGGGCGGGAAACGAGAGCGGGTCGGGCGGGGAGCAGGCAGGGTGCGGGTGGGGCCCGGGCGGGGCGCGGGCGGGGCGCGGGGCGCGGGCGGGCGCGGGCGGAGCCCGGGCGCGGGCAGAGCGGGGCGCGGGCGGGGCGGGGCACGGGCGGGACGCAGGCGGGGTTCGGGCTCGGAGTAGGCAGGGCGCGGGACGGGCGCGGGCGGGGCGGGGCGGGGGCGGAGCGGGGCGGGGCACGGGCGGGCGCGGGCGGGGCGTGGGCAGGGCGCGGGCGGGGCGCGGCGGGCGCGGGCGGGGCGCGGGCGGGCGCGGCGCGGGCGGGGCGCGGGGCGGGGCGCGGGCGGGGCGCAGATGGAGATCGGGCGTGGCGCGGGGCGAGGCCGGGGGCGGGCGCGGGTAACGGAGGGCGATGCGATCGCACCGCCCACGGGCGAGAGCCGGGCCGCAAGGGGGCGAAGACAACGCAGGGGCTGCGGGCAATGAGCCGAGAGAGGCAAACAAGTTGAAAGGGAAATGATGCACGAATTACGAGCGCTTGGCACCGCCTCTACATTCACATGTAAAATATATTTTGAGGAGCACTATTTATGCGCAGGAGCCGAGAATAATGAGTGTCTGGCGGCATATACAGCACACGTTCAGAAGAATATCACGCAGCGTAACCTCTCTCTTTGCAGCGAAACAATGCAATCAAAAGGGCAACTGAAAAGGATACGAAAAATGACGGTTTTTATAAGTAGTACAAATAAGATAGTAATAAGTGTAGACCCAAAGCTAGCGGAGGAATTTGGAGAGAGCCTTGAAACAGCCCAAGTAAGATGCACATGTGCGAAATTCATGTGATGCTTGATAGCAGAACGCCATAGGGTGGAAGCAGAAAGTGCCTCGAGAGCGAGGCAGGGCGCCCGTGGCAAAAGGGGCGGTGGCACTTGCACCGCTCGTGTTCGCCTCGCAGAGCGCACCCACTTCCCCCTCCCCCCCCCCCCCTCCCCCTCCCCCCGCCATTCTACCTCTCCTCTGCCCTCCTCCGCTCCCGCAACACCCTCACCACCGCCCTCCTTCGCCGCCCGCTCGCCCCCTCCGCCCTCTTCCACCCACGTCCATTCCGCCTCATCTCTACCCTCCTCCGTCACCACCACGCCCCACCACCGCCCGCCTCCATCATCCCTCCGTTCCGTTCCATCCAACCCCCTAGTCCCCGCAACCTCCCCGCCCCCTCCCCCCTCTCGCCCTGCCCTGCTCTCCCACATCTTGGCGCCCAACGTGGTTCCTCCTTTAGAGCGGAGGCATCTGCCCGGGGCGCTGCAGAGGGGCTGCCAGCAGCGCCCGGCCCTGCCGGCGAAAGAGGCGCCGCAGCCGTAAAAATGAAAGAGGCTCCCGGAGCAAAGGAGTCGCTGGCGCGCGCCAGGCCCAGGCACTCCGCCTCCGCCTCCGCCGCCGCCTCCGCCGCCGCCTCCGCCTCCGCCTCCGCCTCCGCCCCCGCCTCCGCCGCCGCCTCCGCCTCCGCCTCCGCCTCCGCCTCCGCCTCCGCCTCCGCCTCCGCCTCCGCCTCCGCCTCCGCCTCCGCCTCCGCCTCCGTCTCCGCCTCCGTCTCCACCTCCGCCTCCGCCGCCGCCTCCGCCTCCGCCGCCGCCTCCGTCTCCGCCTCCGCCTCCGCCTCCGCCTCCGCCTCCGCCTCCGCCTCCGCCGCCGCCGCCGCCGCCCCGGGCCAACGCCCGCGCGCCCCTCCGCCCGGCGCGCACCAACATCCTGCTCTCCGCCACAACATCACCCAACCACGCTTCACATCCACCTACGGCGCAGGGTGCGTTCGTGTTTACTACATTGCAGAGAACTTTTTAAAATATGGGATGACAGAACTGTAGCATTTAAGCATAATGCACGTATTTTGAATATGATGAGATGCTGAAGTAGAGGTAGAAGTAGGCAATTTTTAAAGAGTAAAACATAAACGTTAACCCAAATGACTACAAAGGCTGCTACCCCTAATGAACAATTCGCAACTATTTAAGATATTTCTCTATTAAACTTTCAGGTTTGCTCTTAAGATCTACGATATACTGGGAGAGTGAAAAGCTTCAATTTCTTTATATTGCATATTTTAGTTACTCTCACAGGAATTGGCTACTTCCAATCCCGGTTTCATAATCTTCAGTTTGTTTAATTTCCCAACTTTACTGCCCCTTACGGTCTTTAGTACTACTACACAAAATGTACAGGAAAATCAGAATAAAAGTCGAAGGGCATGCCTGAAGTCGACGAAGGTCATCTTTTTTACGCCCATGATCTTGTGGAGAGAAATGTAATATAAGGAATATACAATTATAATAATTGCTTTTGATTATTAGAAAACATGTTCAAACAACCCTTGGGTTTCGTAGATCTCTTTCTGGCACAGTCAAAGAGTATAAGATCAACCCTACTTCAAGCAGCTATTCATCGCATTGCTGCAATGGATGTAGGAAAGCGGTGGAACTGTTCTCCAGAGAAAGTTGGTACCACATGCAAAACATCATTATGTGTTTTTCATATTTCCCTATTCCCTCGTACGTAGGTCAAGAAATACTTCCCTTGCGCCTTTTAGATTAGGAGTAAATGCTGGGATCAAATTCCATTCATTTTTAACTTATCATTCTGTGCAAAGATCATTAACTATTAGGAATTACTCTCAATTTGCATCAACGGAGGCAACATAGTGATGAAGAGAGCCGGCTTTGTAATAACAGGTATTTAAGATGAGAGGTAAAGGACAAGTCTGAATTTTGGACATTTTCGAGATTTTAACATTTTCTAAATATTTAGAGTTAATTAGAGAAAATTACATATACACTGAAGTGACACAAGTCATGGGATAGCAAAATATAAATATACAGATGGCAGTAGTATCACGTACAAAAGGTATAAAAGGGTAGTGCATTGGCAGAGCTTTCATTTACATTCAAGTGATTCGTGTGAAAATGTTTCTGACGTGATTATGGCCGCACGACGGGAATTAACAGACTAAGAACGCGGAATGGTAGTTTGAGCTAGACGTATGGGACATTTAATTTCGTAAATCGTTAGGGTATTCAATATTCCAAAATCTACAGTAACAAGACTGTGCCAAGAATATCTAATTTCAGGCATAACTTCTCAACAAGGACAACGCAGAGGCCCACGACCATCACTTAATGATCGAGAGAAGCGGCGTTTGCGCAGAGTTGTCAGTACTAACACACAAGCACCACTGCGTTAAACAATCGCAGAAATCAATGTAGGATGTACGACGAAGTATCCTTTAGGACAGAGCGGTGAAATTTGCCGTTAATGGGCTATGGCAGCTATAGATGACTCAAGTGCCTTTGGAAAGAGCAAGACATCGCCTGCAGGTCCTCTCCTGGGTTCGTGACCATATCGATTGGTCCCTAGACGACTGGAAAACCGTGGCTTGGTCAGATGAGTCTTTATATCAGTTGTAAAGAGCTAAGGTAGGGTTCGAGTGTGGCGTAGACCCCGTTTGAAGCCATGGACCCAAGCTTAATGTTAACAAGGCACTATGAAAGCTGGTGGTGACACCATAATGGTGCGGGCTGTTTTACATGGAATGAATATATACAGATCATTGAATTCACATGGTTTTGTTCAGTTACTTGACGACCATTAGCAGCCATTCATAGACTTCATGATCCCAAACAACGATGGAGGTTTTTAGGGATGATAATGCGCCATATAGACTCACTTGTTTGCGACTGGTTTGAAGAACATTCTGGATAATTTGAGGGAATAAATCGGCCATCCAGATCGTCTGACATGAATCTCATCCAAAATTTCTGGGACGTAATCGAGAGATAAGTTCCTGCACAAAATTCTGCACCTGCTTTCGCAATTACGAACGGCTATTGAAGCAGCATTTTTCAATATTTCAGTAGACTTCCAATGAGTTGTTGACTCCATGCCACGTTGAGTGCCGAAACTTTACAGGGCGCGAGAGCTTCGCCAGAAAAGAAAGTCCGACACGATATTACGAAATATCCCATGACTTATGTCACCTCAGTGTGTATGTGTATGTGTGTGTATATATATATATATATATATATATATATATATATATATATATATATTTGTAAAATGTACCCTTCCAACGCATTTTCATATTTACTTCCTTCATATGCGTATATCTAAATGGCAGTCATTTTGGTTCCGAGTCTCTCATTTACTTCATATCTTTTGAATGAATTCATTTGGAAAGCTGTGGTTATCACTTAATGGAAAAAGTTCATTCTTTAATATTACCTCCATTGCAAAGCTTTATCTTCTGTGACTATATGCGGTAAACATGTTTTGTTTACTTGTTATCATGACAAATGAAATAAATCATGACAAAACTATATTATTTTACGGACGTCTACGTCATTTTTGACAAGTTCATCAACAACAAATATTTGCTTTTGGGATTTATTATGTAAGTATCATATCCAACTCATGGAGACCTTTTCTTAATGCCACCTCGAATTCCTTAAGACATACTTAGTGAAGTATAATTTTTGACAGTACTGATAGACCATAATTATGCATATCAGTGGAATATTAAAGAGCGAAGTCAAGTAAAATGCGATGAATTGGAGCAAAGATGAGAAATTTTAGCTATTTATGTTTAACAGGTTTCGATACATTAACAACGGATAATTGTACCTTAGCATTAATCAGAGTTGTGGTCGAAAATGCATCAAACGTAATAAAAAAAGTAATAATATTCAATAAATCAGTGCGAATTTGTTTAATTTATGCAGTGCAAATTGTATTTGCATTTTAATTATAAAATCCTTCTTAAAATTATTAATATATATTTAAATAAATAAACATTTGTTTAACATTAGGAGTGAACTTTTATTGAAACAATTAAGAAATGGTTATAAAGTGTCGTGACCGCCCGCACGCATTTGAAGGTGCCGCCACCGAGTAACGTCAGAGGGGCGTTACCGCCCCTGGCGGGAGAGGAAGGCGACCTTAGCGGGCCGGCCTGGGCTGTCGGCGCGGCCGTCACGCCCGAGCAAGCAGGTTGGGACTCGCCACCGCCCCTACTCCGCAGCTAGTCGGCGGGCAGCTAGCCCTACAGGGCTCCGACCCGACGCCAGGACAGATAGCGAGCGACGGTGTTAGCGACGGGGTTCTGGCGAGTGACTTGAGGAGTGCAGAATGGTGATGGGCTACGACGACGACCTGTGCAACGAAAGAGGAACTCTCTAGAGGATATTCAACGACTCGGCTGCTTTTGGGACTTCTTCTGGACAACGATAACACGGCTTCGCTTTTGGTACACTCTACTGGTAATACGGAACTTCGGCAATTGTACCTGGTCTTGAATAAAAATCGATTTATGAATGCTTGCCTTTTGATTGGATACTACATAAAGAATAAAAAACAATTGTACATGTATTTTTCGAGAGCGTATTGCATAGAGTCTCAGAGACCTTGTATATGTATTCATGCCGTTTTTCGAGTCCATTCATCCCAGGGTTGACTGTAACGGATGCACCGCGAGAATTTCTGCCCAGCGCCGCCTCCGCCACCCAGCCCCCCCGCCGCCTGCGCCGCCCCGCTTCCAGGCGGCCTTTTTTCCGCGCGCGCGCAGTGAATCTGCCTCCGACCGCATCCGCCCCGCCCCGCCCCGCCCCCTCGGCCCGCCCCCGCAGAGACCGGAAGGCGGCGCACCCATTGTGCGACTAATGACCTCTCTGTCGATACAACTTCCGCAGACGGCCTTATTTCACGGCTTCTTGCAGCTGTCGGCAGACGGCAGTTTCGGAAGCGCGCTCTGCGGCGACCAGGCCCGCCACGCCCCCCCCCCCCCCCCCCCCCTTTCCCCCCCTCCCGCCTTCTTCTCCACGCCTTCCTCCCCCACCATTCCTCCTCCCTGCCCCTCTCCGCGTCCTCCCCCCCTCCCTGCCACACCCCTCCCATCCCCGCCCCGCTCCGTCCGCCCCCTTTCCGCCCTGCCCCGCCCTTTCCTCCACGCCATTCCGTCTCCCCGCCCAGCCACGTCCTCCCCTCCTCTCCCCACTCCGCTCCGCCCCGCCCAGCCTCTCGCAGAGCACGCGGAGTCGAGAGCGGCTTAACTGGCAAAACGAGACAAGCAGCGCGCCCTGGGCAACGAGACGAGCTCTCAAAGTAGGGCAATATCTTGGTTCAACAAGTGGGCAAAGAAAACACCGAATATGCCTCACGAGAAAACGTATTGAGAGTAGCTCTAATCCTTGACTTTCTTACAAAAGAGAGGAAAATTCGCAACGACCACGATAGCTCGAATCTGAAGGGGAAAGAAAAAATAGAGTAATCGAATATTTTGTCATAAAGGGGCACAAGAGAGGAAGGCAAAAAAAAAGTTACAGGATCCTGAAAAGGGTTAAAACAGAAAATTCGAGGCAAAAAGGAATCAGAAATTTCGAAATTCGACTCATGAAGTATATACTGAATTCGAAACGTCGGTCAGAGGCATTTGCGCTGCAAAATCTAATATCAACTACCAATTTCTTATAAGCTGATTACAAACACACACACGCGCGCGCACACACACACAAACACACACACACACACACACACACACACAATCACGCGTCATAGAAGTATCATTTCAAGCCCTTAGCAGAATGCAAAATGCCAATCACAATCACGAAGAATATTCTTGAGACCGCTATGACAACGGCACTCACTTTCTCGTATTAGTATTAGTTATGTCAGATTTTAATATTCCATTTCGAAATTTAACATATTACATTTTGTATTCTGCTAATACTTATGCCAAATCTTAAAAATCAATTTTCAGTTAAAGAAGACGATCGTTTGAATTAGCAACTTTTGCTATTTCTTACGCTTTTAGTGAGAATGGAATATACTCCATATTTATAAGCCCAATTTTATCTCTTCGAAAAAAAAACTAAAAGAAAAAAGCTTGGAGACATTCTTTAGGAAAATTGGAGGAAAAACGTATATGCAATGTAGGTTCTAGAATTGTGTACAGTCGGACACACACCACAAAACAACTTATTTTCGGTGTCAGGATTCTCCAAAACGTTCATTACCGTCAAAATCTCGACATCGAGTGTGTGCAGCATTACGTAACTTTCTCCACTTAACGCTTATAATTCGCACATATTAGTTTACAAGGAATAAAACGAATAAACAAAACCGAATTCCTTTTACACACAGACATGAATTATGCAACTATACACATGCTTCATACGCAGTAAAAACTCACCGTAGTTGGTAAACTAATAGAATTGTGGCAACTTATTTGTTTTTATACCTTTTTGCCCATAATATATCTGCACATAAACAATAAACGTCCGTAAACCAACATTTGCCATCGGCATTTAGTACGACTCGGGTCAGAAACAGCACTCTCTATTTAATTACAGAGATATTAACAGAGGTATATTGTGTAGTGTTATTATTCCACTGAAACGTGGGTGTGTGCATTGTACCTAAATTTAATAGCGCTTTCGCTGGACGAGCATGAGCTGCTTAGCAAATAGTGAGGCTGCACGGAGCCAAGCAGCATGCGCCGCATCTCCATTTCAATCTGGCAGGCGAACGCGCATCAAAGCACAACTTGCTTGCGTGAAGAAGTCTTGTGGGTCGAGGGCCACGCGACCCAAGCGATACTTCCCATAGTGTCACGTGGCCGATGGACACTATGGAAGGAGTTGAATGAATTGAAAACCTTAGGGCAATAACATGCTATACCACGTTTTTTTTATGAAAATGAGGTGTTTCGACGCCTCATAGATGTATCTAGTTGTTGGGTTTTTGTTTCAAAGATTCGTCGCAAGATGGAAATGTAATTTATCAATTAATGTTCTTTATTCCAATGTGTAGGATGCAATGTTTAAACCTTTACTATCCTTTTTATCAAAACTTACGTATAGTGGCATAGCACGTTATTACCCCGAGGTCTTCAACTGAATGCTGTCTGGAGGAGAATTCTAGCGAGCGGCTGCTCTGATCGTTACTTTTCCATGGTTTCTCCGATCAACACCAGGCGATTGCCAGAGTAGAACTCAAACAAAAGAGCCACGGACCGCGCGCGATCTTTCCTTCCTCTTCCATGTCCTATCCTCACCCCTTATTTAGGCACACACTTACATACACTGCACTACCACACTTATCGGGGCACCAGTCGGGACCTTAGAGCTTCACCAGGGTGGTGTCATGCCGATGGGAGATACCTGTTTAGGGGGAATTTTCCGCAGACCGACGTAGGAACCGCCGATAAAGGGCGCACGGATCTCGCCTTCCAGGGGGGAAGATCACCGCTACCTCCCGCGATAAAAATCTTCACTAAATTAATGACCCAGCAAATGAAGCGCCCGGAATTAATTAATCAATTAGTCTAATGATTAAAGACAAAATATAAATCATGGAAGATTTACAATGTAAAACATCAACATTTTGTACACAATTAATACGAATGTATGCTGTAATAAAATTAGAATATCATTTTCAAATGTTATATTGTTTCGTAAACTTTAGAAAAATACAAGTAATATCTTTAGCACTAAATTCTTCAAAATGTGTACTTCTAATACCGTTAAACGAGGTACAGCACCACAATTAGGTAGTGTACGCATTTAATTGTGTCATTTAATATAACTGATCATTATCAATAGTTGCAACTAGTGGCATGAAGTAGCAAAATGATGCTGTCAAGTGCAACAGGATCATGGAGTATGAAACCTTATCAGCTCTTAAATAGCACACGTGCACACTGAAAGCTTCTAACTTCCTCATTGTCATTATCTGCGTCACACGCAGTCACGAACGGAGTTTGAGACTATAGTAGTAACACCAGGTTTAAGAAATTGCGGATTAACACAACCAAACATTTGCATTCTTTAGTCAAAATCGAAATTGTTTAATTGTTTTTGTATTTTTCGATTGTTTCTGGGTATTCATTATAAGGTAATCTTCCTGGATAATGTTATTAATATTAATAATATATTGTAAGTTGGCAAAAGAATAAAAATACAATGCAAGTGTCTTACGGAACGCATAATACCTCAGAACAGGGTGATAGTTACATGGTAACATGCACAATTTGTTTACATCACTACCATCTCAACGCCCATGACTGCCGATCTTGTACTAAATATCACCAAACAAAAACATTATTTTTAGGCGGTCTTAATTTATTACAAGACAGGCATAAATTACGCTCTTTCTGTTTTCAATATGAATAATTGAATTTTGTAATTATGTGTATATATATATATATATATATATATATATATATATATATATATATATATATATCATCTCATGGGCAGCGTACTAGCTTCCCGTGTTGTGGTCCCCGGGTTCGATTCCCGGTCGAGGCAAAAATAGAGATGTAGCTTTCCTTTAAAATGTTCCAGTTTCTGTAGCTGTGTGACTAAGAGAAGCTGAAACAGGCGGATATTATTAGTTTCGGTGAAGAGAATACGTCATGTTCGCCTCATGTCGCTCTTACCCCCAATCATGGGAATTTAACTAGGTCCATGCGAGGGGGACACCGGTAGCTACCCGGCGAAGTCCCAATAACGAACCCGAACCCAATAACGCCAAATACATGCATATATTTATATATAATATGTATGTGTGTGCATGTGTCTATTTCGTTCTAATATTCAGTAAAATTAATTGCCAGCTTTTAATAAATTACTATAAAAAAATGGCGTCTCAAAAATAATCAGTTTTTGGTCTAGCCTTATTTAAAAGGGTTTACTTATTTTAACATTCATTTTGGACACACTAATGATACCTGAGAGTACAGAAGATCTTTCAATGTAACTCTGATTTTTGGTACCAGATGTTTCTAATCTTTATGTAAACATTCTCCAAAATATATTTCGTATAGAAAGAATAGGCAGTTTGAGTTGTAATACTTCAAGAGGCAGATATATCTCTTTTGGCAGGATGGATCTCGATACGTCCTGATTATCGCTTTAATATTTCTTAACAGTAAGAAAAGAATTCTGAAATATGCTGCAGGTTTTAGCTTTTTAATGAACTTCAAACATACACTGCGTAAACACAAAAGAAATACGGAAATAGCACAAATGTGACAGTAACAACTGTGAGCACCCTACAAAACAACTTTCGTCTTGAAGCATGTTCTATGCATAGGATGTCATAAAACGACTCATTGACGTATATTCAGATAAATATTTAAAGGTCACGGATCGAATCCGCGAACGGCGGCTGGTCTTTTTCAGTTTCCGGAAAAAAACTTGCGCCGCTTCTTTGCGCGCCTCGCGCCCGCTGGAGCGCATTGGCCGTGGACAAGCGCCCGCGCGCCGTGAAAGCCCGGTGCCTCTCGCCGAGCGCGCAGCATCGGAAATCGCGGGCGAGATCAAGTAGTCTTCACTTCTATCAAAGGCCGCAGCGCCCACTATCTTAGGCGGCGGCTGAAAGGCCGGAGCGAAAACATGATCGGCCAACTCGATTACGACTCGGTGCTCTCCTGAGGACGCGAAAGCAGGGCGGCGAGGGACGAGAGGGGTGTACGGGGGAGGGGCGGGTGCGGAGCGGGAGTGGGAGTGGGCGGGGCGGAGGGGTGGGCGGAGAAAGCGTGGCGGGGCGGGGCGGGGACGAGGCGGCCCAAGTTCGGAGCGTGGGCGGGGCTGAGCGGAGCGGGGAGGGACGGAGGGGCGGGCGGGGCGCGGCGAGGCGGGGGGGGGGGGGGCGAGGAGCGGGGATGGACGGGGCGGGGCGGGGCAGAGCGAAGCGAAGCGCTCTTGACGGACGCCCTGCGCGAATTCAATTCCAAGTTGCGCCGTCGGGCGCTGGCGTCGTTTTTCGCCCCGCCCCCGTCCCCGACCCCTTTCTCTCAGCCGCCGCCGTCGGAGCCGGCAAATGGACTTCATTTAAAATTAAATGGCGATCCCGGTGGAAGGGGGGTGGGAGACGTTGGGCGGAATGAAGGCGCCTCGCGCCCGGTGGATGAGACAGCCCATAGGTCAATGACAGTCGCTCGTCACATTTATTTACCCTGAATTGCAGCAGTACTTGCACATCAATAGTAACAAAAAGTCCTAAAAAATGTATTCTAAGAAATAATCATTCATTTCTTACATTTGACTTCTCAAGACGGTCATATGACATGATTAGCTTTTGTAATGCATCATGGCACAAAGCTACATGGTGATTAGGTTGTTGAGGACTCGAGTTCACGTTCATGACTATTCATTTTACGTCCATCATAACATTTGTATTCGAGATTATTGGAAGAGAGAGAAACTCGAACACAGGTACCAATTTAGGGGCTCACGGTATCAGCTGATGTCACTGCAGTGCCTTTTAACGGGTGGTTCTAGTTTGGTTTGTTTTGTTTTTTTCGTGTTTCCGGGCGCGTCAACTGCTTTGGTCATTAGTCCCGTTAGTGTAGTGCATGTTTTTCTCGGGAGATGGCGGTGATCTTCCCCCGCTGGATGGCGAGATCCGGCGCCGACCTACCGTCGGCTAGTGGGGTTTCCCCCTAACCAGGACTCTCCCACCAGCGGGGCACTGCCCCAGCCGGGACAAGCTCTAAGCTCCCGACCGGTCTCCCGGAATATGTGGTAGTGTAGTGGATGTTAGTGTGTGTGTGTGTGTGTAAGGGGAGACGATAGGACAAGGAAGAGGAAGGAAAGATCGCTCGCGGTCCGTGGCCTGTTTGGTAGGGTACTTACTGCTCCGGCATTCGCCTGGTGTTGATCGGAGAAACCACGGAAAACTACCGATCAGAGCAGCCGGCCGCTAGAATTCTCCTCCAGGCAGCGACTGAATTCGACCTAGCTGAAAAGCTAGTGTCGAAAACCTAGGACTTCGCGGTCAGAGGCGCTGCAGTGGCATCAGTTGATGCACTGAGCTACCGCTCCTGGTGGGTGGTTCTAGGGTTGGTGTCCTGACGGTGGCAAGATTTTCGATACTCTCTACATAGCTAGGTGGATTTTAGCCACTGTCTAGAGGAAAATTCTAGCGCACGTCTGCTTTCATCGTTAGTTTTTCGTGTTTTTTTTTCGAACAACACCAGGCGAATGCCAGAGCAGTCCCCTAACAAATGGGCCACCGACCGTGGGAGATCATTCTTTATCTATCCCCACTCTTACTCACATACTTACACTTACAAGCACTACACTACCACGCAGGCGCTGACGCATAGGTCGGCGCTGGATCTCGTGATCTAGCTGAGGATGATCATCGCCACGTCCAGTGATAAAACGTATGCTCTACACTTTCGGGACTAATGACCTTAGAAATTGTCGTACCCGGAAACATCAATTAATCAATCAATCAATCGTACACAAATGCCTCAATATAAAGGTACACATTCCTGGGTTCATGCAGGGGAGGCGAAGATGATTACTTGTTGCCAATGTCCCATGAATTTGCCCGTCAATCAGGGTATGTGTAAACGTCGTGTGAAAGAAATGTTTCACTACATGTTAAATGACAAAAATTGACATTATCAATCCAATTTGTAACATTTACTCTGAGACATTCTGTATGTAAAAATTATTTTCTAAGAGAGAGTTAAAGGGTTCTTACAAGTCTATCTCTTGGTTGGTGACAGTCAAATAGCTGATAATGCGACAATTTTCACTCACATTGATTGGCAGGTGATACAAATAGTAGTGTTCTAAAAAGTTTGATACCTGAATAGATTAACCAACTAAAAGAAAAAATGTGAGACAAGAACATAGCTACAAACAATCTCTCAAAATAACATACGCCTTCAAAAAACATACACAGTTTGACATGGACAGCATATATTGCGTGTATTTCTTCTCAAGAATGTGGTACAATAAAATTAACACAAACTCAGAGAAGATTCAAGCCAAAAGGGCATGCTAATAAGAAGAAAATATCAACAATAGAATATTCTCGTAAATATTTATCTCTTCTAGAGACACGTCTGGGATAAAGCATTACCTTAGCATAAAATTTGCACGTTTGCACTCTTTCTTTGTGAACTGTTTGTAGGACTGCTAGTTCATCCAATACTTTTCTGCGACACAAGTTTAGTTAGATTTTGCAGCAGCCGATTCGAAATTCCGTACATATTTCCTCATTCATATTTCCAGGTCTAGGAACTTTAAGTTTCTCCTTGAACTAGGTCATCTTTCCAAACGGCGGCATAAGGAACATTAAAAGTTATCTCACCATCTATTTACTGAAGAATTCTTCCATTGTAAGTTGTCAGAATCAGTACTAGTGAATTGGAATTCAGTGAGACACTTCGGGATGAAGAGAAGACAACAATTTTTCTATTCAGGGAATGAGAAAATGTTTGTCTCGCTCACAGGTGAAGATGTCTGGCGGAGTTGTGGCCTAACATTTTAACACATAACGACATGACGTTCTCAAGATGATCTTTCGACCATTCCGTAATTTTCTTTGCGATTTTTTTCCAGAATATTTTTACATCGCATTCTAAATCTCCATTGGTACACTATCCGCATTCATTTAAAAATAAATCATGAACTTACGTTTCATTAACTAATGTAGTGGTTAACATGTAATGACAAAATAATAGTTTCATTTTACTTTAGTTCTAGAGGACAGTTAAAAACATGTTTTTGCAAGAAAACATCTGGCAATAATTTCAGAACAACAGAGAATTAATGGACGATGAAATGGAATATTGATGATATTAATGCATGCATATTTTTGGTTCTAGTAACTGGTACAGCAATTAAATATGATTGGCATTTCAATCTCTTTATTAATATTGAAAAACATTGTGCTTCACTGCATTTTGTGGCCTTCGCAAATCTATCAACGCATGTCAAAAATGCAATCTCACATTTAATTTCGATATTGAATCAAACAAAACCAGAGGATTACTGGAATCGCGGAGAGACGTTGGGGGTTTTGTAAACAAAGCGAAATAGCTGACAATTTGACAGAAGCTGCATCAAGCAAATACACTGGTCATCTTCCGACCATAGCGGTTTGCACTGGTCAGCCACAACCAGGGTATTGCTTTGCGTTCTTTAAACCAAACGTCATATTGTGCTCACGAGTACAATATGAGAGAGTGAGTGGGTGAGTGTGCATGAGAGGGAGACAGACAGATAGATAGATAAATAGATAGATAAATAGATAGATAGATAGATAGATAGATAGATAGATAGATAGATAGATATTGTGATCTCCGTGAGATGGAGAACACGTCCTTTTCGATAATGAAAATCAAATAGCATTATTTAACAATGTTTTTTCGCGTTTTAGTTCTTTCAGCATAGAGAAACAACGAACGTGATAACAAAAAAATCATGATGACATGTTTGGGGTGATCGAAGACAGGGCAATAGCGTAACGCAAGATGGGGAAACAACACCATCCCTACAAAACCGCGAACCCGACCTGCAGAACACACGTCACGAAAGCTCTGACCCCATGATGCAAAACGCAAATATAGTTTTCCTTTGGTTCCAATTAGTTGCGAGTGGCAGCCGCGGGGCGGGTCAGGGGGACCGGACAGGAGAGGGGGGCGTGGTCTTTGAGCGCGCAGGTGCGCGACGGGGCCGGCTGCCAGCACCGCGTCGCGTGGCCTGGCGTCGGCGGCCGGCCTCTGATTACTGGCGGCCAGGCGCAACCAATCAGGGCCGCCTGATGACTCCGCCGGAAGGACGCGAGCGGGGCGTGGAGAGGCGGGGGTGGGGGCGGGGCGGGGGCGGGGGCGGGGACTGGGCTGGCGAGCCCTTTGTGGGGAGCGGCGCAGCTCACCTCCCGATATTGGCGCGCGCCCTCTGCGGCGTAGAACTAATTAAACGCGGCATGTGTCGTTCTCCGCCCCCTCCCCCGCTTCCGCCTGCGCAGCCGCCTTATGTGCCCCCGCCGCCACCTTCGCCGCCTTGATGAGGCTCTCTGAAGATGCTCTGTATCAGAAATTAAGTTTTAATATACTTACGGAAAGCTCATTTGCAAAAGTTAAGAAAAGTTACTTGCCTTACAAGTATAGAAAATACGAGGGGTTTCATCCGATGAAAACGGTTCCCTCTTGGCAGTAGCAAAGCAACTTTACGGCCAATAAAAGACTTTTAATTATATTCCTCCTCGGCAGTTTCATTAACCCCGCCCCCGCGCCGCGGCGGCCGCCGTCTCCGGGCGGGGCGCGGGGACGGGGGCGGGGCCGCGGATGGCGGAATCGGTGGGAATGGGCGGCGTGGGAGAGCTGAAGAGACGGCGTTTTCGCGGGAGAGCAGAACGACAGGGCAGGAGCAACAGCAGAGGAGTGGTGGCGGTGGAGAAAGAAGAGGCAAGGATGACTGAGACAATGGTTGGGGCGGTGGGAGGGGAGAAATGAGAATGCAGTAGAAGTGAGATGGGCGAAGGACAGTGGTAGAGGCACAGAGAAAGAACTATATCTGTATCTCCTTAGTCTGTGCTAGAGGCGGCGTGGGCGAAGCGGATATAGAGTCTACTACAGCGAAGGAGCCGCAGAAGGGAGAAGCGAGGTGAATAGGGCCGGGCTGAGGGTGGGAAGTGGGAATGCAAAAGAGAGGGGGGGGGGGGGGAAAAAAGGACAGCTGTAAGGGGGAAGGAAGAAACGAGGTGAATGGAGTGTGGGAGGTGAAATTGGCGCGGGCAGCGAACACTGCGCAAGCGGCGTGTGTGTGTGTGTGTGTGTGTGTGTGTGTGTATGTTTGGAGCGGAAATGCGGCAGTCTCGGCTTCAGCGGAGCACAACAGTCAATAGGAGAGGAGGCACGGACGAAGCGAGATCGGAGGAGAGACAGGAGATGGTGAATGGGAGCAGGGTATGTGCGGAGGGGGCGGGGCCCTGCCGGGAGGGCCGAGCACCGGAAGGGAAAGGCAGAGGGCGTGGGGCGCAGCGAGGAGGGGAGGGGAGGCGGGTGTGTGGGAGCAGCGGAGGGCGGAAACCGAATTCCCTCCTTTGTCGTCGCCGCCGCCGCGAATTCCTCCCAGCGAACTCTCCCCGCCCGCGCAACGCAGGGTGCGCGGCGGCGCCGGAAAATACTAATGTCGCGAATGTGCGCTTCGCATCGCGGCGCGTGGGCTCGAAAAATAAAAGAGGTCATCTTCGTCAACATATCAGCTTTATTAAGATAGCCGGCTTTCGACGGCTTTGCCGTCATCGTCGGTCTCGCTGCTGTCGGTAAAAATCGGACGACGTCGAAAGCCGGCTATCTTAATAAAGCTGATATGTTGACGAAGATGACCTCTTTTATTTCTTCTTATAAGAACGTCAACAACACCCAATCAGAATTCCCACAATGCATGGGCTCGAGTTCGGCAGACGTTTCGCGCGCAAACGCCTCACGCGGAGCTGCGTTTGAATGAGCCTCGAGCAGCTCCCAGGGCCATACATATCGCTAAATAATTGGCACAGACGAAATTGTTAATACATTTCATAAATGTACAAAAATGTTCATACGAACGCCAAAATTATGGTGAAAGTGAAATAGTTAACGTTAATATTTCATGCATTCTTACTGTTGAGTAGACAAGTTTAATAATTTCGTAAAGAAAATAAAGGAAAGAAAATAATTTACCTGATTTCTCCAATATTTTTTACCCACGATAACTTCACTATAAATATACATGTAAGATCATTTTTATAGAACTACGTTTAGTAATAATTCCGTTTTAACCAACTCGTTGGTATCAACACCATCAATGTTGATGGATACGTCTTGGAAGAAATCGATGAATAACGTTAAATAAAATTTTTACGGAAAATAAAATTGGTGGTTACAGCGTTTGGGGAACATCATATATTAAATCTGAAAAACTTCGATTATACTCCGCGTGCTCAGATGTTCAGCAGGAACCGGAAAAGGTGGCTCGGAGTAACAATTGATAATACTACAGTGCCGTTGACCGGGAGGTCCTAGGGTTCGAATCGCAGCGTGGCAAAAGTTTCGACAGTGATTAGACAGCTAAGTCGAGTTCAGTCGCAGAGTGGAGGAGAGTTCTAGCGGCCGGCTGCTTTGAATGGTAGTTTTTCGTGGTTTCTCCGATCAACACCAGGCGAATGGCGGAGCAGTACCCTAACAAACGGGCCATGGACCGCGAACTATCTTTTCTGTATCTTCAATGCCCAATCGTCACCCCTTACTATCACACACACTCACAATCATTACATTACCTCATTTATCAGGATGCTAGTCTGTACATTAGAGCTTATCTCGGGAGGGGCGGTGCCTCGCTGGTTGGGGAAAACCTGCTAGCCGACGCGTAAGTTGCCATCGGATCACGCCATCCATTGATAGAAGATCACTGCCAGCTCTCGCGATAAATCATGCACTCCACTTAAAGGAAAAATGACCTTAGCAGTTAACGTGCCCGGAATCACTAGTAACGGATCAATCGGCATATCTCATTGTGCGCGTCAGCACGTGACCTGCCCAACATCTTTGCGAACGAGGTTGTCTGAAAATCACGGGCAAATGCCAAATGTGCAAAAACATGAGGAGCAACCAATCAAAACGCATACTGCTCACTGTTGGGAAAAATTGAGTTTGATATCAAATCGTGTAGTTTTAATACATTCGACACGTTTCTGCTTTCAGATTTCTTCAAAAGGCATTTTAACACATTAAATTAAATGCGTTTCAGATTTCTTCAAAAGGCATTTTAACACATTAAATTAAATGCGTTTTGAAGAAATATAAAAGTAGGAGCTTGTAGAGCATATTAAACAGAGACACAGTGAACTCTGACAATACATTTACCAAACGACGGCAGCAACGAAGGCGATGGCGGTGGCAGTAGTTAGATCAGCGGCAGTGAATAGCCACGAGTTTATTGGCCCCCTTAAGCATACTAAAATTCTGGTTCGAGGGGGAAGTCCTTTATCTGTTATTTTAGGAAATTCTTCCCAATACTTGGTTCCCATAATTTGCTTACTTAATCGAACGAAAAACATAAAAATATTTTTAAATCCCTCATCTTATCGTTTTACAATGAATGTTACGTAAAAAATAAATATCATCATTTTAATATGTTTTACTCAAACTATTTTTAACATATAACAATTCATACTAGTTTCAATGTTAAAATGAAACGCTTGGAAATAGGATGAAATGTACTGTAGCATACACTATAGGTACTTAAAATTTTGGAAGGCAGACGTGTTGTCCCCCACAGACGCGTGTATTTCCAAGTAGAAAATAAACATTTTTTCAAAATGAATAATAGTATATAAATTTTTCAAATAGAATAAGACCAGTCTGCATTATATTCGGAGAGGCGAACCCCGATCACTGTGGAGCCGCTTCGTGCTTTGTGCTGCGAGCTCTCGCGCGCGCGTTCTCCCGTCGCCCTGCTCGTCCGCTGCACCTGTCATGGCGCGGCGGGAGGAGGGCACGGGGAAAGGGACGGGGAGAGGAGGCAGGGAGGGGGTGCGGGGAGAGGGGGGGGGGCGGGCAGGTGGGCGGTGGAGGGGGCGGGGAGAGGGGGCGGGGAGAGGGGGCGGGGAGAGGGGGCGGGGAGAGGGGGCGGGGAGAGGGGGCGGGGAGAGGGGCGGGGAGAGGGGCGGGGAGAGGGGGCGGGAGAGGGGGCGGGGTGAGGGGGCGGGGTGAGGGGGCGGGGAGAGGGGGCGTGGCCGTGGAAGGGAAGGGGCCGCGAGGGAGAGGCAGCCGAGCGACGGGCCCCGTGCAAAGCAGCGGGCGCGCGCTGGCTGAGAGGCGGTGGGCGGCACCGGCGAAGGCGAACTGCGTGGCTGAATTAGCAAACGGGCGGGGAGGGGATGAGTGTGTGTGTGTATGGCGGGAAAAGCGATGGAGGCGGCGGCGGCAACAACGGAAGCGTGGGTAGAGGCTTTGTACTGACCGGTATGGACGAGAATATGATGGCGGAGACTGAGTGGGTGGTGGAAGTGATAGTGGTGGTGCTGGTGATGGTGGTGATGGTGATGGAGGTGATGGGGCCGGTGGTAATGATGATGCTGGCGGTGTTGTGGTGGTGAGGATGGTGATGTTGGTGAGGGTGGTGATGGTGGTGATGATGGTGATGGTGGTGGTTTAGGTGGTGGTGGCGGCGACAATGATAGTAGTGGTGGTAGGATTGGTGTTGAAGATCGTAGGGACGAGAAGAGTGTTTTTGTGATAGCTGGTGTCGATGGAAAAAGTCGTGGTAGGTTAGAATAGAAGGGTGGCTTGGAGGGTATACCGGTGTAAGTGGAGAATGGACATGTCGATTTCGGTGGTGGTGGAGGAAATGGAGGAGGCATTGTCGTAGAGCGGTGTCTGTGTAGTCAATGTGTTGTTGTGAGGTGGTAATGGCGGCGACGTGCGCGCGCACGCTGGGTCGGTTGCAGTGGCATTAGCGCTGGCGGCGGAGGCGGTGGCGGGGGCGGTGGCGGGGGCGGAGACGCGCTTTAGAGAGCGACGCCTCTGAGCGCATTGTGGAGGCTGCCAGCGCCTACACATCGTCCGCCAGGGATCACGAGCGCCTGGTCATTTCCAATACGCTCCCGCTGCTAATGGAACTGCTTCATTCTCCTTCAGTCACTCCAAACGACGAGGCGCTTTCAGGACTTCCTTTGGGATTAATTTCCATTGCACTGGATGATTTCCTTGCTTTCTTTACCTTTATAACATCACAATATTTGTACAAATAGAACAAAAGGTGTATATATATATATATATATATATATATATATATATATATATATATATTATGTATGTATTATATAATCAAAATAAATTGATAGAAAAGATAAAAATATAAATCAGAAAGCAAAGCAGTTTAAGAAATTAGACGATGTGACACACACACCCTATTTTAACAAACTTCTGTTTTAAAGGAATATGTTAAACATTTTTTAAGAATAAAATTAAAAAATAAGAATTATATACAGGAAGAGAGAATACAAAAAAAGGAAAATTATCGATTAGAAAAATTATAAGTAACAGATGGTTAAAAGTATTGTCACATGTCATTCGTACTAGGTGATATTTTTCAGTCAGCAAATAATCAGTGAAATGAAGAAGATAACACTAAACCAATGAAAAAGCGCAGAAATAAAAGAAGAATTTCGAAATAATCAACACACCATACAACACTAAACGACCAAAACAAGCTAAACTACGACCTTGCAATGAGTTTTTGTCTCTGACCAATGGCAATACTGAACCGCAGTATTCTGACAATATTTAAAAATGAGCCGGAATTTTCGAGTTTAATCTGTGTTTGACGGAGAGAAAGTAAATTTACTAAGGTTTTTGAAGTTGAAGTGAATATCATTTTCACAATACATGGGAATAAAATTGCACAACCAATGTAGATTAGCCTTTCGTAACCTTCCCTAATAACAAATGTTCAACTTTTCGATGACAATGCATTGTATTTATATGTATTATAATGTGCCATATGTTTGCTCGACTAGCAATATTAAACCCGAATTATCTTATCATTGAAAAACGAGCCACTGGGCGTTTCCCGGCCCATTTGGCAGGTAGACTCCTCCGCTTCCGACAGGATGAGAAGCGACTGTTCGTGGGGCTCAGTGGGAAAAATCCGGCGGCGCCGCTGGAGACAACAGAGGCGCGCGCCGCGACAGCCGGCGGGCGTCGTTTGCATGCCAGATAAGAGGCTCCACGGCAATTTGGCGCCGCTTCCCCTAGGCTCAGGCGCCGCCGCCGCTGCCGTCCCCGCGCCGACGCCACAGAGTGACGCAGGCAACTTCCGCCCTTTAATGTTCGGCCACCGACGCGGGGGCGTGGCGCGGGGGAGGGGGCGGGGGGGGGCGGGCCGCGTTGGCGGAGCATGGGGGCCGGGCGCGGGGGCGGAGCGCGGGAGGTTGAGGCGAGGTAGGGGTGAGGATGCGACGGGCTGGGGGTGCGGGTTGCGGAAGAGAGGAATGGGACGAACGCAGACGCTGGGAAGGACCGGAACAGGCCGGAGACGAGGTGGGCGGGGTCTTCTTGAACAGAGAACTTTCCAAGTTACTACGTCCCAAGTTGCCCTCCCAATGTGTCCGATTACTGTAGGTGTTCCACAAGATGCAGTTCTGACACCAACGCTCAATTTGAAATTACACAATCTCCACTTCTAATGCGCAAAATGTTTGAAACAATTTTAGCAAGAGCATGAAAATTGCATGCGACAAGTGCTACGCTCGTTGCTAAAAGTAGGCGAGATAGGAGACTTAAGCTTTTAAATATCATATCGCCCATGGAAAATGATCACATTGCAGTTGTGTCAATCAATTCGTGAAGAAAATGGGGTTATCAAGTCGGGAGAATATGATTCATCAACATCAACATCATCATCATCATCATCATCAAGGACTAGACCGTACGACCTGTCCCGTCGCCAATAAGATCGTCTCTCCATCTAGTTCTAGGTCTACCTGGATCTCGACTTTCTTCGGGTGCGTACTGGAGGAGCTTATTTGGTAGTCTCTCAGGAGTCATCCGTTAGATATGATGGAACCACTTTTCTTTTCGGACTTGGATTATCATATTGAGGTTGACAGTTGTATTCACAATGATGTGATAATAAAAAATAAGTGATGATGGATGGGATGATATTAAGTCAAGCCAATCAACATATCAGCATCATCACAAACCCTTTGTGATAACCGGTGCCTGGTGTGAAACTTGATCTTGCACACTTGGCCGCTTCTACAAGCCACTGAGACCCTAACCTCGGTAAAACTTTACAAAGTAAATCCCTTAAAAAGGAACAGATGATTAAAACCGATGAACCAGTTCAATTTAAACAGAAAAAGTCCGAATGAAACGTATGCATGAAAGAAAAAGAGATTTTGAGATTTGGGGTTAGTGACATCAAAAGAGCAACATTGACTGGAAGCTCAGCATAATATTCATTTTCCAATATGCCAAGTATCATTTTTCGAAAGCAGTTTTCATAGGAAACTATCATGGAAGCAAATTATGGCCATTTTCTACAAAAGTACTCCGATTCCTTGACGTTCAAGCTAACTACATTTTACAGAAATACCATACTACACGGGAGAAAGTTTGCATGATTCCGTTATAATACTACCTAAAAATAAATAGAGGATCATTAGCAAAATAATTATTGTTCGACCCCAATACTACAAATTCCCTCCATCATGTCATCTTATTGCACTTGATACTTCCTTCATCTGTAAAACGAGCTTGGTGGGTTGTTGGAGGTAGCATGACGAGCATAGAGGTTGTTGGAGGGGGCGTGTTGTGCAGAGTGTTTGTGAGAGGGGCGTGGCGAGCATGGTGGTTGTTGGAGGTAGCATGGCGAGCATGGTGGTTGTTGGAGGGGGCGTGGCGGCATGGTGGTTGTTGGAGGGCGTGGCGGCATGGTGGTTGTTGGAGGGCGTGGCGGCATGGTGGTTGTTGAGGGCGTGGCGGATGGTGGTGAGCATGGTGGTTGTTAGGCGGCATGACGAGCATGGTGGTTGTTAGAGAGGCATGGCGAGCATGGTGGTTGTTGGAGGGGGCGTGGTGAGCTTGGTGGTTGTTAGAGGGGCGTGGCGAGATTGGTGGTTAGTGGAGGGGGCGTGGCGAGCGGGGTTGTTGGAGGGGCGTGGTGTGCAGGCGGTTTGGCGCTGGGCATGGCTGGCGTGAAAAATGATGGGCGTGGGGCATGGTTCCGGCGTGAGACGGGTGTGAGAGAGGTGAAGTTGTCCCGCACTAACACTTCTTTCACACCGAGAAACAACGCTGTTCGTGACAAGAAACGGTATCCGAATGTAGCAAGAAATCGAGGTACTAAGGAGACTATAAGGGATACACCACTGAACATTATGATTTTCTGAGCCTCGTTTTCCAGCCTCACAATATTATTTAACAATGACCGTCTCTAAACATAATGTAATTAGAAATTTACAATCAAAACATAATATAATAAAATATCCGAAAATGTGCCATTGCAGATATGGAATTAAGTGGACATAAAATATAATAATAATAATAATAATAATAATAATAATAATAATAATAATAATAATAACAACAACAACAATAACAACAACAACTTCAATACGAAAAGTTTTTTTTTTGCGAATTATGCTTTAAGTGGTGAGGCACACCTTTACCAACTGAATTTTTAGTGTAATTCAACATTTTTTATCTTGAAATCTCTTATCTTTAAAATTTTAGATGAAACATTTTTTGTGTTCAATGTTGATTCATTATTAATTGCAATGCACCACTGCTTATTACAAAATTACTGAAAGAATTATAGAAAAAATGTTAAACATATTGTACACTTTTTCGCTGAAAAGGAGTAACGGGATAACTTCAATTGTTGAATTACATCTCATTTTTACATTTATTTGTTGGCAAGATTCACATCTACAACATTCACTAGAATTTTTAACTTCTGTAATAATAATAATAATAATAATAATAATAATAATAATAATGTCTTTATTAATGACGAGGCTTAGGCCATAGGGACAACTCTTCCGCCTAACCACTGAGTCTACATTGATACAGGGTAGTAACATATAAGAGGGGAGGGAAATCTGTACATTTACGTAAAACGTGTAAAGAGAATGAACTTTTCATTAATTATTTCCATTTACAATATTTTTTACGAAAAAAACCTAATTTTATTTTTTAAAATTCTAATGATGAAGCAAATATTCTAGTGAATGTTGTTTAGATAATAAAAGTGTATCTGTGCGCAATATTTTATTTATATAACTTTATTATTTCTTTAGTTATCAAACAAACCATTTAAAAAAATCAAACTTATCAAACTAAAATTTATCCCTCCGCTACCGTCGAGGAGTTCCTGGGACTCCTCCGACTTCGCGAAATTTCTGAAACCTATACTTTGTACCGTTCCCTTCTACAGCTTTAAGAAAAGATTCGCGAGCTTACTGTTGTGGTATGCATTACGAAAATTACCAGCCTTTTTTCGCGCACAGGAGACCTAGCGACTCCACGCCAGTAGCGGTGTAACTGTCACTGAGTGCGCGTCACGCGTCGCCTGTTTCTTCTGTGGCGCCTCTAAAGAAAGTGCAATGAACGAGAAACATGACTAGGCCGTTAAGGGAATGTGTGAATATTAATGACCATGATTTTGAAGAAAATGTTGCGCAATGGGTGGCGCAAACACAGAGCAATGTAGAATTTATCTTACAAACATCAAATTGAATGTGACCGTCGTTCATCAACAGTCGTGTCTAGAAAGATAGTGAACTGGAATTTCTTAAAAATAATGAACTCGAAGAAGAAATAACTGAGAATGCAAAATACTAAAACGGAAAGGACAAAAAAGTCTGCAAGAGTGTTTGCGGCAGTAACATTTTTGTACTTGATTTTCAGTTCTAGAGTTATAGGAGTTTTCAGTAATTCATTTTTTAAAGTTCAATAAATTCTGATAAATTCTTCGATAAATTCGTTAAATTAAAGGTATGCTTAATTTTACCCAACCATTCATAATCCCATGGTATTCTCTCATTAGATAACTTATTAACAAATATATTCTGATTAATATTATCTTTAGTCATTATTTATCGAAAGTTTGTATGCTTTTTACTTGAAATACAATTTAACACTGTAATATTTCAAACTAAATTTCAAGAGTCCACGGGACTCCACGACAGTACCTGTGTGACTGGATTCACACGTCGTCAGCTAAGGATTAAAGTTGAACATGTGTTAAATGCTGTACACTTGCACATTACAGTCTAAACCTACCAATTTATTTACACGTATAGTTACACTTGATCCACACACACAACAAAGACACTTTTCTAATGTTCTAAATATATTAAATATAATCTGTTCATTTAATATAATGTTAACATCATCATTGCCGGAACTGAAATCTGTATCACTTCTTAATTTTTTGGATTCAGCACTTTTAAGGTGTACTGTTAGAAACATTAGTTTCCTTTTTATATCTGTTGCCACGAAATGCATACTTTTTATATTTGTATACAACTTTGGACTTCGCCATTTCAATTATACTGTAGTAATCACAACAGTTATTTTCTCGTATATATGCATAAGAAAAGAACACTCATCACACCAGAGTTTAAAATGATAAACAACTTAAACTATTGCATATTCCATCACTTGACAGAGAATAGATAGATTAGTACATAGCAAACTCCTTGTGTGCTAAATTTGAATACGAAACAACAGCGCGAAACTTAAATAAGAGAAAAGTTTATTAATAAACGTATTGGAATGGACGTGGCAGAGCTGAATTTAAAGGAGCAATGAGAGCGACTTGCTTCGATATTTATGAACATATCTCAAGAACGGATTGAAATAAATAAAAAAAATCAGTCATTAAATTAAATAGAAACCTTTATTTTATACAGAAAAATAAATTAAAGAATGTAATTTTTGTTGTTAGAAATTTTGAGTATTGATACATTTTGGATTTAATGGCAATTCAAAGTCTTTAGACGCTTAGCAATATCATTGTGTTTAGCCATGCACACATCTATTTATTAATTAACGTCATATAGAGTAAAAAGTATATGAAACAATATAGTTATTAATTAACGTCAGAAAACACTTATAACTATATATAGCAGAGATACGGTAAGGTCAGTGCAAAATTGACGAAAAGTTATGAAAGAATTTTGCAACTGTAACTTTTTGATCTGAAGCAATACTAAACTTTCGCTTCCTATTGATTCGAGACACAACCCTAATGTCAGCGAACACCATCCTTTTGAACGCCTTCGTGACGTAAATGACATCAATTAAACGCAAGGGAAACTTGGAGCACGCTGAAACAACGATACGCAGTGGGGCGCAGTGAGACTTTATTGACACTTTCTGGCCCCTGCCGTCTCGGCCTGCAGAGCCGGGCTCCGTGGCCACAGCTCCTCGGAGCCTTCGGCGCCGCCGCCCCGCCCCGCCTCCGCCCCCGCCCCCGCCACCCCCCCGCCCCCGCCGCCTCCCCCGCCGCCTTCCCCGCCGCCGCCGCCTCCCACCGCCGCCGCCTCCCCGCCGCCTCCGCCGCCGCGCCGCCGTCGCCGCCACCGCCGCCGCCTCCCCCGCCGCCGCGCCCGCCGTCGCCGCCGTCCCCGCCTCCGCCATCGCCGCCGTCCCCGCCACCGCCGCCGCCGCCACCGCCGCACCGCCGCCGCCACCGCCGCCACCGCCGCCACCGCCGCCACCGCCGCCATCTCTGTCCCCGTCTCATTTCCAGTTAATTGCGCGCGGGAGGGGAGAAAGGTTACCTCCGAGTTCCAAGTTGCGTTGTTGTTGGAGTTGGAGGGCTCTGCGTTGGCGAGACGGCCCCGCTGCCGCCGCCGCTCCGGGCTCTATGTCACTGCCCCGCCCCCTCTCACTCAGGGCCTGACTCTGTCTGTCTCTCTCTCTCTCTGTCTCTCTGCGCGTTCCGCAGCGCCCGATCGCTGGCCCGTCCGTCCCTTGGGCGCGCGGTCGCGCCCCTCCCCCCTGTTCTTTCGCCGCCGCTCCCTTGTCTCCCTGGCCCCCTGCCCTGATGAAGTGTCGCGCAGTCGCCGGGGGCTGAGGGCGGGCGGCGACTCCTGTCGCGGCGCAGAGCACGCGGCAATCGAGCGACGGATGAAATGTGTCCGATCAACGGGGAGTAAACGGGGTAAAATACCCAATCCCTGTGCTCGAGCATTTACTTGGTAAAACATTAAGGTAAAAAGGTTTTTACATTTGATTATACAAAAGCATTGAAAATATTTTAACTAAGTTCAACATTTCATTTTTTTTGTTATTTAAGGTCGCATCAACATCTATGCCATAATCCACCACTATTGGAGTTAACATTATGGTAACTATGAAGATGAAACGATATGATGATGATAAGGGGTGAAAGGAGAAACACAAATACAACCAAGCTCAAGGCGGGACACGAACCCGCAACCCTTCGGTCCGAGATCGCTTCGACACTACTGCCTTAGCGATGTCGGCTACCGGATTAGCAACTTGTACTCGAAGTGCTGAAGGATTTTCAAGAAATAAACAGTTTTCATACGGCGAGTTGTTTCCGGGCGCGTCAATTGACTCCTGAGGATATTCGAAGTGTAGTGCGTGTTATATCCTGGTAGATTGATTCATTACTGATTCCGGGCGCGCCCACTGCTTCGGTCATTAGACCCGTCAGTGTAGGCCACGTGTTTTTCGCGAGAAAGAGCGGTGATCTTCCACCACTGGACGGTGACATCCAACGCCGACCTACGATCAGTTAACGGGGTTTCCCACAACCAGGTATCTCGCACCAACGGGGAAACCGCTCAAACTAGTATAAGCTGCAAGCATCCGACTGGTGTCCTGGTGTGGTAATGTAGTGCACGTGAGTATAAGCATGTATTATGCCTCATTCACAATGCAAGCTTAAACGTAATGCTGTAAACCTAGCCGTAAAATTACTGATACGTAAAACAAGCGACGAACCTATGCGGAAACACAATCGGGAAACACTAATGACGAACGTAAGCTGAACGCAAGTTTCGGCTGGAAATCAATC
This sequence comes from Teleogryllus oceanicus, assembly GCA_964035755.1. Classification (NCBI taxonomy): domain Eukaryota; kingdom Metazoa; phylum Arthropoda; class Insecta; order Orthoptera; family Gryllidae; genus Teleogryllus; species Teleogryllus oceanicus. Next base: position 84,341,585 of record CAXIVR010000003.1, read on the forward strand.
AAAAATTCAACCGTAAATGAAACTTGATCGATTCGTTTCTAGCCCGGTGGAAAGATTTTGCCATCATAATTTCTAAGCTTTTTCTTCGACATTTCTATCGATTTGTCTTTATACATATGCGAGTAGCTGTTGTAGTAGTGCTCGCATTTACTTCATCGTATAAACAAGAACTCTCTCGTTCCAAATTCACGAGTAATTCGTCGAACATTTTATTCAGTTTATTCGTAAAACAACAGTTTATTCGCCATGTCAAGTTAAAATCACAATGAGAATTGCCCAAATTCATTATTCACTACATGCATCATAACTGTTCGCAAACTAGTTTTCTACATTACAATAACAAAATGACATAACCACAAACTACTTCAACACAATCTAAAACCGACATTTCACGCTGCTCTCTGATTTGTGTTTAGTAGAATTCCGACGTAAACCTAACGTATAAGTTTGGAGTTTACGAACTCCGTCTAGGTAACGTAAGGCATTGTGAATGGTTCCTTGTAACTCATTTGTAGGTTTTGCGGCTACGTTACGTTTACGTTTAAGTTTGCATTTTGAACGAGGCCTTAGGAAGGTGTGAGAATAGGACATGGAAGAAGAAGGAAAGATCGCGCGCGGACCATGGCCCGTTTATTAAGGTACTGCTCCGGCATTCCCATGATCCTGATTGGATGAACGACGGAATATTACCGATCAGGGCTGTCAGTCGCTAGAATTCTCTTCCAGACAGCGACAGAACTCGACCTACCTAGAATATGGCTAGTGTCTAAAACCATGCCACCTTCGTGAGTGGTGTTCCAACTTGGGAGTATCTAGGTCACACACCAAGCCGGACATCATCCGGTTGACCAAGTTCCAAGCTCCCAACTGGTCTCTCGATATATAAGGTTTGTAGGTTGTAGGTTGTAGTGCACGTGAGTATAAGTGTATGTAAGAGTTAACGAACAGAGTTCCTGCTTTCAAAACTGCTGTAAACACGGCGTGGAATAATGTGTAGTTTGTTTCCTCAGTGTTTAGCATGTTGTTATGGTGCTTAGTTCAGAACTTTGTAATTCGCACTTCTAATGGGTGTTAAATATTTCGCGAAGTACAACAACACATTTTCATTATTGAAGTGTTAGGATTGGAACAATTTTTATTGTCCAGCCGATGTATCTTCAATCTTGGCTATTAGATGTTCATATTGTGTGCCCCCCATTTTCATTTGATTGTTTATTCGGGCAGGTCTTCTTTTTTCTAACTTCATTACTTTCCAAAGCTTTTTTTGGAAAAATTATTCTATGATGCAATTCCGTCGGATTCTGGGAGTACAGGACCGACATCGCGTTATCATATGAAATGGAAAAAAATGTTTCTTTTATCGACTTAAAAGTTGTTTTAAAGTACAGAAATTACAACAAAAGTAACGGGTACGTTAAAGACTCTTAGAATCTTGTGCTTAATGTCCTTTTTAAGTGATCTGAAAATACAAAATTAGACCGATATCACATTGTCTCGGTAATTTTCTTGGAAGCATCTTCCGCTTTCGGGATCTGTTATCTTCCGGCCAGAGGGAAACTCAAACTCCAAAATATATAATTTTATCCAAAGTGACTACAAAGCCGACACACGTAAACTGGGTTTCGAAAGCCGTGGGGTACTCACAAGGAGTACTTTTCCTCCGCCGATGAAGCATCGCAAAAGCTCTGAAGATCGATAATTGAAGGCGTCGTTTTCCCATCTCGCTCGCAACCCAATCTCCTGCCGCTCCCCAAGGAGGCGCGCGGGCGGCCCCTGTCTCTGAAGCATTCCGCAGAGCCGATTCTCTGAAGCGCCCCGCCTCCGCAAGCCCGTGGAAAACCGTAGAGCATTTTCCAAGGAAAGGGCTGTATTTGGCTTTCCCGTCACTGGCCATTTCTTTACGTTTCTCTCGGAGCCCACGCTGTGAGGACTTACAGCAAATATTTATGGACGTGGGAGTAACGTTTCTATAAAATGCTACTTCGTTGCTGACAATTAAATAAAGAAAATTCCCACTTTTGATGAAATAAGTGAAAGAGGAAACTTAGTCATGGTTGTTAATGTATTATTTACTTGAAGCTCTTTCATATTTTACAACAACATAGCTGTCGTTTCTCGTTACTACGCAAGCCGTTTAGAATACAAGCAAGATGGATGCAATTTTGTATACATTTTGCGTTTCAGAAAGTTCGTAACGGGGGCTAAGAAAATGACTATGAACTACTGTTAAAAGTAAAATATAATGTAAGAGAACGAAGCAAATTTACTCTGGAACGTCTCTTAAGAGTTTCATCAATAAACTTTTCACGAGTAGGATCTGATCTCATGGAACGTCAGGTGGACAAAAACTGAAAAATCTGATTCAAAGAAAATAACATTTACTAAGAAGAAACCACGATTTTTATGCACGTAAAATAATTATTCTGCATGATGTAAAAACTCGACTTTAAAATGAACCAGCTGACGTGCATAAAATAGATTTCAATAATATACAGAACTTGGAAAATATACAAGGAACAATAATATTTACCATCCCATTTCAATAAAAATATTATTTTAATTTAAAAAAAGAAAATGCCAAAATGTCACCTGGTTTTTCATTCTAATAATCTGCGCAAGCTCTGCAACAATTGGGTGAAGATTGCAAAATGAAATGTTCGCCTTTCACTTAATTAAGTCATTAGTTTTAACTATAACAAGCAGATCGTAGTAGGTTACTCACCGGATCGTAGTAGATTACTCAAAGACATAAAGCAGATCAAAGAAGTGACTCCTGAATTTTTATTCAACCGAGTCCTTTGCAGGGGCAATGAGAACAGCGCAGTCGGCCCCGCCGACAGACAAAAAGACGAGCGAGCGTGAACCCAGGACGTCCGGACGGGCGAGGACGCGAGCGACACCTCGGGGCCGCATGCATTAACAATTGGGCGCGGGCGGGGGGGGGGACGAGACGTGGGCACCCAACAGCGGGGGCCAATTTCCTTGGGGAGGTGCCGGCCGGCCATTAGCGTCGGGTTTCGAACGCGCGCCCGTCACGGCTCGGCACCGCACCGCCCGCAGCCCCTTCCCCGCGCCTGCCTTATTAGCCGCTTGACAGACAGCGCCCCTGGCGGCGCCCTCATGAATAGGCCACGCCGCATATTACATATACGCACGCGTGTCACCACGCCCGCCCGCGGGGCATAATGCATGACGGCGAGGACACCGGCCAGCTGCGGCAGCGCGCGGAGTTTTAGCCGCCATGTTGCTCGCAATTAAGAAACAATTACATTCATTCTTAGAGTGATCCAATTATCTAAACCCATTAGCATGAAAGTGAATAAAAAGTCATACGCGGAAATCCGAAATTTTAACATGAATATGCACGGCTTATCAATTCAAAACCTAAAACACTATTAAAATTGTTAGAAGCTAAGGTTACAGGCAAACAATGAATATCCAATCAAATCTGATAGGTGATGAGTAATTTATAGACACGATATGAATGAGTCAGTTTGCACAGACGAACAGCATTAAATTTTGTAAATGACAGCTACACGAACTTTAATATAATAATAATAATAATAATAATAATAATAATAATAATAATAATAATAATAATAATAATAATAATATATTCTTATACGTTGAAAATCTCAAAACAATGAAATAAATTAAATAATATAAGATATTGAATGTTCCATTCAAATATTTCGTTCACAAGAACCGTACGTAATATCAAAATAAGATACGATGAACACCCTACTTTCATAATAAAAAATAATTACAATTCAGCGACTAATTTTGCAGTATGATATACAGAGTGTAAAAATAATCCCCAGCGCACGCAGAAAAAGCCCCGTAGCTGAGAGCGGCCCCGAATAAGCCCCGCTGCCCGCTCTCCCGGCCAAATCCAACTGTTAGCAAAACAAACGAAACGCGACGGCGCGCGTGCGCCACTGGAGCGCCGCGCGAAGCATCAAAATCGCTCTTAATTACATCACGCGCGGTCGGCGCGAATACATTCAATGAGCGAAAGCGGGCGGAGGAATTCTCGAAACGCGCCCGCTCACCCGCCCGCCCATCACCCTACTCGCCCTTCGCCGCCCGCCCTTCGCCACCCGCCCTTCACCACCCGCCCTTCGCCACCCGCCCTTCGCCACCCGTCCGCCCTTCGCCACCCGTCCGCCCTTCGCCACCCGTCCGCCCTTCGCCACCCGTCCGCCCTTCGCCCTAACCGTCCGCCCTTCGCCACCCGTCCGCCCTTCGCCACCCGTCGCCCTTCGCCACCGTCCGCCCTTCGCCCCCCGTCCGCCCTTCGCCACCCGTCCGCCCTTCGCCACCCGTCCGCCCTTCGCCACCCGTCCGCCCTTCGCCACCCGTCCGCCCTTCGCCCTTCGTTGCTCGCCTCTCACCCTACCAACCCGCCCTTCACCGACCTCCCTTCGCCACCCGCACTTCGCCGCCCGCCACTCTGCCCGCCCGCCCTCGCCCGCCCTTTGCGCCAACCTGCTCTTCGCCGCCCGCCCGCCACCGCCCACTGCCCGCCGCCATGAAATTATTTGATATTAGTTTATTATTATTTTTATTGTCATGTTTTTATAATATGTAGCCTGAAGATGGAGCTAAGAGTCTCCGAAATGTTGTGGAAAGAATGTACGGTTTATATGATGTCTAAATATGTATACTAAGAGCTTTTTACTTAAATAAAAACCCAGTTGTCCATTATAAGTGAAGTTTTATATCGAATCGAATATACACCAAAAGACAACTTTATAATTCAGATATCTAGATAAAAACATAAGAAAAAAAGAAATAAGTGAGAAAGTGAGAGAGAGTCGAAAATGACAGAGGTATTGGAACTGAGAAAAGAAGAAGAGGGAAAACTGAGAGAGATATTAATCAGATTAATTATTTTGTAAGATTGGAGAATTACAAGATCAATTTGTAAATTTAATTGTATTCATTGACAACAATGAATTCAATGCCCAACGTTGTTTCTTTAAATTTATGTTTTAAGATAAATACATTGAATTACATTTGACGCTCTCAGTATTCAAACTTTGATCGGGCTATCGATTTTGTGCAACAAGAGCACTTCTTACTTTAAATATTACAAAAGAGAAGGAAATCAGGAAAAAATAAAAGAAATGTAGCGCATTTAAAAAGTAATTTTCGAAGTTCACATTATAGATATGATAGAAATGGCAATAACTTTTATGCAACGTTACCTCTTGTGACAAAAATACATATGAGAGAAATGTTTGGCCTTACTCTTTATTGCTGAACGTCATCAACACCGAATTGCGATCTCACCTGCAACAAAAAAATTTTTTTTAAAAACACAATTATAATACACATTGAAACACAAACGAAATTCGCTTTTCTTATACTCGTAATCAATGAAAAAGACTACAGGTATTACACTTTCAACGTACTTTTCCTTTGGTTTGAGTCTAAAAGAACAATGTTAATGAAAACGAATGAATTATACAAACATTTTGGCAGAAATAATACAGAATTAAAATAAGCTAAACTTAAAGCTTACAAAAGAGACGTCTCTGAATTAGTCATATTTTGTAAAGTAATATTATGAGGACTAAATCGACACGTACAAATTTTCATGAGAGATTCTAACCATGCCTAAGAACATTTGAAAACGAGAAATACAATATAACCACGCACATAGGTTTCACCGTTAACCGTGTTTGTCGCCCCAACATCAAACCGGCCGGTCTCCAAATTTTTGATTGACTGATTCGGGCGCGTCAACTGTTGAGGTCATTAGGCCCGTAAGAGTCCCACCAGTGGGGCTCCAGCCGGAACAAGCTCTAAGCTCCCGACCGGCCTCCCGGAATGTGTGGTAGTGTAGTGCATCTAAGTGTGTGTGTGTGTGTGTGTGTGTGTGTGTGTGTGTGTGTAAGGGATGAGGATAGTACAAAGAGGAAGGAAACATCGCGTGCGATCCATGGCCCGTTTCTTAGGGTACAGCTTCGGCATTTGCCTGATGGAATTCCAGCAATGGTCCGCCAGAATTCTCCTTCAGACATTGGCTGAAATCGATCTAGCTATGTAGCTAGTGTCGAAAATCATCCACCATCTGGTCTCGAACCTAGGACCGGTCAGAGGCACTGAGGCACCTTTTGTGATATGCGAGAGACACTGCGTGTCAACACTAATAAGTTGAAGATACAGTTATTTGACTTCAACAAAATCAATTCTAAACTAGAGATGCTGCTCCAGCACTTCCTTTCTCCAATTATTTGCAGCACATTATACAGACAAGCAGGGATAAATTCACGTATAATTTGAATATCCAAAACTAAAGACCCTGAATATACAGAACTAATCTTAAGCATATGTGTATATATTTCCGATTTTAATAAATTGAATGTATTCTTTTATTAAAGAAGAATTGTAAATTAACGTTAGAACGGTAGTAATACAAATCTTAGTAATAAAATTTTGCACAAAAGTTTGGACCTTATTTTTCAATTTTTATTTCATATTACATTTAAATCGTATTTTTAAGAGAGAAACCTCATTGGGGTAATATCAACTAATGTTCGCGGATTCCTTTAAAGACAATTCATCAATTCATCAATTCATTGAGAATACGAATTGTAGACAGAAAAAAATCGAATAATATTGGATTTTCATTAGTACATTATAATTAAAATAATATTAATTATTTTTCATATCCTTTGATCCATTTTCTCCCGAGAAATTTTCTCCTGGCTAGAGTAATGGACACTTGTATATACTTCATTTATTTCAAACAGAAATTATGCGGAAAATTTTTGTGTTTTTAATATGTACATGATAATTTAATAAGCTAATTTGTTCCAATAAATTTTCTTAAGGCAAAAAACCGACTGCACTTTTGTAGTTATAAATGATAGTTTTAATTTTCTAAAATACGGGATTCAAGAGAAAAAAATTAATAAGATCCGTCCATAAAGAACATATTTCATTTAGCAAAAAATCTCTATTTTCAATACGCTATAATTAGAAAGTTTTTCTCTATCTCTGGCTGGTGTAGCTGTGGGAAGTGGAAGTGGCTGGATGGAAGTGGCTGGGTGGAAGTGGCTGGGTGGAAGTGGCTGGGTGGAAGTGGCTGGGTGGAAGTGGCTGGGTGGAAGTGGCTGGGTGGAAGTGGCTGGGTGGAAGTGACTGGGTGGAAGGGCTGGGTGGAAGGCTGGTGGAAGTGGCTGGGTGTGGCTGGGTGGAAGTGGCTGGGTGGAAGTGGCTGGGTGGAAGTGGCTGGGTGGAAGTGGCTGGGTGGAAGTGGCTGGGTGGAAGTGACTGGGTGGAAGTGACTGGGTGGAACTGGATGGTCTGCACAAATCACAAAGCCACGAACTTCCACTAACAGAATTTCCAACCAAATGCTTTTGTTTTGGTCTTCTCTGTCTGAACGTCACCTTGTTGTCTCATCTATGCTTTCTGAGATGCTCGCTCGCCATGCGTATCCACGCCTGTCTCGCAACAGGCAGCGGTAGCGCTGGCAAACGCTGGCGCGTTGATTGTTATGGCTCTATATTGAGATTCAAATTCGGCGCGCTTGCAGCCGGGCCACAGGTGCGGCGTAGGTTTTAGTGGCGGCGAAAGCAGCTACCGTACTCAGATGCAGGAGCGAGTCTCTGGGTGATGTCGGCATAGCGGGGCAACAGGCAGCGACGTCTGCCGCACATACGTAAAAACTACGACCTATTTCACTGAAATTTTTACTGTTCGTTTTTATTACTATTGGATGCGTTTAAAGAGTGGTTTGAATTAAATAGAACATGTGGAGGCGTTGTTTTTGCAAACTTAATCCAAGAGGTGGGCTCTACCCCATTACCAGACGCCCGTGCTTAAAGTGCTTTCAATGGATATCTTTTTAAGCTACACGTTTGGCTTTCACTCATAATATCGGTTAACATCGAAGTTCATGAGAAAAAGGAAGTCTGAACCGAAGATGGCGCTTCATTATTCGAATATTTCATTTTTAAAGTATATATTTAACACACGGTAGTAGAGAAGCATTGCCAGACCCACTAGTATTGAAAGAAAAGTCATGAAATAATGAAAACAGCAACAATCATGTTCCAGAGACGTTCCATGTTATTGCTGAAGGTGCCATTCTTTTCCATGCTTTTTCTTATTCGAACATTCAATGAAAACAGAAAAATCCTCTTAAATATTATTTCACACACAGAAAAATTATATCAAATATTTTTTGAAAGTTTATAAAATTTGGCACGTTTGAAAAATTATTTTGTGTATTCACGGTTGAAAGTAGCTGTTTTCATTCGGAAATTCTAAAATTAAAACGACGTTGTACACAACTATCTAAATTAAGAATCAGAACAATATTTCTCCTACTATTTAAAAGGATTTGCAGTTGCATATAAGCCTCCTCGGGAGCCTAGTGATGAAGTAATTCCCACCGACTGCCTTACGAAATCTGCGGCGAGTGGCCCAAATGAAGGCCCTGACGCCCCGGAGCGAATCGGCGCAGGTTTCATTTGCAGCGTTGGAATCGATGAATTTCACCTTCCACTGCGCCACAACATTCATTACGGCGCAGGGTTGCGGGCGGCGGGCGGCGGGGCGGGGGCGGAAGCCGCGAAACAGGATTCCGAACGGCCGCAGCCGCCGCTGGCTTTTGTTCCGCTGATCAATCGCATTACTATCGCAAACTGGAACTAACGCAGCCCGCGGCGAGGAGGATGGGTGGCAGGGCGCCGGCGCGGGTGGGTGGGCGGGTTGGGGGGGGGTGGTGGGGGCGGGCGGCGGGCGGGCGGGTCGGTCGTGTGGGCGGGCGGTCGTGTGGGCGGGCGGTCGTATGGGCGGGCGGTCGTGTGGGTGGGCGGTCGTGAGCGATCGGTCGTGTGGGCGGGCGGTCGTGAGCGATCGGTCGTGGGCGAGCGGTCGTGGGCGGACGGTCGTGTGGGCGGTCGGTCGTGTGGGCGATCGGTCGTGGGGCGATCGGTCGTGTGAGCGATCGGTCGGTCGTTGTGGGCAGGCGGTCGGTCGTGTGGGCGGCGGCGTGTGGGCACGGTCGTGTGGGCGTGGAGGGGGTGGCGATCCATGCACGGGCTGTGCTGAGCCTCGCTAGGCGTTGCGATGGGCGCAAAACTCGCCCGGCGGCCGCCCACTGGCAATATCGCTCCGTGCACATGAGGGCACGCGAGCGCAGCGGCCGCCGGCCAACGACGTGCGAAGCGGCGAGAGGGGGGAGCCAAGTGCGCAGGGCGAGGCGCGAAGGGCAGGGGGCGAAGGTGGAGATGGGGCGATGACGCGGTGGGAGGGCTGAGAAGGGCAAGGGAGCGACCGCACCCAGGTTAGATGGGAGGCGGGCCCTCTCTTCATGTGAGCGGGACGGAAGCGATGTTTTGTAAACATATTCACTTGTTTCACATGTATTGCTTTACGTGGTTTGGGAGATATATACTACATAATTAGAAGCAAACATTACGTAAATATTACAATCATACAGTATTACTCTCAACCACAAACATTAATATCAATGTAAAACTACAATTCACAAATACATTTAAAAACTCAGAGACGACTCCAAAAGGCCTCTAATACATTAAAATATATGCTACCATATATTGAAGAACTTTCTTAATGGTTTCAATTACATAAGCAAGCACATTGAGGAAGACGGTTATAGAAGTTAGTGATCCGCTATTTTGAGGAATCTGCAGATAACGTTTTTTATATGTTCCTTTCTCAAGACACGTATTTGGTGGAGAAATTTATTTTGCATAATTTCTAATTGGTGTAAATTAGAACAAACTGATCCAATTCGCTTGGGGGGAAGTGGAGTGGGTGACGAGGCGTGTGCGCCAGGCAGCAGAGGGCGGAGGACGGCGGTGGTGGGTGAAAGAGGGTACTGCACAGCAGAAAGCAACTTTGGGGTGCGATGGTTGTTTGTTGACATATGGAGAACTCGTCATTCACTACGCAATAATTGGTAAAAACAAACACTTAAGATTGAGGAGATGGTTCTGGATTGGATAGTCATGTGATTCAATAAATTAAATTTTTTTCTTAGGAGAATGATTAGGCAGAATTAAAGCGCTTAGATTCTTTTTTTACTTTGTTTACATACCTACAGCTCTAATAGTTATTCATGCACCAAGGGGGTTTAAGAGTTCTAATGATCGACCGCTGACAGAAACCCCGTAGACCTTTGGTCCAAGGGCTTTTCCTTGCCCGAGATCATACAAGATTTTATTTTTAACCTAATTTTAATAATTCAGATATATATTTTTCTTAATTCACTGTTTTTTAACTTCACTCGGTTTGTCTGTTCATATTTCGCTCTAATAAATCCCTCTCATAATTTCTTCCATAAGAGAACATGTAGCATCATTCAACTGCTTTCATCCGTATTTCCCTCGCAACCGCGATCCTCTCGAACCATGTTTAGATATGGACAGTATATTGAGTTCTGTATCGAAGGTAATAACAAGCAATAATGTATCAATAAATATAAAATATTTTTCATGGTGCAATTAATGGGTTTTTCGTTTGAGATAAACTACTGGTTTCTTTCTTTATTGTCTTCGTCCCGTTTTTTTCCCCACTCGCCAGTAAATATACAATATTGCGCTCGTAGAGAAAATATTATTTTATAATGTCATCTCTTATTTAATCATGATTAATCATCTCATATTTAATTATATTATCTAAGAGGAATGCGTAACATAAAAAGAGTTCAGAATATTTGATCAATGATAGTCACAGGCTAAAATATGGTTACGGTAAATAATTCTTGAAGCTTCGTGTAGGAAGTTTAAAGAACTATTCAATATAAAATTGTGAGACAAGAAATTAAATAAAAATATTATTGTTATGAATATTGGTTTTACTGTATTTCATTTATGAAAATGTATATAGGAAATTTTGTACCGGACATCAAATTAACTATGACTCATAACAGTGCTTGCATTATAAACGTGTTTCTACAGGCGATTGTGCCACAAAAATTTTTGGCCGTCATAAAAGTAAGCTTCATTCATAAATGTGTTCCTACACGGCTTATTGCCGTCACAAATCGCTGGGCTGGCGCGCAGGCGTTTTTCAGGCGTAAGGCTAACAAAGATCAGAACACGCGGTCGGGGAGCACGGGGCCTATGGGCGCGTGTTGCACAGCGGCGCCGCAGAGCGCCGTAAACGCCGCGGCCGCGTGTCGCCGCTTAAGCCGAACATGCGCCGTCCGTTCCGCGTGGACAAGTGAGGCCGGCGGCGCGCTGGGGCCGGGCGGGTTGTTGGTGGGGGGTGTTTGGGAGGGGGCGGGGCAGTTGCGAGCCCAGCGCAACTCCGCAGGCCCCTGCGGTGCACCTCCGCGCCAGGCGCCGCGCGACCGCATAGCCACCTCCCGCGCGCTGCCAACGCCCGCCGACAAGGCAGGCAATCTCTACGCTCCGATTTATTCTGCGATTTATGCTGCGGTTTTTACTTTGCTGCCGCTGACATTTGATCAGCTGTTAGGTGCGGTTCAATCGGTAGCTTACCGTCACTACAATACGTCATAATGGTGGCGTTTAGCCTTCCATTGGATGACATCATGACAGCTGATTTACTTCAAACGCAGCTCTGTGAAAACCGCAGTATATACTGCGATCTATTCAGAACTGATTCTGACGTAAATCAGCTATTACGGTGTCATCAAATTGGGAGCTTAGGCGTCATACAGTGACGTCACTATGGTGGAGTTCAACCTTCCGATTGGATGACACCGTACGTCAGAGTGAGCTCTGAATAAATCCAAGTATAAATACAGTGGCAGTTTAAGGTCGTGAGCTGCACGGACAGGGGGACACCGTCATCCAATCGGAACCTTCGTTACGACGATTATTGGTACTGGAGCTCCCGGTTGGATGACAATGTCACCTTCTTCTTCCAACTCGTACCACTATGTTTCAATCAGAGTATAACCCCCCGGTTCCTTTTATACTTCGATTTTTCTATGTGGCCTTGTCACTTTACTAACACACCCTTACTGTTACAAGTACTAACCGACCATACATCTCGGGAACTTGGAACTTGTCTCGGCTGAGGCGATGCCCCGCTGATTCGAGATACTTGATCGGAGGATATCCTTCAAGTTGACATGTACGTTGGCGCCAGATCTCACCATCCTGTTGGGAAAGATTTCCTCACATGTTAAAAACACGCAATAGGTTTACGGGACTAATGACCATAGATGTTGACGCGCTCGGGAAACGAAATAATCAATCCCCGAATGTAACCATGCGTCGGATATTGGTAATGGAAACATCTTTCCTGCTTTTGTAAAAGGTAGATTCACGTGAGATTGTATGTTGCGACAAAAGGCACTGACAATAACGCTGCACTTTGAGTCTGGACACTCTATTTGTATCAGAAGGTAACATCTAGGCAAGCATATGTGGCCAACAGAAGTACACAGGAACATTGCAATTTTTGTATTATCATTAAAGGGAATTCACTTACATCATTTAGTACTAGACACGCAAAAAATAGATTCAAGAAATTTTCATTTTTAAACGATGCGAACCGGCTCAAACTTTTCTATATTTAGTACATTGTGAACTATGTAATATCGGGTGACAATTTACAGAGCTTAAAATTCCCTTTTCAGGATAAATATGGTAAATTTAACCGCGCTGACCTCTCTATATTATTCATAATGGGATAAAACGAGAATGTACTCACTTTAGAATTTCGAATGCATTAAAATGTATCGCCCTGAAACAGGCTACTAGATTTTCACATTTGTTGTTCACTTCACAATTATTTATTTGAATAGATTGGAAAACGTCACTGACACATTATTTCAAAAATTATAAACGTCTGGAAAACTATTGAAATTATGAAAACGAGGACATATCATTTTATCTCAGAAAAACTATTTTAAAAAAGGTAATATATTATTTATACTATTTGAGTAACCTCCGTAATGACCTATCTGCCCTTTGTCGGTCGGGGCAGTAATGACCCCAGACATTCGTAGAAATAGAAATCACAAGAAAAACATTCAATGATGTTTCCTTCTAAGGACGTACAGCTGAGTTGTTGCCGACAGTGTTCTGAATTCATTTGTAACTTTTGACATAAGATTATATTTCTGAATCTTAGGGTTTTTTACGTAAATGAAGTGTAGTAACATCTTTGTTCATATTAGAAAGTTATAAAGCCCACCGTGGTGCACGTTTTGGAGTGGACTTGGAAGATTTTGGAGATGAAAAATAACGAAGTACCAGAGGATAAAGGGGCCTGAATTTTCTTGCTAATAAGCCATTAAAAAGGACTGCATCGTGAGGTAATGTTTCATTTGCAAATATAGATGGAAAAGCCTTCAAATTATTATAATGTATTTTTCTCCGAATTATGTTTAGACATCTTTACTCTGCACACTGATAAAAATCAGGCAACGTTCACGTCCGAGTGATCTTATTAGGAGGAGATTATGAGGCGTGGAGACTGCAGAGAAAAGGAGGTCCAGAGCTGAAAGGTTTGGTTTGGTTTTTTTGTGTTTCCGGGCGCGACAACTGCTTTGGTCATTAGTCCCGTTAGTGTGGTGAATGTTTTTTCGGATGGCGGTGATCTTCCGCTGGATGGCGAGATCCGGCGCCGATCTACCGTCGGCTAGTGGTTCACAGTTCTCCCACCAGCGGGACACCGCCCCAACCGGGACAAGCTGTAAGCTCCCGACCGGTCTCCCGGAATATGTGGTAGTGTAGTGCATGTTAGTGTAAGTGGGTGTGTGTAGGGAGAGGGATGGACAAAGAAGAGGAAGGACAGATCGCGCGCGGTCCGTGGCCCGTTTGATAGGGTACTGCTCCGGCATTCGCCTGTGTTGATCGGAGAAACCACGGAAAACTACCGATCAGAGCAGCCGGCCGCTAGAATTCTCCTCCAGACAGCGACTGAATTCGACCTAGCTGAAAAGCTAGTGTCGAAAATCCTGCCGCCGTGGGGAGTGGGAACCTAGGACCTCCCGGTCAGAGGCGCTGCAGTGACATCAGTTGATGCATTGAGCTACCGCTACCGGTCAGAGCTGAAAGGTAAGGTCAGGCACTGTTTTCCAATCGGGAGCTTTGATACGACGTAAATGTTTGGAATTGAAGCTCCTGATTGGCTGAGCGTGCACCTCTTGCCAGCTCCCGACCTCGGGAAGTGCTGTATTCAATTCGGGCAATAATAATATATCAAACTCTACAAATAAGTAGTAAAAGATTAAATGTGGGTACCCCATCGTGGGAGCTGGAAATACGAAACAACAAAGCGTAAAGTGGCTTTTATTTTGACAAGGAGAATCAATAGGGCTGTGAAGGGGCTTGGCTTTCCGAGTTCGCCATCACAACTGCAGCAGTGTCTTCCCCTCCCCACGTGGGTACGACGACACCGCCCCCTCCCTCGCCCCCGCAACAGCCGACGTGCCGAACCCGCACCCGCACCCGACACACGCCGCCGCCGCCCCAAGGCAAAACAAACGAGGCACGCCTGGGAAGAGGGGAAGGGGAAAGGGGGAGGGGAGGGGAAGGCGGGCCGGGCCGCCCGGAGGGAGCGTCCTGGAACTGAATAATTCCGTCAACGCCCCGCTCCTCGCCCTCCCCCCGGGCCACTCCTATTTTTGGAGCGGCCGCCGCGGTCGCCGTCACCGACGCTGCATCCTCCTTCTCGTTTAACGCTCTTCCTTGTCATCTTTCCTACTTTCTTCTGCATGCCTACCGTCTTCCCCAACCTTCTCAGCTCCACTTTCTCGTCTTTCTCTCATGACACCTCTTCTCTCAGCGCTGATCCTCCTTCCACAGCCGTCATCCATCCTGATTGCTCCATTACTACGCGTATTTTCTTCTGCTGTCTTTTATGTTTATAATCTTCTTTCTCTAGCCATCATCTCCTCATGCTGGTGTTCATCGTCCTCAGGCCGATGCCTCCTCTTGTCTTCGGTCACTCAGTCCTCCCCTCCCCGTATTCCTGCACGTGTTCTTCTATTGTCTTCTTCTCCTCCATCTCTTCCGTAATTAATCATTTCCTGCTCTGCTCCATCGTCTACCGCCGCACCCGCCTCCTATCCTTCTTCCCTTTTTCTCTACGTCTCCCCACCTTCTCCAGTTACCACCTTTTTTCCTTTCCCTCTTATCTTTTCGCATTCCAACACCTCTATCTTCCTTCCCATCTGCCGCCGCATCGACTCCTCCTCCCTCTTCCTGTGCGCCTTTCTCTCCTCCTCTTCCTCACTACATATTTTATTTCTTCTCGTCTGCAGCCGCTATAAATGAAACTACACCATCTTTGCACGTTTCCCTAGAATTCATTGAGTAAAATAGCTATTCAAATGGATGTGATCGATGTCCTCCGGTCAGTAAGTCGATTCCTTCACGAAGGGTACAAATCTGTGGCTTTTTTCAATGCAAATAGTTTTTATTTCACGGGAGTTAAAATGTTCTTCTCAACCCCCCCCCACGAAAAAAGAAAACTAGTTTTCACCAGTATTCATACTTCAAGTTGTAGTATATGGGTTGGGGTAGAAATCCCAGAATTTCAAAAAATGTGCACAGAATACACTTCTCCCCACAGTAAGTCACACACAGTTTTAACTGTTTTTTGAACGTTAAATAAAAAATAAATCCCCTCCCTCACCGCATCTTCCTCCTCCGGCGCCTTGCCCCTCGTGCCGTGTACGTAGAGCAGCGGCCGGCCGCTTACCCGCCCGCCCTCATTACGCTCCGGGCGCGCAGGCGTTTGCTCATTACCGCCGCTGGAGGCGCACGCAGCGGGCGAGGCTGGCCTCGCGGGAGGCGGTCCACTGCCCCCTGTCAACACCCTCCCCCGCCCCCACTGCCTCTTCTTCTCGGAGCTCCTCCCTCGCTCCGCCTCCCCTTCAACTTCCAAAGGTCAACAACTGCTCCTCCAATTCGCGGAACACAAACGCTCCTCCAGCCGTAAAACATGCCTTTCACCCGCTCGCTTGGAAACTTTTGTACTCCCATTTAAATGTAGTGTCCCTTCAAGGTCAGGAGCTGGAAGGACAGAGGGACAACAATCGGGGGCTTCAGTATAAAGAAAATTACGTCGTAACGGAGCTCCCAATTGGATGAGAGTGACCTCTCTCTTCTTCCAGCGTGTGACCTTGAAGGGGCACTACACTTGAACTGGAGTATCCCTTGCGGCCTACAGCAGGCTGAAGATAGAGTGACATTTAAAGGAGTGTTCGTCGAGGCAAGATTTCGCACAAAATTTGTATCACAAACAGAGACCTGGGCGCCTGACAATTCGGTATCATGCATACTCGAGAGCTCTCCCTTCCAACTAGCACGTTACAGTTTGTCGGAACAGTTCAACGCAGGGAAGAAAATATTTAAAAAGTTAAAATGTTCGCACATGTCCAGCCAGTTGACAATAATATTTTAATAATAACAATGATAGAAATTAAACTGCAAATAAACTCAGAATTCTGCGTTAACACATGAAAACCTTGTTGAAGGGACATATTCATTTTAACCTTCGAATTAATAAAAAAACTAGTACGGAAAGTATTTGAAAGGTTTTTTAAAAAAAATTGTAGAATAATAAAACAACGACGTGGTTAAGGAGACCGCGGCGATTAAAAACACCCTTCCAACGACTTCTGTTAGGCCTGTGACAGCTATCGCCGCCTTATCGAGGCTTACGACTAGGCTGCAACAAGGGAGACCTGAACCTACCTGAACATTTACGAAAGATAACAGTTGAGAAATAACATAGTCGCATTTTCCGAGATCTTGAAGTTATTAAACAACGCCTAGGAAATTAATTTGACTACAGAAACGAAACTTTATCAAGAGAAAAAAATCATGAAAATGTATTCTTTAAAATGCGTTCATAAAGTTTTTGTCGGTGGAATTTTATCCTCTTCCTGTTCCTGTTCTCCGATGTGAATAATTACTTTTTCTTCTTGTTAACTTTGTCATATTTCTTAGGTTCACAAAATGGTAACGTAATTCAGCAGTAAGTTAACAGCGTATGTTCTAAAAGTACGAATGGTGCGAAATTTCCATTGCAGTGGGTTTTTGAGTACACTGTACATGGCAACTTGAATATGGGTTGTGTAGAAGGACAGAGAATGAAATAACTGCGCAATTCCAAACTCGTATAGCGATGTTCGGATCAGATTTACTCACTTTGCTTAACTCTTTCCAGTACGGTGGTACCAAATAGTACCATTGTGCGTAATGCATCGGCCGCACGGAGATACAAAATTTGAACCATCAATTCTTCTCCGTTAGTGTTGATTCATGGTAGGATAATTTATGAACCGCCACTAAAGATTGCCGAAAATGGTCCCCCAAAACACCGGAAGATGTAGCAGGCATGATAAATGCCTGCAGAATACATAAGAAACCTTTTTTATAAAGTCTGCAAAACATTTTCTTGTCAGCTGTTGATGTGAGCCGGCGTCCAAGCTGTCCAATTGGTGCAAAAAGTTTTCCAATCGCTCTGTTGAAGAGTTAACTCGGTCTTCAAATGGGAAAGAGTGTCCGGAGTGCATTTGATACTATTTTCGGTATAGCTGTGTATGGTGAATATATAGTTTCGTGAATGTGGAAACTGAAGATTAATTTTATCTAGGTTCTGAGGAAAACATCATTGAATAGGAACGTAAATTTGACTCGCTACGAAAATTAATTGTATGATTTCAAATATATTTTCTCCTTTGGATGCTGCCAAGAGTGTTAGAGTTGAATCTTTTTTTTAAATGTGAAATACAGCTGGGGAAGGATATCACGGGAAAACCAGATGGTGTAAACCGAATTGTGAAGTACAACAGATAGCAGAACGTAGAAAATGCAAGTTCCACTACAAAGCATTGCAGTCGAGGAATAACAATAAGTCTACAAAAGTAAAACGATTAACCTGCACAAAAGATTTAAAACATCGACCGAAATGGGTTCATTCAACTTCTTGGTTGAGAATACACACATAGCAGTTTCATACAGTCGTAGTTTCATATGTGAAAAATTGAAGTTTCCCAACATCATATAATTTGCTGCTACGTTGATTGCGATTGGAGTCACGAGAAATACTTTAGAAAGGCGCGGCTAAAGGTCTCTCTCAATTGTCAGACACATCAGTTGATTGTCTGCCTGAATGAGGCGTGGGGAGGGTGAGGCAAGACCTTGACCCCAGCTCCCGATCCACGCGCATTGGCTGCAGACGCCAACAACTGCAAAGCGGGAGGCGGCGGCGGCCGCCTCTTTCACCGCCACCGCCACCGCCACCGCCATCGCCGCCGTTGCCACCACCGCCGCCGCGGCGCGCCCGGGGCGGCGGCGGGGAATGAGGCGGGGGCGGAAGGAAAAGCAGTGCGGGCGGAGGCGGCCGAGGATGAGGTGGGGGGGGGCGACAGCGTGGGTTGGGAGCCCTGGGGGAGACGTCAACAGAGAGGTGAGGGAGGCAGTAGTGCGGAAACCAATGAAGACGGCAGATTGATCCATCGATTATTAGTAATTCCGTCATTAGCCCGTTAAGTAATTAATTCCGTGTAGTGCATGCACTTCTTTCGGAAGGTGGCGGTGATCTTCCCCGCTGGATAGCGAGATCCAGGGCCGACCTACCGTCGGCTAATTGGACCTTAACGTATCTCCCCAACGGCACCCCCCAGACAATCTTGCTCCTGGACAATCCGACACTCGGCAGTCCGAGTCCGGCAAGAGGAAGGAAAGATCGCGTGCGGTCCGTGGTACATAGTAGGTTTCAGCTCCGACATTTGCCTGGTATTTATCGGAGAAACCATTAGTAATTATCATCAGTAAGTAACAACACTCATCTGCGACCACGATTTGTGTACAACTGTTCATGTAGTACATTTGTTCGCATTGCCACTTTGAACATCGGCGCCACTCATGGGAACGTCTGCACTAGACAACCGAGGGATCAAAACGTAACTGAGCGGTGGGTGCTAAAGGACGAAAGAAGAAGCTCTGTAGCCGATGTGCAAAATCCCACCACCGTCTGGAGTGTGACTGCATGACCTCCGGGTACGAGGGGCGGCAGTGACGTCGGTTGATGCCCGCCACTTCTCCCGGTGCAGCCGTGGAGTGGCGAGGAGGACGGCGGAGGCGGAAGGGAAGCCAGTGGCAGCGTGGTTGCGAGGGGCGAGGGTGGCGGCAGCGGAAGCGGAGGGGAGAGGGGCAGAGCGGAGGCTGCGAGGGCGGGGCGACAGCCGGGCGTTTACGCGCCGCTATTTCGGTCGCCCCTTTCATCGCGCGGCGCGCATCGCCCCGCGCCCCGCTGCGCCGCCCCTCGCCCCCCGCTCCACGAGCGCATCGCGTGCTGCACACGCAGGCAGGAGCCAAAGACCCCACACCTCCCACTAGCTCCATTGTACGTACGCCGGATTTAGCCGCTCTCTGGAGGAGACCTCTAGCGCTGGCTGCTCTGATCGGTAGTTTTGCGTGGTTTCTCCGATCAACACCAGGCCAATGCCGGGGTAGTATCTAACAAAGGGCCACGGACTGCGCCGATCTTTCCTTCCTCTTCCTTGTTCTATCCTCACCCCCCTTGCACGCACATTTGTTACCTGCCGCACAACACCACACATGTCGGGAATCCGGTCGGGAGCTTAGAGCTTGTGCTGACTGGGGGGTGCAGAGCTGGAGGGAGGTATCTGGTTGGAAAAAAACGCAAGCCGAATGGGAGGGTCGGCGGCCGAATCGGCGGTCGGTCGGACCTGGTCAGCCAGGGGGGGCGGAGATCACTGCCACCACAGTCTACAACATGTACTATACTTACAATGATAATGACATTAGCAGTTGACACGTCCGGAATCACTCATGAGCCAGTCACATGTGTAAGGCAACCTACAGAAGTAATGACACCACAAGAGGCAATGTATTCTTATTTAAGTCGTGTTTGAATAATTTCGGCCATAGCTAACAAATACACTAACACACAGAAAGTCTTGTTAATAAATAAGGTAGTGCTCAAAAGTTAATATACTATACAATAATTAACCATGTTCATAATCATGTGACTTAAAAATCTGCAGTGTAACGGTTACATGTTTCGAAACTTCAAAATAATTATGCTAAAACAACACTGATTTCAAACGAAGTTGTTCAAAGAAAATGCAAAGTATCGAAGTGGGTAAAGAGCCCATAGCATGAATGCAGTTGTGTGATACATAAAACCAGGCTGACGGCAGAAGCCATTAAGTTTACTTCATAATAAAAATCCGTTTGTGAACGAAAGAATAAACATCGCTCGGTGTTCCCCCTTAAACTCTTCAACCTCACTACTCTTATTGGAAACGCAGTCATCGGAAACGGCGTCGCTCAAATCGCCGCCACGTGAAACGCACACATAATACACATCACTTTCGAAGAGTAATATGAATGTGCAACACAGACGTGTCTGAGAGATCAGGAAGATCTAAAATAGTATCAGGTTTGCTGACGCAGGATTTATCCTCAATAATATTATCCGGAACCCCCCGGGGCAAACAAATACAGCGTCCGGACAGCGCGGGGTGGGGGCGGGTGGTGTTTGCCTTCCGCCGGCACACACAGACTGATGGTTCATGGCAGAGGGCTCCGGTAGAGCTGCAGCATGTGTGCTCGGAAGAGACTTTAGTACCCATCGTTTGGAGCAACTTGAAACATTTCGTTGGATACAAAACGGATCGTGTGGCGCAGAAACTACTTTATACATCGAGAAATGTATTCAAATAAGACTGTAAAACTGATATTACAACAACAGCAAGATGTAAAATGAATGCCGGAATTTCTTGGCGTAGATGCGTTGTGATCATTCGTGCACTGATGGGGGTCAAATAAATATTAAAAGATCATTACAGTTGTTTACCACTTGTAAAATAAACTGGAACTATTGCACATTATTTGTAGGATGCAGTCCTATATATAAATTTTATGATGTACTATTTAGAAATCGTTCGAAACATGAACAGGGTGAGATAAAGAGTTGCAGTCTGTCATCATAGAGATTATTCCTCGTGGAGTACAAGGTTGCCAGGTTACTTTATCTGAAGTGTAAGACAATGAGTGAAGGATGAAAATGAAATTACACTACAGTGCGAATAAAAATGGAAACTATCTTAGAATTGATTCTATTTTAAAAGTTGGTTCTTCATTAACCATAAAAATTATGGATTAACTAATGCGCTGTAGCAACAATATCTGCACATTTATTGGGGGCACATTTAAAAAAAACAACTAAAATAACTCATTTCCGACTGTCCACCAGCCCAACTGGATCTTCACCTACATTCACGCACTAAATTACTGTCTTCGCACTTCATAGGGGAAGAACCGTAAGCAAACGGACAATTACCCGACGTAAGTACACACACAGTTGGGACCTCTCCTGTTTCTCGCATTTGTGAATGACCTGCCAGACAATTTATATTCAAAGGTGCGGCTATTTGCAGATGACTGTATAATATATCGAGTTATTCAATCAAATGTAGACGAGGATATTTTTCAGGGTGATCTAGACAGATCGCATTTTTGGGCGAAAGAAAATGACATGACAATAAATGGTTCGAAAAGCAAAACCATCACGTTTGGTAGGGGCCGCAAATATAATGAAACTCAATACCGTTTAGGCAACGAAAACATTCCAAGAGTCATGTCTTGTAAGTACCTGGGGATAATTTTTGATAGCAAATTGAGTTGGGAAAATCAGGTTAATTGTGTCGTAGGGAAAGCCTGGAGGTCCTTGCATTTTACTATGCGAATACTAAAAAAGGGTACTGCGAAAGCGAGAGAATTAGCTCATTTATCTCTAGTTCGTCCATTAATGGAATACGGGGCTGTTTGTTGGGACCCGTATATAAATTCCCAAAAGGAATATTTGAATAGAGTACAGAGAAGAGCGTATAAATTTACTTTCCGAGGGAATAGGAAGAATGTAGAATGGGAGTGTCTGGAAATTAGGAGAGTTAAGGCAAGACTCTGTGCCCTGTACAAAGCGAATGACGGTTATCTAGCTTGGAATGATATCTACATCCGATTGGGTAGACCTTCGCACTTTAGTAGGGGGGATCACAAACACAAAATTCAGTTTAGATCACAGAGAACAGATATTGGAAAATTTTCATTTACAAATAGAACAATAACGGACTGGAATAAGTTACCTGCGACAGCCTTGGAACCCTTTCCTCTAGGTGTTCAAAGATTTAAAAATAAATTAACTAATGGTATTTGTAAACTTCATTAATTTAGTAAGTTGTATTATTATATCAGTTATTATTTGATTATTATTGATAGTTTTATTGCTATTATTATTGTGTTAATTACTATTAAATGCGTTCCTGTTCTAAATATATAATTATATTCAAAGTGGTATTGTATTGAAGTGTTGTGACGTGTTGTGCAGTGTAGTGCAAGTAGAAAGAAGTGAATTTCAAATGTTGTGAAGTGAAGTGAAGTGAAGTGAAGTGAAAGTGAAGTGTAATTAAAAAGTCGTGTAATCTTGTATTTAATAGTTTAAAATAACTGTGCAGGTCAACCATAAAATGTAGTTAATGCTATTATTGTTAGCATATTATTATTATTATTATTATTATTATTATTATTATTATTATTATTATTATTATTATGTCTTTAAAGAATTGAATGTTACGTTGTTAAGTAATTTAAAGTTAATATTAGTAATATGTTAATTGTAGAGTTCTGCCACCAGGTTGTGTATACCTATCTGCAGAATATTAAATATCTATCTAAGGCCCTGAGAATGGGGATGAGAACAAACTTGGATAGGAGAGAGTGCGCAGATTCTTGTTCAAGGTTCCATGTCCCCCGCCTAGAATTGACAATAAAGTATTCTATTATTATATAAAGGTATTTTTCTACTCCCATTGTATATTGTTATGTCATTTGATGGCTGCAACTCGGTTGCATAATTATACCCACTACGATACATATTTCATAACGATACAGGTTCTTGATCAATCACAGAAGTTCGCAAACAAAGTATTGACACTTCATTAATCATTGAGAAGCGTTCTAGAAAATGTATTGTTTGATTGTGTATATTAAATTTTTCTCTCTCTCTTTTCTCTCTCTCTCTCTCTCTCTCTCTCTCTCTCTCTCTCTCTCTCTCTCTCTCTCTCTCTCTCTCTCACACACACACACACACACACACACACACAATATATATATATATTACACATATATATATTACATATATATATATATATATATATATTACATGGAATATTATTACATGGAATTTTTACACGGAATATTATTTAAAATATATTGGATCGTAATTTGACTTTGTTTCTATTTGACCAGTGGTAGTGGTAGAGGGAACATTTAACCGAAGTTCAGATCAGAACGCAAGTTATTTTGTGTTAGATGTTGCTGCCGTGGGTTTGTCCTAAAAGTCGGCCAATTCTCTAGTTTGAAATGTCTAGTGAACCACAGGATGAGTTGGGTATCTCCAAAAATAAGAGAGAAAGCGAAAATGGTGACCTCGGAATTATTCCCCGCAACTTTCATACTCTTCCGCAGGCGGACTGGTAAACCAAAGCCACCTGCGGCAGGTAGGGTAGCTGTCGGCTAGGAGGCCTTGGCTGAATCCTCCATGTTAACTGCCACCAAACGATTCAATGTAAACGTTCAACTCATAAAAGTTACCATACATCATAGAAAAGTACCGTATGAAACTTGATGTAATGGGTATTAATACGCTGGTGTTAAGTTTACGATACTCGCTTCTTCCTTGGTCGTATCGTACTATCACACTAGTTTATTTATACCATCATTATATCGTTTCATAATGTACTATTGTATCATTTGTTGTGCTGTACAGATTATTTCATGAGGTATGACACATAGTAGACATTACATTCGTTACACCAGTCATATTTTGCGGATATGGGTGCGTAAACCGCGGTCGTCGCACCTGGATGAAAAATAGTATGAGCCCGAAAGGGGAATGTCTAGGAGCTCTGAAAAAAGCCAGAAATAAAATAGAAATCTAGTAGGCTGTGATTATCAATCTGTGTGCATGGTTAGAAGGTTAATACATATCTAATATAAAGGATAGTTAATGTATTCATATTATGACATCACTTCGTCGGTTAGCTCAGCCTATACAATAATTCCAATGAAGGGTCATATATATATTTATTTGTTAATTCAGGGACGTGGACTCTCTCCACTCTGGCTTTTTTAAAAAAAATACTCAAATTTATATTTTCAAAATTTCCATATTCTCATATCAAAATAAACAAAAAATTTACAAAATACATGCATTACAATCATACAAAAACAATCAAAATTTAAAAATTAACCCTCGTGTCATACACTTAAAATCATACACACAACATTCATCCCAAATATTGCAGGCCAGCTTACATTTACCACCTAGTCTCTCAACGTATTCGAAACGTTTCTGACCGTACGTTCCGTAACAAATTCCTCTCACTTGATTAACAGACATTTATGAGAAATTTAGTTACCTCCTTGCTCCAGGGGCGCGACTTTCGCTTTTGGTTTGTCTGGCCGAACGTGTGGCACTGCAGAACTTCTCGTAGCCCGTCCACCTAACCAGCTCGTGTTTCTGTAGCCGAAAAACCCTTATCGCTCGCCTATCGCAGTAAAGTAACGGTGCTCCAACCGGAGCGAACCCTACCTCCTTCTTTAGGTACTGAATATTTCCGAGACGCGCGGGTATTTGAAATGCGTTGGTGTTGCCGCAACCCGGAAAGTGTGACTCGTTTTCATGATATGTAAAAACGGGTGATCACGATATACATGATATTTTTCAACGTTCATTAGTAAGGTGTTTTAATTACTGTTAAGTATATATTTATTTAAAAGTCATCATTTTTTTAAATTATTTATTTTAGGTCGCCTTATAAACAGCTAGGTCATTGGCGACCACAGTTACAAAAATACGGTATTTACGAATTCACATACTAGTTACACATTTTCATGGGATATACATACACAAATCCTAAATCTAGATGTTATACATAGGGCACACAATGTATAGTCATTAGCTAAATATTATGTAGCATATTAAATTTGGTGACGAGTTCTATAATTTTCTTTTGACCGGGATAAGAATTGAATATACAGTAGAGATTATCATTGATGTTAAGGTTTGTTCTCACAGTCGCCATCACGTGGCAATCAACTATAATATGCTTCCTGGAAACTGGGAGTCCGCAATTTGGGCAAGGATCAGAAGTAGCCTTTTTAATTAGGTAGCTGTGACTGAGTTTAAAATGTCCTACACGGAGTCTGCTTATAACCACTTGATGTCTTCTGCTAAGTCTAATGGAAGTGATGGGAGATTCCTCGATTTTCTTCCTAACTGCTGTAATTTGTCAATAAAGTCATCATTGATTTTTATGATGGATGCAAAACCAGTAAGCTGACAGTGAAAATTAATAATAATAATAATAATAATAATAATAATAATAATAATAATAATAATAATGACAACAACATTAATGGCAATCCATGATCTGAATACTCTATCTAAACCTACACCTATTCGCCTTTTTACTCTTGCCTATGTTCCAACTCCGAGCATCACGTGAATCTGTACCATTGTTCTCAGGCAGAAAGGTGATCCGGGGCGGCTGTGTTCAGGCGCCAGCGCAGTGCTGCTCGGGCGCTGATGCGCCAGCAACCAACACGCAATAGCGCTCGCATCTCCAGTTCTCCAGCGACGCCCCTCCTCCAGCCGGCGCCCCACGGGACCTCTCGCTCAGAGTGAAGGGACTCGCCCGACTGCATCCCGCGGTCAGCTTTCCCTCACCCTCGCTTTCCAGATAATGCTTTTCACTTTTGCTTTTGGTCATAGTGGAGTTGCTCTAACCCTTATGCATGATTTTTTAAATTTTTACTCACAATAATTATTTTTCATTACATTTCTTTATTTTAATGAAGGGAAAAATAATAACAAATTCAGAAGTACATATTGCTTGAAAATAACACAAAACTAATTTGTGTTACTCCAACAAAATGTACTATATTTCACGATTTAAAAAAAATAATTATTTTTCAAATCGTTTATGTGATAAAACAAGTATCAAGCAAGTCAATAAAGTAAGTATCATTTGTATTTTAGTTTCATTATTTTCCTAAAAACGTTTCGTTCCTAATACACGGAAACTGTGTGTTACCAGGAAGTTCCGATTCACGACGCCACTACATTACTATCACTTTATCTCGTTATCTTATCGCGTTTACCGCTTAACAATGCATGGGGTGACATGCACGCATTGTGTACATCACGTGTAATATAAAATAGTTCATAATTAAATCGTGAAAATGCGTTTATGACCTGGAAAACATTATGTTACATCTGAGTTATACTATGCAATTGTGGTGAGGCGACGCCGGCTTGCGCCCTTCACCGCCCGCCCTCCGCTCGGACCGCGCTGGTCTGGCGACCAGATGTCCAGGCCGACCGTTCGCCATCCCCGCACCCCTGTAGGTGCCCACCAACAAAGGCAACGCCACCCCGCTGACGCCGGGGATGGACTGGCCCGGCGGTACTGCCAGCGCCCAGCCCCTAATTCCCGCTGTCCCGCCCATTAATCTGCTCTTGATCATCTCGCCTATTTCGCTCTCTGTCAGCGGCCCTAGCAGATCCAAACAATCCGTGATGCGGCGTCCCGCGTCTGCTTCTACTACCATAACTGTGCCTTGATTTTCACTCGGCTCGTCTGCAAAAGAAATAAGATCACCACACATCTGTTTTCTAATTTTCTTCGGTTCTGTCCGAGGAGCGAGAGTCGTCACGTGCCCCTCGCAAACCTGCATGGTCTTGTTCCGTAACGAAATAACGGCTAATACTTCATCCCCGACCTGGTGGTCGGGGTTTATTAGTTTCCCGAATTCACATCCCGTTTTTCACAATCTACCGTACAGTGACCGGATTTTTTACATTTACTACACATTATTAATGGGCATTTCCTTATGTGGTGGTCTGCTTGCCCGCAATTAAAACATTTTTGTTTCTTCTCCGGACACACTCGCGAAAAATGGCCTGCTTTCCCACAATGATAGCATACTCTAGCTTCAAATGACTGTCTAGGGGGTGGCAATGTTTGCGGCGCGGATCCCAGGTTCCGACCTCGGGGAGGTTGCTGAATGGCATAGAACTCCGAACCTGCACCGAACGGCAAGGTTGATGAGTTAGATCGGTTCACCGCCCGCCCTCCGCTCGGACAGCGCTGGTCTGGCGACCAGATGTCCAGGCCGACAGTTCGCCATCCCCCCGCACACCTGTAGGTGCCCACCAACAAAGGCAACGCCACCCCGCTGACGCCGGGGATGGACTGGCCGGCGGTATATAAGACCGGGCCCGGCCTAAGAAGTGGTCGCTCGTTTCCCGCTCTTCGTGAGTGCGGTAGTGATCGCCGGCGTCCCGCTCTACGGTTGCCTTCGGGTTTGACCGAGTCGGGAATCGACGCCGTGCCGAACCGAGCGACCCATCGCCAGCGGTCGCTCGTTTCCCGCTCTTCGTGAGTGCGGTAGTGATCGCCGGCGTCCCGCTCTACGGTTGCCTTCGGGTTTGACCGAGTCGGGAATCGACGCCGTGCCGAACCGAGCGACCCATCGCCAGCGGTCGCTCGTTTCCCGCTCTTCGTGGTGCGGTAGTGTCGCCGGCGTCCCGGTTGCCTTCGGGTTTGACCGAGCGGGAATCGACGCCGTGCCGAACCGAGCGACCCATCACCAGCCTATCTGCCTTCGCCGCCGCCTACGCCGTCACCTTGTGGCCGCAGCCTTCTCCGTAGCATACGCCGCCGCCGCCTTGAGGCCGCTGGATTTGCCGCCGCTACCTGCCACCCTTCCCTCACCCTCCTCATGGCAACGACCGACTGAGTGCTGGGCTGCGTAGCCTCTGTTAGGTAAACGTACTTGCATAGGAACGTACAATAAACCATTTGTGTACAACCAACACCGAGTTCATCTTTCTCCCGATACTCACTCCCTCCCATCATGTCTTCACGACACAAAGTCTGCTATGGATTTTTATATAATTTGAATTTTATTTAATTTTTTGGTTTGTAAATTTTAAAAGTCACTGTCGATAAGTATGGTTTGACTTTATACAATAAATTAACTTAAACGTTTCCGAAGACAAGTGGGGCTTCAACGTTATTTACAATGTACTCTAATATAAATAATTTTAATTCGTAGAAGTCGTCTAAGGCAAGAATGCAATCATATCGTAATTTCGATTTTATTTTTTAACATACAGTATTGTCTTAAAAATGCCGCTTCAAATGTTTGCAGCCCCAACTAGCTGCTTGGGGTACTTTGATCTCTATAGACCTTGGCTTCGATCCTTTTTTCAGTATCACTTTTAACAAGAACGGTTTATTCAATGATGCTCCAATACAAGCCCAATACGTTTAACATATTGGTTTATTCAATGATACTCTGAAGCCTTATACATTAATGTTTTTTATGAAAAACAAAAAAAAAAAAAAATTCAGAGATAATAGCAAACAACTGAATTGTCTGAAAATATTCCACGCACATATTAGTAACCATTCAACTGCGACTAACGGTGTTGTAATTGCAATGGGACCGCAACGTTTTTCGTGTGTCAGCCCGCAAATCACCGCGAAAATGCGCATGCTCAGTGACGCGGGGCTGACCAACCCCAAGTGCAGGTCCTCCGCACGCAGCTCGCTGGGCTTACTGATGTAGAATTTACAATTAGGTGATATACCTCCCGGGCCACTGCCGGCCGCATCCATATTTCCCCTACAAAAGCCTCCGCATTAATATGCATGAGAACGAAATTAAAGTTGCAAGAAGATGAAGAAATTTCAATGAGCTGCTTACAACGCTCCAGTCCCCGCCCGACTCTTACACCGGCACTTCTCAGAAGCCGGAGGTGGAGGACGAGGCTCGCAGATATGGAAAATGAAACAATGTAAAAAGAATCCGTAGAAAATGAAAGGGCCGGATATTATGCTGACGCTTTTTACGTAAGCAAACTCCTTGCAATCTAAATCAAAATGCTAACAGTCGCTGTCCAATGGAAGCGGTCGAAGACGGTCCTCAGCGTAATTAGAAAAATACTTGGCTATGTGTGTACAGAAAGACTACAAAAAATGTTTTAAATTTGTAGCACTCCCGGGACCACAAATATGACAAATATAAAGTATATGTAAAACAAAAATTTTAACTGAAACATGCAGAACATGATTTTAATTTATTGCAAACTAACAAAAGTTTTTTTAGCGTTAAGAACCAAACTATTAAGATTTCGTTCTGAAATATAAAACAAAAGACTTGAGTTACATTGCAATTCTCGGATTCCCCGTTTCCCTCCCCCCTCCCCGTCAGTATCCACCGCTTTCAAAAATTGCATTATATGTGATAGTTAAGAAATACGGTAAGGTTCAAAACGATAAGTTCAAGAATATTAAAAAGATATGTTGGAGTACCCAGTGTTTCGATTGATACGAAATAGTACAGATTTAGTACAATCTTTAATTTTACCCTATATTTTTTCAGTTAAGAAATCAACAGTGTACATTTATAACATTGCCAAAAGCTTAGCGTCATGAGATAAATGGAAAGACAATTGCGAATCGTTACAGACATTCTCTACAGCACACGCTTCGCAATGTTTCGTACACTGTGAAAAATCGCGTTTCAAAACTGCGTGTTAAATAGTAAATATTTACCACCTCATTTCTAGGGTTGGGCAGTATTTAAATACTTGAATTTGAGGTACTTGTTTTAAAACCATTTTATATTTGAATAATTGTAGTTTTTTATTATTTGGAAATTTAATTTTACATTTAAAAATGCATTTTAAAAAGTATTTAAATACATCTCAAAAATGCATGTCCAACAAACTAAAAATACAGTTATTCAAAAACAAAATTTATTTAAAACAAGTATTGCAAATACAAGAATTTAAATACTGCCAAACTCTGCTCGTTTACATATTTAATGATTTCCATGTGAACGAGGTAAGGAGGAAGCCTCTACTAAGCGGCGAGGCGAGAGAGCGGGAATACACTGTGTTCCCGGGGGCGCGTGCAGGCGGCGCGCGAATTCCTAACGGACGAAGACGGACTCCAATCGGCAATTTGCATCTCCTCCGGCCAACATTTCATTCCTCCGCTTGGCCCTATCGCCTCGTGGGAAATACGCCGCGAGAGCGCCGGCGAGGGCGACCCCTCGTAAACTGTAGCATTGCCCATAAAAGAGGCGCGCCCGATTGCCCGCCTCGCCGCCGCTGCCCTCCCCCCACCCCACCCCGCGGCGAACAGGCGCCCATCTGTGCCGCAACGCTCGCCGCAGCCTCCTCCTGGCACCCCCCGCCACCCCCCTCCCAAGCATCTTCTACCTAACCCCAAGGCCACCGTCCCATCTCGACAGCATCCTCTGCTATGCAGAACCCTGAACGCAACGCCACAATCCCAAACGCACAGCATCCTCTGCCCTCGGAGCTATGAACGCTCTTGGCCAACGTCCTTCGCCACCGCCCCTTCGCCAGCATACTCTACCTATGGAACTCCCAAGGCCCCTAAATCCCCCATTGCCACCGTCCCGCCTCCACAGCATTCTCTGCCTTGCGGAACTCTGAACGGTTTGGGCTCCCTTATGCTGCCGTCTCGCTCGCACTACAGCTCAACCCATCACCCTTTCTCGTGTAGTCACCGTCTCATATCACCGGATACTTCTCTCGCTAGCACGAACGCACGAAAGAGGTGTCGCCCCCTACTCCCCTCACCAATTCCATCACGTGCACCGGGAAATGTGGCTCAGGACATTAACTAATATCACTGCGGTGCCCATGACCGGGAGGTCATAGATTCGAGTCCCCATGATAGAAGGATTTTTCGAAACAACTAGATAGGTTAGGTTATTATACATGGCTGAAGGAGAATTCTAGCGGCCGGCTGCTCTGATCGCTAGTTTTCCGTGGTTTGCCCGATCAACACCAGGAGAATGCGGGAGCAGTACCATAACAAGCCACGCACTATCTTTCCTTCCTCGTTCTTGTCCTATCCGGATCTGTTACTTACACACACTTACACTAACATTCACTACACTACTACACATGCTGGGAGACCAGTGGGAGCTTAGGGCGTGTCCTGGTTGGGGCAGTGCCCCGCTGGTGGAAGATACGTGTTTGAAGAAAACCCCGCAAGCCGTCGGTAAGTCATTGCCGGATTTCGCCATCCAACGAACTAAGATCAGTGCCACCTTCCGAGCAAAACATTTAAGGGACTAATGACCATAGCAGTTGAAGCGCCCGGAATCACTAATCGATCTATCAAAAAACCCACCACCGCCCCCTCCGCAACAGGAATCGTCAGCCTCTGGGCCCCCGTGCTTTCGGCAGACGAGGCGCTCGCCGCCGTCGCGTCGCCCGCGCCTTCCCGACCCGCCGCACCGCGGCCACCGGGCGAGCGAGCAGGCGCGCGCCGGGGAAAGCCTTTTTTGCGCGAGTTTGTTCCTTTATCGTAACTGTCGCGACCGCAGCGGGCCGCGTCGCGCCCCCGAGGGTGGGAGGGGAGGGGGGAGGGAAGGGAAGGGGGAACCGAGGCGCGGTGCCCGAGATAGCCGCAGCGGAGCGGAGGCGGCGGGCGCGGTGCCGCTCTAATTTTCTTCTTTTCCCCCTCGTCTCTTTCCGTCCCGTCCACCCCGCGCTTCTTCCTTACACTTTAAGAGCGCCTTCGGATGGGTTGGATTCGTCCAAAGACGGCGTCCCGCAAGGACGGTCTGATTTATTACTTCTGGTACGTGCTTAGCGGGCCCCCAGTCGACTCAAACTGTGTGATATGCTCGAGAAATTAACTGGGAAGTATATTCTGGAAAGCAAGGAAGGACTTCACTAATATTGCCTCCTTATGATGACCCGAAGGTAATGTAAATCGACATAACTTTTCGTGTAATCTCTCACAACAGAAAATAAAACGACGATTAGATCCGTTAGGAATCAAATAGAATTTTCAAATGCTGGTTTTATCACAGAAGACGAAGTTCAGACAAGGAATTCAGCGTGATAGCATTTCTGTTTTGAAACTTTTTTAAACAAACATTAAAACTGAAAATGAACGTGTAGATAAAATAGAAGAAATCTTCATGACTGTCACTAGTATTTCTATCAATGTTTTTAAAGAAAATCATTGAGAAAATATATTTTCTAACTTGTTTTTAGGTTACTATCAGGTTATGAGAAATGTAAAAATTACCAACCTTATCTACATGTCAAATTAGTTTTAGTATAGATTTAATCTTTGTACTTAACTTTTTACTTGTGTCGCATTTTGTAATAATTTTTTAAACCAATTTGACATGTAGATAAAGTTAGTAATTTGAGTAACCTGATGATGTAAACAATCAAGTTATTGATTAAACTCAAGACTTAACATATTGTCACTAAACAGTTTTATCCTGAAATATGCATTCTGAGTACTCATTCATTTTCTTAGCAAGAATAACTTGTTTGAGTGACAAAGAAACAAGACAAAGTTTCTTGTAAAGTTACGTCCTTTACTTTGTTCTTTCATTTCCCAAAGTATGAATCCTGTAATTAATTTAAATGTGGGCATTCTGATTCGGTGTTGTTGACGTTCTTATGCGAAGAAATAAAAGAGGTCATCTTCGTCAACATAGTATATTGACGAAGATGAGCTCTTTTATTTCTTAGTAATTAATGAAATGCAATACAATACTTATCGAAGTTTATTTTCATTCAGACCGCAATAAATGAATTGAATTTGCTTATGCGATTGTCGGACGTCGGTTGTTCATGCTCAGATCACTGTGGCGGAGGGTGGAGCGAGGAGGCGAGGAAGACGGAAAGGGAGCGGAAGAGTCGGATCAAAGAGCACTCTCGAGTCGCCGCTCTATCCATACACCCGCAAGCGTCAAACCGCTAAACCCCAGGTGCAGGAAGTGCAAATTCCATTTCCCGGAGCTTGCATTAAGGAATGTACACATATGAAACATCCACTTCGAAGAAACCTTAAGCGGGATTAGACTACCAAAAAAATTGATGGTTTCTAGAAACGTTTGCAGCAGATCAGCTCTTCGTAATGTTCGGAACTATATGTTAACAGAAATACGTTTTACTGAATATTTCTTTTATCCAACTGCATGACAAAGAGAGAAAATTTGTTTGAAAAAGGAGGGGAATTTAGTTTGAATATGAATGCGGGTTTCTTTTTCCACTCTGCAGTC
The DNA here is from genome assembly GCA_964035755.1 of Teleogryllus oceanicus. NCBI lineage: Eukaryota > Metazoa > Arthropoda > Insecta > Orthoptera > Gryllidae > Teleogryllus > Teleogryllus oceanicus. The sequence continues at coordinate 84,374,746 of CAXIVR010000003.1, forward strand.
TAAAGGGTCGACAATTTCCGTGGGTAATATATATTCATTGATATCTAGAATAATACTAGTCCTGTACGGTCACAACAAAATGGTATTGAAATAAATATCCTTGCAAATTTAGATTATTTTCCGTGTTTCATATATTTTTACTTTCTCGTATACATACGTATATACGGGAGTACATACATATTAGAGAGAATGTTATGTAATGCTGCGGAAAATCGATTTCGAAATTTCAACGGAAAACACGTTTTGGGATCCCCTGATACCGAAAAAGTATTTTTTTTATTTCAAAACGTCCGTCCGTCCGTGAACACTGCTAGCGCCTAAACCATGTGTACATTTTTTTCAAAATTGAAGAAAGTCCAGCCGATCTGGCTCTAGTTTAAGCTTTGATATTTTGAAAAATATTCTTTAATATTTGGGTGTACTTTACATGAAGCCCCCCGGACATTTTCAAAGTTTTCTCAAAAACGGCTCCCAATTTTTTCTTAAAATTTCTTGTAAGAATAGAGTAAAATACGCTTATAAAGGTGGCATAGATTCGATTTTCACGGTAAAGTTTCGAAAATTGCAAAAATTTTTTTCGGCGTCTTCCTCAACTATAAAATGAAGATAAAGATTTTTCCTTCAAACGAAATTTGTTGTCCATAAATAGTTGTATCATAAAGATCCGTACATTTTTTCGAAAACCCTAGTAGTTATCGTGCAATAGAGCGTTAAATATTTGCAATTTAAAAATACAAACACAATATTTTCTCAAAAACGGCTCCGAAGTTTTTCTTTAAATTTTAGAAGAGTTAGTACCAAATGCACTCTATCCGATGACATAAACATCATGTTGCTCTATTCCTTTGTTGTTGTTGTTTTTACAAAAAAGATTTTTGACCTGTCTCTCACATCAGTAATATTTACATTAGAGGTGATTTCTTGACGTTATTGTATTTAGAAGTACATTCGCTTTAAATAATGTCAAATAAAGTTTTTCGAAAACACAACAGTTTTCTATAAAAAAAGGAGCACAAAATTCCGCATTTTCTGAACCACATGAACTCCATTTTCTCAAAAATGGCTCCAATTTTTTCTTCACATTTTTCTAATGGATAGTGCTAATTGCGCTGTTTATATGACGTAAAGTTCATTTTGGTTTATTCTTTTGTTTTTTCAGAAATTACACAATGTAATTATTTTGAAATACCTCTCACGGCATTAATATCGGCATTTCCATGAGTTTGTATGCATTATTACATTTGTGAGAAGAAGTGCTTTAAATGACTTCAAATTAACGTTTTCGGAAACTTAATAGATTTCCGAGAAAGAGAGCTTCAAATTTCGCATTTACAGTAAAGCTTAATCGCTATTTTCTAAAAAACGGCTACAAATTTCTCAGTGAAAACTCCTACTTAGGACGAGTTTCTACTCTTCTTTAATATTGCCTACGTAATAATTCGGTTGTACTACTAGGAAAGCAAAAAGTTAAGAAATTGTCCAAAAAAAATGTACTTTGGGCGAAGATAGAAGGCAGCTGATCAGAGAATGTTGCAAGACCTTAATGCCAAGCCACACGAAGGAAATTAGAAACGTTTGCTACGAGAAATTTTGTGCCATTGCACCTCTAGTTAGTATATATTTTCGCTTAATGGTGGTCAAACATGGAATCTTCAATTTTGCTATTATAGTGTATCAATGAGTAGAATGCAGGAATCCGTCAATTGGACGGCGGCCAAGTTATTGGCGATTGTGGAAAGACAGAATGTGTAGAAATGTCTTTTAGGATAGTGAAGTTTTTGAGTTTTTATCGGACAATTATCATAACTATTGCAAATTCTAGTATAAAGAACTAAATGATCTTGGAATATACAGAGTACATCTCTATATTACGGAGTAAATCCGTTATGAACGAAATGAAACAAATGAAAAAATTACTTTCTTCATAATTTCCACTCCTTCAGTTTTTTTGATACAAATTTTGTGTAGCCTGAATCACCAAGAAGCATGCAAAATGCATTGAACTTTGAATCTTTCTATCTCGGTTGCTGCTGCCCAAGTCTTAACTAACATTAACTTAAGTGAGTTACTCTCACATAAGAGCAAAGTCACATCCCTACTCTCACAAGAGGCCATTTGGAGACGGTAAGGGAGCGTTTCTCGGTCGCCACTACAAGGATTGTCTTATACAAATTATCCTAGCATAATGAACCGCTCTACTTCGCGAATTTCTCTGTCCCACAGTTTCTGCCAAATCCTTTCATAATTTCGTGGTTCCTAAGTCTCTTAGTGTTTTCGAAGAGTCACTAGCGGTGTTTGCTATTAAACGATTCCTCACTACGTGATTTTATCTAAGCGAGACCTCTCCTTATCCTCATCTAATTATTTCTATTTTAATGTCTCGTATGTCATATGAGTAGGTAGTCGACCTCTCTCAACTCCCCCACAATTGCTGTGTTCATTGATGAACGTTAAAATATATTGTGACATACCAGATTGTCACACAATATTTTGATGGGAATTGGGGACAAAAATGTATTAAATTCATCGTAAAAAGTGTAGATCTTGAGGGCATAGGCATGCAGGCAGGGCGTTTCTTAGCAACCAGGGGAGCGGAAGTAAATGAACATAGCGCGGCAAGTAACGGACATAAGATTGTTATATAAGGGCATGTAGGATTGGTGGTCAACTGGTAATGGGGTATGACGTAGAAGGAAACTCGAAATTATTTTGTAAAACAAGAGACAAGAATGTATGAAAGTTATCGAGGGTTGAACTTTTTGTAATATTGGAGAGAGGAGCTTTAGACCGTGTACCGTACGCACCGTACTGCAGAGGTTATTGTAAATGATAGATGCGGGACTTGGTGGATTTTGCGGGAAATAATTGAGCAGTGAGGACTTATAAATATTTTGTGGGCGTAATTCTATTTGGAACTTTTGAATAATTCTGGCACTGGGAGTGAGCAAATCGGACTTCTGTTCTGCTTTTTTTAACCTCCAAAAGTCACGAAACATTTCGAGAAAGTTTAAACCCTCTTCAAACTATTTAATCTCGAACCTAATGCTAATCATCTTAGAATTACCGCAGCCTGCTTCTAGCGATAATGTGTGTACGTTTCGTCTACCTCAAATTATATTATTTATATCATGTATTATTCTTAAGCATGCAATAGGTACATTGGGGGATGCAATTAATCATTTTGAATTTTTGCATACCCATCCCTGCACTTACAGAACTAGAAGTACTACAAGAATTAAAGTCTGAAATTTATTTTAAGATAGCTTGGACGCTGGTTAAAGATTTTCTATATTAAAGAACTGAGTCAAAGGGAAACGTCTGTCCATTACACGGCCTCAAAGATGGGACTGGAGTCAGGATAGAGAAATACAGACTATCGATGGCCCTTTGTTGTAAGTATTGCTACGGAATTCCCGTTTGCGTTTGTCGAAGGAAACCACGGAGACTCACTAGAGCAGACTACCTCTTGAATTCTAATCCACGCTGCGGCAGGCCTGGACTCAACTTTATAGAGATGGTGTGGAAATCCCTGCACGCTGGGCCCAAACCTACCATCCCCCATTGCAGAAAGTTCAGTTACTGTCAGATGTGGCTTAGGTCATCAATTGCTATCCTGCAGTGCCTCTGACAAGGAGGTCCAAGATTCAGTATTTTAGACACTAGCTGCATAGCGAGGTCTACTTCTGTCGCAGTCTGGAGGAGAATTCTAGCGGCAGGCTGCTCTGATCGGTAGTTTTTCGTGGTTTTTTCTGATCAATACCGAGCGAGTACCGGCACAGTACCCAAACCAACGGGCCAGGGACCGCGCGAGATCTTCCCTTCCTATTCCTTGCCGCCCTATCCTCACCCCTCACGCACATTTACATGCACTACACTACCACACGTGCCGAGAGACCTGTAGGAAGCTTAGAGCTTGTCCCGACTGGGGCGGTGCCCCGCTGGTGGGAGAGTCCTTGTTAGGGGGAAACCCCACTAGCCGACGGTAGGTCGGCGCCGGATCTTGCCATCCAGCGAGAGAGGATCACCGCCAACTCCCGAGGGAAAACATGTCCTACACTTACGGAACTAATGATTTGGCAGTTGTGTCCGCGATCATTAATCGATCGATCAAAATGCTTCAGTTGCGAGCTCAAAATTACATTGGCTGTCCTAGAAGTTTAAGTTACACCTATAAAAATAAATCAGTATACAATTAATGACGAAGTACCATTAAAATGTACTAATATGAAAATGGAATAGAGGTTGAAGTAATTAGACGTGTAACACCCCAGAAGATGCAGGAGGCAACGCCTTTTAGATCTTCCCGCACTCCCTCCCCCGCCCTGGTTCCCTTCTGGCATCAGCGAGTTCTTGATTACATCTCAGCTGCGCACACGAACATTGCTCCGCAGGCACCGCCTCCGCCGCCGCCGCCGCGACTCCTGCCCCAACAATGGCCTCGCCTCATCTCCCGCGAGTTGGGGAGCGGACGGCGGGGGCGGGGTACGTCTTCACCCCACCCCCGCCCCGCCTGCGCGCGGAGCTCTCTGGAGTCGCTGCGGCTGCGGTCTGGCGGCGCTCGGCGCCGGAAACAAGATGGCGCCCCGTTCCGCTCTGGGAATTAGGTACACGAATTTCACTCGGCGCGGGCGCGGAGCTGAGCCAGACGGGGCGGGGTGGGGAGGGGAGGGAGCCATGGCAAGGCGCGGCGGGCAAGGCGCCCGCGAATAATTTCACACGTGCGCGGAGACGGCGGCGGGGCGGAGGCCCTGGAGAGCGCAGGACGCAGATAAGGAAGAGCAGACGGCCGCCGGGGAGGGGACGAGAGGGAGGGGGGGACGACGAATGGAGGGGCAGCAACACGTGCGGGGGAGGAGTGGGCGAAGGGGGAATACAAGGGCAAAGGGCGGAGCGGAATGGGGAGGGAACTGCTCCTCTACTGCGCTTTATTCATTGCTCCCTGTGAAGTAAATCTGTTGTTACTGTGTCATCCAATCGGAAGGTTGAACGCCACCATAGTGATGTCACTGTAGTCACGTGTAAGGTCCCAAATGAATGGTACTGTTACAGGTGATAAAATGTCACAGGCAGCATCGGAAAAATCGCACTGTAATGCGGTAGTAGTGAGAGAAGGCCGAGTGTACGTTCTAAGAACTAAAAGTACTGAAGGATTTGCGTAGGAAATGTCAAGATCGTGGAGGACCAGGGGCGAGGTAGAAAAGTAGAAGTAGAGCCTTTGTATTCATCCGACGTCAATATCAAAATAAAATTACAAATAAATATCTTATAATCATCTAGAATTTTCTCTAAAAATATCTATTTTCACACTATTTTTACATTTTAAAAATCTATTACAGTAACAATTTGGTCTTTTGAAAAGAAAATACTGATAAAAATACTAACTGTATAATTGGAATATAAAATAATACCACCAAAAATTATGTTCTCAGTTTTGTCAATAATATAAATAAATAACCCATATATCCGAGACTCTAGATTTTTGTGACTAGTTGGCACATTACTATGGTAGCAGCAAATGAAACAGTCTGGGGCAAATTGGAAAGAGGGATTATATGATTGTTGGTTTCATTAAGAATTCCTCCGGACTGACACGAAAATATAAAATTTCAATTACCGCAAAGATACGTGGTCCAAAGCAAGATAATAATTTACCTTCAATTAGTTCCAATGTATCTGAACTAACAGCACTTAATCAGAAATTTCATATAGCTCATTCGAGTATAACAACCGACATTGTAATAATTGTCTATCTTCCATTAAATCCCGGTCTTCGATCAATATTCAGATGCAGTGAATACAAATGCTCCCTGCGGTGCAGCAATTGATCGTCCTATAACATGCTTCATCGCTATTTCCATTTCATAAGCAATTAATTTCTCAAATGCAGAATAATGCACGGCAAAATTACCTCGAATCTCATATCCAACTATTGATGATATAATTAACTTCCTTATTCATCGCCACTGGCTCCCTAAATCGACATCATTACCTAGTGGGTGCTGCTCTGACTCAGTCAGTCTGACTGTGCGCTGGGGTGCTGCGACATTCGAAGCACTAGACGAAGGACGGTGAAAGTAAAAACCTAATTGGAAAGGAAACTCCCTTAAGTACTTTTTAAATAAAATGATAACCACACCAATTTTTTTCTTTAAAATGTTGCCACAGATAGAAAAAAAACGCTTAAAAGAATGGCACAGGTCTCATTTTCGTTGAACTTACATTATTTTCGAAAACTGCAAAAACTTAACACTTGAAATGGAAAGATAAAGAAGGAAGATAAATACGTTTGCCTTAAATAAAATCTGATCTAAAAATTCAGGTAATTAAAAAAAGGTCGTGTACAATTTTTTTGAAAAATCTATTAGTTTTTGCATATTTTATGCTTGAAATTACTGAAGTATATACAGCAATCTCATCAACCATGGGCCCCGAGAAAAACTTTCGGAGATCAGAAATAAACAAAAGATAAAAAATAATTTAATTTTAATTATAATTTGTATTCAAAATACAACATTAATTAGATTTTTACTTATTCTACAATTTGTATTGATCTATTTTCTTTGAAACATTCCGAAAACATTAATTGAAATTAGACCAATTAGTTTTTGTCTCTTTAAAAACATGATTTAAATGGTTAAATGGATTAAAGAAACATTTTAAAAAGTTAGTGCTATATTTTTTACGAACTTTTATTATGATAATTTGATATTGCTATCGTACGTGGCGTTGCCGCGATAAATATTTGAGAAGAGAGCGCAGCGATGGATATTTTAGATATCAATACGAGAATTTCATTGTTGGCGACATGGATGGAAGAGAGAGAAGAAAGAGCGGTTTTATTTACTTAACGTTAATTTTATAAAAGTCTCAACATTCAATAAAATGGCATATATTATTATTATTATTATTATTATTATTATTATTATTATTATTATTATTATGTCTTTAAATAATTTAAAGTTACATTGTTAAGTAATTTAAAGTTAATATTTGTAATATGTAACTTGTAGTGTTCTGCCACCAGGTTGTATATAGCTACCTGCAGAATAATAAATATCTATCTATTATATAAAGAATATATAGACAGATACACATAAGATAATGGTATCTTAGTTTCGAATGCATTCATAACGCGATATAATGGATGGCCTTTAGTTCTCGATGTTCAATTTATTTGCGAAATTATCTTTGCTTGTCTGTATGATATGATGCAAATAATGCGAGAAGTTACAAGTAATCCTAGAAAGTACATGTGTTCGGCACCAAAATTTTATATTCTTGGTATGTGAAGAAATGTTGTACTGTTCTTCAGTGATTGGTTATTTCGTTTTCGGCACGTCAACTGCTATGGTCAATAGTCTCGTGAATGTAGTGAATGATTTATCAGGAAAGGTGACGATATACCTCCCTAGCAGGTTGGTAAAATCCGGAGCCGACTTACATGTTGAATTGCGGGGTTCATCCCAACCAGGTATCTTCCAGCCGGGACAAGCTCTAAGCTCCCCACCTGTCTCCAAGCACATGCGATAGTGTAGTGCATGTTAGTGTAAGTGTGTGCGTGTGGAGAGGATAGAACAAGGCAGGGGAAGGAAAGATCCCGCGCGGTCCGTGGCCCGTTTGTTAGGGTACTGCTCCGGCATTCGCCTGGTAATGATCGGAGAAACCACGAAAAACTACCTATCAGAACAGCCGACCGCTAGAATTCCCCTCCCGACAGTGAATGAATTCGACATAGTTATGGAGCTAGTGTCGAAACTCTGTCACTGCCGGGACTCAACCCTAGAACCTCTCGGTTAGATGCACTGCAGTGACATAGTTGCTGTCAATTTGTACTAATGTACTGTTCAATGTTGTTATACTATTCGCAAAAACTGTTTTGAAAAATATTGAATGTACTGCAGTGTTCCATGAGAGAATTTTGTTTATCTTGAGCAGTGAGGATGTTCCTGTTTGGAAAACCATTTTGTGGAATTGTTTATCAACATTTTTGCTTATGCAAGCCACTATTATACATTACAAGTGGTCCGTGAACACGGTTAAATGGATGAAATGTTAAAATAACGACTCAATGCCACTAGTATACCGTTGTTGCTCACTGATTAAAAATTGTTAAACACCCAACGCTGAAGTAACAAATTCAATTTACTGTCATTTTACACTGATAAGCGGCGGTGGGCCAAGTAACATTAATAGATTCTCCGTTTTAAGCGATTGGAAAATAAAGCCCCAACTCAGGAGTGGAATGCACACGATGTCACACGCGAACATGTTCATGTTCCAGCCGGAAGTGAAGCGAAGCATTCCCGTCCTTTAGTTAGCTTGTTGCGACGAGTAGCTCAACGTCCTCCGCCAGAACAAGCGCGCAGCGCTCCTGGGGGGTGGAGGGGGGAGGGGTCGGACGGACGTCGCGCATCATTCTCTCGCTTCACTTCCGCTTCCCCCTCCCCTCCCTCGCCTCATCCCCGCCCCGGCCGCGAGGGAGCTGCCCTAGCGAGCGCCCATAAACCCCCGCGTAACGAACTAGCAGCCCTGAAAAATTGCACGTAAAGTGCAGCCCTGGACTGCTGACGGGCGGGAATAAATGGATGAGCCCATCCGGGGAGCACTAGGGTAGGCACTTGCCGACGGCGGCTATCGTTCCTCCAGGACCTCGCTCCATCGTTGTGGCCCTCACCGCACCACGCGGATTCACTCGACGCGGTGGTACCTCCCGCGGCTTCCGCTGTCCTGCCCCCAGCGGCACCACTGTTAGGCTTATGCACTATCATCGAGCGGTTATCAGGCTCATGCACTCGCCGCGACGCAATTGTTAGGCTCATGCACTCACTACACCGCCCGATTATTAGGTTCATGCATTTATACATCACGCCATTTTCGACAGTTAGCTCTGCACTCATCAGGCTCATGCACTCGTCGCCACGCCATTGTTAGGCTCATGCACTCATTCACCACGCGATTATTAGGTTCATGCACTTACTACATCACGACAATTTACATGACGAGCTTATTAGGCTCATCCACTCACTACACCGTGAGATTATTGGGTTCATACACTTATTATATCATTCGGATTTTCTCGACAAGGCTATTAGGCTCATGCACTCACAACGCTACGCGATTGTTATGCTCATACATTCAATGAACTAGGAGAATTACTCTAGTTGATGCGGTTGTTGGACTCATGCACTCACTGCTTCTGCACATATTCCAATGATGGAAAGAGTACTTGACAGGTATGTGGTGCAGACGTGTGCTAACTTCAACCATTAGGAACATACGAACACTTCATTTATACAACTACAATACATTCAAACAATTCAGAATGTACTGCCAAAGAAACAAAATTCAATTATTCAAACACATTGAGTAAGTGCCAGGAAATGTCTTTATACTCCACATGGTAAACGCAGATACTCATTTCTTTTTCTTCTTCTTTAGACAAATGAGAAGTAAATTGTTACTGAAACATAAATCCAACTTTGCGTTACGAGCTACGTAAGGCTTTGAATGTCGATTCATTGAACAGTGTAATTACTTACCCATACACTTAATCATATTTTAACACGAAAACTTACCAACTTAACTTAAGTCTAAGTCTTAAAGTCTCTGTCTGGCATTGCCTTTTGCTCCTTACAAACCTCTGAATTTGGAGTATTAGAAAAGAGAATATTTAAATAAATTGCATAAAGACACAGAGGACAAAATATTGAACTATTGATAAAAATAAGAATAATACTTGTTTTTTTAACAGGTGAAAAAAAAAATCAGGAGCTACAATAGCACATAATTTCTCGCATTACTTCTAATTTGCTATTTTTGAAAATTCAGAGAGTTTAACGAAAATGATCCACGCCATTCTTTTAAGCTTTCTTTTATACCCGTGGAAGAGGTTTGAACCAAAAAATAGATAGGTTTTTGAGATTTTTTTCATAAATTGAATTCATTTCAAGCCCAAATCACGCGAAAACTACTCTTTTTATACAAAGTGCAAAACACTGTGCAAAACAGTGTGACCTTTTTTAAAGTGCTGGAGTTTTGGAACGGATTTTGGCCAACGCAAAAATCACTATCCTCAACTTTGTAATTTTTAAATGTTAACTTTTAGCAATTTCGAAAATACGGACACGCCGAAAATCGGAGTAGCACCTTTTTTACCGACTCTTCATATATACGAAGAAAGAAATCAAAGAAACAATTTAGTACCCTTTAAAGAAAACAAAATTTAAAAATATAAATTTGCCTACATTTTGTGCCAAATTTTGCGAAAGATGTTTCTCCTTCTTCTTCTAATTTTTCTTCCTCTTTTCCTTTTCTTCTTCTTTTTCTCATTCGTCGTCTCCTTTCCTTTCAACTTAATCGTCTCCTTCTTCATTTCTTCATCTTCTTGCGAGGAGACTTACGACACAGCGTGTACTGTAACCCGTATGCGCCAAAGGCATTTTATATTTCTCGTCTTCTCATTTCCTCAAGCATAAAAGTTGTTGTACCTGTTAATTTGTCGTACCTCATCCATCGATTTGAAAGAATGTTTCTCTTTTTCAAAGAAATTTCAATTGTAGGAATACGTTTGCTAACATTCATACAAAGAACATAGCATACCAGTAGCCAAATCTCTTCCAATTGTGTAGGAGAGAGTATACGCGATCTTTCATTCATTATTTCATGTTTTGTGAGGAAGCCACCAAAATTTTAATTCAATCTGAATATTCTAATACAGTTTCTATTCCGTGGTTACTAAATCGCTGGTGGTCGGGTTACTGCGCGTTGAATTCTCTGGAAGTCGTACCATTCCTGATTTCCCGAAGGACGAATCGGTTAGGTAAATCAAAGCACGCTTAAATTAAATACAATTAGTAAATGAAGTTCTACAATTACACAACACACTTTAAAATTCAACGAAACTGAGCAGTTCCGGAATTCGATAATGGTAAGCGAATTCAAGTAACTTTTATAGAAGGAGCATTTGAAAGTTCAACGTATTCTGCAAATTAGGAGGGGTGAACAACTTAAAACCTACATTTTTAATGTACTGCATACATTTCTGCATTACACTTCTTCACCAGTGGCTCGTCACACTAGCAGAAACGAGAAAAATCAACATCTCAATTTTGCTTCATGAGTGGCTTACAATTGCTTAATCCCAAGTGCCCCAATTTTAAAGGGAAATGGAAATTCGGTTTGATAGTTTTCAAGTTCAGAGATATACAAGCGTTAAAATCATTCATTGGTATTCAAAAGACATTGAATAATATAGTACACAGTCTGTAATCAACAGTAATATTTATATACCTGTAAACATTTTGTTTCTAAAAAAAATAGCGGCCTATTCTACAGTTGATGTGTGGATTTTGAAAGTTCAAGCAACGCAAGAAATAACTGACTCGGCGCGCGAAGCAGAAGAGCTGTGAATATTTGTATTCCTCGCCGGCGGTGTGGGGGCACGAGCACTTAGCATACAGCGCCCCGCGGCGGCGCCGGGGCTTGCGGCGAGGGCGGCCCGCGCTATCTTCCGGCACGTGAGCACTCAGCGCCGAGCCCCGACGGCCGGCCCCGCTGCCCCTCTGCCCCGGCGAGAGCGGGGGCGTGACCTGCATCACACGCAGCAGCCGCGACCCTCCCCGCCCCGGCAGCCTCGGACACCGCCGCTGCCCTTTTCCTCCGATATCCCACTCAGCACCGTCAACAGGCACGCGCGCCGAACCCACCCAATCTAACCTGGCTTCCGCCCCGTCCCACCGGCAAAGGTGGCTCGGGGTATCAGTTTCTCATGTCACTGCAGCGCCTCTGTTCGGGAGGTCCTTTGGTTCCAGATTCGACGGTGGCAGGATTTACGACACTATAGCTGAACCGCTCGCAAAAAAACCATCATGGCGGACGTACCTTTGGTAAAGTCTCGGAGGCTGCCCCCACCCTGCGGCATCTGAGATTTCCCCTCTCGGCGATAAGGAAGCGCGTAGGCGACAAGGAGAGGCGACTGCGAGACGCAGCGATCACGCTCACCGCCACTCGTCATCACTGCCCGCTTCGTCAAAAGAGGAACTCACACTCCCAGGAGTGTCCAAAGAAATGAATACATCGTTTGTTGGTCCATCACATTGTGAATTATTGTCACCTCTATTCCCTACACATGCTCGCAGGATTTCTTCCATTGTTCAGCACTGTATTGTGCAAATGCTTCACTGCAAAACGTTTCCTTTTCTTTTAAGGATGCACCAATTGTTTCTGCTGCCTCACGCCCTTTATAAATCCCAAACAAGTTCTATTGGATTTAGATCTGGATGGTACGGTGGAAGAAGGAGAGGAATGTGGCCGTGTTCAATGATTATTTGATGAACGACTTATCGATTTTCAGTGGATATTCTTTGAATTATTTGTAATAATTGGGTTTTTGTGAATAACAGCAGCTACTGTGTAAAAGCACACTGCCACTGCTCACTAGCCACGGTCAAACAGGGACTGGAGACCGAAACTCTTCAAGACACGCCTTATTTTCTGTTGATCGTTTGGACAACCCCTACTGTAGAAACACGAAAGCTGCGTTTCGTGTGATCCTTCTCACTCATCAGTTTGTTATCACCAAACTCGCAGTGTTGAATTACCGCGCGACCCACGAGAGGAAGACAGAGGGAGAGCTATGTTGTGACAAAGAGCGCAGGCAGGCGGGGAAATATGAGGAGCTTTGGAGGGAGAGGCCACGTTCGGGCATGCGCAGTGGAAGGTTTTTTTGAGAGTGGTCGAGCAATAGCTTGCCAGCTACGTTGCGTAGCTTCTGTCTGGAGGAGAATTCTAGCGGCCGACTGCTTTGACAGGAAGTTTTCCGTAGTTTCTCCGATCAACACGTGGCCCACGGACCACGGGGGATTTTTCTTCCTGTTACGTGTTCTTTCCTCACACGCACTGCACTACCAACCACGCCGGGAGACCTGTCAGGAGCTCCGAGTTTGTCTGGCTGGAGCGGTGCTCCGCTGGTGGAGATACCTGATTAGAGTGAAATTCCGCAAGTCGAGGTTGACCGGCGCCGGATCTCACCATCCACCGGTAGAAATCACCGCCACCTCACGCGATCAAACCGGTAGCGGTAGCTCAGTGCATCAACTGATCTCACTGCAGCGCCTCTAACCGGAAGGTCCTAGGTTCGCACTCAGGATTTTCGACACTAGCTTTTCAGCTAGGTCGAATTCAGTCGCTGTCTGGAAGAGAATTCTAGCGGCCGGCGGGTCTGATCGGTAGTTTTCCGTCGTTTCTCCGGTCAACACCAGGCGAGTGCCGGAGCAGTACCCTACCGAACGGGCCACGGTCGCGCGCGATCTGTCCTTCCTCTTCCTTGTCCTATCCTCTCTCCTTATACACACACACACTTACACTAACATGCACTACACTACCACATATCCCAGGAGCCCCGTCGGGAGCTTAGAGCTTGTTCCGAGGGAAGCGGAAGCGGCACCCCGTTGGTGGGAGAGCCCTGGTTAGGGGGAAACCCCACTAGCCGACGGTAGGTCGGCGCCGGATCTCGGAATCCAGCGGGGGAAGATCACCGCCAACTCCCGAGGAAAACATGCACTACACAAACGGGACTAATGACCGAAGCAGTTGACGCGCCCGGAAACACGAAAAAATCAATCTCGCGATCAACTCATGCACTACACCTACGAGAATAATGACTCCCGAAATCAATAAATCAATCAAGTGCCTGCACTATTCAATCTATCCGATAGCCCACTCGGGAGCATCAGCACTGCCAAATGACACTCCCGTCCATCCCACCAAATCTATCACGCCTTCCCCTCGTCCTCACCATCGCTTTCGCAGCTTGTGTGTGTCCAACACCGCCACCGGCACTACAGCCAGCGGCGCTCTCGTTGCTACGGCCACCAAACACCCGCGTCGATCCCACCAAACCCAGACCGACATCCGTGCCCTCCCGCTTCCGCTTCCGCCTCCTCCGCCCCCAGCGCCGCTGGGCGGTCTCGTGTTTCCGGCGCGCGCTCGCTCGGGTCGCGGGCGCCGGCACTTGTTGCCCACAGGCCACCTGCCGCCCGCGCCGCGGGGGCGGGGGCGGGGCGGTCAGCCCGGCCCCGAGATCTCGAGCGGGGCGCTAAAGCCCGCTAAGGGCCAGGGCTCTGAGGTCTGCGCTGGCGACGGACGGGAATGGCTTTGGTGGCAGCTGAGGGCGTGGTCTCCGTGGCTGCCCGCTGGGCCTATCAAATTAAACACTTGAGTTTCGCTTGAGAGAGCGTATTCGCAGATGAATCTTTTAAACTGTGGAGCTCAGGCAAGCATATTTATTCAGAAACACAAAACAGTCTAATCAAACAAAGGAATTACAAATAAACAAAACACGAGCAATCGGCGCTCATTTTCTACAATTTCGTTTTCCCCACTGATAATTTCGTCGTTTAATTAATTAGTCGATTGATTCATTACTTGTGATTCTGGCCGCGTCAACAGTAAGGTCATTAGCCCGTAAGCCTCATGCTTTTTGCTCGGGAGGGGGGGGCGATCTTGGTCCGCTGGTTGGCGAGATCCGGCGCCGATCTTTAGCGGGGTTTTCCCCAACCAGGTATCTCCAACCAGCGGGGCACCGCCCCAGCCGGGACAAGCTCTAAGCTGCCGATCCGCTGGCGAAGAATGTTAAGGCAGTAGTGTCGTAGCGATCTCGGACCGAAGGATCGCGGGTTCCAATCCCGCCTCGGGCCCTGATTGTTTGTCATTTCGCCACTAATCATCACCATATTATTTCATCTTCACAGCTACCCTAACGTTAACTACAATAGTGTTCGTTAATGACAATAACAGCAGCTCGGTGAAAATATAATATAATAGATTTACCGTCCCATGATACTTATGAGGCAAAAAATTAAGAAAACTTTCCTGCGATTTATGAGAAAAAAAAAGTTTAAAAAATTAAAATGCTTGTATTTTGTGCAAAATACACGGAAACTACTCATAGTTTCGAAACATTGAACATGAACTTTTTCTAGATGTTATTCAGTATTTTTAATGCATTTTTTGCTGATTTCATGGATTTTAATATCAATTTAATGGTACTTGCTTCAAATAATATTTACTAGATGCAACAAATGTTGCAACAAATGTTCTCCACAGAATTTCTGGATAGCCTATTCGATTTTTTCGCACAGAAATT
Source organism: Teleogryllus oceanicus (assembly GCA_964035755.1). NCBI lineage: Eukaryota > Metazoa > Arthropoda > Insecta > Orthoptera > Gryllidae > Teleogryllus > Teleogryllus oceanicus. The sequence goes on from CAXIVR010000003.1 coordinate 84,389,891, forward strand.
GTAATGTCAGCCGTTGTATGTCATTTAAGGTTCCATTGACGTTTATCAGCACAATTTTCGGTTCGGTGGATTTCGCGATAAGTAAAATCAGAGATTTCCTGGCCCATTCCAAACCATACGTTTGCTCGAGTTCACTTGAATGAAAGGATGAAGCCTGGATTACATCAGTAACATATTTAACTGCACGAGTTGTTCATCTGAAATGGTTTTGATAACATTCTTTAGTACATTTGTTTTTGCTTTTAGAACATTTTAAAATCATATTACAAGCATTACATTTTACGATCGTTTTTGATAATGTTATAAGTTATCAAAATCCACTCTCTAGTGATCACATTGTAATGATGATGTTTTAATGAGGGGGTGAACATACCATCTTATGTTTCATACGGTGGTCAAGTTGTTTTGAAGGACGTTCATGTTAGTAAACTGTGATGAGGGAAATAAACTCTGAATGTCGGCAAACTCAAATAAGTTTTTAATTAACTGACCAAATTCTATAAATAACAATATGAATGTAAGTGATACATTTTCTTAAATAATTTCGTAAGGCTAAATTCCCTTCCAATTACTTTCATTTCACTCAACTTAATTTGTTATTTTTGAAAATTCAGAGAGTTTAACGAAAATGATCCACGCCCTTCTTTTAAGCTTCTCTTCTTATACCCGTGGAAGAGGTTTGAACCAAAAAAATAGATAGGTTTTTGAGATTTTTTTCATAAATTGAATTCATTTCAAGCCCAAATCACGCGAAAACTACTCTTTTTATACAAAGTGCAAAACACTGTGCAAAACAGTGTGACCTTTTTTAAAGTGCTGGAGTTTTGGAACGGATTTTGGCCAACGCAAAAATCACTATCCTCAACTTTGTAATTTTTAAATGTTAACTTTTAGCAATTTCGAAAATACGGTCACGCCGAAAATCGGAGTAGCACCTTTTTTACCGACTCTTCATATATACGAAGAAAGAAATCAAAAAAACAATTTAGTACCCTTTAAAGAAAACAAAATTTAAAAATATAAATTTGCCTACATTTTGTGCCAAATTTCACGAAAGATGTTTCTTCTTCTTCTAATTTTTCTTCCTCTTTTCCTTTTCTTCTTCTTTTTCTCATTCGTCGTCTCCTTTCCTTTCAACTTAATCGTATCCTTCTTCATCTTCTTGCGAGGAGACTTACGACACAGCGTGTACTGTAACCCGTATGCGCCAGAGGCATTTTATATTGCTCGTCTTCTCATTTCCTCAAGCATAAAAGTTGCTGTACCTGGAAATTTGTCGTACCTCGTCCATCGAGTTGGAAAGAATGTTTCTCCTTCTTCAAAGAAATGGCATTGTAGGAATACGTTTAGCTATCATTCATACAAAGAACATAGCATACCAGTAGCCAAATCTCTTCCAATATGTCGTAGGAGAGAGTTTACGCGATCTTTCATTCATTGTTTCATGTTTTATGAGGAAGCCACGAAATTTTAATTCAATCTGAATATCCTAATACAGTTTCTATACCGTGGTTACTAAATCGCTGGTGGTCGGGTCACTGCGTGTTGAATTCTCTTGGAGTCCTACCATTCCTGATTTCCCAAAGGACGGATCGGTTAGGTAAATCAAAGCAGACTTAAATTATAAACAATTGGTAAAAGAAGTTCTACAAATACGCAACAGGCTTTAAAATTACTTTCATTTCACTCAACTTAAAAAAATTGTTTTTTTTAAATCCCTTTCTTGCTTTCAAGGATCATTTGCTGCCGATCAGCCAATGTTAGATATACTTCAAGCTGTCTTATAAGTCACTACCTATTTGGCGATAGCTACAACTTATTTATTTATGAGGCTATGTTTTTACAACCAAATCTTTTAGAAGGAGTAGTCCTTGAGGTTTTCTTTAACATGTTTATTCTTTTATTTCGGTTTAAAAAGGCCACCTGTTTTGTTTGTCGAAGTGTAGACCTGAATAGTAGCTCACTATGAGGTCTGGGGATCTATGATGCAATAATGCATGATCTATGATGGTTGTGGAGATGTAAACGAGGGATCCATGCAACACTAGATGCAAATACAGTTAAAAACTGCCATTCCAAATTACTAACAACAGGGAGTATCACCGATGTAAGAAGATCAGGAAGACAATCAACTTCGAGAGAAGAAGAGAGTGCTAGCAGATTTCGTGAAATGTCCCCGTGAAAGGAGCCCTAATAAATCACTGTATGGGGCCTTAATTTCACAATGGAGCAACCACAGCTTCACTTCATGCAGGACAGACCTACATTTTGAAATGATGGCCGCGAATGGCTTCATGATCATTTCCCAGGTCGTCGGATTGGCAGACGTGGTGCACATGAATGGCCTGCATTGCTCTGGAGGTGTGCTAAGGAAGAGGCTTACAAGAGAAATCCGAAGAACTTTGATGAATTTGAAGCAACAATTTCTTATGCGTTTACCAGTGTTCCACGAATCAAACCTGCGGGCAGCAGCATCAAAGGTACATTTCGTTAAAAAAATCCTTATAATGCAGATTCATGTGGAGATTTAAAAAGGAGCTAAAATAAACCTCAAGAATAACTGTTTCTAAAAAAACTAGTTGGAAAAGTTGACTTATAAATAAAGAAATTTCAACTATCTAAAAACAGGGAGGGACTTACAAGAAAGACTTGTATATAGATACCCGTCAGTTATGGCTCATTGTTTTACACGAGCAAATCTCTCTCTCATCGAATTAAAATAACAAAAATTAGACTTGAAGATGTTATTACAACATAGTGGTTTGTTACTGCCAAGCAATATGAGACGTTGTTAGGGAACATGAAAATAAATAACCAGAATTCTTTGAGAGGTCGAGGTAAGCAGACCTGCTTGGCAGATCGACGAGGATGTGGCTGGGGTTAGTTTCTGAATTATGTACTGGAGCACAAATAATAAAAGTGTGTTCTGAAAGATATTTCATTTCTGGAAAAGAGTTGACTGGTGGTCATCTGGCCCGTCTTGGCAGCGCTAAAGATTGCGACACTACATTATTCACGTTCTGAAGGAACAACTGAGTATGCATGAAAATCAAGAAAAATCAACCAAAAAATTAACCTCTCTGAGGTATATTAGATGTTCTGCTTTAAGTAATCTGGCAATACTCTCAACGCAGGAAGGTAATGAGTAGACAGTGATTTCCGCATTTCCTGGATCACTTTTCAAAGTTCCTAGAAAAATATCCAGTGTCAAAACCAGGTAAATCTGGAGTTGCTTTGCCACTATCATAGTTTAAGATAGGGAAACGCTCCTTATGGAAAAATCATTTATTTCAACGAAAAATGGCCGTACGTAAAGATGACAGCGTGGCCATTTCAGCTGAACTAACGGCGAATGAAATTGGTACTTTCCACCTCGACAAGTTAAGTGGAAACATTTCACGTATAGTCCCAATTCCCACTGCCCTTGACATACACAGCTCTCTACGCTGTATATCAATTCCTGGAAGCTTGCATGAAGAGTTCGACATTCACCCTTTCTGACCCGTCCGTGTCAGAAAGAGTGAAAAACGAAATGAAACAAATTTCCTGAAAACCCAGATATTCAACGCTGAGGTTTTTCTCTTTAATTGTCAATACGCGTATTTATCAATAATCTCAAAATATTCATGTCAATTCTCTCCCTTTTGTTAGGCTTCGTTCATGAAACAGCCACTGATTTTCTTTCATAACAGTAACTTTCTGCGCCCGTGGGCGTCTGACAATTCAACACGCCCTGTGAAACAAACAGCAGGGATTAAAACTGTTTCTTTTCGTCCGTATTACTTTAGCCGTTTGCTGATATTGCAAATACCAGTTATAATATCCTAATATATCTTCCAAATTAACTTTTACCAAAACAACATTTTCACACCATTAAATTACAACTTAAATCGTATTTTCATTTCACAAACAAAAAATTTTTTCCCCGTCATCAAATTTTCAAAATAACCAACAGAAGCAAAATGCTTCACTTAGAGTTAACTAAACATTATTACCACTCTTTTTCACTGTAACATAATTTCTGAATTACTTTTGTAACTGGCACTCGGATCGTGTGCTGAAGGGTTGTTTGAGAGTGACAGATAACAAGTGAGTCTAGGGAGCCCACACCACATTACGTGGCAGACGGATGAATGGATAATTCAGGAGGTGGGGCAAATGATGATGGAGAAGGGACACTAGGTTTCTCGGGCACGTGCTTTGTCCGCCATAAATTCGGTGTGATCGCAAGAATTCAAATCGCAATCCCAGGTGTCAAAGTGAACAATCTGACAACTACGCCAGAAGTGCGCATTATGTAAAATTAACGAAAAAAACAAGAAACAAAAAATATAACTGAAGGCAATTCAAAAATATTTCCAAAAGTTTCATCACAGTTAATCCATAAAAAAATATGTCTGACCTAATCAAAGCTTATCAGAGGATGTATTCAAAATTCTTGCATATGTTTTAATACAAACATATCAATTACCGTTCCTCGTTTATTTACATGTCAAGCATTTCGTGCTTCGCCATTTAATTCACTGTATGCATCCGCCGGCCAAAACGCGCTTGCATTTAAATTACATTTTAATAGTAAGCAGATATCGACGTCTCTTCGGCGAAATTCACTGAGGGCAGGGGCTCCCTAAAGCCGGTTAACGAGCAGCGCAAGGATTCACACGCGGCCCCGCGCGCCAGCGATCAAAGCCCGTCGGCGGTCGATGCCGCCCCAAGTCGACCGCGCGCCTTTTTGTCCCTCCGGCGCGGGATGCCGCCCGCTCCAATCGGCGCAACGTGTTTTTGATGGGGTCTCCGGCGTTAATTACACATGGAAACGGAACCCGAGTAAATGAGCGGAAGGAGGGACGGGAGTGTAAAATACTCGATGCCGAAACCCCAGCAGCTCTCATAAAAATATGATCAATGGCGTGAGCCAATATTGCCAACTGCGCGCCGGCAGTAGAGTTACTGCGACTGTTATGCTCGTTAAATCTTTCGTGGCGCATATTCGCTCGTCCCAGCTACGCCACTCCACGCCCGCTACTTCCCTTTCCCGCGTCCCGCCGCGCGCATATCTCGGTCTGTGGGTCAGAGCAGCGAGCGCGGCGGGTCGGTGCAGACGCAACGGCGTAGTGCAGGTCGGAAAGGGGATACGTGGGGGAAAGAGGAGAAGGAAAGAAGGGGGGGGGGGCACAGCGTGGAGGATCCAAGAGAGGAGGGTCGTTGGGGGAGGGTCGATTAGGGGAGAGTCAAAACGGAGAGGGTCGAAGCAAAGGAGAATCGATGCGAGGAGGTTCGATGCGGGGGGATCGAAACGGGGGGTGGTCGATGTGGGGAGGGTCGAAGTGGGGAAGTACGAAGCGGGAGAGTCAAAGCAGGGAGGTTGAAGCGGGGAGGGTCGAACCGGGGAGGGTCGAAGCGGAGAGAGTCGAAGCGGGGAGGGTCGAAGCGGGGAGGGTCGAAGCGGGGAGGGTCGAAGCGGGGAGGGTCGAAGCGGGGGGTCGAAGGGGGAGGGTCGAAGCGGGAGGGTCGAAGCGGGAGGGTCGAAGCGAGGAGGGTCGAAGCGGGGTCGAAGCGAGGAGTTTCGAAGCGGTTAGGGTCGAAGCGGGAGGGTCGAAGCGGGAGGGTCGAAGCGGGGAGCGGAGCAGGGGACAACGGACCGGCTGCAGCGGATCGGGGGGGTTCGGGTGAGTAGGGTACGGTGTATTGGGGTGGAACGGGATGGACAGGACGGAGCGGTGGGAAGTGGAAGGGGAGGAGCGGAGCTAGTAAAGCGGAGCGAGCTGGGTGAGGGGAGTTGAGGTGGCAAGGCCGAACACGACAGTGAGCTGGGGAACAAATGGGAATGAGGTTAGTCGGGGAGCAGGTGGAGGGGATTTGATGAGTGCTGTCTGTTGCATTAAAAGTGCTCGTGCGGTGGATGCGAACGACATTTCCTGGGTCGCTGCAAGTCAACTCCTGTAGACGGCACGACGCTTTCATCTCAAAGGATTTGAGGTCAGGATTTTTCTACGACAGAGGCTGTAGGTGTACTATCAAGGCGGATTTGATGCTTTTTATAAAGAACTTGTAATTTATGTTGCTACACTTACTATAAGTGAGTCGAAGGGTCCAAAGCACTTGACATGATTAAAGAACTTGACGTCTCATGCGCAGCTGTACTGATTGTCGTCGTTCCTTTTGTTCCGAAGGTTTAGCGAGTCATATTTTCTTTGAATAGCGAAGTTTTAAAGGTAAACAAATTTCGGATGGAAGATGAAAAATCGGAGATCAAGGAAGGCAGAGAAAGGATCTTCATTTAGCGATGGGTGCAGATGCATGTCGCGCCCTCCCACTGCGCGCTCGGCGACTCTTGTCGGAAACTTCGGTGTTCCTGGTGGCAGGGGGGCGCCAGCCGCTCCAATCTGCGTCCGCAGTGCTGGCTTCGCCAGGAATGGCCGGAGAGGACGGGGCTGGGCTTGGGGAACGGTGGGACGGAATGAGGTGGGTACGGGCAGCGCTGGGTGAGGGCGTGGCAGGGAGGGACAGGTGGGTGGGACGGCGGAGCAGGTGAGATGTAGATATGCGCGACAGGGAGGGATGTGGGGGAGGGATGTGGAAAGGTCGTGGTGGGGAGGGACGAATATGTTGGGGGACGAGAGGGGCCAGAATTGAGCAGAGTAGGTAGAAGCGTGGTGAGATGAAGATATGCGTCCCTGGAAGGGATGTAGAGGGGAAGAATGTAGTGTTCAGGGATGTAGCGGGCAGGGATGAAGTGGGAAGGATGTGGCGGGGAGTGATGGCGGGAGTGCATGGCGGGGAGTGCATGGCGGGGAGTGCATGGCGGGGGGCTGGGGAGTGTGTGGCGGGGAGTGCGTGGTGGGGAGTGTGTGGCGGGGAGTGCGTGACGGGGAGTGCGTGGCGGGGAGTGCGTGGCGGGGAGTGCGTGGCGGAGAGGGGGTTGGTGGGCGGGGGGGCCAGGGGGAGCGGAGTAGGTTGAGACATGTTGAGATGGGGACGAGCGTGGCGGGCAGGGGAGGCCTCGAAGGAGCGTCGGGCCGTGGTGTGACGGGTTGGGGCTGGGGGGAAGCAGGGAGGGCGACGCCATAAAGCGTGCTCCTGCGGCGGCGCGAGGTGCAGTTGCCGCGAATCCCCAATAGAGCGCGCTGCGGACGCCACGCACGCGCGCGCTTCTTCGTTACGAGTCTCCTGGGCCTCCCCCCCCCCCGGGTGCTCAAGCCGTCCACGCACAAGACCACCGCTCGCGGCCACCAGGCCCAGCGGAAGGCGGCGACGCGTCGCCGCCCAGGACGACAGCACTGGACCACAAGCAGAGATTCCCAACCTTTTTTCTATCATCCATTCCTTTTAATGGAACTGTTTGTTTCATCAACTCCCTTACGTTTTCTCTATAATACACAATATGACTCTAAGAATTGCACTATGTGCTTTAAAGATAGCCCTTTTCTCCAATTTTCTCGTAATTATTTCGATTTTCTGCTGTCTGTCTGCTTTTGAGAAGCTGAATTTCTAATCTTAATGTCTAATCTTGTCGTCGATCCTTTTGTTACGAACGTTTAGCGAGTCATATTTTCTGTGAATAGTTAAGTTCTAAAGGTGACTAAATCTCGGATCGAAGATGAAAAGTCAAAGACTAATGTTTTAATAAAACCGGTTTATTAAAACGGTTACAAAATGTTACAAAAATCATGCTACCGTCCGTACTCGAACTCTAGTACGTCACGCTCAGGGACCCTGCAGTGATTTCAATTGATGCCCTGAGCCACCTAAGTCAGTAACAATTTTATCGACTTCTAGGAGGTCTATACCATTCACGTTGAGAACCCCTGACCTAAATGAATTTGAGATGTTATTCACCACCAGTTAAATGTTACCGATGGCAACTAATTACTTGTATGTTACCTTTTCAAAGCTCTTCGGATGATATAGTTTAAACTACAATTTGCATCTATCAGACAACAGAGCAGCCGTGCAGAATCCAAACCCGTCGCAGAATTTCCTACGGCAGGCGGGAAAATAAAATTGAAACATTTCGAAAATTGGAGCGTTGTTTTAACTTCCCGTTTCGTCATAGAATGCTCTCAGAATGTCTGCATCTGCGTTGTGAGAGAACCTTGACTACTGTGTCACTAGCCAAGAAGTCAGTTGACAAGGGTCTGCCGGCACCTTGGGTGAATGAGGGGGTTCCTGCCACTCCCGATCGTAAAAGTAGCAAAGCGACTCGGTCCATTTTCAGACGAGGTCAGCAAGGACCAACAGTAACACAAAAACTGAAGGAGGACACTAGAGTAAAGTGCAAGGTAGTGAACTCCAGTGGCGTAGTAGTAAATACTTACTACCGTGGTACCTGGCCCTAACTTGCACTTCACTCAAGATACTAGAACTTATTTGACTTTGGTGACAACAGGGACCCTGAAAGGCGTCGTTCCTTCCAGGAAAAGCGGATGGAATAACTTTTCTTGAAACATTTGCGAAAGCTCTCATTAACCGTTCCACAATATTTCCTATAAACTTAAAAGAGGAAACTCAACGTACACATTTCGTGAATTATTTCCTTTTTGATTTAGGCGATGTATAAGATATCATACACGGTCGACGCGCAGGAACTTCACGAGGTATTTTGAAAGTCGCTCAGGCTTCGTAAGTTTGTGAACTCATACAAACGAGTATTAAACTTGTTTTAAGATAAAAGTAAAACGAATAACATTATGTATTAATATAGATTTTCTTGCAATCGTTTTCACTACCTACGTGATTGTTCTCCTAATGGTGGCTATATTTAAAAAAGTTATGACATCTGATGTTGCACGAGCGAAACGTTTCGACCAAAACTCAAGCTGATATGTCTCAACAAATAGCTCGAAAAATCTATCTACGATTTTGATTGTCTAAACTTCTAAGAATGAAAAGTGTGTACACGAAAAGTTCACCCTGTGAAAAGTCCTACACTGAATCGCGGGTTGGGAGAAGGGAAGGGGAGAGACTGGGGCATGTGAGCGGTTGCTGCCGAGGTAGGCACGGGCGCTGGGCGCGCTGCAGAGATCACGAAGGGCATAGAGGCGAAGCGCCGTGAAACCGACAGAAGGGGGAGCGGGAGCACCACGACTCAAGCATGTTGCAAAGACACGAGTGAGCCGCTGCCCAGCCTATCCGCATTCAGCCAATGAGCTTCATGCACCAGTGTGCGACACATTAATACCGGAATTTTAAATGCAGCGATTTAAATGACCGCAAAAAACATTAGTATTGAAAAAACATAGAAACATTTTTTTAAAAATTGGGTATTTTATTCCAACTAAACCGTGCCATTTCTGATTGGCCACCATTAAAATACAAACGTTTTGGCATATTCAATATGTCTCTCAACACTTCTCGCTTGCCATGCCAGATGCCACGTCTGATCTGGCTTTATTGTGGTCACGTGTTTCGTGACGTGTCTGGTGCTGCGCAGAACGAGCGAACACCGGCACCCTGGAGCAGCTCAAGAGCGTCCTTGCAGCAAGTGTCGAAGGCAGCAACGCGCCCCCGGCGGAGGGGCTGCGGCTGCGGCCGCAATGCACTGAGCTGTGGAGCCGACCGCAGATGCAGCCACAGGGTTCTGAGCGAACCAGCGCGCGATCGTCACTGTTAGTGATTCCGGGAGCGTCAACTGCTAACGTCACTAGTCCCGTAAGTGTAGTGTTTGTTTCTTCTCTCGTGAGGTGGCAATGGTCTCCCCCGCTGGATGGCGAGATCCGGTGCCGGCCTACCGTTGACTAGCGGGGTATCTCCAAGCAGGTATCTCCCACCAACAGGGCACCGCCCCAGCCGCGACTAGCTTTAAGCTCCCGACCGATGTCCCGGCGTGTGCGGTGGTGTAGTGCATGTTACTGTAAGTGTGTTTGTGTGTAAGGAGAGAGGATAGGTCAACGAAGAGGAAGGAAAGATCGCGCGTGGCCCGTGGCCCGTTTGATAAAGTACTGCTCCGGCATTCGCCTGGTGTTGATCGGAGAAACCACGGAAAACTACCGATCAGAGCAGCCGGCCACTAGAATTCTCCTCCAGACAGCGACTAAATTCGACGTAATCGATAAGCTATGGTCGAAAATCCTCCCACTGTCGGAACTGGAACCTAAGACCTCCCGGTCAGAGGCACTGCAATGACATCACTTGATGCCTTGAGCCACCTCTCCCGGTTTAATGCCTCAAACTGTCAGTTCACTGAGCGTTGCTGGTGTTAGTAACCAGGAATTATAATGTTCCAATCTCCCGGTGCGCGCGTGCATGGGAGGACGAGCGTGTGTGTGCTGAGAAATGGCGGACAATCACATACGCAGAAGGAGTACGAAAGAGGATACGAGAAAGAACAGGAAATTGAGAATAGCGTGAGAGAATATGACGGAGGTTGAGAAGAAAAAGCTTCGAGGGAAAAGTGTAGTTGTATGAAGGCAACGCCTCCAAATGCGGATGAAAATTAAGGCATGCAGAAAGAGGTCGAACAGGATCTCAAATCTGGAGGTGGATCCGACGGCTGGGAAAATGTACATCAGGTGAGGACGATAGGAGGGGGGAAGACAGCGGGCGAACACAGAGAGATTGGAAAGGAAAAGGATAAGCCAGTACAAGAACACGGGAAGTATTATGAAGGTAGGAGTCTCCAAGTGTGTATGGTGAAGACGTCAGACGAGGTGCACTCAGGAGATCAAATCGTGTGAGTAGGAAGGAGATCAGGTCAGGGCGAGAGAAGGGACATGGTGATGAAAAATAGAGCAGTTCTGAAGGCGCAGGGGGATCAGAGTATTGGAGAGAAGAGATAGGTAATCGGAAGGGTGGGAAGAGGAGGGAAGTAGGGTGTGGGGGAAAAGGGGGAGCGATGAACGGGTGTGGAGGACGGAGGACAGGTAAGTGAGAGGGAGAGAAGAGGAGGGGAGTAGGATGTGATGGAGGAGAGGACAGGTAAGGGGGAGTAGTGGGAAGAGGAGGTGAGCAAGGAGTGAGGAAGCAGAGGACAGGTAAAGGGAGGGGTGGGAAGAGGAGGGGAGCAGGGTGTGAGGAAGCAGAGGGCTGGTAAAGGGAGGGGTGGGAAGAGGAGGGGAGCAGGGTGTGAGGAAGCAGAGGGCTGGTAAAGGGAGGGGTGGGAAGAGGAGGGGAGCAGGGTGTGAGGAAGCAGAGGGCTGGTAAAGGGAGGGTGGGAAGAGGGGAGCAGGGTGTGAGGAAGCAGAGGGCTGGTAAAGGGAGGGTGGGAAGAAGAGGGAGCAGGGTGTGAGGAAGCAGAGGGCTGGTAAAGGGAGGGGTGGGAAGAGGAGGAGCAGGGTGTGAGGAAGCAGAGGACAGGTAAGGGGGAGGGGTGGGATGAGGTGGGGAGTGGGGCGGAGGGGAAGCGAGGGGGTAGGCCGTGCAACTCGCGCAGAGGTTCGCATGGGGCAGCGGCCATGACGGACGGTTATTGCAGCTGCTAATGGCAGACACGCCTGTCCCGCTGCGGAGCGCCGGAAAACCTCGTGTAGCTATGATGACAGCCCTGTTCGGGCGGGCGGCGCGGGCGGCGCGCTCTGATTTGTGGGCGCGGACACTTTCTCCCTTTGTTTGCCTTCGGCGCGGCGCGGCCCGACGCGACGCCGAGGTCGAGCACGCGTGAAGTTTACTGGCCGACAACAATGTTTAAGTCATGTTGGCTTTCGACAAAATATTCCCTTCAGTACAATGCACTCCCTGATGACGCAAAATGCCATCCAAATTTCCTTTCTTTTATTGGTTTTGTATGTGTCACTGCCAAATAGCCATGCAGGCAGTGCAGACGGTAGGCATGAGCAGGCCGGGATCCCGCAAGTCAAGGAGATAACAAGTTGGGTTTGGGAAAAAAAAAAATTAACTCGAGAAAATTGTTGTCGTAATTTTATAAGGGGGTTTTTAATCAAATTTTTCCTCATAAGGAGTATGAAATGAATCAAATGGCGCTAACATTAAAATACTTCTACTGAAATTCATATTTATTGTTTTATGTATTTAGAATTGATTTTCACCTTGACTTTAACAAATGTATATAACAAGTGATAAAATACTAACTAAACGCAACAAATTTTTTTAGGGTTTTAAGCTCACCGTGAAATTGTATTACTTGAAAACTAAATACTTTTATTTAAACCTATTATTTAAAATATATTTCTCGAACTTTTGTAGCATAATGTAATTTTTGTTATTTGTTGTAATAAATTAAATAACTCATGTAGTTTCTTGATAGAACATTTTTATTTATTTACGAGGAGGTTGGGGGGCTATGTTTCAACATTGCCAAGGACGGCACTGCATGCAGGCGTATTGTAGTGGTAGTTCTTAGGACATACGTACAACCCGGTAATTTAGAAGTTGTACTGACCTGCCAAAATACCGTAAGATTTCACTTGAGAACAATCAGTATTCCGTGAGTAGTAAACATAAGTATGGTTAGGAATACGACTAAAAATAAATACCACAAACGAGAAATCAGCAAATATGGCTGATACAAAAGTATTTGAATTTGAAAAATTACTCTGGATTTCAGTGAATAACTTATCTCTCTTACACAGACACTGAAATGAGTTTAAAAACATACTAAAACACATAAAATCCTCAATCCTAGCCCCGCAGAAAAAGAGAGCTAATAGCGTTCAAATTAAATGAAAAGCTCAACATTAACTTTTTAGAAAAGTAGATGAAAAGCAGATAATATTCATTGTCACCTTCACCACTTTGTAGGCTACAGGGCATTTTAACTCTGCTCACACATTTAACTTTCCATAGTTAAAACTTCTGTATCCTCAAAAAATGTTATTCAAACAATATAAAAACGATGATAATTGGTGACAATTACGTAACACTGAAAAAACACGTTTCTGTTGTGAGCGTTTTTATTTATTCCAACATTTAAATTTCTCCCAAAATAATTGCAAAAATTTAAAATTTAAAAACCTGTGCTTTGTTTACCAGGGAATAAAACTTGACGCCGTGATGAAATACGCGTGCGTGCAGAACGGCTGGAAAAGTTTAGTGCCGCCTGATTGCAGAAAAAAACAAGCTTCGTTTACAGACTTTTTGTTTCGTGTAGAAAACGTTCAAACTCACCACATACAATGCTTTCAGACCTTTTCATAATAAACGTAAACCCTCAGAAGAATTACTAAATAAAAATGAACTTATTATATCTATTTATTAAAGTTGCCGCAATAAGCGAACAGTTATCACATATATGTAAATAGTTCATGGCGAGATGAACTGGAAATGCATCTCCAAAGTTTTGTGCAAGATCACTTACGCATGAAGAAGAGTGGACTAGTGAATAGTCTACTATATTTCAGTTAAAATTTAATCGTATCAAGTGATCAGTCGGCGTTATGAACTACTAAAACGATTTAATTAGTAACATATTGCCTGTTCTGGTTTTAAATAAGTCTGTACCTTTCTGCTTCTTTTTCGGCTATTCGATGGATCTACACTTCACGATTGACAGTTTATAAAAATAACTGAATGCACGCACTCTTGTACACAGCGTTTTGGTAATAAAATGTAGAAGAATGATCTAATGGATTCATATCATAAATCTACATGACTTTCTTAAAGAACTGATATTTTAAAACAGATTTCATTTTAAAAAAAATGCTATCATCAACATTGTACTTTTGCAAGTTGCGATAATAGAGATATTCCGAAAATGGGACCATTATCATTTTCTTTACCGTTTTATGTTACATACGAGGAAAAGAATTAACCCTTATCTGCATGACTTATTGTTTTACAATTTTCATTACACTATTTTATAATTAAATTTTTTCTCGAAATTTTGAAATGCACATGGTGACACCTTTTAGTATATGGAAAATAACTTGAAATTCTAATTGCATTTCTGCAGTTTTTAAAGTGAAAGTTTGAGCTATCTACAGGTTCGTACAGCTTGCCTATATGGCCACGCTAGGCAGATAAGGATTAAAAAATATATGGAGTGAGAGGAACCAGCTTGAGCCTTAGAGATTATTTGAAAAATCACAAAAACTGGCGAAAATTGACAAAATTTACATCAACTTTAATGTTATTAATATTGGGGTACCACAGGGTTCTAAATTAGACCCATTGCCTTCATAATATAAAAAAAGTGGCTTATTGAAATTACTGCCTAGTGACTCTGTGACGTCTTATGCAAAGGAAAGGGTTGTTACGAGTGATGGGATTAACTGGCAACTCTCAGCAATCCAAATGTGTACATATGTATACCAATTACATAAATGGATAACCTCTAATTATTTACGACGGAATATGAATAAGACTGTCTTTATAACTTGGGATATATCAAAACTGGGTCACTCGCTCAAAAAGTAAACGTCGCGGCTTTGATCTGTCAAGAGTCTCTCCCAAAGCGAAGCGATGCACACACGTGATTCGCAAACACGTCGAACAAACGGGGCAGATCCGCAGTTTCTCGTTCTACTCGGAGACTTCCGCAACGCCCGCAAGCAAAATCACTCGCGATTTCTGCTCCAAATCTAGCTATAGAATGAATAGCTACCTATCTATATATGCCTCAAAATGTGTGTCTACGGAGAGAAAGGAACCTGTTTCGACCTTATCAAGGATTATTTTAAAAAATAGCAAAGAAGAGGTGAACATTGCAACTATAATATTGTTAGTAATGGAGTACCACATGGTGCTAAACTAGGACCATTGCTTTTAATAATATACAGAGAAATGACTTCTTGAAATTACTTAAACTTACTTACTTACTGAATAAAACATTTATAACCTGGGTTTGAATCAAAACCGAGTCACTCGCTCAAAAAGTAAACATTCCGGCTCTGATCTGCCAAGGGTCTCACCCAAAGCGAAGCAATGCACACACGCGATTCGCAAACATGTCGAACAATTGGGGCAGATCCACTGTTTCTTTCTACTCGGAGATTTCCGCAACGCCCGCAAGCAAAATCACTCGCGATGTCTGCCCCAAATCTAGCTATAGAATGAATAGCTATCTATCTACATATGCCTCAAAATGTGTGTCTACGGAGAGAAAGGAACCTGTTTCGACCTTATCAAGGATTATTTAAAAAATCGCAAACAAGTGGTGAACATTGCAACTATAATATTGTTAGTAATGGAGTACCACAGGGTGCTAAACTAAGCCCATTGCTTTTACTAATATACAGAGAAATGACTTCTTGAAATTACTTAGGAAATTAACTCGTAACTGTCACCAATGCAAATGTCTATACATAAGAGCCTAGACTCTTATAATTTTGGAAGGAATGCGAATGAAACAGCATTTATAACCTGGGTATATATCAAAACCGAGTCACTCGCTCAAAAAGTAAACATTCCGGCTCTGATCTGCCAAGGGTCTCACCCAAAGCGAAGCAATGCACGCACGCGATTCGCAAACACGACGCACAATCGGGGCACTTGCACAGTTTCCCGTTCCCCTCCAGGGTTCCCGCAGCGGCCGAGGCAGCGCCACTCGCCCTGCGCCCGAACGGGCCAGAGCGCGTGCGAAGGAGCGCCGCCTCCAGTGATGAGGTGTCTTCCAATGGCGGAAATCCGCATCCAACTCCTCTCGCACTCGCAACTGCCGCCCAACTTCCGCAAAGTGTATTCACGGTTAATTTGATCGTCTGAGACAGAGGCGATCGGCGGACCGCAACAGTTTAGCGCCTTCGCAACGGACGGGGGGTGCGGGTGGGTGTCCGTTCCAACTTGCAGAAATTCGACCCTTTGAGGCGCGAGGGAGAGCGAGCTGCGGCGCGCCTAGCCCCCACCCTCTCCCCCACCCCGCCCCCACTGCTGCCACCGCAGCAACGCCGCGTGTTCATTAGTTGGCTGATGTGTACAACGACGCAAAGAAGCTGCAAAGTTACCACACAACTGAGGAAGCAAATTTCAACTTTTACTACAGCACTCACAACCACATACACAACAATTATATTGGAAAGAGCTATATATTACATTCTTTTGCATTGCTCTTTGAGTTTCACAATTGTTAAGGGAAATTAGGGTTCTCAGGATCAAGTAATATGTGCAGCAGTGATCAATAACAACTCAAACAACTTGTAACGAAAAAGCGCTTCTCAATCCTCGTCTCAAACCAGTAACACGATGTTCAAAGGTTCTGCTTACACAGAATGTCATTACTGCTATCTACAGTGGAGAAGTCTACAGACGTTTCACTACAAAGCTAGCGAGTCGGCAGGTGGTTCGATAGGTCGATACGTTGGTGCCATGACACCGAGAGGTTTGAGTTGGCCCCTCCCCCTGAAAGCATCGGCGCCTACGAGGTGGGGGCGAGAACGAGAGCGAGATGGAGGGCGAGGGCGAGAGCCAGAGCGAAGCTGATATCGAGGACGAGGTAATGGGGATGATGGAGGTTGAGCATGAAGGTGAGTAGAGGGAGAGCATGGGCGATGGTAAAGGTGAAGGTGAAGGCGAGAACGAGATCGAGAGCTAGAGCGAGGCTAATGGCGAGGGTGAGTGCGTGGCGAGAGAGGACGAGGGGTGGGGCGAGAACGAGAACGAAGGCGAGTGCGAGTGTGAGGGGGAGGGCGAGGGCGAGGGCGAGGGCGAGGGCGAGGGCGAGGGCGAGGGCGAGGGCGAGGGCAGGGCGAGGGCGAGGGCGAGGGCGAGGGCGAGGGCGAGGGCGAGGGCGAGGGCGAGGGCGAGGGGAGGGCGAGGGCAGGGCAGGGGAGGGCGAGGGCGAGGGCGAGGGCGAGGGTGAGTGCGAAGGCGAGGGCGAGGGCGAGAGCGAGGTCGGGAGGCGGCGCAGGGAGCGAAAGGGTGAGGACGCAGGGCGCCGCAGCGAGCAGCCTCCGTCTGGTATCGATCCCGGCGCTTCAGCGAGTGGTGGCCGCGCCGCGTCGCTTCCGCTCTCCGCCCCCCCATCAGCTGCCCCCTACGACACGTTTCTTACAGGCATCGCTAGACGCGGTGTCACCCGGGTGGTAGCTTTTAGTGCCGTGCTTTCCTTCCCCATCTTATCTACTGCTTAAACTGGTTCTGCAATAGTGTACGTTCTCAGCAAAGTTAGAAAAATAATTCAGATAAAGTAAATTCTATTTAATTTCAATTATACCATTTTTATTTCCTTTTAAGTTTAATTACATTTATCAACTTTGTCGCAAGACAAATTTAACGTAAATGATATTAATGCCGCAATAAAAGTTATTAGAACACAAATGTAATAATGCTGCTAAAATGTTTAGAAGTAGAAGTTCCCGACTGGCCTCCAGAAAGGAATAGCAAGGTAGTACATGTACGTATAGTATGTGTGTGTCTGTGTATGCGGGTAAGGAAAGGACGAGGATGAAGAAGCAAAGATCGCGCGCGGTCCGCTTGTTAAGGTACCGCTCCGGTATTCACCTGGAATTGACGGGAGCAACCCCAGAGAACTATCGACCAGGGCATCCGACCGCTAGGATTCTTCTCCAGATAGCGAGGGATTGAATTGGACCGCGCTAGAGCCGAAATTCCACCACTACCGGGTCTCAAATTCGTGGGCTTCTCAGTCAGAGGCAGTGAAAACAGTTGTCACCCTGAGCCATGTAATGGCTCCTGTTTGATAAGCCTTTTTTTAAATGACCCTTTTTTTTAATTAGTATTGTTTCTTTTTCTGTCATTTTTAAAGCATTTTCGCCCATTTCGTCAATTTAATATCATTTTAATGATACTTGTTTCACTTCATATTTATTCGTTGCAACAAATGTTCTCCACATCATTCCTGAGTAGCCAATTCGATATCTTCGTCAGAACGTGTAATGTCAGCCCTTATGAGTATGTGATCTAAGGTTCCTGTGACGATAATCAGCGCCATTGTCGGTTCGGCCGATTTCGGGATAACTAAAGTCACAGGTTTCGTGGTTCAAACTGAATTTCGTGATGAACTGTCCAAACCAAACGTCTGGAAGCGAAGTTTTCTGAATGAAAAGAAGAAGCTTTGATTACATCTGTAAAATAATTCAACAGCTAGTGTTGTTCATATGAACTGGTTTTGATCAAATTTTTTTACGTAATTTTTGTTTGCTTTCAGGGCATTTAAAAAATGTAAAAAGCATTTTATCGATTGATTGTTAGTGATTCCGCGCGTCTCAACTACTGAGGTCAGTCCAGTAAGTCTAGTGCAAGTTTTTCATCGCGATGTGGCGGTCATCTTCCCCCACTGGAATGCGTGATCCGGCGCCGAACTACCGTCGACTAGCGGAGTTTTCGCCATACAGGTATCCACCATCGGGGGACAACCCCGACCGGGACAAGTTCTAAATCCCAGACCGGTCTCCCGGGATGTGTTGAAGTGTAGAGCATGTTAGTGTAAGTGTGTGTGTAAGGGGCGAGGATAGGACAAGAAAGATCGCGCGCGGTCCGTGGCCCGTATGTTAGGGTACTGCTCCGGCATTCGCCTGGCGTTGATCGGAGAAACCACAGAAAACTACCGATCAGAGCAGCCGTCAACTAGATTTTTCCTCCAGAAGCGACCGAATTCGACCTAGCTGCAAAGCTAGTGTCGAAAATCCTCCCGCCGTCGTGACTCGAACCTAGGACTTCCCGATCAGAGGCACAGCACTGCCATCAGTTGATGCACTGAGCCGCCTCTCCCGGTCTGAACTGATTGTAATCCAATTTTGTTCGTAATTTTTGTTTGCTTTTAGGGCATTTAAAAATGAATTGAAAAGCATATTATTGATCATTTCTAATGATGTTTTAGGACATCAAAATCTGCCCGCTACTGATTCCATGGCTGAGGAGGAGAAAGAGGGAGTCGCCTGATTCCGTGCGAGCACCGGGAGCGGTAGCTCAGTGTATCAACTGATGTCACTGCAGCGCCTCTGACAGGGAGAGCCAAGGTTCGAGTCCCGATGGCGGCAGGATTTTCGACACTAGCTTGTCACGTAGGTCCAATTCATCGCTGTCTGGAGGAGAATTCTAGCGGCCGACTGCTCTGATCGGTAGTTTTCCGTGGTTTCTCAGATCAACACCAGGCGAATGCAGGAGAAGTACCTTACCAAACAGGCCAGGGATCGCGCGCGATCTGTCCTTCCTCTTCCTTGTCCTATCCTCTCCCCTTACACACACACTTGCACTTACATGCACTACACTACCACATATCCCGGGCGACCGGTCGGGAGCTCAGAGCTTGTCCCGACTGGGGCGGCGCCCCGCTGGTAGGAGTCTTGGATAGGGGGAAACCCCACCAGCCGACGGTAGGTCGGCGCCGGATCTCGCCATCCAGCGGGGGAAGATCACCGCCATCTCCGGAGAAAAAACTGCACTACACTAACGGGACTAATGCCCAAAGCAGTTGACGCGCCAGGAAACACGAGAAAATCAATCAAGCAATCAACCGTGCGGGTGAACGCAGTGAGTGCGAGGCCGTGGTGCCGGGCCGCGCCGGGCCGCGTCGCGGCGGTCGCCCGGCGGGGTCGCCACTGCGGCGGGGAAGCGCTAGTTGGGAGCGCCGCCGCAAAAAAGGGCCTGGCAAGCGAGAGGACCCGCGACCTCCGCCGCCCGCGCCGGGGCCCCGATAATCGCCCTGGCGTCTGGACGACGCCTGCGCCGCACTCGCATTCAACAACATTGGACGACCTGCCGAAATTATTAAATATTATTGACTCTCTTTTTCTCTTTATTTTCTACTTATCTTCTTCTTTCTCTTTTCCATACTTTTTACTTTCTTGTAAACATACGTATATAAGGGACTAATATACGTAGTGTAGAGAAAGTTATGTAATGCTGCGGAAAATCGACTTCGAGATTTCAGAGGAAATACGCGTTTGGAGGGGTCTCCTGATACTGAAAAAGTGTTGTTTTTTTTTCTTCAAAACGTCTGTCCGTCTGTCTGTGAACACTGCTAGCGTCTAAATCACACGTACGATCTTTTCCAAATTGAATAAACTCCCTGTCCATCTGGATCTAGACACTTTCTCTCCTACTGCTTGCGCAAAATACAGAAAGTATTGTTATGCTGAGGGTAAAACTTCGATTTTTTGACACAAGAACTCTCATTGCCAGACGCTGGTAATAAAAAAGAGCATAAGTGTTGTTCCTATGTACGAAGTAAAATACTTATCTAACACGCTGTGTAGTCGAAACCAAGTTTGGTGAATCCTTGATGTCGAAAAAGCGATTGACGGCAAAGGGTCTGTCTGTCTATCAGTCAGTCTGTCCGTCAGTCCAAGTGAGCAACGCTACCTGCTAAACTGTATGCAGAATGTTCACCAAAATTCACATTCCCCGATAGATCTCACTCAGGTCGCGGCCATTTTAATTTGTCGCGGTTATTTTGAATTTTTGCGGTACTTTTCATGACGACTCAACATTTAAATTTTTTTTAAAAAATGGCTTCAAACATTTGTTTTCAGATATGTTCAGATTGTTTCTCAGATAAAGCTAAAGGCGTGTCAAGAAAAAGTATTTTTTAAACAATTATATTTTCAAAAACATTCATTTTTCCCTCGTATATAACAAAGAACTGTAAAGAATTTGGTGTTGGTCTAATTTTTGACAAACTCTCAAATTGCAATAATAAAATTACAATTCAAAATTTTTATTTGTAAATTTGTTTCATTGATCTCTATTCGTAGAAAAAGTTTACAGCATAAATGTGAAAATTTTTGAAAAACAAAAAAATGACGATAAAACTATTATTCTTTTGAAATAATTGTTGAAGAGAGAGTATTAAAAAAAACATCTAGTTTCACTAATAAAAGGGTGAGAAAGTTTTGAATAACAGTTGTACCTTTTCAATTTTCGGAATTTCAGAATTAATGAAAACCGAACTTTTATCATATTATTCGCGGAGTTTCATCTATTTATGAAGAAATTTAAGAATTTTAAATTTTCAAAATTTGATGATTTGAAAACAGTTCCCAACTCGCCACACAAGGTGATTTTTCAGCAAGTCGTTAGAGCAGTAACTTTCTCACATCGAATGCGTGACGGGACCAAGTTAACCGACTTAAGCAAAAATTATAGTGAGCTGCCCGTCGGTAACCGTTAGTCATGTAGGAGGCATAACTCTCACTGAAACGTTTAGCGCATCTGCATTAGATATTTATTTATATGGAAATTGCAAAGAGTTAACCGATGGTAGGTTGCTAACACTTTTCTTCTGTAACCCTTCTCTGCACACACCATATTAGCTGCAATCACGAGAAATGGTAGATTTTTGTGCGATTAGTGCTTCTAGTATTTTCCGTGAAGTGATCGGAGTACAAAGGTCAGATCCTAAAGAGAGACAGAGAACTCTTCACGGAACAAAGCTTCTACAGTCGGAATTACGTAACCGTTACTGAACGCGCGGGACACGTTCAGGTTGAAGTGTTTGGAAACTCGAGTCCTGTCCGGATAAGGTATAACGAACGCCATGCCCGAAAGCGAACAAGCGACGAGGAAGGTCGCGTAATTTGCGAGACACGCGATCCACAGCGAGGGCGGGCAGAGGGGCCTGGACGTGGTGGTGGTCGTGGTGGTAGCGGTTGCGGCAGTCACGTGGTCGATGGAGGTATCAAGGGAGAGCTGCAAGCAGCAGGGTCGGGGACAGCGGGGTCGGGGACAGCAGGGTCGGGGACAGCAGCGTCGGGGACAGCAGGGTCGGGGACAGCAGGGTCGGGGACAGCAGGGTCGGGACAGCAGGGTCGGGGACAGAGGGGGCGGGGACAGCAGGGTGGGGACAAGGTCGGCGGAGGCGAGGGTATCAGATGATGAAGGGGGGGGGGGAGAGGGGGGGTGCAAAAGGGGTGCGGCGGGGGAGAAGCGGGGGCCCAGTTGGGGTGGTAGTGGAGGGGCCGGGGAAGCGGGGTGGCAGGAAAACTGGGCACGAGGGAGACGAGAGCGGCAGGTGGCGGAGCGTGGGAGCCCTGGGTGACGGAGGTCAGGGCTGCGGAGAGGCGGAAATGGTTGGGTGACAGTAGACAAGTGAGCTGGGAGGGGCGGTGCGCACGGGTCGCAGGGGATCGGAGAGGCCGGGTTGCTGAAGTGGCAGGGGCACGGGGTGCGGGGTTCCGTAAGGGGAAGGGAGGTGGCAGGGGAGACGGGGCCGGGGCGGCGAGGGCGGCGAGGGCGGCGAGGGCGGCGAGGGCGGCGAGGGCGGCGAGGGCGGCGAGGGCGGCGAGGGCGGCGAGGGCGGCGAGGGCGGCGAGGCGGCGAGGGCGGCGAGGGTGGCGAGGGCGGCGGGGGCGGGAGGGGGTGGGACAGGGGAGTCTCGGGTGGGGATGACAGGGGAGCTGGTGGCACGGGGGAAGGCGAGGGCAGCAGGGCGCGCGGCGCGAGGCGCGGGGCGCGGGGCGCGGGCGCGGGGCGCGGGCGCGGGGCGCGGGGAGCGGGTCGCGGGGCGCGGGGCGTGGGGCGCGGGGCGCGGGGCGCGGGGCGCGGGGCGCGGGGCGCGGGCGCGGGGCCGCTATTTGGAGCGGAAGACGCGGACTCGGAGGGGAAAAGGCGCCTCCAGTCACGTCACTCTCGGAAACTCCACCCGAGTCCATAAATTACCCAGTACAACTCACAGTCGCCCACTCTTTCGCTTCCAGGGCAATTACCTTCGGGACACGCACATGTGCTTTCCTCGAAGTGGTGATACGCAACTTAATTGAACCGTCTCTCTGACTTTCAACTTTAGCAATGTAGAATCGATTTTTTCATTGTCTACATTATCTAGTATTTCCTTCTAGCTTCAGGTTAAGTATGTATGTAGTTCGGTCTGATACAATCTCTCATCTTCCTAGTAATTCTTTACATAACGTACTCATTGAATTTACATGTGAATTCTAACAATAGAGACTACATTAACCTTCTAGTGGGAACATAATTTTTGTCTCAAGGGAATATCGGCTCAGAGGCAAAAATTACGAAAATGCATCAATGACTCATCTTTTAATCATGGAATTAAGAAAAGATGCCTTCTTTTCCCATACATGTTCTTAGTAAAAACACTATAAAAAGATTGTGAATTTTACTATCTTTGAGAAAACAACAATTGTTTTCTTGTCTTTTCGCATACTCATTGTCAGACTACCTATAGGTAACCATAGTCAATATTTTTTAATTAACATAAAATCCATGAAACTCTTCCCAGAAAATTATTTCAATAGTAAGTACAAATCAATTCAATAAATTAATCTGCTTGAGAAGCAGAGTTTAAATC
Organism: Teleogryllus oceanicus; assembly: GCA_964035755.1. Classification (NCBI taxonomy): domain Eukaryota; kingdom Metazoa; phylum Arthropoda; class Insecta; order Orthoptera; family Gryllidae; genus Teleogryllus; species Teleogryllus oceanicus. The sequence goes on from CAXIVR010000003.1 coordinate 84,412,992, forward strand.
GTGTATTTGTCGGAAACATCTGTTTCAAAATTAGATACCAACTGTGGGAATCTGCTTGTGATCTGCTGCATCGGCAGCATCTGCTTGTGAAAGAGACATCGACAGTTTCAAAAAATAATATTTTGCACGGAATGGTCACACGTGTAACGTACCACAAGGCGGCCAGAGCTCCGAACTTCCTAGAGTGCCGGGGCTGACGGTCACATGGGAACGAAAGACCGGAGCGGTAGCTCAGTGCATCGACTGATGGCACTGCAGCGCCTCTGACCGGTAAGTCCTAGGTTCGCACTCCCCACGGCGGCAGGATTTTCGACACTAGCTTTTCAGCTATGTCGAATTCAGTCGCTGTCTGGAGGAGAATTCTAGTGGCCGGCTGCTCTTATCGGTAGTTTTTCGTGGTTTCTCCGATCAACACCCGGCGAATGCCGGAGCAGTACCTTAACAAAAGGACCGTGCGCGATGTGTCCTTCCTCTTCCTTGTCCTATCCTCTCCCCCTTTACACACACACTTACACTAACATGCACTACACTACCACACATTCCGTGAGACCGGTCGGGAGTTTAGAGCTTGTCCCGGCTGGGGGGGTGCCCCGCTGTTGGCAGAGTCCTGTTTAGGGGGAATACTCACTAGCCGACGGTAGGTCGGCGCCGGATCTCGCCATCCAGCGGGGGAAGATCACCGCCATCTCCCGAGAAAAATCATGTACTACACTAACGGGACTAATGATCAAAGCAGTTGACGCGCCCGGAAAGACGAAAAAACAAACCAAACGAAACTAAATCATATGGGAACGAACAAAGGCCGGTGAATAACAAAGTTTTTGAGATGTGGGTCTGTAGAGGAGCTGTGGCACCCCATGGCGCAAGGCGGCAGGGCAGCGGAGACTGACCCCGGTGAGCGGCCATGTGGTCCTAGCAGCCACCCGCACTCTTCAGAGAGAATAGAGGGTGGGGGATGCTGTGAGTGCCAAGAGGTTAGCGGAGTCGAGGAGAAGAAGAGTTCGTTTTGAGATTGCCTCGCGTGCGGACGCAACTGCTGCCCCGGGAGGCGGAGGTGTATTCCTCGTTCGCAGCACTGGGTGTCTGGGCACCGGCGCGGTAAAGCGTCTGGGTGGAGGATGCACTAGCCTAGACACGGGGAGCAGTGTGCGTGAGAGTCACGGAGGTCGATTGCGAACGTAACCCCAGAGCTGTAAATAGTGCAACTCTTGTAAATAAATAGATTGTAAAGGTAGAGCTCGTGTCGGTGTTGTCATTTCGCTACCACGAATCCACAAAGCGACAGCTAAGTTGTCCCTCTCTTCTTGAAGGTTATAACTTGAAGGAATATTGATAGCGTACTTTATTGCTCCCGGTAATAACAATACAAACTGTGTCAGCTTGTCAGGCAGAAACTCCCACCAGTCAGTGTCATTATTCATAAATAAAAGATGAAGGAAAATACAGTACACCCTCATTAGCACGAACTCGCTTAAAACGAATTTTGCCTTAACATGTACAAACCTTGGGTTCCGGCAAGGGATTACGGTAATATGGGCATTTATAATACTCGGATAACACGAATTTTATAACTGAACTCTTTTTCGATCCCTTGGAATTCGTGTTATGAGGGTTTACGCAGTAAGATTTCCTAATGTACGAAAATACTATTGTAACTGCTTTGTTGTTAGAAGGTCTTAATGACATGATATAGGATATTATAGTTAGATTTGCAAAGAAAAAATTTCCTATTCAACTCTATTTGTTTTGAATCGATGCGGAATTAATTAATCACGATTTATCCACTTTTTAAAATATTACACTAGTTACATAATGTTTTGAAATTAATATGAAAACAATTGTTAACCAGAAACGACCTTAATTTTGTAGTGGACATATTCTGAAAGACGTCTTCTCAGGAAATGCGATATCGTAAGGTTTCCATCAGTAAGGTTTTCAAGAAGGTGAGATTTCATCTTCCTCTAGGAGAATGCGCACAGCTCTTCAATAATTCTTCGGTATACTCCAGAACACAAATGACGCCGTTTTTTCCTGCTTCACAATTCCGCCCTCAGACCACCTCATTTTCCTTTATATCTTCTCCCCGCACGAATATTGCTCCGTTAATATCACGATGCCATCACCGACGTCGAAACCGTTTTGACTTCCGGCGACTGCCAAGTCACTGCCGCGCGCTGTTTGAGCAGGCGATGGACGGAAGGCGACGACGGCCGGAAGTGGCGCTGCAGGCAGCGCTTCCGCGGGCGAAAGAAGCGGCGGCGGAGGCAACACGGTAAACGCATTACGGCGCGCGCGACAACTTGGAGAGAAATGATAAACGGCGCTGCCAGTCAACAAAATTATCTAGAAAACGTCATTTGCGCCGGAAGTTGGCAGAGAGCGGCCTTCGCGACGAGCCGCCGGATCATTCAATTACTCTCCGGCAGATTGCGCAACTTCCGCCAGCAAAGTGCGCTGCCATCGCCGCCCACGCGATCTGCTTTGAGGGGGGGGTGAAGGAGGAAGGGAGATGAAGTGGTGGCAGCAGACGAAGTGCATACAATCACCACTGAACCTTTTTCTTTCTTCTCTTCAATTGTATATTAACCTAACCTAACCTACAGTGTGTAAAAGAGTGTGTATATAGTGTAGTAGGAAGAAAAAATGGAAAGCAGTAGCTCAAGATAAGTTATGGTGGAAGAGAAAATGAGAAGCGTTATACCTACAAAATAGGTAATAAGGACTAAATATTTTGTTGGATTTTGTTATTTTCATTACCGTATTTCTGAAAAAACGATCAGTGAAAAAAGTTTCTTAGTCTCAAGTTTAAGGTTAATAGTTTGTAGTATGTGACAATGACGACTCGTACTTAGATGGCACGGTTGCCCAGAAAATGAAAAAGATCTCGTAATATGTTACAAATATACAATTTTCTTTTAATGACATTCAATTTTCAAGATACTGCAGCACGATCTTGGCTCTTGGCTGCATTACTGGATTTGGTGAATTTATTCTTTGGCACTTCGATTTAACACGAGGAACATACGGCCTTTCGGTAACGCAACCAGACTGCTGTCGCTGTCGCGCTCCGCGGCGACGGAGTAAGTCGCAGGGGAATACCCATATTCTGTCTTCATCTGACTCGCTGCTACGTAGTTTTATGAATTTCGCTTGTTATTCAAAGTACACAAGTTCAGTCACATATTGACGATATTCAATGCATTGTTGGAAAGTTTTGGGGAACATTTGGAAAACATTTGGGGAAATTATTTTCATTTTATATTAGGTTTGTCGATTCAAAACGTACAGTACACTTGATAAGTTTTATGTGGGAAGGTGGCCGTTCTGGATGGATGTCCCTTAGTGTCTCGCGGAAGCCAGTGTAGCTGCAGCTGGCCAGCGGTTTGCGAACGTTCTTGTGAATACGAATGTGTGTCGAAGATCTTTCGTTTTTGTCAATTATAGCAGGGTAGTGAAGTTTCCGAAAGAAAATAATTATGTTTGTGTGAAACATGTCGAAGTAAAAGTACTTGTTGCAATGTGCTGGCGTCGAACTTATGTGCCCAATGGAAGTCAAAGCCATAACCGAATGCGCCAGAGGTTTACATGCGCGGACACGACTCATAAACTTAGGTATGTAGTGTTTCAATATAGGCTTTTATTTCACTTAGTTTAAATTGATTTCATTTGCTTAAATTTTTTATAATGTATTTGTATTTTGAATTTTCAAAATTACATTTCCATCACTCGATGGAGGTGCAACCTCCAGTCTCTTAGGGCACCAGCCGCCTGGATGTGATAGAACAGAAACTGTGACAGTAGTCTGTGATAGTAGATAAAGGTGTATGAAACACACTGACATAATAAAGAAATGTGATAGCAAAATATGTGAAAACTCGAAAGTATAAGTATTTATGTGGGTAAAGTCTCAAGGGTTTAATGAAATGCTACCAACCCCTAGCAACAGAGTAGACTGGTGTGATGCATGCTCTACAGCTGTTCCTGAAACTTAAGGAGGCCTATGTCCGCAAGAGGTTGAATGGACTGTAATGATAATGATTTAATTAAAATTGCAGCTCATAAGTTCTATATCATCATTTACTATTCTAACAAGAGAAAGCTTATGACATATTTACTAACATTCATAAGTTTAGTATCGATTATTTACTATCGATGTTATATTTAACAAGAGAATGCTTTATCTTCCTTTATTGTGTAGTTCACAATTTTACAAGGGATTTCTGATCTAAGCAATGATCAGAAAACGTCTTTTTTTCTTTTTCAACTTATATCATTCAAGATGACTTCTCTAAGTCTTCTTGCACCATAAAAACCTTTACAGCCTTCTTTTAGTTTAATTGGAGATAAATGGTTCTTTTGTATGTGTCTAAACCTTTGTTAATTATTGATGCAGTATTAATACTGAACAATAATTGTTGCCGTTATAAGTTTACAAATTATTATTATTATTATTATTATTATTATTATTATTATTATTATTATTATTATTATTATTATTAAATATTATTGGTTTTTATTCTACATTTACCCTCGTTTAGTTTGGAAGAAGTCTCAAAACAATCAGAAATCTGGATACACACATATTAGCCTATTCTGACAATATCCCCTTCAAGCTTTTACAAGATAATAAGAATAATCAAAAGCCGTGGCATTGATAAAAATGAATCAATAATTAACAATGACAAGATTTACATCTAGAATTCACCTCATCTCATTTTCTTTCACACAATCAACTCCCCAACCGCAAGCGGGGACTGAAGCGCGACGTGGCACAGAGGCTAACGGAGGCACTCAAAGGCCCAAAATTTCCACCCAAATATTACAGCCGCGCAGGAAAACCTTTGTAGGAAGAAATCCCGTCACCGATTTACAAAACAAAACACGGCGTCTTCTCCCGCAGCGGCCATGAAAAGGCGGCGCGGCTCAGAGACAAGCGCGCAGCGCCGCCGCCCCCGCCACCGCCGCATTGCGTACACAACAGATGAGCGCCGCCGCCCGCCGGCGCCGCTGTGACGGAAACAGACGCGCAGCGCTCCGCGTAATGAACACGCCGGCGCTGCCAACTGCGACAGATGGAAACAATGGCAAAGCGCACCGCACCTGGCGCGGCCGGCACAGCTTCGCCCCCACACTCCTCTCCCAACTCCCTTCTCTCCTCTCCCAACTCCCTCCTCTCCACTCCTCTGCTCTTCTCTCCGCTCTTCACCCCTGCTTCACCCTGCACAGCCCTCCTCCCTACCCGCGCACCCCGCCTTGTTTCACCGTTTACCCTCCCCTATCCCCAACGTTCCTCTCCTTCCGCTGCGGCTTCTCCCAACCCCCCTGCCCGCCCCCCACACTGCTCGCTCCCTACCCCACCGCCTATCCACCACACCACCTTCTCTACTATCCGCAACCGTTCTTCCTCTCCCGCTCCGAACCCTCACCCCCTGCCCGCCCGCCCCGCCACTCTCTCCACTCTACCTCCAACCGTTCATTCTCTCCCTGAGAGCTGCTCCGCTCGCTCCCATCCCTCACTTCCTGCTCCATCCTCTCCACTCTATCCCCAACCCTCACCCCCACGCCCTACCCTCCCATCGGCCGTGTTCGCCCCTCCCGACCGCGTGCCCGCCGCCCACCCCGCCCGCGGCTGCGGTTGCGCCGCGGCCGCCGCCCGCCCCGGCGGGGCGCGACGAGCCGGCGCGGAATCGCGCTCACGCGGCACGCCTCGCACGCGGACGCGCCGCTCGGCGTTGGAGCCACCGCCAGCGCCAGGCCGGCTGCAGGAACCTATTACGCCAATGCTACCTGCGCCACAGCGCGGCTCTTCAATTCAAATGAGCGAGGAGAGTAGCGATTCTCAAATGATACGGCCCGCTTTTGTGGAGCAGGGAATCAATTGATGTCGCTGCAGTGTCTCTGACCGGGTTGAGTGATTGATTTTTTCATGTTTTCGGTCGCGTCAACTCTTTGGTCATTAGTCCTGTTAGTGTAGGGCATGCTTTTTCTCGGGAGATGGCGGTAATCTTCCCCCGCTGGTTGGCGAGATCCGGAGCCGACCTACCGTCAGTTAGTGGAGCTTTTCTCTAACCAGGACTGTCCCACCAGCGGGGCACCTCCCCAACCGGGACAAGCTCTAAGTTCCCGACCGATCTCCCGGAATATGTAGCAGTGTAGTGCATGTTAGTGTAAGTGTGTGTGGAAGGGGAGAGGATAGGACAAGGAAGAGGAAGGACAGATCGCGCGCGGTCTGTGGCCCGTTTGTTAGGGTACTGCTCCGGCATTCGCCTGATGTTGATCGGAGAAACCACGAAAACTACCGATCAGAGCAGCCGGCCGCTAGAATTCTCCTCCAGACAGCGACTGAATTCGACCTAGCTGAAAAGCTAGTGTCGAAAATCCTGCCGCCGTCAGGACTCGGACCTAGGACCTCCCGGTCAGAGGCGCTGCAGTGACATCAGTTGATGCACTGAGCTACCGCTCCCGGTTCTCTGACCGGGAGGTGTCGGGGTTCCACTCCCGACGGTGGCAAGATTTTCGTCGCGCGCTACATAGCTAGGTCGAGTTCATTGGCTGTCTGGAGGAGAATTCTAGCGACCGGCTGCTCTGATCGGTAGTGTTCAGTGGTGTCAACGATCAACACCAGGCGAATGTCAAAGAAGTGCCCTTGGTAAACGGGCCACCGACCGCACAGACCCTTCCTGTTCCTATCCTTACACCTTACTTACACACACACATTGTGTATGCAGCACACACGTCGAGAGCATAGAGCTTGTCCCGGCTGGGGCGGTGCCTCCCTGGTAGGAGATATCTGGTTGAGGAAAACCTCACAAGCCTACGTGTAGGTCGACACTGTATCTTGCCATCTAGCGGAGGAAGATCACAACCTCCTCCCGTGATGAAAACATGCACTACTCTTACAGAACTAATTATCTTTGCACATGCCGTAAACACTAATCAGTCAATCAAATATCAAACACAACTGATATTTGAAGGGTTTAGGGGTAAAAAGTGTTAACCCACACGAAAATGCATTCGATATTGAAGCAAAGGAATGTTTAGGTTTGACGCGTTTAAGATATTTATTTCGTAAAAGGATAACCATCGGGAGCAATTTACACATTTGAACCTAACATTTATCTATTCGACTACCACACAGCTGATCATAGCTGATCACATACAACATCAAAAACATCTTTTACACCGAACCCTTTGTTTTACTCTCTAAAACCTCACTTTGTGTTTGGAATCGGAACTGCAAAATAAGCTGTTGAGAAAGTCAGTGTTTCACGCCCTTATTCTCACTCATCTAGATTTTATTCAGCATCAGTCAGTCATATCCAGTTCGCTAATCTCTGAGTATCATCAAATGAATATCTATGAGGGTAATGCACCAACACCACGAAATCAGACTCTGAAATGATAGAGCACTATGAATCGCTAAGGAATTAAAAGTAAATTACGCTGGAATGACATTATCTGAGCTCTTTGATGTTTAACACTAAAGATATCTTATTTATGAATTTGGCCCTTTTCCAGCTCCCCAGTAAGGTTTTGGTAGAACCTGGCAAAACAAGATCACACAGGTTCCTTATCAAATAGGAAACTGTTCTTTATCAAATACGAATTTTCCAATAACTGCTTGATTACATTAATCCAGAATATTTATTCATGGGAGACTTCGTTTTTGGCATTCTAGAATCACAATCCTAATAGCTGGCTATCAGCATCGCAGTTATCTGTATTAATAATAATAATAATAATAATAATAATAATAATAATAATAATAATAATAAATTTAATAATTTGGTATTGTACGTATTCATTAATTTTATTTGGTACTTTCTTGTCAGATACTAAACGTTAGGGCACAATCTCATGATTAAAAGGTATACATTCGTAGTTTCTAAAGAAAGAAATTGAACACAGATTACATCATTTTAAAACTACAAAACAGAAAAGGAGCCCCATCACAAGCGGCAACATGGGTGTATCTTTTCCAGATGCAGTCACAATGTGACAGCCAATTTCCAGGACTCTCTCTCTTTTTCACTTTGCTCTCTAACAGAAGGCCGAAACGGAAGTCCGAATTCACCCTGACAGGTGACTTAATACCTCCAAATTCCTCTCGGCTGTCGTCCAGAATCTTCCGATCGAACCGTGTTCTTTTTGCTGCTTTTATCTTAGAAGATTTCACGAACGACAACACAAACAATAACGAAGTTTGATTTTGTAGCATCTTCTGTAAATAAAAATCGTCCTAAGATAAAATCAACTGTCTTCAAATATTGGCGACGATGGACGTGATGGTTTAGGAGAACAGTTCATCCAGTACAAAATCTCTTGGTGAAATGTCCCTTCGAGGCCATGATATCATTGAAGCAATCGTTGACTTGAGCCTAATATGGCTAATAAAAAATATGAAACCTGGGATATCGGAAGGATTCCTTATTTAGTTTTATTTTTAGTTCAGATTTTCGATCCGAACTGCAAATATGTGCATTCGGTTTGGAGTCAAATAGTTGCGGCAATAGCTTGAACTCGTACATACGTGGACAGGATATTTTGCTTTTATCTTGTTCATTATTTGCAACTTCTGTCAAAATGGAAATAAAACAATGCAGCAAGGAAAGGAGTGCATAAGCATAATAAGTTAATGATGCAAAAAATGTAGAATATTTAGCAAACACGATTAACTCGAAAGACAGCAATTGTGTATTTCATCCTCTCAGATTTATTAAAGGGGAATAGAAGCATTGTAATAGTCGGTTAAATATTTCTAAAATAAATTAGATGACAACTATTTCTTTTACTTGTAATTTTGTACCGACGTAATGTAGTATATGAGCAGCGTGATATTTTTCTAACACATTGAGTCATTACTGACAAATATAAATTGATTCATTCCTTCGGTGGGATCTTCGATTATTATAAAATATTTCCATGGCGAAATGCTAGCATGCGAAGGGCGAATTTCAATCAGAACGAGAAAGGAATTTCGCGGATTTCATGACAAGCAAATATTTATTCCCGATCGACTGCAGCAATCAAATGTTTTTCCAATGTTATTTCCGGACAAGAAAAGCGAGCGCCTCTCTCCTTTGAACGGAACTGGTCTTTTAATATATCACGAACAAATCTTACGCGTTATGATTTCGGAAACCAGAAACGTTTTAATCTCCTTTCCCCCCTTCCTCTTCACAGTCTTGATTGCCTTGGCGCTCCATCTCATTTCTGATAGCTCAGTAAGGGAAAATACAAATTTTTAGATATTTGTTTCCATTTAGGATGTTATTACATCCCATGAAATATAAAAGGAAAGAAGTGAAATGCTGCATTTGGTTTAATAACAAGGAACGTGTTGAAAGAATGGATCCATATTTTTTTGTCAAATAAAATTCAAGGGGGAGAAGGAAACTAATCCAAGACGTCAACAGAGCGGAAAATACGAAGAAAGCGTGCGCAGAAGGATTCATGTGTGCGGCGGAGTGCGCTGAGGAGGCGGTCTTTAGTGCTACGTCTTTATTCCGAGGTAGGACGCCTTGTTACGACAAGAAACATTACAAGCACCCGTGTTCGGCGTGGAGTTAGAGTGGCGACGAGGGACAAAGTGAATCGGCGTGGGGAGGCGACGGTTGGCAAAAAACGACGCGGCGCAGACGAGCAATGACGGCGCGGGGGGCCGGCGGGGACAAAAACACGCAGCGGGGAGGGGGAACTGGCAGGACGTGAAGGCTGTGTGGTGAGTGCGGACGGGAGGGTCGCGGTGGGTAGTAGAAACGGAGCGTTGCTCGAGCTGGAGACGGGCGGGTAAGAGGCCAGGAAAGTTACAAGCACTTCCATGCGGCAGTTTGCCACCGGTTTACTTTTTCGAAAATGAACAGAAACTTAAAATGCACGTATTTATCTAGTATGTATTCACAGAGGACAAATTCGTGTTTTCTACAGTCAGTTTCTGGGAAAGTCTCCTCTTGACGGAGCGACGAAACAGGAATGTTATTGAATTTGATGCGAAATATATTAAATTTTACATCTACTTGTTCATTAGAACTTTAAAACAATTCTTGACACGTAACAGGTTTAAAATAATTATTTCCCAGTTGAGAAAAATGAAAAATCGATTTTTTGTGTCTATTTTTTCCGTGCCTTTTCTATTATACATTACATTTATTTTTTAATTACCATATCTATTGCACACAAATTTAAACTGACAATAATATTGAATAAAGTTTTGAAATATTATGCTTATCATTAATACACGTTTTACATGAGATTTTGGCTTAATATTCAAAGGCCTTATCGGGACGATTTAAAAATCTATTGAAATCTTATTGGTTTCTATGATGTAGGCATCAAATTGTGAACGTAGACGTCTTCTCCGACGGGCACAACGAAAATGTTTTAAAATGAAAATCCCGGCCGGGGGCTTTCCGCTAAGCTAGTATCCAGCGTGATGGAAAAGTGCCCGCACAACCCGCGGGTCGGAGGCGCCTGCCGGGCGCGCAAATGGTTCGCCGCGCGGAGGTGGGCGGTGGGCGCTGGGCGGTGGGCGGTGGGCGGTGGGCGGTGGGCGGTGGGCGGTGGGCGCTGGGCGGTGGGCGGTGGGCGGTGGGCGGTGGGCGGTGGGCGGTGGGCGGTGGGCGGTGGGCGGTGGGCGGTGGGCGGTGGGCGGTGGGCGGTGGGCGGTGGGCGGTGGGCGGTGGGCGGTGGGCGGTGGGCGGTGGGCGGTGGGCGGTGGGCGGTGGGCGGTGGGCGTTGGGCGGTGGGCGGCGGGCAGTGGGCGGCGGGCGGTGGGCGGTGGGCGGTTGGCGGTGGGCGGTGGACGGCGGGCGTTGGGCGGTGGGCGGCGGGCAGTTGGCGGCGGGCGGTGGGCGGTGGGCGGTGGGCGGTGGGCGGTGGGCGGTGGGCGGCGGGCGGTGGACGGCAGGCGTTGGGCGGTGGGCGGCGGGCGGTGGTCGGCGGGCGGTGGGAGCGCGGGGCGTCGCGTGAAGCGCCTGTCGAAGGACGGCCCCTCCCCCTCTCGGCGCTCGCCCTCGAGCCCCTCGGGGCCGGGGGGCGGGCGGGGGCCGTTCAATCCGGGCCCCGGGGGCGGCTGTTTGCCCAAGCGCAGCCGACGACGCCCAAAGCAGAACGGCAATCGGGAGCGCCGCCGCCGCCGCCGCCTCAAAAGCCCCGAAAGGAAAGGCGGGCGCGGGGTGGTGTTGAGGGGTTGGGGCGGGGCGGGGTGAGAAAGGAACGGCGGGCGCGGGGCGGGTGGGGTTGAGGGGGGCGTGGCCGGGGGTTGGACGAAGGGAAGGAAGGGGTCCGAGGCTTGGAGCGGCGTGGGAGGGGCGGGGCGAGAGTGACGGGGCCGACGCGGAGGACGCTTCGAAAAGGGCCGCGCGATGAATGCGAAGGGAGAATCCTCTGAAGGAGCTTGGCCCGGCCCGGCGCAGCGCGGTGCGGCGCTGGGATTGGCGGGCGGCAGGGGGCGCAGCAAATATTCTCAAGATCCGCGACTGATGCGCCATAGCGGAAATAGGCGCCGCGAAATTTTAGAGCTTTATTTGCTCCCCTGGGGCTCTTGAGCCCCGCCCTCGCCCTCGCCCTCGCCCTCGCCCTCGCCCCTAACCCCCATCCTCGTCCTCGTCCTCACCCTCGCCCACACGAGGGACCCTCGTCCTCCTCTCCCACGGGCGCTGCACACCGACCCGCGGAGCTCTTACGTCCTCGTCGCGAGATAAATGCCCCTGTGTACAAATCTTGAGCCACGCGGAAGGACGAGGAGACATTTAATTGCCGAGGAAGAATGAGAACGTCAGGCTCTCATACATTATACAGAAAGAACCACGTAATTTTGCACGTTTTTTTTTCAATTTTGAATGGTTGAAGATACTGCAATGTAGTTTTCCGGGTGTATTATGAAAGAGTCTCATAGATTCATATATTTGGAACTTTTATATCGCTTCTTCTTACGAGATATTGAAATTAATTATATAGAAAATGCAAACATACAAATGTTTTAAGTTGGTAGTAAAAACTCAAATCCAATAATACTAAATTGTCATACGTTAGAGAAGAACATATTTTTTGAAGCTTTGAATGTTTTGCAGTGGACGACCAACGACATTTCGAATGTTTTTTCCCCCTCCTTCTGCCGTATGTTAAGCTAGATCCAGCAGTTCTCCGCCCGAAAGCGCACTCCCATGACGTTCTAGGGGCAATCGGCGATCGTCTTTTACAATCTTTTACACATTCCAAGAGATTCTCAAAACGGTCGTAAATTGAATTGAGAAAAGTTTGAAAACTGTTTTTTATGTTTTATTTTTTGTTGTAAATATATATACTTATAATTATAAACCTGAAATAACATTTTCTACTACAATTCAGTAGAGGTGACATACGGAGTTAAGGTGAACACTTCTTGGTCTCACACAAAAATAGCGTTGACAACAATTAACTTTTGTTTTTGTTGTGTTTATAAATGTTTCGTAATGTCATTTGACAAGGTTATTCAAAGTACTGAAAGTAGAATTGGTGTCTGCATTTCGTTCAATTGGAGAAATTGGAGAATCACGCCGTCATAAAATTATTTGTTTTAGAGTGTTTATCGGCAATACATACATCCAATGTTGGTGAGAATTTATAAGGAGCCTGATTCGTCATTTTCGACAGTCACAACTCGTCTGCTCAATTTAAACCTGGTCGTACTTCTTTTGAAGATGGTCAACGTGAAAGACGTCCTAAAACTTCAACCACAAGGGAAAAATATCGAAAAAGTTCACAATATGGTATTGGAAAGTTGACGATTAAAGACGCTTGAAGTAGCTGACGCCGTAGAATTTGAGAAGAATGTGTACGATATATTTCACACGAAGAACCGAGTGTGAGAAATCTTTTGCAGGATGGGTTCTGCATTTCTTGACTGATGACCGAAAGCAAACGTGAAAACTATTTCACGGCATTTTTGGACGCCTTTAACTCTCGTTGATACTGACTCCGGTCGTGAAAGCCTAACATTTCTTCTGATTTTGTTCTGATGTTACCATTTCGTTGCTAGAAAGGTTCCACAGGTTTTCTGGGATACCAAATAAAATTTTCATCCACTATCTTGCAATGGGTAAAACCGTTAATGACTCGTATTATGCAAGTTTTCTCGTTCAAGTGTATGAAATAAATCATGAGAAGAGACCTGGGTTGCAAAAGAAAACAATCTTTTTTAATAGGACAATTCACCTCCTTATAAAAGTGTTTGGCAAAGGAAAACTGTTGGATTTGAAATATGAATTATTGGAAAATCCACACTATTCACTATTCCCACATCTAAAACTTTCTCGTTGGTAAATGTTTTCCGGAGCAATGATGAAGTCATGGCAGCCGTAGATTGGGATTTTGTAGGCATTCCAGATTGGCACTTCAAGAATGGAATCTACTCACTGGAAAAACGTTGGACAAAGTGTGTAAATCTTGTAAAACTACTAGACATTATGTAAAAGTACAAGTGCAATTTTAAACCATGTTTTCACTGCAAGGTCCAAAATGTTTCAACCCGCCTTCATACCACGAAATACTACAGGAATAAAAATAAGAGGTATACCACCAATAATATTAAATGTAGGGGAACAGAATAGAAACCTATTCTTACTTATTTGTGACAAGACTTCACAGGAAAAATAACTACACTATTGTTAATATTACTTTCTCAGCGGCCACCATCTACTGACTAACATATCTACAAGTGTTGAAATTATTAGGAGCCTGTGCGACAAATTACATGTATTGCGGTAAAACCACGTTTTTACACGTTTCAGTAATTTGTATCCTAAAAAATTGTTGATAGTGCACATGTGAGCTAATTAGTGAACGATTTCATTTAAAGTATTGTTAAAAAATGTCCCATTATTATTTTATCATTTCCGTTTGCTTTTTACTGTTTTATTCCATCAATTAATTTCACCTTTAATTCATTAATCTAACAATTTATAATTCGTCGTATCTGTAGTTTAAGAAAGGTATCAATAAATTGTCCAGAATAAGCTGTAAGTGTACGTGTGAAAATCACCTCTATTACACTGAATTAGTGTAAAACAACAATTTTATTTCTAGCCATTTTATACTATGATAAAAAGGTTATTAAGTTAATAAGGTTATCATGAAGAATTAAAAATACAGTTCACTCGATTAAATTATCTACCGCTTCTAAGAAATCGTTGTAATGTGGTTCTCACTCAGAGTGATAAGATAACATTCAGTTCTCCAGAGCACTTTGAAAAAGTGGTACCACGTGCTTTGACTGCTCACACGATCAGTGATTCGAATGCGAACAAACGTCCGTTGGTCATCAGCAGCAAAAAACTAAAAATTCCTCGAAAAGTGTGATCTAATTATAACGCCATTGAATTATCGTCTATTTACGGCCGTCATGATAGGCTCAAAATTTCGTATATGTCTATTTGAAAAACAAAGTTGAACGCAATGCTTTGTAAAAGGCAAGTGTTAAAAAATATAATTGTAGCTTCTTTCTCTCACCTCTCGTACTTGTAAGAATACCGCATTGTAATATTTTCAATGATTCAAAAGATACTTACGTTACATGCTTTACTCTGTATTTATAAAAATATCGAATGAACTAAATATTACAGGCCCAATGTTTAAAATTGATAGATAATGCATATCTTTACTTAGCACTTTGTACCACATTGTTCTTGTTAAATGTATGACAGCAGTTAAACTAATATTCTGTTTACTTAAATAAGGAAAGTATAATAGAGTTTGAAACTCTGCAAAAAGTTGAAAGAACGTCAATTTTTTTTAGTTAAACGACTTCTTAGTTAAAAATTAAAATGCTATCAGGTTAGTTTCGGCCAACTCGTCAGTTCACGGTTGAACATTGACTAAAGGGGACGAACGCTTCTCAAAATTAATTAGATGGCAGAGAGCAAAATCAAGAAGGAAGAGACGTCTCCGAGTACAGTGCATTATTCCACGTGTAGTCGCCATTAAGTTAATGGGGAACACAACATTCGAGTGTGCGTCGTTCCATGTAGGGGGAAGTGAAGTGAAATGAAATGAAAGGGTCCCACTCCCCTCCGGAGGGAGACGAAAAGAGACGCCTCCAATTCCTGGAGAACGGGCAGAGGGAGCGTCTAAGTGCATTTTTATCATTCGCAGAAGGCAGAGGGCGTGCGGTGGAGAGGCGGGTCGGGCGAGGGTGGGGGACGGCGGGCCGGGAGCGGCGGCGGGCGGGCGGGCGGCGGAGCGGGCGGAGCGGGGGAGGCGGGGCGGGCGGGGCGGGCGGGCGGAGCGGCGGGCGGGCGGAGCGGGCGGAGCGGGCGGAGCGGGGCGGAGCAGGGCGGAGGGGCGGAGCGGGCGGAGCGGGGCGGAGCGGGCGGAGCGGGGCGGAGCGGGCGGAGCGGGCGGAGCGGGCGGAGCGGGCGGAGCGGGCGGAGCGGGCGGAGCGGGGCGGAGCGGGGCGGAGCGGGCGGAGCGGGGCGGAGCGGGGCGGAGCGGGCGGGGGCGGGCGGGCGGGCGGAGCGGGCGGAGCGGGGCGGAGCGGGCGGAGCGGGGCGGAGCGGGCGGAGCAGGGGCGGAGCGGGCGGGCGGGGAGCGGGGCGGAGCGGGGCGGAGCGGGCGGGCGGGCAGGGCGGAGCGGGCGGAGCGGGGCGGAGGGGCGGAGCGGGGCGAGCGAGGGCGGAGCGGGCGGAGCGGGAGCGGGGCGGAGCGGGGGCGGAGCGGGGCGGAGCGGGCAAAAAGTGCGACACATGGGCGCGCGAGACGTGCTGGCCCTGGTCTCGGCCTCGAGCCGACGTCCAAATGGCAGCGATGGAGCTTGTTGCCACGCAGCCTAAAATCGGAGCCACAGGTGAAACCGCAAGGGAGGTTTTTTGGATCCACATGTAGCTGACATGATGTGCATAGTGTTGATTAGCATTTAAATTCTTTTAAATAATCCCTGGAGCGTTTTAAGATCATTCTGTAGCATTCTGTAATACTTTCGTTGTTCGAATTCACATGGCTGAAGTATAATGTCTCGAAAGATACAAGATCAAACAAAGGGCTTAGATAAAAGAATGTGTGTGATGCACGAAAGTTGAATAGTCGAGTGCAAAGGCGGGATGGAGATTTCGGCGACGAGCGTGGAAGGCCAAGAGCGATAAAAGTCAATGGGCGATGGGTAATAGGTTACAGGTCTTAGTTTGCCAGTTATAAGTAACGCTAATAGGTAATGAGTGATAAATAAACGGGAGAAGAGGATACGAGTGAAGGTGAGAAAAGAAAGGCGGGGGCAAGTGTGAAAGACGCGTGATGTGGGGCAAGTCTACGGGTGAAGACAAGGTGGCGAAAGGCGTGGGAGAAGTAAAGTGAGTGAGGAGCGACGGCGGAGGGACGGGGGACGATGGAGAGGTCGTGGGACGATGGAAGAGGTAGGTGGGACGATGCACGAGGTACGTGGGTCGATGAACGAGGTACGTGGGACGATAGATGAGATACGTGGGGTGATGGACGAGGTTCGTGGAATGATGGACGAGGTACGTGGGACGATGGACGAGGTCGTGGGACGATGGACGAGGTACGTGGGACGATGGACAGGTCGTGGACGACGTGAGACGATGGACGAGGTTCGTGGGAAGAGCTGAACGAGGTACGTGGGATGATGGACGAGGTATGTGGGACGATGGACGAGTGTCGTGAGGCGAGGGGCGGGCGCGGCAGAGTCGCATGGGGAAGGACGCGTGGGCGGGGCGGCGTGGGGCGCTGCCGCACGGACGGGCCGGGAGCGTCTCCAGGGCCTCAAAAGGACCGCACGGCCCCGGGCGCGGGCGCCGTCAAACAGCATGCTCAAACACCTCGCGCAATCTCCGTAATGGATTCGGCGCGGGTGGGCGGGCGACCGGGCGGGGGGGGCGGCCGGGCGACCGGGGGGGCGGGCGGGCGAGCGGGCGGGGGAGGGCGGGGCAAGGGGCGACCGGGAGGGGGAGGGGGCGGAGTGCGTGAGGTGAGAGAAGTGCGTGCTTATTGGGATAAGGGCTCTTTCTGAGCACCCGCGCAAGCGCTTCCCCATCAAGACAAACATTTTCCGGAGGAACGGAATAACGACGTGTAAGTGCGACAATACGTTGGCAAAAGTTTCACGTAATCAGGAGCCAACATTTAAGAGTGCTTCTTCGATTTCGGTTTGCTTCTTTAATGCATTAGGGAATTAACAGAACATACGAAACTGATCGAGGATATAGCCAGATGCTTAAAACACTAATTCAAATATTTGTATATTATTTCATTAGTATGCTGCAAAACTATTTTTTTTTATCTTAGCTGTACGTGCGGTAGTACTTCACAGAATGCTTTTTTATTTGCATAATGAACACGGATAAAATGGCCACAAATTAGGATTTTTGAACTCGCTTTCGCCGACAGAGATTGAGCAATTCTTCTATCTAATTGGACAGGCAGAAGACTAGTTGTAAAATGAATGAAACCTAGTGCTCTGTTAATTCAATTAATACCGAAAGAGGGCTTTAAACGTAAAAAGTGATGCCACCTCTGGTCCACCGTGATTGTATGATGGTGTAATAATGAACGATGCACGGGTTTCGTGTTATTTTTGGCATTTTGTTGGCTTTTAAAATCGTTCATTGATTAATTGAATATATTATAATCCGTATTTTTAGAGTGCTATTATATAATTCTTTAAATAATTTTAAGGTAGAAAAATAAACATAATTTAATAAAATAACCGTAGTTGTGTTGGTCCAAAAATTATGTTTATGTTCCACTACTATTCATTTCCATGTATGTGTTGAAAACTCAAGTAGATAGTACAATCCAGTGAATATAATAGTTATTTATGATACGAGAGGTAAAAGTGCCGTTTTATTTTGACACAAGAAATGTTGCAAAACGAGGCATTTGTGGCATGCGTGCATGCACGAAAACAATTTAAATTGCGAGAATGGGAAAAAAGCGCACCTTCAAACTTTTATTTGCGTAAATTATTATTGAATTGAAATTTGGCCTACTGCGAGTTTATTTGAAACCGAGATAAATATGAACAGCGGTCTCTTTGATGTTGGCTGTTTACTTTCGATGTGCATTGGACTCAATCAGCATTTTCTTTTTTGTTATCATTTTTCAATAATTTTTATCAATTGTTATAATACTCTTTTTAGAGACGGTATCGAAATTAACTAAATCACTCGTTTTAACTATTCCTAACCTTCAACTGTCATTATTAAAGTGACACGTCCGTTACAATATTAGCGGGAACTGCAGTCGATTGCCAGGAAAGATTTCGCGAAGCGATGTGGTCTTAGGAGGTTCTCAATTATTTCAATTAAAATTTTCGTTTCCTGAGCGACAGAGCAGGGCGACCCTTCCTAAGCTTAATTGGGGTGGCTATACTTGTACGCACTCGGAGGTGGGGTAGAGGATAATGGCCAAAGATCCTAAGTGCCCACCCTTGGGGAAATAAAATCCTCCTGATACAAGCATGTGTGGAGTTGTTACCACGCAAGGTTATCCTTTGGCAAGTACCGAGGGAGCGTAAACAGCTCCTGGTACCAGCCAGAATGTTGTTTGTCTCGAACTAGCGAGACGAATCCAGGCGCTGGGTACATATGCGTACCGCATTTTTCACTTTTGGGCATCGTGTTCCCGTGTATCAACAGACCATCCCAATGGTGATTGCCCATACGTGGAAGATGATAAAAAAATTCGTTCAGATGCTCACCCTGGGGTTGTCAAAAAAAACCCTTGGTAAAATACACGTGTGTAGAGTTGTAGGCCACGCATGTTTATATGGTACTGGCGTAAACTGAGAATATTTTAGAAATTCTTCAGGAAACTTGCATGGAAATAATAATTAAAGAATACTAGAGTTTCTTCGCTCCTCGACGTATGGGCTCAGGTTTGCCACCCCCCTAACGGAAATGAGGAGGGGGAGGATTTGTCTCCGCTTCCCCTTCCTTCGCTCTCCCTGCTCGACTGTTCGCACGTGCGCAGCCACCGGCGGCGAAAGTCAAAGACCGCTGGCGCCTTCAGCAAGGGCCTGCCCTCCTTTGCTAGTGGTGGCAAATTTTACCAAAACATCGATACATCGAAGTTTCTAAACAACGCTATAGGGTTTTCGATGTTGATGAAAACATCGATGTTTAAAATATCGATGTTTTAATTATAGACTAATAACTATTCTATTTTCCACACTACGTAAAAGGGCTATATTTTATTGTTTGGTTACCAGCATGTTAGTAGTATGTAAAAATTATAATCGAATGTAAAGAAAAAATTAACAATAAAGAACATCGTATTTTGCTATCGATTTCGTGTTTCATCGTTGTCGTTTCAGGCAATGACACGCCTGGCGATAACATACATTCATAACACGAGCAGCTCCCGAACTTTCTCAGATTGGTTCACAGGCGAAATGTGCAGCGTGATAATAAGGATGACGCAAAACAACGATCTTGCTGTGGATTGCTGCAACGTGATTAAACCGTTTTATTAAAAAAAAATTAAAAAATCATGGATGTTTTTGCAACGAAATATCAATGTGAAGAAAAAAATTGAAAGCAAAATATCGGTGTTAATATATTGATGTTTTGGTGGGAAATATCGATGTTTTAAAAAACATCGCATTTTTTGCTATCCCTACCCTTTGCCCACCGCACGAACACTGGTTTTGAACTCTGCATCAGTGTCTGTTTCAGCAAAATCTTGAAGAATGTTACTGTTAAACAAACATAAAATTTGAGTTCTGCAGGGAAGAACATTCCGTTTTAAAAGTACAACAAACGGTATGAACTTAAATGTATTGTTGTATGCACTTAAATGTCCTTTTGTTTCCTTGACAAGATAATAGACGGCGTTGGTAATAGCATATATCAAATACATAGGGTGGGTAGTGGCATATACCAATATACCCCAGGGGAGGGGGCATTGCCTTCGCCAGCACATACCCCGCTCGGCTGTTTGCACGTACACGTGCATGTGCACATACATACACCAATACTCAAGCACTATCAACGATGTACAGGCAAAGCAGTTAGTACAACCATATATCTTCTAGCAAATTTGCAAATATGTAGTTGAACGAACCGATATTTTCCAGAAAAGTAACTATTTTATACCTGTCGTGTAATTATTGAATTTCAACATCCAATCACAATATAGTGAATTAATATGAATACACATCTAAAATAAAGATAAGTAGTTCAGTTATCCAGTAATAATTCTTGTCATCTACTCGTCTAGAGTGAAATGGATCCATTCAAACTCCGACCGGGATGTCTTAAGATTCAAGCCCCTGTGGCAGGATTTTTTACTCTTATCCTCATAGGTAATTGTATGTTGACTTCAGCCGCTTTCTGGAGGAGAATTCTAGCGGCCGGCTGCTCTGATAGGTAGTTTTTCTTGGTTCCTCTGGTCAACTCCAGAGGAATGCCTAAGCGGTACTCTAACAAACGGGCAACAAACTGCACGCGATCTTTCCTTCCTCTTCCTTGTCCTATCATCATAGCTAACTCACACTCTTACACACTACATCACCACACCTGTCAGACGAACAGTAGGGAGTTTGGAGCTTGTTCCGACTGGGGCGGTGACCACTTGTGGGAGACGCCTTACTGGCGCAAATCAGACGAGTCAACAATTAGACTTGAACGACGGGAAGATCATTGCCACCTCTCGTATTATAAACATGCACTACGAGAATAGGAATCACAAACCTAGCAATTGACGCTTCCGGAAACACGAATCACTCAATCATTCCCAATCAACCAATCATTGAATCAATCAATCACGATCAGCACTGATATCTATTCATTTTTTAAAAATTCCTTTTTATTTCAGGTCGCATCAACATCTAAGTCATTAGCGACCACTATTGGAGTCAACGATATGGTAACTACGAAGATGAAACGAAATGGTGATGATAAGGGGTAAAAGGACGAACACACATACAATCATGCCCGAGGCGGGACTCAAATCCGGCGACCCTTCGCTCCAAGATCGCTACGACTCTACTAGCTTAGCGATCTCGGCCACCGGATCGACTAACTGCTTCTTTTCATTCGCACTTCTTCAGCTGCTTACAGATATTTTACAAACACCATCTATAATATCCTAATACATCGCTTCAAGAACGTGTCATCTATCAGTTTGACAATCCAGTTCCATTTTCATCTCGAATGCACGGTATATCACAAAGTCACATTACAGTAACAACTTTATCACAATTTCACACCATTACATTGCAACTTAAACTCGTAATTTCTACAAGTAACATTTTCTTTTCACAAACTCCAACAAGAATGTGTAACTTCTTATATCCCATTACGTGGTCAAAATTTTCCAAAATCATCAGCAGAAGGAAAATGCTTCATTCTGCAGAGTTAACTATACATTCCTATCACTCCGGTAAGATAATTGCGTATATTGATTCAGTGGTGAGGTGTAGTTGACATTTACACAATTGGAATGATTGAAGGCGTTGTCATTGTCAACAATATTATATTGTTGACAATGACAACGCCTTCAATCATTCCAAGATAATTGCGTACTACACGGGATCGCCCCCAGGACTCATTCTCCCTGTGACGCCTGTCGGTGTGGGCCTGACCTGTGTCGATGTCGTCGGCTGCGGCCGGCAGCGCCAGCGCGCACAGCAGCAGCGCGGCTGGCAGCAGCGCCATGGCGCGCGGCGGCACGTGGGCGCGGGCTCGAGGGCCGTCGGGCGTCCACGGGCGCAGGCCGCGCCCTGCGCATGCGCCCCGCCGCCTCCGCCGCCGCCCGCGCCAAATATAACCCGGCCGCTTCCGCCGCGCGGCCACGCCGAGCACGCGGGCGCCCGGCCGTGGACCCCAGGCTCCCAAGGCTGCGTGTTGCTGCTGCACCGGGGGTGCTGGTGGCGGCGGAGGTGGTTGCCGTGGGGATGGGGGTAGGGGTGTCATTGGCAGTGATGGGGATGACTGACAGTAGACAGGGTTTTGGTGCTTTTGATTTATTGATTGATTTTTGTCGTGTTTCCGGGCGCGTCAACTGCTATGGTCATTAGTCCCGTTAGTGTAGTGCATGTTTTTTTCTCGGAAGAAGGCGGTGATCTTCCCCGGCTGGATGGCGAGATCCGGCACCGACTTACCGTCGGCTAGTGGGGTATTCCCCTAACCAGGACTATCCCACCAGCGGGGCACCGCCCCAGCCGGGACAAGCTCTAAGCTCCCGACCTGTCTCCCGAAATATGTGGTAGTGTAGTGCATGTTAGTGTGTGTGTGTAAGGTGAGAGGATAGGACTAGGAAGAGGAGGGACAGATCGCGCGCGGTCCGTGGCCCGTTTGGTAGGGTACTGCTCCGGCATTCGCCTGGTGTTGATCGCAGAAACCACGGAAAACTACCGATCAGAGCAGCCGACCGCTAGAATTCTCATCCAGACAGCGACTGAATTCAACCTAGCTGAAAATTTAGTGTTGAAAACTCCTGCCGCCGTGGGGAGTGAGAACCTAGGACCTCCCCGGTCAGAGGCGCTGCAGTGACATCAGTTGATGCACTGAGCTACCGCTCCCGGTAGATTTTGGCGGTGGTGGAGGCCTGTGGTGGTGATGGTGATGGTGGTGGCGGGGCTGAGAGAGTTTGGGGTGGTGATGGTCGCTGGTGTGGGAGATGGTGTGGTGGGGTTGGTGTGGTGTTAGTACCTGTGGTGGGTGAGGTGACAGATGGCAGTGGTAAGGGTTTTGGTGACGGTGGTGGTGGGGTGGTGGTGGTGGTGGTGGGGGTGGTGGTGGTGGTGGTGGTGGTGGTGGTGGTGGATGCGTCGACTGTGGTGGTGACTGTATTGGTGGAGGTAGCCCCGGCGCCGACATTTTGCATCGAATTATTTTCGCACTATCTTTATCGCTACTCACAGTCGAAGCTCTTAAAATCATTGTTTTCGAAGATAAGGTATCAGCAAGGTGATGCTGATCGCCGTAGATGGATTTGCCGTAAATGAGGATGAAGTGGTATGAGGAATATTTTGAAGGTAGTAAAATAAACATATAAGAATGTAAAATGATTTTTTGGCATCGGAATGGAGGGCTGAAACTGATGGACGAAGTACAAAATAAATGATACGTGAATCAGAGGATTTTATTATTACAGATATCGAGAATTAAATTAAATGCACATCTAAATAGCATGGGTTAAAATGATAGGCTCTAAAACTTTGGATTATTAAATACCGATTGTTTAAATCCTCGATATTTTCCAGCAAAATATCGATATGATGACAACGAGGTTTGCTTTCGATGTTTTCTGCATATCGACGCATTTGTTCAGAGAAATCTATGTTTTTAAAAAGAAAAATTTCACGATATATCTTAGATTTTTAAAAGTGGCCGATGATATTAGGTCATTGTTGCACCTCCTGCCTTGTAAAATGAATATTTTTCATTAATTCGCGAGAATCCATCGGATCGGGACTCGTGGCTTCAGGATGTGCTTACCACTTGAAAAGGTTCGTTTTTTCAGGCAGGAGATGTAACAATGACCTAATGCCATCGGTCACTACAGAAAAATCAAAGAATAAATAAAATTTCCTTATCTCTTTTTTTTATGGATTGCTGGCAATCAACAGACATTCATAACTATTTCTGTTGCCTATCCCCACATGGCACGAAACAGTTTGCTATTCGCAACCTTTCTTCAATGTTATTACCTTTTTGAATCTTATTTTTACGTAGTAATATCGTTCAATTGCATTTTGAACCTTATCTACATACACCATTGATTAGAAAATTAAGATGACAGTCACATTTTAGGCACAATATACGTTTATATAATATTATAATAATTGATTATAACTAATATTTTGAACCAGAACATTTTACTTCGAAATGTTTTATCATATTTAAAACATCGATGTTTTTGTGTTTTCATCGATATCGAAAACCTTTAGTTGATATATATCGTAATAATGTATGGAAATATTGATGTATCGATGTTTTGCTAAAATTTAACATCCCTAGCTCTTAACCATCTCTCCTCGTAACCTAACATTCAGTTAGAAAATTCGCGAATATATTTCATTAGTCAAGATACCTTGGCTAACAATTGATTAATATCTAACCTACATCACATGCATAAGCATAGCGAACGTGCAGTACAGTAAAGTCCTTTGGTTATTTTCAGCGTTAATCTCTTATGTTATTACGTTCTAACATGAAAGGTATTCACAAAGATCGTAAGAAAAATGGACAAAACAGATGAATGTAAATATATGAATGGTGAATTCCTGTTATGTAATACTAGCAAAATACACGGAGTAGCCCGGGCTTTCTTCATATTCAGTCCTTGCGAATGAGGGAAAAGGTCAGTTTTATATAAAACACGGTGTTTAAGATTATTTTTAACGTATTTGCTTCAAATTGTAATAAAATACCATATTTTCTTTCATTTTATTTTACATCTCATTGCTATTAGATGCAATTTTTGATATCTTGTGCACCAATACTGACCTCTAGCGAATACATTAGGTGCCAGTTTTGCTGCGGCACTACTGGTCTCTGGCAGAATATATTACGAACCACGTGCTCTAAGCGAGAGGCGGAAAGTGGTCGCTGCACCTGTAAATATATTATTTAATTATTTATTTTTCGCATTTAAATTGTGTAATCTTTACCAAATTATCTAGAACACTGCGAGAATCCTGAAGACGAGCCTGTAAAAATTTCATTTCTATTCATACGCTACTTTTTGTTGTATCGATGTTGGTTACACGTCGTTGAATTCACTTTTATTAGTATAGATATGGCTGGTACTTCTCATTCATACGAGATAAATCACAATTTCATCAAAACACCATTTTAAAGTTAAATGCATTACATTAAACACGTGAATGTTTAATGTATTACGCCAGCTACCACATACGCTCGCCTCCCCCCCACTTCATGAAATTTTCCAATTTTCGTCTGGTTAATTTTTGAGCGCCGCGGGGCCCCGTCGCAATCTGCCGCGCTGGACGTCTTCCTCGCGCGCGCCGCCCCGCCGCCTCCGCTGAATTATTCCGTCGATCGGCGGCCGCTCGTGCGCTCGCCCGTCCCCCCCCCCCCTTTTACGGCCTCGTCCGTGACGGACGGACAGTCGCGCCGTTGGACGACTCACAAACTGCACCGCCCCCCCACCCATGCAGCCCTGACCTGCGTGCCCACCTCTTCCCGTCAACACTGACCTCCGCTCGTCTCCGCCCCCGCCGAGCCCTGCCCCCAGGCACGCTTCCCCGGACAAGATTCTCCAGGCCTGCTCCGCCAGGCCTGCTCTGCCAGGCCTGCTCTGCCAGGCCTGCTCTGCCAGGCCTGCTCTGCCAGGCCTGCTCTGCCAGGTCTGCTCTGCCAGGCCTGCTCTGCCAGGCCTGCTCTGCCAGGCCTGCTCTGCCAGGCCTGCTCCGCCAGGCCTGCTCCGCCAGGCCTGCTCCGCCAGGCCTGCTCCGCCAGGCCTGCTCCGCCAGGCCTGCTCCGCCAGGCCTGCTCCGCCAGGCCTGCTCCGCCAGGCCTGCTCCGCCGCCTGCTCCGCCAGGCCTGCTCCGCCGGCCGCTGTCCTTGTCTGCCCGCCCTCCTCGCCAGCCCTGCTCCGTCGCGTCTCGCCTTTCCCGCACCGCACCGCCTGCGTGTGTGCTGGACGGAGGCAGGTCGATTCCCAACCTCTATTGCCACTTGTCGTTTCGTGACCTTCCAATACAAGGCAAGCTGCCTCGGTGGCGGCAGTGTGTTAGAAACGTTTTATTGAGATGAAGTGCTTTCAAACGAAATTGCCTTTTTGTTCATTAAGGGAGAGAGTACAGGTCAAAACATCAATCTTGATTTCAATTGGAGCGTGACGGTAACCTTGACATTCACTGCCCCGTTCAAATCATATTAAACTAGTGGTATTCTAAAGTAGAAGAACTGTGAATCAAAACAGCAATGAACATTTAAAAAATAACGTATTGTTATAAAAAGAGATAGAAAAAATTCAAAAGCTGTTTTCAGGAGCTTTTTCTAAAATTGTTTACAAGAGATACAGAATTTTCACAACGTACAATAACCCGTAAAGCTATGTATTTTTCTTGATGTGTTGAGGATGCAGATTTGATATTCAGAAACACAAACATGTGATTAGATGCAAAGATGAATGTGACGATGATTCATTACGTCATGAATACATTATCGAGAGCTGATTGTCCAAATAAGAATGAAGATTGTAAAGACACCTCAAATTCAATATGTTTATTGGCTAACCGCTGCCATACATCAAAGCCCAGAACGTCGTTATTAAGCTTGTTAAATGAAGTCATTGCAAATTATAATATTATGTCAGTTGCTTCTTTTACTGCTTTGTAAATACTACTGGGTTTGAAAGCTCCAATTATATATATATATATATATATATATATATATATATATATATATATATATTGCCCTTGCACATCCAAAACTAGTGATGCTCCGGAATGGCACAAACTTTCGCGAACTTGCTAGTTCCTCCGTCTTCTGAGTAAGGGCCACCTCTTCGGTTTTGACCTACCCACTTTCCGGATGCCATCTATCGGTGCACAAAAGACCTATTTAGCGCTTCTCGTGGTAAATACTACTCCCCTAGTGCTAAACCTAAGCGAAGAGAACTCGCATTCCCGAACTACCACAATCAGGTACCCTTGCGCCCATATCGGAACTGTACTATCAATACAGATAAATATGAAATGCCTCTCTCTGATTTCCGAATTTTCAGCTTTTAAATGCTTTTTCAAATTGCTAATTCAATTACTAAAACGAAACTCATGCCAAATCAATTTTTGTTTGAGAAGAGGAAAATCAATTTTTATCTGACAAAAAATGCTTTTCTGTAGATTTCATTGTAATATTAATTTACAAAATGTATCAAATAATTAAATATTTTCACACTTTATTTCAATTTTTTAAAAATTAAGTAGTTAATATAGTCAAGAAACAAAATAAATGTCTTCAAGACTCCATATAGAAGAAGTCTCGTGTGTAGCTAATTTTGTATATGCCAATGGTAGCTATTGACTGCATCTCGGTGATTATAAACCACAGTTCTGGGTGTGGAGAGCCAGTTCTATACTCGGATTTAAACATAGTGGTATCTCAAGGCCACGAGCTGGACGAAAAGGGGAACTGTCATCCAATCCGTAGCTTCGTTACAATTTAAATTTTTGGTATTGGAGCTACTGATTGGATGGCAATATCCCCCTATTCTATCTGCTCGTGACCTTGAGGAACCGCTATAAATAAATCGAAGTACAGATTTCACTCTGTCTGCGACGTTATACTTCGGTATTCCTAACGTGGCGACTGAGGGTAGTATCTCTATGATGAAATTCAGCACGGCGTTTTGAATCATTCTAAGTCCTGCCGCTAGGGTCGCTTCAATCATGCGACATCTTGCGGCAGAACTCAGAATGACTCAAAAAGTCGTGCCAAATTCCATCATGGGTTGATTGATTGATTGATTTTTTCGTGTTTCCGGGCGCGTCAACTGCTTCGGTCCCGTTAGTGTAATGCATGTTTTTTTCTCGGGAGATGGTAGTGATTTTGCCCTCGCTGGATGGCGAGATCCGGCGCCGATCTAAAGTCGGCTAGTGGGGTTTCCCCCTAACCAGGACTCTCCAACCAGTGAGGCACCGCCCCAGCCGGGACAAGGTCAAAGCTCCCGACCTGTCTCCCGGAATATGTGGTAGTGTAGTGCATGTTAGTGTAAGTGTGTGTGTGTGTGTGTGTGTGTGTGTGCGCGCGCGCGCGCGCGCAAGGAAGAGGAAAGAAAGATCGCGCGCGGCCTGTGGCCCGTTTGGTAGGGTACTGCTCCGGCATTCGCCTGGTGTTGATCGGAGAAACCACGGAAAACTACTGATCAGAGTAGCCGGCCGTTAGCATTCTCCTCCAGGCAGCGACTGAATTCGACCTATCTGAAAAGCTAGTGTCGAAAATCCTGCCGCCGTGGGGAGTGGGAACCTAGGACCTCCCGGTCAGAGGCGCTGCAATGACATCAGTTGATGCACTGAGATACCGCTCCCGGTCCCATCATGGAGATACTACCTTCAGCCGCCACGTTAGAAAAACCCAAGTATACAGTACCCGGAAGCGTACACTCCGGGCGCTGGCCACTTCGATACCGTGTCCCTCGCTGACGGAGAGACAAGGAAAGACCAGAAAGACGAGCGAATAACTACGCTCGCGCCCTCCCCTGGCTTGCGCGCCTTGGAAGGTGGAGGGGGGGTGGCGTTCCGCTGGCGGCGCCCGCCCCAGTCCATCACGAGCCATCGACCGGCGCGGTGCAGCGCGCGGATTGAGCGGCAGCTGTTAACACGGCGGGCCCCGCCACGCCCCGCCGCCAAAGGGCCCTCCAGCGCTGCGCCGTTGTTTGTCAGCGTGACTTATGGCCATCAAAGGGGGCGGGGCGGCGCGGGGTGGACGAAAGGTGCGGCTGCCTGTCAACGAGCCCGTTTGAGCGACATACTCTTCAACGCACGGAGCTTCTTAATTGGACGAGGCCTGCCGACAAGGAAGCGAGTGCCATCCAGGCAATGTACATGTACACTATAATATAGGTAATAATAGATCGTAGTTTATTCTATTTTGTTATTGAGTCGCTATTTTGACTCCTTTCATATTGCTCGCTGATTTCTTCGCCTTAGGACACATTTAGAAACCTAATATGAACTAATGAATCTAATATGAACACACAATTCACTTTTCCCCATAGCACGTCATACGCAGTTTTAACTGTTTTTTTACGTAAAATAAATAAAAATAAATAAAAAGATATTTCTTCTGAACACCATATCAAAAATATTGTTTGTAAGCATTTCGCAGTGTTTTCCAAGAACGTTTTATGATGAGGTTTTCCCTTTACCTTACTTACAGATTAACAATACCTTAAATCAGTCAATTATACTCCGATTTAAACATAGTGTCCCTTCGAAGTCACGAGCTGAAGGAGAAGGTGATACTGTACTCAAATTGGGAGCTTCAGCACCAAAACTAAGGCGTATGGATCTCCCAATGGATGACAGTGTTCCCTTCTCCTTCCAGCTCGTGACCTTGAAGGGACACTAAGTTTAAATCGGAATATAATGTGATTGAATTTGAAACATGTTAAAAATTGAAAAGAAAGTGGTGAGAAACAAAATAAAAACGACTACAATAATATAAACAGTTGCATGAACAGCAAAATGCGAATAATCTGCACGAATAGAGAAAACGTGCATACCGCTGATTTGCGTTTACTTCTTCAGCTTGAACAATAGTTAAATAATAACATGAATGCCTTCTTGCTTAAAAATAAAAGAATAGAAGAATGACGAATTGGTTTATATTTTGTAGAAATAAACTCACAAAATTATAAAAAATGTTATAAGTTATTTGGTTTCTTAGGATACGAT
Source organism: Teleogryllus oceanicus (assembly GCA_964035755.1). NCBI lineage: Eukaryota > Metazoa > Arthropoda > Insecta > Orthoptera > Gryllidae > Teleogryllus > Teleogryllus oceanicus. The sequence continues at coordinate 84,442,351 of CAXIVR010000003.1, forward strand.
GCCCAAAAAGGTAGGAAAAATCGGACTCTCATTATCCTACTACGGTCATTTATGATTAAACAAATACAATGAATTTCCTTCAAAAAAAGTATGAAAATATATCATTTTCTCTAAATAAATTCACAGTAGTTTGATCTCATACTGAAAAACTCCGTCCTGTTCTCCAGGTCATGACAAGGTGAGTAATTTTGAAGCAACCATGGAAAAGAAGTACAATAAAATCTATCTAAGCCGGAATCGATCGGGCAGAAAAAAGTCCGGTTTATGGAGGTTTCAGTTTATGCAAAGTTGTCCATTTTATGACACTTGTCATATTGACGTTCCTGTTTTAAGAGTAGCAAATTACATGACATTATACTTTTCAAAACATTAACATATTTATGGAAGAAATCACCAATAAATGAATATTAAACACTCTTCATTGTCAGCTTCTGAGAGTGGGTTGAAAAATACACACATTACTGGCTGTATTCGGACCGCTTGCTGTCTTTCAATCAATGCACAATGCGTCATCACCCAAGACTTTGACTTTCTGATACCATTGCATGGCCTTGTTTGGTTTGGTTTGTTCGTGTTTCCGGGCGCGTCAACTGCTTTGATCATTAGTCCCGTTACTGTACTGCATGATGGTTTCACGGGAGATGGCGGTGGTCTTCCCCAGCAGGATGGCGAGATCCGGCGCCGACCTACCATCGGCTAGTGGGGTTTCCCCCTAATCAGGACTCTCCCATCAGCGGGGCACCGCCCCAGCCGGGACAAGCTCTAAGCTCTCGACCGGTCTCCCGGAATATGTGGTAGTGTAGTGCATGTTAGTGTAAGTGTGCGTGTAAGGGGAGAGGATAGGACAAGGAAGGGGAAGGAAAGATCGCGCGCGGTCCGTGGCCCGTTTGATAGGGTACTGCTCCGGCATTCGCCTGGTGTTGATCGGAGAAACCACGGAATACTACCGATCAGTGCAGCTGGACGCTAGAATTCTCCTCTAGACAGCGACTGAATTCGACCTAGCTCAAAAGCTAGTGTCGAAAATTCCGTCCGCCGTGGGGAGTGGGAGCCTAGGACCTCCCGGTCAGAGGCGCTGCAGTGACATCAGTTGATGCACAGAGCTACCGCTCCCGGTTCATGGCCTTAAGCAATGCTTATCTCGAGGGGTTAAGATTTTCAACGCGGGGCAGGAAGACGTGTGAATAGAAGCCACGTGCGTACAGCTTCCCACGCTCAGAGAGTCAGAAGGGAATTCGCTACAGCGTACGCCTTGAGAGACAAGCGACCCCAAGGTCGAAGTCCCTCTCCTTCAATGTCAGGCTGTCACGACCATATCGCGTGTCATAGCAATAGATAATTTAAAACCAACTTGAGAATGCAGTCTTTTCATTAAGAACATCTGCAATCGCATTAAATTCATAAGAATTCCGTTTTATAAAGGTTTTTACCTTCAGGACAAGAAAAATCATTCCGTTTCCGCGTTGGAGAAGTTCCGTTTTATGCCGTGTGAAATTTCATTTAATTTCATGGGCCAGACAATGTTTTCCGGTTTGAACAGGTTCCGGTTTAGACAGGTTTCACTGCAATGAGAAACTGTAGAACCGCTAGCGAAGCTGTGCTTCGTCCTGGCCACATTGCAAAGCGCGCACGTTGTTTCGCGAGGCGCAAAGCGAGTGCGCCGGAGCGGCAGCGGCCCCTGGCGTCAGGTGCGGCAACGGGCGAGCCCTTCCCGCGGCGGCCGGCGGCGCCAGCGCCTACGGCCGAGGGGCCCCGCGCCGCCGGCCGCTCGCAGCGCCACCTGCGCGCCAGCACCGCCCACCCCCGCCATCCTCGCCGGCAACTCTGCCCACAGGCAGCGCTAGGGTCCCTAGATACAGAGTTTAGGGCAACCTGAATGTCCACAGCAATTTAATATCCTTTCGCCCCACAGCCCCGACAGGTAGCATTCAAGAGTTGAGGACAAATGATAACAATCGAAGGAATTGTGAGTGTTTACAGTATATTATCGTTGGTTTTCTGATACATTTATGGTTTCCAGTTCACTGAAAATACCGTCCAGGTCTGCTGGATATAAAATGTCGGAATCGGAGCGAAGCGCAAGGGCAAGCGTTACTCTCTATATTGAGGGACTCGAACCACCGCCACGCACACAGACCTCATCAGCACCATAAGCACCACTGCGTCCACACCACCACCTACACCATCCTCACGAACACGAACACCTCCATCCAGATTGTATAGAGAGATCTCTACAAGAAGGGACCGCTTTGACATTCGCTGTTTGCCACTGCTGGCATCATAATTGCAGGTTATGTCCACGCACCCATTTTGTCAGTGCTTTGGTTTAAAGTTAGTTTATTTTTAAAATGCGACATCACTATTGCTTGCAATGTTATCGCCCTGCATTACGTTCATTCGTTTCCCGACCTATCAGATTGGTCCCTTCTTATAGTAACTGCTCTACATAGTGTTTTCGGTCGCGTCAACGGCTGAAGTCATTTATTCCGTAATTGAAGTGCAAGTTCTTACCGTAGAAGATGGTGATGATCTTTCCACACTGGGTAGAGAGACCCAGCGCCCACCTACACGCCGACTTGTGGGGTTTTCGTCAACCAGGTATCTCCCCTACCACCCTCCCCTCCCCTCCCCTCCCCTACCCCACCGCCCTAGACGGGATGAGCAGGAGAGGTTCTGACTGGTTTTCCGACATGTGTGGTAGTATAGTGCATGTTAGTGTAAGTGTGTGTAAGTAAGGGATGAGGATAGGACAAAAAAGAGGAAGGAAAGATCGCGTGCGGTCCGTAACTCGTTTATTAGGGGAATTGCTCTGGAATTCTTCTGGTGTAAATCGGAGAAATCACGATCAGAGCAGCGAGGCAATCAGTACTCTCCTCCAGACAGGTGGTTGAATTCGATCGAACTACTATCTAGCTAGCGTCGAAAATCCTGCCACAGTTCGAGGGGAACCCTAGGACCTCCCGGTCAGAGGCACTGCAGTGACATCAGTTGATGCATTGAGCCACCACCTCGGGGCAACTGCAGAGAGGCTGCGCTGCGACCACACTCTGGTAGATGTCTTTAAAGAAGTCACAGATTTATATCTCGCAAACAACAATAGATGACTTGCAGATTTTATCAACGATAATCGACATGCATATTGTACCAGGTACATTTTATTTAAAAACCACCAATTCAGATACTCAAAAAAAAATTTTAATTAATTACCTCATGATGCTTCAATGCATTTCTTTAAATATTTTCAATAACTAGTTTTCAAATAACACTAATTTATGATTTATCACCGAAACTAACATTTTGCTTCCCTGCTACAATATTTTCGATGCCTTCACTTTTGATGAAACGGAAGCGAGAACTTAGCAAGCTAATTATAACTATACGTTTAGTAAGTAACATACGTATTGCCTCCGTTTATTTTAACATTCATAACGATAACATTAACAGAAGATGCAAGGTTCCGTGAAGAAGTTGGAAGTTTTTCCACCGTGTGGTTGCGAAAGCCCTCCCCTTCCTGGGCGGAGGGGGATGTGTGGTCGCCCGACACTTGTCGCGTGGTGGGACAGCTCGAGACTGGCACAGGGACAGGCAGTGGTCGGGGCGGGTGAGTGGCAGACGCGAGGGCAGCGTGTGGTCGGCGCGAGTGACGGCGGGGAGGAGTCTGGGGTCGGGGAGTGAGTTCAGGGCGAGGACCGTGGAGACCGGGGTTGGGGTGGCGGCCAGGGCAGTGAGGGACGGGGACCAACCGGAAGCGCGGGGCAGTGACTGGCACGAGGAGTGGAGCGGCATGGGGTGGTGCGGGGGACGGGTGTGGGGGCGACCAGAAGCGGCGCGGGGCGGGGCATTAAAAGGCAGCGCGGGGCAGTGAGTGGCAGACGCGGTACGTGGCTGAGGCAGGGTTGCGAGGGCGGGGAGGTGGTGAGCGGCGCGGGGCGGGCATTAAAAGGAAGCGCGGGGCAGTGACTGGCAGGCGCGGTGGGTGGCTGAGGTGGGAGTGGGGCTGACGGGGTGTGGGTAGGGGTTACGAGGGCGGTGGGAGGGTGGTGAGCGGCGCGGGGCCAGGAAACTGGGCGCGGGCGGCGGGGTCGGCGCGGGGCGGGGCATTAAAGGCAGCGCGGGGCAGTGAGTGGCAGACGCGGTACGTGGCTGAGGGCAAGGGTTGCGAGGGCGGGGGGAGGGTGGTGAGCGGCGCGGGGCGGGCATTAAAAGGAAGCGCGGGCAGTGACTGGCAGGCGCGGTGGGTGGCTGAGGGTGGGGGGGGCTGACGGGGTGGGGGTAGGGGTTACAAGGGCGGTGGGAGGGTGGTGAGCGGCGCGGGGCAGGAAACTGGGCGCGGGCGGCGGGGGTCGCGCGGGGCGGGGCATTAAAAGGCAGCGCGGGGCAGTGAGTGGCAGACGCGGTAGGGGGCTGAGGGTGGGGGAGTGGGGCTGACGGGGTGTGGGTAGGGGTTACGAGGGCGGTGGGAGGGTGGTGAGCGGCGCGGGGCCAGGAAACTGGGCGCGGGCGGCGGGGGTCAGCGCGGGGCGGGGCATTAAAAGGCAGCGCGGGGCAGTGAGTGGGACCGCTGGATGGGGTCGGCGGATTACAAGGGCACGGAAGCCGCCGAGGGGCGTGATGGATGCCTCTGCGCCTGTCCTCCGTGTGTGCAAAGTGCGGCGGAGGTACCGCCCCGATTACAGCCAACACGCTCTTCCGAGAATGCTCCGCCCGTTATTTACACTTCCCGCAACTTCGTCACATGAAAACACACTGGGCTGCGAGGGGAGTGAGAAGTGTAGGGCGACAGCGTTTGAGAAACGTCGCAAAAATTCATTTACGCACTCTGCAGTCTAAAGTAAACAACATTACTGCTTCAATTTTGTTTATTTTTCTTTTTCTTTTTTTGCCTGGAGTCTTGAGAATCTTTTACGAATCGCGGAAAATTTTGAATAATAACTATTAGCAGAATCTGATAGGATTATTTCAATCTCTTTGATCAAGTAAAATTACATTATATTTCTACAAAAAAGTAGGAAGATATTAAGTAGGGCAGTTAATAAATGTCATAAGACTTGAGAGTGCAATGGGTCAGAGGTATTTCATTAATCAAAATTCATAGTATCTACTTTCAAAAATTCATTTTAACGTATTTACAACGATTAGCAGCGTGTTGTAAAACCTATCAAAAATACTGACATTTAACTATATATTTTATGGTTCATTCTGTATGAAAACTACTACATATACCGAGTCCATTTTACAGTAGGTATTTTCGTTCTGCATTACCCATTTTTACATATATTTGGAGAAGAAAATAATGAGTGATTTGTTCGCTTTAAAGATTACAGAATGTACTTCAGATTTTCTATTGAAAGGATAACAGATTATTCGTTTTTTAAAAATTTTATTAAGCTTTTCACATCGAATAAGTATAATCTTTTTCAGATATATCAACGTTGGACCGTCAAAACCAACGAATCCCCTGAAATTAGAAAAAGCATTCTCTCAAGTCTCTTCTAAGTCTACTCAAAGTAAGACATATTCGCCTATACAAATATTAGCAATTCATAAATTAGTAGTTGTAAATGCACCTGTACGTATGTATGAAAATGAAATAAACATGATGTATACAAATTAGATACAGAAACCGACATATACGTGATTCTATTAAAAACGATGTTGAAGGAACTACAAAAAAGACTGACATTATCGAAGACAGAAATTATTCGAAACTCCTAAGTTGCGATCATGAATATAAATTGCCCTCCTAAATATCCTATAGAGTTTCCGGCGCTAAGTGTGGAACCGTGTATATTTAAATCGTAATCTGGAACAGGTAATAAAGAAGCCATTGCGGATGCGAACATTTCCGCCTTTTTGCCTCGAAACACAACCGGGCGCTCTCCTCGCCGCGCCGCGACGCCACGGAGTTCTTTAATGCTGTCGCAGCCGCGCTGAAAGCGACTTGATGCAATTTCTCGTACAAAGCCCCGCGGCCGCCGCCAGCGCTTCCAAATCCTCCCCTTGCACCGCGATCACCGCTACGGGCGCGGGGCGGGGCGCGGGGCTGCGACGGAGCCAGGGGAAAATGCGGCGACCGAGCGGCGTTATCGAAAAGACATTTGCCGGGCACGAGGCGCCACCGAGGGGAGCGGCGGGAGGCCGTTAGGGCGCGCCTGCGCTGCGCTGACGGCAGGGGCGGGGGCGGGGGCGGGGAGGGTCGGGGGCAGGGAGGGGAGGGGAGGGGGGGGGGGGCGGGGATGGGGGGGGGGGGGGAGAGGGGGCGGGCACGGACGGCGCCGGGGCCGGAGGCCGGGGCGACGGAAGGGGGATGGGATGGCGTGGCCGTTAGGTGGGGCTTTACCGCGTGGGGTCGGTGACGGGCAGATAGAGAGCGTTGGAGGAGGTGGCGGCGCGACCGAAGGAAGAGATTGTGACGGCGGGTGCATTAATCGTGAATGGATCGCGCTGATAGGCGGCTGGCGGTGGCGCAGGTGGGGCAGCGCTGACACCGGGGCGACAGGGGGCACACGTCGGGCAGCCGGCGGATTTTTCGTAGTCAGCCGCCGCCGCCGCGGAGGTGGCCTGGCCACGTCACTCCCCGAGGCGGGGGTTGGGGGCGAGGGTCTGCGTGGGGAAAGGGGGGGCCGCGAGTGACGGGAGGGGCTGGTGAGGACGGGGTGCGGCGGATGTTGGCGGTGAGGAAGGAGTGAGCGAGGAAGATGCGACGAGGATGGTGATGAGAGGAGCTGGTGAGGGCGGGGTGCGGCGGGTGAGGACTGCCCGAGCAAGCAAAATGAGAAGATGGGAGATGTGACTGGGCTGCAAGGGCGGTGGTGAGAGAAGGACGGGAGACGGGTGACGAGGGCGGAGCGAGTGGGGCCGGTATGTTCAGGCCTCGGCATCCACTCCCCGCGAACGACCTGCTTTGTAGGCCGAGATGCGGAGGCGAAGGTGCAGTCGCCGGCCGAATGAAGGAATGCGAATTTGGTCTCGGCAGTACAAATCGAATTGGCGGTTCCCAAAGGAGAATAAGATTATCTTGCTTTTTCAAGAGACCCCTCAAGAGCACACGATGAAATAAATAATGAAATTCCGTGCAGATTTTTTACAATGAAATCCGAGATAAGAAATTTCGTTGATTCAGACGTCTTTCATGTTTCGGAGTTAAGAACAAACTGGCTGTTTTCTTAGAATTTTAAATGTTTTGATTTTTCGCCGTTCAAATTCCTTTCTGCGAACCTAAGGTAAGAAAGATAAATATAAAATTAGAATTAACATAGTTACCTAAGGTAACTATGTTAATTCTAATTTTATATTTTTCTTGTACCAGAAAACTGATGATGATGATGGCTAAGCCATCGAAAGCTGCTATTTGTGAAATAAATACTATTGTTGACAATGACAACGCCTTCAATCATTCCAATTATGTAAATGTCAACTACACCTCACCCCTGAATCAATACAAATATATTGTTTAATATTATTAGTGTAAATAAATACGTATAATACTGTGAAGATTCCTAAATTAATTTTTTTATGTTTCTCTATCAATCATATCTGTGAAATACTATATTTCTTCCTAAGTAAATTTAAGTGTTAAAAAAACATTTTCAAAAAAAAAATTAATATATTTATTTAATCAAATAAATATATTCATTACATGAAAAATAAATTAATGCCAAAACTACAGCACACCATGAAACATTGAAACAAATCGGTTGATTTTACACATATTGCCCATTTCATTACGTAAAATAAAATAGTTCGTGTACTGAAACATGTAACATGCGTGCAATGAAATAAGAATGGTGCTGTTTCTCATTAAAAAAAGAATGCCCAGATTAGTAAATTAGTGATTTGCGATTTAAACCCCGTTAATATTGATTTAATTTATATAACAGTCCCTAACTCAGGAACTGAGAGATCTGCTCCCAAGCACAGGATGGCCTCATCACCCCTTCTGATGCGATCTCCTGCAGCGGGTCGAAGAGTCGAATGCAGCGGAGCTCCCCTTAAAGGATTTCTGCCACTTCTCGACCCACCATAATGACGACTACCGTTCAACCATTCACATCCGTTAGCAACCCTCTCTCTGAGGCCACATAATCATTCGCCGACAGTGATTCTTCTTTCACATTCGTCCTTTACTTGACTCTCTATCCGTTAGTTCCTATGTGACTTTTTTTGTGGACGTGGGGATGTCAAACTATTCCTTCATTCTCAAGAAACATATTCGGGACCAACACGTTCTTTATTATTCTGTCAACAAGAGTACCAGTTGCTTTCTACTTCATCCCCACCGAGATTCCTTTCCTCCAACGCCCCGGCGTCTGTGAGGAGACTTCCGCCGCCCCTCCATCTATGACTCGCGCTGCTTCTCCGTGTAAAGCAGTGCGGAGCGTAGCTTTGCTCCTCGGTGCGCCGCACCGCCCTCTCGCCGGCAGCCGCATTCATCACCCGGCGATTAATGAGGCGTAATCTGCGACGGATGAGGTGCAGCGCGGAACTCGCGGGATGAGGTGGCACTGCGCCCCACCCCCGACCCCGACCCCCAGCCGTCAGAAGACCAGAGGCGCCGCCGCCTCCGCCGCCGCCACCGCTGCCGCCTCCGCCGCCGTCTCCGCCGCCGTCTCCGCCGCCGCTTCCGCCGCCGCCACCGCCGCCGCCGCCACGCCGCCGCGCCACCGCCGCCGCCGCCGCCGCCACCGCCGCCGCCTCCGCCGCCGCCGCCGCCGCCTCCACCACCTCTGCCCTCCGCCGCTGTCTCCGCCGTCTCCGCCGCCTCCACCGCCTCTGCCCTCCGCCACCTCCGCCGCCGTCTCCGCCGTCTCCGCCGTCTCCGCCGCCTCCGCCGCCGTTTCCGGCCGTCTCCGCCGTCTCCGCCACCTCCGTCGCCCCCCCCGCTACTACTGCCCCCGCCTCCGCCCCCCCCCCCCCCCCCCCCCCCCCCCCCCGCCGCCGCCTCCACCCTCCCGCAGCCCCCGCCGCGCGCCGCACCTGATGGATGCTAATGCTCCCTTCATCCCTCCGCCCGCCGACATGTCCCCGCTGCTCGCACTGATGCTACTTCATCAGACGCGCTCGCAACGCCGCAAGCGCGAGCGCGAACGAGTGGCTCCAAGAACAAACTTCACCCGCCGCCGCCTCCAGGCCCCGCGAGATGTGGATTTGGGTGACAGCGAAACTAGGGCAGCGCGTTTCTTGCATTCTGAGAGCGTTCTGGTGGCTCGTTATAGTAATAGGGATCGTCTTAGATTTGTGGATCGGAGATATATACTTGTAGAAGTGTTTGATGAACACTTTACAACGCGTACTGTGTAAGAGAAATTTTTAAAAATTCAAAACATTATGAATCTGCAATTTCATAAAAATAACGTCACTTCACAAGTTATTTCTTTCTCTGCAAAGTATTGTGAATGATTAATCCTTTAGACGCATTTGTACTGATGAAGAAGCAATTATTACATTATTATTATTATTATTATCATTATTATCATTATTATTATTATTATTATTATTATTATTATTATTATTAAGATATTATTCTTTAATACTCAAAGTAAATGCAAAGTTGCACTTTTTTTGCATTGTGTGAAAATTTCAGGAGCAAAATGTTTCCACTCAAACAGTACTGCAAAAATACTTGGAAGTATTTTATTTGCATGTACAATCTTAATGGATAAGAAAGTAACATTTAAAATACAATCATTAAATTATACTGAAACCATTGTAAAGTAAATAACGTTTGCCACAATGATGCATTTTCCCTTTCAAGACGGTAATGTTGCATTCAATCACTGGAAGTACAGTTTAGTAGTTGACATTTATATTTTAATCAAATTTCGAATTATTTTACTTAAGAAAACGTGCGCTACATTGAGAGTAAATATTGTTTAATAGTACGTACCACGGCAGATGGGACCTTTTTTATCTGCGCTAAATTCTCAATTATTGCTCTGTGAAAATTTTGAACGTGAAAATATTTTTATGTATCTTTAAACCACTATTTATCGATACCATTTTTTCAATTGGACTTCTCTTGTATTCTAGGATCACGAGAGAAAGCTCTCTGCAAACACCAACGAGCGAGTGAAAGACTATCTGCGAGAGCGACTGACACAAACTTGCACTCAGGAGATTGGACTCCACGGCCAGGCGGGTCTTCCACTTGCGGTTGCTGGGGCACTCGCGGCCTTTCTCTTCTGTAATCGGATCCAACTTCTACTCTCATTCATTGCTCTACACCGTCTAGGCAGTGAAGAGAAGGCGTCACAGACCCCACTAAACGAAAATAGGTGCTCCAGGAATCGTCTAGAATCTAAGTGCATTTGTATTATTATGCAATCATATACAGCAGAGTTGCGATAATTCAAGGTAATTATGGCTGATGGATTACAAAAACTCGGATTACACGAAAAAACTAGGATTACACAGGAAAATACACAGTGGAAGTTTCAACTACAATGTAAAACGAAGTCAAATTTAATGTGCAAATACTATTAAAGTTACAGATTCTTAGTTATATTAAGTTTCAAATTACATTACGCCTACAGTAGCAACACACTGACCAAAGAACGTCACAAATGAGCGCGAACCAGTCCCAAGAATGTAGCAGACAGACTTGACACTGGCACCGACCTCTGCACAAGCAGCCTTCGAAGCAGTTTTGCCAACCGCCACGAGCCAGCTCTAGATTATCGCCCCTTGTTAGCTTGTGAGGGCGACTTGGCGCATATCAGGCATTTTCATTTCGGACTGATGGGATCTCAGATTAGCGAGGCTGAGATGACCGCAACTCTACTGTACTTCTTATGGAAATAGTTCACATCACTTGATGGTATTGTGGCGTCATACGGGTGTAATCAGTACACAGACGAGAGTGAGTTGTAATAACAGCAGGTTTATTCACAATTTAGACCGTAGTTGCAAATAACCAATGCACTGTATACAATTAACTAACTAAATAGACCCCACTGCTAGGAGAGATATTTACAACGGCTACCAACCACACCGCAACATACTACCTAATGTTTTGACGTGCGTAGTATCGCCTGCCCTGAGACCGACTACATGTCTCACTAGTCACGACAATAACTGCCGGCTTCTTGCGCCGCGTGCACTTTCGCACCTCTTACGGAAGACCTACGCTTCCGCTGCCAGTATCACAAGAAGGAAGAGCTATTATTCTCACGGTCCTTAAATAGCCCTCGCGACGCTGCCCGCCGCCTCCATTGCCTCCGCCCTAACGATGCGCACACCCTGTCAGATAAATCCCGTGGGTCATAGCTTCTGCATTTGTCTACGCATCCGGTGCCCACCACGCGCCCCGTGCCCACGCTGTTTTAGCGACACGACGCGACAGTATACAAGCAATCAAGTAATATTTAAAAGCCATGCGTTAAAGAAAAATCCATTATTTTAGATTAACATGGAGTAAAATTATTAACACGTAAGAGCCGAAAATAATTCAAATTTGGCGCCTAAACTCAAATAAAACAGTAATGTCAACGGGCCGGATTTTGATGACCTAAAACATCGTCAAAAATGAAATAAAAAGCTCCTGAAATGTTTTTAAAATGCCCTAAAAGAAAAGAAAAATGTCCTAAAAGATGTGATCAAAACCAGTTCAAATGACCAACTTAAGCTGTTGGTAATCCTACTGATGTAATCGAAGCTTCTTCTATTCGCTGAAGTGAACTAAGCTTTCAAACTTTGGATCGTACTGTTCTTTATCAAAAAATCTCTGTCTTTAGTTATCTCGACATCGACTGAACCGCCAATGGCGCTGACAGGCGTCACAGATTACATACTCACAATGACTATCATTACAAACTCTGAGCGAAGAAATCGAATAGGCTACCAGGTATAGGTAATCAGAAATTCTTGTAAATATTATTTGAAGTAAGTGCCATTAAAATAATATTAAAATCGATTAAATAAGGGAAAACGCATGAAAAAGGACGGAAAAAGTTAAACAATTAAGTATCAGCCGAAATCGATAAAAAATGCATACAAAATGACGTATAAATATAGTTCATTTTCTTTTGTTCTAACATAAAATGAATTTCCATAATAAACGACATTATTCTAAAGTGAAAAGAAAAAAAAATACCTTTCATTAAAATTCGCCCCCTAGTTATAAATTTTGATATACAACAAGAGCTACAGGTGGGAATTTCAAACGTGGAGCACCCCAGATGGTAAATTTTCCTTCAAAAATCTGCGAACATCGTTACTGAGGGAAAAACGTATCTAAGAGTAATACTTTCAATCTGCTTCGCAACGTGGCTAGCAGGGCGCAGCACCGTCTGAGCAGTCATCGTCAAGGAATAATAATGAGCGCGGAGGGGATTTCCAAGAAGACCCCGTTAGACGCATTGTTTATATTAACTGTCGGGCAACTGTGGCGGATCGCGTCGCATTTGAAGCGGGAAACATCATCGCATACCTCAACGCGGTTACTGATCATTGACGGTCGCATCATCGAAATTCCTTGGTGGCGACATAAATATTTGCTCCGTGACCAAATACACTCACGCGAGAAAAACTGTTCACGCGTGGATTTGGAGGCACGGGTGGAAGAAATAAGGCCAATACAGGGGACTCATAATATTTTTTTGAAATACTATGTATTGGAAAGCAGATTGTAGTGGGAGGTGTGATGAAAGTCTAATTCATTCCATTACAAAGGCCAAAATCGTTGGAGGCGGTTTCAGAAGTCACCGACGACAAAAAAACAACACTAGCTCTCCCAGCCAGAGAATGTATTACAAAGCATTTCATTATGTATATATGATTGTTTAAAGATACGTACCAAACTATTTATTAACATTATTATTATTATTATTATTATTATTATTATTATTATTATTATTATTATATTGCAAGAATATTTCCTCCCCTTGTCACCGAAGAGAAAAATCGGCCCTAGAACTAACAGTCTCAGTTGCTGACCCTTCAACACTAACTCACATCAAAGAAAATTCCCTACAGGGCCGTGAGTTAGCTTTCTACTCTGTTCGAAACAACCATTTGCGCCAGCGCCCACGGGGCGGAAAGCTGGACCCAGGAAGTTGCCTCCGAAACTTCGCCTCCTATTCTGCCATCGCTCGCACGGGGAGCGGTCTAAAGTGGCTAATATGCATATCATTGGATTTATCTCTTTACGCTCGTCATGATAGACTACGAATGTGAATAGTTCCACTTAAAAAACACAAAGTTACCTCAATATCTCTTAAAATACAAGAGATAAAATCGTTATGAATTCATGCATCAATTAGCCTCATTCCGTCATGCACTTTTGTGAAAACTGCATTGCGATAACTTCGACCGTACAAAATTTACAGGAGGTGCTAAAGTTACGTGACTCACCCTGGACACACACACACTGCATATATACTTATTCCAAATATATTTATTCGAGGATCTCTGTATTTGTGACTGCGGTTTAGCTCTTTCAGCCGATCACGATTTTACCACCTTGATATCAGATTTATATACTGGAACATTAGTGAGGTTGTAAACGATACGTGACACCCATTTCCTTATAAGGCATTTTTGAAGTAACACTCGACATTACCGAGAGATTTAAGTTTACTCTTACGAAAGCGTTCAAAGTACTTGAAGGAAAACGAGCACTGCACATTTGCAAATATTTCCCCTGAGGAGTTCAAATCACTTTTCAAAGAAGGTTATTTCATGACAGTGGGCGTTCTTTGAATTTAAATTACATGAGTTAATATGTGTAATACTAAAATGATGTTAATATCAGCCTTGTCAATACTGCTTTATAGTGAAAGCAATTTTCACACAAAGATAAATCATCATAGGGATTATTTCTTCTCAGGCTAGTGGGAATATATTGTATATCGAATAGAATATTTTTGTAAATATTTTGCCTAGTGCCATTTACAGCTAATATTTCCTGTACTTCAAATTTTATAGTACTCACTAACTTTAGAACTCAAGAACTTACGAACACGCGTTTTCTATCAAAACCAGCTTATTCTTTTTCCGAAGATTTTTCAAAGAAAGAAAAACATCGCGTTCACCCGTTCATGTTCTCGATATAATATAATGTTTTGAGAATATTTTAGGACAAATAAGCTGGTTTGAACTATATCTTTCTGGGGGTTTTGAAGACCATCTAAACTTTACATAAAAGCAAAAATTGAGTTTAGATAAATAATGAAATAGCTCAGTTTTTTGGCAAGTTACTTAATTATATATTAAACTATTCGCAACAAGTCACTGGAGTTTCAATTAAATCCAGTTATAAGGAAACGTGTGGTAAGGAGAACTTCTATGAAAAAATAGGGTTTCAAAATCATTACACTCGTCAAAACGTTTACTGAAAGCTTATCATAATGTATTTATCAGCATAGCTCATTAAAGATGTTCGATAATTTACTTGACTGATACTTTTATAAAATTAACAACTCTATTTTTAAATTAAGTTTGAAAATAAGTTGTATTTTTAACACTTTGGCAACCTTTAATTTTAAGTGGTTCAGTTTTCATGTTAATCCCTTGCTACGTTTATTGCTGAAAATGCGAGGCTACGTTTCCATCACTGCCCATTTGGTCGATCCAAAGTCATTCTCATTATTGGTTGCAGATGTCACGTTATTATTTGCACTCTGGTAATACACACTGAAACAAAAAAAATTGTTCTCATCCTCGTGAATGCTGAAGCTTAATAATGTAATATTCTCCTACGTTCGTTATATTTTCCATTATTTACGGCTTACTATCATTTTTTCTGCACTCAATATATTTCATGCATTCACCACTCCTGCAATGACGTTATGAGCATTTATTCAAACCATGAAAGGTACGTTTTATTTGGGAATAATTCAATTACTGTATATACAAAAACGAATACAAAGTTTTGAATAGGCAAAATGAGTGATAAAAATGTAAACAAAATTGTACCCTGAATACGTCATTAATATTTCCAATTCGTGCGACACAAATCAATAATATTATAAAAATCTCTTTTCACTTTCATATCGCTTACATTCTGCATTAATGTCATAAATTTAAAAAAATCCAGGTCACGTACGAAATACAGGAGTGCAACGTTAGTATTAACGACCGTCTAACAAGTTCAAGGGCACAGTTTTCATTGTGTCAGTTTTCATAGATATAACCTGGAAGATTGTATTTCCTCTCACACATAATGTGTTATGACAAATCGTTTATCATATGCTGTAAGTAATAAAAATGTATTGTAGAACATACAGCTCACATACTTCACCATTTTGGTGATGTTTCTGAGATGTGCGACCATTGTTGGTGCTAAGTGAGTGTGAGATATTTCATGTGATCCATGTGTAAGATATTTCTGCAATTTGTTAACCAGTTGGATAGAGCATGGAGGAAATTCCATGGAATATTTTTACTGACAAAACCAACGGACCAAGAAGTCACCACCAGGAGTTACAAATTAAAAGTTATCTATGGCTCTTGGAATGTGAGCATCTAGAATACTTTTCGGAGGCTTTGTGTAATCGACGCACTATTCGGCGTTTTCCCTCATAAGCTCCTGAAGTACGTGTTAATTTCATAAATGGGAGATCATCTTCTGAGTTTCTACCCAGAGAAGTGGGTCGAGTTCTGCCGCTGTCTGGAGGAGAATTCTAGTAGCGTGCTGCTCTGATCCGTAGTTTTTCCGATCAATACCGGGCGAATGCCGAAGCAGTATCCTAATTAACGGGCCACGGACCGCGCGCGATCTTTCCTTCCCATTCCTCGTTCTATCCTCAGTCCTTACTTACACATACTTATACTAACATGCACTACACTAACGCCATACAGGGAAACCGGTCGGGAGCTTAGAGCTTGCCCCGGCTGGCGCGGGACCCGCTGGTGAGAGATACATGGATTGAAAAAACTGCTACCTCCAAGGACAAAAAAAATAATAATGACCTTACGATACTAATGACCTTAACAGTTGACGCGCCCGGAATCAATAGTAATAAATCAGATATATCAGAGATTTTTAAACACAAAACCCAGCGGCGTAAGCTAGTCGGCTCGGTTCGGTGAGAGGCGTTGCAGTGACATCAGTTGATGCACTGAGCTTCCGCTACCGGTTATCTTTGTCAGCGTGATACTGCCTCAGTCGGGAGAAGTTTTAAACCCGCGACTGACGTCCCTATATGTGTCGCAGTGTAGAGAATGTGTATGTGTGAGTGGGGAGGAATGAGAAGACAAGGGTGAGGAAGAAAAGTTTGTTTGTGGTCCATGATCATTTTATTAAGGTACTTCTGCGGCATTTCCCTGGTATTAATAAAAGAAAAGTCGAGAAACTGCCGATCAGAGCAAGCGGCAACGAAAATTCTCTTCCACACAATTTCACGTAACTATGCAGCTTGAAAATCGGCCATTGTCAGGACATACACCCTGGGTTTTTTAAAAAATATTTTATAAACATATTTACCCTTTTTATAAACATATTTATTGGTTTTCAGATGAAGCACAGCGTTCACTATTAAGCACTTTATAGATGTTTGTTGAGGTTTACGTTAGTTCAAAATCTAAAAAACTTTATCCAAACATCAAGAGAATACTCTAGAGAAGGACCTTGAAGTTATGCTCATGATTCGCTAAAATTTTGAGAAAGGCTTCAAATGAGAACGTACTTTTTATTCGAGTGTGGGCTGGGTTTTTCGATAGTTTCAAGTTAGATTCTACTGGCACGTCTGTCAGATTTTGATAGACGTTTTGTAATAAATGCCTATTTGGTTTATTATTGTATTGATCTGCAATTCGGAGTGGAGTTCTTTGTTTCTTATGACCCAAGGTATATTTTTGATTGATCTGAAATATTTGTTTCGAATGATTTTGAATTTATTTGTGTTAGTATGGGCTGCATTTGTCCATGTAGGCCATACTTAGAGAGTTACTGGCCTTCGTTTTATATATTGTTGTAGAGTTTGTATATGAGAAGGGATTTGTGTTTGTTGATCCCTGGGACCCCCTGTCAGCCACACTGCAAGTGCAATACCGACACTGAACCATTGTAATACATTCATGCCTTTGGATCCGCCTCGTGCTTGGCTTCAGCTGATTAATGCGGCCACACCCGTATAGAGCGGCAGGAGTAGTTCTTGACGCAAACCACCGTCCAGACGCGTGGCGCCACGAGCAAATAAGGCGCAGCGGCCGAACACGGAGGTCTCAGTGCGCAGCGCAGCTTTATGCCCCCCTCCCCCGCCGCGCCGACTCGATTTATGATCGCCTCTGTTTGCTTACCCTGACGCTTGTACATCTCCGCTGAGATTTATACCCGGGGCTGGCTGCTGGAGGGCTCTGCGATGCCACCGAATTTGCCTCAATGAAAGTCAAATCAGAGAGCCAGCACCGCGGAAATGAAGACGTTTGGGCGGCGGTCTCTCGCAAAACCACAAGCGGCATAAACAGCATTATCACTATTTAACTGCACTCTTTGGTATACTACCACCTCCCTATGAATTTACGAATATATCCATACTTTCGGTACGAAAGTCCCTTTCTCGTCCATGTGGGAAGAAGCATCGATAAATTGCACAACTCATCGGTTGTGCAATTTATGTGTGTGTTATTTATGTGTGTGTTATTTATGTGTGTCTATGATCATTTTTAGCAGAAGAATGTTTCGAAAAATCTTCCGTTTTGGCTATATGAGGTGTAATGCTGCATTTTATATCCGTGGCTTAATTTCGTTTAGAATACAATTTCTTACTTGCTTCTGCAAATTACCATTGAATTTTTATTTACACATAATACTAATTTATTTATTAATTCCATGTTGTGATAATTAAACCGAATAAAATAAAATGTATCCTGAACACAACTGGGAAAAACAACTTTTGAATATTTCCTCATAGTTTTAAAAATAGCTTTTTCAATGAGTTAACATTTTAATGTAAGATAGTACCAAATTACAAGCAGGCTGAACCTACTTACAGATGACATATTAAGAATAGACGTATTCAAATCAAGATAATAAAAACACTTTTGTGCAACATACTACTAGCACTTTTTCTCAGAATTGAAGGATTACCAGTATTCTCTTTGATGATTTCTTTATTACCAATGGCGAATAATAAACTTCTAAGTAAACAAATGGTGAAACTTGACATCGACAAATTTTGCTATTGATATAACGCGTCACGATCGAAGCAAAAACGTCAAATAGCGAGAATAATTCCTTCTCTTCTAGTAAATTCCAGGTCGCCAGGGGAATGGGGGCGTTGTCTGCTTCGAGGTGTTTCGCCGCGCCTGCACTCCTCATGACTCCGCTCCGTTGTCTCCCACATCTCATCTGCAGTTGCTCTCGCCCCCCCTCACCCTCGCAGGTTCCGTCGCGAGCGCTGGCGACGAAGAGAATTTTCAAGCGCCCTCATTTACACGCGCCCCCGTGCCGTGAATAGGCGTTTAATTACTTCGCCAAAGTTTAAAACGGAAAACGCCGCACCGGCACAGCGACCTCTGGAAGAAAGACGCGGATCTCCCGCGCGGCGCGGGGTGAGGATGGGCGGGGCGGGGCGGGGCGCGGGCGGCGAAACAGGTGGCATCTGCCCGTTCGCACCCGCCCGGGGCGACAGCACGTCGTCCCCCGCCCCGCCCACTCCGGGCCGCGCCGACCCGCAACGAATGCTCGAAACTCCGGCTGAAGCGATTTGCCGCTGTTAGCGGCGCTGATTCCAATGAAGAGGCGGAGAGGGGGCGGGGCTAAAAGCGTCGCGCTCCGACATCACTTCCTCCTCCGCTTGATCGCTGCCATCCTCCGCTGGGCACAGCTGCACCGCCTTTCTGCGTCGGGGCTCTGAATTCAAAATAGTTCATCCTCGTATTCTTCCGAATGGTTTGATTGATTGATTTTTTCGTGTTTCCGGGCGCGTCAACGGCTTCGGTCATTAGTCCCGTTAGTGTAGTGCATGTTTTTTCTCGAAAGATGGTGGTGATCTTCCCCCGCTGGATGGCGAGATCCGGCACCTACCTACCATCGGCTAGTGAGGTTTCCCCCTAACCAGGGCTCTCCCACCAGCGGGGAACCGCCCCAGCCGGGACAAGCTCTAAACTCCCGAGCAGTCTCCCGGAATATGTGGTAGTGTAGTGCATGTTATGGGGGAGAGGGTAGGACAAGAAAGAGAAAGGACAGATCGCGCGCGGTCCGTGGCCCGTTTGGTAGGGTACTGTTCCGGCATTCGCCTGGTGTTGATCGGAGAAAGCACGGAAAACTACCGATCAGAGCTGCCAGCCGCTAGAATTCTCTTCCACACAGCGACTTAATTCGACCTAGCTGAAAAGCTAGGTTCCCGACATGTGCGTAGTGTACTGCATGAAAGTATAAGTGTGTGTTAATAAGGTGTAAGGATAGGTCCAGGAAGGACAAGGTAAGATTGCGCGCGGTACATGGCCCGTTTGTCAGGGCACTGTTCGGCGATCGCCTTGTTTTGACCTGAGAAACCACGGGAAACTACCGACCAGTGCAGCCGTAATAGAATTCTCCTCCAGACAGCTGGTGAGTTTGACTTATCTAGCCGTCGAACTCGAATCCTAGGAACTCTGCAGTGACATCAGCTGATGCCCTGAGCCACCTAAGCCGTACCTGGATAGTTAGGTAGTTAATGCCTTATTTTACGTGGCGAGACATCAGGCCCGCTCTTCCGTCTAATCACGCAAATTTCGCTACGCTCCTTTCACCACCTAGCGGAGAAATAAAATCTTGGGCGACGGAACTCAATTTTGATCAGAGGCTTCATTTAGGCTGGAGGATATTTTACAGTAAATCTGCTACATGGAACAGCCGGATTTACTTCCCCCCGTATGAAGGCTTTTTTCGCCCTTAAAAATCCACGGATTCGATAGGGTTTGAATCCGAAAACTCTGGTACAATAGTCCGATACGCTAACCGTTACATCACCGAATCCGCAAGACATATACGGATAAGACAAAAGAGATGATTTTGAAAAGAGACAATCCCAACGTGCGTGGGAGAAACGGGCGTGCGCCCGACCTGCGCGAGGTCAGCCGGGAGGGCAGCAAGCAGTCAACAGCTGCGCTCACCTCAGAGCACACCGCCCTCACGCTCGCCAGTCACGCAGGCGGCCGGGCCACGCACGCCCGTGCGAGGGCACGCAAGGGCACGCGGGGGCAAGTGAAGCAATGCCGACGCAGAGCATGGGGCCCCGAAAGTCAATGGGCCCGATGATGGGACCGATGGGGAAAAAATAGTACAAAATTGAAAAAGAAATTAGAAGCAGTCCATTTTAAATCTCTTATGACTTACATCTTCTTCTTTTCCAGTTCCCACCATTCTGCAAGATGGCGGCTACCGTAGTAGTTCATCTCTGGATTATATTCTGTTTTATTGAATATGTTTAGCTGTGATCCACGTTGCTTGGGCAGTAAGTTATTTTAATTTTTTAAATTTTATTATTGTATTAATTATCCCCTTATCTATAATGGATTACCACAAGATTTCGGCTACCACCACGTTATTTAAGAAATTAGAACTCGACAGAATTGTTATCGTAATTTTATAAGTCGCTAATTGTAGTCTGATATTTTACAAACATTTCAATTAATTTTTTACCTTAAATAGTTAAATATAGTCAGGATTCTACGAAATGAACAAAAGACGTAACATTAAAATAATTCTACTGAAATTCATGTTAATTATTTCATGTATTAAACAAGTGATTTTATTGAACATTAAGTAAACACAATTTTTTTTAGCGTTTCAAGCTCAAAGTGGAATTTGTATTATTTGATAATAAATACTTTTACTTAAACTAATTAAAAAAACATTTCCAAAAACTTTTTCTACCTTAAATGTTGTATTTTTTGCTATTTGTCGAAATAAAATAACTCGTATAGTTTCTTGACACAACTTTCACATTTTTAATTTTTTTGGTGAGTGTGAGGGCTGCGTTTCCGCATTGCCCCGGGCCCGAAACTGTCCAGCTCCGGCACTGAAGCCAAGTTCCGCCAGGTCATATTTTCGCTCGGTTTACAGCGGCGCCCCTCTCCTCCGGCGGGCGGCGGGCGAAGCAATATCCAATGCACACACCAACTTGGAATGCAAACTTCATAATTCGATTACAGCGAGATTTACGCGCCGCGGCGCCAGCGTCGCCGAGCGTCGCCGACGGTCCCTCCGGGCCCGCCTTCCCCCTCCCCCCTCCCCCTCCTCGCCGCTTGAACGGTGACAGCGCGGGGGCAGTCTCGCCCAGGTGCGCGAGCGCGTCATCGCGCCGACAAGCAACTGCCACCGCCCGAGGGAGCCGCGAGACCCCACGCCGAGATCTCGCGAGATCTCGCGAGATTTCAGGCGGCGCGCGCAAGCGCTCCTTCCACAGCCAAGGTCAGTCTTCCTCCGAATTTGGGTGGAACTTACGAATTTACCAGGAGAGGACGTTGACAGATTTTTAATACTGAGTTTTGGTGTTCACTGCATCATTATTTAGCTTTAAAACAAACATAAAGGTACTCCGATTTTAATTTATGAGAAGGTGAGCTTTGTTCTTTTAATACTGTACTTTGTGTTTCCTCATTTACATACTTAATTTATTATTTGTAAATTTCGCTTTCATTCGTAGAGGACAATCTATCTAAAGAACGGAACTCACAATTTCACGAAACGACGAATAAAATGCGTGTGTCCACTGTTTGTATTATGTATTTGGCATTTTGGGTAGAATGTCGGCTTTCCCGCCAGCAAACTTTGTCCCCTATGCCTGAGTCTCATTAATTCCATCTCGGGATAAGAGAGACATATGGTAAATCACGTATTTCCTCACTGTAACTACCAAACTCCAACTCCTGAGCTTTTCTTCGTTACGCAGCTACAGAAACACATGGTTTTAAAGGAAAGCTACAACTCCAACTCTATTTTCGTCTCGGCCGGGAATCGATCCCGGGATCACAGCACGGGAAGCTAGTAAGCCTTCCGTGAGCCATTCTTAAGAATATTTTCCTCTTTTTAAATACATATTCTGTCTTGAGTTTGGCTCTGAACTGATTGTCAGCTATCTGCAGATTACTTTAATTTTAAAAAAGGGTATTTCATCACAACGAGCACGGGCGGGCAGCTGGCAACCCTGCTCCACGCAGCACAATGTTCAAGGGGATGCAAAGAGGGAATCCTTACCACTGGCACAGACGTTTTTCGCTCGGCAGCTCTAGGTGCTGCACAGCGGGATTAGCTTTGGGCGATTTAAGAAATAGTGGTGCTAAACAGCACATACTTTCTCGACCGTATTTTCAGGCAAAGTATATAACATTATTTCAAAATATATCTTTAGGATCAGATTACATTAACAACAAATCTCTGTCTCGTAATTGCAATTGTAGGATGATTCCGAAAAAATTCCAAAGTTTTGCAATTTTTGAAAAATCAGAGTTTTCAACGAACATGAGACCTGCACCATTCTCTGAAACATCCTTTTCACTATCCAACAATAACAAATTAATCAAAAACGATCAAGAAAATTGTCTGAACGATTTATCCGTTGTTTACAGTCGGACTGACAGACAGACAGGCAGGCAGCTAGACGGACGGACTGGCAGACATTTTGCCGTCATTCGATTTTGCAGTGTCAAGGAGCATACAAAACATGAATTCTGGTGACACCACATGATAGAGGATGTTTTTCTAAATTTTAGCAACTCGATTTATCCACGTTTTCGTTATCAGGGCCCTGAAATTAAGTTTTTCTGCCTTAAATTCGCCGGTTTTTGCGCAGCATTACATAAATTTCTCTCTATTCCGTAGCGCGAAAGTACAAACGACTGTGATAAAGTACAAGGATATTACAAAATTATAACAGACTATCAAGCTGATTACGTATATAACACCGAAAAGATAATGCATCTCCCACTATAATACCATGGTTTAATTTCCTTACTCAAATTAACAGCGTACTAACCTGACTGATGGAAGCAAAAACAAATTATCCATGAGTGGGATCATATATTTATTACAAAAAACAGCACATATTTGATAGCAAATACTGCCAGGGTCAAAACCGATACTACTTCTATTTGTATTGCGACCCACCCCTCCGCCGGCTAGCTCAGAATGGGTTTTCAAGGTGGGCGCAAAATAAAAAAATACAATTAGAATAGCGGGGATCAGGGTCATGTGAGCCGTTGTGGATTGAATGCATTTACACAGAAACTCAAGTCGATCACTTTCACTTACTTAAGTATATTCTAATTAAATTGTGTTACAGTCAATGAACATAAAACACTTTCACATACAAGAATTTTGTCTTGCTGAAAAAAAAACAACTTACATCTCAATAATTAACTACACTGTTTCCTTTCTCCCCATTTAAATCAATTTCAAAGAATACTTAAAACTTTGCCTAATCTTTTCCAGTCGTAAATTCCTAGTTGCAACTTTACAATTAGCTAAGTTTTCTTGAAAGAAAAGATTGATTCTATTTTTTACAGAATATCGGTATAAAGAACCTGTACTATACTTTCTTTCCGAAACAAATTATTCCTTCTAATATCTACAAATTGTTCAAGTTGGCATGACCTTACTGTGTCTTTTCACGGCGTAGAAATCTACGGCGTCGACTCTTCCAGTCGCTCGGTGTCCTTGTCCTTGCAGCTCGGTCGGGGCAAGCCGCCCCTCTGCAGAACCGCACGGTCGCCCCTTTCCAGTACCGTTGTTCAACTCACGATGTGGCCTCCGTCTCGTTTTCCGTTGATACTCTTTTCGTATTCTTTTATAGAATGTAACTAGCTTTTAATTCCATATTTAAAAGAATCTACAATACGACAACTGAGTCTATCGTATAAGAAGAATAAATATAAAAAATAAAAAAAAAACTGCAAAGAAAAGAAATGAATGGCCTCGTTAGTTTCATGCTATTCCTCCTCTCTCTTACAAAGATTTAAATGCAAATCATTATGCTTCATCCTTTTCCTGATGAATTGTTTTAATGCCTTGTAATATGATAATTACCTCCTCGAATGTCTTGAAGAGTTTTATCGTAGATGCAGTCCTGAAGTCCGTGCAGTACGAGGTGCCGCCTTCTCGTGATCAGTAGGTCCTCACTCTCAGCTGTTACTTCAAAAAAGGGCTTTCTTTCTCCCGACTCTCGGTGTCGCTTACTCTACCGAGACGCCCCCTTACGGATATAGTTCGTAGTTTTCATTTTCGGATTGTATTCATGCGCGTTGGCGCGCGTTCAAACAGCTCATCTTATTCTTGAATATTGATGTGCTCCGTTTTCCGAGACCTCGGCAAACGGATGGTCACATAACCCCTTCTTTCGGAAAAAGATTTTTGTGGAATTTGATTTCATATGCCAAAAAAATCTTTTAACCAAACTGATGCTCTTCCTTTCTTCTGTCTTGATTCTGGAATGTCGGCTATCTTGTTTCTTCCTTCTCCTTCTTCTTCTTTCTTCTTCTCCTTCTTCTTTCGTCTTTTATTCTTTTATCCTTTCTCTTGACATTTATTCTATTCTTTAAAAGGTCGTAAACTATAAATTGTACTTTCCGATTGTCTTCCCACTTTCCACTAGTGTGCTTTCGCAGCAACGGAAGAATATTTCAATGTGCATGGCGAAATTAGGAATAAACCTTGAGTAATAGTTCACGCAACCTAATAAACTTTTGAGTTGTTTCATGTTTTAGGCGGTGCAATCTTATCTATTTCTTGCATTTTCTCCAAGTTCATCTTGACTCCGTTGACTGTCAAATCATACCCCAGGAATTTAACTTGTTTAGTGCAAAATTACTTTTCCAAATTCAACTGTAAATTATTTTCAATGAGACGTTTCAGCAAAATATCTAGCTTGTTCATGTGTTCTTCAAATGTCTTCGAATACACGAGCACGTCATCAATATAGATAAAGCATCGCTAGACATCTCTCTGTCAATGATATTGTCTAAACATTGCACAGAGCAGATGCACTGTTCTTGAGCCCAAATGGCATTCTTTTGAAAACATACGAAATTCCCCGGTGAATAAATCCTGTATATTGTCTACATTCAGGTGCTATCGCTATTTGCCAATACGATGCAGTGAAGTCAGTTGAACTCAACCACTTGATGCCGGATAATTGATTAGTTAAATCCTCTACACGCAACGGTCTGTCTCTGTACGGTAGGGTAACTTGATTCAATCGTCTTGCATCTAAACAACTTTATCTTCCATTACTCTTTTCTACAGCACTATCGGACTTAGATAAGAGGTTTTGGACTTCATGATAATATCATTTTTAAACCCATTGTAGCAATGAGCTTATCCACCTCCTCCTTATGTTTTTCTGGAATGACATATTGGTAACCCGTGAATGGCGTTTTATCTGTTAGTTCTTTTCGAATTGAAAATCTTTTACTGGATTCTTTTTTTGCAAACACTTTCGATTCCTAAGTAATACTTCAATTAATTGTTTCTTCTGATTTTCATTAAGATTAGAATTTCCTTGCACATGCGAAACGAATTTTCAGCTTCACTTCTTCTTCCTTTAAACAATTCGCCTCCCAATAATTCCATGTGAACGAATCAAATTCGAGATCCTGTTGATTATTCGGTTTTTAACGTTATGGTATTTTTTCTAAGTTGATAACAACCCATATTGTTTCATGAAATCGATCCCCAGTATGAGCGGATATAAAGTTCCGGCGCTACTAGCACACAACTTGATACTTATTCTTGCCTACCCTCTATATCCAAATAAACTTGTCTTGTTATTGGCTTTGATTTTTCCGATTTACCTATCAGAAAAGACTTTACGAGCGGCAATGTAAAGGTACCTCCACTCCTGGTTTTCAATTCATTCAACAAACTTTCCGCTATGACGGAGGTCGCACAACCTGTATCCACTAGTACTGACGTATCAACACCTGACATTTAACCTTAAGCTTCGGACCGTCGCCTGGATCCGATCTGCTTTTGTTCTTCTTCGTTCCACGGTTCGTCATCAAATGAGTTTAAATTTTTGATCGATAATATCGCCACCTCTTCTTCCTAGATTCTTCTATTAGGTTTGCGGCGGGATGGCGTGTCGAAACAAACCTTTCTAATTTTCAAGTCTCATGTCCGCGAGATGTACTGGGTTTAGTATTTTCTGTTTTGGAAAACTCCTCTATCAATAGAATTTTTCTATTCCTATCCTTAGACGGCGTCCTATCTTGACTAGCATAGGTCTGTTCTTCTACGTGCAGTTTCGATTGTAAGTTCCTCTTTTCTCTGATTTGCTTACATAATGTTGCTGCTGCCTGCTGTCTTGGCTTTCTACCGGACCACTAACATTTGCCCTTGCTCTCTGTAACCTCTCATTGTACACGAAAGTCGCATCATACAATCCAGCTGCGTTATTAACTTTTCCGTGGACATTGGCAAGAAGATTCTTAAGCAAATTTTGTAGCTGACGGAAAATGACGTGTTAACAAACAGAACAATTTCGTCATCCGGGATCGTCAGAGTACATAATTTGAAACTAGCTAACTTCTCCTCTGCATATTCTTGCATGGACATCGTACCTTTCTGCCACTACCATACATTACATTAACTTTGAAATTAATTTGAGTTTCATTGTTCCAGTATCTTGAGTAAAATTTTTTCTTAAATTCTGTCATAGTTTTTTGGGAATTCTCCCAAACTATCTGCCCATATTCGTGCATTACCCTGCATCATCTGATAGACTATGTGAGTTTTCTTATTGTCCGGAACATAATTTAAAAAAAGAAATTATCCACCTGCCTCATAAATACGCATGGATTTTCATCTCCCGCTGCACTAAATTTAGGAGTACACGGTAATGAAAAATACGTGTGCGGAACCTTCCTCCTCGATGGTAAATTTTCAATTTGATTTTCCCTTCTACAACGTCATTCGTACATGCTGTAATTTGGTGTTGTAGAACCCCATCTTGTTCGAAAGAGCTTTTATTCCACTATCTAATTTACTAGCTTGAACCTTAACTTGTTCAGTAACTATTTTTGAAACTTCTCTCACCTTGTTCTATCTCAGTCACCTGTCGGACACGGTGGTTATAAGATCTGATTGCATTTCGATCCTATTTTCAAATCCTTTCGTAACTTGATCAATCTTCTCTTCTAATTCATGACCCAGTTCCGTGAATTTTCTTCTAACTTCTCGTGTTCCTGCCTAATTCTTGTTGAATCTCATTCTTAAATTCGACCTTCCACTGTTCTGCTAATTCAGTGAATTGCATTTTATATTCTCTTCTAACTTCCTATTATTTTCTTCTAATTTTGTTTCTAAGTTGGGCCCTAATTTCTTTATGTTTTCCTCTGTCTTTTCATTCTGCATTCCTAACCTCGTATCTAATTGCTACATGAATTGTCCTATTAATCGTTGCATCATTAAATTTGCCTGTCGAGGTTTCGTTGTTCCTCATCCCGGGTCTTGTGTTGGCGTTTGTTTTTGATTCCGTCGGCGAGGCCATGCTAGTTTCTCCTGACGTTCCTTGTTCTACTTCACCGTTTCTTTCGCGATCATGGTACTTGGAGCTTGTCCTCCCCACTTCCCTATCGCTATCTGAATCCCAGACGATCCTTCAACAGTATTAAATTCCTAACCGCGTTATATTTATCTGCCATTTTGACTGTATTAACTGCCTAGAATCAATCAATCCTCTTTCCCAGACACAATACACTTTTACAAATTATTACACACCAATACCAAACACTAACCCGAAAAGATAACACTTTCATATAATACCCTTTTTGAAAAACACTCCAGAAAAAACACACTTTACACAACACTTTTTTTTTTTTTTTTTCTCTGTAACCTGTTCAGCAATCTTAGTGAATTGTGATTCAATTGTACTAGAAATTTTGGTTCCACCAAATTTTGGGTCTCAGTTTTTTTAAATCGAGTTTTGTAAATGCATCCAATAATCGAGCCCCGCTTATGGGCCCAGTTGCGACCCACCCCTCCGCCAGCTAGCTCAGAATGGGTTTTTAAGGTGGGCGCAAAATAAAAAATACAATTAGAATAGCGGGGATCAGGGTCATGTGGGCCGTTGTGGATTGAATGCATTTACACAGAAACTCAAGTCGAATCACTTTCCACTTACTTAAGTATATTCTAATTAAATTGCTGTTACAGTCAATGAACATAAAACACTTTACATATACAAGAATTTTGTCTTGCTGAAAAAAAACAACTTACACTCTCAATAATTAACTACACTGTTTCCTTTCTCTCATTAAATCAATTTCAAAGAATACTTAAAACTTTTCCTAATCATTCCAGTCGTAAATTCCTAGTTGCAACTTTACAATTAGCTAAGTTTTCTTGAAAAAAAGATTGATTCTATTTTTTTTCAGAATATCGGTATAAAGAACCTGTACTAATACTTTCTTTCCAGAAACAAATTATTCCTTCTAATATCTACAAATTGTTCAAGTTGGCGACCTTACTGTGTCTTTTCACGGCGTAGAAATCTACGGCGTCGACTCTTCCAGTCGCTCGGTGTCCTTGTCCTTGCAGCTCGGTCAGGGCAAGCCGCCCCTCTGCAGAACCGCACGATCGCCCCTTTCCAGTACCGTTGTTCAACTCACGATGTGGCCTCCGTCTCGTTTTTCCCTTGATACTCTTTTCGTATTCTTTTATAGAATGTAACTAGCTTTTAATTCCATATTTAAAAGAATCTACAATACGACAACTGAGTCTATCGTATAAGAAGAATAAATATAAAAATAAAAAAAAACTGCAAAAAAAAAAAATGAATGGCCTCGTAGTTTCATGCTATTACCTCCTTCTCTTACAAAGATTTAAAATGCATCACTTATACTTTCATCCTTTTCCTGATGAATTGTTTTAATGCCTTGTAATATGATAATTACCTCCTCGAATGTCTTGAAGAGTTTTTATCGTAGATGCAGTCCTGAAGTCCGTAGCAGTACGAGGTGCCGCCTTCTCGTGATCGGTAGGTCCTCACTCTCCAGCTGTTACTTCCAGAAAAGAAAGCTTTCTTTCTCCCGACTCTCGGTGTCGCTTACTCTACCGAGACGCTCCCTTACGGATATAGTTCGTAGTTTTCATTTTCGGATTGTATTCATGCGCGTTGGCGCGCGTTCAAACAGCTCATCTTATTCTTGAATATTGATGTGCTCCGTTTTCCGAGACCTCGGCAAACGGATGGTCACAGTATCAAGTTTATTCAGAAGTACGTACCATTTCGTCCTTCCTGCCGATCAATTTTGCACTGTATTACATGGAACGATTTCTGAATCTGGGGCAATCAGTCAATTCACATCATTTCTGTTTCATTTTTAAATACTAAATGGAAATAGAGTAACTAATAGCTTAACTTGGTTCCTATTTTGATGTTAAAACATTTTGTTTGTGGTACGCTAGTGGATAATATAAAGAAATTTGCAACAACACAGTTGCCTGGATGTATATAAATATAAAATACTAATATAAAATACTAATATAAAATACTCAAAACCTTACGAGGGCAAGTATTGACAAGAATAAAGTAATGTTACATTACAAAGTAAAGTTTAGCTGTCATGGATCCAGTGAGTCAACGGTTCGTGTTACGTGAAAAAGGAAATACAGTAATTAATTTCAATATGTCTCTTGGAATCCTCAAAATTCGTTTTTACATTAATTATTTTGGAACACTCTAGAAGAATCCTTTTGAAAATAGTACCAACTGATATGTCTTGTTGAGAGAATGGAATGAACTCTTAATCGCCAATGTTCCGAAAAAGTGGGCAGATTCCAGAATCCCCACGCCTCAAATTACAACTTACCCAGAATGAAGGCTCGCGATTAACTAGATGCATGAATACCACAGCTATCGTCCGGGAAACTTGGAAGACTATTATTGAGTCTATTTCATTAGTATGAAGAAACTTATTTCTCTGCGGTATCTTCAGTTTTTCGCTACTCTATAATAAAATAGTTTAAATACATTTTCCATCACCCAACAACTAAATAAAATGTTTTTTGTTTAGTGAATTGATGAACGTTGAATACATTTTCCGATAGAAAACTAGAGATAAAACTCAGTTGTTATTTATTGTAAAATACAATTTAAATATTTCAAAAAGTACATCTACGATTTCTGCTTAATTTGTTATACCACCGCTAATTTTATTTTATTTATCCAATATGTTCTTTGCGTTATTCAATTTTATTTCTATGAAAATGCAAAATATTTCTACAAAAGGGCAGAAAGAACTTTCATGAAAAGATCATTAATCGAATGAGAATTTACTGGACTATTAAAATCAGAAAAATTACAAGAATTACCAAAACCAGCATTCTCATAGGCAAATACTCGTCGAAAATGGAGAAATAAATGTTTTAACAAGCTTTAACGCCATTTCATTGTATGACTAAAATGCATCACAAACGAAATTGTAAATAAAATGAATAAACAAATACACTATGAGCCACTGAACATCCTACAAAATTGACTATTTTATAAAACAAAAAAACACACCCCATTTAGTGAAATAATCGTGATTCTTATCAGATATGATGTGTAAAATACAAGGTTGGGAGTATTTACAGAAGCTTGCCTCTGTTTTTATTTACAATCTACCCATAAACTGTCTTCGGTTTTTGTTCACTTCGGAGCTGTGTTTCCTCTACTCATGTAGTGTTTTTAATTAATACGCGCGCGTTCAAAGCGAACCCTGAAATGGCCGCCATTCGGCTGAATGCGTGCGCTCGCTTGGTTTGACCGCGATGCGCTCCGAATCGCTGCGAGATAAAAAAGAGCTGGCGCTCGCGGCGATCGCATTCAATTACCCGGCCGGTCGCGTCGCATCCCGTCGCGTCGCAAGGCCGTCCCGCTTGCGGCAGTCGCATGCGACCACTTTCGCCTTCCCCGTCGCTCCGCGCGGCCTGCAGACGACTTCCGAACAGCGGCCACCGCCCGCGCGATGAGGATGCGAAATACGCGAAATTTTCGGTATCACGGGAATTCGAGAACATGCACGTAGAGGGTTCTGTTAATGCGTGTGTGGATTAGAATTTGTGCCTTTTTAATTTCTAGTCGCTCCCAATAACAGAAGAAGGAGATTGTGTTTGAAAATGCTGGAATGTACGAAGTCGGTTCCATTCCAGCAAGCACCACAACTAAGCTAGCGTTATTTTCCTTTGTCAGCAATAATTGAAACGCGAAAATTCATACCGGTGGTTATTGTGGATAAAAACATAAAGAACTATGACATGAAAACACAGATTCCACACTTTAATTAAAAGTAGAAAAAAGGTTTTGTTGATTAAACCAGTGATTTAAAACATCATTGGATTTAAATTAACTTTTAAATCAATTATTTGTAATTCATTCTATACTTCATTCTTTTCGAAATACTTTTTACTCTACATTGCTTCATTTCTTCTTAATAATCACAACAATTATACTTATTCAGAAGCATTTAAACAATGATAATCTTTATCAAAATTTTAAAAATAAAGTGTGGAAAAAAAGAGCCAAAGTCGTCAGCCCAAATCTGCTGTTTCCGTTTCATATCCTAAAGTACAATGATCGATTGTTAGTTGATTGATTGTTAGTGATTCTCGGCGCGTCAACTACTGAAGTCATTAGTTCCGTAAAGGTAGTACGTGTTTTTTCTTCGGGAGGTGGCGGTGATCTTCCCCCATTGGATGCCGAGATCTGGTGCCGACCTACCGTTGACTAGCGGGATTTTCCCCAACCAGGTATTTCCCATCAGCAAAGCACCACCCTGCCGGGACAAGCTCTAAGCTCCTGACCGGTCTCCCAATGTGTGAGAGAGTAGTGCATGTTAGTGTAAGAGTGTGTGTGTGTGTGTGTGTGTGTGTGTGTGCGTGTGTAAGGGGTGAGTATAGGATAAGGAAGAGGAAAGACGGTCCGTGGCCCGTTTGTTAGTGTACTGCTCCGGCATTCGCCTAGTGTTGATCGGAAAAAACAAGGAAAACTACCGATCAGAGCAGTCGGCTGGTAGAATTCTCCTCCAGACAGCGACTGAATTCGACCTAGCTGAAAAGCTAGTGGCGAAAATCCTACCGCCGCGCCGTCGGGACTCAAACCTAGGACTTCCCGATCAGAAGAACTGCAGTGACATCAGATGATGCACTGAGCCATCGCCCCTGGTCCTAAAGTACAATGGCGATCCTAAGTGAGCATAACGAAGAAAGCCCGAAATAAGAAGAATTAATGTATCAAAATATCAATTAGTTCCACCATTCCGTACGTTACGTACATCTAGATTCCTCCATCTTGGTAGTTAACAAGATAATCATTCGACGATTAAACAAATTTCTCCGTGTACACATTCACTTGGTAATGAATTAATTTACTTTCACCTCCGCGCATCTCGAATCGAGTTTAACTCCGACGGCGAAGAACACGGAACACGTAGACTCTTCGCTTCTCTGCCTTGCTCCCTGCGCCGTCGCCTGCCCCGCCTCTCCCTCGCCCTCCTCCTCTCATCTTTTTCTCCCCCTACCCTCGAGTCTTGTCTCCAGACATCGCCGCCTCTGTCTTTCAATCCTCCCCCCATTTATTCCTCCACCGCCCTCACTTTCTCCTCCAACTGCGCCTCCTTCAGTTTCCCCTCCACTTCCCTCTCCACCGCCGCCGCCTCCGACTCGCTCCTATGGCCACCTCCATCTGACATCGCTGCCTCCCCTTCTCTGCCTCCTCCACCATTACTATTCGCCCCTTCCATTTACTCCTCCACCACCCCCGCTTCCTTCTCCAACTGCGCCTTCTTCACTTCCCCATCCACCTCCTCGTCTCCCGCCAACCCGTCCTCGACCTCCGACTCGCTTGCGTGGTCTTGTCCTCCGCCTCCCCCTTCTCTCCTTCTCCTCCTCGCGCGGCTCGTCTCCCGCCCCCCCCCGCCCCCCGCCCCGCCGGCATCCGCGGTCTCTTTCCGACTCGCAGGATTTACAGCGCGGCGATCCCGAGGCCCCGGCAGCGCGATGCCTCACTGCCTCCCCCGCCCCTGCCCCTCCAACCGCCCCGCGGCCCCCTTCGCCCAAAACGATGGCAATTACAACTCGCCACCAGCCGCCGCCCCGCCCGCCCGCGGTTAATCCCACTGCGCTCGCTTTATTAAAGAGTCTACAACAAATTACGCTTCTGCGGAAGGCAGCCGCTCCCGTGGCGGGCATCCGCGCGCCGAGGTGGTGAAGCGGTGACTCGGTGATGGTGCCGGTGACGGTGCAGACAGGGGTGGACGTGGGCGGCTTTGATTTTGATTTATTGATTTTTTCGTGTTTCCGGGCGCGTCAACTGCTTCGGTCATTAGTCCCGTTAGTGTAGTGCACTTTTTTTCTCGGGAGTTGGCGGTGATCTTCCCCCGCTGGATGGCGAGATCCGGCGCCGACCTACCGTCGACTAGTGGGATTTCCCCCTAACCAGGACTCTCCCACTAGCGGGGCACCGCCCCAGCCGGGGCAAGCTCTAAGCTCCCGACCGGCCTCCCGGAATATATGGTAGTGTAGTGCATGTTAGTGTAAGTGTGTGTGTGTAAGGGGAGAGGATAGGTCAAGGAAGAGGAAGGACAGATTGCGCGTGGTCCGTGGCCCGTTTGTTAGGGTACTACTCCGGCATTCGCCTGGTATTGGTCGGAGAAACCACGGAAAACTACCGATCAGAGCAGCCGGCCGCTAGATTCTCCTCCAGACAGCGACTGAATTCGACCTAGCTGAAAAGCTAGTGTCGAAAATCCTGCCGCCGTCAGGACTCGAACCTCGGACCTCCAGGTCAGAGGCACTGCAGTTACATCAGTTGATGCACTGAGCTACACGTGGGCGGGGGCTTGTTAGGATTTGGCGGGGTTCGCGAAAATGAAGATTTGTGCTGGAGGCGTTGTTGTATACAGGGCGATGGGAATTCTGGTGAACTTGGTACTTTGGATTCTCTCATACAATTAGTGGTAGCTACTGTGGCCACTGTGCCTCTGTTCCGTAGGTTCTAGGGTTAGAGTTCCGACGTGACGGATTTTCAACACTCGTTACTAGCCAGTTCGAATTTAGCTGCTGTCTGGAAGAGAATTCTAATGGCCGGCTGTCCGTGGTTTCTCATATCAATATCAGGCGCGAGAAGGTTTGATCCTCATTCTTGTTCTCTTCCCTTTCACATATGTACACTTCCACTTCCAGACACTACACCACCACATGTGTCCGGGTACCAGTGGGGAGCTTAGAGCTTATACCGGCTGAGGCGGTACCCCGTAGGCATAGACATCTAGAGGAGGAAAACCTCCGCCAGCCGATGAGTAGTTCTCACGGATTCACGTTTTAGCGGAGAAGAAACGTCGTCACCTCCAGAGAGTTAACAAGTACTACACACAAGAGGTTCATGACGACAGTATTTGTCGCGGCCGGAAACATGAAAATCTGAATCAGCCAATCAATTGTGACGCCAGAGGCGATTGCGATCTGTTTTTGCCTCGGAGTGTTCCAGACTAGTCACACGTCTTTGTACCTCCTCAGACACCCAGTCCAATCGATTGACAGATGGGTGATGAACAGTGGCGTAATGAGTATCAGCCACTGAGACGGAGGAAACTTTTGCAGCTCCCTTATTTAGGTATTTCAATTTAAAAGCTAAAATATACAACCTTGAACAACCTAGAAGATAATATACATACAATTACATAAATAAAATATTTAATACTAATATAATATTTAATACGTAGACGAACAATACAATTTTTCAACAAAGTTTAATAATTTAACAATTACTACACGTACTTATATTATGAGCACAAAAATTACAGTTTGGAAAAAGCACCACCATGTGTTTTCAAAAATACACTCAGAGTTATTGCATTTTGCCTAAGACAAAGAAAGCTTACGATAATGTACTCATTTTGACTTACAGCTTACGGCTGATTTGAAACGCCATAATAGTAAATGAATGGTGTGCTGAGAGTGACTATTTATACAATAATTTATAACACAGGTAAAAAAGGTCTACAAAATGAAACTTGTGGTAATCATCAGAAATATAAGCACATTTTTTAAAACCAGTTGTTATCAGAGATTTCAGTTTTGCACTGAAATTTGTTCCGTCACCCACTATTTTCCTACAATAGTCAATCCATTTATTACAATAATAATCCGTCAGTATCCATTTCTTTACTCCAACGTCTTTTGGTGAACTGCTTCAGATTATCTCTGTGTAACATCCAGCACACACCTGCCATCATGGAGTCATTCCACAAAATTTGGTAGCGTTGCTCCTTTGTTCTGATGTCTTGGTGAAAATGCTCACGTTGTTCATCACTCAACGTCACCAAGGTTATGAAAGAAATCTAAATGAGATTGTAGAAAGTGTAACTTAAGTGACATTCTACAGCCCAGTTTTTTAAACGTGCTCAAAAGACTTCATTCATTATCATTAACAAAATCTGAAGATTTGTTTTTCACTAGGAAATGTTCTCAAACCCACTAAAAACTAGTCCAGACATCTTGTTCTTCTGGAATAATCGTTTGTGTGAAAGGAATATCCTTTAAAAATCGTCAGTTTTGCGAAGGTTCCGTCCTTAATTTTTGGTGAGTTGATTTTTGGGATTTTTTCACAGAGAAACTGGAATGTTCCACAGTTTGCCTTACCTATCTTCTTCTCTAAACAATTAATTCAAAGTTTGAATGAAGAGGTGGGTGAAATAGGTTCAGATCAACGAGTGGAACATTCTGAAACAGTGGCGAATTAAGTTAATCCGATTAACACGACAGGACTGCGATAAAAAAAAACATTTTCGGCACTTTTGATTCTGTGTGTGATGTGTGATTTTCATTCATTTGAGCTTATACTTAAAAGATCTGAAATATATTTTTCTCTAACACGTAAGAAGGTTTTGTAATTTCAAAGAAAAAACTGGTAAACAAAATCTCTTGATTTATGAAAGTTTCAAAAAATGCGATTTAAAACTGGAAATACACAATTCTACTGAAGAAAAGAAGTATAAATATGAATACATGCAGTCTTATGTTTATTGACCGCATACTTACTTTACAATAATGTTATATTTAAATAACAATGCCAAGACTCTGCTAACACTTCCTTTTGCTGGAATGTTGCCTCCTCGTCGTCTTGTGGCAATTCTACATTTCTCTCTTTAAGGACCAACGTGAGTCTGCCATCACTTCAGCCCATCTGCCCTGATAACATTTTTCCATTTCTTTCAGAAGTTCCATCTCTTGATGAAACTTCTCTCCATGTTCATCATTGAAATTCTCCAGAATATAGGGAAAAATAAGGAGGTTGTGGAGAAAATCAAATATAATGCTCATGTTACATCCTATATTCTTCATAGAAATTAAATTTCATCCATCATACTTTCGAATTCTGGATGTTTTATTTCCTAAAAAAATTCAGGAGGCAATATTAAAACCTGGCCACACCAGTCTTTCTACAACACTCACTAAAGTTTCAAAATGTTCATCTTTCATCAGATTTCTAATTTGAGGTCCCGTAAAGATATCTTCTTTAAGCTTGGCATCTGAAAGAAAATAACATTTTGAACAAATATATTTAAAGTACTATTCATACTTATTCAGAGCCTTGACAAACTCTTTCAGTATACCAAGCTTGATATGGAGTGGTGGCAAAATAATATTTTCACGATTAACGAAACTTTTTATTCTGAAATTTTTATTTACGGAATTTGAAGTATTTCTGATTGACTAATCCCTCTCCACCCAGTGCAATTCACGAGTAGTGCTATCCCATTCACATAGAAATCAGACGAACTTCGTAAATCCTAGTTAGTCCAACAACATTCCAATAACTTTCAGATCTCTGCAAACCACCCATTGGGGTTCATAATTATTATTTTACTTTCTTGCCGTTTTAAGAGTTCTTCCATGTTTTCGTGCGTGTTCTTTGAATGAACAGACTGGGATACTGGCACCGAAGCATATAAATTTCCATAATGAAGTAGAACAGCTTTGAGGATGCGTTTCGAAGAATCAATAAACAACCTCCATTGATCACTGACATATCTTATTCCAAATTTTGGAAGTACATAATGCATGTTTTTGCAATATTCAAACAGACCCTCTTTCGTAAAATAATCAAGGAACTCTAATTCTCTCTTTCAATTCTAGTAACCTGCGCTTATTCCTTTGAGAGGACAAAATCTCGCACCAAATCATTAAGTTATCCTTGATTGAACAACTACGGTCTTCTCTCGTCTTTGAGGAAATCATCTGAATAATCTGAACATGATGAAGATGCTAGGTCAGATGTGATGGATTTGGTATAGGAATGTCAGGATCATGTTGTACGGGTCTAATGACTGACGGAATAATCAGGTAAATTTTTTTCTTTCATACTTTTCTTATAATCTCCATACACTTACACCATGCAAAAGTAACAATCGTTTACATGATTTTTCTGTTCTCTCCACACCATAGGAATACCAAACGATAAAGATTTGTGCTTCCGTTGATACCATTTTCTCACACCTTCAATGTGTGGCAAACATCACGTGGGGCCCAAGATTTCTCTTGATCCCCTAACTTAACGCCAAAGTAAGCGCGATACACGTTCCTTGTAAACGAGGTGATGTTTTCCTTTCGGAGTTTTAATGTAAATGTCCCACAAATACCGGGAGCGGTAGCTCAGTGAATCAACTGATGTCACTGCAGCGCCTCTGACCGGGAGGTCCTAGGTTCCCACTCCCCACGGCGGCAGGATTTTCGACACTAGTTTTTCAGCTAGGTCGAATTCAGTCGCTGTCTGGAGGAGAATTCTAGCGGCCGGATGCTCTGATCGGTAGTTTTCTTTGGTTTCTCCGATCAACACCAGGCGAATGCCAGAGCAGTACCCTACCAAACGGGCCACGGACCGCGGCGATCTGTCCTTCTTCTTCCTTGTCCTATCCTCTCCCCTTACACGCACACTTACACTAACATGCACTACACTACCACTATGCCGGGAGACCGGTGGAGCTTACAGCTTGTCCCGGCTGGGTGGTGCCCCGCTGGTGGGAGAGTCCTGGTTAGGGGGAAACCCCACTAGCCGACGGTAGGTCGACGCCGGATCTCGCCATCCAGCGGGGAATGATCACCGCACATCTCCCAAGAAAAAAAGCATGCACTACACTAACGGGACTAATGACCAAAGCAGATGACGTGCCCGAAAACACGAAAAAATCAAATCAAATCAAATCCCACAAATATTACACAATTCGGATCACTTTCAACTCTGACTTATTGTTACCCTGCTTTTAATAAAAAGCAGTGAATAGTCGCAGTCGTGAGTCACCTATGACATAGTGCACGCTAATTTGAAATAAGAGAAACCAAAAAGTTTGCGAAAACTCTCCGTGAGGGAAAAAAAACAACTAAAATTACATATGTAATCAAGATTAAAAACTGATTTTCATAAAATGTGGCAAATCATCGCCCCTAGTCATGCAACATCTTTTACATAATATTTTTGATGTCGCGCCCTATTACCGCTAAATGTATTCCAAGGATTATACAAAAAATATTACTATTAAATGGGATTGAGTCATAAAGATAATACATTTTTGAGATACTGGTTACATCTTGTACTGCACTTGAAACATTTTCTTACAATGCCACGTGGTCTCAAAAAACTTCTTCGAGACGTAGAAATACACATAATTGATGTAAGGAGTTAAGATGATGAGGGGAGTACGGAAAATCGGAAAATCGTAGCCATATATATTACATGTCGAGTTTCTGGCAAAGACAAAATATTAGAGTAGTAACAAGTATACAAACGCATAAACACAATAATAAATTCAATGAAGGTCGCTCTGAGCAGGAAAAACGGTGCTGAAGTTTTACATAATTATATTTTCCCTATTTCAAGTCAAACCGACTATCTACTTGGTTGTCCGGGAGAAACTGCGTGCTAAGAACAATGCCAAAGTTTCGGCTGTCAATCTGCAACCTTTACAGGGTCAAATGCCATGCACACATGTCGCAGCATGATTGAAACATTGGTATCCGCATCCAGGACTAGGGATGGCAAAAACATGGATGTTTTCCACCAGAAATATCGGTATTTTGCTTTCGTTGTTTTCTTCACATCCATATTTTGTTGCAAAAACATTGATCTTTTTTTAATTTTTAATTTACTTTTTAAATAAAGGGGTTTAACCACGTTGTAGAGTAACAGCAGTCCACAGCAATATCGTTGTTTTGCGTCATCCTCTTTATCACGCTGCACACTTCGCTTATGCAATCTGACGAAGTTTCGGAGCTGCTCGTATTATGAATGTCGCCAGGCGTGTTATTCTTTGAATCGACAGTGAAACACGAAAGCGATAGCAAAACACGATGTTCTTTATTGTTAATTTTATTCTTTACGTTCGATAATCGTTTTTACATACTACTAACATGCTGGTAACCAAACAATAAAATATATCCATTATAAGTACTGTAATTAAGAATGTATAGGAAAATAGCATGTTTATTAGACGATAACTATAACAGCGATGTTTTAAACATCGATGTATCGATGTTTTGATAAAATTTGCCATCACTACCCAGGACACGACGTATTCCCGGACAGCCACGGGGATACTAATTTCGACCACGAAGGTTCACGCTTTCGTTTGGGTCTTGTTTTCTTCTCACAATCGTGACATTGTGATAATAGGTTTGACATACATACTGATAATATTTAGTAATAACATGAAAAATTAGAGAAAAAAGATTACATCATTGATATAGAATGACAGAAGCCTATAAAGTGGTGACACTATTCGTTGTAGAACAATTTTACCAGCACAATAACCAAATCCATTTACAGAATTAAGTTGTTGAAAATGAACTACTGGAAAAAAAATAATTGGTGTAAAGAAATTCTAGAGTTCGAAATTGAACAGGATTTGCAGAGGGCTGTTTACCACATAGATCACACTTTCAAAGGATATAATTAAAATATTTAAAACATAACGACTGAAACAATGACAGTTCTGGAAAAACAACAATAAACACGAAAATAATCTTAGAAAATATGAATAGTGACAAATTAGTCTTATATAATATCTAGGTACGATGAATCTTTCTTTCCGATTTATATTGATGGAGAAAATTAAAAAATACTAGAAAATATGCGGAGGCATTCGACAAACTCTTAAATAGAAAACAATGATTCTTTAAAGAGGATATACAAAGGAATGGCTGTCCTTCTCTGTTTTGTTCGGAGGTATCTCTAACATTGTAGGATAAGCAAGCAATACAGCCTCCCTGAATGAATTTCCACAGTTCTGGAAAGAGATGTACCAGACCAGGGGCAATGAGGAAATATGAAATGAATTCAATGTTTAAGCAATAAATGACAAAGCACAATCGTACAGACAGGAATTTGAAATATGAAAATATTAAAAAAAAAAAGTAGAATATAATTGGTTATATATATATATATATATATATATATATATATATATATATATATATATATATATATTCTCCTGTTCGTGAAACCTGGTTTTTACTAATTAGTACAGAAATTAACCATAATTAATATTTATTATGTTACAAAAGTAAGTAATATGACAAGTTGTATAAAAATTAAGTGATTTCAGGATTATACAACGAAATTCCAAATATTTTAATTTTTTTTCCGATCACAATTCACTTCTTGCGTATTAAGAGACAAACAAAATACAATAACTATTATGGTTAAAACTGTTGTTTACATACACCAATCCACGAAATCAATAACTTGATTTTATATAATTTCCTTTTCCTTTTTCATTAATATCATGCCATTTTCCCAGTAAATTATTACCATTTTTTTTATTTAAGTAGTATATGACAGTGAGGGAACACAGAATTTTGAAAATGTGCACACAATTCACTTTTCCCCATAGCACGTAATACGCAGTTTTAACTGTTTTTTGACGTAAAATATAATAAAAAATAAAAAAACTATGGCAACTAACGGCATGTCAATTAAAAAGTGACCTAGTTAGCAAATTTCAAGAATGGAACAGATCTCAGGAAAGGCTCTTACCGCAAACACCTGGATGCGCATTATGACCTAACAGGATGTTGATCCGCGAAGGAAACAAACCAGAAGTCACACAGCTATCACTTTCACTTAACAAGCACGAGGGCACAACTCTATACAGCCATAATGGCAAAACGATGGGGTGCATCATTCAGAAATGAAGCACGCAGAATTGTGCGCGGGTCAGCCTAGTGAATTATTCATTTTGTTAGCGAGCAGACACCAATTGTTTCGGTCTATGCCTGCGTGGGCCTGTTCCGCCGGCGTCCGTTCGGATAAGCCCCATTGTGCGCCTCCAGAATGACTTGTGCATATTTCATAGAGCTTCGCTTGCTGCCCTGCGCCGCTCCTCAGGGTAATGAATGCCCGGCCGACGCCCGCCGGCCCACTGGGTTGGATTAGGGGCGGTGCTGCATCGCTCGCCCGGCCACAAGTCGCTACAGCCGTCCAGATATTATATTCAATTAGGTTTTTCTCGATTATTTAAGTTGCGCCTTCAAGTGGAAAAGAAACCAAACTCAAGCTTCATAAAACCATACCTACACTTTTGTATGGATGCGAAATATGGCTAGCAACATCAAGAGAAAACAAGAGAATTGACGCAGAAGAAATGGGATTTTTGAGGTATGTGATGGGATGAACATTAATGGATCATATTAGAAATGAAGATACAAGAGAAGAATTGGAAATTACCAGATTAAAAGAAAAGATAAATACATATAGAAAAAACAAGCTCTACAACTAACCACTATAAAGTGTTATGACTAGGGAACGGAATGTATGGTAATAAAAAATGCAATATATATATATATATATATATATATATATATATATATACTTATTTTTTCCAAAACATTTAAGAAAAAATACAAAATATGTAAAATAAAAATTCATTATTGTGTTTAAAATTGTTCTCTACAAACAGTTCCCGAGTATAGAAC
Source organism: Teleogryllus oceanicus (assembly GCA_964035755.1). Classification (NCBI taxonomy): domain Eukaryota; kingdom Metazoa; phylum Arthropoda; class Insecta; order Orthoptera; family Gryllidae; genus Teleogryllus; species Teleogryllus oceanicus. The sequence continues at coordinate 84,484,223 of CAXIVR010000003.1, forward strand.
ATCGCCGTTCAGTTCTGAACAAGGATTCGGAGTGACTGAAAGGAAGTTCTACCTTTACAGAAAAAATTGTACACGAGAACTCACCAGAATAAGAATATCAGATTCATCACTAAGAATTTTATTCGAAATATAAAATACGTTCATAATATATTACAATGTTTAAGAGGAGCCGGTGTTCCAGTGAATAGTAATACCGTGTAGTAGGGATGTGCCCTTCACAGCTAAACTGTTATTTCTTAACCGTTAACGTTTCATAACTGTTACGCGATATAACAGTTATTTCGTTTATCCTGTTATTGGCTGTTATCGGTTTAAATGCATAGAACTGCATCCTATTGGGCCTATTCCGAACTACTACAAGCTTTTGTGGCAACCATTTTGTACGATAACAACTTCACTGCAGCTAATCAATCATGATTTGCCAGTGTTCAAATTATAGATTCATTAATACACAATGCGTCATTATTACGCACCATGTGCCACAATATTTTTATATTTTATTGTATATACTACAACAAGATGTTTGTCCTTTAAATTAAGTCCGTCCAATATGTTTACTTATTTCAGTCCCATTGCTGTTTATGTGAGATCAACTAATATTTCCCTAGGCCCGATAAAATAAAATTACTTACGGTCAAATATATCACATTATAATACTTGATATTCGACAGTCATTAACACTTTAGCTCTAGGTAAGCAAAAACACCGTTTCTCCTCATTATTTTTGGCACTCGTCACTTCAATATGCACAAGCTGCATATTTGAAAGAATAATTGCAATCTGAACCCGAATCACTTTCATTTTAGTAATATTCTATACACATTCGCTACACATGATATGAATTACTACTCATCCTTGGCAGTTCATCCAATCTCGTTCATATCAGCTGCTTCTCTGTCCAAACATGTTAGGGAAAGTAGTGCAATGAAGTGCCGTAAGGTAGCTGCACAGGCTTTACGGTGCTACCAACGTTATTAATTTTGCGTGGTTTAACTCTTAGCAGTCGCTATAACTGCTTCAACTCTTAGCAGTCGGCAATGTTAGGTTGCTGGTCATGGACCTGTAATTCTTCAACCGTTATTAATAACAGCTATTACGAGTCAGCTGCTTTTGTGATAACTGTTATTGAAGAAAAGCTGTTAAGCCCATCTCTACCGTGTAGCCAGTGACGGATTACAGGGTAGGGGGTTAAAGGCAATATACTCCTCCCCCTAAATCGAACAACCGGCAAGACATTTTCGTAAAAAATGTTAGTTTAGTCGAGTAACTGATGTGCTATTGGAAACATTAGCAAGAACGTGATTTAAAATACTTTTGTTTATAAATGTCCGCTCATCCTTTACTGCACATACGCAGTAACCGGGGGAGGGCTAAGTTTGACAATTCATGGTAAAGATGTAGTGGTGATAGGAGCGCAGTAGCAAAAATTGTTTAAAAAGATAATTCCATAAATATGTAAAAAAAAAACTCTAAAAAACATTATTCAATGAGGTAACTAGCTCCTGTAAAAACATGTAATTACATGGAAATCCGTTCCCTAGTTATGACGTTTTTTAAAATTTTCTTCTTTACGAACATGTATACAAAGTAATACACGTAATAGAGAAAGCTATGTAACGTTAACGAAAAATCACCGGGAGCGGTAGCACAGCGCATCAACTGATGTCACTGCAGCGCCTCTAACCGGTCCTAGGTTCGAGTCCCGACGGCGGCAGGATTTGCGACAGTAGCTTTTCAGCTAGGTCGCTGCCTGAAGGAGAATTCTAGCGGCCGGCTGCTCTGATCGGTAGTTTTTCGTGGTTTCTCCCATCAACACCAGGCGAATGCCGGAACAGTACCCTACGAAACGGGCCACGGACCGCGCGCGATCTGTCCTTCCTCTTCCCTGTCCTATGCTCTCCCCTTACACACACACACACTTACACTAACATGCACTACACTACCACATATTCCGGAAGACCGGTCGGGAGCTTAGAGCTTGTTCCGGCTGGGGCGGTGGCCCGCTGGTGGGAGAGTCCTGATTAGGGGAAACCCCCACTAGCCGACGGTAGGTCGGCGCCGGATCTCGCCGTCCAGCTGGGGAAGACCACTGCCATCTCCCGAGAAACAAATATTCACTACACTAGTGGGACTAATGACTAAAGCAGTTGACGCGCCCGGAAAGACGAAAAACCAAACCAAACCAATTAAAGAAAAATCGATTTAGATTTTTCAACGGAAATACATGTTTTGTGGACCGTATAGAAATTGTGGACCAAACAATCCTTCCATATTTTCTCGCGGAACTGACTAATTCCACATGTAAAGTAGGAACCAAACCAATCCAGCAATGGAAAAGGACTGATTGGGCGGGTAAGCGCGGGAAGAATGACTGAGCAGGCGACGCAGCAGGATGCCGCCGTCGCCCGCCGCGCTGCGGTCCAGCTTATCTTCTGCCTTGCCGAAGATCTTCCAGAATCGCTACTACATCAAAATGAAAGGCAAAGAAAGCACTAGAAGCGTGTTGAAATTTCATGTTGAGCGTTAAAGAATAGTAGCAGAGAAAATGAAAGAATATAAAAATGGCAAGATAAGCAGAATTCATTCAATCAACGAATGATTCAATTGAAAGACAACCAACTTTATTCAAACCATATTTCGAAAGAAATATGCCAGTCCTAAGTCTGCAAAATTGGGAAGGGAGTTTTGTTTTTAAAATAATGGCTGTGAAAATATTCTTCGAAAATAAAGTATCACCTTCCACTTTTACCTGGAACGGGATGAGGTAGCCTGTCCCAATATACGTATGCCTGTCTCGGGGTCGGTCCTCAATTTGTGTATGGGTTAAACTCTTATTTTCCTTTTGGTTCTCAATTTACATACGCCGGTTTGGGGGACCCCCAAATTCCGAAAAAGGGTTTTTTCCGTCTGTCTTTACCTATAAGAATAATATGAAAGATTTTTCAAAATATTTGGAAATTTCGACTCGGAAAAAATTATGAACGATCGAGTCGAGTATATCCATTGTTGTTCGTATTATCAATTATATTCATATCAACGTCCCCGTGCGAGAACTCTCGCATGTTAAACCCCACCTCTTCCCTATTTTTCCAGTTCCACATTAAGACTGTAATATACCTTTTTTTCAAGACCTTCTTATCCCACGTCACTTGTTTTATTTGTCTTCTTGTAAATGATAACAATACTATATACCCTTGTCAATGCAAACTATTTTTATTTAACAGATGGTAACTCGTGTAATTGAATAGCGTAGAATATCAAGTAATTAATTTAATTTTACATACAGTTGCAGATTCTACAGGCTCTGAACAGGTGGGGTAGAATCGAGAAGCGTTAAATCAGCAAACAATAATAAAATGTTCAAGAAGATGTCATCCAGTAGATTACGGTGTGATAAACGTTTCTTTCTGGCCTTTTGCCTCAAAAGTTTAGCTTTAAAGTCATAAAACGCTTAGTTTAGGAGTTATTTGACGATATAGTTTCAAAAATGCGGTCCAGGGTTGCGAGTTACTTTTGATATTAATATTTAGATGTGTTTTTAAACAAATCCTTCATACTTTTCAAGTCAAAGTGCAATTCGTCACGTCGTGAAAATCTCTTTCGTTAGAGACCTCATTTATAAATATTAGTAGCGTGTGAGAGCCGCAAAAGGTATGTATACTACTGAAATAATATAGGAGACGATTCGTATGGTATTACAATCGTGTTTGTTACCTGAGAAGATTTGATTGTTTCAGCGTCCGGAAAAAAAATAGATATGGTAGGAATTGAAGGGCTTGAGGCCGTAAAAAGGAAAACCTCACCTGGCCCAGCAAATCTCCAGCTGGAAATCAATGCTGATATATCCATTTTCATCGCTGTGTGCCTCATCTTATTACTGCCACCAAGTCCCTTCATAAACGTGAAAATTTATAATAACAAGGAAAGACCCAATTTCACCGAAATTCAGATATTAATATTTTCGAATGGCTGTGGCTTGCGGGGGCTTGTGTAACTTATTTTGTTACTGCACCAAAATTCTTTTCCTACACCTTCCTCTAGTAACGATCATAATTTAACTCTGTTAATACTGTCCTAGGCCTCTTCTTAGTAAAATAAAATCGACTGTTAAGTTCCTTTCTTTAGTCTTCAGAATTAATTGGATAAATAAATAAAATAAATTGAAAATGTGTAAAATCATTGCTGATACACGGAGTCAATTGCAAAGACACTGTAGACAGACATTGTTTTAATAAAACTTTTTACGAAACGTAAATAAGGTTTCAAATTTCGTAAATGCAACGAGAGTTCACCTGATTCACGAATTGACCATATAAATTACGTCTCAAAAACAATACCGCTCTCAATGCATGCACTTTAATTTGGGTCTCGTCTCATTCGAGACGTCGTTCTCACGCAATCATTCCACATCCATTAACAACGACCCAGAAAACCTCTACACGCAACTACAGAGCGTCATTAAAACAGCATTTGAAAAAGCTAAACTCGGAACCGCCAGGATATTCGTTCACCGCGAGTAGGGAGAGACGGGCCCTTGGAGGCCTGGCATAATTCATTACGCCCAAATCCTTCTTTTAACAGGTGAGCCACTTTCACCGGATTTTTTTTCATGAAGAGAAGCTTCTCTGTCCGGCGCGTATGAGATAACGCCCTACAAAACGGAAGCACAAATTCTGCTGACTCGAATTCCATGAAACATCTGTAGCTAGAAAAACCGCAGTGGATATCTCCCGAGATAATAACGTTGGAAACAAGTTTAACTCGTGTTAAACTCTTTCATCTCCACAAATAAGCTGAAAATAGTTTTTAAATTCTCTCATTTATTTCAAATTGTAAACGAGGATGTAAAACAACACAAGCAAAAATAGCCAAGGAAATAAAAAAAAATTTGGCATTAGAGATGTGAGAAGTAATCCCGGTTTCTAAACCGCTTTAAAAATTATCATTCAATTAAAAACCATTTACAAACGGCTGCTAAGAAAGACGGTGGCGGTACACCGAATTTTACGCGACCACAACGTTGCTTCAATGGGCTCTTTTTGCCAGACAAAATATTTTTGAAACAATGTAATTTTGTTGGTAGAGGCAACCTCTACATATTGCAAATATATTAAAGAAATTATAGAAAATATTCGCAATATTGCAGTAATACTACCCAGCCTTTTCCATCTCTCGAAATTTGGGGAGTATTTTAGTCTTTGTTTCATTGCAAGATATTCAGTAATCAAAACGAGTGCAGATATGGACGAATCAGAGATCACGTGATTATAACAGAGAAGTAAACGTATCAGAGTGACACATGAATCCGGTTGTCTGAAAGAGGAAGGGAGACCAGCCCATTCATGAAACAGCAACATACTTCTGAGCGCAGTCTTTTCGAGATTGGCAACAAAGAGGGGGCATTCGCGTGGGGAAAAAACAAAAAAAATAACGCCGTTCCGCACTCGTACACGCCCGCCCTTCTCCCTCTCCCTCGCAATTCATCGCGCCCCACTGCACCGTCTCCCTTCCCATCAACACGGAAATCAAAACCTCATAACGCCCGGCGCGATCCGCGGGGTCGTTTAGGTCGCCGCGTCGCGAGAAATGGCGTGCCGCCGGGGTGACGTTTGTTTTGCACCGGTGGCGATTCGCGAGCGGGCGCGGGCGGGAGGGGGGCGGGGCGGCGCGGAGAGCGGTGGGGACGGCGGGCGCGGCTGAGCCCTCGACAGGGCAATAAAACACGGCGCCGCGAGACAGCCTCGCTCAGGATTCCGTCCCGCGCCCACGTAATGTATGACGCACGGCGCGGACGCGCGGCGGGAATGATAAACTAGCTGCGGCCGATATAAAAACGACGTGCGGCGCATTCTCAAGACTCCGCTGCGCTCCGCGAGACGGGGAGGGGCGGGGCGGCGCCTTCCAATTTATCGATATTCCGAATTCGGACTTTTCGATGAGGACATTTCAGCGATACGCAGCTCGAGGGAGCACTCCGTTGGCGATTTCGGGGTGTCAACTACTTTAGCCATTAGTTTCGCGTGTATAGTGCTTCCTATAGACATGATGTGGCGATGTTCCCCACTTACACAAACTTGTACTCTCATTTACTACAGTACTACACTTGTTGAGAGGTGGAGATGAATTCTAGCGGCCGGCTGCTCTGATCGGTAGTTTTTCGTGGTTTCTCCGATCAATACCAGGCGAATGCTGGAGCAGTACCCTACCAAACGGGTCACAGACAGCGCGCGATCTGTCCTTCCTCTTACCTTTCCTATCCTCTCCCCTTACACACACACTTACACTAACATGCACTACACTACCACATATTCCGGGAGACCGGTCGGGAGCTTAGGGCTTGTCCCGGCTGGGGCGGTGCTCCGCTGGTGGGAGAGTCCTAGTTACGGGGAAACCCCACTAGCCGACGGTAGGTCGGCGCCGGGTCTCGCCATCCAGCGAGGGAAGATCACCGCCATTTCCCGAGAAAAACATGCACTACACTAACGGGACAAATGACCAAAGTCGTTGACCCGCTCGGAAACATGAAAAAATCAATCAATCAATCTTGTTGAGAGGTAAAGAGATCTTGTACTGCCTGGGGACGTTGCCCCGCTGGTGGGAAGTAACTGGTTGAGAGAAAGCAAGCCGACGTAGGTCGGCGCCGGATACCGCCATCCAGCGGAGGAAGCTCACCGCCACATATCGCGATAAAACACGCACTACACTTGCGGGACTAATGGTTCTGTAGTTCGCGCACTGAAACGATATCCGGTGCTGACTTGCACGTCGCCTTAAGGATGTTTTTCGGCAAGCGGGGCACCGCCCAGCCGGGACAAACGCTAAGCTCCCCACTGGACATCCGACTTGTGGGGAAGCACAGTGCATGTAAGCGTGTGTGAGAAGGTGACTGGATAAGAAAGGGAATATCACTCGCGTGCCCTAGCCCGTTTCTCAAGGTACTGTTCCGCTATTCGTCTGGTATTGATTAGAGAAACAATAAAAAACTACCGATAAAATCAACCAGTCGCTAGAATTATCCTGTACATTAAAATGTTTCGAATAAGGAGCCATAAATTATAATAATGAACGTTTATTCTGACAACGATCTACAATGTTCTATTACCAAATCATTACCATACACTATGCCAATTATTAATATATCAAATGGAGATAGCCATGACTGTAAATAGCTACCAAAACACCAGCATATGTCAAACATCAACCGCAAGTCACAGTTTCAACAGAAAGAAACACCGAGTTCACTACAGACACCGCTTATCTATCGCACACTATCACAGCACGTCAAGTAACTGTCTCGAAATCACTGTGTCCGTAGCCTCCTTTATTCGCCGAGCGTTGTCACTCCCCTACTCGCCCCGAGGATTACCGTTTCGGCGGCTGCTTCCTCGGAGCTGACCTCCGCCCAAAGGAACGGCATTTTTAAACATCCATTTTCTACATTGCAACCTGGGTTTGATTGTTAGTTTTTCCGGTTGCATCAACTGCTAAGGTTACTAGTTCAGTGCGTGTTTTCTCCTCGGAGATGGCGATGATCTTCCCTCGCTGGACGGCGATAACTGGCGCCAATCTACTGTCGGCAAGCGGGAATTTTACCCAACCAGGTAACTCTCACCAGCGGGGCACCGCTCCAGTCGGGACAAGCTCTAAGCTCCCGACCGGTCTCCCGGCATGTGTGGGAGAGTAGTGCATGTTAGTGTAAGTAAGGAGTGAGGATAGGACAAGGAAGAGGAAAGAAGTATCGCGCACGGTCCGTGGCCCGTTTGGTAGGGTACTGCTCCGGCATTTCTCCTGGTGTTGATCGAAAAAAACACAGAAAACTACCGATCAGAGCAGCCGGCCGGTAGAATTCTCCTCCAGACAGCGCCTGAATTCGACCTAGCTGATAAGCTAATGTGGAAAATCGTGTCTCCCTCAGGACTCGAAGCAAGACCTGCCGGTCAGAGGCAGTGCAGTGACATCAGTTCATGTCCAGAGCCACCTCTTCCGGTACCTAGGTATGATTTTGAACTAGTTATGTAGCTCGTGTCAAATATCCGTAACCATCGTGGTTCGAACCCTAGACCCGGTGAGTGGCAATGCTAGTTACGGAGCCATCTCAGCTTCTAGCAGGGAACTGAAAGCTGATATTGCTTTGCAACGGTCGCTGTGTGTGCGGACTCCAGTTATAGCAGAGGAAGTGTGTTTCGGCAGACATTGATCGCGTTATTAGCTTTACCCCATTCAGCTCTTCCAATGGCAAAATAAGAGCAAATATTTGAATTTTGGTATTAACACTTCATTTACATAAGTCAATCAATTAATATGTTCGCTGGATGAATGGCATTAAATAAAAATTTATATGCAATACTTGTTTATTTTCTACAAGCGCGATCCGTCAATCCATAATCGTGCGTTCGTGGATAATACATTCCGAAATTGGATTCAATATTGAATTCTCTTATGCCTGGAAACGGTCGACAAACAAAATTCTCCAAACTGCTCGCCATTCACGAAGGCTATTGCAACATGATTCGCCACGCTCAATTAAGCGAAGCTTGTTTCACAGGTGGGGTAAATGAACATTCTTTGACGCGAATTTCATTCTCTATTGGGCTCCATTAATACTTGGTAATTTTGCATTCTCTTCTACGTCAATTAACAGGTATTTGGGGGACAAATACAGATGGGGGTTTTAAATAACGGAAGCTTTAGTAACGTCGTGAATGTGTTTAACACATAGAGAAAATAAGTCCACATTATCAATTCCTAAAAACAAATGTAGGATCAATCCAATAATTAACTTAAATGTTTCCTTTTTTCCGTCATTCTGAATATTCATATAAATAGATATTGGAAATACAATTTAGGTAAATCAATAAACAATTATTTTTTATTTCATTTACAAATTATTTTCTACTAAACCAACGTTTATACCTAAAATACTATCTCACATTCGTGTCTCAATCTGAATTACGGTTCATTGTACAACTTATGAAAATGACATAATTTTGAATTAATTCGAAACCTCAGATTGTAGATCGCCTCCTTTATGATATGAGTAGTATATACTAGGACAATAAATCTGGTTAATTTGAGAATTATCCAGACGAATTTATTACTTATATTCGTGTTGGCACATTAGCCAACACGAGGTAATTAAGATAGGTGAAGTAGGTTACGGTGTCGAGGAACAGTAGATACTAGTGGTCTGCAGCACCTAAAATGCCGCTGCCCAAAATCCAAAATGGTTATCTAAGAAGAAGCACACAATATCCCCCACAGGGACCGGAAGCTCAGTGCATCAACTGATGTCACTGCAGCGCCTCTGACCGGGAGATCCTAGGTTCGAGTCCTGACGGTTGCAGGATTTTCGACACTAGCTTTTCAGCTAGGTCGAATTCAGTCGCTGCCTGGAAGAGAATTCCATCGGCCGGCTGCTCTGATCGGTAGTTTTCCATGGTTTCTCCGATCAACACCAGGCGAATGACGGAACAGTACCCTACCAAACGGGTCACGGACCGCGCGCGATCTGTCCTTTTTCTTCCTTGTCCTATCCTCTCCCCTTACACACACACACACACACACACACACTTACACTAACATGCACTACACTACCACATATCCCGGGAGACAGGTCGGGAGCTTAGAGCTTGTCCCGGCTGGGGCGGTGCCCCGCTGGTGGGAGAGTCTGGTTAAGGGGAAACCCCACTAACCGACGGTAGGTCGGCGCCGGATCTCGCCATCCAGCGGGGGAAGATAACCGCCATCTCCCGAGGAAAAACATGCACTACACTAACGGGACCTATGAGCAAAGCAGTTGACGTGCCCGGAAACACGAAAGAATCAATCAATCAATCCCCACCGGGCAGCGTGCTCGCGTCCATGATCCCGGGTTCGATTCCCGATCGGGGCAGATTATAGAGTGCGCTTTCCTTACAATGTCTCACTATCTGTTGCTGTGTGACGATGAGAAAACTCGCTTCTCAGTCTGAGAAGACCAGACTACGGCGTGGGGACGTCCATGTGCTATTCGCACGTACCCCGTAACCCATGACCGTGAGGCCAGGACGCCGCTAGTAGGCCTTAGGCTGGTAGACACCCCGTCAAAGTCTGTCGTGCCAGTACAGATAGTCAGCACACAAACTACTTAAGAACAACAAATAAAATACTAACATGTACATTAAATAGTTTAATGTCGTTATTAATTCTGCTATACCATAGTATAGTACATATAGTGAAGCAGTTTTTTACAATCCAATAATATTAAAAATTCCTGTTCCATAACGCAACACGTGATAAGCAGATATTTAAAGGCGACCAGCCTTTTGCTGGGACCCTTGCTTTCGCGTGACGTCAGCTGTGTCGCAAGCAGTGACGTACTGAGAACGATAATTCAGTCGGGCCACGCAGCACTACAACAGGCGGAATTACACAATCGAACATTTGTTTTTCAATCAAAATTGAAACAGTTTCGTTGCTTTTTGAGTTTCTTGAGTTTCTGGATACTTAACATAACTATAAACACCTTCCATATGGCTGGAGGATGCCGTTTTCGTCCAATTTCTATGCTAATGGAAATGAGGAATACAAAAGATCCTATGTAATGAACAGGAACCGGTCTACCATAGGGAAGTTTCTAAGGCTAATGACAGGCAAATGTGTACTTTGGAGCTGCATTGCCAGTGGGAAATTTGTATTTACACGATACCACCGAACCCAACCTCATTAAATACGTCAGTTGACACTTCGCTACGCATTTCCAAGTTTGATAATGAGGCTTGGGTCTTCGACTTCCACGATTTACATAAAACAATCTTGTCTGTGCACAAATAATTTCCAATGCATTTATAGTTGTAATAGTTATCGCGAATACACGCCTCACACACGGAGCATATTTCTTTAGCCAATGCTCTGTGACGAATTCGCGAATTATCTCGATAATGTCGGAAATGATCCGTTCATCGTTCATTCATACAGATTTATTCAGTTGTTTAATATGGAAATTAACTGGATAATTCGTGAATTGGCATTTTTTGGGACATAAGCCGTAATTTGCATACCATTTATTTTCACCGTATAAAACACAAACGTGCGCTTAGTTGTGAACACCAGCTTTTAAATCTGCGTAATCGCAAGCCTTTTGAAAGGATCTTTATTTTTCTCAGCTCATCTGTCATTCCTAATCTAGAAATTCATTTCTTGTTGAGGAAATAAAATTAAAGTATGTAGATCGACTCGAGTAAATGTCTATGTCTAACTTAAGATGCCTTTTTCTTCTCCCAGCGCACAAGTAATTACGCTCTTATTAGGTATTACGAATCTTGTATTGTTTCAGAATTTCACATCTACGAAGCCAATAAAGAAGTACGGAAACAAAAACGTTAAGAAGTTTGTAGGGAAGAATACGCCTGCACTAACGTTTGATTAGAAACAATTATGAAGTATAGGATATTTTCTACAATTTTAAACCGAGCAAAGAAGATAGAACTATCATTGTCAGTCAGAATGAGTAGTAGTACTAGTACATTCGAAACGCTTGTCAAGAGGACTCAAGAGGAAAAAAAGAATGTTGACTGAGAACTGTGACCTCCCGTTCCGATCCGGGTGTGGAAGTGGGTCACATTTGCCTGAAACACCATTTGAACGCTCGCACTGCGAGAGAGGAGTTTTTGTCGTATCCGAAACCACACCCACAAATAAGTGGGTCGATAGTCGCTAAAGCAATCGAATTTGTCGTTACAAGATGCACCTCTGATTGCATTTGCATTCTTCTTTACTTTCTCCTTACGAAGTAGAGAGAAAGTTATTTAATACTGCGCGAAAAACGGCGAATTTTCGACAGAAAAACTCTTATTACAGGGCCCTGGTAACGAAAAAATGGATAAATCTAGTTGCTAAATTTAAAAAATAAAATTCTCTAACACGTGGTGTAGACAGAATCCATGTTTTGTGGGTTCTTGATACCGAAAAATCGAATGACTGCAAAACGTCTGCCTGTCCGTCTGTGAACAACGCTAGCGGCTAAACCGTTCAGCCGATTTTCTTCAAAATTGATATTTCCCTATCAATCTGGCTGATGTCGATGCCCTTGAGTTTGAAACCGATATTGAGATTTGGTGGATTATTTTTTTTTCGATTTTGTGAAGAACGTTTAACAGAATGGTGATGGTCTCACGTTCGTTGAAAACCCTATTTTTCTATAATTGGAAAAGTTCAAAATTTTTTCGGAGACTTCCTACAACTAAAATATTAGAGATAAAATGTTTTTTTCTTAATTAATTCGGTTCGTTAAAGATAAATAGATTTTGAAATAAAGTCATGTACAATTTTTCGAAGATTTGAATCTTTCTACGTAGTTTTGTGTGAAAATACAGGGCAGAAAATATGTTCGGTTTTAGCACACTAGTTCTCGAGGTAAAAGCAGAAGCCGGCAGCGCTAGCCGAATTCGTTTACTTCGCTCCGTAAAGTCACGAAGGTTAAGCGAATTCGAGACTCGCGGGTTCTTGATTCGGTGACCGGCCAGGAACCCTGGGATCTAACGTCGTCGAGCCCCTGGCCGAAGGGATAAAAGGCACTGACTGACTGAGACGTGACAAGACTCGACAAATGCAGAAATTACTCAATAACAGTAATGATATTAATTACTTGGTAACGGAGGATTATTCCAACAAAAGGCTCAACGCCCATCAAGGGTTAAGAGACGCGTTTGCGTCAACTACGACGCAACAAATTAAAAAAAAAAAAAAGCACGAGTGTAGTGGTCGTTTTCCATAGCAATTTTAAGTTGTGATTTCGGGAGTCAGAAAGAAGTACTCAGTGAATTTCAAAATAGAAGCAGAACGGGATTGTGTGATGTCCACGTGATGTGTGCTGAGGCCGAAACGTATCTCTCGAAGCTAACGCGGAAACGCAGAATAATCACCGGTAGCACAGAACAGATTCCTACAGGACAGACGCCGTGATATTGAAGCAAGTAAGATCGTCGAGATTCTAGAAGAAACTACAAAAAATTTGATTAATGAAGGGTTTATAATAGTTGCTTTATAAGCGTGCGTACTGTTGCAAAAAAAAAAAAGAACAAGTGAGAATGAAATGGGGTATATTTAGTGTAATTTCTGGACGATCAATATTCTTAATTTTTAATGAGTTTCCTTCATATTCACAAGTATATTATGTATATATATCTGATAGATGTTTGAAAAATTGTGGAGGAATCTAAGTTAAAAAAGAATGTAAAAGACATTAGTGATTAATATTCTTAGTATTTCTCTGTATATTTTTAGAATATCTTTTCTTAGTATACTCTTAGTATCCCCAGAATCATACTCATTTTACGTATGTAACATAGTTTCAAGTAAAATAGCAATTAGGCGTTCAAAGTTTATCTTTGTACTTTAGGGAATCTTTTAACTCCACGAGTATTCGAAAGTAGAAATTCAGACACTTCACTTACAAATATTTTCGAGAAAAGAACTAGCTTTGAAGGTGTTCATATTCACGTTTTCTCATTCTAGTCGTGTTTATGTCATATTTTAAACTCTAATCAGTATTTCCTTCAAGTAAATACTTTCTTCTACTACCTTATGATGCAATGAGTTAGCAGTTCTATGTAAAACTAAAGCATATTTCAAAAATTGATGAGAGGACAGTGATGCCGATTAATGAACATTTGAAGGAGGAATTTGATTGAAGTTCTTTGTCCATTGGATACGCAAGGTCATTGGATTTGTGTTCATATATATTGTTTTGAAGAATAAAGAAATGTACGCAATTTAAGTTAATATTAATAAAAATATATATAAACTGTACATTTCATGTGGCTTAAACATTACATATACTTTTAGTATGATGATGTTTTTGGAGAATACGAGTTGATGTTTGTAGAGTAGTATATACAAATGTATTCTTTAGTTTGTGCAGTTCGGGCCTACAAGTACCACGATTCTGAAAACTTTCTTGTATATCCGCATCCTGTCACAGACAGGAAAGAGGTCATAAAACATGAGCGTGTATAAATATTATGTTAAATGAGGCTGAGTGGACTTTTGTGAGTCGTGCGATATTAGCGGAAGGGACTTGAATTCATCTTTAGAAAATTAAGAGTGAATTGAGTTCTTGTATTAGCTCTACAAGTTATACAATGCAGTCTCATTAATATGACTATCACATATATTCAACGTAAACGTGCAATAATGCCTCACTGATGGCAGGTGGCAGCACCAACAGAGGCGGATATATAATGCGTGTCGGGTGGAAGCGGAAAACAGTGCAGTAGTTGTCGCAATGCAGGAACGGAGCGATTTATCGTACGTCAAAACAGTGGCAAATCCTGAACATTATTATAAGTATTACACTTTATGGAAGCTTCTTCTGCCGTTGTCTTATTTTGGGCTTTTCTGAAACCACAATACTATGAAATTCCGTCCTTAATAATTGTTCTATAAGACCACACTAACCACAAATGTTTGGATCATTAACACACTCCACTTTCACAAAAACTTGAGAGAAGCGTAACTTACGAACGACCGGAGAAGGTCTGTTCACCGCAATATTTTGCGGTGCCTACCGACCGTCCATAGGGGCATCCTCCCCTCTCCCCGCCCTTGAAACATGACGAGCCATAGGTTATCGCGGTTGGCATGCGGTGCCTTCGCCTGCGCTAGATAATTTTCTGGACAGCATTAAGAACCGTTTGAAACTTCTTACTCTAATGCACATTATAGCGCTTGCGGATACAGAAGGCCGACTGGTTCTCGGTAGCAAAACAGTTATTTTTTTGCATGTGTTTCAAAATCTCAATAACCTTTTAGAGGATTACTAAACTTATGAAATATTTCTTAAATATTTCGAATTACTGAGTATACCGGCGATATACGTGGTGTACCGGAGAATTCAAAAGAGAATGATTATTGGCTTTTAGGGCAAGGACTGAATAATTTTAGAAACTGCTCAATTTCTTAAGTGTTCGCGTGTCATCTTGGATAAATTATACCGTGCGTGGCAAAACGGCGATACCCAAAAACAGCGCTGAGGTATCTGTGGCGCACCACGGGGCATAGATGATAAGGGATAACGAAGGCTGTGGAGATGTGTCCGGGAGGATACACATGCAACGGTAGAGCAACTGACCGCCCAGATGGATGAACAGGGTCTCAAGAACCGTTTAGAGAAAGTCGCTGCGTATGGGCCTCAGCTGCAGGTGCCTGGCCATCCACGCAGACTGTTGTAGATCGGTGGCGAAGGGTGGACTTTGCATGCGAATACCGCAACTGGACATTCACCGAGTGGCGACAGAAGCCTTTTGAGATGAATCACCTTCCGGGTTGGCATTTCTGCTCCATCAGATAGATGGTCCTTTGCGTGAAACGCCTGAATGCGTACACCGAGTGTGAGCGGAGGCGTGAGTGGAGAGAGTGGGCGGAGACAAGGGTGGAGGCGAAAAACCGGAATTGGGGAGGACGTGGGCGAGGCGGAGATATGCATGGAGGTATAGTTGTGAGCGGAGGCGTGAATTTGGGAAGGGACGTGATGTGGGCGGGCGGAGGCGTGGATGGACCAAGGGTGTGGGCGGGGCCGTGGGCGGAGGCGTGGGCAGAGGCGAGGGCGGAGGCGAGGGTGTGGGCGAGAGCGGATGCGTGGGCGGATGCGTGGGCGGGTGGTGTGCGTGGGCGGAGGCGTGGGTGGAGGCGTGGGTGGAGGCGTGGGCGTGGGCGGGACATGGGAAGGGACGTGGGCGAGGCGGAGATATGCATGGAGGTATAGTTGTGAGCGGAGGCGTGAATTTGGGAGGGGACGTGATGTGGGCGGGCGGAGGCGTGGATGGACCAAGGGTGTGGGCGGGGCCGTGGGCGGGGCGTGGGCAGAGGCGAGGGCGGAGGCGAGGGTGTGGGCGAAGAGGGCGGATGCGTGGGCGGGTGCGGGAGCGGGTGGGTGTGGGCGGGGCGTGGGCTGGAAGCGTGGGGAGGCGTGAGAGCTGAGGCGTGGCAGGGAAGGGGCGTGGGCGAGGCGGAGATATGCATGGAGGTATGTTGTGAGCGGAGGCGTGTTGGAGGACGTGATGTGGGCGGGCGGAGGCGTGGGTGGACCAGGGTGTGGGCGGGGGCGGAGGCGTGGGCAGAGGCGAGGGCGGAGGCGAGGGTGGGCGGGGCGGATGCGTGGGCGGATGCGTGGGCGGGTGGTGTGCGTGGCGGAGGCGTGGTGGAGGCGTGGTGGAGGCGGGCGTGGCGGGACATGGGAAGGGACGGGCGAGGCGGAGATGCATGGAGGTATGTTGTGAGCGACGTGATTTGGGGGCGGTGGCGGGAGGCGTGGATGGACCAAGGGTGTGGGCGGGCCGTGGGCGGAGGCGTGGGCAGAGGCGAGGCGGAGGCGAGGTGTGGGCGAGAGGATGCGTGGGCGGATGCTGGGCGGTGGTGTGCGTGGGCGGAGGCGGGTGGAGGCGGGCGTGGGCGGGACATGGAAGGGACGGGCGAGGCGGACGAGGTATGTTGTGGCGAGGCGTTGAGGACGAGTGGGCGGCAGGCGGATGGACCAGGTGGCGGGGCCGTGGCGGAGGCTGGCGAGCGAGGCGAGCGGTGTGGCGAGCGAGGGGGATGCGGGGCGTGGCGAGGTGGTGGGGCGGGGGGACATGGGACGGCGGGCGGATGCGAGAGTGTGAGCGGAGTCGTGAGCTTGCGAAGGGACCTGGGCGGGGCGGAGGCGGGGCGTGGTCGGGGGCGAAGGGTCTTGGAGTAAGCGATGTCCGCCCGCGGGCGTGGGCTCATCGCGAGTTCCAGTAATAAGCTGCCCCCGAAATTAGCGATCCGCGCGACCAATCGGGGGTTTCCGCGCCGGCGAGTTCCCAAGCACAATCTCCCCCAATTTACGAGATGATATTTACTGTAAACCGCACACGGCCGTAATTTACATAACAATCGACTGGGGTCATTACTCGTCTGCGAAGACCCGCTCACTGCAGTTTACTGCGGATTGTTCACTGTTAGCCTACTTGTTACGTCGTTTCTAAACGGAAATGTAGATGAGATGATATGTTCATTACATGAAGTTACCGTTTTAAAATGTATAATCATGAACACTAACGATAACGAGAAAGAAACAAAGGAGAAAACACATTAGAAACCACAATATTCCTATAATATTATTATTATATTTGTAGGATTAATTTACTATGTGAGACATGAGGAAGAAGATATGAACACTTATACAAAAAGTACAAATTACAAAATACAATACTTAATTCCAAATATTTGCCAATATTTCGTAATTTAAAACACAAAAGCTCTATTCGACATCTACACGTAGAATAATTCTCAATTTTTTTTGTCTTAAATGAAAAGTACTGCATAACTAACATCCAAAACATTTGAGACAAAGTGGTGAATACAAAAATTTTTGGTATCAATTATGTAAACTTAGAGGAAAATAGTTAGATACATTGTTTTAATACACCCATCATGTACTTTAATATATTTTGTAAACAATGGGAAAACGTTTGCCGTTTCTTCGTCACAGAAGAGTTCTGCCAACTATGTCTGCAAATCGATTTTCATTTCGCAGTCATCAGGAAAGAGTTTTCCACCTCAGATATTCCTCAACAGAATAGATGATAGTCGCTATGTGCAAGATTGGGACTGTGAGAGGGGGTGTGTTTTAATCATTCCAACGAAATGACGGCTACAAATCTAGCATTGCTCGACCGCCCTGAGGGCGCGCATTGTCATGAAGGAGATAGACTCCCTTCGGAAGAATCTTGCAGCGTTTGTTTCGGAAGTGTGTACTCATGTAACTAAAATTGAATTTCCCATACCCACTTTGTCACATTTTGCCGTGGGTCCTCCCCACAAAATAAAACGATTTCGTGATGGACCATGGTGCTTCCGCTTGGCTCTGAGAAATCGTAACAGCACGCGCACATCATACGTGTGAGGGCGGTGATCTTACACCATCACCTCAACAACATTTCTCAACGATGGCCACAACGATACTGACATCCATAACCATACAATCGCTTCAGCTACTTTTGTCATATTCAACAGTCATACCAAATGCAAAACAAAAAAATTGCAACAGCTATGTGCTATGTAACTTTACTTCCTGGATATGCTTCGTATAATCACATTTATATTTGTATTTGTTAACTATGAGAAGGATGTATCATTTAATAGCTTAAGTCAATTAGATCCATTATATTTTTAATCATAAAAAATTGACATATAATAAGCTGGTCGAGTAGGTTCCGTGAAAGAACACTTTCTACACACACACACGTGCGTGCGAGAGTGCTTTTCAAAAGGTATTTAAACTAATAAATCATTTAATCGTATTAATTTGAAGAAAATAAGAAACATAGTTACTGAAGAACTACAAATGATACATTATTACAATAACAAAAAAATTACAAAAAAACACTTTTGTAAATAAAAAATTTCCACAAACTAAATTCGTATTGAAACCAGTGGTGCTACAACAACACATAATTTCTCGGAGTATTTGTAGCGGTTCTGCAATATTATTCTACTACATGAAACTGCAAAAGTGTTATTCAACTAACAGTAATTGTTTTCGGAGTCGAGAATTCAACTGATTGAGTAAACTCTCCGTGTGCTCTAGCATTACGCCCTGCAGTCGCTGTGCCGTATGCACGTGGGTCGACGGTTGAAAATCTAAATGTCTCACCCATGATTTCCATCGCACAATTTTCAAAAATTCAGAGATTAACAAAATTGAAATATAATCCATTTATTTAAACTTCTCTTTCTATATAAGAGGAACACAAAATTAAAAAGCTGTTTTTGAGAAAAGGTTTTTATAATTTGCATTAAATCAAGAAGAAATTGCACGAACTCTCGTTACTCAAAAAATTGCGCATGACCTTTTTTGAAGATCTGATGTGTTAGAACAGATTTTATTTAACATAGAAATCTTTACTTTCAAATTTGTAACTTTGACAGGTTACCTTTTTGCAATTTTCGAAAACAGAGAGTTCGCCGGAAATTGAACCAACGCTAGTTTTTACCGTTCTTTGCTATATACGATGACAAAATTTAAAGAAAAAATTAAATGTGGAGCTATGAGACAAAACTGTTTAAAAATTTTAAACAAATTTAAACTACACGTATTTCGAAAAATTGTAGATAACATTATTTCAAGATCTGTTTTCGAAAAACAGATTTTGTTAAGGAAATATTCTCTGCCTTCAATATTGTAGTTGTAGGAAGACGCCGAAGAAGTTTCAAAGTTATGAGATTTTCGAAGAATCAACGATTTTAACGAAAATGAGTCCTGGAAAAATTTTAAGCGTCTATCCCGGACAATTGGTAACCCACTATCCGAGATCAAAATTTAATTAAAAAAATTAGACCCATAGTTGAGAAAATTTTGAAAATGTTTATGGAGCTTCATGTAAATAATCCCAAAAAATAAAATATCAGTTTCAAACTCGTTACTTTAAACGAGTTACTTTAAATTGACTGAGAAATATCAATTTTGAAAAAAATCTGCTGATCGATTTAGGCACTAGGGTTAACGACAGACAGGCGATCGTTGCCGTGATTTCGATATCAAGGATCCACAAAACATAGACTCTCTCCACAAAGCATGTTAGAGAAAATAATTGACTATATAAAGGAATAACATTTATCTCCTTTTTTGTAAGGCGGGCAATAAGAGTTTTGCTGTTGAAAATTCGCCGTTTTCTGGTTCACGATTACTATACTTTCTCTTCTCGCGAAGTAAGGACGAGAAAGGAACAATATTACGTCAAATGACGATCGGCGTCGGTTTAATGAGTAGGAAAACATGCGGTCATAATCACGATCTCGAGCACATAAAAAGGAGATGGTTCGACATGAGAACACCGCCATGTTGAATGTTTGCTCTTTGAAATGCGTAACGCGAACCTTCCTCAACTAGGCGCATTGTTGGGGCGTGGAGAGGAAACTGGAAAACGGCTCTGCAAACAATGGCCTCGCGGGGCGGCGCACGCCCAAGATAATTACGACAGGGGGCGGACAAAGCGGCCTATTCACACAGATTGGGCGCCCGCGGCGATCGGTCGCCAGGTGCTCGCGCCCGCGGCCGCCCGGCCTCGCCCCACCCTGTCTCGTCCTGCCCCTTCCGCATCACCCCGCCCCGCCCGCAACGCCACGTTGTACTTCGCCTCACCCCACCCCGCCTCTCCCCGCCCCATCTCGCGCCGCCTCTCTCCGCTCTGCCTTGCCCCGCACCGCCTCGCCGCGCCCCGCCCCGGCCCTCCCGCCTCACACCGCCTGTCCCTCTCCCGCCTGTCCCTGTCCCGCCTGGCCCTGTCCCGCCTGACCGTGCCCCGCCTGGCCCTGCCCCGCCTGGCCCTGCCCCGCCTGGCCCTGCCCCGCCTCGACCCCTCCTGCCTCGACCCGCCCCGCCTCGACCCGCCCGCCTCGACCCGCCCGCCTCGACCCGCCCCGCCTCGACCCGCCCCGCCTCGACCCGCCCGCCTCGACCCGCCCCCCGTCTCGCCAGTCCCATCCCGCCCCGTCCTGTCTCCTTATCCTGTTGTTCTCCCGCTCAGCCCGCGCTACCCATCCCCATCCTGTTCCGCCCCATCCGCCCAGCCACGCTCGTCCCGCCCGCTGATCCCCCCCCCCGGTGCGTCCGCCCTGTGCCGCCTCAACCCCCAGCCCCCCCCCCTCCGACCCATTCCTCACCCCAACTGACCTGCCTCACTCCATCCCCACGCCCCCCCGCCTGCCCCGTCCGTGTCCCACGCTAGCCACACCCACCCCGCCCCGCCCCACACCATCCACCCACGCTCGCTTTATTTCAATGAATTTCTAAATGGCCGCGCGATTTGCGTTCCGCTTCCTTTCGTTTAATTGCGACGGCAGAAAGGATTGCGTAGATAAAAACCAATGAGCATTCATGCGTAGAAAGGAAATGGCGATAATGGTAGCGTCAACAAAACGCTGTAGTATTACTTATCTCAAAGGGTTAAAGGGATATTGGAATCAGATCTACCGTAACGTGTGCACATTTGGAGGGTGAGTGCCCATACCGTATTTCCAACAAAATTACATGCTATCCTCTACAAAAGCAAACATTACATAATTCTCTTGAGTGAGGTAAATCGTTTTAGATTAACATGGTTAATGATTAAATAATATTGAAATTAAAATGAAATACTAATTAAATCAAGACAGGTTTTCAAAGTCTAAATTATGCTTCTTAAAATTGATTTAGATATACGATTACTTATATACATGCAAAATTGCAGGAAAATTTGTGATCGTTCTTACCTGCACAGGCATTTGGAAATGTAAATATTCACACCTCACCTGAAACATGAAGAGTAAAGTTAGTATTTGAAATCATTTTCAGCATAAAGACGCAATATTATTAAATCATGGCACGCAGTTCAAGGGAGCATCAGGAAGGCAGAAGCGTGAATCAGACATTGCTCTTTTAAAAGTCGAAGTTACTGGATTATTCGAATTTGACCTTATTGATTGCCGAACATTTTTATGTTACTGTATCATTAACTTGTTTAAAGAGGCCAATTTCATATATTTTACAAACAATAATCTGAAAATATTTCGAATTAATCGGAATCCACATATTCCAATAATAATTTACGTTAGTTCATCGTTATGGAAATGAACATATACATTTGTTCGTTTATACAGAATTAACAATTATGTGAAGTAGTTATATGCGTGCAGTGATATTTCCAGAAAATCTGAACAACGAAATAATTTAATTATTTGAAGAGAGACTAAAGCTTCACTCACAATAAGGGCTTTACATAATTATGGTTAGTGATGCATACGTTTTGAAATATGATTTTACCATACTTCAAAACGCAAAATAACGGGCGACAAATTTCAAAGAGAAAGTATTTGCACTTGCTTTTAATTGGATGGAAGACTGAATGCAAATCCGAAGACCTTTGAGTAAAAATACAAAAATCTATATTTTTAAGTAAACAGTTGTCCCATCCATATCAAACATATGAAGCGCTGGTAAATTAAGGAGAACTGAGAAACATTTTATTTAATACATTTATTTCTTTTCAACCGAAGGTGAAGATGATCGGCATTCCTCAATTAACACTTTTTGAATAAGTGAGCATGTGATTAAAAACCAAAGCGTAAGTGTTATTTATTTGATAAACTCTCAATAACCTTAATACTCGTAAAGATTCAAATTAAGACATACACCATATTAATTTCAAATGCACGAGAAATTGAAATAAAATTATGTAGCATCCGACCATGTGAGAGGTTTCGTTAGATAACAGGAAACTCGTAAAATACACAAACATAATAAAATGTTTTCGATTTCAAGTGAAAATGCAAACATTTGCTTGTGATATTCCACGTATTCTCATACTGCGCGTGCCGACTGATTTTCCATTTTCACTGCACCACTACTTACGACACAGCGTTCATGTGGGAGCAAGGATGCAAGGACGATGCCACTCGCGATTAAAAATTTGCTATTAACGTGTTCCGTAATGGAGAAGTAAATATGGTACAGAATGTTATTGCTTAACATATTTACTACTCATACACGTAGCATACTCACGGTTATTGCACAGCGTCGACGCTCTTTTGTTGAAACAATTCGTTTATTGAAGTGTTATACGAAAGGCAGTGGACAGAAGCATCCTCAGGTTATTTAAAGACAAAAACATTTCTCTTGCAAATAAATGAGTGATTTTGATTGTCTTTAAATATCCTGAGGATATTACTGTCCAACCACATATCGTGTAAACCAGTCATGTCAAGATCGTGGACAAGGCATCGAGCTTACAAGAGTTTGTGGGCAATACGTCCAGACGACTGGCAAGAGTTTTTAAACTAAAGATTGTGCGTATTGTTCCGGAGTACCCGTATGCTATTGGCAGCCTTTCCCGCTACAGACTTTTGTATAAGGTTGATAGCTATTACCACCCATGGCGCTTTATTAATACCAATTCTTACACTAAAGCAAAGCAATTTGAAGTTAAAATGAAATAAAAGATCAGTCACATTTTAAATTGTCAATCGAAAGTAAAATTAAACATTTTGAACCTAAAAGATTTTGAATCGTGTTTTCGTCAGAGTGTAATTATTGCATTAACTTCCCACGTTTAGATTAGGACGATTTAACAAAGATTCTTTTCAGTTTAAAGGATTTTCCGCGCATAAACGAAATTGTTAACATATACTTGTTATATTATTACAAATTACTGCTACAAAATAACTACAGAATGATTTAATAAAACATAACACAAAATGAAAACGAGGAAAGAATGAGCAACCAAACACATTATTGTCCCTTGTTAAAATTATTTCACAGAGGATAATTTAAAATTAAATAAAATAATATGAAGCACCCGATCCGGATAGCCGAGATCGCTAAGGCAGCAGTGCAGTGGCTAGTAACCCTGAGGGATAAAAATTGGAATCAGCATAATGCTGACCCCCCCTCCAAAGGAGTGATATACACTTGTCAAGGGGTAAACAGAACGGAAGCTAGGTAAGCGCAGGTGTGTGCCCGCGTGGTCCTACACTGCCAATTCGCGACAAAAAAGTGAGGAATATAAATATCATTCAAATATAAAAAATATTCAAACATATTTTCACCGGGAGCAGTAGCTCAGTGCATCAACTGATGCCACTGCAGCGCCTCTGACTGGGAGGTCCTAGGTCGCCACTCCCCACGCCGGCAGTATTTTCGACACTAGCTTTACAGCTAGGTCGAATTCAGTCGCTGTCTGGAGGAGAATTCTAGAGGCCGGCTGCTCTGATCGGTAGTTTTCCCTGGTTTCTCCGATCAACACCAGGCGAATGCCGGAGCAGTACCCTAACAAACGGGCCACGGACCGCGCGCGATCTGTCCTTCCTCTTCCTTGTCCTCTCCTCTCCCCTTACACACACTTACTCTAACACGCACTACACTCTCACATATTCCAGGAGACCGGTCGGGAGCTTAGAGCTTGTCCCGGCTGGGGCGGTGCCCCGCTGGTGCGAGAGTCCTGGTTAGGGGGAAACTCCACTAGCCGACGGTAGGTCGGCGCCGGATCTCGCCATGCAGCGGGGAAGACCACCCCTATCTCCCGAGAAAAAAACATGCACTACACTAACGGGACTAATGACCAAAGCAGTTGACGTGCCCGGAAACACGAAAAAATCAATCCTTCACCTGGTCTACCGCCCCTCCCCCTCTCTAAATCAGTAATAAAATGACGCATTGATTTGACTTCTTCTGAATAAGCTGCCCTCCCCCTTCCCTTCAACTTTTCACAATTTATTTAATCATCGACAGTACTCCAAGTGACGCGTCGTCTTAGCACTACGCTGAAGACAGTTACCTCCGAGGGACGCACGTCACAACTGGTGGTGTAGAGCGATTTTCTTAAGGATGAGCCAAAGTGACAGCTAGTGCTGGCAATATAACTAAAGGTCCAGTGGTCGTCGTGGCCTCGAGCCCAATGCACTCCCTTTCTGCATTTGTTCGTTTGCATTTGCTATTTTGTAAAGGCTTCGACGCTTCCTTTCGTGACGTCCTCGTCCGACAAAAATATAGTGCGCCGCGAGAAATAATTGAAATTAGGAACCCCAGTGTTATGTGCTCTAAAAATTCTTTTTTCCTTTATATATTACATTGAATTTACTTTTTGTGTGATGAATATATGTTTATTCTAAAACCAAGACTTGCATACGAGATGCAACCGGTGCACGTGTTTCTGACTTAAAATCATTTTTGTTTTTGTTTACATTCGTGGCAGTTTTGTTTTACTGATTGTGAGAGCATTATAAGAGATTTTCCACATACGTAATTAAATTTAATTATTTCCCGGACTCGCGTATGTGCATATACATCAGCGAAACTCTTAAGACTTCTGCATAGGGATGGTTTCACAGGAGCCATTAGAACTTTACGAAGAGGTGTGACTGAACAGCTGTTGCGGAGGAGGGATACATCTCTGAAATATGTGATGTTCACTTGTTTTCGTGAACTGTCACTTTGGCTCATCCTTAGGAAAATTGTTCTATAGCGGTGGCCGCACGTCACACTATGACTGATTGGTTTTAATTAATTAAACACGAGTATTTAATTGTACATGAGCTGTATTTATGATACCTTTTGGAAAACAATTTTGATTGGTTTTGTTCAGCATTTTTGGTGCTGCAGGCCAATAATGTGTGACAAATTCAGCTGAAATTGTCACTTTTTTTTCAGCACTTGCTGATTTTATAAACACCGTCTCATTCAATTTTCTTCGAAAAAATGAACTGCATTCACGAAATATCAAATGATGCTGGCTATTACGTTTGAACCTCACAAGCAATGGCACTTTGCGTGAACGTTACAGTTCAAGTAGCAGAGTGGTAGAGTGTTCTAAATGTGTAAACGAAAATGAAATGAGATATTCTCAGGATTATCAACCAACATTAAGGCTAACCGCAGAAACAGTTACAATGGTCATTTTCGTTTGCTGTTCGCTAACACCAGACTCCCCGAACAAACTTGAGTCTTCTATATGTAGAAACGACCTTCCAACTACCCAGCTGGATGATTGGAATAGTTTCTGCAGCTCCATTCAGATGATTTGGAAATAACCCTGAAGAGGCGAGGAAAGGCGAAGTCCATAATGGCGGAAATCGCAGCGACCACTGCGCCATCTAGTGACTTTCTCTTGCGAGCGCACCCGAGGCGCGGCGCCGTCTTCCGCGCGGGGGAGGAGGGGGAGGGGGAGGAGTCCAAGATGTGCCAACGAGCGCAGCGCCTCCTGGCCGTCGCTCGCTCGCTCGCGCGCATTAGCGCCATCAAACCAACCAGCGAAGGCCATTAAGGAGGCGGCCTGCGGGGAAAGGGCGCAGGCGAAGGCGGCGGCGTCGGCGTCGACGGCATGGGGGGGGAGCGGGATGGCTCAAAGGAGGAAGGGGTGGAGGATGCGTGAGGTCCGGGGCAGGAGCAAAGACGGGGGGAGAGGAATGGGCGGGGCGGGATGGCGGGGCAAGATGGCGGGGCGGGATGGCGGGGCGGGATGGCGGGGCGGGATGGCGGGGCGGGACGGCGGGGCGGGATGGCGGGGCGGGATGGCGGGGCGGGATGGCGGGGCGGGATGGCGGGGCGGGATGGCGGGGCGGGATGGCGGGGCGGGATGGCGGGGCGGGATGGGCGGGGCGGGATGGGTGGGGCAGGATGGGCGGGACGGGATGGCGGGGCGGGATGGCGGGGTAACGTTTCAACTTCACTGGCGGAGATATGAAACAAAAATTGGAAACATTGTTAAATGTTACGATAGTAACGAAAAAGTTGTTGATATAAAAAAGGTTGAGAGATTGAAAGACGAAAACGATGTTGATCAAAAGTTGAAATTGAATGAATTGTATGTAACCTCTGAAAGGTGAAATAAATTGTTATTTTAAAAGAAAGAATCTATCTCATATGATATCTGAAAGTGAAGAACTTCAAAGAATATAATAAACAACATGATAAAGATACAACATAAAAAAGGATGTTGTATGGATATACAAAGTTGTAACGGCCAGTTAATAAGGCAAGATAACGTGGACGTTACAAAATTGAGTAACAGCAGTGGTAGACGTAGAAATTGTTAGAAGAAATGGTTGCAACAACTTGGTGGAACAACGAGGTGTGCCTGGATTTGTAGTTCGGGAAAGAGTGTTCAAAGAATCAGTGTTGGTTGCTGTGGTTGGTAATCAAGACGTATAATTGCAGTGGTGGTTCTGCGTGAGTGAAACATTATACGAAGAGAACTGTGGAATGTTTTAACCATATCTGAAGATTTTGAAGAAGTCTAGAAACTGTCAGATTGAAACGTAGTGACAGCTGATGTGTGGAAACAGGTATTCAGATAGATTAATTTAAGTGTTTCCTTGTCGAATTGGTCAAACAAAGATAATGGCTTTTAAACAAATGTAAGAAAAGTCAATTAATCAATTTAGCTAGGAATTGAACTACGAGTTTCGAGAAAGAAATTTAGAATATTATAAAAAAATATCGAAACAGAGGATTATGATGAAACTATAGTAAAAGAGATTTTAGAAACAGTAAGGGTTGGAGGAAGAGGATAGATTACAAAGGAGGAACGAGAAAGAGGAGGATAGATTACAAGGAGAAACACGAAATTGAACTGGCAAAAATTGAGTTGGAAAAATGTAAGGTGATGTCGAGAAATACTTCTGAAACAATTAATATAAATAATGAAGGTCAAATAACTCAGGGATTACAAAGTAAAAATTCTTGAAACTCACACAGTGCATGAAACATTTTCAATCAAATGAAAATGATATTTCTTTATACCTTCAACAATTTGAAAATTTGCTCGTGATGACATTTCTAAACCAATGGGGACCTTTGTTAATGACACATTTGCCAGGACATGATGCGGAATATATAACGAGAGAAATGGTAGAGAAGTAAAAGATTATGATGAAATAGTGAAAATTTATTAAGTAAGTACAAAGTAACCATAGAAAAATTGACAGAGATTCCTTTCGATCAGAAAAACCAGATAAAACGTGGAAAGATATTTCTTATGAGCTAAAAATAAGTCTTAATGGTTGGTTAGAAGGCGTAAATGTATACTCATTTGAGGAATAAAGGAATTACTAATAACGGAACAAATAAAACGATGCGTTCCGTTTAGTTAAGAAGCATCTAGTTAGCAAATGGACTAAATATACAAAACCTCGGACATAGTTGAAGAATTAGAAAATTATGACATTACCAGAGAAAATTTTAAATTGAAAACTTGTGATCAATATTTACTAGAACAAAAAATAAGATTTATAAATCAGCTGATACTACCAAATTCTTAGAAATCCAAAATTCAAAAGAAAGTAATAAAAGTTGATACAAACAGGAAATTGAGGAAGGATTCGAAGAAAGGAAAGAAGTACATTGTTATTTTTGTAACGTATAGGACATATAAACCATTTTGCCCAAAATATAAAAAAATGGTTGAAAGAATATAGGATCTGAGCACGTTAATTGTTTAAAAACTTCCAGTAAAGATTTATTAGCACTTATACGTTCGAAGCTTATATAAATGGAAAAAATTGAAAATTTTGCGTGATTCTGGTGCTTCTATAGATTTAATAGGAAGAAAAATGTTAGACAAGAACATTATATTGGAGAAAGTGTCTGGTATGTACTCCTTAACAGAAAATCCCATATGTTTGCCTGTAGCAGAAGTAGAAATCTGTGCCAATTTGGAAAGGTTTATGGAAAAGGTAGTAGTTTCAGATAAGTTAGATAGAGATGAGTATATATTAGGAAATAAAACTGCAAAATTGATAAAAGAATTGGATAGAGATCTTAGAGATGAAATTAACCTATTAAACGTTAATGAAGGAGAGGAATGTCAAAATAATAATGAAATAGAAACGGACGAAGAGTCTGAAGAGAATGGGAATCCATGGAAATAGAAAATCAAGAGTATGATATAGATGACAAAGAGTAAACATTTTACCAAATTTCACGAAGATGTAAAGGATGTTTCAAAATTATTAAAAATAACAAGAAAGAATTTATTAAAGAACAGATGGAAGATCAAAATTAAAAAATTAGATCCCAAATAGGAAATGAATCTAAATTTAAAATTAAACAAGAACTACTGATTTTGAAAAAGATAATTTGGGGATTGAAAAAGGATCTTATCGTAATTCAAAGAAATTTAGGAATGAGATAATGATGTTATCTCACGAAGTTACTAGGAGCCCATGTAGGAGTGACAAAACAAAGGAATCTAGACCATCATTTCTATTGGCCAGATACTATAAAGATATTCAGTTATGTGAAAACATGTGATATATGTCAAAGGGTTGGTGGCGGAGATAAATGGAAGGCAAAATTGAAATTGGTTCCAACAATTCGAAGATTTTCAAAAATTTGTGTTGATAAGTGGTCCATTGAAACCACGGTATCTGGAAATCGTTATTTGTTAACAGCAATTTGTGAAGCTACAAATACCTGAGCGGTTCATTCCGATATAAAATCAGAAAACAATAGTATACGCTTTATTAGAAATCTTTAGTCGGTTAGGATTTCCTAAAAATCCAAAGTGATCAAGGAAGCTCTATGATGAGTCAACTGACTATTCAATTTTGGAAGATCTGGAATAAATTTCCTAGCTCTGTTTATCATCCACAAAGTAATAGTGTGAAAGATGGCATAGAACATTAAACAGGGTCTTACGACGGATTTGTCTAGAACAAAAGAGAATTGGGATATATTTATACCTTGTGCTTTATTTGCTACGAACAACAGTGCATGAAGCTCGGATATTCTCAGCTGAATTAGTTTATGGATTAATTTACGAACACCACGACTTTGCTCAAAGAAAGTTGGGCGAATAGAACCGAAAGAAGAAAATACTGTTGTAAATTATGTTTTTACATTGTTAAATAGATTGCGAAAGTATAGAGAAATTGCTAAAAGAGTGAACGAAAATCAGAAAGAAAAAAATAAAGTGTACTATGATAAGAAAGCTAAGGAAAACCAATACAAAGTGGGTGATAAGGTTTAATCTTATCACAAAGGGTGACAAGCTGTCATTAAAATGGGAAGGACCAGGTGAAATATTAGAAAAGATATCAGATACGAATTATGTAGTCAGGTTGCATACTAATGAAAAGGAAAAGGTGAGGATCAAGTGTATCATCATAACATGTTAAAACCATATCATTCCAGGAATAGTAGTATTGTTCAAGAAATTAATATTTTAGAAGAGAAAGGCTAAGGAAATTGAATATGGAAAAAGAGAACTGAATACAGGGAAGGATTTGAAATTATTCAGAAAATGATTAAAGATGATGAAGTTGATACTAGGTTGAATAAAAGTCAACATGGAATTGAAAACAGTGTTATTAGAATTCAAGGAAATATTTACTTCTCAACCAGGAAACTGAATTAATAGAACATGACATAGAATTGGAAACAGATGAGAAAATACGGTGTAAACCATATAGACTGACTCCTGACAAAAAGATATGTTAAAGAAAGAGATTGATAAAATGATAAGGAGAAATTATAATAGAAGGAGATTCAGAATATATGTCACCTATGATCTTAGTCGAAGCACCAGGTAAGATCTAGACCGTGTGTAGATTACAGGAAACTCAATAAGATTACTAAAACCAAATATTTTCCCATACCAAATATCGAAGAAAGGATTGAGGAAGTAGCAAATTCAAAATTTATTACTATAATAGATTTATCAAAGGATATTGCAAATTAAATTAACCGAAAAGGCTGTCATTATGCAGCATTTGTAACACCATTTGGTACTTCACAGACCTTTAAGAATGGCGTTTGGTTTGAAAAACGCTCCGTTCGATTTTGTTTATTAGTCAAAAGTCCTTCGGAATTTACCCTATGCTTTACCATATTTAGACGACATAGCAATTCTATCCGAAACATGGGAAGATCATTTGACAAGGCTCAAAGAGGTTTTAAAAAGAATCAAAGAACATGGTTTGACTATTAAACCAACCAAATGTAAATTTGCTCATAGTAAGGTAATGTATTTAGGTCATTTAGTTGGTCAGGACAACTGTCCATCAGAGGCAAAATTAAAGCGATTTTGGATTTCCTAAACCTAAGACTAAAACCGAAATTAGACAACTAATAGGTATGATTTCCTATTATAGAAAATATATTCCCAATGTTTCAGAAATATTATCCCCACTTTCTGATCAAACAAAAGGAAAGGCAAAGAGGGGGAAAATTGTTTGGAACGATGAGTGTGAAAATTCATTTAAACAAATAAAAAAAATTTTAACTTCCAAACCTGTATTAATGGCACCTAATTTTGAAAAACCTTTTACGCTTTATACTGATGCGTCAGACATAGGAATTGGGATAGTGCTAAGCCAAAAAAATGATCAAGGGGAAGAACACCCTATTTTGTATTTAAGTAAGAAGTTAAACACTGCTGAGAAAAATTATTCAACAATTGAAAAAGAATTTTTTGCCGTTGTTTATGGAATTCAAAAGTTGAAACATTATCTTGATGGAAATTACCCCTTTACTGTGGTTTCAGATCATAACCCTCTCAAATATATTAAAGAAAAACAAATGCCAATTGTAAAATTTTAAGATGGAGTTTGATATTGCAAGCTATAATTTTCAGATTCAGCATAGACAAGGTAAACACATGGAAAATAAGAGTTGTTATAAGAGTTGTTATTGTATACGAATTTTTAAAATTTGATTATAAGATTTATAAATTTTGGCACCAAGGTGGCCAAAATTCTTGAAAGAGGGGAGGTGTTTGTAACGTTTCAACTTCACTGGCGGATGATATGTAAACAAAAATTGGAAACATTGTTAAATGTTACGATAGTAACGAAAAAGTTGTTGATATAAAAAAGGTTGAGAGATTGAAAGACGAAAACGATGTTGATCAAAAGTTGAAATTGAATGAATTGTATGTAACCTCTGAAAGGTGAAATAAATTGTTATTTTAAAAGAAAGAATCTATCTCATATGATATCTGAAAGTGAAGAACTTCAAAGAATATAATAAACAACATGATAAAGATACAACATAAAAAAAGGATGTTGTATGGATATACAAAGTTGTAACGGCCAGTTAATAAGGCAAGATAACGTGGACGTTACACGGGGCGGATGCGTGGCAGGATGGGCGGAGGATTGGAAGTGTGAGGGAGGGGCACTGGGAGGGCGGGGAAGAGACGGTGGGAGGGGAGGGATTGGCCGGAGGCGGAAGGGGATGGGACTGGCCGAGGAGGAGAGAGGGGCGGGAGAAACGACGGGGGATGGGCAACGCGTTGGGGCAGGGGGCAGGATGGCTCGCGGGAGGGAGGGCTGGTGGTTAGGGCCGGACGGGCAGAAAGAGACAGGAGGAGGGGCAGCGCGTGGGGGGGCGGAATTTGTTGGAGGCGGAAGATGAGTGGTTGAGACCGGGAGGGGTGTGGAAAGGTCGGAGGCGGGGCGGAGAAGCAGAGTGGCACGTGGGCGAGGCGGGACGGGATGACAGGGGACGGCGGGGCAGGCGGCGCCAGGAGGCGCAGGCTGACGCACCGCAAGGGCTATGGGCCCCCAGGGACGCCGCGTCGCGTCCGCAGAGGAGACTCCGTCGGCGGCACTTCTCCGCAGTGGAGACGTTCCCTGCCGAGGATGGAGGGGGGACGCCGAACAGCTCGGGAGGACCCCAACTTCACACGACAGCGGATGCTTTAAAACGGCCACTTCACGAACGGATACCCCACAGTTGCCCAAGGGCAAATTTACATCTCTCAAGATTAAGTGAACACACATGGATGCACCCCACTGGTCAAGACGCCCAGTTTTATCCATGCGGATATTGATTGATTGAGATTCCGGGCGCGTTAACCTCTAATGTCATTAGTCCCGTAAGTGTAGTGCATGCGTTTTTACTCGGAAGATGATCTTGCCCCGCTCTATGGCGAGATCCGGAGTCGACCTAGCGGGGGTTTCCATAACCGGGTATCTCCCACAAGCATGGTACCGACTGCTCTGGCAGAGGCTCTGCCGCGTTGCCGCTGACGTCGCAAGAGAAGTGACGACGCTCGACGCTCTGCGGCGGCGAAGCACAGGCAAGGAAGGGGGACGACTACGACGAGGAGAACGAGGCGTTTCTCACCATTTGCTTCTTCACGCTCCGCTCCCCGAATCTCCTGATTCACTCGTTCGATTGTTCGCACGCCATTACCCCGGCACAAATCTTTGCCCATTGCGTCAGATTCCACTCACAGCATCAGGAACTGAGACATGACAGGTGCGCTTCCCACAATCTAATCTCTCAAATGAAAGGATGACTCGTTTTTCTCGGGCTCTTCCCCCACCCATACCAGCGCCAACAGCAGCTAAGATGGCCCAGTGGCCACAATCACTGACGTGGGGCGCCACTGACCGGGAGATGCTAGGATTTGGATTCTGTCAGTGGCTGATTTCCGACAATAATAATAATAATAATAATAATAATAATAATAATAATAATAATAATAATAATAATAATAATAATAATAATAGTGTCTATTAATTGCGAGGCTCAGGCGATAGGGCCTGCTCTTCCGCCTAACCGCTAACCGACAATAGCAACTTAGGTTGATTTCAGCGGCTGAAGGAGAATTTTAGCTGCCAGCTGATATGAGCATTAGTTTTACTTGGTTTATCCGAACAATACCATGCGAACTCCGGAACTATGCCTTAACAAACTGAGGGAGAAAAATCGCGCGATCATTCCTTCCTCAACTCTCTCCCTTATCCCTCCTTACCACACACTTACACTTACATATTCTACACTATGACTCACACACCTGGAAACTAGTTGGGAGCTTAGAGCTTATCCACGATGGAATGGTGTCCCATTCGAAGAGATCTCTCGAAGGGAAAACTCCGCAAGCGGACGTGCATGTTATCGCCGGATCTTATGTTCCAGGAGAACTACCTCTCGGAAAAAGCAAGCAATACCGTATGAACAAAGCAGTTTACACGTACGGATACGTCGAACTCACTCATTTAACCTCATACAAAAAATTCACGTTCGCACTCCACTCAGCAGAATTCAGAAATGGCAGGCTCGCTCCCTAAAATGCAATCTCCCAAATGACGACGTGTTAACTCATTTCCCTATGCCTCTTTCCGCGCTCTCACCAACGCCCGCGTCTCCCACAATTGCCACACATAGGGATGGTAAAAACCATCGATGTTTTCCAACAGAAACATCAATGTTTTGCTTTCGACGTTTTCTTCACATCGATATTTTGACACACAAACATCGATTTTTTATTGTTTTTTAAATAAAGGGGTTTAAGCACGATGTAAAATAGAAGCAATATCGTTTTTTTGCGTCATCCTCTTTATCACGCTGCACATGTCGCCTGTCACCTGTCGGCGTGTCATTGCCTGAATCGACAGTGAAACACGTAATCGATAGCAAAAAACGATGTTCTTTATTGTTAATTTTATTATTTACAGTCGATAATAAGTTTTACATACTACTAACATGCTGGTAACCATACAATAAAATATATCCTTTTTAAACTACTCTAAAAGGAGAAGGAAATGGATACGAAATTAGCATGTTCATTAGTTTACAATTAAAACATAGATGTTTTCATGGACATCGAAAACCCTTTAGCGATGTATCAAAACATCGATGTATCTTCACAGCGCGCTGCTCGTCGCCTCGTCCGAGGCGGCGTCGTCACAGCCGGCCCTCTTGAATTGAATTGAATTGAATTGAATTTGCCTTATTTTACGTGGCGAGACTCAGGCCATGAGGCCTGCTCTTCCGCGTCTGACCACGCAAATTTCGTTACAGTCCTTTCACCAATCATGGGAGAAAGAAGGTATTACTAGGGCGACAAAACAGGCGATTTGAATTTAGCTCAGAGGCGTCATTTAGGCTTGAGGATCTTTTACATGCAGTAAATGTACTAACATGGGTCAGCCGGCTTTACTTCCCCTCCGAAGGAAGACGTACGAAGGATTTTTTCGCCCTTACAAATCCACAGCTTCGATCGGGTTTGAACCCGCAAACTTGGGTATAGCAGTCCGATACGCTAACCGCTACACCATCGCCGCCGTCGCATCTTCCCCCGCCTTCATCCATTCGCGCTATTGACTGATGTTTCCGGGTGCGTCCACTGCTAACGGCATTAATCCCATAAGTACGGAGCATTTTTTCATCTGAAAAGTTGTGGAAATCTTCTCCCGCTGGATGGTGAGATCCGGTGCCGACGTACTCGTCGGCACGCGAGTTCTTCCCCAACCTGGTATCTCCCGCCAGCATCGCCACACTCGGGGCAAGATCTAAGCTCGTGTCTGGTCTTCCAATACGCGCGTTGTAATACAGTGCATGTAAGAGGTGAGTGTGAAAGTAAGGGTTGGGGATAGGAGAACGTTAAGGAAGGAATGATAGTCCGTGTACTCATCCAATATTCGACTAATAGAGAAACCCCAAGTAAACAACCGACCAGAGAAGAAGGTTGCTAGAATTCTTCTCCAGTCAGCGGTCGAATTCCACCTAGCTACGTAGCTAATATCGAAAATCGTGCGCCCGTCGGGATGCGAACCCTAGGACCTCCCGGTCGAAGGCACCGCAGTGACATCGGTTGATCCTAAGCGACCTAAGCCGGTCGCAGGCGCCATCCGGCGCTCCCAGCCTCCAGGGCGTCGCCCTCACGATCGCGGCCTCTTGCTCGCTCTCACCTGCCAGGCGCTGATGAACCCCGTAATGCACCTTCAGCGGCGCAGGGGCCGAGGCGAATGGCGGCCGTGGCGCGAGCGAGGAGGGCGAGGGCAAGGAGGGCGGCAGGAGGAGGGCGAGCGAGGGCGAGGGCGAGGCGAGGCGAGGGCGAGGGCGAGGCGAGGCGAGGCGAGGCAGGCGAGGCGAGGGCGAGGGAGGCGAGGGCGAGGCGAGGCGAGGGCGAGGGCGAGGCGAGGCGAGGGAGGCGAGGGCGAGGCGAGGCGAGGGCGAGGGCGAGGGCGAGGGCGAGGCGAGGGCGAGGGCGAGGGCGAGGGCGAGGGCGAGGGCGAGGGCGCGGGCGAGGGCGAAGGCGCGAGCATGGGCGTGGGCGGTGGAGGGGGCGCGTGCGGCGGCAGAGACGCGGGCACGGGGCCACAGAGGGGAGGAAAGTTAACTGCCACTCGCGAGAAGCCCAGGCACCTCGCGCTCCTCAGTGTCAGACGCAAGGAGACTCAACGTTGAGGCGTTTTCCCCCGGGTGCTCTCTACTGCACTGCACGCAACTCTCAGAAGTGGCTTCTTGGCACGCCTTCCCAAACAAAGAGAAAAAACCAAATACATTCTATCGTTCGCACTTGAACATTTTTATTGCTTTATTTGTAAATTGTTTCAACAGATATAGCAGTATTTGTAACGGATATTCACATGCGACTTAGTTGTTTGAAAGTCACATAAATGTCGAAACAACACAAATACTTCATCCCCAAAGACAGGAGTGCCTTCCGTTTGCCGTGTTCTTACTTTATTTACTTTTATCCTATGGCGTGAGTTTGAGGGGAGACAACCCAACCCGCCGTTCGCAAGACAAACTCAACACCGCGTTTAGGACTCTCCCCACTACTGCGTTTCTGTTCAGATACTGATGAAGATGAAAATGATGAGAAGGGTAATGAGTAGGGGGGCGGATTTTAACGAAATGTCTTTTTTTCTTTTCACTTAAGAACAATGCCGTTTAGTATAGAAATTCATTTTATGTAATGACAAAAGAAAATGGCCCGTTTTTAAATGCAATTTTTTGTACTTTTTCCGTCATTTTTAATGCATTTTCGCTCTTTTCATCGATGTTAATGTCATTTTAATGGTACTTGCTTCAAATAATATTTACAAGATGCAACAAACGTTCGCCACAGAGTTCTTGAGTGCCTATACCTGACAGCCTATTCGACTTATTCGCTCAGAAGTTGTAATGTCAGCCATTGTGAGTATATAATCTAAATTTTCTGTGACGCCTGTCAGCGTCATTGGCGGTTAAGCCGATTTCAGGATAACTAAAGACAACTCAAGTTGTTCGTCTGAACGGGTTTTGATCACATTTTACGTTTATTATTTTATTTATTTTTTAGGGCACTTTAAAAACATTTTAAGAAATTTTCATTGATCATTTTTGGCGATGTTTGAGGAGTAAACATTCAAAACGTGACATGTCAACTCCTCTCTTTTCTAATAAAAGTGAAAAATGTAGCCCCAAACATTACAATTTTCAACACTGTCTTATACTCAACGAATAGTATTACTTAATGGCATCTTACGTTTCTTTCTGGAAATAAAATTCTAGTAAAAACAACAGAAGAACTCAATTTTTTTCAATGGACATGTCACCTTTTGAATGTTTGCTCCTCGTTTTAGGTAATTAAAGTCGACTCCTAGTAATGAGCATGAAAACTGAGCAAATGGTGCAATGAAAGGAGAGAACTTTGCGACGGAGCTGCTGCAAATCCGCTTTACCCGCCACAAATTCCTCTTGGATCGGACAGAGATCCAAATGGTGGAAGGCGAGTAGTCATACTACTTACTTCACGACGAGCCATTGTGTCACCACTGCATGAAATGGCGCAAGAGTAGCTCAGTAAATTTAGTTTACATTTATTTTCAAAGTAGAGGAAGATAGGTATTTATTTGTAACCACAAATTAGTTGAATACAATGTTATTATCTTCGACCATGTTCTCCTAAAAACATTGCTGGACGAATTATAGTAATTAACGAAACGAGTGTTTAATAAGGATGTACAACTGCATGCATTGTGTCATATACCATGAGTGCAATTGTGCCCCTTCATACACATTTTACATTCAATATTTTTTCGTTTCCATTTTCAAATAATTCAAATTTTAAGACATTCAACCGCATCTTTTCCACCCAAGGTATGCATTTCATGACGTAGTTTCATGCATTTGATGATGAAGTATTGCTTCTGAAAAATATCTATTTTAGTGGGCATTGCATTGTTTTTGTTTTCAAAAAATATTTGCTATTAAGCTGGACATATTGCGGATAAAATATTAGAAGCTGGCTAACGTAAGAAAACAAAACTTCCACGAAAAGTAAAGGTAGGTACGAGACAGAATACATGTATAAATATTTTGGAAAAAACTTGTCACTTCTGACACACTTTTGCTATAGCGTTCTTTTCAGTAGTAAACACAACTGACGTTTACATTTTTTTACATTCGTAATCCTAAGACCAAATGTTTTACACATGAAACATTTAATTTATTCACGTTAAATATTTTGTGTTGTTCCATAAGTCTGCTAGCTTAACGTTTACTTCCCCAGTTTAGTTTTATTCATTCGTTCTGTTTGTAGTTGTTGTAGGTACGTAATATGTTATGACGATTTTTGTTCATGTTTGATGGCGACGAAATACCTTGGTTATAATTTCTTAATTACACGATTTGCCTACGATTTTGAATTCTGATTGGTAGATGCGTCGTTTTAATTGCACGTTTGAATGTGTACTGCTATTAACATAGAAATAAGCAACGATTTTTTGTGATATTAATGAGTATATTAGTTATCTAAACAAAAAAATATAATGACCAAACACGATGTCATATGGAAACAAAGTACGTATCATCCATTTCTTTACTTCTGAATGTGATTGCAGATTCGATATCACGATATTCGCATTTTATTATCAGCGAAATGACACTGAACCTTCCTAATTGGCAGTTTTAAAACGCTTAATTCTCCATCCCACGCTCTTAACCTTCAGGTGTTAATCTACTTTAGAGACGAACTACACATGTATCGTGACTTAATTTCTCTGAGCAACGACGTTTGTCTGGTATTGATCGGAGAAATTACGGAAAACTACTAATCAGAGGAGCCGGCCGCTAGAATTCTCCTCCAGACAGCGACTGACTTCAACCTAGCTGACAAGCTAGTGTCGAAAATCCTACCACTGTCAGGACTCGAACCTAGGACCTCGCAGTGAAGGGCACTGCAATGACATCAGCCGATACCCTGAGCCACCTAGGTCAGTTAAGGCAGCGGGGAAAGTGAGGGAGGGTGAGGAATGTGGAGGGGAGTCTCCAGAGCCGCCGCTGCCCTCCGCTTCCCTGCTGTCGAGTGGCCCTCGATGGTCAGGGCGGAGAAAGGAGCCGGTCATTAGAGCTCGTCGGACAAGCGGGTAATCAGCCGAGGGGGGATAAGTGCCCGTCGCACGTCACCGGACGCCTCCCCCCACCCCTTCGCCCACAGCCTCTGCACATTGGCGCCTCCCGGTCTCGGCCACACACTACGCACAAGCGCAAATTTACACAAAGCACAAATTCGAAAAGCTACTAGGGAGTTTTTAAGCCCTCGAACGTTAAAGCAATCGAAAGCACTACTTCTGCGGAAGCGCAGTTTAAGTTTCGCATTACTTCTGTGTATCTGGGCATGCGCAGAAGATCGAGATTGCAGTCGATTGCTGTCCACTAAGGTGTGTAAAAACTCCCTACTGATGCAGCGGCGCTCGGGATGGCAAAAAACATCGATGTTTTCTTCACATCGATATTTCGTTGCAAAAACATCCGTGTTTTGTAATTTTTTAATTTTTTTTTATTAAATAAACGGGTTTAGGCACGTTGCAGTTTAACAGCAATCCAAAGCAATACCGTTGTTTTACGTCATCCTTTTTATCACGCTGCACATTTCACGTGTGCAATCTGAAAGAATTTTAGATGGTTTTACTTCAATGGTGTATGAATGGAAGTGACTAAAGGATAAAGTAGCGAAACACGATGTTCTTTATTGTTAATTTTATTCTTTACATTCGATAATAATTTTTATTAACATACTACTAACATGCTGGTAACCAAACAAAATATATCCCTTTTACCTACTGTAATTAAAAATGGATAGGAAAATAGCATGTTTATTAGACTATAATTAAAACATCAATGATTTTTCGTCGATGTTTTCATCGACATCGAAAATAGTTTAGCGATTTATCCATGTTTTGGTAAAATTTGCCATTACTAATTGGCGTTGCTCTCTGCAGCCGAGAAGGCATAGGGAATAAGTTTAACTGTTCTAATCATTTTCTTTCTTCCGGTGTCTTTTTTCAGCTTTTAGGGGACACTAGACACAATTGCGGGCTCCTGGGTCTGTGGTCAGCTGACTCACAAGGTCTTCCGTGGCAAAACACATACTACATGAAAGACAAGAGACAAACAACTATGCCCACGACAGGACTCGAACTCGCGACCTTTTCGACCTACTCAATGAGTTGGCACATGTTCTAGCCCCGCTCGCTCTTCCAGGTCAGTTTAGCTGTTCTCATATGAATTCTAAATCAAACGTATCTGAGGTTCGAAGAATTGATAAACAGTAAATGTGAT
The DNA here is from genome assembly GCA_964035755.1 of Teleogryllus oceanicus. Taxonomy (NCBI): domain Eukaryota; kingdom Metazoa; phylum Arthropoda; class Insecta; order Orthoptera; family Gryllidae; genus Teleogryllus; species Teleogryllus oceanicus. The sequence continues at coordinate 84,524,040 of CAXIVR010000003.1, forward strand.
GGATTCATTTATTTCTGTGTAGTTTTGATTAATATTTTGATATTTTTATTAATATTATAACTAAACCCATCTTTATAAAATATTATTATAATATCAACCACATACATATAAATTTATAGGATGACGGTCACTTTAAATTTGATATTTCTCTTAAATATTTTAAACTGTTCTAGAATTGTGAGAACGTTTTTGTCTTGCAGTATAAAGTTAGTGTAATGCATTGAAGGAAAGTGATGTAACAAAGTTTAATTTTCTTCTTGAGTATTGCAACTTAGCTAGAAACGAATCTTAAAAACTATAAATTTTCTTCCTTCAATACTTAAAATATTTTTGACGAATATTATTTGGCGCAATATGTCGTTTATTACCCGCGCAACTTTTCTTGAAAGATAACCTTCCTTTCCCCTCCCTAGAGCAACAAACAGTTGAACATCAAATCTCGCGGAGAGCACTGATGACAATATTCCAAACACATATTTATTGGCGCGTAAGAAAATATATATACTGTTGCAACCGAGAACTCCTAGTCGTATTTTTCTAAAAAATATCTAATGAAAAGGCCAAAGAATATCCAGATCCATCGCAGGAGGTACCTCGAACTCCAAGGAAAATTAGAATTCAATTTATTGAGAAAGTTGCGAAAGCATGACTAATATTGCAGATATTGGCAATGCCTCATAAACTCTAGTGCCCGAGGTCGTAAATAATACCCCCACTCTACCCGTATTTCTCCAAGCCATCGTTCAAGAAAAGTTGTGCGATTACTGTCCAAATGTCCATACCTACATTATTAGTCAGAGTTATTACACCGCAAAAAGGATCAAACACACAAAAATGTTTCAAATATTAATATTTATTTTACTTTACTAATATCATGATAATTCGTTAAGGAAAGCGTGTAAAAATGTGCCAGATTGTGGACTGACTTTTGCAGCGATATGGAATAAGTTATAGATGAAAAGGAAATATTCTATATAAACAGTGTACTGCCAATGGGATACTATTTTGTTAACACTTAACAGTCATTTTATGCCACTATTTGAGTGTTAGAACTTATTTCATCTTATATTGTTACATTTAAAATGTAGAAATATAAACAACTTACAAATTTTATGAGCCATAAAAATTTAACAATTTTTATTCGTGTTGCTAGTAAATGCAATTTATTTACGTAATATTTTGAATTCCATTCTTCGTATGAATAGAAACAAACGCTAAATAGACAAGGCAATTAAGTGCATAAGAATATTGATTTTTTTAAGGATATATACGTTTTTAAAATGTGGAATACAGATCTACATTGTACAGCGTTGAATCTCAAATAATTGAAGTTGCACGACCTATCATTTGAAGTGCCAGGTCTTATTTTGGGTGTCTGGTTACTCTTTTCGAAATAAACTGTAAATCGAATGCTGTAGAATAATAACGTGGGAACGAAAGGGGAAATATGTTCCTTCACGTCAGAGCATGTCGCAGTCAATAAAGAAGATTGGGTACGATACGGAAGTCCCTCTCTTACTTGCCACTCAAGTGGATCACGCGACCACTTCTCAATCGATCATTATGCAACGTTTTCGAGTCAACGGTCCCGAACGGAAGCAGGCCAACACGGGCTATAGTGGTCACTAACGGCGGCGACGGTGAATGACAAAAGACGAAATGCAACCGGATATGAATGTGAGCAAGGCCCAAAATGAAGAGCTATTTTGAGAACCTGAGTCATTTCTCATTTTGAAGTTGACCAATAAAAAACATCCTCATTGTTTAATTTCTCTAGTTAAAAAAGCGCATTATTACCGTTTTAGATATCTCTGAAACTGAATTATATTATATCAATCTTGTGAACCGAGTTAAGATGAAATCTATAACAAAATTAGTCGATATCAATTGCACAGGATCCATTGGAATCTGAAAATCCTTCACTGGCTTAACTCTGTCACCTTTGGCAGAGGAAATACTTTACGTTTAGAAATAGAATAATATTTTCCTCGTAGATTAACAATACACGTTATATTTCCCATACTTTCCGTGTTTTATATGCAAATTATGCAGCGACATACGAGTTGGCGTCAAGACAAATTCATCATTGCACCTGGTTTGCTTTCTAATTTCTTTCAAAATAAGAATATCACAAAAAACACACTACTAATAATAGAGGGTGGCCAATATATTCATAATGTAAGCAAATTATGTTCCCTGTTTCCTCAAGCGATTATACGTGAACAAAAAGTTCCAACGAAGATGGCATCCTATGGCGGAATCCTGCTGGACAAAAATCATTCCCTCGCGTATTATTTCTTTACGTAGACAACGCCAAATTTACATAATCGACGCCGCAATCTTGGAGTGGAATCGCTGTCGCCAGCGAATGGCGCGTTCGCCGGGGCGTCCCTGAGCCACCGCTTCTCTTTCCGGTGGCTCTCAATGCTCGCCTCGCGCGCCGCCCCGTCCCTCCCCGCTCCCCTGTTCCGTCGCGCTACCCTCCGCCCCGCCCCGCCCCGCCCCGCCCCGCCCGCCGTACCTCGCCTCGCCTCGCCTCGCCTCGCCTCGCCTCGCCCCGCCCCGTCCCGTCTCGCCTCGCCACTCCCGCCACGCCACTTCCGCCACGCCACACCCCGCCACTCACCGCCATGCCATTCCCCGCCACTCCCAGCCCCACCCCACCCCGTCCCGCCTCGCCACGCACTCCCCACCACGCCACTCCCCGCCTCGCCCCGCACCGCCTCGTCCCGCCTCACCACGCCACTCCCCGCCACTCCTCACCACGCCACTTCCCGCCACGCCACTCCCCGCCACGCCACTCTCCCGCCACGTCCTCTACGCCACTCCCCGCCACGCCCATCCCCGACACGCCTCGCCTCGCTCCGCTTCACCCCACGGGCGCACTGCGCATGCGCCGGACACCGGGGCCAATTCCCGGCGCCCGCCGCCGCCGATCGCCCTCCTCTGCGCCGCTGCGCGGCAGGTGCGGCGGGGCAGGGGGCGTGGCCAAATCGGCGACTGCGCGAGGCCGCGATCACGCGCCTGCGTCCTCTTAATTGGTTTATTCGACGCTTAACTAGGCTACACCGCCAATAACACGCACACCTACACCGTAGTACACGTGTACATGGCCCTCATGCTTGCGATGGATGCGAGGCAAGATCCGGGAGTTACGGCGCCTCAAGCTGAGTTTGAAGTGGAGGCCCAACGATGCCAAATATATCCAATATTCAATGGGAATGAAATAGGGTATAATCGTAAAGACAATAACGAACTCAAAACAAACAAATCAAGCTTTTACTAGTGTGGCACACTAGTTTATTATTAGAATTAAAAGATTTTTGTATCCTTCATTACCCATTTGAAATTAATAAAAATGTGTTTTTTGATCGTCATTTATCTGTTAAAATTAACTCTTTTCGCTCAAAAGTTCGACATATTTGATCAGGAATTCCGCAAAGTTTCCCTCTATCTCCTCTACTTTTTAACATTTGTAGGTCGATATTGTGCGTTTACCTTTTGTTACCTTAGCCCTTTGTTGACGACGATGCTTTACTGTCATTTCACTCAAATACAATAATTGCTCGCAACATTGTACAAAATGCCTTTCAAAAATACATAAGTTGGAAACATTCCAGGAGAATTAGTATTAATTCAAGTGAAAATTAAGCAAAACATTTTACCACCTGATTCCCGACAAAACTTCTACTTACTATTAACAATATTATCATTCGCTGGCTTGAAACTAATAATCTAGTTAAGTATTTAGGTTTGTATTTAGAGCAAAGATTTTCTTCAAAATCTCACATTCAAATAATCATTGATAAAACATCACAAAATTTGCACATTATTTTCATTTAGTAAAGTTCTAAATTGCGAACTGACTGTCGTATTTTGCTATGTAACACTATAATTACTCCATTCCTTTCATACGCTTGTCCTATTTGGTGCAATGATTCTACTTCGAATCTTAATAAACTACAAATTGTTCCTAAATAAACTTTTTGAAAATATTACATGTACAAAGATTCATCTCAAATAAATACATAAATAAACAGAGAACTTCATATTGATCCTTTTACATCCTTTATTCATCTCACAAAAATCTTTCATAGCAACTTACTTACTTCACATGCATCTGAAAATTTTCATTCTGAAAAACAAAATCCAAATTCTGGATTACATTTACCTTTTTCTAAGGACATATTTCACCCTCCAACACTTAAATGATTACATCCTGCTATTTCAACTCACTTCTTTTTTAAATTGTATGCTATGTATACAAAAATAATTAATAATTTATTTTTTTAAATTATGGGTAATATTTACCTTGCAGATTAAATGCTGTCCTTTTGCCTTTAAACGTATTTTAAACAAAATTCAAATCCCTGAAAAATTGAATCATTGAACAAGCAGAAAATAAGGATTAAAAGAAAATCAAAACAAAAAGTGACAAAGTACATATTCGAAATTCATTCTACATTTATTCCATTCCGTTCAATTCCTTTCAATGCAATGTTCCAAATGAGGTATACTATTTGCAGCTTCAGGTACGTAATATATTTTTGTAAATTAAAACAGTTTTGTTTGAACTTAGTAACAAAAACATTTTATAGTGGGAAAACAAAATAAGCTTTCAACTTGCAGGTGTCATCACCATGAGTGTAATGTTAGAAGTCTAACCACATTCAAATCGTTCAAATTGGTGCAGGCAAAGTAATGCGGGCAAAACGAACAAGGCCAAACACTGCAATACCTACACAAATACACTGCAAAAACTATAAAACAAAAATTATCCACTCTAACTTCAAACTTTGCAATTATGAGATTGGATCTGTAACAAAAGTTGCTAGAATGCGTGTTCGAATAATGCATGGCCTTCTATTAACAAAACTAGCATCATTGTCTCTCGATTCGAAGGTCGAATAATCATATTTGAACGAAAATTATAGTGCTTTAGGAATTTTACAAATTCCATAAAAGTACTATATTCTAAACATGACAATAAATATAATTTATTAAAATGCCTTACAATAGGTACTTATTTCGAAAACGACTATCAAAATCCATTGAACACAATCTAAAAGACTTCCTCCAAAAATCTATTTCCCTTTTTGATTTCTTTTATCCCAGTTCCGTCGTATTTGTTCTTGACGTTCTGAACTAAGTTTCAACTTACTCATTCATACAATATAAAGTACTTTATTTTTTTTACGGGAAAGGTATACACTTTCAATAGACTGGAAGCTTTTCGTTCCAGATATCGATCACACTTCTTTTCAGAGAGTCGATTTCATTGTTGAGCGGTTCATGTCTTCTGGTTGTTAAAAGTGACTAATTTTATTAACCTCTTCAAGTAGTATTTATTATTCATGTTTCAATTAATTTAATACAAATAATAGAACAACATCTATAAGGAAACAATCAGACTCAAGTGGAATTAATGTCACTTTTGTGTTAAAATAATTCTAGAAGATACTTTATAAGCAGTAAGTATATATCAAAACATCACCAGCTAGAAAACAGTGAAATAAGTGTCTTGACGCGAAAACAGAACACAAATTGTATCAGTAGAATATCTACAACTGAATTGCTAAAAAATGGTTATTTTGTGGTCACTGGATCCTCCACCTGAAAACGAGAATTTGGAAACATGTAATGCTTATTATTCGATAGAAATTTCTTCTTCAGATGAAGAAGATACTGACGAAGACACTGAGAGTTACAAAATTCTCTCCAATGACGAAGATTATGAGAATGAAAGTTTCATTTACGACGAAAATGTTGACGCTGATCTAACAAATATCTCAGCTGCAGTCTGTAATCCTCTTAACGAAACTTCACAATTTTCATCAGAGGATAGTGCAGAAGAAAGTTCATCAGGATTAAGCGTAGAGTGCAGTGCCCTGGAATATTTGCAAGATGCTACCGCAAACCCAGAAAGATCTCGCTTCGTGTTGGGGGATGAGCAAATAGCAAGTGTGATCGATGCTATGAAAAATATATCCTTACCATCTTCAGCAACACCGCAATGGGCAACTATATTTACAGAAGAACAGTGGGTACAATATATTTGGGTAATAGCAAATCAAATACACGACAGGAGAAAAGATATATAAACATTTCCGAATGTCGTCTTCCATTTCCTTTTAAGCTGTAATTTGGTGTTTAAATTTTAGTGTGTTAAAAAGTGAAGTTGAAACAGGAATGTTCTTTTCAATTTGTGCGATTAGTTCACGATTAATTATGTTTATTCTGTTCTAAATGATGTACATAAAGCAAAAAATGATTAAATTCAAAATAATATATTAAATTGTCGTAAGATTCTTCAGTTCACAGTCTATTTTCAACAGCAGATATTAAACGTTCGCGTAAAAATAGTATGTTAAATAACATTCTGAAATGTGATGCATCATCAGCAAGTCACATCACAGTCTTGACTATTTTTTATTTCCACATATTACTTATCTCCTTAAATAAAATCAATATACATTTAAAATTTGTCATTTTTAGTGTATTTTCCTGCGTAATATCCCCTAATCGATTTCTCAGCGACAGCTCGTGAAAAATGAAGTATTTCAAGGACTTAATTGATTATTCCGTGTTTCTAGGTGCGTTCACTGCTATGGTCCTTTGTCTAGTAAATGCAGTGCATATTATACCTCGCAATATCATGCGTTACCTCTCTTGACAGAACGTGAGATCTGAGGCCGACCAACGACATCGACTTCCATGTATTTCCCCCCTCCATTTATCTCCGCCATCGAGGCACCGCCCCAGTAGCCTGACGTTCTAAGCTCCTGGTATGCGTGGTAGTGTAATGCATGCAAGTGTGAGGGTAAAGAAAAAAGAAGGGGCAAGGATGGAAAAGGAATGATGGCGCACTGTCTACGGCCAGTTTATTAGGGTTCTGGTCCGGCAATTGTGAAGTGTTGAACGGAGAAATTACGGAAAAATTATCAATCAGAGCAGCAGGTTGCTAGAATTCTCCACCATACCGTGGCCAAATTTGACCTCGCTATCTACATAGTCTGAAAAATCCGCCACAGTCGGAATTTGAACCTTAGATCCTGCAGACCCACTTTGCAGATATACTTCTGTGGCAACAGTTGTAGGTCTGAAGCATTCCAATCTGTGAAAGGATTTGAGAAAGGAACTAATTCGCATTATTTTTTTCTCACATACAGGATTCTCATAATATTTTTCAAAAGTTCAAATTCACCGAAAATAAGCTTTTGAAGTAACTCATAATGTTCAGAAAAAGTTTGTCAGCACAACCTAAGGGTTAATAAAATAATTGCTACATAGTAGTTTAAGAGCAAAATTATAACTTAAGTAGAGAAAATTGCTTTGTGTTCGCCGTCAGATTCTTCCAAAAAAATTGGGCATAAATAACTTGGCTTTCCATTGAGTTTCAACAGTCAGTTTGTGGCGTCTGCCTTCCCGAGCGCCGAAGAGCCCTTCATAAATTATTCCCTGGAGCATAAAGTGCAATAAAGGACACCTTTGGCGCCTTACGTAGTGTTCGTGGTCCATAACGCAACTTGAAACTGCGGCTATATTTTTAACGTTATCTACGTCTTTCATAAATTTTCCGCCTAACATCACCCGCACGTTCAGCCCCTGAAAGAAAGAAGGAAAACGGAATAAAATACCCCTTTATAAATTACTCAATTAAAATTCTGCACGGCTGCACCGACAAAGAGCATATTTGTTGCGGCGGGCGATACCATCTGCGCGTTGACTTCGTCGCGCAAGGCGGCTGCGATGGCGGGCAGGCGCATGGGAGGGCGTGGGCAGGTACCTCCGTGTTCTTTTGTCCGGTGTGAGGGGATGGGTGAGTGGGGTTGGTTATTTTCGGAGGGGGGGAGCAACATTTAAGCGAACGGATAGGTGGCAGATGAGGAGGGTGGGATTCAGCGAGCGGGAGGGTTGGTTTCGGAAGTAGGACGATAAGGAGGGTGTGGGGATGGGTTTTGTGTGGGCGGGCGTGCAGATGGGTATATGGGTTTCGGAAGGCGGGTGAGTGGGTGAGAGGGTATTTAAAAGAAGAGAAGGGTGGGTTTGAGCGGGCTTGGGGGGGGGGGGGGGGGTAGGAGGTCGGAAAGGGGGGGCGGGGGGGGGGATGGGATCGGGAGGGTGGGGCGGGTTTCAGGCAAGCGATGGGGCGTTGATTGGGCGAGCGGGATTGGGCGGGGTGGGCGATGGCGGCCAGCAGGCGACGTGCGAGGCGTTCAGTGGGGGCGGGGGCGGGGCGCGGGAGGAAGGGAGTTCGCCTCGAGATAAGCGCGCAGTAAGACATTGAGGGTGTGGAGCGCGACCTCAATTTAAAATTTCATCAGAGGGGCACGAGGGCAACGCCGCCTCCTCCCGACTTCGATGCGATCCGGCCGGCGAGGGGGGCGCGGCAGTCGCCCCAAATGCCTGAGACGCTCTGCCCGCAAACATCGCGTTTCCATCCTTGTACCACGTGAACATTCCGTTCTGAAAATATGAAAAAAACGTGTGATTTCCTCACTGACTACACTAAATTCCGATTTAATTTTATTATTTATCGTCCCCTACATTATTTCAGTTCTCTACATACCTTGGGCGGCTCTCATACGCAACCAACTTTTATGAGGTCTCTAAAGAAAGAGAATTTCACGGAGACGTGACGAATTCCACTTTGACTTTTAAAAAATATGAAGGATTTGTTTAGAAACGAAATTTGCATGTCAACTGGAACCCGCAACACTCTGCAGGATATTTTTAATATGTGTCGTTAAATAACTCCTAAACGAAGCGTTTTACGGCCTTAAAACTAAAATTTTGAGATCAAAGGTCTGAAAGGAACGTTTATTACTCCGTACTCTACAGGATGAGGTGTTCCTGAACATTCTATTACATTTTTCCCCGGTCCGGCGCTTCTCGACATTACCCCACCTGCTCAGAGACGTACACGAGAATCTAAGACTAAATGTGAAATTAAACTAATCACTAGATATCTACGCGATTGAATTACACGAGTGCACGAGTGCACTATCTGCTTGGTAATAAAGCTAAATAAGAATAGTTTTCATTGGCAATAGTTTGTATTGTATTGTTAGGAATTACAAGGAGACATATAAAACTGTAAAATGGGAGAAAAAGGGCCATTCCCTCGGAATTAATTCATCATCAATATTTAGAAATGCTTTTGAAAAGGAGAGCATATTGTTTTCATTCATTTAAAGAACAAATACCAATGGCGTTCTTTTTAAAGTATTCACAGAGAGGAACAAAACTGCTTTCAAAACCACAAGGGGGGGTATCAATGAACATGCCATTTTTCGAAAATAAAAATCGCCATAATTTTGAAATTATCACAAAAATTGAAACTGTTTATATTGGCAATAAAAACAGTTAAGAGACCTATGAAACAGTACTTTATGATAGAATGTATCGCCATCGTTTCCAGGAAATTGTGTTGACAGACTATGACATATGCAGAAGATACAATGCGTGACATTTTACACGCAAATCTGCGATAATGCAAAGGAAAGTATGAAATTATATCGCGCGGTCAATGCTTACCGGGTGACTTTGGCCGTTACCTTTGGGTTATCATTTTGCTGCAGGGGAGGTTTACAATTCGCAGAGTTGAAGCGGCGCTCTCTACCGGCGAGTTGGGAAAGCACTGTAATCATATGGAGCGTCTATTTTCGTCGCTGGTGTGAATACACTTACGATTTTGCAAGAGCAGAAATTCACACATGACTGACTCGTGACCCAGCTGACCTTTAGACGTCCAAAGGCAAAATAATATCACCTATTCAACAGATTTATTCGTTCGTTCGCTATGACACTATCATGTAGGATGTAAATAGAACATTGTTTTTCGGAGTGCTCCAGTCCGGATACATTTCCAAGAACACTTTCCGTTTCAGTTCATGTTGAGAAAACAAACATCAACTCTCTTTTACATCAGAAACAATTGGAAAAATTGAACAAAACATACTATATGCAAAACACTAGACATTTATTTTCTTAAAATTCTCTACTCCCTGCTCTATAGGATTCGTCACACGAATGTAATCAACGCCTTTTTAAAAGCAATTATTTATAGTTGTTCAGTCTGGAGATAACATTGATCAGTTACATAGAACTATATATATATATATATATATATATATATATATATATATATATATATGTTTGATGGACGTACAACTTAATCTAATTAACGTTTTAATTAATGTAACAATAGATGAGTTGAAAGGCACTTTCGATTATTCTGTCTACAAAAATTAGAGGAATAAAGCAGGAAAATCAGTTTTTACTTTTTACATATACGCACGTATTTATGAATAAAAGTGGTTAATTAATAATAATAATAATAATAATAATAATAAAAGTAGCATAGAGAAATTACATAATTTGGTACATCCAAACAATTTCATAATTAAAATTTACTTTAGAAGTTAACTTCAAGATTTCAGTACCATCAGTAATAGAGAATGGTATAAAAAACTCATTAAAAGGGTTTGGGTTTATAATTATCCCAATAATTATATTATCAAATTAATGAACTTGTACATATAATATTCAGCAAATATAACAACTATAATATTAATTTGAGTGACCAGGCTTTGGAAAAGACGCTTGACAACATAATAGTTTTACCTTATATCAAAAACTTGTTGGAGAAACTTAAGAATCTTTTAAATAAATATGGTTACAACGTAGTCTAAGAGTGGATAACAAAGCAATAACCACTCGAAAAGATAAACTTCTGAATAACCTGAATAAACAGGATTAAAATAATGATTGTAAACGAATTCTTGTATAATATCTTTGTATAATGAGCAAACCAAGCGTCATTTACAAACAAGTTAGGTATCATATGAATCAAATCTAAAAAATCAACAAAAATCACCTCCCAATTCCTTATCAGTCATTTCAAGACATTCTTACTCCTTTAAGCGTGATGTTGATTGGGAAGAATCTTGGACGCGAAAACAATTATGAAAAAAGGATTTCGAAAATGAGGTTCATAAAAAGTAGGCTGATTCTCTAATTGATCAATGGGTATCTGAATTACTTAGGAAAATTTATGAACCCATGGTTTCTTTCCTATGTATATTCTTTTATAATGGGTTTATTGGTTCCTTACTCTGCGCAAGGTCCTTATAATTCTGTACAGAGAGTATACTATTATAATTCCTCTGGGTAGGTATGTATATTCTTTGTTCATGGTTTTTCCTTGAGTCTGAGTCTTTTGTTTGAGTCTTGTTTTCCATTGATTCTTTTGTCATTCTCACAGCATCAAATGACCTAGAATTCTACTATAATTAATCGCCTTTCAAACAAATGTAACCGTTATTTTTTACTTGATTGATATAATGATACCTGATATGGATTTTATGAACGAATATTTTAAAATGTATTTTTCTTTAATATCTGTGTAAAATGTGTTCACGACTTTGTACCTTCCTTTTGATATCGTCCGTCATCACCTCAGATTCTTAACCTCACCGTAACCTATCGTTCTCAGATTCTTTTGATGAAGTTGGAAAACTCTTCCGAGGAAACATCATGTTAAATCATCTAACCATATAACTTTTAGCGTTGTAACTAAATTTTAATTTAAATTGTTTAATGCTTTATTAAAATTGCATTTTTATAACTGGTACTCATATTTTATATTGGTCTTAAGTGTAAAAGGTTCCTAATATTTTTCTTTAACCTTTCTGCCGGATAGTGTAAATGCACTGAATTACATGGTATGAACGCCAGTTTGAGATTATTTATTTTTTATACATCTCTCACATAATCAATTTACATTACGGGTTTTTAGTCATTACCAGTGGAGTCGGCAATTTCGCTTTGCAGTGTATTAGAACACACCTACCGGTCACGTGACTGTTAATCACGTTTGTCACGTAACAGTCACGTGACTGTTAATCATTGTTGTACGTGTTACGCTACGATGTGCAAAAATTGTAATATATGAAAGACTTTCCCGCAAGTATGGGTTTGTTCTACGTCCTGGTTTGAACTTGTCAATATTCTATTGTTAAAATGTTTGCCTCAAATTTGAGCATACGTTCGCTTATTGGATTCAATAAAAATTCGGCCGATATTTCAAATCGGAGAGGCAAAATACTTGTATGCAGTGAAGACGCATTTAATACTACTCGCGCAAATTTTCTTGAACGATGACCTTGCTTCCCCCTCCCTTGAGCAATAAACAGTTGAAGGTAAAAGCTCGCACTGATGACAACATTCCAAGCATTAAAACTTCGTTGGCGCGAAACAGAAGCTAGTGAAAGCTAGTTGGTTTCATAGTCGAGAACTTCTGTTCAGCTTTATAACCATTATCTAAAGAAATGGCTGAGGCAGGTCCAGGTCCTTCAAGTGAGGCACCTAAAACTCCTATCTAGTGATCCTGCTGTTGCCTACCCAGAACGATGACCTGGCCGCACACATAGCAGGTTTGACTTTGATTTTTTCAGAGGTTGGCGTTACTTCAAATACTCTAGTGACCGACTTTGTAACTACGAGTAATACCCCACTTCGCCCGCATTTCTTCAATCCATAGTTCAAGAAAAGTTGCGCGAGTGCTTGGTGCGGCGGGATGCGTGCAGTTCAGAAGCGCTTGAGTCATCATACACGAATAAATCATCATCAACAACGCCCTCACATCTCCGATTTAATTAAAACCACTCTTTAAACACTCCCATTTCTAATATGAGCGTAGTGTGAAAATTTCAGCGAAGTCAGTGGAGTAGGTTTTGAGTGTATGTGCGGCACAAATACGCACCTTTCCTTTTATTTGTACATATTCGTAGATTGAATTTGCGAGTACACAGGATTCAAATGATTTCTAGCGAAGTTTGTCGAAAACTGGAATTTGTTCTATGAAAATGAGTTCAAAACTGCACATATGCAGAAAGGCTCAATCACCATTTCTCAAAAACGGCTTCCGAGTTTTCAGCAGAAATTTGCGTATAGAACGAGGTTTTCCTGTAATATGATATCCTTATAGTAATATTTCCATTCTACTATTAGGGGGCCGACACATTGGTGAAGTGTGAAAGATTTTTGTTTTGGGAAATCGATTATTTCCTCAACATAAACATAAATATGAAAGTAAATTAAGCCTTCATTAACTGATAAAGGCTTTATTATTATTATTATTATTATTATTATTATTATTATTATTATTATTATTATTACTATTACTACTACTATTATTATACTATAACAGTAACACGTTTACCATTAGTACGGTCAATCGATTCAGTCTCGAGAATCTAAGGGTTGAAGAAGGTGCGCTCAAGTTCGTAGACACTAAGGCTGCGAGTTCGAAATCCGACTAAGGCAGGAATGTGTTAAGTCGTGGGGTGTGACGCGTTCCTAATTCGTCGTGTATTGTATTTACACGCTAGTCCTTCAATAACCTCTTGGTCTGATTGGAAACAAACTGTGTGGAATTATGTGTGTTATTATTATTATTATTATTATTATTATTATTATTATTATTATTATTTAATGAGGAACTGTGTGTAGACTGTATTCGAGGAGTAAACAGTGTGTAAACTGTATTCAATTAAAAAAACACCGAAGCTGGGGCATAGGGATAGCACGCGCAAATGCGTAAAGGCGCAGGACTGAGAAAGGCCTATCTGGGAAGCGCGAAGGTGTTGTTCCTTAGGAATGTCCTCAGAAATGCAGCAGAATGCCGTTGTAAACCGTGGTCAGTATTTTAGGCGCCAAAAGTAGCAGCTGGGATGAGGGTTCGGTAACATCAAAAAGCTAGTCCAGACTCAAAAGAATAGGAATCTAGCTATTACGAGAAAGTATGTGCCATTCTGTAGCACCACTGCTATGAGAGGTTTTTGCTGATGGGCATATTGATTTATTTTGTAATATTTTCATTTTAATTGAATTGGTGTTAGCATTATTGGTTCAGATAGGACATGCTGATAATGAAGTGGGGCGAGCGAGTCTTTTGATGTGTCAGTGCTTAAACAGTGCGAGTTGGTTGTTTAGTTCAGTGTAGGTCGCAATTAGATTAACTTTTTAATTTCATCATGAAAGTATTTAACATTTTAATTTTCTTTGCAGAATTTTTCCTAAAAATGGGAAATACAAGTGAAGGGAGTTGCAGATGATTTTGTCTCAGGTTTCATTCGCACTTGAAGCAAAAGGAAAAACAATCCGGCGAGCTCAGCATTTTAACTGTCAACGCATGTGTATGTCATCCATAATCAAGGAACATTTTCCTAGGGGTAATAAATTGCGAGCGGACGGTTTTAAAGGTTCCATAAACTTCCAATAGCCTGATGAGATAGTCGGAAAGAAATAGCCAAACAGTTGATTGCAACCTGCGCATGCGACTGTGGCGCGGTGCACGGAACGGCCGCGCAACTGACCGGAATAACAAGGCAGAGGTGGGTGCTCGTTTATTGCCACGAAGCTTTGACAACACCACGGTCGACCCGTCGCCGAATTGCTCGTAAATGTTCTCTTGGCTCAGCGATTCTTAAACTGGCTTGTTGCGAGCATGGTGTTGCCAATCACTTTCTCGAGACGCGTATATAAAGAGGGAAAAATAAACGCTGCCAATGAATGCATCAGCCACAGGTGGCACGTAACATTACGAGGCTGAGCAAGACTTGGAATGAAGACTGTGCATGGACACTTTTAACCTTAGCATTACCAAAAAAAAAAACGCCTCAATGCCCACCGATGATTCCTTGGGTTTTTTATAGGTTTACTTTTTTTTGAAAACTAAAAATCTTTGATATTGGTTGTCACGTGCTTTTTGTTCCAACAATGAATTGGTCACAAATATTTTTTAATTTGATTTATTATAACATCTCTGCCAATGGATATTAAATTTCGATACTTTTTACCGAAAACTTAACATTCAGAATACTTGTATTCGTATTTTGGAAATATTTGTAGTATTTTAAGTTTTAAAGTAATATATTATAGTTGTTAGTAGGTTATGATGATGTATCGGTCTTTATTTGTCGTAAAATTTATAATTGTAATATGAATATTTTCAAACAGATTGATACAATGTATTCTGAAACATCTTATCGTCACGTAAAGCACTGACAATATCTTATTGCATTACCATACTGTAATAAAGTTCTATATTTTATTGTTGAATACAGTATAAATTAATTTATAGTTTATTTGATTTTGAGAGTTGGCCATTTTATTTTGGATACAAACTTATTCGGTTGACATCGGAAAGAAAAATATTTACATAGATGTCATCAATGTTCATGAGAATGATAGAAATTAATTTACCATTAGTATTTAAAAACATTTTTATCATGTTTTTTTTTTCAGAAACTTTTACATTCTCAGAGCAGTCGTGGGTGACTGACCCAGATTAAATTCTGAAAAGTCGTTGATACTCTGATTAAGTGAACCTGATGTGGAACATATATTTAAATGAATTGAATGCAAAAAAAAGTGTTTTGCTCTTTACACACAAAATCCTCGCAAATTTAAATGGATTTCACATAGAGCATTGCATACGGTTTGCAAAGTACTGCATTCTAGTTTGATAAGTAGCGCTCGATGCTCATGCAAAGTTTAGATTACTTGTAATATTTATGCAAATAAAGCTTACAAGTAATCCACATGATTTGTTTTGGTATACACATTTAATTTTGCCACGCACTCATTCCCTCATTTATTAGTAGTTTTTCGGTTTTTAAGTTATTAACAAGAATAACAAGAGTCGTGCAGATTTCGAAGTTAATTTTTTCTAATAAATACACTGTTTAAATATATTCTATTAGATAAATTTAAACTCATGACACAAATAAAATTTAACACTAGACATAATAAGCATGCTTCTACAATGATTTCACTGTAATCATTTTGGATCAGAAATGAAACAATGTTTATACTAAAGAAATTTTTCACAACGCCCAGACACGTGGTACTACA
Organism: Teleogryllus oceanicus; assembly: GCA_964035755.1. Taxonomy (NCBI): domain Eukaryota; kingdom Metazoa; phylum Arthropoda; class Insecta; order Orthoptera; family Gryllidae; genus Teleogryllus; species Teleogryllus oceanicus. The sequence continues at coordinate 84,539,961 of CAXIVR010000003.1, forward strand.
AAATTCTTTAGGAAGAAAATATGAAAACCAAAATTCTGAAATATTTAGAATAAATTTATTCCAAGTTCATGAATGCAAAATGCACAGAACTTGATGGGATACCCTTTGAGGCTTTGGGTACACAACTCAACAAAACAGTCACCACCTGACCGTGGAGGTATGAAAAGAATTAGCGCAGGCTCAGTTTTGCGGGCGGTACCATCCCCGTGACGTCAACGCAGCGCGGAACTAACGAAGTCTCTGATGAAAAGCCCCCAAATGTGTAGACGGCATCAAAAGCGCCGTGCGAGCCTGGTCCGGCCCGGCCGCGAGAAGATGGCGTGGAATTCCGATTCTTTTTCCGAATTACGCGCCGGAACAGAAGCTGTCGGCGGCGGCGGCGGCGTTTGATGTCACGGCAGCGGCGGAGGGAGAATCCAGAGCTAGAAACCGAAGTAACCGCCAGCCGCCGCCAGAGCGCAGGCGCGTCGCCGCCGCCCCGCCCCCAGGCTGGCGGCGGCGACGGTGGCGGAGCGGCGTCCTCGGCGCCCTCCGGGAGGAGTAATTGTGCGGCGGACAATGAGGTTAAAGCTGCGTGCGGGCGGGGAGGGGCGGGAAACGCGTGACGTCGATGGCATTCCGCGCTCCGGATGAGCACGCGCGCCTCACGGCGGCTCGCCACCGGGAAGCGCCTTTCAGCCGCACTCGATGGCCGCTAATCGAAAAAGAAATTCCGCTGTGTTGGCCACAGGATTGGTTGGCTGGTTAGAGTTTCCGGGTACGCCGATACATTAGGTCATTCGTCTGTAAGTTTAGTGTATGTTTTTCATCAGGCGGTGATCTTCCCGCGCTGGATGGCGAGATCCGGCGCCGACCTACCGTCGGCTGGCGGGGTTTCCCCGTAACCAGGAATCTCCCACCAGCGGGGCACCGCCCCTGCCGGGACAAGCTCAAGCTCCCGAACGGTCTCCCGGAAATGTAGTAGTATAGTCCACGTTAGTGTATGTGTGTGTGTGTGGGTAAGGGGTGATGATAGGACAACGAAGTGGAAGGAAAGATTGCGCGCGGTTTGTGGCGTGTTAGTTAGGGTACTGCTCCGGCATTCGCCTGGTGTTGATAGGAGAATCCACGGAAAACTACCGATCGGAGCAGGCGGACGCTAGAATTCTCCTCCAGACAGCAACTGACTTCGACCTAGCTGACAAGCTAGTGTCTAAAATCCTGCCGCAGTCTGGACTCGAACCTAGAACCTCCCGGACGGAGGCGCTGCAGTGGCATCAGTTGATGCACTTAGCTACCGCTTCCGGTGTGACCACAGGAGAGAGATGTTGCTCGTATGTGTACTAAAACGGATCACAATTCTCCGCAATATTTCAGGGCTGAAAGTGACTTTCTCAAAGATTTTTAACAATAAACAAAAAACACATGGTATCATATAAAAAATATACACAAAATACAATATTAAAAATCAGGAAAGACATTTCTGTTTTAAAAATTTAGAAAATAATATAAGTAGAAAATCAGGTGGAATTCCAGATTTATCTGCTTAAGAAAGCAACCATAAAAGAAACAAAAAATATTCCATTGCAGAGAAAAAAAAGATTCAGTTGTTTCACTAAGATAATGTGTCTCTTTGAAATAACAAAATTACTGTTGCTTAGGACTCGATAGTTCACTTAGTTCGTACGTAGACACTCCGAAATCATCCCAAGGATGACGTCAAATTTTATGAAGCAATCAAATTCCAAGCATCGTTTTGACAAGAAATTATCTCTCGGCCAATTCATCCTGGCACTCCGCTCTCTCACAAAGGCACGAAATGGGCGCGGACTTTGCAGAAAAGCAGTCAGCGAATGCGTCACCCATACTCTTGCTGGCAGCTCAGCCTGAATACTAAGATGAAGCTGAATGTGAAAAACAAACACGCAGAAAACTCTGCCATTCCACTCTTTCTCTCTTTTGTTTCGTAGGGAATGGGAGTATATATGTGTGTGTATATATATATATATATATATATATATATATATATATATATATATATATATATACACAATACACACACACAAAGGACCTCCTTTTGATAATGAACATGTGGGAAATCTAATATAACACAGTTACACATGTAACACTTGTCCCTGAATGGTAGGCGATTGGCTTTGCCAGGAACACGAAATTTCCCTGCTGCATGGGGACGATCGCCATCCAAACACCCCTGCTGGATGAGTTGTCTGTCTATTGGGCGCGATGATAAAAACTGCGAATATATCTTCGTTAGAGCAGATTTCCCGCCACATGTTAATTAGCAGTTACCATTTAGGCTTCTGAGACTTTATTATTTATTTTTTCTATTGAATTGATAAATTGCTTCCAGAGGGATCACAGAGGCTCACGCTGATTTTTGGTTTTTATACGTTTCAAGCTGAAAATCATTGATATTGTTTATAACGTGTTTTTTATGAAATACTATACACTTTATTAATCAGGTTTGTTATAATTTCATTTTACAGCTCCTTTGGCTGTGGATAAAGATTGAGACTATTCACTGAAAACTGAACATTCATAAAATATTTTAAATATATTTCTACTACTTTATGACGTGGTATAATATAGTTTAATACAGTACTACACCGCAATGATACATCGATATTTATTTGACCTAAATATTCTATAGGTTGTGTCATTAAATTCAAACATTGTTGTGAGAAAGTTTTAGCATATAGAGCCGGGAATTAAAACGTTTTTGTTGAAATAGATGTACCCGTTTATTATTAAATATGCTCATTTATTAATTTAGCAAAATTGTCATAAGCATCAATCAACTCTAAATGTAAGCGTTGTGCTCCGGTGATCTACTCTTTAGAACATATTTTATTTAACAAAATCTTCATCAAAATTGTGATTTTGCAATGTCAATTTTTTCAAATTTCGAACATCAAGAAGTTCACCAAGACAGGGCCTCGCTTTTTATAGCATCTAATGCTTTATCTAGAAAAAATTACATAAAAAATTAAAAACGTTATGAGAAAATATTTGTTTAGGTATTGTCTATTTTTCGCGGAAAATTACGCAAAAACTACTTATGTTTTCGAAACATTGTGCACGTTATTTCAAGATCTGTTTTATGAATAAATTTTACTAAGGAAAACATTTATATTTTCGATTTTGTTGTAGTAGGAATAAGACGAATAGTTTTAACTTTTGCAATTTTTCAAAATTCAGTGTCATAAAAATGTACTACCCCACTTACATAAACGTCTTTTGCTCAATCGGAAGGGAAAACCAATTTAAAAATTTGGAGCCATTTTTGATAAAAGTTTGAAAATACTGATACGGCTTCGTGTAATGCAACCACAAATCAAAATATTAATTTCGACCAAATGGATGAGAGAATAACGATTTTGGAGAAAGTAGTTTGAACAATTTTTCCTCTAGCTTTACTAACGGACAGACGGGTGAACGGACATACACAGCCAGATACACACACACACACACACACACACACACACACACACACACACACACACACACACAGGTAGGCAGGCTGGCAGGCTGGCTGGCTGGCAGGCGGCGGGTAGACGTTTTGCCGGCAGTCAATTTTTCGGTACCAAGGACTCACAAATCGTAGATTAAAGTGCACAGCTTATTAGAGGAAGTAATTTACTATATGTAGGATCAATATTTTTTCAATTTTCCGGCTCCACATTTTCATTTTTCTGTACAAAAATCGCCTTTTTTGTCGCAGAATTACAATACTTTCTCTATACTACGTAAGTAGTACGCAAGCAAGTAAAATAAACTGGAAAACATAAGGGAATTGGGAAACAAATGAGAACACGGACCTACGAAGAAGAAATATCAACAGGTCTTTAATTACATGATTGTTTACAGAAAATACTTTAGTTTTGTATTAAGAAGCTATTAAGTATGAATTATGCATTGTAAATTAATTTATCGCAATGATAATGCTATTTTTCATACTTCTCATTATTTGCGACACGAGGAGAAATGTGTCAGTTCCTTCAAAACAGCATGCTATAGTGTAACTTCACAAGGTCCATTTGACGAAGTTCGTTGATCATATATAGGCAGAAAACTGAGATGTAAACTGTTGGAGAATGACAAATAGTTCAGCTGTCAACTTTTCACGATTTAATGAAATTTCGTAATTTTAATATTTCTCGATTGCACCTGAAAACTTTCAAGAGCCAATTATTTTAAAGTTGAAGATTTTGAAGTACCTCCTTTTCGCGACCTACTTAACGAAAGAAAAGAAATGGAATTGTATATTATCAAAAGCGCTAGACTGAAAAAAAGAAATATCGTAATTAAAATTTTTATCCACAGCCTTGGAAAAAATGTGGCGTCTTGTGAAATCTCTTGTTTTAAAATATAGGAATTAAAGAATGAAAAAAGAATCAATATTATCCTGAAATAGAGAGGAAACTAGTAGTAATGTACCAAAGGTGAGAGAGAGTAGGCGCGAAATTCACATAAATCCCATTTTCATTATTTTCTTCTTCCTTAAAGAGCTTTTTAAAGATGTTTTAATCGGAGATTTTATCATAATACATGGAACACTCTTTTTGAACAAAAAATTCTAAAATTTCGATTTTTTTAGAAAGTGTGAAAATTATAGCAGGGTTTAAATCTCCCCTGCACTTCAAGATTTTCCCTCATAAAAATGACTATTAAGTCGAGACGCATTCAAAACACAATAAATAAGGGGCGAATTTTAATGAAACGTCATTTTTTTCTTTTATTATTTTTGATGAAACCCTTTTTTTTTAGTCATTATTTACGTTTTTCCGTCATTTGTAATGCTTTTCGCTGATTTATCGATTTTAATATCATTTTAATGGTACTAGCTTCAAATAATATTTACGATGTTCAACAACAAATGTTCTCCGCGGAATTCCTGAGTAGCCTATTCGATTTCTTCGCTCGGAAACTGTAATGCCAGCCGCTGTGTGAAATCTAAGGTTCCTGTGACGCCTATGAGCGTCATTGTCGGTTTCGCCGATTTCGAAACAACTAAAGACACAGATTTCCTGGAAAAGAACACTCCAAGCCAAAAGTATGCAAGCTGAGTGAACTTGAATGAATAATGGAAACCTCTACTACATCAGTAACGTATCCAGCATGACTTGTTCATCCAAACTGGCTTTGATCATATTTCTACGTAATTTCTCTTTGCTTTTAGGGTACTTTATAAACAGTTTTAAAAGCATTTCATTGATCAACTTTAGCCATGTTTTAGCTCATCAAAATCCGTTCCCTAATAATAAATGTTCTGAATAAAAGGGAAGGAGTAGGAGAAAAGGATCCAAGCTTTCCAAGCCAAGGATCACAAAAAGAGGACGTAGAAATTCAAAAGGGGACGGAAATGAATTCGAGGAATTTTGCCGTTTGGTTGTCCAGCCGTGAGAGCGGGCATCCCGTGAGCAGGGGTGGGGTGGGGTGGGGGCGTGATCGGTGGCGAAGGGGAGGGGAGGCGGTGGTTGAACGCGCGTCGTCCGGGTCGCCAGGAACGCGACCGCCAATGGAATCCCTCGGCCGCCGTCACGCCACACGAAGCGACGTGACGCTTGGCGGGCCAACGGGTGGTGACTGGAAGCGTCTTCGGCTGCCTCCTGCGACGACTATGGGTTGACAGGTGTCCACTATTTGAGCGGACAGTCCGCTTTTTTCATTTTATATTCACTATTTTTTTCATAAAACAATGGACATTTTTTTTAAATTCAAAAGCTTAATGATGAAATGGTACGTAATTTCAAGCTGTACAATATGAGAAAATAAGGATAGGAAAATCGTAAGAAAATATATAATTTAATTGTAATTTTAATTCTTTGCCTCAGGAATGGATCATGGGCAGCGTACTAGCTTCTCATGCTGTGTTCGATTCCCGGTCGAGGCAAAAATAGAGTTGTAGCTTTCCTTTAAAATCATCTCAGTTTCTGTAGCTATGTAAGAAAAGCTCAAGCAAGTGGATCTTGCTAGTTACGGTGAAGAGAATACGTCATTTTCGCCTCATGTTGTTCTTACCCCCAAGCATAGGAATTTAACTAGGCCCAGGCATGGGGGACACAGGTAGCTGGCCGGCGAAGTCGAACTACTGACCCAATAACATCAAATACATACATACATTTTAATTTTTTTACTACTTTCTCCCTCCTTACCCCCCTCCGCTAGTTCGCTATATTTTGGAAGCAGACCTGGCAACCCTAGCAACGACCCTTATTCTAACGACCGACTTTGCTCACTTAAAAAAAAAATTATTGCAACTTGCTCGGCACTGCTGCCTTTCAAGTTGTTCACACATGTAGTTCTTCACTTTAGAGATAACCATCCTCATGTCTAAACCAATTCACTTTTATTTGGAGTGTTGTTTTATAAATCTTAGATGTTATTTGAGGTTCGAAAACATCTTTCGAGTATCGTGAAATTATTCTGCAAAAATGTTCGTATCTCGACCTCGTTGATTTGCTAAGAGACGATTTGTGATTTATATTGGGATAGAGTTTAAATATTTTTGCTTCTGTTTGGTGAATAATGTTGGTATTGTGTTATTTCCATGTTAGCTTGGTATTTTATGTGAGTCCTAGATATTGTATTGGTGTTTGGTTTGTAATTCATTGAATGGATATATTTTGGATGGGTAATGGGAGGGGGTATTTGCGAAAAGTGGAAATTTTGGCTTTTCATTTTGTGGCATTGATCTTGATTCTTTATTTTTCTGACCATTGAGTGAAGGTTGTTAGATCGTTTTGTAGGTTGTCGAGGGCGCATAGTATATTGAGTGAAGTAAAGAGACTTGTGTCGTTTGCGGAAAGAACCATGTTGGAAGTGATTGGTAGAGGAATATCAAAAAATAAAATGTACACTTTGACCATCAAGAGAAGTACTTTGCAGTCAAGGAAACGTTTGATAATATTATTTTCCACCGTTTAATGTCATCCAATTTCGTTCTTATAAATTAGGTTCACCGATCAACTAGATGGTTGGTGTTTGGCATGGAAATATGAAGTATGATAGCTTATATTTACGTTATCAAGTCATTTCTAAAAGAGCTTTGCTTGAGTTTTCTGTGATGTGAGACGTAAGATTATACGAAAATTCGTAATAATCCCAAAAAATTTTAATTTTATTAAATTAATTTGAATAAAAATTAATTAAAAAAAATTCAATTAAATTTTTGTAATTGTCGTAATTTTAATCGTAATCATGTTTGCCACCGAGAATTGGCGTAAAGTGAACTTCAGTAAATATCTAATATAAATGCAAACAAAAATTTAGGAAATATCTCTCATAAAAATCTCTATATCTTAAAGTATAGCAGCAGTGAATGTTTTATATTGTTTTTTAACTTTCATTTCAGTTTCTAAAATTCATATTTTGAACGGTTCCCTTTTAACAGTAGAGCAATTCTTTGTAACCTTGGTTTCAAAATGAAAAGCAGTAAAGTGATTACGAACGTTTATTTTGCACAAATTACTGTTTCGATTGAAAATGAGAGATTGTCACAGATCTCTAATTACTTTTCGGCATTCGCTCAGAGAAATAAGTGACTCTAAGAGAGGTATCACTCATCTCACTTGTATTATGCGTGTATTGTATGCGGAAGTATTGTATTATACGTGTATTATAACCGTTCGTGGCTAACCACACTACCACGGAGAGTTTACGTCCATTACCTAACTTATTTCTGTATTTGTTAGGGGCGAGATGAATGCTAGATTGCATGAACAACATACGATAAATTAAATATAGAACAAATTAATTAAAATAGCTATGTTACGAAAGAGAGCTCAGGCAGGCCAAATACCTATGTTGGGAATACGTCTTGCTCGCCGCATGTCTCTCCTAACCTCCAAGAGTGGTTAATAAATAAAAACAGGACCCGGACCTCGGAACATTGCTAGCTGGCAAAAGCAGAATTAATCTGACACTAAATGCCAAATACATACAGACACACAATTATTAAAACTAAGGTGATAATAATGAAAATAAACGTGATAGATACAATGACGTGATGCTATTCAATGCATTTTACAAACTTTATGACACTCTTCAGATTACACAATTTTTTAAACAATACGAAATACGCTTTACCGTTTTGTTTTAGGAGTACCTATGGAATGAAATTAATGATAGCGATGTTTAGTCCATTTTACGTGTCCATTTTACGATATTCTCCGTGGAAAATTCGATATACAAACGGAACTCGAAGAATAAACTTGATATGTAGGCGTACTTACAGTGTTCAAGTAAAAACAGTCGACACTGTTGTCTATCAGGGAGGTGTTACTACCTAAGGGTTAAACTGAGACCCTGTGCTGCAACAATATTGAAAAACTGTGCAAGGAGAATGCTGTTGTTTGCATTGCCCGCTTTGGGCACCTGTCCACTGCGCACACCGTCAGGGGCAAAATTGTTGGGCACTTTCCAATTTGTTTTGACGACTCGGAGGCCCAACGCTTTTTTTTACTCCCATGTTCCCTGCTATGGTAACGACGTAATAGCAGTCTCAATCATACGGAATTGATATTACTTGCATCGTTCCCTGCCCGTAGGAATACAGGATCCGATTAGAACGTAAATTGTCGGAGCATTTCATTTCACTGGCCATTTAAATGAGGAGGATCTGTATAAACCGCGACCTTTTGGCAAATCAATGAATCCTCAACTACACGGATATGTATGCATCTACCTATACCACTACTTCCAAATTCCCAATCGGTCTATATCTAACATTCTAAAATTACGATATTTACTCTAATTTTTTAAACTTTCTTAATATCTTTAGTATTTACTATTCGCCATTAATATTAATTCTAGTATTTCAAAGAAAATAAATTAATAATTACATGCTTACCGCTTATTCAACTATTCATGTATTGTTAAATGCATATTTTTATTAATTAATAAAGACAATTATGACATGACTTAACGCTCGTAATCCGAGCAAGAAAAAATGTATATTTGTATATGTTAATTTACTTTCAAGGATAATTACATTTGTACCTGATGTGGAAGACAGAAGAGTCTCCGAAAGGTCGCATTTCATAAAATGAATAAAATTACGATACAAAAGATTTTTGGAAGTATTTGTTGTGGTTGTACTAAATTGAAGAAAGGGACTGAACAACATTTAAATAGAATACTTATACACTTATATTTTATTTAAAAACAAACATGATAAATCTACGACGAGGAAAAGAGCAGGGGTCCCAATTTGGCGCTGACCTGGTGAAACCTCGGAATGGACTGTAGGGATGGCGAGACCCGTCGCGGGGATGCAGAGTGCAGGGCGCTCACGAGGCGGGCCGCGCCCGCGCCGGTGCCGGTGCCGGCAACGGGAAGTTTTTGGAGGCCGTAATTGCATGAGGCCACGTGGGGGCGGGAGGCAGGCGCAGCCGAGTTGCGGAGTTGCGAGGCGCTGGAGATTGCGGCAACTTGGAGGCGGCGCGGCGCGCTGTGCCGCGAGCCGGGGACGGCCGGGGACGGGGGCGGCGGGGGCGGCGGGGGGGCGGGGGGCGGGGGGCGGGGGGCGGGGAGCGGGGACGGGGGCGGAGGAGGCGGCGGGGGCGGGGAGCGGCGGGGGGGGGCGGCACGGTGGCGGCGGGGACCGCGGGGTGGTGACGGCGGCGGGGCGGCGGCGCACGTGCGCGCGTCGCCCCCGTCCCCATCCCCGGCCCCGCCCCCCTCCCGGCCCGCGTCCCGCGGCGAGCAACAAGGTCATGGGACGGAGAGGCTGTTGCTGATCTCCACAAGTTTTAGCTCCATCAACTTGCCTTCCCTATTCACCCCTTATTACAAGGAGATGCTAGTACACAGCCGCGTGTGTTTTCTCAAGGTCACATCAGCTCAGGACCAGCACGGAATTCAGTTTTGCCGCGAATTATTAAGACTGATTGATGCTAGATTAGAAAAAGGGATGATGATGTTCGTTAGAAAGCCCGAATAAACTGCTCAATCAGCAGCACGTACCAGTAACACATGACAGCGCCCAACGTTCTGTTCCCGATCATTAACACTTCTCCTTTTTCAATATTCCATATCACTATAAATATGCTTATATTTTGAAAATTCATTGCACTGAGATGGACAACGCGGATGACTGATGCTGCAATGTTGCTTGGAATTTATCTTCCTACGTGTAGTAGCGTTCGTGTATACGTCCCTCTGTTCCCTTGTTCGTCCGACAGTCACTTATGGGCAGACCGCTATTCGTTCACTGCTTGTGACAAGCGAGATGTGTCATTCGACGCGTTGCAGACTGGTGGTGGGGAACAGGCCGTTGTTTGTATCTTTTTAATTTAATTAAAAAAAACTTAAGTTAATAAGTATTAAAATATTTTTAAAACTATGCCATTAGTAGGCGCAACCCAAAGCTAAAAGAATACTTGTCACGGCTCTCAAAGAATATATTATGTTCCTCGACAATGCTGCTAAACATCTCATTGGCATTTTCCTTTTTATATGGTATTCATTTACATATTTTAAATCAGTTTAACGGAAGTTGGAAACCCCTCTAGACGTAATGACGCTGTCATTCTAGTCTGTATCACAATACAAATTCTCGAAATTATTAGAATACTTCTTAATTATTTGATTACTGCATTAATGTTAAAATTTCAACCATTCATGATTTAGAATTTAATAAAAATGTTTTTGAAAACCCACTTGAACACTCTGTCGTGTAAAAACAGAGCTGAATACGGCAGCCAAGGAGTTGTTAGGCTTTACTTGGGCGCAGCCTTAAAAGTTGCACATTGGTTGTTTGGGCCCGTTAATTATTAAGAGGAGCACTTGGCTGCTCCGAAGTTGAGGCGAGCGGATTATCCGGCGTGGGCCGAACCGCGCCGCTCCGCGCCGCTCCGCGCCGCTCTAATGGGCAAGCCCACGCGGCGGCTGAGTGCCCGATTCCTTCGCTCGGGATTTGGAACCACTTCCACCGGAAGTGCATTACTTCGCCGGCCGGGCTGGTTCCGCGCGCGGGCAGCCGCACGGTCAGCGGGGAGGAGGAACAGCGGTTGGAAAAGAGGCAGCTCTGGGACCGCGCCGGAAGCACGGAAAACATCGCGAGCAATGAGAGACGGAATGCTGAGAAATCGCAATAAAAGGGCGAAGTAAAGCAAAACCTCAGAAACACATTCCAACCTTGTTTGCGAAATTTTTTAACGCTAGAATTAATTTTGAACTTTATAATCGCTTTCATTGTTGCAGGTCGCGCGCACACATTGTCAATACTCTTCTCCGTGTAGGAGCATTGCTGGAGACATATGGTAACATATGTCTGCATATGTTGTCTAACGGCTAAATATTATTACTAGAGCACCCAAGATTGAGGAGGGTTCAGTCATACGTTCAGCGGGAAGGAGAACAGCGGTTGGAAAAGAGGCAGCTCTGGGACCGCGCCGGAAGCACGGAAAACATCGCGAGCAATGAGAGACGGAATGCTGAGAAATCACAACAAAATGACGAAGTAAAGAAAAAACCCGAAACACATTCAAGCTGAATTTTTTACCGCTTGAATTAATTTTTACAGGTCGCACGCACTCATTATCAATGCACTTCTGCGTTTAGAAGCATTGTTGGAGATATCTGGTAACATGCATGCAATTTTTATTGTCTAATGTTTAAATAATACTATTAGAGCGCTCAAAATTTCCAAGCTCTCAGTCGCGTGGTTAGCGGGAGGAGGAACAGCGGTTGGAAAAGGGGGAGCTCTGGAACCGCGCAGGAAGCACAGAAAACATCGCGAGCAATGAGAGACGGAATGCTGAAAAATCGTAATAAAAATGCGAAGTAAAGCAAACCCCCAGAAACACATTCCAAGCTTGTTTGCTGAATTTTTAACGCTCGAATTAATTTTGTTGCAGGTCGCACGCACCCATTGTCAATGCACTTCTGCGTTCAGGAGCATTTTGAAGATATTTGATGACATGTTTGGAACTTTTATTATCTCATAGCTAAATAATACTACTAGTGCGCCCAAGACTGCTAAGCGACCAGCCATACGTTCAGTGGGAAGGGGAATATCGGTTGGAAAAGAGGGAGATCTGGAACTGCGGCGGAAACACGGCAAACATAGCGAGCAATGAAAGACTGCATGTTGAGAAATCACAATAAAATGACGAAGTAAAGCAAAACCCCAGAAACACATCTCAAGCTTATTTGCTGACTTTTTAATATTCGAATTAATTTTGTTGCGTTTGCATGAAGTACCTGTTTTGCTGCTATACACTCACGGCCGTTGTCGCTGAGCTTCTGCCCGCAAGGGCATTTTTGGAGCTATCTGGAGCATTGTTGAAGCTATATGCATCTTGTATTGGCGAATGGCTAAATAACACTACTAGAGCGACCACAATTACCAAGGGCTCATCCACGAGGTCAGCGGGGAGGCGGAACAGTGTTTCGAAAAGACGGAGCTCTGGAACCACGGCGGAAACACAGGAAACATAGACAGAAATAAGGGACTGAATAGACAGTAAATGGCAATGTAAGGCAATTTTACTTACCATCAAGTAAGCGAAATACATGTACCCTAAACCACATTCGTCAGCGTGTTTGCTGGCTTTGAATTCCGACATGCTCTTTGTGCTGGTTAACTAACCTACAAGCACCACTAGCACTTGGAGATACTCTTTAGCAGACTTTAAGGCCCTAAACTCTCATCAAAGATGACCAATGTTCATCCCCGTCTTTTATTTCGATTTTTGGGATTCTTCCATAAACACTAAATCACATACAATACTTGTATGTGAGCACCCAAAACGTATTGCACATTGCTCGGCTAAAGATTGAAATGTATCGTGCACTGTTCTATTATTTCTCGAAGCATGATATTGGAACCAACGAATTATAATATTCATAATCCATAACAATTAGCGCTCATTTCTTTTAAAAGGGTTAATAAAATGCATAAACGTGCTAAACGCTGTGCATATATAGGCAAATAAATAACAAATAATTAGGTCATAAATATTCAAGCAGAAATTAGCGTTTGTATTATAGGTAATTAGATGATTATATCATGATGTATTTATTAGAAACAAAATTTTAAAATTTTTTCGTTTTGTTAAATTTAAGCATTAAAAATCTAGAAAATACTTTCTTTGTAGTATGTTGACCATGAAAAACGAAAATTATTACTTTCTAATAATGTAAAGTACAGACAGTAATATATTACAATTTTTTCAGGAAAAAATTATTTTCAGTTACGTAATGCAAAAATATCCATGGGTACAGACTGCAAGAATTAATTGTTAAAATAAATAGTATTGTTAGTCTACATATATATTTATTAAGACACTGACACGTTTAACCCTTCAATGGTCACGTGCACTTGTTATGTAATTCAGTCTCATTCATTCCCTGTTTTTCAGCGATAGTTGACAGCGTTACAGTATTAATTTTCCAGTACCGTTCCTAGATAGCCCTATCATTGACTTACAGCAAAATATAACAAAAGTTATGACTGATACATTTGCGATAAGCTCCGGATGTAGCTTGGATTACAATAGTAGTCTATGAGAGCACTCGCATTACAGTTTCTGGCGGAGTTGGTCAACAATTACTTGGTGAATTTTGTGCGTTGTAATGGTGGTGGTTCTCGAATTCGCGAGTGTTTTGATTTGAACAGGTAGTAAAGATGGAAAACTAATACCTCAGAGATTGGAAGGGAAGAAGAAGACGAACGATTTAATGTTTTTGCACGCGAAGACAACAGTGATGGACTAATTGCACGAATTAGTGCATGACAGTGAATACGAACAGAAGGCGAGTACAGAAGAAGATGATACAATTATATACTTTGTGGACAAATTCGGAAGTAAATTGCAATACATTAGCGCAGCGCCAATTTCTAAATTACGTGCAATTCCTTGCACTATCGTGCAAACTACTTACACAGAGAACATTAAAACTCATTCTCGGCGAAAATGTGATACGAAATTTACTGATGAAGTTAACTGAAAGCCTAGTTCTAAATACATAATTTTGTTGGGATATCGAAATCGAAGAAGTACATCAACATTATATCGAGAAAACCGTCAGCAGATATATTGAAGCAATACACGTTACGAAACAACAAATCGTATCAGAACTGCGAAAATTATGCACAGTGTGTGAACCCAAAACAACAAAAAATGTGTAAAACACTCATTTGATGCGGACCCTGAAACACGTTCAGAATGTAACCTCAAAATGTTTAAACCAATTTCACAATGTGCTTTATTAAAATAGTTTATGAGGCAAAGTTTATTAAGTGCACAGAATGTATGAAACATGATATTTCCAAAACAGACATCCACTCTCGTATTTATCAGTACATTTATTTTAAAAACAAACATCCTAATTAATGTAGCATTTCGTAGTTTTTGTAATAAGTCATAAAAAAAATATAATTACAGTTTTATATTCACTTACCCGCCTATATTTTAACGAAAATTCTATTTGTTGATAACATAATGATAATAAAACTTTTTCAACTTGAGTGTTATTAAGAGGACAGTGTTAATAAAACTTTCAACTTCAACTAAAAGTGTAATCCACTCGACAACTCTCGTTACGATTTCAACCGTGACCACTGAAGAGTTACTGATGGTATTCAGGTAAATGCACTTGGTGTAACACTAAACATCTCGACAGAAACTAGGAGCTACCTCTTCCCTCAGAAGAAGTCTCACCTCTTCACCTCTACGAACAGGCAACGCAAAGAAGAAGACAGCATGTTGAATGTAGTTTTATTTGGCACTATGTAGTTGAGTACACTGCAAGAATGCAGTGTTGCAAGAATACACTGCAAGAATGCAGAATGCACTGCAGGGCATTGAGTACACTGCAAGAAGTTTTCTATTGAAAATAATAATTTTAATTTATTTTTATCATCTAAAAATAACTAAAAGTAACGATGCCTGATTTTTATTACAATGTAATCGGTAGTTTCCTCTACGCCTCTGACACAAAATCGAAACCCGCAAAGATTCTCCTCCCCTCCCCCTTCTTCATCTTTTGATGCTCACGATGGATCTAATATATTACATGACGGGTCGTTCTGAAGAGTCACAGAGGAAAACTTGGAAATTACTTGGGAGATTCTTCACAAATACTGGTTCATTAGAGTTCCTTCGAACCCCCGCTGAAGAGTGGAAGAGTGTTCAACAGGTAGCCATTCCCAGTCCCGCTATTCGGCGTCTCGCTTTTGTGATGTAAGTTTCCATTTATTTTTGTTCCGGTCCTTACTCTTCGCCACACTTTGTTGTTCTTCTTTTCCGTGTTGCTTATAGTGAGATTTTCTTTCATGTTTATATCAGGATGAGTTACTTGAATATGACTTAAGATCCATATACCAGTTATTATTGGCATGTTGCTCGTGTAATTTCGAGCTGCCAGGCGCAAAATGGAAATGCTACTATCTCATAATCAGTTTTCAG
The DNA here is from genome assembly GCA_964035755.1 of Teleogryllus oceanicus. NCBI lineage: Eukaryota > Metazoa > Arthropoda > Insecta > Orthoptera > Gryllidae > Teleogryllus > Teleogryllus oceanicus. The sequence goes on from CAXIVR010000003.1 coordinate 84,555,377, forward strand.
GTTTTTATTTATATTTTCAGATTTCCTGTAATTTCTTTCTTAAACTTTTGAAGATATGTGCCAATAATGTATATCATCCGTACATAAATACAGAAAGTAAAAGTGAAATTGTACTTTTATACATAATTTTACAATAATTTTTCTGTGGATAAAATTGAATTTTCATATACAGAATTCATTATGAAAGAATTTATCTATTTAGTCTGCTTTATGAATGTTCACAATACTGTGGGTTCTCGACTCAAGCAGACTAACAAATTAGTCTGATTTACTTCAGGGTAATTAACCTCCACTTTAAAATACATTTTCATTACATGTAAGAACAGACATTTCATGAGCATGAGAAACGAGAGAAGAAGATATTTGTAAAAACATGAATAAAATTGACCCCGCAAACTGACCATCATACCACCGAATCCGCTAAAGGTTAAGGAAATCACACGGCGGTTTCCACTGTCAGAGTTCAAAACACCGGTAGATAAGTTGTCTGTCAATCAGGGGCCCCACTTCAAAGAAAGCTAAATGTGTAATACTATTAGATGAAATTTGCAAGCCCACATTAATGGGCAAAAGGCCTCACCTGAGACATGCAGATACTCTAGAAATTTGTTACATTCACCGAACCACCCCGAAATAAACGAGCAGACAATTCGTGCATTGTGAACATTACCCACGTCACGAGATCGCCCCAGGTGAGCAACCTGCATGACAATGCGTGTATCTGCCTGGTCCGCTGCTGAGCATTTGTGGTGGAGGGGGAGACGGACGCAAATGGCGGGCTATCTGCTTGGGCCAGCCCAGTGGGTCCCCGCAAACGGCTGGAGGTCGCGGCGCGGCGCCCGCGCACACAATGGGCGCTAGGAAGCGCCGGCGCCGCGACGCCACAAAGGGACCACGGAGCGCAGGTGCAGGGAGCGCTCAGCCTCGCCCCACCACGCCCCCCCCCCGCCCCCCAAGCGAGCGGAAGAGACCAGCGGATTCGGTGGTATGACGGTTAGCGTACCGGGCTTTTGTACCCAAGAGTTCAAACCCGATCAAATCACATAGCACTACATACTTGCACACTGCACAACAATGCCACATAAGTCGGGAGCTTGTCCCAGGTGAGGCGGAGCCTCGCTGCTGGGAGATCTCGATGGGGAGAACCCTGCAAGTCGCAGGGTAGTTTTGCGGATTCGGTGGTATAACGGTTAGCGTACCGGTCTTTTGTACCCAAGATTTCAAACCCGATCACATCACATAGCATTGCATACTTGCACACTGCACAACAATGCCACATACGTCGGGAGCTTGTCCCAGGTGAGGCGGAGCCTCGCTGCTGGGAGATCTCGATGGGGAGAACCCTGCAAGTCGCAGGGTAGTTTTGCGGATTCGGTGGTATAACGGTTAGCGTACCGGTCTTTTGTACCCAAGATTTCAAACCCGATCACATCACATAGCACTACATACTTGCACACTGCACAACAATGCCACATAAGTCGGGAGCTTGTCCCAGGTGAGGCGGAGCCTCGCTGCTGGGAGATCTCGATGGGGAGAACCCTGCAAGTCGCAGGGTAGTTTTGCGGATTCGGTGGTATAACGGTTAGCGTACCGGTCTTTTGTACCCAAGAGTTCAAACCCGATCAAATCACATAGCACTACATACTTGCACACTGCACAACAATGCCACATAAGTCGGGAGCTTATCCCAGGTGAGGCGGAGCCTCGCTGCTGGGAGATCTCGATGGGGAGAACCCTGCAAGTCGCAGGGTAGTTTTGCGGATTCGGTGGTATAACGGTTAGCGTACCGGTCTTTTGTACCCAAGATTTCAAACCCGATCACATCACATAGCATTGCATACTTGCACACTGCACAACAATGCCACATAAGTCGGGAGCTTGTCCCAGGTGAGGCGGTGCCTCGCTGCTGGGAGATCTCGATGGGGAGAACCCTGCAAGTCGCAGGGTAGTTTTGCGGATTCGGTGGTATAACGGTTAGCGTACCGGGCTTTTGTACCCAAGAGTTCAAACCGATCAAATCACATAGCATTGCATACTTGCACACTGCACAACAATGCCACATAAGTCGGGAAACCAGTCGGGAGATTGTCCCAGGTGAGGCGGTGCCCCGCTGCTAGGAGACCTCGATCGGGAGAACCCTGCAAAGTCGCAGTGTAGTTTTGCGGATTCGGTGGTATAACGGTTAGCGTACCGGGCTTTTGTACCTACGTTTGCGGGTTCAAACACGATCGAAGCCTTGGATTATTAAGGGCGAAAATATCCTTCGTACGCCTTCCTTCGGAGGGGAAGTAAAGCCGGCTGTCCCATGTAGTAGATTTACTGCATGTAAAATAACCTCAAGCGTAAAAGAAGGCTCTGAGCTAAATTCAAATTGCCTGTTTTGTCGCCCAAGATGATACTTCCTTCCTCCGCCAGATGGTGAAAGGGACGAAGCGAAAATTACATGGTCAGACGGACCAGCGGCCCTAAAGCCCGAATCCCGCCATGTAAAATAAGGCATTAACAAACTATAGCTGTACCGCTCGCAAAACAACCATCATGGCGGACGTACCTTTGGTAAAGTCTCGGAGGCTGCCCCCACCCTGCTGCGGCATCTGAGATTTCCCCTCTCGGCGATAAGGAAGAGCGTAGGCGACAAGGAGAGACGATTGCAAGACGCAGCGATCGCGCTGACCGTCACTCGTCATCACTGCCCTCTTCGTCAACAGAGGAACTCGCACTCTCAGGAGTGTCCAAAGAAATGAATACATCGTTTGTTGGTCCACCACATTATCTGAATTATTATGTCGCCTCTATTCCCTACACATGCTCGCAGGATTTCTGCCTTTGTTCAGCACTGTATTGTGTAAACGCTTCTCTGAAAAAAGTTTGCTTTTCTTTTAAGGCTGCACCAATTTCTGCGCCCCGCGTAAAAACGAGTATATAACATATAACAATGTAAAACAAATGTTTGTATGTCATCTGAATAATAATAATAATAATAATAATAATAATTATTATTATTATTATTATGTAGTCCATTTTAACATAAAATTTAACGTTTAGTAATCTTTATGGTTCTCAATGAATCATCCAAATAAGCGACTATGCACCCATCCGACGTATTGATTTCTTGCATTTGCAGCGTCATACTTAGACATGCTGTACAGCTCAGTACTGGGCAATTACGTATTGAAATATTTACTACTACGCTTCCTTTGAGTCTTCGTGGTTGTGAAAGGATATTACACTGCTTACACACAGTTTCCACAAAAGCCGTTTAAAAAAGCTGTTAGTGTTGTCGGGCACTAGAGAGTACAAGTTGCTCAGAATACGCAAAATTTGGTTTTAGAAGAACGATATACAGTTTTTGATAGACCAGATTTTTGACGTTGTCATATGTATTGTTTAACGTAAGAATATAAGGAGTATCCACGTTACAGGATTCTGAAACAAAATGTGAGCGCCATGAGGATGCTGTCTTCGCCGTCAACAGGAATCTCTTTCATCGAAATGTTATTTTGGGAGACTTAGGGGAAGTTTTGGCCGAAGTTCGCCTCAACAGCCCCTCCAAGTTGCCTTCTCAATTTCTGAGCCTGCCCGTCTGCTTCAGCTCTTCCGGGGGCGCACTGAACGAGGTCCCCGCCCACGCAACGTTCAGCGCCATCCCACCACACCACACCACACCACACACACGTCACGACTCCCTCCGAGTCTCACATTGCCGGCCGAGGTGGCTCAGGGCATCAATTGATGTCGCTGCTGGGTCTCTGACCGAGAGGTTCTGGAGCAGCCCTGCACAGCATTTTGCACTTTCACCGACCTCGGCAGCCGCGCGCGGTCCACTCAAATGCAAATGTGGAGGGTTAGGCAAGGTGGAGATAAGACTCATTCTAGGAGTGCAGATCACAAATGCGCAAATCAAACCGAAAAAGAGCAATCAGTGAGATGACGGACTGCAACATACAGTTCTAGTAATATTGCCATTCTATTGCATTGGCAATGTGTGTTGTCGACAGATGTCAATATAAAATATGAACCTAAAACGAATTACACCTATCTGATTTGGACATCAAGTATTTTAATGTTTTTAGGGCCGATAATGTAATTCGCTTTTCTACAATGTAATCACAAATTCAGTATCATGCTACATACAAAATTGTAATATTGACTCTTTTTTGTTTGATGATGAAAGTAATAAACTATTTTTCATTAACTATGTTTAATTGAAAGACACGGTTCTATCAAAGCTAAAAATCTTATTCTTAAAAAATCATGATTACTTTCATAATATTAAATCAAAGAACATTGTTTATTCAAAATCGTTTACGACATCGTATAAAAATGAATCCCTTTGCATTCTATTTAACAATATCCATAATAATCTCATGATTGCCCATAGGATATCGTTACACAGGTTTGCTCGCTGATATCTCTTATTCAGATTCGTAATGAAAAAAATGGTCACAAATAAATGAGCTGTTGTGTCCAGGGAACGTTAATTCATCTTCACTGACGTGAACTTAAATCTTTATAAATATCTCTTACATTAGAAATAATTCCACAGACCCTCTTCTTTAATCGGTAGGTATCCCTGGTTTCTACCAGCAATAGGTACCAGACGAATGACGAAGAAGTACTTCAACAAATGGGTCAGGAATCGCGCGTGATCTTTCCCTTCACATTTTTTCCAACTCCTTTCCCATTTCACAAAATCACACACATGCAATGCACAGCCACACGCGTTGAGACAGCAGTCAGATGCTTAAATCCTGCCCAATTCCTGGAGGGGGAAACCTCACAAGAGACATGTAGGTCGTCGCCGAATACCACGTAACAGCGGGAGAGAAGCACTGCTAGCTTACAGGAGAAAACATCCACCACCTTTACGAAGTAATAACAATTACAGTCAACACCCGCCCAGACACCCTAATCAATCAATCCTACTCAGGCTCCTTCCCTCAACAGGAGCGCGAACGAGGGCCGGTCGCTAAACAGCGCAGTAATTCTGAAAGTCACCAATTTTTGCCCTTCCCACAAGGGCCCCTCAAGGACTTCTGAGCCATTGCCTGCTTAGCGTGGCTACCTGCAGTTCTTCAGTTTCTGTGACGCTTTTCTCTCTATTATCCCGTGTGAATTGCTGGCGCATGTATTTTATTTCCTTAGAAACACGGACGGAAGGAAAACTAACTTCGTTCCTACTATTTAGAGTTTAATACGAGCAAGCAAGAGAAGTGGTTAATAAAGTACTTACGTATTTCCAGAATGTGGTTTCAACACAAACTATTGATTCTGATTCTCGCGGCAAAATTGCCAGAAGCTAACCCCGACTTCATTTCATTTTTAGAGCATTTGCTGCACTTGTTTTTCTGAGCTGACAACACCAAAAAAATCTATTAAAAAGTATACATTGCTTTCCCATTTCCATTGCTTAAACAACTACTGAAAATGCAGACTACAGATCACATTCTCTATGTTGTTATTTCACCCGTGTTCATTTACACTACTGCAAGAAAGATATGAATGAAAATATATTAATGGAACGTTTTTTGTGGAATCTAATTTAAAATATACGAATAAGCTAACTCTGTATTTTTTAAAAAGAAAGTTGAAATAACAGTCAACACTAGAATATCAATTTTTCTATTTAACTTTTTTTATGAGTTTGGGAGTTTACTTCTCTGAAAGAAATGCACGATGTACTTTTCATATTCAACCTCATAAACCTGATTCATTCCACCTGTCTGTTTCCCAACACTTAAGTTATTTCTTCATCTTTCGTCATGTATTTCTGCATGTCTCTCTGTCGCACTCACATTAGTACGTGACGATACGTTAAAAGTTATTTGAAAATAAATGATACACTAATGACGGTTTACAAAGGAAAGGAAAAACCTCCAAAACCTAGTGCTTTTAAGTACTCATGCGCAAGAAGGATATATAAATACAATTCTGATTTATAATACACGCAATTGGAAAAGTTACTACAAAAAAGTTATTTCTTGTTCTACCTGTCTAGTGTCCAGTTACACACATAATGTTAATCACAGTGACTTTATAAAGTCAACTATCATAAAGAAGCGAGATTCTATTTTAACGTCAGAAAGACTCACGTATATTATCAGAATCCATAACGTTAATAGTCACAATCTCGTATTATCATCTAAAATTAGATTGGTTTTAGAATGATGAAAAAAATTAGACTGATGAATTATAGTCAACTAAAGAACTAAGTTCCTTTACGAACATCCAGATCAGTAGACTTTAATATATATTATATATATATATATATATATATATATATATATATATATATATATAATTTAATATATATTTAATAAATATTTTAATGTTAATATTGGATTCACAAGATTACAATAGCTGCTGACAATACGCTCACGTTATTAACCTCACTCCAAATTCCTTGAGTTACAGATCAGTAGATTTGATAAATATTTTAACATTAAATTGGATTAACGTGTCTACAATTCCCACCGACGATAAGGTGCACGTTAATTAACCTCACTCCAAATTCCACGTGACAGGCTGGAGAGCGGACCGCGCTCCCAGCAGCGACCGACGCGCCGCGGCGGGAAGAAGTGTAACCACAGCGCAAGGTCCGCGTCGATCAAACAATCCCATTGTGCGGCGGAGTAGGGGGAGGGGCTTGACCTCTGCCTTTTCGCCTCAAGTTTCCGAGCGCCGTCTCGCCCGCGCCGCCGCCGCCGCCCATCGATCGCGGCGTCGGACGGCAGGGAACAGCACGCGCCGCCTCCGCAAACAGACAGCACACGACCGCGCGCCTCGGTGTCACCCGGCGCAATCGCCGGCCACATTCAGCCGCACCTGCACTCCGGTTACGATCGATTGATTGACTGATTGTTGGTGATTCCGGGCGTCAACTACTGCAGTCATTATTCCCGTACGTGTACTTGAGTTTTTGCTCGGGAGGAGGTGGCGATCGTCCCCCGTTGGATGGCGAGATACGGCACCGACCTACTGTCGACGAGCAGTTTTCTCCTACCAGATATCTCCTATCAACGTGGCACCGCTCCAGCCGGGACAAGCTCTAAACACACGAGCGGTCCCCCGAAATATGTGGTAGTGTAGTGCATCTTAGTGTAAGTGTGTGTGTAAGGGGAGAGGAGAGGACAAGGAAGAGAAAGGAAAGATCGCGCGCGGCCCGTGGCCCGTTTGTTAGGGTACTGCTCCGGCATTCGCCTAGTGTTAATCGGCGAAACTACGGAAAACTACCGATTAGAGCAGCCAGTCGCTACAATTCTCCTCCAGACCGCGTCTGAATTCGACGTAGCTGACAAGTTAGTGGCGAAATTCTTATCACCGTCGGGACTCGAACCTGCAATCTCCCGGTCTGAGGCACTACAGTGACATTAGTTGATGCACGGAGTCACCTCATCCGGTCCCGTTTACGAAGTACACGATGTTACAATACATTCTTCTCGATTTGAAACGCTCTGATTCCATGATGTCAAGGTCACCTACTGGTAGAGGGAGTTGGTCACTAGCTAGAGAGTTAAGTCGAATTCTGTCGCTGTCTGGTTGAGAATACTAACAGCCGGCTGGCTGTTCTGATCAGTAGTTTTCCGTGGTTTCTCCGATCAACACTAGGCGAATGCCGGAGCAGTATCATACGAAACGGGCTAAGGATCGCGCGCGATCTTTCCTTTCTATTCCTTGTCCTCTCCTCTCCCCTTACACACACACTCACACTTAAGTGCTCTACAGAATACACACTACATGCAACACACATTCGGAGAGCAGTCGAGAGTTCAGAACTTGACCCGACCGGGGGTGCCTTTTGGTGGGAGATACCTGGTAGTTGGAAACTTCGTTAGCCAACGGTAAGTCGGCGCTGTATCTTACCATCTAGCGAGGTAAGATCACTGTCACCTCTCGAGGAAAACCATACACTGCACTAACGGAACTAATGACCTGAGCTGTTGACGCACCTGGAATCGCTAATCAAGCAAAAAAAGGCAAATGGTATCATGACATGTCAACAGCTTGTTCAGAGCATGTTGTCAGAAAATGTTTCCGTGTGCGGTATAGAGTGCTAGTGTCGAAAATCCTGCTACCGTCGGGACTCCTACCCTAACGCCACCGGTCAGAACCACTGCAATATCAATGGATGCACTGGGCCATCTAAGCCGTTTTTGGCATTCAACCTACAGTTCCGTATTTGATTTTTAAGAAAACATTACATTTTAATGAAATATCTATTGAATTTTCTTGCAACAGAGAAACTAATTTCTAAGAAGTAAATGTAATTGTATAATGTAAAAAATATGTCCTCAGATTGATGCATTCCAAGAAGTAGAAATTGTTGTATTTCGTAGACTGTAGATCTTTGCCAACTGACCGATGAGAGCAATATTTATTGTCTATTTTGACACGGCGACAGAACAGGCGAGTATAATTTGCTTGCTTGATTATTAGTGATTCCGGGCACGGCAACTACTATGGCCATTAGTCCTGTAAGTAGTGTGTGTTTTTGCTCGGGAGGTGGCGGCGGTCTTCTTTCGCTGGATGGCCATCTCCGGCGCCGACCTGCCGTCTGTTAGCGGGGTTTTCTTCAACCAAGTATCTCCCACCAGCGGGGTACCGCCCCTGCCGGGACAAGTTCTAAGTCCCCGGCCGGTCACCCGGGTGTGTTGTAGTGTAGTGCATGTTAGTATAAATGTGTGGGCAAGGAGTGAGGATAGGAAAAGGAGGAGGAAGGAAAGATCGCGTGTGAGCCGTGACCCGTTTGTTAGGGTACTGCTCGGCCATTCGCCAAGTTTGATCGGAGAAACCACGGGAATCTACCGATCGGAGCAGCCGGCCGCTAGAATTCTCCTCCAGACAGCGACCGAATTCGACCTAGCTGAAACGCTAGTGTCGGAAATCCTGCCGCCGTCAGGACTCGAACCTAGGACCTCCCGATCAGAGGCACTGCAGTGCCATCAGTTGATGTACTGAACCACCGATGCGAGTGTGCAAGTATAATTTGCATTGCACCAGTATTTAAATATAAAGATGACAGGAATATTTCATTTTTTGATAATTGCATCACGTCCTATATTTTCCCAGTTCATGGTCCCTTTTATATCGAACGTTTAGATCGGCTCCGCCCCCTGGAATCCACAGTCCGCAAAGCAAATTATTTTCCCATTCATCAACTTAATTCCCTCGAAATTTCTTTGCAACCGTATGCTGATAGTACAAATGCTGTTTTAATATTTCTGAAACAAAAAAACAACTAGTGAGTATATTCGTAAACATACCTCTGAAATAACTGACACTCCAATATATTTTTAATTAATATTGGTAAATGCAGTACCTGTCAGAACGAAATGGCTATTTAGACGTTCAAAATGGTCTCACGAAAGGTGAAGAAATATATTTCATGCAAATTCAATTAAACGAAATCACGGCGGAGCTTCAAATAAAAATGCACAATAAACTATTGAAGGAAATTGGTATACCAATAAACAATCATGTTGTTTTTAAAAATAATACGAATAAGCTGACCAAAATATAACAAAATTTTGAACTGCGATGTGCATTTTCTTCTGAGTTAATTTTGAAAATATTAATGCTATAACTGGGATGAACTGAACATCATTATCAAAAACTCTCCATAAATTGACTGAAAGTAAACACTAAGTTTGTAAGATCAAAACATAAAAATTCAACAATAATATATTAATATAAAATTTGTATACATATTTGTTATATGTTGATATAAGAAATTTTTCGAATTCGTTAACACGAATTTGATGATTTTTTCTCATTTCCATTTCTTCAAATATCTTTCTATTGTAACGTCACCACATGGCGGCCAGGTTCGACCATCTTTAGAAAGTTTAGTCTGTAACGTCACCACATGGCGGCCAGGTTCGACCATCTTTAGAAAGTTTAGCAGAGGGGAAGTGCATCCGGTCGGCTAGTACAAAAGCTGTTAGTAGCTTTTGTCAACTGAAAAGGGAGCTATTAACACCCCGGGACGCAAGTCGGCCGGGCAGAGAGTCCTGACCCCCCGCCGGCGGTCAGGGGAGGCTGGCTGGCCATGTGGTCTCAGAGCCACCCACACGTGCAGAGAAGCTAGGGGGTGGGGGTGGGGACATGACCGCCAGAAGCTAGCCGACCGGAAGGAGGGAGTTCGTTAAGAGATCGCCTCGCGTGCGGACGCAACTGCGGCCCGTTGGCGGTAGTGCATTCCTTGGACACTGCGAGTGCGTAGCACCGGGTGTCAGGACACCGGCGCGGTAAAGCGTCTGGGTGAAGGATGCACTAGCCAGGAGATGGCGGTAGTGCATCACTTCGCACACGACAAGGGAATATTCTGTAAATAAATATTGTAACTAGAGCTCGTGTCTGTGTAGTCATTTCGCACCACGACGCCACTATTGCTTCACTACTTCATAAATATACAGATGTCACATAACTATAGCACCTCCTGTAACTTTGGAACAGTGAAGTTATTGCAATGCAGTTATCACGAAGTGCATGAGGGAATGCATTAAGTATGCATGTATTCATTTATATTTTATCACTTAAATTTTACGGGATATTTGAGGTAAATTTGTTTTTTTCAATGGAACAATACCTATTTTTCAGTCTATCACGACGAGAGTAAAAAGGAGAAAATGCTTATCTAACATATGTCAATATGTATACCATTGAATTTCTATTTTTACGCTCGTAATGTTGAAAAACCAAAGTTACCACAAATATCTCGTAAAATACAAGTTATAAAATATAAATAAACACATGCATCAATTAACCTCATTCCCTCATGCACTTTCGTGAAAACAGCATTGCAAAAACGTCAACTGTTCCACGGTACTAAAGTTACGTGGCTCATCCTGTATATTTGGAATTTCTTTTCTATTTTATTTGCACATGAATCTTTTAAACACTTGAAAAGGTAAAGTGTTTAAGCCTTGCCCCTACTCTAATTGAATTTAGTTTATTCGTTAATTATTTATCCTGCCCCTAATTCGGCTAGCCATAGAGATCGCATTTACTTGTATTCAAAGTAACTACGATCGTGAACCAATGGGATTCTTACTTTAGGGAGTGGGTTGTGTGAGGATGCAGTGCTCGATGAACAAAACCATGCAAGCGAGAGTTTGTAATATCTGTTTCTTTAATTCCAACAATGCAAAGATTGAATTCCTTCTCGCACAAATCTGGTTGCACACAAAAATCTTTAAATAAAAAAGAAATTTACACAAAGTGAATTCAATTACGTATTCAACAAAACCTGAAATCTTCAAATAAAAAGCAATAAAATAAAAACATCCCCAACAAAACTTAAATTCTATGCACACACAACCCAAGTAATCTTTGTATCACAGCACCATTATAAAACTCTTCTTTCTATACTTAATATTATACATTCTAATAGCAAGTAGTCATAAGTCTTTCTTATTTTTTTCTACTCGTCGAAATACAAAATCCAACACTTGTGATCACAAAGGATTGGTGGGACTCAGATAATATAGAACACTTCACGTTCCTTAATTTCTATTTACACAGTTGTTCATTCCAACAAAAAACAGAACGTTACAACCTAAGTAATCTTTAAATCTCTCTCTGAATGGTACCTGCCTTAATTACCGTTGTTACGTCTCGTATTCTACTTATATTAAATTACTGCCCTATAAGTGAAGTCCCTTTTCTGTCTCGTAGTATTATAAATTCTGATTACAACTGTTTGCCAGTCTTTCGCCACTCATCAGAATATGATAACCAGCATTTGTGGTAATGTAAAGGATTGATGGACTTATATCGTACAATATACCTTCATTTCCTAATTTTTTTATATGTACAGTTGTTCCATCTAGAAACAAAATATTTTCCAAATATAATGTTGGAGGGTGTACCCCTTCCCGGCGCAGGATTAAAATAACAGAACTCTCGGGTGGGGAAAGAGAATCGCTGACTCAACCTTCACTCATGTACTTTTCAGACGGCGTATAATTCTGCCCAATACTCCTAGAAAAAGAATAATTTATTTAAAATAAGCTTTAGGTGAAAGTAGAGGTTTGTAACTCTATAATTATTTTAACTAAAAACTTGCTCACCCAATTATCAACTGATGAAAAACTTCGCACAGAAAGTACCCTAATAATTGCCGTTATAAAAGGAACGTGGTCATCCGAGTCCAGTTCTTGCCAATGTTCTCCGCAAGGCACGAGCCGGCAATTTCCCACTTATTTGTCATTAATGTTCATGATGGGGCGTCGTTGCTGCTCCTCGAGTAATCAGTTTTCGTGGTCAGATTTCCTAGAGTGCGGTTTTTTCCTTCGTTTCTCGGCGTCTAGTTCTTTTGTAGTCGAAGAATCTAGCCACCGCTAATTCACGTGAGCGAGCAGTGGCTCTAACATACCGTTTGGTAGCTGTTCCACTAGTTCATTTAAAAGCTATGAAAGCTCATAAACCACTGAAGAATAAATAATATATACAATATATATTTAAATAAATATGCAGGCCTAAGTATAAAAAAATGGCAATATAATAAGAAAGCTGAAACGATGAAACAAGGAATATCGAATTAGGAATGTGCCGATTATTCGAATACACGTTTAGGTGCACGAGTTCATTTACACTCTTAATTACCACAATTTATAATAATAATAATGTTTAAGATATACCTCCTTTTGGAATGGAGCTTTTCTTGATATATTTATTGCACTTTGCGTAGTTTCCATTGAGCAAATGTTGGTTCGTTCGTTTGCAATTCTCTCACTTGCACGTTTGGCACGTATGATCACCAGGCAAATGCCGGAGCAGTATCCTTACAAACGGGCCACGGACCGCGCGCGATCTGTCCTTCCTCTTCCTTGTCCTATCCTCTCCCCTTACACACACACTTACACTAATATGCACTACACTACCGCATATTCTGGGAGACCGGTCGGGAGTTTAGAGCTTGTCCCGGCTGGGGCGGTGCCTCGCTGGTGGGAGAGTCCTGGTTAGGGGGAAACCCCACTAGCCGTCTGTAGGTCGGCGCCGGATCTCGCCATCGAGCGGGCAAAAAACCAGCCCCATCTCCCGAGAAAAAAACATGCACTACACTAACGGGACTAATGACCAAAGCGGTTGACGCGCCCGGAAACACGAAAAAATCAATCCAATACAGTGGATGAGGAAACCATGATGGCACCTCGTAGATTTTATTCTAGGTCTTAAAATAATTTACAAAATATGTGGAATGGATATTTATTTTTGATGCGAGTGGGATGAGGAACGAAAGGTTGAACGAATATAAGGTTAGAATATGGTGAATATTAAAGGTGAAATCACGGCATAGGTAAGTATTGTGGTGAATAATGGGATCGAGGATGAATTCATTATGTAATCGGTGATTCGATATGACCCAGGATGCATCAGTGATGGTGCAGCACTTCAAAATACATTCAACATTGATTGGAAGAGATCATTGTACTATCATAAAGTCAAGCGTTCCATACACCGCTCGACCTGCGAAATACGTGCAGTCTTCGAAACGACGGACGTTACTAAATTTTATTTATTTATTTATTTTACGTCAAAAAACAGTTAAAAACTGCGTACGACGTGCTATGGGGAAAAGTGAATTGTGTGCACATTTTCAAAATTCTGTGATCCCTACACTAAGTCATATACTACTTAAATTTTGAATTTTTGAATTTTTGAATTTTTGAATTTTTGAAAGGGAGAAAAAAAACAAAAACTCCCATGTAATAAAATCTATTTTCAAGGATAAATAAGCAATAAATTTTGAATTTTGAAAGGAGAAAAAAAAAACTTCCATGTAATAAAATCTATTTTCAAAGATAAATAAGCAATAAATTTTGGCTCTTATTACTTCCTGCCGCGACAACATGGAAACGATAATTTGAGTAATTGTATTTCCCACTGAATTCTAGAATACGTGCACAGAAAATGAAGTTACATTTATGTCCAGAAGCAAAAGAAGGGGCCATCTCAGCATTTGCTCAATGGATCAGGGAAACTGGACGAAAAACCTGATCGAGATGGGGGTCATTGACCCGGAAGCTGTAGTACAATAGTTTTTACAGGTTGTTTATACTCATTTATACAGTCCAAATGGTAAATAATGCATTATGTATCATTGTTAAAATTAATGTTACTTTTCTTGTGATGCTCAGTGAATATGAATGTTACTTTTCTTGTGATGCTCAGTGAATAATTGTGATGCAGCGAATACAGCCTGAAACGCCAGAAGTTACAGACCGTACCACTGTTCGAACGGGCTTACGCCCGAAACTATGTCAACGCGCTGCGCCCACACAACAACTGGATAGCGGAAACGAAGCATCCGGCTGTGAGGGCGCCTACGCTGTGATTCGCTCCGATCAGGGCGCTGCATTTGCTCCCATTCTGTTGCTGTAATGTAACGAATTATACGCAATTTCTCTCGTGGTAATTATAATCACGGTGCTTTATTTGTGAGGATTTGTATAATTATAAAATTAATTCGAGAAAAACGATGAAAAAAGCACCATGAATCCAGCCCGTCAAGGAAACTGTGCGGGCGCTGGCGGTAAAAATTATAATCACGCACAAAGTTGTACATTCACTCTTCTTCCAAAGCCTCGACGTTCAAAATGCAAGCCGGATATTCGCTGAAAATGTACAGAGTGCCTTTGAATTTTTACTTTACGTGCAATTAAATTATAATTTAATATGTTGAAGACAAAATAAAAATCCCGAGTGAGGCAGTTTGTATTTTTGATTCTGCTCTACCGGGAGAGATGGCTCAGGGCATTAGCTGGTGTCACTGCAGTCCGTCAGATAGGGAGTTCTAGGTTCGAGTCTTGACGGTGGCAGGATTTTCCTCTCTGGCTTGTCAGCCATGTCGAATCCAGAAGATGTCTGGAGGAAAATTCTCGGCCGGATACGATCGGTAGTTTTCCGTGACTACTCCGATCAACACCAGGCGAATGCCGGAGCAGTACCCTGACAAACGGGCCACAGACAGCGCGCGATCTTTCCTACCTCTCCCTTGTCCTATCCTCTCCCCTTACACACACTTACACTAACAAGCACTACAGTATCACATGCCGGGAGACTGGTCGGGAGCTTAGAGCATGTCCCAGCTGGGGCGCTGCCCCGCTGGTGGGAGAGTCCCGGTTAGGAGGAAAGCCCGCAAACCGACGGTAGGTCGGAGCCGGATCTCGCCATCCAACGGGGGAAGAACAACGCTACGTATCAAGAAAAAATATGCACTACACTCATGCGACTAATGACCCTAGTCGTTGACGGGCCCGGAATTACTAGCAATCAATAAATTGATACTCCTCTAACTATCGGGTGTTTTATTATGGAAGAAAGTTTATTTTGCAGTACATGATCCATCTCACTGAAATAAGTGAACAAAATAAAATAGATTAATTGACCATGTGCATTATTGGTAAAAAGTCTTTTAAGCAAAAAAAATTGTTTTGCAAACATGTAGCGTTAACGAAGAGTACTGTACAAGACTGATTAATGATTCCGGGCGCGTCAACTATAAAGATCATGAGTTCCGTAAGTTTAGTGCATGTGTATCGTGGAAGATGACGGCGATCATCTCTTGTTGGATGGGGAGATCCGGTGTCAAAGTAGACGTGGTTTGGTTGTTTTTTTTCGTGTTCCCGAGCGCGTCATTAGTCTGCTTTCGTCATTAGTCCCGTTAGTTTAGTGCATGTTTTTTCACGGGATATGCGCGGTGATCTTTGCCCGCTGGATGGCGATATCCGGCGACGACCTACCGTCGGCTACTGGGGTTTCCCTCTAACCAGAACTCTCCCACCACCGGGGCACCGCCCCAGCCGAGACAAGCTCTAAGCTCCCGACCGGTCCCCCGGAATATGTGGTAGTGTAGTGCATGTTAGTGTAAGTGTGTGTGTAAGGGGAGAGGATAGGACAAGGAAGAGGAAGGACGTATCGCGCGCGGTCCGTGGCATGTTTGGTAGGGTACTGCTCCGGCATTCGCCTGGTGTTGATCGGAAAAACCACGGAAAACTACCGATCAGAGCAGCCGGACGCTAGAATTCTCCTCCAGACAGCGACTGAATTCGACCTAGCTGAAAAGCTAGTGCCGAAAATCCTGCCGCCGTGGGGAGTGGGAACCTAGGACCTCCCGGTCAGAGGCGCTGCAATGACATCAGCTGATGCACTGAGCTACCGCTCTCGGTACTAGACGTCGGTTTGCGGGGTCTTCCCAACCACGTATCTCCCACCTGCGGTGTACCGACAAGCTCTTTACTCCCGACTGATCTTTCAACATATGTGGTAGTGCACTGCATGTACTGTAAGCGTGTGTAAGTAAGAGGTGAGGGTGCAACAACGATGAGACAGAAAGATCTTGCGCGCTGCATGGCCCTTTCCTTCGGATACTGCCTCGGCATTCGCCAAAGGTTTGATCAAAGAACCCACAGAAAATCTGTTGCATTTGAAAGAATTTTAGTACATAAAAGGAATGTTGTTAAAAAGTGTAAATTTACAATACAGTTTTATGATAAAATTCAGGTATTGTGGTGAACGATGAAAAGGAAATTGCCAAACAAATAAAAGTATCCAAAGTTTATTATGACATATTGTCATAAAAAACTTTGGATACTTTTATTTGCAAATATATATTCACAATCAAGAATAAATATTGATATATTTAGGAAATTGTCAAAATTAGAATGTTCTCAAATTATCGGTTTGGCACCTTAATACCAATAACCTCTGGTAACATTAACGCCAGTGTAATATTTTGGGCAATCATGAGTACTGAAATAAATGAATGATAAAATCAAATCTATAAAACAAACGCATAAACCAAAGAAATGATGGTACTATTGATACTATTATTATTATTATTATTATTATTATTATTATTATTACTATTATTATTATTACTATTATTATTATATCATCATCATCATCATATTATTATTATTATTCATGGCGCATTGATCGGAAATTCAAAGTAACCATTACATGAGTTCAATAAAGGTTTTACTAGACTATTTAAGATACTATTATTAAAGCCCATATTTTTAGAAAAAAAATATTATGCATCTCAATTGCAAATTGCTACTAAAGTATCTTTGAATTGAATTATCAATTTGTCAGTACCTTTGAATCAATAAGCACTATCTTTGAATTGAATAATAAACGATTAAAATGACAATAGGATGTGAATGAAAGAGGGCTCCCAGTTTTGTAGCTTTAATAATTGCGAATTCATCTCGAAATCAACAGGAACCTTGAAAACAGCTTGTCATTACACAATTCTTCAGCTATTCAACGCAACTATTAAAATGTTGGAGAAATGAGTCATTGGTCGAAGACCACGCATGCACGTGCAATGCAGGCGGGGATTGTATCAGTACTACCCGTAAAATATCAGCGCCCTTTATGCCGTGGAGTGTGCTGTATCTGCAGCGCATCAGCAGGCGCATCACAAGGAGCGCGGGCGGGGGCGTATCAGTACACCCACAATCCCCGCCCTTGTGCCCGGCGCCCTCTGGGGGGGGGGGGGGGGCCCCCCCCTTCCCCCCCCCTCCCCCCCCCGCCTCGTTCAGCCACATTCGGCCACGTCCGGCCTCGTTCCGCCCGCCCGCCTCGCCCTCCCCGCCTCGACACGCCTCGTCCCGCCTCGACACGCCTCGTCCCGCCTCGTCCCGCCTCATCGTGCCTCGTCACGCCTCGACAGGCCTCGTCGCACCTACCCTCCCGCCGCCTCGTCCCGCCTCATCCCGCCTCGATCGATCGACCTGCCTCGTCCCACCTCGACAGGCCTCATCCATCCTCCCGCCCCCCCCGCCCCTCGCCCCACCTGCTTAGTTCGCCTCCTCCCGCCTCGCCGCTCTTGACCGGTCCCGCGTCCCCACCTTGCTTCGGCGTCGCCGTCGCCGTCGCCACTGCCACCCTCACCTCCGCCGGCGCTCCTTGGCAGCTGCCTGTGCGCAGCCAGCGGCTCCCTCAAAGGGGCTCCGCGACCCTCCCCCCCACCTCACCCCGCCTCACCCGCGCAACCCACTTCCAGAAGCAAATTTTAATAACGGCTAATTCCCTGTACCGATGCTTTGACAAAGCTTTGAGGCCGCTGCTTTGAAACGCGGGAGGCCCGCCGGCCGGGCGGCCCGGTGGTCGGGGGAGAGGCGGGGGTTGTACCTTTGCTGCGATATGCAGATGCCCTCCCCCCTCCCCTCCGCGCGCTGCCCTACTTCTTCAAGGACCTCGCGGCGGCGACCGGGCGCTGCCGTCGCGGGCGGGGCAAGGAGCCTCCAGTCAGAAGGGCAATATGCTAAGGACGGATTTTCTGCTTCGGGTATCTCAAGAACTTCCCAAACGGGAGGAAGAGTTCTTGCTCTTCCTATTTGAGAAGGAGTAAGACAGGTGAAGAAATCTTTTGACGTTGAGATTGATTGAATGATTTTTTTCGTGGTTCCGGGCACGTCAACTGCTTTGATCATTAGTCCCGTTAGTGTAGGGCATGTTTTTTCTCGGGAGATGGCGGTGAACTTCCCCCGCTGGATGGCGAGATCCGGCACCGACCTACCGTCGGCTAGTGGGGTTTCCCCATAACCAGGACTCTCCCACCAGCGGGGCACCGCCCCAGTCGGGACACGCTCTAAGCTCACGACCGGTCTCCCGGAATATGTGATAGTGTGGTGCATGTTAGTGTAAGTGTGTGTGTAAGGGGAGATGATAGTACGAGGAAGAGGAAGGACAGATCGCGCGCGGTCCGTGGTCCGTTTGGTAGGGTAATGCTCCGGCATTCGCCTGGTGTTGATCGGAGAAACCACGGAAAACTACGGATCTGAACAGCCGGCCGCTAGAATTCTCCTCCAGACAGCGACTGAATTCAACCTAGCTGAAAAGCTAGTGTCGATAACCCTGCCGCCATCAGGACTCGAACCTAGGACCTTCCGGTCAGAGGCGCTGCAGTGATATCAGTTGATGCATTAAGCTACCGCTACCGGTTGACGTTGAGAAAATGATGGTCGATCACATTGTCGTGTACAGGTTTTCGGGTTGCATTCTGACCAACTAGAACTCTAAACGTGTTTTGTAGAAGAAGAATGAAGACAAGATTGCAATCATGTCAAACTCAAATCTGATCTGTCAACATAAGTACTACTGAAGAAGGTATTGCAAATGAACCGACAAGTCGTAAGAACCTGGGTCGTGTATAACATTTTATACGAACCAATGTTTTATTGTCAATTTACTCTTCTCACTATGTGTTGAATTATTAATAGCATTCATCTGATGACGTGATGAAGGTACCGACCAAACCGTGTTGAACACTACCGTGACGCGTGACAAAAAGGAAAGGTCACCCTTCTGCACAGGCATGGCACGGCGCATTAATATTAAATCAACGTGGGAGTAGAACAACGTTTCATTGAGAATGAATAAAATGATACGTGGAGATCTGCAAGTAGATTTGATGAATGTTTTAGTAGCAAATAAAAAGAGACTAATGTATTCTACTCGAAATAAAATACTTTAAAGAGCGAACGTTTTCCTACTATCCACCTCCAAAGGCTTTCCGTTTCCTTCTCTACCCAGTCTTTGCACTTCGCCGTCTCACACCAGTACAGAACATTGTATGTAAGAGATAAAATCCACGTTTGGAAAGTCACGTTTATGAGTTGGTATCGGGCGACATACTGTAACGAATATTGCGTCATCGGCTGGCGGCCACCACGAACTATCTGTATGTGCGGATTGCTTTATCCTCCGGCAGCCCTTAAACTAGCTAGTTCCAGAAGGTTCTGAGCGTATCGCAAAGTCCAGAAAGTTCTCGACGGCACCCGCCGAGTATAAATACGCGGCGGCCGGTGACCGCGAGTCAATCTTGAGTCCGAAGTGGAATCTGAGCTGTGAAGTGTGTGCATCGCGGTGAATAGCAGTGCAATAATTGTGCTCAGTGACGTGAACCGTGGTCAGTGCATCTAACTGTGGTTAGTGCAGTGGACTGTGTGACAGTGTAAGAGAAGTGAAAGGTGTAAATAAATAATCAAGAGAAGTGTAGTTTAAATAAATCAAGAGAAGTGTGACGTATAAAGAATAATCAAGTGTTTACAGTGATTGTGTTAAGAAACAAAATAAACGTTTTTGTTAAAATAATACCACAGTTTTAATTCACCACCTAGAATCGTAACAATATGAATATACATAACTTCGTGAAAATTTTACAAGATTAAAATAGAAAAGATGTCATTATCTTTCCGCGTGCAGTCCAAGAAATAATTAGTTCCCTCCTATCATTTGAACAATAAAGTTATGGTCATAAAAGAGGAAGGGTCTAGCCCTGCTAGCAACGCCGACGTGGAAATAGAAGAGAAAGATTCAATGCGCTACTAACGATACTCAGTCATAATTATCACCTTTTTAAACGTTGGTATACATCTCAAAAACTAGCTTGTTATTAAATAGAATACATTCCCACTGGTACCAAACTTTTGGGTTCCCGAGAAAAGCAGCCTTTGTGAAAAGCTGATTACAAATAAATGTGTTACGTATTCACTAATACATACAATCGAGGAGCAACTGATCGAAAGCATATTGTCCACTTGTGGAAAAAATTGAGTTTGATATGAAATCGTGTAGTTTTAATATGCTCCGCACGATCATGCTTTCATGTCTTCAAAACGCATTTAATGTAATGTATTAAAATGCATTTTGAAGAAATCGATAAGCAGGAGCGTGTAGAACGTATTAAAAACTACACAATTTCATATCAAACTCAATTTCCTCCGCCAGTGGACAATATGCGTTTTGATTAGTTGCTCCTCAATTATTGTTAAAATAACATTACAAACTTTTTTCGCTTAACAACGGATAACTCAATGACATCCATCATTCACATCATCAGGTAATGTTAAACAGTTAAAATTCACCTATTTCAAATATTAGTGGCGAATTGTGGCGTAATAGATTCGTCGCAAATTGTGACCTAATAGATTTCATGCCACAACTAGGTCGAGGACTCTTGCTCCAAAGACTTCAGTTTGAACGCCCACGAGTTCCTCTGTCAAAGGCCGTAAGCCAAAGAACTCGGTAGTATGTTCTGACATAATTATGGCCTGAAATGTATTACACCATATTAAATTTCATATAAGAGAGTAACTTTCCAGTTTCAGATGATAGAGACAAGTTTTCCAAAATGTTCTTAGATGTTTTAACAATAAGAAATAAATTATACTTTTAACGATAGTACAAATATAATACAAATATATTAACAATTATTTTCTATAATTTTGAAAGAAGACGAAGGAGAATAATACAATACACAAAAAAACAGTGGAAAGATTCCTTTAACAATGAAATACCCAATGGCAAACAAAACAAAAATAAAACTTTTATTTCAGATTAGCAACGTGTTTCATTCGTCCGAAATTATGTAAAATAAATCGGTTAGATTCCAACCCTCTTTGTCTCTTCATTTCAGTACCTTTCCCATGTACAAAATATCGTTCCGATCGCCACGTAATAAACACGACAAAACCAAAATAGCATTACAACCTGCCAAGCTGCTTTGAAAAGCTTCGTGCGGGCGCAGAACTGCCCCCACGCACGTAACGGCGACACCGCATTTGCTCGGCGAGCGGCAGCGCGGGCCGCCGCGGATTGCTATTGCTTTATGGCATGTCGGGCACGTGCCAAGATATCGCGCCGCCCCCCACGCCGCCCCCCGCACCGCCCCCCGCAGTCCCCCGCCGCCCCCCGCCGCTCCACGCCGCCCCCGCGCCACCCCCCGCGCCGCCCCCCGCGCCGCCGCCCGCGCCGCCCCACGCGCCATCCCACGCGCCACCGCATGCCTGGCATTGAGCTCTCCCGCTCTACATGCAGTGCTGCCCCACGCGTGGTGCGGCGGTCAAGGGTTCGCGCCAGTGTTGCCACGTTAGGCGTTTCCCCCCTAAATTTAGATTTTGGTTTTTTTGGTGAATGTTTTAGGGGGCAAATTTTTATTGTTGGGTTTTTCGTTGAGTTTTTTAAATATTTTTTAACAGCGTCTATTTTGTAGCACAACATACTAAAATAGTTCCTTACGATTATTGCAGGTATGTCAATGGTGCATTATTGCATACCTCGCATTGAGCTATCTCGCTCAACATACAGCGCCGCGTTGCGCAGAGGTCAAGGGTCTGCGCCAGTGTTGCCAAATTAGACGTTTACTCCATAAATTAGGTTTTTTTGTTTCTTTAGTGGATGATTTAGGGGACAACTTTTTTGTTGGTGTTTTCGTTGAGCTTTTTAAATGTTATTTTTTTAAAACACTATTTATTTCGTAACATAAAACATAATAATAATTCCGTACCATTATTGCAGGTATGTCCGTGGTGCATTTATTGCATGCCTCGCATTGAGCTCTCTCGTTCAGCATGCAGTGCCGCTCGACGCGTGGCGCAGGGGTTTGCGTCAGTGTTGCCAAATTAGGAGTTTCCCCCCTAAATTTAGATTTTTTGGATTTTTCCTGGATGTTTTGGGGGGGAAATTTTTTTTTGAATTTTTCGTTGAGTTTTTTAAATGTTATTTCTTTTAAATAGTATCTATTTTGTAACACAAATACAAAAATAGTTCCTTACGATTCTTGCAGGTATGTCCATGGTGCATTATTTCATGTCTGGCATTGAGCTCTCTCGCTCAACATGCAGCATCACTGCAGCGTGGCGCAGGAGTCAAGAGTTTGTGCCAGTGTTGCCAGGTTAGGCGTATACAAAGTTGTGTTTTTTGGCTTTTTAGTGGATGTTTAAGGCGGCAATTTTTTTTTGGTTGGGTTTTCCGTTGTTTTTAAATGTTATTTTTTTACAGTATATATTTTGTAACATACGTTACTTACGATTATTGCAGGCATATTTATTAAAATATAACTAAGCGAACTAGAAACACTTGTAGCCGTGTACGATAATTTGAATGAATTACCTCGTTTAAAATAGCGCGGTTGTCACAACGAAAGATTGGTAGAGGACGACACATTTTATGAAAAGGAACGAATGACGGAATAAACAAGTATTGCAAAAATAATTTCGGTTGAAGATATTGTTTTATTAAGAGGTATCGTTGTCTTTTTTTTTCAGTCTTTGGAATGAGTAAGACATGCTTCTTACGTTTCGTAATTCGTACACACTGTGAAACTTTATATGATTCTTTAATTGTAATTATATTTACGGAAATTTCTCACGTGCTCATTACTAATTCAATATTCAAATTCACTCTTTTTTCGCAGTATTGTTATTATCCTTTTTCCCATTATCTTTTGTTAATTATCTTTCTTTACAACAGGGATAACAATGATCGTTGTTGCCCATCGAAACATATTTTTCAATAAACACCTCTTTCGGAGCTTCATTTTTGTTGGGCGTAGCCATTTGACCCGGGCCAGGTTCGAGCAGGACAAGACTAGCAGCCAGGGCGGGATGTAGACAGGACGAAATTAATGCTGAGCTAGGAGACGATAGTCAGGGGGCGAATGCAGTATGAGAACACCAGGTGGTAGCAGGTTCAGGGACTGCTAGGCTCTTAGTAAATTATTAAGCGATACTGTCAAAGCTGCTTTAATACTTAATTCGTATTTGTCGAGTCTTTTAATACTTTCTTTTGAAATATTGTAATCGCCTAACAGCCTAATCTTTTCCTCATAGAAATAGTTCACTTTTGAAATTTTATATATATAACTAGGAAAAGGAACTGAATTTCAACACTTGTGTTCTAAGGATAAAGAGAGAGAAGGTTAAAGAGTTTTCAAACAATTGATATTTTAATAGCATTGTAAGAATTATGTAATTATGATCTTTGTCAAAGGATGTAATTTTTCTTCAAGCAACCCTTGCTGAAATTTGCTTTCTCTTAAATATCTGTTAAGGTTTGAATCACCATCTTTTCGAGTTACGCATTTTAGACGTCATAAATGCTCTTCCATTCAACGTATACGTGTTCAAACTTTTATTGAGCATAGAAAGTCATGCAGATAAAAGTAAAGATACCAAAAGAAGAGAAAAAAGAAAGAAATGTCATCCCAAGGAAAACGCACTCGCTTCCACGAAAACAACTCTCTCGGTTACAGTAGCGCCCTTTTACGACCAATAAAAGTCTTAATTATATTCGCGGCTTGATGCTTCATTTGCCCCCCGGCCGCCCTCCCGTCCTCGCCGCCTATTCCACTACCCGCCGCATTCCGCGTCCCTCGGGCGCCTTCCGCTGCGTCGCTGTTCGCCGCCCACGCACAGGGCAGCCGCGGACGCCGATGCGCGCTATTCATTAAAATGTTTATGGGACACGGCCCGGAATCGCACGCAATGTACTCGGTGGGTGTGGCTGAAATCAAACGTGGCTGTTACGACGACAATATTCGGTATGCGCTGGTCGAAAATATCATGCACAATTTTGTGGAAACTGTAGTTCGTTTTTATTTTTATACATATTACGTTTACAAATGAAATGAATGAAATGTGAAATAAAAAAATAGTGACATGATAAACATGTATATCCAATAACTACAAAATATGTAATGTGAATCAAGTCCTAAAAATACATCGAAAACTGCTTTGAAAAAAGAAAATAAAAATGTTCATTACATTGTACAGAATTGTTCATTACAAGTAAAGATGTGTAAGAGAAATTTGCGTCCTTGATGTAACCAAACATTTGAGACGCTTTTCGACGACCTGTCTCTGGGTGTAAAGACGACGGAAGTGGCGCAAACATTTTAGAAACACTTATACTTCATTCATAAGTTTACTGCCAAATCGCTTTCAAAGTTTCACAGCGTTGCAACGCAAACCCAAGCACTTGTCATTTTGAGTTTGAGCAGTTAAACTCATTCGTGAAATTTAATGTTCATGATAATTACTTCAGCGAACACTTAATTTTTGGGATGTTAAAACCAGGCTTATTTTTATTTCAATTGTTGGAGTAAATGAATTGTGTTTACAAGACTTATAATTTTTCATGGCAATTGTTTATTTCTTATTCAAATACATATAACGAATATCCTTAGGTTCGTGGTTTTAAATTTTAATGAAATTGCGATAAAAGCAATACAACACCATTCGCTTAGTTTTGATTGTACGTTAATAGGAAAATCAATGCTATAAAATCAAGTTATACATGATAAAAATATTACGAATGGTCATGATCGAAGAGAAATATTAGTTAACACTTCGGAGCTTTTAATTCTCTGTATTAATTGATTTTTCACGCTCTATCAGTACACAATTTCGGTTTCAATTCATTTATCACTTTTCAACACATAAATACATTTTGTCAATAATATTTTTATGAAATTACTTTTTCCCAACATTTACTAAAATGAACTGAAAGTTCTCTTTTGTAGAAATACATGTTATTTAAACCCCATTTTGAACCATATATTTTTCCGTAAGTTGTATAATACAGTTTTTCTAAGAAAGCACATTCATTCCAATCAAGAATTTCATAACACGAATATCATTGCGCGTGCATATGTAATATGTAATGCGTTTCACAGCTTGGTTTCAATAATTATTACACACCACATATGTAGGTAAACACCAAATATACTGAACCCCATTTACGACTGTAACACGATATGTGATGGGGAAAAATATGAACTTATTATTGTTCTACAAAGCAATTTATTGGAAACCAAATAAAATATAGTCCGAACCACTGAACGTGAAACAGGACACCCCAGTTCTATTCCCGGTCGGGGTGACTATTACTCTGAACAACTTAAATTATTAAATACATTTGTTGTCCAGTAACAAGATCACATTTTTAATTAAAATTTACTGTGCTGAACATACTTCCGACGTAATGGCCTTTCCAGCAAGTTGACACGGTGTTATCAAGGAAGTACCATGTAACGGGCAATACATCAGATCTAAAGAAACTGTAGGAAATCTTGGCCGTCTCGGTAACTCGATGGTGATTAATACTGGACGCAAAACAGGAAACCTAGGTTCAATTTCCGGATGTTTTGAACAAGCTAAATTATACGCCTCTTCCTTTTATTTAAGGGCACTCGCTTCAGTAGTTAAACCATATATATGGGACACACTATACTACATTCATTGTTATGTATTAATACTGATTATTTTTAGAGTTATTAACTCTAGTATGTTATATCATTACTCTGTGTAATCCTTGAATTTCTGTTCACTCTTTAACGTTTACTAAGATTACATTTTTTTTATCTGAGCATGTTTTTTTCTTCTTCGTGCACTTTTCAACGTCTCTTTGCAACCGTCACCGCTACTCTGGAAGCAATTAAATACTGCGTAATATAATATATTTGTGTTAACCAATTCTTTAGTGATATTTGCAGATTTTGACTTTTAATTTACGCAACCATTATTTTAGGTGAGTTATTATCCGTGTCGGCAGCTTTTTGTATTCATTTGTAGCGTCTTACATAACACTTCCCTACAACGAAGATAGACATGACATCAGCAAATATTCTCTTTGTGACTTGTTGAGGCTGATGGAGGTTGGTGGAACTTATGGTCGGGAATATAACGCACTTACCTAACATGCTATAGTGTAACATTCCGACTTTTATTGCCCGAAGATCCAAATACTCCGTCTCGTGTTTTCCTTTGAAGTGAAGATCAGAGTGATACGATTTCTATAGTTAACTATATTGGTGTAACACATCTGGTCGATTAACATTCCTCGTCAAACGCGTGCGCTAAATGTAAAAACACGTTTCATTAAATATTGAATTTTTTGCATAATAAATGTACAAAAAGAATTCGTAATTGTTTGAGACATGTTCTTCAATTCTTCTAAATTTAAGTAAAATAAAGAATATCTCTGAATGCATCTTGGCTTTGATTATAGTTATAGTTTTTTTTTTCAATAATGAATCATATTCTATTTAGCTACTCATTTTCTAAGGAAATTAAGGAGCAAATACTAATTATTCTTACATATTTTCGAAGTGGTTGACAAATAAACATACCCTGCATTATTAGGTACCCATACTGTACCCGCCTTTTGGTTGATGTGAGGAACGCTCTGTTTTTTTATTTCCCTTTCGTAAATAAATGATTTGGAATTTTTTTCATAATTCTCATACGCACAAAGTAAGGTTTTCTTATTTGATGAGCCAAATTATTCAAAGTAAATATCAAAAAATGACAAAGTCGTTTAAAAAATAACAATTGTGTTCAATTATCCGAAAATGAACCAATTTTCCAAAAACAAAGATATTTTCACAAACATCTTCAATAGTTAATTCTTTGCTTTTAATATATCTTGTGGAGAAAGTTCAGCAAACACTTGGAATATGTCAGATTTATTGCATCTCAAATGAAGTAAGTATTGAAATTCTAAGTAAATGTAGAGTACACTGCAGTAACACCATCAAGTTTTAGTTATTTCATGTAAATATAGTCACCATCTATAAACTATGTTAGTTCATTAAGGTCTCAATGAACTATTGTGCAATTGTAGAATAGTTTACATCGTTACTTTCAAATTACCTCACAATTTCATTTACTATTTATTTCATCTTTTCAATTATTTTCAATCGTTGTCTGCTTTCTTTCGTATAGTTTTATTCAGTTTTAATTTTTATTGTTCATAATGCCTGTAAATAAATTATTCCTAAAGCGTGAGTTACTCCCTAGGGCTAAAGAAATATTAATTTAATATAATTGTATATTTGTAGCGCACTGAAATGATCTGTCCAGATGTTTAACATTACCCAAGTCTCAAAAATAATTTTCTTTACAATTTGTAAAATTTAAAATGAGTTTTAATAAAGCATTATGTTTAAAAAAATGCCTATTATACGGAATACGCATTATTTTAAAACACATGCTTTACTCCAACAATTCTTTTGTCTCTCAGGTATCGAAAAAAGACGGTGTTGCGCAACAAACGGGGGCGCGTAGCGCGTTCAACATCCTCCCTCCCAAAGACTAGGAATTATTCAGGTGAAAAATCGATGTGCATAGGTTCCGTTGATTGTTCCTTTGGTCCCTCGGACACTTTAGAAAAAAAATATATCGTCTAGTAGCTTAGCATTCATGGGGGTTTCTACAGGCGTACGGAGAGATGTGTATAAGATATCACGAAGGCGGTATCCAGCCACTAATTTATAAGTACAACTCTAAAGTAGGTAATGATAAATCCCTCCAAGTAAAAACCACTCCTGGACAACTCTGTGGGCTTAGTTTCAAACTAATGACTCGATTGATTGATTGATTTTTTCGTGTTTCCGGGCGCGTCAAATGCTTTGGTCATTAGTTCCGTTAGTGTACTCCATGTTTGTTTCTCGGGAGATGGCGGTGATCTTCTCCCGCTGGATGGCGAGATCCGGCACCGACCTACCGTCGGCTAGTGGGGTTTCCCCCTAATCAGGACTCTCCCACCAGCGGGGCACCGCCCCAGTCGGAACAACCTCTAAGCTCCCGACCGGTCTCCCGGAATATGTGGTAGTGTGGTGCATGTTAGTGTAAGTGTGTGTAAGAGGAGAGGATAGGACAAGGAAGAGGAAGGACAGATCGCGCGCGGTCCGTGGGCCGTCTGTTAGGGTACTGCTCCGGCATTCGCCTGGCGTTGATCGGAGAAACCAAGTAAAACTACCGATCAGAGTAGCCGGCCGCTAGAATTCTCCTCCAGACAGCGACTCAATTCGACCTAGCTGAAAAGCTAGTATCGAAAATCCTGCCGCCGTCAGGACTCGAACCTAGGACCTCCCGGACAGAAGCGCTGCAGTGACATCAGTTCATGCACTGAGCTACCGCTACCCTCTAATGACTCGAAAATCTCTCCGAAACCCTCTAATGACTGCCTTAAAGAACATTAGAATATATTATAAAAACTAGTGCCATAACAGCATACACTTCTTCGAATTATTTTCAAGTTCTGTAATTATCGGGAATTTAGAGAATTCAACGAAAATGACATGAGATTCATTATTTTAAGCTTCCCTCTCTCTATTGTGGAAAAAATTCCAAAAAATAATTAGAAAAGTAATTGATTTGTTTTCTAATAATCTGCATTAACTTCTACAGAAATTATGAGATAATTAGTCGCTTTTTCAATCATTGCTCATAGCCTGTTTAAAGATTTAAACTTTTTAGAACAGAATTTATTTAAGACAAAAATCTCAATGTTAATTTTTTGCAATTTTTAAAAATGCAGACATCACCGGAAATAGGATTGGCACCGATTAATTCACCGTCCTTTGATACATAGGAGGAGAAAATTTAAAGAAAAAATGTAACCGGTTTTAAGAAAATAATTTTTTAAAAATTGCCTACATTATATACACACTTATGCAAAAGCTTCTCATATTTTCGAAAAGTTTACATGATTTTACTTCAAGATCGGTCTTTCATAATAGATTTTATTGAGAAAAAATCCGTATTTTCAATATTGTATTTGAAGGAAGACACCAAAAACATTTTGAACCTTTGCAATTTTCGAAAAATCAGGGATTTTAATGAAAATGATTGACACAAGTGTTAGAGGTCATTTTACTATATAAAAAAACAATATTTATCCAATGTACCAGGGCCCGTCAATAAGACATTATGTTCAAAAATCACCATTTTCCGGTGCACGAATACAATACTTTCTTCTCGAAGAAGGTAAAAGATGTAAAATACGCAGTGAAAAACGTAAAGTATGCAAGTTCAAACCAATTTAGAAAAGCGAGCATGAAGCACCTTTAGACATCTTGTGACCTGTAGAGTGCAACTAATAAACTGTCAAATTGAAATCACCAAAAAATGAAACCCATATTTTTGTCTACAAAAATATATGACGAAAAGCATGTACACAAATTAAACTAATATTGATTTATTTATCGTATATGTCAGTACACGATAAATCATAAGTACAGCCAAACTGAATTATACAATCACGGAAATCCATAAAGATGGTGACACAAAATTAAATAGCATTAGAATTAACAAGTTTCTGGGAGCAAGAAAACCTTCAACCACATTCCCACCCCCAAGACAACTTCTAGGCACCGTATTACCGCCCACCTTAGCCGCAGTAACGAGGCGATCTCCGCCGCGAAATATCCATGAGGAATTTCCCAAGGGACATCGTCGCGTTTGTCAAATGCGGCGAAAGAGGAGATTCGTCGACCCAAAGATTATCTCCGCCAACTCTGGGCATAAAGTCAATAAATCAGCGGGGCCGGAGTAAATGTTTGAGAGCGCGGGTCGATAGCGCGGGCTGACCTCCGCCCCCGCGCCGCCCGCATCGCCCCTCATGCAATCTCCATCAGCGCCCCGGCGGCGCGCGGTGCAGCTGCCAATTCTCTCTGACAGCTCCGTCCAGGTGCGTGCGCGACGCTCGACCGGCGGTCCGGGTGGCGTGGAACAGATGCAGGGGAGGGGGCGACTGTGCCGGTTGTAAGTAAGGCGACGAAGCGGTGAGAGCGGGGACGGTGGCGAGGGCTGTGAGAGAGGTGAGGACGGAGAGGGTGGAGAGGGCGGCGAGAGCGGGGACGGTGAGAACGCGGAGGGCAGGGAGAGAGGCGGGGACAGAAAGTATGTAGAGGACGGCGTGGGCGGCGAGGACAGTGAGAGAGGCGAGGGCTGCGAGAGAGATGATGACGGAGAGGTGGAGAGGTCGGCGAGGACATTGAAAGCGGTGAACGGCGAGGGTGGCGAGAGCAATGAGAGTGGCGGAGACGGGAGGGTGACGATGGCGGCAAGGGCAGTGAGGGAGGTGGGATGAGAGGATGAGAGGAGCGAGGGCGCAGGGCAGGAGGGCAGGAGGCGGAGGGCAGGAGGGCGCAGGCGGCGAGGGCGCGAGGGCGAGGGGCGAGGGCAGGGGAGGGCGGCGAGGGCGGCGAGGCGCAGGGGGCGCGGGAGGGCGGCGAGGGCGCAGGCGCGAGGGCGGCGAGGGCGGCGAGGGCGGCGAGGCGCGAGGGCGGCGAGGGCGGCAATTGCACCGGGGTGGCGTGGGCGCTGTGGCTACTCGACTTGCGGGGTGGGCGTGGCGTGGCGAGAAGAGGGGGGGAGTGCAATCAGCGCGGAGAGCCCGCGTTGGTTGCGCAATTTCCGAAGGAGGTGTGATTGAGCAGGATATTCAAGAAATTAGAAGAGCGATGGGTAGATGTGGTTTTGAAGATATATCCACTGAACAAAGCTCTCCTATTTTCCGAAAAGCTGTGGAAACGTTCGCCAGTAAATACCTGCTACCGTGTGTGCAAATCTTCGTTCTTCAGTACAGTTTCTAATACTATGTGTACGTTAATGAAAATAGAAAAGTAAAATTCTGTTAATAAGCTTTTACAACTTAGTTGGTTCCAAGAATTTAAGCAACATGTGTCGCATAATTCTTTAATTTCAACGCGACGCAAAAGTGCTTTCTCGCAAGTGCTGTGAAATATTAATGGAACGCGCGTGTTTGTACTGTGTCTTTGAACTTTTTAATGTTATTTTCTCACTGTAGATTTCTGTTATTTTGATATATTAAATAAAAATGTATTTCTTGCCTCTCAGCGTATTTCTGGAATGAGAAGGATTTTCAGTGGATTTATCAAATTCACGGAGCAGTCTTGACAAGTTGGAAAGTTCGTTTATCCTTTAACTCTCGTGTAGCTTATATTGTATTGAAGTTTTAAAGCCCAAAAAATGAGACATCGTGTATTCGTTCTTACTGGCATGGAAGTCCTGTAGTACGCAGGTTCATCTTTTTTAATATTATCATTGACGTCCACCGGTTCGACATTTCTCAATTATCTATTTATTCTACGTCGACTATAGTTGAACATTTTTTTCAGTATTTCACACCACTTTTTATATCTCACTACGGAGTAGAGAGAAAGTTATGTAATGCTGCGCGAAAAAACGTGGAACTTTCGTCAGAAATACTCTTAATGCCTGGCCCTTGTAACGAGAAAGTGGATAAAACCAGTTGCTAAATGTAGAAAACAATCTTCCAACTCGTGATGTAGCCAAAATCCATGTTTTGTAGATCCTTGATAGGGAAAAATCTATTGACAGAAAAAGTCTGTCTGTCTGTTCTTCCGTTCGTCCGTCTGTGAACAACGCTACAAACTACACTGTTTCTCTGATTTTCTCCAAAATTGATATTCTCCAATCTATCTGACTGCTGTCGCGTTCCTTTGCATTTAAAACTGATACCTTAATTTCAGAGAGTACTTTATAAGAAGCCATTGGGACATTTTCCAAAATTTTCAACAAAAAAAGGCTCCATCGATTTTGATTACATTTTGTTGTCAGATAGTGTAAACGAGGTTTAAGAGAATGGAGCAAGTCTCTTGTTTGTTGAAAATCCTCATTTTTAAAAAATTGCAAAAGTTCAATAGTTTTTCGGCGTCTTCCTACAACTACAATAATGAAGATAGAGATTATTTTTTAAATGGAATCTGTTCCTTAAATATATATTTTGAAATGTCACATTCAATTTTTTGAAAATTTCAGTACTTTCTGCGTTTGTTTGTTTTCGTGCGTGAATATACGGGAGTTGAATTTGCTAGTGTTGCGAATAATGTTGATTCTGCAACTTAGCTTCCTCAGGTTCACTACCACAGGAAGGATTGACTGATGATCTTGAATAAAACACACAAAGAAGTATAACGTCTTTTAATTCTGACTCAAAGCTCTGTACAGGCCAGGTCTTGGCCGAAAGATGTTAACACTAAGACGTCTGGTGAGCTTATGCGCTGCTTTCCCTTCTGAACCTTGCGTATATATAGGGTATTTTACAGATGATGATTTACATTTGGATGTGTTTACAACATGTATCTGGAAGGTTCCTTCGGTATACTACAGATAATGTGATTACACTTCATATGTTTATATTGTATACCTGGAAGGTTTCTTCAATGGAAAGAATATTGAATCACAACAACTCATCAGTAATCTACGGAAGGTTTCTACAGTGGAATTATTTAGTAAACAGATAACAGCGGCTGGCTGTAGAAGCGGCGGTGTCTGGCGGAAGATTTCTCATGGAGTCTTCTGTGGTGCTTTTCGTCGATGGCGGAGTGGGTGCATTACGTAATTCGGGCGAGAAAGTACATGTTCTTTTATTACCACTAGTTTCATTACGTACCACAAAACAGATTTCCACTGTATTTGTACTATTCGTTTTAAAAATCTTTGTCTTCCAAATGCTCGGTTATCTGCCTTCCCTCATTTACAATAAGTAATTTCTAAATATTTTTCCTTTATTTCGGTTTACTACGTTTACTCCGTATTCACCCACTTTTCGTGAATGAGCTTGAAACGTAAAGTTACTTCTGGTACGGTAGGGATTGTACTAGTGACGTCATTGACTGGTACTAGACTAATTATGTTTCAGAGAAAGGAAGGAGGATCTAAGAAACCTCGGACTCATCACCTTTTGACTTCTTGGCTAATTTATGGAAAAGCATAAGCGCTAACCAAATCAAAACAGAGTTCATTTTCCTACGAACGAACATTACTGCATTATTGCGTTTCCGGGAGTGTCAACTGCTATGGTCTTTAGTCCTGAAGTGTAGAGAATGCTCTTTATCGTAGAAGATGGCAGTCCATAGCCCTTTCAAAGCAAAATTATAAGAACAAAGGTAATGTATTTTCATCTTATAAAAGAACAAGGTTCTCTGGAGAAGCTTATGATCTCCGGTAAGATGGACAACGAGAGGAGATGTAGTCACAGAATAAGAGAGGAAAAAACAAGAGGCTGGAAAATCCTTTGGTAGTCGGCATATGATAAAATGACTTAAGTAAACTAGATCCTGATCGCAAAGTGACCACTAAGAAGGTTTCACCCTCTTCTAAATATTTGCGTTGATCAGAGAAACAAAGATATTACAGCATAACACTATTTTTGGTGGAGTAGTAAAATAAGATTTTATTCGCCAGCAAAAAGTTTGGTACATGTTTGCGACATTAGGAATCAATGGAGATCATTTTCACGAGATAAAATATTTTTACTTTAAAATCTTTAAAAATCTAAAGTTTTTGTAATTACGATTCCCCTCTGAAAATAACTCACTTTTAAAAATACCACTATTAAACTTGTGCTTTATTTTCCGTTTCCCTGTTTTCCTAACCAAAAATTAAAACATCCATAACTGATTTGCTTTCGGCATGATATTCGTCAATACGCATTCAGTCGGGAAGAATTCGTCATTCGAAATAAATCTAGGCTCCTTCATTGACACATCAAGACGACGGTGTACCTTGCCATCTTCCATCGTCATGTGCTCACAATTTATTTCGAAGCAACATACCCGTGATACGTATTCAGGAAATGACTCATCCACGCTGTCGAATGAGGTCACAATAATCCCTCTTGAAGGATCTCGGGACGCGTAACGGTCCAAGTACACGGATTTTGCTTCACCGCCTCGGAGCGTTGAGAATTCCGAGCGGCGCTTTCTGCTGATGGCTGAGGCGTTTTACGACCCGCGGCACCTCGCGGTGTGTCGCCCGGCGGCGTCGGTTGCATGAGGCAGCGGAGGAGCGTCGCCGCACGAAGACGCCGCTCCGTCAGACGCGCCGCCCCGAGTGCTCCGATTTCAGGGTAACTGGGGGGGACGCGCTTTTCTGGGTGGGGGGCCCGGGGGCCGGGGCGGGGGCCGGGAGGGGGCCGTCAAAGCGCGTTTGTTCCAGCGCCCGCGACGCGCCGTCTTCGCGGAGTTCCGCAAGGCTCTTCCTCCGGCCCAAACGAGCGCTGGCGGCCGCAAAAAGGGCGGAGCTAATGGAGGGGGCGGCGGCCACGGCCCTCGGGGAGTTGTCCAGACGCGCGCAGCGCGCGTCCGCGCCTCCGCCCCCCCTCGCCCGGCTCCGACGACTTGTCACCGGCCGCACAACGACGCAGCTGGGGGAGAGGAAGGATGGGGGGAGTGGGGCATGGCGAGGCGGAAGAGGGGGGGGCGGGGAGGGGCGGGGCGGAGAGGGGCGGGGCGGAGAGGGGCGGGGCGGAGAGGGGCGGGGCGGAGAGGGGCGGGGCGGAGAGGGGCGGGCGGAGAGGGGGGGCGGAGAGGGCGAGCGGAGAGGGCGGAGCGGAGAGGGCGGAGCGGAGAGGGCGGGGCGAGAGGGGCGGGGCCCGGGGGGAGGGCGGGAGGGGCAGGCGGGCGAGAGGCGGAGGGGGGGAGGGGCAGGGGGGAGAGGGCGGGAGCGACGGGCGCGACGGGTAGAGGTGGGGTTGCGGTGGTGCGGTGCAGACAGGCTGTCGCTGCTCGTAGGCGGGGAAGGTGTCTTGAGTCAGCACTAGGAATGGCAAAAAACATTGATGTTTTTAAAAGAGATGTTTTCTACCAAAACCATCGATATATTAACACCAGTATTTTGCTTTCTATATTTTCTTCACATCGGTATTTGTTTGCAAAAACATCAATGTTTTTTAATTTTTCATGTTTTATTTTTTAAGCATGTAGTAGAGTAGCAACATTCCACTTTATCAAGCTGCATATTTCGCATCTGCAATCTGCAAAAGTGTGGGATATGCTCGTATTATGAATGTATGTTATCGCCAGGCGTGTTCTTGCCTGAATCGACAGTGAAATACGAAATCGACAGCAAAACGCGATGTTCGTAATTGTTAATTTTATTTTTTACATTCGATAATAATTTTTACGTACTACTAACATGCTGGTAACCAAACAATAAAATATATTCCTTTTACACACTGTAATTAAAAATGGATAGGAAAATAGCATGTTTATTACTTATAATTAAAACATCAATGTTTTAAACATCGATGTTTTCATCGACATCGAAAACTCTTTAGCGATGTATCGATGTCTTGGGTAAAATCACTAGTAGGCGCATCTATCCTAAGAGAGATCTCTCTTCTATTGCGAATGCTTCCCCACCAATATTGACAATTTTTCACTTTAACAAAAGTTAAAGAATATTACAAGATTTATGATAATTTTGTGGTTTCTGGAGCGGCTGAAATTGCTCAGGAAAATAACTGTGGTTGTAGTGGTTCTGGCCGGTTCGGACCGGCACAAACAGCATGCGATCTTTGTTTTCTCGTTCTTGACCTATAATGACCCTTCCATATATTCTCGTACATTTAAGTGCACTACACAATCACGCATGTCCAGTCGGGAGCTTACAGCTGGTCCCGACTGGGGTGGTGCCCCGCTGGTAAAAGAAAACAAATTAACTCGTTCTCAATTTAATTTTTATGAATAATCGTGGCTGAATGCTGCGTTTCAACTTTCGAGTTTTTCAACTTTGTGATAAGTAATTTGATGTATTCATTTCACGCTTTGACATCTACAAAAAACGGCATTTTACCTGTCATACACATTTCATTTATTCACTAAATTGACCATTATTATTATGTTAACCAACTGACGATGGGAGGCGAAAAATAGTGAATGTTCGCACACTGACAGCATTTCCAAACTTCAGCCTTCAAACGGAAATATTTGGTTTCAATTTTCTAAACATGGAAGGAATGAACATATTTCATAACGCGTGATCTGTCGGTGTGCGAAGATTAAATTAAAAAAACTCCCAACATTTTCATAACACATTAGCTTCATTTGATACATCCGTAGATGCGAAACTAGCTTTAGAACTGCTCCTGAGACAATATTGCAACTTATATACATGAACACAAAGTTTATTCTGACAATCTCATAATTGTAACATTAGCAACTTTTTCAAATTCTCAGCGCGCTTGCAGATTCCTCCTCCCCCATTATAATAGCATGCACGTCGATCTCCCTGTTATTTACGCTCAGAAACGCGACTTTTATTACGCAAAATTCCGCGTAAGATTCTCCGCGAGTTTATTGAAACGCGCACGAAGCAAACAGACGAAGCGGCGGCGCTGGTAGCGGTGGTGGCGACGGCGGTGACGGCGGCGGTGACGGCGGCGGTGACGGCGGCGGTGACGGCGGCGGTGACGGCGGCGGTGACGGCGGCGGTGACGGCGGCGGTGACGGCGGCGGTGACGGCGGCGGTGAGGGGGCGGCGACGACGGCGGTAACGGCGGGGGGGGGCAGGGGGGGGTGCGGGGAGGCTGCGCGGTCATCCGCGAGTGGCGAACGAAAAGTTCCGCGCGCAGTGGGCTGCCGCCCGCCAGCGCGTGCGTGGCAGGGGCGTGGCCCGGGTCGCAGCCACTGGAGGAGGAAGGGCGCGGGGAACGAGAACACGAGTAAGTTATGAGGGAAGAAGGGCGAGTGAGGCAGTAAGGGCGGAGGAAGGGGGGGGAAAAGGGGGGGGAAGCGAGTTAGAAGAGATCCGGTTGGGAGGGAATTGAGAAAACAGAAATCAGTGTAAGGGTACGGGGAGGGCGCTGGAACTGCGAAAAGTCAGCGAAGAGATATGAATCGATTGAGTCGTGTGCGATAGGTGAGGCAGGTGAGGACTGTGGGGTTGCGGAGTGGGCATGTGGAATGCGCATGTGGAGTGTAGGAGGACCAAGAGGTGACTGAAAATGGGCCGTTCAGGAGGCTGAAAAGTGCATGGCATAGATCGATTGGATTGATTGATTCATGTTTCCCAAAGCGCCTACTGTTAAGATCATCAGTTCTGTAAGCATGGTGCCTGTTTTTATCGCAGTAGCTAGTGGTGAGCTTTTCTCGCTGGATCATGAGGTTCACCGTCGAACTACACGGAGACTTGCGGGGTTCCCCCCATCGAGATCCCAGCAGAGGGCCATCGCCCCATCTGGAACAATCTCATCTCCCGACTGATTTTCCGACTTATGTGGTATTGTTGTGCAATGTGTAAGTATACAGTGCGGTGTGTAAATATGGATGAGGATAGGACAAGAAAGAAGAACGAAAGACCGCGCGTGGTCCGTGGCCCTTTGTTAGGGTACTGCTCCGGCAGTCGCAAGAGGTTCATCAGATAAACATGGAAAACTGCCGATCAGAGCAGCCAGCCGCTAGAATTCTCGTCGAGACAGCGGTTGAATTCGACCGCTAGTGTCGAAAATGCTGTCAACGTGAGATGTGGAACCCTAGAACCTTCCAGTCAGAGGCACTGCACTGCATCAACTGATCTGTGAACCACCTACGCAGGTAGATTAGATTGGTTAGACGAATACGCAAACCCCTCAAGCCGAAACGTGCAAGGCGAGTGAGGAGTGTCGCCGAATGCGCGGTCGCGCAGACGGGTGGAGCAACGCGAGCGTCAGCCGCCAGCACGAGGCGAGGCACCAGGAGAGGAGCGGGACGAGTCGGGGCGGAGCGGGGCGGGGCGGGACGGGGCGGGTTGGCGGCGAGGTGGGCGTGGAGGGGGGCAGAAACGGGGAGTGGCGGAGAGGGCGTGGAGGGGCTGGGAGAGGGGGCGAGAGTCGTGACGGGCGGTTGGCGGAGGGCGGGGGAGAGGTGGGATTGGGCGGAGAGAGGCGTGGAGAGGTGGTGTGGTGGGAAGGTGGAGAGGAGCGGAGCGGGCGAAGCGTCGAGTGGTCGCGGGCCAGGGAAACTTCCGGAAAGTGATATTTTCGGGAAATTTACCGCGCAAAGGCGCGCGGCCGGGCGGCGGCGTCAACCGCAACGGGAGCGGAGCGCGCGCGCTCGCGCATGCGCCCTGTGGATCTGATTAAACGCAAAGTTTATAACGCAATTAGCAGCGCGGCCCGCAATTGCGCGCCCTCCTCCCCCTTTGAGGCCGGCCGCGCGGGGGGCTGCACGCGGGCGGCCGCGGCTGACCGGCAGGCGGCGCCACCCTCGGCCAACACCACACGGGGTGACTCACCGCAACAACTCTTTGGACGCGGGAAGCCAGCGAGTATTTAGAGTTTCCGGGCGCGACGACTTTTATGGTAGGTGGTTGGGCAAGGTGGCTCAGGGCCACAATTGATATCCCTGCGGTGCCTCTGACCGGGACGCGATCCTCGCTCGATCCAAGGATCTGTGTGACGACGGCGGCTGGATTGTCGTCACTTGCTAGATACCTACGTTCAAGACCTGGGCGAGAATTCTCTTCTGGCTACACTGATGGGTAGGATACCGTGGTTCCTCTTATCAACACCAGGTGAATGGCGGAGCAGTATCCTAACAATGGGCTATTGACCTTCCGCGGTCTTTCACCGATAGCGGTATCTCAGTGCATCAACTGATGTCACTGCAGCGCCTCTGACCGGGAGGTCCTAGGTTCGAGTCCTGACGATGGCAGGATTTTCGACACTAGCTTTTCAGCTAGGTCGAATTCAGCTGCTGTCTGGTGGAGAATTCTAGCGGCCGGCTGCTCTGATCGGTAGTTTTACGTGGTTTCTCCGATCAACACCAGGCGAATGCCGGAGCAGTACCCTAACAAACGGGTCACGGACCGCGCGCGATCTGCCCTTCCTCTTCCTTGTTCTATCCTCTCCCCTTACACACACACTTACACTGTCATGCACTACACTACCACATATTCCGGGAGACCGGTCGGGAGCTTAGAGCTTGT
Source organism: Teleogryllus oceanicus (assembly GCA_964035755.1). NCBI lineage: Eukaryota > Metazoa > Arthropoda > Insecta > Orthoptera > Gryllidae > Teleogryllus > Teleogryllus oceanicus. Next base: position 84,594,694 of record CAXIVR010000003.1, read on the forward strand.
CCCGTGCCCCCTTGGTGGGAGAGTTCTGGTTAGGGGGAAACCTCACTAGCCGACGGTAGGTCGACGCCGGATCGCCATCCATGATCTGTGTGGGATTTCACTGTTCAGCAGGACAGGATCACTACCAACTCCCGCGATAAAAACATGCGCAACACTTACGAAAGCTTGGTTGATTGATTGCATGATTGGAATATATTATGTTATATCTTGCAAGGTAACGGTGTTTCTTACCCGCTGGAACGTGAGTTCCGGCGTCGACCTACACGTGAAATTGCGGGGTTTTCCATAAAAAAACTCGTCCAGCGGGGCACAGCTGAATCTCCCATGTGCGGTAATGTATTGCATGTATGAGGAAGAAGAGAGAAGCCAAGGTCGACGTTGGAAATATCGCGAATGCTTGATGGTCGGTTTGGGAAAGAACTTTTCCATCGTTCACATGGTATTGGTCGGAGAAACCGCGGAAAACTACAAGCAGTTCAGCTACAATACTCCTGTAGAAAGTGACGCTCGTATTCAAGTCAATCTACAATGTGTTCATGGACAAGAGATCAATCAACATTATATAAATTGTCCATTACAATAACTATTTACTTGTTGATATCTTCGGTACGTATACTGAATACATCCAGGAACTGCTGAAACAAAGTTTTTAGTGAAAATTGGCAATGATGAACGAAAATGGGTATAGGGAATCCGGATGACGCCCGTCGTGAACAAGCATTGGGTACCACAATTCGAACCCGAATCGGTACTGTGAACGCTCGTGTAGAAAGCTAGCCCTCTAACCCGTGCACCACAGGTCGTCCGATTGGCTGAATGTGCACCTGGCAGCGCCGCTCGCGTCCCACTTCGCCGGGCGCCCACCTACGCAGGGCGACCGCGCCGCCCAGCGCCACGGACGCGGCCGGCAGCTGCGGCGAAAAACGCGCTCTCTGCGGTCGCGTGGGGAATGGAGCGGCGCCGCTTCCATTACGGCTCGCCCGACCCCACCCGCACCTCGCTTTCGCTGGCGCTCTCGCTCCCGGTGGGGTTCCGGTACCTTTTGCTCTCGTTCCGGCGCCCACCCTTCTCGCCCACTTCACTTACCCTCACTCATTCTCTTACACTTACGCACACTCACTCATTCGCTCACGCTTACATTCATCGTTCCTTCTCTCACCCCACTGCTCATTTTCTCACACTCACTTATCCTCTCACACTCACTCACTCATCTTTCACACTCACTCACTCATCTTCTCACTCACTCACTCACTCAATCTCTCACTCACTCACTCACTCACTCTCATCACTCACTCACTCAATCTCTCACTCACTCACTCACTCACTCACTCTCTCACTCACTCACTCAATCTCTCACTCACTCACTCTCTCACTCACTCACTCACTCAATCTCTCACTCACTCACTCAACTCTCACCACTCACTCAATCTCTCACCACTCACTCAATCTCTCACTCACTCACTCAATCTCTCACTCACTCAATCTCTCAATCTCTCATCACTCACTCAATCCTCACTCACTCACTCAACTCTCTCACACTCACTCACTCTCCTAATCTCTCACTCAATCTCTCAATCACTCATTAACTCACACTCACTTATTATCTCACACTCACTCACTCATTACCTCTCACTCACTATTTCTATCTCAATCGTTCTCATCATCTTTGTTTCCGTTCTTCTCATTATTGCCTTCGTTCTCGACTTCACCCTCGCTCCCTCTCGCCCTCAGCCTCGTTGCCGCCCTCGCCCACGCGGCCGCTCCGGCACACAGCGCGCCCGCGCGGCGCGGCGGCAGGATGACTTTTGCGCGAAGGATTGATTCCGCGGCGTGGGCGGCGTGGGGCGGAGGTAAGCGCCCGTATTGTCCCATACAACGAGGCAATCAGCCGCGGAGGCGGCGCGTCCGCCGCGCAAACACGCGCATTGTGGCGCGCCCGCAGAATTCCAACGAGACGTGCGATGGCTGTTGACAAACCGGAATAGAATGTATATCGACACGAGCGCTATCGCGCGACCCGCCATTTCCTCCGCCCCCGCCACCGGCCTCGCGGGCCCCCTCGTGCCAGGAGCAAACGCCGCCCCTCACCCAATTTGCACAGCTCCAGTCGCGTTTGTTAGGTTCAGCGATCTGCTAAACGCATTGGGGCAAAGTCTTGCTGGCACGTTCTCTCGATGGAGGTAATCAGGGTGTCCAATGTTTTTGCGCCGCTGTAAAAGCTTATAAACTGCCCAGGTTGAATTTAATACGAAATAACTGATACGTACTTCCACCAAACAGGTTTTGAATTTATTTTGTTCTCGATTAAATTATTTGGACAAGTCAAAATTGGTTTTACTAGAAATGTTCTGAAAATATTTCAGAAGGCAGTTAAATTAGTCAGAAATTGGTAAAATCCACTGAAAATGAAAACGAATCTAGGGATGGTGTAAACATTTAAATACAAATTATATAATATTTAATATTTTGTTTCACTGGATACCGTATTTAACATTTTCTTTCACAGTCTGAATAGTTTGTTTGTTTTTGTGTTTTTATTTGTTCTTGCTACACTTGAAGATTTTTAGTTTTGATAAATTATTGTATACTTCAATTTTCTGTTTCCACTTCCATTTTCGTGCGTGACCTTGGCAGGCCACTTTTAAAAAAATCAAAATTTATATTCAGATGTGTTATTGACATTGTTAAGAACAGATTATCAGCATGTGCTGCATTGCTCAGCAATTCAATACTTTTCACGTTTTTCGAAAACAATCAGAAATTTAAAGAGATTTTGTGTCTCTACCTGCCTTTTCACCAATCAGTCCTTCCCAAAGTTGTGAAAATCTTAACAAAAATTCATGGCGCACAATTCTCTGGCAAAGCCTTATTTTTACACAATTTTATTTACTTTTGCTAGCGAACGTTTTAATTTTTAGTAATTTCTGGTGTTTAGAAGAGGGAAAATGGTTTGCTGAAAAGTAGAAGTGGTTTGTAGAGAAGAGAAGAACGAATGCATTCATAATGTAGGATTCCCAGTGAGATTCTGATCTGCAATGTCCTTTCATCACAGTCCCACGTCCTCCCTCCTGCACCCTCGCACTCCCCCCCCCCCCCCCCCCGCCTAAAAATAGCAACATTCTGTGAGATTAAAAAAATATTTATGTGACCTTGTTCGAATTTGCAGTCCAATTGTTTTCAAGAATGCGTCAAATACATGCGAGATCGGTTCGTATTGTACGAGAGAAGATATCACAGAGACCCACAACTGATTATCCTTGGACTCCCCTCCGCTCTGATTGTCGTTATTTCAAGGCATCTCCACACTTCCTTATTCAGCGAACAGCGAGCAACCGCTCGCCGAATCCCAAGTGATGTGGATGATTTGCTTGCTATTGCCGACACCTCAAAAGAAAGCGACGTTCGCCGAACACATCAGTTGTTCGAGATTCCGCTCACAAAACCTCCATTCTCGGGGAACGCCGTATGCGTGAAGCCGCCTTTAAAGGGAGAAGCGAAGAGTCAAGAACGCGGCACTTACTGCGCATGCGCCCCTCGCGCAACGGAACGTGGCAACGCCAAGTCTCCGTGAGCGCACGGTGGAAATCCATGGATGGTTTACCCCGGGGCACCGATTTTAGCTGGTTCTGCGCATCACCAGTTTGCGTCACGAACCACGTGACCACAGCACGGACACTTCGTTTGAAAAGCAGACCAGACGCTGGCCGCCATGTTGCAGGAGAGCGAGAAGTGTTGAGAAACATTTTGAAAGTGGTACAAAGTGACAATTTTCAACGGTCACCAACCGAAAACAACACAATGAAGGAGTACAAGATGCAATATTTAAAACAAATGCTTCATAAATCTGTATCAATGTCTTGTAACGTTGTGATAATTTTGGCATCTAGCTGCACTTAAAATTCCCGCTAATATTGTGACGCAAAGTGGGTGTCTGAAGCTCATTGGTTGAGGTCGGATGCGGTGCCCAAGAGACCCCCCCCCCCCTGCGCGAGCGCAACCACCGGACGACGCAACGCGGTTCCCTGTGCGCCGCCGCTGCCGGCGTCGTCCTACTTTTCCCGCGCATTTTTATCGGGCGCGGGGCCGCGCACGGAGCGAGGCGGACGAGCCGGCGAGCGGAGAGTAAAGTTGATAAAAACTTGGCGGGCGGCGCACCTCGGGCTGCGGAAGGCGGCGCATACCACGCGCACGGCGCCGGTCCTCCGCCTTTGAAGCTGCGCCGGGTCAACAGCTCCGCGCCCCCCCCAAAGGCGCGCCGCCGCCCCGCCGAGCGCCCACTCCGCCCTGCCCCGCTCCGTCCGAGCAAAGACGCATTCTCCCTTACTCCGCCTCGTCCATCCCCGCCCCCCCCCGCCCCCTCCTCAAGAAGCCCTCTCCCTCACCACCATCCCCCCCCGCCACGCCCCGCTCATCTAAGCAAGACCTTCGCCCGCGCCGCCCCCTTGGCCTGTATCACGCTGCTGTGCCTCGTCCGCGGAGGCGAACACCTCGTGGCCCCTTTCACCCCACATCGCCCCGAGCACCGCTTTGCTCGGCCCACACGCCCTCCCCCTCCCCCCGTACCAACTGCTCCATTCTGCTAGCTCGGCGTCGCTGCGCCACCGCAGGTCCCTCCCGCCTGGTTGGCCCTCGCCCTTCACGTTGCGGCGGCGTCGAGTCCAGAGGCCCCGCCCTCAGGCGCTGCACGTAGGCGGCCCGGCCCTCCCCCCCCGCCGCCCTGTCCGCTGCGCCCGCCCGTCCGCTCCGCCCGCTCCGACCCGCTCCGACCCGCCCGCCCCGCCCGCTCCGCCCCGCCCCGCCCGCCCAGCCCCGTCCCGTCCCGTCCCGCGCCCCCGTCCCGCGCCCCCGTCCCCCGTTCCCCGCTCCCGTCCCCCGCCCCCGTCCCCCGCCCCTGTCCCCCGCCCCCGTCCCCCGCTCCGTTCCCGCTCCGTCCGTCCCCGCCCCTGTCCCGCCCCGTCCCCGCCCCGTCCCCCGCCAAGCCTCGTCCTAAGTAAAATTCAGCTTCCCAGAGACCAAGCGGCGTCTGTGGTGATCGAATTGGGAGATGCCTCGTCACTCAGCGCGTGGATTCTTCAGGAAACTTACTCTTCAGAGCGCGGTCGAAAAAAATTAAAGTCTTGTCGCTGATGAATTTCCCTCTCCTTCCATCTAAGGAACTTACGAGCAAACGGGATCACAGCGTGATCGGTGCCACGTTCCAATTGATCTTCCTGAGGAATTAAACTTTTGAACGCTTTCGTCAGCCAAAAGACTGCATCCTCGTCAAGGCAGTGTTCAAAATATTAAGTGACGTGGTCAATACTACAAATTGATATCAGCCTTCTTACGACTGAATTTGGATATTATAAAATGCTCATCTTAGCAAAATTTAATTTGAAATGAATAATTTTGAAATACATCTCCAAGAATAGAATTAACTCGTTACCTACATTGAAAAATATCAATTTAATAAATAAATATTTACTTCTAATTCTTATTCTCTACCTGTAGACTTTTAAGTGACCAAGTTTAGGCGTATCCACTTATATTCCAGATTTCGCCGCTCAACATTTTTTCGGCATCTTACTGCTATTACAATATTGAATATGGATATTTTTTCCTAATAAAATATATTCTTCAAAGACAGATCTTCAAATAAAATTTTTGAGAATTTTTCGAAAGTATGGCATTTTGCTTGAAATATAGACAATTTTAAAGAATTACTTTCTAAAAAACTGTTCAAATTTTTTCAAAATTATTTCATCCTATCCATCAAAGGACGGTAAAAAATTTGAGCCGATCCCATTGCGGCGAATTTCCACACTACTCTTATATTGTCTAAAATTGCAAAAAAATGTATATATTGCAAAATTACAATATTGAAAATAGAGGTTTTTGCATCAATGAAATCTGATTAAAAATATTCAGACCCTTTAATCTTTAAAAAAATATCCGTTCTTTTTTTGGAAAAAATGGTAGTTTTATTGTAATTTCTGCTTGGCGTTATACATTTATAAAAAGAAAATTTCTGAAAAATGTTTCCAAATTATTTCTTCAATTTTTTTCGCCGATAGAGCAAAGAACGCTTAAAAGAATGGCGCAGGACTCATGTTTGTTAAACTGTGAATTTTAAAAAAAGATATAGGTAAAAATAATGCGATAAATATATGCTGTTGTAGCTTCACTAGATTTATTCTTTAAATCTGCAGTAAAAATGTTCTATGTCTTTCATAAATTTAATGCCATCAAATATGAAAGATTCCTATTGTCTCATTTGTACTCGCATACATCTCGTTCTTTTCAATTGTTAATGTGCTCTGTAGGGATTCAATTCTGCCGCCAGTCTACTACAGAAACTGGACTCCGCGCTTCCTTGGCGCCGCTTAGGGCTTTAAATCTGGGACAGTTTCCACACAAGCACTGCCCTTGCGACTCTGCCGTTGAACACGGAAAAATATTCGTCTCCCGAGAGTCGTTTCTGTGGATCACCGAGTAAATAACGTCGTTGTGCGAGAAAAATGTTCCACATCGTGAATATATCGTGCGTATCGATGGGGAGACGGGAGCTTTTCCGGCGACGAGCGAAGGAAAAGAAGGAAGAAAGGCTCACGAAAGATTGCGTGGAATCACAGGGCCATTTAGATGGAGGCGCTCTGACAAATGCTGCCTTCCCGCTTTGGGTCTTCGTCCTGCACTACGTCATAGATGCAACGTCCTCTTAAATCTCGTTTTGCTCCAGAAGTTGTCTAGGAGAGCTTCCGATAGTTAGTTCACAAATGGTTCTGGAGCAAAATTGAAGGATGGTGCACCTGAAAATAGAAGTCGTTTGTTCGCTACAATCCGCTGAAATGGGTCACGGATATTTTGCTACCAATTCCTATGAAGCAGTTTAGGGTCTACAAGAGATCGTGCGATATTTGTACAGATATATTATAGTTATTGCGCACCATGAAAAATGAAAATGATATTCGCTAAAAGCAGAGGGATGATAATATATTTTAGAAAACTACCATTTTTTTAAAAATAGTCAGAGATAACAAGACTCAGTCCACCTCTATTCCCACTAAAGCTCATGTTCATAAAAGCAAGTTTCAATATAGTCGCAGTTAATTTAATAAAAATTTTCCCTCGTTTGTATATTTTCTGCGTTTAGGTTTCCTGGTCCTTCATGGAAAATACCGAAATTGTTGATAATAAATAAATTCCTGAGAAATGAATGAAATTGTTAGTTTAATATTCTGGCGATAATTTAATTTTTTCGTCAAGGAGGTAATAACAAGCGAAGTAATTGCATCATTCCGTCCGTGGTTGATTTGCAGCACCCCTCCGCCTACCAAGTTCTACATGTAACGCCGAATTCGAAGCGGGTTACTCGTGTACCCCACACGAAAATTATGTAAGATTGGTATGAAATGGGAAATAATTAACTCATATATGAACATTTTGACTATTTGACCAGTTAACATGGAAATAAAGACAAATTTAATATATTTAATTAAGTTTATTACTACGTTTCTTTTGGTAGACGATGATACTTCAACAAAATACATCTTTTAAGATCATTCCTGTTTTCGAGTATTGATGCATATTTTTATTGTTTTAGTATCAGAATGTATATTTACACGTACAACATGAACAACACTAAAACATCTTATATAGAACAAGATATTTCAAGATACATCGTCCTTGCCCTTCTAGCAAATAACGACCATCTTCCTGAATTTCTTCAGCCCAAGTTGGAAGTGCAGAGATTCCTCTTCAAATAAACATTTCATTACACACTATAATGTGTTTTTAGTCGATCATTAGGGTTTTTCAAACTATCTTCAACATACGATTTAATAAGTTCTTGCCCCAGGTCCAATATAAATTTTCTTTTTTTACATTTTATCTGCTCTAAGTTCCCTCGACATTGTCCTTTAGAATGCACAGACACAGAAACTAGGAACATTCACTCACTAGAACAGATATATACTGACGCGATGATTCAAATGCGTAACTGGAAGCTTGCAGGCCTTTCAATAATGCCACTTTCATTTGAAGCAAATTATTTGCGTGCTAATCCAAGAAATATAATGTTCAAAATAATTCATAAGGGACAAAAACTGCTGACGCGAGTGGTATAACTGTACCCCAGGGCTTGTTTTTAATTAGTACACGTAAAACACCTTAAACATTCGTCATTGTCAATTGAAGTATTTCGGACAATGCAACGAAATTCCAATATCACATAATAAGCGCAACGTATACAAGAAAAAAGTGATATTGGAGGACAAATGTACCTCGCTTGGTGCGCGGAAGGTTATTCTCATGGTATCCCATTTTATTATCCAAGGCGTGGTCTAAGGATTTCTAAAAGTAACCTATAAGCTTCTCTGTGCACTAACGAAACATGCCAACAAACACCTAATATAGAGCAAATACACAGCAAATCAATTTATAGCACCTGCATAATTGAGTTTAATGTAAGCTGGTTCCTACAGTATAAATTACACAGTTCTCTCATTTTAGTGAATTATCTAATTGATAACAGCTGTTATAGCGGCAGACATTGATACTATATTACAACGTTCATATGTTGCCATTAAAAGATCAATTTAGTAACAGAAACCTCCTGGTGAATAAACAACACTCATTAAGGGTAATTGACATAAATTCCACCAGTTGTTATTGAAGTCATGTTGCGATATTTTAGAAATACAATTATCTTTGATAGAAATTATAACCGTATTTACTTATTATATAGAAGAATTTCCTTAACGACATTGTTAATATAAAATTCATATTTTCACGCTATTTAAAATAATTTACAATGAAATATTGACCTCCGAGCTATTTTCCATGACGAGGACTCATAATTAATAAAATCCTTGCAATGCAATTTTCCAAGAAGAAATTATAAGTAAAACGGATGTGTTTACTTAATTACAAATTTCTAATACAAAGTATTTATTCATGTATTCAGTATTTTACGTTGGCCTCCTAAAGCTCGAAATTAGAAATGCTTGATTCTAAAGAAACATTGTTTTCCTAAAGATTATTTTAAATCAATTATCTCCCTAAAACGAATTAATACAGAAGAAAATAATTATTCAATTAAAACAATAATTTCCAAAATTGAATCTCAACATAAAACATAAGTACCATTTCTGCTTTCAGTGAAGCATCTTCTGCGACAGCCATAAAAGGCATAACTCGCCGTTTGCACAAAAAGGTATACAGTATTTTCCGGTGTATAAGACGCACGTTTCTCCTACAGAACATGATGCGTCTTATACAACGGAAGGGAATGTTGTAACTGTTTGGATTTTCAGTATATAGCATTACAAAAATCTAATTTTTGTGCACTGAACAACAGAAATGTATATTTTACAAAATTGATTACTATAAATGCTAAAGTATTGCAAGAAGAAAAAATGCTGAAACTTTCGTTGGTTTGTCATGCTATAGAACATTTATGAAAAGGCACAGTCTTTCAATGCGTACTAGAAAAATATCATAAAGACTCCCGTCGAAATATGAAGAAAATATCATTGCTTTTCACAGGTCACAATTCCCATTGCTTTCATAAAAATAAAAATCAAGTATAAAATAAAACTTTAAAGAATTAAATCCTTCTTGAAAATTGGGGATACGTCTTATACAACGGCAAATACGGTAATTTTCTCATTTCATACTTTAACCTATCGTTAGTTTTGTAAGAGACTTGGCCTTCAATCAATACTAATATTCCTGCCTCTTGGGCTATGTGATAGATAAGGTAGGAAGTTTGGGCCAAAATTCACTGGTCGTCTCTTTCGTAAACTACATACATCTGATGCTCCTGAAAGTTACCAACCACGTACTAGCAACGGCAGTATTCTGCTCTCAAAGAAAAAATTGTTTTGATTAAACATTTGAATATAAGTGTCTCCTTCACAACTTCCAGTCGTTTACTTCTTCTTTCCCAATAATGCATTTCGAACGATTTACACTCACAAAAGTCGCATGTTCATTCCATGTCTACTTATTATTTTGTCCTATGCGTTTACATTCAACAACGTGAACGCATTGTTTATGATTTCAATATTAATTCCATTTTGGGGGGAAATGATCCCAAAGCCGTCGAAAGTGGACCTCGCGTAATAAATATGTCGACGACAAAGATAGCCACAAGTTCCCTTGGGCAATGTTTAAAGCGGATTTCAGGGCGTACAGCGCTTGGGCATGGGAGGTGAAAGCGGGGGTGGAGGCGTTGACGAGAACGAAAAAGCGTGGGTGAGAGGACGCAGTCGGGAGCGGAGGCATGACCGGAGGAGAGGGCGAGGACGAAGCTTGAGGCAAGGGCGTGGGAGAGATGCGGGGGCGTGGGCGGCAGAAAGAACTTGAGGCGTGGGAGGGAGCGAGAGCTCCAGGTCGGGAGCGAAAGCCGCGGGCGAGGGCGTGGGCGAGGGCGGGGGCGGCGGAGCGCCTCCTGGGAGCGGCTAATTGGGGCTATTTTTGCGGAGCGCGGGCGACCGCTGACCGCAGTGGAGATGGCGCGCGCGGCCCGAGCTAATGGCCCCGCACCTCGCCTCGTTAGCCCAGCACCGGCGCCGCCCCTTTCCCCCCACCCGCCCCGCCGGCAGCCGCTCCGGAAAACGCAACGGCGTGGTCCACGCTTCAGATGTGCACATGCATACAGATGCGCCCTCTGCAAAATATGTAACCTATTTCTTCCCCAACAAAAAAAAATCGTCCTTTTGTCAACAATATCATCTTTGCCTAATTCCTACAAGAAACGAGGAGAAACCCTATTCAGACCATTGTGTACTGAGTGCGTTCTCCACAGAAATCCGGAGAGGCCCTCTCAGAGGCTCGACAAGAAAGAAGACAAAGATTTCATATCAAATCAGAAGAAATCAAATTCCGGCCTCCCACTCAGGCGGCTGCCTGCGCTCTCGGGGGCAAGAGCGCGCGCCGGAGAGGCCGTGTAGAAAGGAGCTCCCGGAGGCGGCGCAGCGGGAGAGGACGGGAGGCGGGCGAACGCGATGAGTGCGCACATCTGAGCAATAACACACGCAAATGACTGACGACGCGCGCAATAAATGACGATACACGCAAATGAATCATCCTCGAGACGAATCAATCGAATCTACGCAGATCCCTTCCGCGCGCTAAATAAACGCTCGCATGAAATATTCATCCCCATTAAATAACGGCGCGGCCCGGCCCGCAGAGCCGAGAGGGGGGCGGCGCCAAAAACACGCGTCGCCCGGGGACGCCGCCTGCCGGCGCCGCGCGATGCACGCCGCTCTAAAAATGGACGACTCCGCGACAAAGGCGGCGCCCGCCGCGCCGGCCCCAGAGAGCACCCAGAAGCACCGAACAAGGACGCGGCGAGGACGGCCCGCGAGGACGCCGCGATGCATATTTGAGGACGCGCAGGCGGCGGCGGCTCCCCGTCCCACGCACCCCGCGCCGCTCGAGAATCGATGCGCGCGGAGCGAGTGGCGTGCGGAGAGACGCAAGCAGGAGCGGGCGATGGAAGTGATATGCCGAGAGCAAACACTGCGAATCATCTTCTTACCGACACAGCAGCGTCGAGGACTAGCACGCGCAGAGGCGTGAGGGCAGAATCCGCGCTTCTCTGCAAGGAAACGCCCGGGCGGGAAATAAGGCCGCAAAGCTTACTGTAGAGGCCATTAACAACTGTTTGGATTAAACAGAAAGCTAAATTACTACTTGTGGGAATTCTGATTTGGTGTTGTTGACGTTCTTATAAGAAGAAATAAAAGAGGTCATCTTCGTCAACATATCAGCTTTATTAAGATAGCTGGCTTTAGGTTTGCGTCATCGTCAGTCTACAAGATACAGAAAGATAAAAAAATTATAAATAAATACACAATAAGATAGAAAATTAAATTACAATTAATACTTTAGATGTATTCATTAATAGTAGTGTAGACTGACGATGACGGCAAAGCCGTCGAAAGCCGGCTATCTTAATACAGCTAATATGTTGACGCAGATCACCTCTTTTATTTCTTCTTAAATTACTACTTCTAAATAAGAAGTTGATCTTCTAAACTAATTACTCTCCCAATTTATTATGCCAATCCTCACGACTCATTACGCGTTGTGTGCAAAACGTGTTGTGAGTAATCGCTGTACCAAAATTTGAAACGTGCATTTCGCGGGTGCCACGTATCCTGTCATGTGCCCTACATCTCACATCCACAAGTTCAGACATAAATATTTCATGGATTGATCACTACAGACGGTTTAGGGATGTGTTGGGCTTACAACAAGTCGCAAACAGAGACTCGTTTGTAGTTATAGGTAACGGACTCTGGAAACAAAATGTTATTTTTTATGATAATGACCGAGGACAGCAAATTGTTAACAAGATGGTCAATAAATATCTTCGTCGGCTTTTAAAATAAATACCAACACACATTACCTGCTGTGTTTAATAGTCAGCCTTAAATCTAATATATATATATATATATATATATATATATATATATATATATATATATATATATATATATATATCATGAGGCATATACCATAGCCACCTTATTTGCTTCCCTATGATATAAAAGAGGAAGCATTTGGTATAAATAAGAAGAACCTTAGCGACCGAAAACTCCGTAGTAAGTCATTATGGTGGATGATATTTAAATGCCGTTCGCAAAATGCGTATAATATTCATCCCTTCAATAAAAAGTTCATGGAACACGAGCATCGGAATCGGAATAGCGTTAAGCGGGCACTTCGGGAACCCTTACACGAGGTTATAAGGATATTGCTGATTTCTGAAACGAGTCGAGCTGAGAACGCTGCTATTACGATGTTCAGGAACAATCACGATTTGCGTACCGATGGCTTTAACGAGGGAGCTCGTTTCTGAGGTTAGGGAAGACGCTGGCGAGAGCCTTGTGCTGATGGCAGTTGGAAGCAACTGCGAGGTGCAGTGGTGAAAGGCATGCGACGGAGGGTGTAGAGGGAGATGGCGGGTATGAGGACGAGGTCTCGCGAGGACGGAGGATGCTGCAAGTTTGAGGACAGGCCGCTGACGTCACCAGCACCGCCCGGTCCCTTGCTCCAGAAGGACACAGAGATTCAGAAAAGAGGAGAAGCTCAAGGGGAAAGACATGCGAGCTTCGGCTTCTTTGTGGATGACAGAATTCAAAAAGAAGGGTAGTAAAGAAGTCCTGTATTTGTACACAAGACTACGATCTAGTGTCTAGTCTAACAGTTGTTTATATAACAAGAGATTAAAGTAGAGTGTTATTCACAGGGGAGAAAGATTGGTAAAGAGTTTGATAGCGCAAGAGACGTAACTTTCCCGAGGTAATAAAACTCAGTTAAATCATTTACCATATAGTTTATTTTTAAACAATTTTGTTGCCAGTACAAGCAATGACAGCAAAGGCAGGAGAGGTGAAGCAAGAAGAACGAAAGCACCACATACATTCATAAAGAAAAGCGTTTCTCATAGCTTTGCCGTAGATGCCACCAAAATTTCAAATATGGATTCTATCGTTGCATCCACCGACTGAACCGGAAGACCAATCGAACACGTTCTCAAAGTGTGATGGTTCCCTCTGCAGGGATATTCCGAGGGAAAAAATCATGTTACAGCATTTATTTTTAAAAGAAAGGGAATTAGCAGAATAAAAATTATTTCCTCACAAATGGAAACACTGGAATGAAAAATAATGTGAAAACTTCTGGAAACGGTGGAACGATAGGAAAGGGAGAGATATTTTCGAGAAGATTTTTCTTGCGTATTTCAAAAATAAATCCAAACAGATATTATTTCTGACACTTTGGAGTTATATTTCAAAGTTAGGGAAATTATTCGAGTTAAAGAGAATGTTACATGGATACTGTGGAATCTAATTAAAAATAAATTTCATTTGCGAAATGTAATTTTCTCATGTTAATACCTATTAGTAAATTATATTTTGGTCACAATGATTCTAGCGCCATAGCGCCCAAGATTTGTTTACTCTCTGTGCGACAACGTTACTCCGCTAGAAGTAAAATATCTTGTGGAATTCAAAGAAAACTGTAACAAAGACAAAAGAGCAATTTAAGACGCAAGTTTTACCTCTTAAAAAATGTACTCGCAGGTTGGTCTCGTTTAATAATGAAGTCATTTAATATTTTCAAGAGCATTTTTCAATCTTCTTCACGCTGAATGGTTCTCTTTCTCGCGATATTACTTTTACATGCAGTCTTAAGCTAACATTTCCCTGAGGTACAACTTCACTTCCCTTCGGTGGCAAAACGTGACATTATCGACAGCGTGCGCCGATCCCTGGGGCTTGGTGCTGTGATGCTCTGGCTCCGGGATTTGGAGGAGCGCCCAAGTAAGGTCGAGACCCGCGTAAGACTTTGACGTGTTCATCACGCGAATAGTCGGCGTGGTACACTTACCTTACCACCGCGTTTCCCGCGTGAACTATTATTCAAATTATAATAATTCATTGTTCATCATTATTCACGGCTGATAAAACCTAGCATCATCCATACAGTGGAAGGCACCATTGTGAATATCCTCCCAGAATGAAGGGGAAAGAAACGTTAAATTGACCTCCCTTGCCTGGATGCAACTCCACCAACATCCCTGTTGAGATTCAGTCGCAGGGGTAGTCATTGGCGAAACTGTAATGAGTGTCACGACAATTTGTGCAGGGTACCTGGGATAAGTTATTTCAGATACATGTTAAAAGAAAAATAATGTATTTATTTTTCGACCTTAATTCCAAGTGCAGTCAACATTCCGTGTTCAGGAACGAATTTTCTTTAATCACAAACAATTGTATGAATCAAGTCGCAGCAAGAATTGGAGAGGTACCATTTGGTTCCAAAATAAATAATCTGCTTTAGGTATTTCCGGTATGTTCCTATTCATTCAGTATTATTAATTGTAAATTATCAACACCCCGTAATCAAGTCATTTTCATTTTTGCAAAACGATTTTTTACTGAAGTCATCGAAAACAGAGAATTATACTTATTCCATAATTTTAAAAATTATAATTACATTTTCAATTACGGTTTGGATGCACCATTTTAGTTTTAAGTATGGAGAAAAGATACCCTCAATTTATAATCTGTATATTTCAGGTTTTCATTTAAAAAGAAGTTTTCGTTCTCTACTTAATGAAATTTCGTTATCTATCTTTTCAATGAACGGTAGTAGGCCCTAAATGTATTATCGCTTGCTCTTATGAACGCTCGTATAAACAGTTATAAAGAACAAAAACTAAAAGATAATAACATCTTAAAATCGATAGTATGATCGCTAATCTGACGCCATTTTTCATTACGTGTGTATGTGGTTGCAATGTAGTTGGTCTTGAGAATTTTGTTATGCGGGTTGCAATTGATCTGTCAAAAGTAGTCCACGTTTCGAGAAGTCATAGTGTAAATTAAGCTTAATGAGTTTCAAGACTGAGTGTTTTTCAATGCGAAGATTAGTGAGTTAATTTACTGGTAGCATATAAAGTACATGTACAGCAAAATCGTTTGACGCGTGTGCCTCTATAGAAAAATGTTCAGTTTATAACGATGCATTTCGCTTTTAATTTAAGGTTGATAGAAGAATTTCCTGTTCAGTTCACGATAAAATTATGTTCATTTCATGGTAAAAGTAACAATTGCATCTCAAGAAACGTTTTTAACAGTGGGTTGACAATGAATAGTAATTGTTTTGTTCCAGAATTTGTAAACCTCCCTCATTTCATTAGCCTTGAAGGATAATACTGAAAGAAATGAAACGATATTCTGAAGCTAGAGATTTTCCTTGTGGTGCGTATGTTGTACGTTTTTGTTGCAACTTTTCTACAGTCCTTCCTTTATGCTATGTCGTCACAGGGGCTCAGCTAGTGTTCAAAGACCCAACAAGTTGCGTTTTAACCGTAAGCGGACCATCCCGTGCGCCCCCTGAGCTCCCCTGTGACTGATCCGCTGCTCTCGCCGCCGCTGCCGCTGGCGGTGAGGTCTCTTGTTCTTGGCCAGTGTATACAAACAGCAGTCACGGGAACAAAATCGCCAACTTGGCGGCAGCAGCAAGGGGAAGGGGGAGAGGGGGAAGGGCGCCCGGGAAAAAACGCGGCGCCGGAGTAAACAAGTGAAGCGCGGGCGGGGCGGGGCAGAAGGGGCGTGGCGTAGAAGGGCGTGACGGGGTGGAGGGCGGCGGGGCGCGGCAGGGGGGGCGGGGCGGGCGTGGTTGGGAGCCTGGACCGGGCTGCTAGGGCTTGCGCCTGGGGCTAGGGCGGCCGTAAGCCCCGCTCCTTGGGGAGGGCGAGGTCGTAAATCAAGAGGCGCCTGCAAATAGTGAGGGAGCACGCAGCGCAGAAACAAGTGCCGGCGTCGCTCCGCAGCAACGAGAGCGCTCCGCTCCCCCCCACTCCAGCCCGCCCCCGTGGCCGCTACCCGGCAAGAAAAGCCCTCTTCGCCCTCGGCCGCCCTTGACGCGACGCGTTCCCACGAAACACGTCTTTCGGAGCATTAAGGCTAAATGTACCGACACTAGTTCCATTTGTCGCCACCACGTGGCAGCACCAAAATAAGCAAAATTTACTAGACTTCTACGTCTGAACGAATTGTCGATTTTGGATCTGTAACGGCATGAACCCTTTTAAAATAGAATTCCCTACGATCCCGTTTTTCAAAACTATTTCCAAAAAATTTTTTTAAAATGATTTCTCATTTCCCGGGGGGAAATTAAAAGTGGGCTTAAAAGCGCGATGACGACTGCTTCCTGAATCCAACGCCGTTCAATCTGCAAATCGGATGAATGGAGCGGCGTAAAGTGTAATTTCGGAAACATACCTGAGCCCTCCCCTTCCGCTTGCCAGTCACTCGATCCTCCTCAAAAGGCCGAACGGCGGGCTGGCTGCGGCACGGGAGGAGGCCGGGCAGGCAATGGTTTCGTCCTTTCAATCTAAATATTTTTCCACTTATCAAACTAGTGATGCTGTAACACAACCAAACGGTCTCATATCATCTGTAATAGTCGTATAAAACTATTTTCTTGTTCACATATTTCCGTCTTCCTTCGAATATCATCAACAAGTTATTTGAGGCACTACTCAAAATATAAATTTCCCGATATGAAACTGATTTAAAAGAAAATTGAACTCATTGTGTATATATCACTAATATTCCATGTCCTAACATCTTATTTTATTACTTTTTATTCTAAGATCTTCCGTTATCTTTCCCACTACCAGAAAGAATGACCCGAAATTAGGCAAAGCTCTTTTATCCTGAGTCTCGTTTTTTGATCTAAAAAGGGGTTTTGTCGTTGATAGACTTCACCTGATGAATCTGTTTTCCCAAGTAACATTTTAAAACTGTTTACGTACTTTCGGACAAATTTGAAAATGGTAAAATGGCGTGCAGGCCAGATGTCTCCAGAATCCAACGCCATATCATACACTGAAATAAGATAAATAGAATTCAATAGAAAATGTGGGAGAAGAAAACCTTCAGTAACGTTAACATTCTCTTTCGCGCACTGCCGACGATCTCTTGGCTAGAGTCTAGTGGCTGGATTCTAATGTAATTACATATGTTTCAGTGTACTGTTCTGAATTTTGATCTGGCAAATTGTTAAAATCTTAACAAATATCAAATTTTTCGTAAATATTTTGTACAGTGTCATTATTTTACACATTTTGCTGATTCTACAATTTTTTACAAATCTACCAATTTTCTTGAAATTATTAATTTTGAAAAACGTTTTCTTTTAAATTTGTTGTGTTTTTTTAGCAATAACCATATTTTGTCTTAAACTAATTCAGAAATGTCTCACGTAAAGATATTGAAGAGAAAAAGTTTTCTCTCGTCCTTGAGTTTTCTACGCGTTCCCATTGATTTAATTGCTGACTGAGATAAATAAATTCTCTTATACAAACAGTAATCAGAGAAGTATTTATTTTTAAATTCGATTTAATGAATATTTTATTAATAAATTTAAAATTGTTAACATTTTATTTTCTTCTTTTTTATCCCTTCTCAATCTAAGAAGAGAAAGTTATGTAATTGTGCCCCGGGAAAACTTTTTTTGGGGGCCCTGGTAACGAAAAAGTGGATAAATTCTGTTGCTATATAATAATAATTTACTTCTTCTAACTAGTGGTGTAGCGAGAATGCATATTTTAGGGGTCCTTGATACCAAAAATCGATTGACCCCAAACGTGTCTGCCCGTTTGCGTCAACGCTAACGCCTAAACCCGTTCTGGGGATTTTCTCCAAAATATTTATTCCCAATCTACCTGAAAGAACCTGAGCCTTTGGAGTTTCAACGGATATTATGATTTTGATGGTACTTTACATTAAGTTTCAAAACCGTTTTCAAAATCTTCTCAAAACGTCACCAAATTATTTGATTAAATTTTGTCCTCGGGTAGCGTACAGAACGCAAGAGAAATGTGCAATTATGGTGTTTGTTGACATCCCTTATTTTTAGAAAATTAGTGACGTGCAATTTTTTGGGCGTCTTCCTACAACTAAAATATTGATATTTTTTTCCCTTACTGAAATCTGTTCTGACAGATCTGGAAATAAGATCATGTGCAATGGTTGAAAAATATGAGTTTTGTTCGTGCAATTTGGACAAAGTAAATGCAATTAAAACAATTGTAACTTTTTCTCAAAATGAGCCCCAATTTTGTTTAAAGACTTAAAATATGTTGCTAGTCTCATTTTCGCCAACCCCCCGTATTTGCGAAGATTGAAAAGGTCATTACAGTTTATTGCAAAACCGCGTTGTTTTAGAAGAATTTGAGAATGAAATTGATCTATATATTAAAAATATCTCAAAAACCACTTCAATTTTTTCTTGGGATGAAGGACGTTAAAAGAATTCCCATTTTCGTGAACTCTATCAATTTTCGAAAATTGCAAATTTAGAAATAATGCCAGAAAGTACGTGATTTATCCTCGCTAGCTTTTATTTAAAATTGTTTTGAAAGGATACTACACAGTGTAATTTACTAAATTTTTTGTAATGAAATTTGATTTTAAATATTGCAGGAAAATCTCGTTTTACATATTGGCTTTTTAGCGTTTTCCTTATATATTTATGTTCATATTTGCAATTTCACTCTACAATTTTTCCGGATTTTCCCGTGGAAAACTAGCCGCTGGGAACTGAGAATAGTACATTCTGACCCACATAGTTTATAGACAGGGTTGAGCAATATTTAAATACTTGTATTTGAAATATGTATTTTTGTATTAAAAAAACTTTTAATTTTTGGGCATATATTTTCAGATATATTTAAATACATAAAATAGATGTATTAAAAAAAGGAATACTTCTATTATTGTAAATATAAATGAAAAAGAAGATAACAAAAATAGTTTGTTTTCCTTTGATTCTGCTAGTGAATGCCCCTTATTGAATCCAAAAAGCTGTAGATTTTGATTTCTTTCTTTTTTATGTGATAACTCTAAATCTTTAAAAATCTAAACAATTATCCACTTTATTTTTTCTTTAACACAAGTTTATGTTCATCCCGCCAGTTAATGACTTCTCCTCTGCGCGTTTTATATTCCCAACTAGAGTTATTGCCTGATGATTTGTTTCAGAGAGTAGTCGAATGAGCAAACGCGCAGGGGACGAGTGGACGTGGGCAGAAATAAAAGCGGAGAAGAGCCCCTGAGTACGCCAGCCAATCAGTGAACTTGGGTGAGCGTTAGCAACGATATTCGAGAACCCCTGTCCCAGTGCCATATCGGATTTGAAACCCCGGGAACCTCTCCCCACGGCCACTTTGTTAGCCTCTTTCGCGGCGGGCGCTGAAAGAACGCCGCCCGTGCCTGAGGTTCTCACAGAGTAACAACCTGCTCCATGGTTTCACAATGGGCAAACTGAATCAGACCTGTAGAGAGATTTCAAGATTTTCCCCGTAATTGTAAATATGGAGTCTCACAGTTTTATAAATCTTGAAACAGTCATCAAGTCAAGATTCGAAGGATTATATAGTACGAGTATATACACTTTACCTTCGATTCCTCTCCATTCGCGTGATGATGATGGTTATTATTGTTGTTGTTCTTATTATTATTAATAATAATAATAATTATTATTATTATTATTATATTAATAATAAAAAGTCCTAATGTTTGTTCTTCTGTATTATATTTCTCTGCAAAAAAGCAAAGGATAAAAGTCAGAGAACTCAGCAGGGTTTTCCCAGCGTAGACCAAGACAAGATAAAAAAAAAGTTCACAAGAAATAAGCTACGTCATATCAGTTTAACTGTTTTTTACGTTAAATAAAAAAAAAAGGGAAAAAATGCAAAGAAGTGGAAGAACATAACAACAAAAGGAGACTAAAAAAATGTTCTGGCTCATTCGAAATATGACCAGAGAGTGTAAACTGGCAATGAGGAATAGGCAGGACCGAAAAAGGGATTAGATAAGTAAAATACCTGGATTTACATACCTTTGAAATACCTATGTCCTTTCATACCGATAAAATACTCTATGGACGTCTATAACGGTATGGACGTCCATGGTTATAAGGGTATTATACCTGTATTTTCAATGAAAAAAAATAGCTTACCATCCATAAATGTCGACTAAATGTTATTTTGGTTTTTAATATCTCACAAAATGTTTATTAAACTAATATACTTTATAATTGTTATTTATTGTTTGAATTATTATTTTGTGCATATATATCTCGGGTTTCTTAATTAACGAAACGCGAATGATTCTACTAATTCTTGTATAGTAAATATAATCTCCACTTCCCTCATTGCAACAATGTTCTCGCCACTGAAAACTGCTCACCGCCCTCTTCCTACGCTTGGGCACATCAATTGCCTAGTGTAGCACGCAGCCCGCCGAAGAACGCGGCGAGATGTCTTTAGAGGTCAGAAAAATCACGCTATCAGAACAGCAGGTGGCCAGAGATTGACCCGGCTTCCACCCCAGAATGGTGACTCCACTTGAGCGCGTGCCTGGCGGCGCTGGGCTTGAAAAGAAAGGAGCGCGAAATGAGGACAAACATTCAAAACGTGACATGTCCACTTTACTCCTTTCGAGAAAAGCAAAAGGTTATGCATCAAAATTATGCAGATGTTTTATTTGTACGTAATTTGAATTATGTAATAATGATAGCTAAATATATTATTAATATAAAATTTAAATATTCTATGAACTTACATTTAAAAAAACAACATTTATGTCAACTGGGAAAAAGGGAAACCTGCACATCAACGGAGAAGTGAATACATCAGGCGAAGTTAAATACTTATGAATTACAATAACAAATTCTGGATACTTACAGAAAAACAAAGAGAAATAATTTTAGAAAAGCAGCGGAAAGAAAAATTTCAAAATTCATAAAATATGCAGGCATATCAAGTGATTGATTTCTAAAAATTTTTGGTCCCGAACCGCTCAAAATGATTTATTAAATTTAATAGAAATAGTTATATATTTATAATATAATGTAATAATTATCACCGAGATACAGGAACGCCGGTCCGTCAGAAAGCAAGCCCTGCGTAAGACCAAAATGCAAATAATCGAGAAAATGGTATTTCTAATCCCGTTGTGGGTGTAAAAACTGAACATTGACATAGGCCGAAAAAAGAAAGATGCTTTTGAAGTATGGACACGGAAGAAAATATTAAACGTACAATGGGAGGGCAAAAGATAAATGCCGAAATTTGAAAAGAAAAAAAAACTTTTTTTAAAGCCAAAGCCAAAAATGGAAAATAAAATATTTTGGACATACTATGAGTCAAACAAAATTCTAGAAAGGATATTATGCTTGGAATGATAGGATGAAGCGGAAGAAAAAGGTGTAAGTGGCACAATTGAATAACTAATACGCAATATCACAAACAAAAGGAAAAAAGGGAGTTCGAGTCCGAGTGAGCAATGAACAAATTGCTAGCATCCTATTTCTTTTGTATCCAGATAGCTACAAGGGATGGCTTGGGGATCTATGTTCTAGTACTATTTCTCTGCGCGTTCAGACCCCGCGAAGAATTTGGGGCCTCCAGATGAAAGGAGAATGCTCACAGCCGCTGCTTGACCGGGACTGGAGCCGACAAAGACATCATCGCACTGAACAGTGTGTTTGATACCCGCAGTCTTTCATGCGTACATTTCCATTATTGGAAGAACTCGCTGAATAATCGCGCATCCCTCCCAACCCCGGGTAGCAAGAAAAGGAATGATGCTCCAATAATACAAATGCAAATATCAAAAGTTCAAAATTAAAACATCTTTCAAAAAACCCGGTTTAGAAACATCGATCAAGTTCTTTCGGAAGATAATTTTTTTTTGTCAGTGGCCTGGGTTGTTAATTTATAATTACGATTTAGACAAAACGCAAAAGAAAGTAAAAAAAATAACAGCGAAACTAAGCCCGAAAACTATCGCCAGGTCATCTTATGGAGTCACAATTCCTCAAAAAGGGGACAGGAAGGTGGGCGAGGACCTTACACCTAGAGTGCTTTGCTTTCCGCCTCTCGGCGTACGGTAGGAATAGTACGTAAGAAATGTCAGAAAATGGGTCATTTCTTTGGGGTGAAGATAGTCTACTGGATGAGGATGTTACAATCACCGTTCGCTTTATTCGACACATATATTGACAGTGGTATAATGCTATATTATTTCATATTTTAACTTTTTATAAAATTGTGATTATCAGTTCTTTTCATTCACAACAACTTATCAAGCCAAACGATAATAAACATCAGGTTTCATAAATGTTTCAATTTTTTGAAATATGTTCGTGTCTATACAAAATCTATGTTTTGAAAAGATCAACATCAATGTTGCATCCCTATTCTCGACACTCAGATGAGGATCGCCGATTTAATAAGTTTGCATTCCTGATTCCCTAATATGAGGTTTATCAGTGACTGGTACCTACGTTTTACTATTAGTTTATAATCTTATAAATAGAATTGCTCGATTAAATGTTACTGAAAAGCGTGTACGATGTTTTGAAAAAAGGTATCTTAATGTGGAAATTAAAAGTCGCGAATAAATAACTGTATGAAAAACATAATTTATCCCCCCATTTGACGGATAATTTTCTTCTAGTGTGGTGTTCCTGTCTAAGGTTAATGTTGTATTGCTTTCATGACAATTTTAATGCATTACAAAAAACATATACATATATATATATATATATATATATATATGTATGTCAACAATCAATGATTTACACTACATCCTTTTAATTTATCATTTACGTAGTTTTTATCAAAATGATGCCGGAATTACTTATTCCAATCTTTTAAGTTTTATAAAAAATAACAGAATCATTTTTTTTATCAACATAACTTACTAAGTAAGCTGGGACATGTCAAGATTCTTAATATTATATTTTAATGTTTGTTACAGTGTTGGATTCAGGATGCATCTCGCCGGCGCGCTATTTTACCACGTCCTCAATTTTGACCGAAAGTACGAAAACAGTTTTAAAACTTTACTTGGAAAAAAGATTCATCAGGTGAAGTCTATCAAGGGACAAACGCGTTTTTAGATCAAAATCGAGTCGCAGGATAAAAAGTCAGTGTATCGGCTATTCTTTCTGGTAGTGGAATGATAACGGAAGATCTTAGAAGTAAAATGTATGTAAAATAAGATGTTAGGAATGGAATATTGGTGATATTTACAATTAGTTCAATTTTCTTTTTGAAATCAGTTTCCAAATCGGAATTGATATTTTGAGTAATGCCTCAAATAACTTTGATGGTATTCGAAGGAAGCGGAAATATGAGACAAGATATATAGTTTTATACGACTATTACGGATGATATGAGACCGTTTGGTTGTGTTACAGCATCCTAGTTTGATAAGTGGAGAAAAATATATTGAGATTGAAAGGGGCGAAACCATTGCCGCCGGCCTCCTCCCGTGCCGCACCCGCAGCCCGCCGTTCGGCCTTTCGAGGAGGATCGAGTGACTGCGCGAAGCGAGAAGGGAGGGGCTCGGTATGTTTTCCGAAATTACACTTTCGCCGCTCCTATTCATCCCATTTGCATGATTGACAGCGTTGATTCAGGAAGCACGTCGTCATCGCGCTATAAGCCCACATTTTTAATTTCCCCGGGAAATATGAAAATCATTTTAAAAATTGTTTGAAATAGTTTTGAAAAACGGCATCGTGGCGTGAATTCTATTTTAAAAGGAGTTCAATGCCGTTTGCAGATCGAAAATCGGACAATTGTTCAGACGTAGAAGTCATAAATTCCGTGTGATAGTGCTGCGATCTATTGATTTTCTATAAGTATTTTTCGGTGCATTTAGCCTTAAAGGCCAGCTCAGTGGGACAGTTCATTATTTGAGGTGTTTAATTAGATTGGAAGGACACCAAAAATGGCCACATTCCATCAGCAGACTGATGTGCGTTTGTGATACCGTGCATTCCCCAAGAGGATAGACCAGGAGGGGAATCACAACCTCGTATCAACTGGCTACATTGTTAAATATAATAACAATAATCACAATAATAATACTAATAATAATATTAACAATAAATAACGGAGGTATGGACAAGAGTACCATCGTCACTCTTTAAAACTCAGTCATCAGTACGTGCTCACAGGTCAGGAGGTTCATAAGAAGACATGTGGGATTCAAAAGCTTTTAAATTGAATCCTACTGTGTAATTTTACGCTTGATATTTTATATTGTATTCTATTAATTATAGAATGTTTTAAATGTTAAACAAATCAGTTACCATGTTTGATGAATCTCAGTGGTAACGGTTTAAAACCAATAATTTGTGAGAAAATGCAATAATAATAATAATAATAATAATAATAATAATAATAATAATAATAATGTCAAAGGATGCCAAAAAGAGGCCAGTTAGCAGTCCGAGACGTGACCAATGACACCTAGCTTGACTGAAACTGTAAATCAAAAGGTGTATAACCTTGAGTGAGGGATGGATTCCCTCGAGTTTCCGATTACTTTACACTAATAGGTTAATAAAAATTATCCGAAGTCAACTGTTCACACAAAAATAGTACAACCAAGGAAATTATAATCATACAGATTATTATTATTATTATTATTATTATTATTATTATTATTGTTATTGCAAGAGCACAAAACAAATGTTTTCTAAGTCAAGAAAACTAAAAGCATGCTTAAATAATTATGCTTCCTCTAAAAAATGTGTGAATGATGTACGAGTGAAAAATCTCGTGAATCACGAAAAAGAAACACAAAACAATGAACAATCCTTGATACAAGAATACATATTTTATCAAATCAGGGAAGCCGAAGAGTGTACTACTACAGGGGCATCGTTAAATTTTAACCTGCATTTACTTGATTTTAGTTAGTAATTTAAAGGAAACGCCTTCCCTCCATAACTTAAGTTGCAAAGCAGTGACATAAAGCTGCACGCTCCAAACTGAATTATTACATTTCCGTGTCCACGGGGCTACTATGAGGGGGAAAATGTGAAACAAATAACGCCACTTCCATTGACCTACTATCTTATAACAAATAATTATTTTTTCTTTAGTATGATGCACCTTTCTTGCCTTGCAGCTATACTAGAGTAGGTAAGTGATTTTAATGGGTTGGCAATTATGATTTTGTGATATGATTGACTTTGGAGCAATGTCGGGAAGAGAGGCAGAGTTACGAGAAATTTCCAAAAATGTCCGCAGCCTAACTGCTTTGTCCACCACACATTTCACATGGCCGCCGACGAGCTTTTAAATCCTGGTATACCGCAGTGAAAGTGAATAACCTGACTTTTACACTACTGGCCGCCTTTCCAATAAACGATTGAAATACTTCGTTTCGTGTTTTGGAGCGTAATGAGTACAGAGGCTAACTGTTCCCACATTTCTGTAATGCCAGGCATGACGCATTTCTTGGCAACCTCCAAAACGGAATATCGACATTTAGTTAGTTAATGCCTTATTTTCGCGTGGCAAGACTCGGGCCATCAGGCCCGCTCTTCCGTCTAACCACGCAAATTTCGCTCCTTTCACCACCTAGCGGAGAAAGCAGGTATAATCTTGAGCGACGAAATAGTGGGATTTCAATTTTGCTCAGAAGCTTCTTTTAGGCCTGAGGAGCTTTTACATGCAGTAAATCTACTACATGGGACAGCCGGCTTTACTTCCCCTCCGAAAGCTTTTTTTTTCCGCCCTTAAAAATCCACGGCTTCGATCGGGTTTGAACCCACAAATTCGGGTACAACAGCCCGGTACGCTGACCGTTATACCACCGAATCCGCATTTACGTTAAGTACATAGTTGCAAAGAACTTGAAAAACATCCTAAAACGAAACAGTTCTTACTCCCTCGCAGTAACGCGGTTTTGAATGAAGGTCAACACCGTGAACGACGCTATCACGAGTCGGCACAATTAGAAGCGATGAGTCGGAGGAAATATAATTACTCGAACAGAAGTTGCGAACGCTTCATTTGCCTTCGCGCAACTTTTTGCGCCGCTGTATTCAAGTTCCGCGCGCCGAGAGCCGATGCGGGCTGAGGACAGGATGAAGACGGGGTGAGAACGGGGTGAAGATGGAGGGAGGAAAAGGTGAGAATGTGATGCGGGCGGGGCAAGGGACGGGGGAGGACGAGGAGATGGAGAGAAGAAGGGGAAAGGCGGGGTAAAGGGGGTTGAGGACGGAGTGAACATGGAGAGAGAAAGGGGTGAGAATGAGATGAGGACGGGAAAAGAATGAGATGAGGGCGGGGTAAAGGAGGGATGAGGACAAGTTGAAGATGGAGAGAAGCAAGAGCGAGAATGAGGTGCGAGCGGAATAATATTGGGATGAGGGTGGGGCAAGGGAGGAGTGAGGACGAGGAGAAGATGGAGAGAGCGTAGGGTGAGGATAGAGTGAGGGAGAAGTGAGTGGGGGAACTCCCCTTACTTCTTTCTTTTGCACTCTTAGCTAACATGACCTCTGAGACCGATCTCACAAGCATAGCGTTCCACCTGCATAACCTTCAGAAATATCACTTCGACACGAGTCAAAACTGTCTCGAGTTGACGCAAACTAGTTTTCTGCCCGAACTAAAGTGTATATCATGCAACTGCAGTGGTTGTAAGTTAGTACAACTTCAATAAAAGAGGTAATCACACAGGTCATAGGAGATTCTAATTTGGTAAAATGTCATGGTGACACTATAATTATACTCATTAAAACGGTGTAGACTATTGGGTAATGCAAATGTTTCTCAGTTATCAATATTCTTGAGAGTCGCGGGACTTCGGTTCCGCAAGGCAGTGATTAAGGAGGGGCTCTCTGAGGAACGTACTGTACATAGACACGACAGGCCAGCATTTGCCGAGGACAACCTTTATGAAGACGGGGGAAATGTTATCTTCTGCGACGAATCGGTTTTGTCATCTCAATCACGCAGACTGAATACCGATTTTTTGCCAATACGCGCTTCCAACACCGCAGTCGGTCGTGCAGTAGCTATGTCTCAGAGGTCGAGTGCACATTTAACGCTGCAGGGAAGATATAGGCACCGGGAGAGATTGTTCGGTGCATCTACGTATGTCACTGCAGTCCGAGGTTCTAGCACCGGACATGGCATTATTTTCGACACCAGCTTGTCAGCTATGTCGAATTCAGTCGCTGTCTGGAGGAGAATTCTAGCGGCCGGTTGCTCCGATCGGTAGTTTTCCGTGGTCTCTCCGATCAACACCAGGCGAATGCCGGAGGAGTACCCTAGCAAATGGGCCGTACGTGATCTTGCCGTCCTCTTACTTGACATATCCCTTCACATACATACACTTACACGCACAATTCTACTAGACTTCGCGAACGACCAGTCAGGAGCTTGAGCTTGACCCAGCTGGGGCGGTGTACCGCCGGGAAGCTCTCTGGAAGGGGAATCCCCCGTAAGCGGGTGTGTATGTCGGCCTCCAATCCCACAAACTCCGCGAACAAAGAGTCACAGCCACCTCTCCGAATGAAACATTCACTGCACTGAAGGGACTAACGATCATAGTTGTTGATATGCCTGGCAACACCAATCAATCAATCGAGGAAATTGGGGGGTTGGGGGCACTCTACTATGACGGCGGATATGAAAGAGGCCTAACGTTTAATTCTTCGTAATAACAGAGCCTTTCTTAATTATCTTCATGGAAGAATATCTGGTAGTCAATGTCGGAGGCCAGAGTTATCGATTGCATTCAACTACTCGAGTGTTTATGTTGCGTACTTCAATTAGGACTTTGTTGTATGTGGAATGTATAGTAAAAATAGAACATTTTTGTATAAAAAGATTTCCTCTATTAAGCAATCTCCCCTCGAAAACACTACTTCACTTTCTAGATATAACTTGAGTACTTACTCACCAACTGCTTACTTCACTTTCTAGATATAACTTGAGCAGCTTTCAAAAAAAAGTTAAATCATGAATATCAGTAGATCTGCGCTCCATTATTTTTTTCAAAATGTTTTTACATGACCCTTGTAGGGCCTTTTGAGAGGCTTGTGCCAGCCGACACTCATCGCGTGCCACCTCAAGTGCCTTCTACCCCCGCATTCTACGATCAATTCTCCTCCTCTCGGGTCACGTGTCTTAAGCGAAAACCATTGCACATTGCTTTGCCTCTTCCATGTCTATTCTTGTTTAGACACGAACGAGCAAAGAGAATGCAAAGAAGTCTTGATTTTAAATATACAATACGTAAGTGAGATTGTGTATGTATGTATATATTAATTAACACAATATTATGTCAGAAAGAATGCACTCCGAGAGTATTTTTGGAATTTGATACATTCGACGGTTGAGCAACCTTTGTCTTCAACACCTTGTGTCCACCAGCCCTTGTTTCCGTAATCTGGTAGCTCAACGTTTTCAATATGTGCTTTCACGCACCATCATTCATATCGATATTGAACATTAGCTGAGGACATTTTTTCGGAGTAATGCATTGGGTTACAGCGGAAACACGTTCAGTTAATTATATTATCACCAAGAAAGGATGAGAACACGGCAAAAACCACAGTCCGGTGACAACACGGTTTATTTGAAGATATCATGGGGAACTTTTCACCTGTTGAAGACTGGAAGTGATTGAGAATTCACTCATGAAATTCAGTTAATTTATGAAATTAATAGTCAAAAATCACAACTAGGAATTTCTAATTTCAATATTGTAAAACTTTTTTTTATATTTAATATTACATTCACTGTGACGCACGTTTACGTCTATTTCGTTTCTCTAAAATTCATATTATAGTTTTGAGAACGCAAGGAAGGGAAGTGAAGGGAAGGGTCGTTTTCTATGCACTTTCGTGAACACACTCCGCTGTCGATCAGGAGCAAACCAAGTAGATCGTCTGCTTCGAAAATGTGTCACGCAGATTCATTTCTTAGAACATGGTAACGTCTTCCATCGAATAGGAAAGTATTCAATTTCCTAAAAGCTTTCATCAAAGCAATCGAGAGGAAGTGGGTCTGATTCCCAGGGAGTGAGGGAGCGCGTCATTTCACTTTCCCTGCGTGCCATTCAGCCTGGAGATTTTTGTTAGAAGGGAAATGAAGGGGCACTTGTCGTCACTTGAAATGACCTCTCTGGCAATCCCGACGCATTGCTGGTCATCGCATCTCACTGCTCGCTGCGCCCACGCCTACGCTCATTGTACAACGTCCCCGTCGCGCCAAGATTTTGGTCGCATTCAGACAGAGGACAGACGAGTGGTATAGTGCAAGATTTTCAAGAAGAAAAGAGTGTCGGCTTTGCAAATCACGATACTTGACTGAACTTGGATTAGGATTAAACGTAACTAAAATATTTCAAAACTACATTTATCCACTTGGGTTGTCTAAAGTTAAACGTCACAAAACAGACATCAGTGTCGCGAAAATAATTGTTACTATAGAAATATTCTGAGAATCTACAGCTCACTATTAACAACATTAATCAGTTTAGAAATTTAAAAAAATATATATTTCTGCTTGGCAGTGAGGCATCATAGTCTATGTACGATGATCGGTTGAAGTTTGACATTCTTTTGAATTTGATTTACATGGGTTATTTAATCAACATGCGGAAAGTCACATCGGGTGAATGTCAATTACGCCACTGTTTTTGACCCACCTGGGTAAAACACTGAAGTGTATGTTTTCGCTTTAGACGTTCTTGAAGAGAACTTTGTTTACCAATTTTGAAAGGTACGGCCGAAGGAATTTGTTGAATATTGGGGTAGAAACGACAGGATAAGAGTGGAAAATGATCAGAGATTAGAGATTTGCTGAGTTCGGTATGTAATTGGCAATTTGGTATACACCAAGGAGCTTTTCAAATACTTTCGTATTGTAAGAAATATTATAACTAATCCATGGCCTCCTATTAAATAGTACTAACATCAGTACGCCACCTTTGATAGGGCGAAGAGGCAAATTTAAACCAAAATTGTAGTTCACTGCTGTTTGTACCCAATGAAAAATATTGTAAAACATTCGTATTGCATTGTCTCACTTCAATACTCGATTGGTTATTAAACTCGACCTAAGGGCCTCGATTCATAACACAAACACACAAAATAAAATAAAGTTGTCAGACCCAAAGCATTGACACATGCTTCACCATGTATGACGCACTAAATCCGAATATGAAGCTAGAATTGCCCACCACTGTCCAGTTCTGTTCTAAATCGCGCAAAATCGCTGTAAAATTGTGAATTATAAATATGGTAATTTTTTGTGATTTTAAAAACCTGGAGGTGGGTGGCGCAATTGTGGCTTTAAATTCAGATCCGTGGGGGTCGAAATACATAGAGAAACATGTGTCAAGACTTTGGGTTTGACAACTATATTTTTTTTAAAAATGTGTGTCTGTATAATTATTCTCCAATCCCGTATCGCAATAATGTGTCCTACAATGTGCATGAAGTAAAAACAAAAAATTAAATGCCCCCTTGCTAACTTGCGGTAGGTCCCGGGGGCAACGCAGTGCCTTCGTCGGGCTGGGAGGCGCCGGTAATGGATGGACTGGCGGTGGACGCCGCGCAGACGGGCGCAGGGCATCCGGAGGCTTGAGGCCGTTTTGCCCCTCCCCCCCTCCATCTCGCGCAGGGCGGTCGGCGGCTGGGCTCACAGCCCGCTCCGTTTCCCACCCTCCCGTCCCTTCCCTTCCCGTTTTTACCCCCAGCGCCGTTGGCAACACTGGGGCGAATTCTAGCCGGCTCGCTGCCCCAGGGCGACTTTCTTGTTGGGTTTCCCCCTATTCTCGGTTTCATTATACATTCCGTAAATACGCATTTTTACCAAGGCCTGAACCGGGAGCGGTAGCTCAGTGCATCAACTGATGTCACTGCAGCGCCTCTGACCGGGAGGTCCGAGGTTCGAGTCCTGACGGCGCCAGGATTTTCGACACTAGCTCTTCAGCTAGGTCGAATTCAGCCGCTGCCTGGAGGAGAATTCTAGCGGCCGGCTGCTCTGATCGGTAGTTTTCCGTGCTTTCTCCGATCAACGCCAGGCGAATGTCGGAGCATTACCCTACCAAACGGGCCACGGACCACGCGCGATATTCCCTTCCTCTTCCTTGTCCTATCCTCTCCCCTTATACACTCACTTACACTAACATGCACTACACTACCACACATTCCGGGAGACCGGTCGGGAGCTTAGAGCGTGTCCCGACTGGTGCGGTGCCCCGCTGGTGGGAGAGTCCTGGTTAGGGGGAAACCCCACTTGCCGGTCGGCGCCGGATCTCGCTATCCAGCGGGGGAAGGTCACCTCCATCTCCCGAGGAAAAAACATGCACTACCCTCACGGGACTAATGACCAAAGCAGTTGACGCGCCCGGAAACACGAAAAAATCAATCAATCAATCAACCAATGTCTGATTTAAAAAATGTTTAGATCCTGAACCACCCGAAAATTTTTCTATTAATTCAATAGAAATAGTTATATATTTAATGACTAATTGTGCTGAATATATAGTGATTAATTAATGAATTAATTTAATGAATATTTTTGTGATACGGGAACGCCGTTCCATTCCATCAGAAATCAAGTCTTACATATTCGTATTTGTAATTAAATTCACGAAAGCGTTATATTATTGGTTTTCCTATTCGAAGATAACTAGTAAAGCAGCAGAGAATTAGTTTAATTTATTCCTACTGCAAAATAGCTCTGGGGTTGCGTAGGCTTAGCGGCAGCTTCTTTATGCAATGAGCGTCCTTCGCAGGTTAATCCCAGCTAATCGCTCCCCTCTGTTCTGGAATGGACGCTGATCTCCGGCGCTAACTACTTGCCGACCAAAGCGCCACTGCTCATTTCGGCGCCCAGCTGTGACCGCGCCCCGGCCCAGCACACCGCCGCCCGCTACCGCACCCCCTCCCCGACCTTCCTTTCTACCCGCATCTCACGCCGCCCCACCCGCTCCACGCGCCCCGCCCCTCCCGCCCGTCACCAATGCCCCGCACCCCGCTCCTCGCATCTTACCTACATTCTCCCCGCCCCGCACTCCCGGCTCGCGCCACTCCTCGTGCTTTGACCCTCGCTTCTTCCCTCTCCCCTCCCCCTCTCCCCCCTTTTTCCGGCCCGCTCTCACCCTCTCCTCCCTCCGAATACACCGCTGCCCGTGCTTCGCCCCGCGCCTTGGAGCTTTGTTCCCGCTTCCCGCCACACGCCATTCTCCGCGCTTTGTTCCGTCGTGGCCCGCCGCTTTCTTCGTCGTCTTCTACATGCGCCTCGCGGCGCGTACATTTGCTATCCTTCTAATGCCCTGCCCCTCCCGCCGCCCCGCCCTTTCCCGCCTGCCCGCCCCGCCTTCCGTCCCCGCCCTGCCCTACCCTACCCTACTTTCACTTCCCCCCCCACCTTCCCCGCCCGCCTCGCCTCGCCCTGCCACTCCACGACACGCACTGCCCCTCACTCCTTCCTCCTGACACCTAGTCCTGCCCCGCCCCGCCCCGCCCCTCCTCGCCCTGCCCCGCCCCGCCCCGCTCCGCCCCCCCCCGCCCCACCACGCACCGCCCACCCCGCCCCGCCCCACCTCGCCCGCTCCGCCCCGCCCGCTCCGCCCCCCGCCGCCCCCCCCACGAGTCCATTTCGCCAAGTTCATCCCGCGCGGTTGCAAGGGCCGCGCCCGCCGCCGCTGCGCATAATGCGCCGCAGATGGGGCGGCGCCCTGATGAGCAATCGGCGCCCGGTCGGCGCCACGCAAAGGCCCACGCCGAAACTTCATGCGCCGACGCGCATGCGCGTTAATACGCAGCGCCTCCTCACGCGGGCCGCATGAAGCGCTGCTTTGTATGCGCCAAATCAAGCGGGAGGCGGGACAACAACACTGCGAAACGTAAATTCGCTAAATTCCTCTGTTTCGACGTGTGTTATTTAAGAGACACTTCAACCGGGAAAGGTGGCTCAGTGCATCAACGGATGTCACTGCAGCGCCTCTCACCGGGACGGCCGAAATTCGAAACCTAACGGTGGCAGGATTTTATATACTAGCTACAGAGCTAAGTCGCATTCAGCCGCTGTCTGGAGGAAAATTATAGCGGTTGGCTAGCGTGGACGGTAGTTTTCCGTGGTTTCTCCGATGAACACCCGGGGACTGCCGGAGCAGTACCCTACCAAACGGGCCACGGACCGCGCGCGATCTTTCCTTCTACTTTCTTGTCCTACTCTCACTCCTTATTTACAAACACACACACGCATACAATAAGATGCCCTCCATTACCACACTTGCCGGGAGACCGGTCTGAAGCTTAGAGATTGTCCCGACTGGGGCAGTGCCCCGCTGGTGAGACACTAGTAACTGGTTGGGGAAAAATCCACTAGCCGACAATAGGTTGGCGCCGAATCTCATCAGGCACATCACCACCACCTCTGAAGAAACAAATGTACACTACACTTGCGGGACATGACCTCAGCAGTTGACGCGTCCAGAACCAGTAATCAATCAATTAATTAAAACACATTTGTGTTGAATACATCAGGCTGTAAGATACTTAGGTGAAAACTTTCGCTTATGTTCAGATGCAGAATATCCTGTGTTAGTGCTGTAGACGTGTTGGTGGTCCCAAGCTATTTTATTGAAGAAGGTGTGCGGGAGCACATTTGGGAACAACGATCGAATTACCAACGAGGGGACGGAGTAGCGGACAGACTGTTGTAAATAGAGTTGTGTATGCAGAGAAACATTTTTTCCCTACTATTGACATGAAATGGTGCGATTGGTAGAGCAGCGGTCACCATGCTATCTTCCATTTTCTGAACAGACTAATCCGAGATCAGATACGATTCATTTCGTCTGTAATTTGAACGGATTAAAAGCGGGGGCGCCATTTCTCCTGCGATATTTAGACTTCACGGATCATTACCCCAACACTTCATCCTAAAATATTGCACCAATTCATTAACCGTTGCCTGTATATATCATTGACAGGTTACAGAAAAATAATCCATTACTATTAAGATTAATATTATTAAATATTATTAATAAGTGATGACAACTAATTCTTCTTAAATAGTTTAACATTAGGAGGACGGTGCCCGTCATTTTGACGGGTGACCTACTATTTATCTTGAATTCTCAACAAAATATGCGGTGTGTAAATTCAGCGCTTTGTCAGAATGTCATTACTAAAGACCGGATTTTCGTGCACTAAAACTGTCTAAAACGTGCATAAAAAACAGCAAAAATCTCCAAAAACATGCAATGAAAATATCAAAACTTTGCACAACGGTATTATGTAGCCTACAATCTCCAGTTAATCCACTTATAATCTTAATTTATATTTTGGATGTGTAATGTAAGGTGAATGAAATATTATGATTTGAGTGTTTTTATTATAATTAAGTTTGTACATATTTTTTAAACCAGTTTAACACCTTGACACCACTTTAACTTAGCAAATAATATTTAATTTTCATATTTTAAATATTATTCACTCACAAAATTAAACACAAAAATACGAAAAAGTTAAAAAATTAAAAATACAAAAATACCCCAGAAACCTAAAATAAGTTATACAAGAAAAATTCTTAATTGTTTTCATTATAATTTACAATTATGTATATTTCAAATTATTTTCTGATAATTTATTATATCGTCTATCATCTAATATAGGTTTCAGAAAGGATTAACTATATTCTACATTTACACATGTCTGTGTGCCGAGCCTCAGTCTGACGTACGTGTATACGCAGCTAAAAGTGGTCAAAACCTGCGTTCATTCTCTCTTGTATCCAAGAGAGCTAGATGGAGCGCTCTTGTACCGCAGGACAACATGTATTCCGAAACATTAGAAGAATTTGAATTGCAGTGGAGGTTTGCGCCGCCGGCGGTTCAAATGTCATGCACATGCAGTCTCATGTTGGTCCAATTCAGCTAAGACTGACAAAGCGGATATACAAGTTGTGTGATCCGATTGGGAAGAGAGACCGTGAACCAGGGTGTAATATATATTTGTTACACCGTGCCCCGGACTTAGCGTTTGCTGATCGGTCGCAACCAAGAGCCGGGACTGAGTTCGTGGCAACACCGCATATCCCGAACTCCACACTACAATTCCTCCGAAATTTTAATTAGACAATAGCAATCTTAAAAGATATAGACCCTCACTTCTTAGAGCAACAAAATTCAGAATTAATATTAATAGGCACTCGGATTTCATACAGAACCGGAATGCGCTCCCGGGTGAAGTCATGCAAACTTTTTCTTAAATAATCTTTAAAAAGGTAAATAAAAAATTGATAATTAAAAACATTTATGCAATAAAACCATGATCTTGCACATTAAACCTCAGTAAAACCCCAAAAAGTGCCTTTTTCAGGCAGCATTAAAAGCACGTGCGATTCCGTGCAAATTTCGTTGAAAATAAAACAAGTACCTACTAAAATAACCCCGGTTTCATGATTCAAATTTCTGTCACGATTTATTCCTGTTTCGAGTTAGAAAAGAAAAAGTGTAATTACACGATTATCCGCTTTTTAGTCATTTCGTAGAGGAGGGTATGATTTTATCCCTGGAGATAATGTGTTCCCCCGCGCTGGATGGGGAAATTTGAAGCCAACCGACTCGTTGGTTTGACGGGAATTCGTCCTCTAAGTACCTTCTCCAGTAGGCACAGTACCAGCGGGAACAAGCTATAAGCATCCGACAGGTCTTCCGGCATGTGTGGTAGTGAATTACTCGTGTGTGTGTGTGTGTGTGTGTGTGTGTGTAAGTAAGGGTGAGGATAGAACAAGGAAGAGAAAGGAAAGATCAGTCACGCCCTGACCGCCGAGGTGGTCAGACGCTCCGTCCACTCCAGGCGAAATCACGAGTTCAGCGCTAACAGCGCTACCTCGTTAGTTCTGTAGGCGTATCTTCAGCACTGAGTAAACTGCGAGTGCTAGTGAAGTGATTACAGTGATTTAAAAGTAATTACAACAGTCTATGTAGCAGTGAAAATAGATAATATTGATTTAACGTGCTCTGACCTCGGACAGAGCATCAACGCAGCGATGCAGGCCGTGAACAACACCACGCCCGACCCAATGCAACAACAATCGTTAGAATACCAACAACGACTCATCATAGATCAGCAACATCAGCAAATACAGGCGCAGCAGCATCAACTTCAGGAACAGCACTAACAACTGTTACAATTGCAACAGCAACTACAGGACCTTCAAACGCAAGTACAAAACAACCAACGCTCTAGTTGGCCGCCCTTACAACACAGTGCACCTGCGCGAACAGAACAAATCGATTCTGTTTCACGTTATGCTATCCCTACTTCAAACAGCTTTGAAGCATTAAACAACGAAACGGAAGAGACGAACACGCAGTTCCGCGGAAAAAGTTATTAAAATTCCTCCCATTATCATTCACAAAGCCGAAAATTTTCAATATTAATAAATGACATTAAAAATGTAGTTAAAGAAGATTTCAAACGAAAATAGAGGCAGACAAAGGAAAATTAAACTTACTTCAGTAGACGATTTAGAGATTTACGTAAATTTTGCAATGAGAACAGCATAGAATATCACACGTTTCGTGACCCAAGTTTAAAAACATTTTCAATCGTGATAAAGGATATTCATACCTGCTATAGTGAAACAGAAATCTTCCAAGAACTAGTGAAAAAATACCCAGTGATAAAAGTTACCCGCCTTCACGGAAAAGACAGAAAACCTTTAACAACATGTGCTGTAGATTTAGAGGACAATAGCAAGGGAAGGAGCATTCTACCATTAGATAGGTTCATTTATAGTGTTATTAGAGTGTTTCCTAGATTCAACAATAAATCTCCAATTCAATGTAAAAACTGTCAGAGGTTCGATCACACTCAAGCTAACTGTGGACGCCCCCCACGATGCGTTAGATGTTTGGGTAACCACCACTATTCTACATGTACGGAATCCAAAACGGAAACAACTCCGAAATGCGTAAACTGCAAAAAAGAGCATACAGCCAATTGGAAAGGATGTGAAGTTTACCAGAAACTTCTAAAAGACCAAGCAGAGCGAAGTAACCAAAGACAACAGACATTCAAAATTAGAAACGCCGCGGAGACAAATAACTTCTATAATGACCAAAAACAATTCCCTCGAAATCATCCTCTAGAGACTAACTCAATGCAACTTCCTCCCAATAATCCATGGTTCACGAATCGTCAAAGACTTACTTTCTTAGACCCCCCGCAAATGAATTCCAATCTCCAACCACATCAAGGGCAGTTTATATCAGTAATCATTAACCAAGTAATAAACGCACTCATTCCACAAATTCAAATATTAGTAAAATCAGCCCTCGAAAATGGACGTAAATAAAAACCCAGGAACAAACATTCTTAACTGGAACGCGAACGGAATAAAAAGGCAAGAAAATCAATTGCGATACTTTATAAAGAGCCACGAAGTAAAAATAGCTTGTACTACAGAAACTCACCTGTTACCCCAAATCAAATTTTCAATACCAGGCTTTAATATATACCGGAACGATCGTCTCTCGGCGACGGCCGCAGGAGGAGTGGCCATATTAGTGCGCAAAGATATAAAACATTCATTAATTAACAGCCACACGAATAACAACTTAGAAACTATAGCAATAAACACCAAGATAAATAACAAAGACACAATCATAATAGCAGCTTGTAAACCTCCTAATAAATTATTTCCTAGAAAAACATACACAGAAAGTTTTGGAAACAACAATAATGTAATGTTAATAGGCGACCTTAATAGCAAACACAGCGCTTGGGGATGCAATACAACAACCCCTCAAGGAAAAAATTTACTAAATCTAACTACCGCCCTTAATTTATGTGTCTTGGCTCCAATAGAACCCACTCATTACCCTTACAATAATAATATAATTCCGGACATATTGGATATCCTCATCACAAAAAATATTGATTTCCCGATATATCAAAAAGTATTTCCGGAACTCGATTCGGATCACAATCCAGTAATCATATCACTTCATCCTCTCTGTCTAGTTTCTTCTTATAATCGGCAAAAAGGTAGAATTAACTGGCTTAAATTCAGGGAAAATTTAAAAATCAACTACAGGCATCCACAGAGTATTCTATCCGCAGATGACCTAGACAACGAAGTCAAACGATTAGTCAACAACATTCAAGGATCTCTCAGAAATTCCACCACTTATATTAAAAGAATAAACTCGATAAATAAGCAACTAATTCCAACAAAAATTACAAATCTAATTAAAAGTAAACACAATTTAAGACGCTACTGGCAAAAGACTCGACGTCCGGACCTAAAAAGAAAATTAAACAAACTGACGAGACTGGTTAAAACAAAACTAGACCAACATAGATATAAAAGCTTCCATAATTTTCTAAAGGAAATTCACCCATCATCTAGGCATATGTGGTCCACCATACTGAGAATAAAAAGACAAAAAAAAGAATATCCACTCATACCCAACTCAAACTAGGCCCGAAAGTGGCAAATTCCGATTTAGAGAAAACTTCTCTTATTGCTGACTACCTCGAAAAATCGTTCAACCCTAACCCAGTCGAGAACGAACATTTTAATAAACAAGTTGAGGAATTTAATCAGAATCCATATACACAGCACCAGTTAATATAAAATATATATCCCCATAGAAGTTAAACGAAAATTAAAAAATCAAAAACTAAGAAATCAGCAGGATACGATTTTATTTCGAATAAAGTTCTAAAAGAATTAAATAATAATCAGATAGCAGGCATTACAGCTATATTCAATGCAGCACTCAGACTAGGTCACTTTCCCAACGACTGAAAAATTGCAGCAGTGCTGCCCTTCCGCAAGCCGGGAAAAATCCAAAATATCCAGAAACTATGACCAATAAGCCTGCTCCCCTCATGTCAAAAATATTAGAGAAACTGATATTAAAACGATTAACACAATTTCTAACAAACATTCACGTAATCCCAGATACACAATTTGGTTTCCGACCTAACCACTCCACAACACATCAAATATTACGACTAACCGAATACATAGCGCAAGGTTTCCATACAAACAACACATAAAGCCTTCGACAAAATATGGCATCAAGGCCTCCTTTACAAATTAAGACAAATAGGCACTCCAGACTACTTATACAAAATTCTTAAAAGTTTTTTAAATCAAAGGAAGTTCCAAGTCAAAATTAACAATGCCATATCATCCTTACGTCAGATTTCAGCAGGACTGCCTCAAGGTTCCCCATTGTCCCCAGTATTATTCAATTTATATATATCTGATTATCCACACCTACTAGATTCGCAAATTGCGCTTTACGCTGATGACACTGTACTATTTTCAAAGCATGGAGATATTACAACAGCTAGGAATAACTTACAAGACGACCTCGACATATTCATTGAATGGGCAAAAAATTGGAGAATTAAAATCAATCCAGACAAAACGCAGGCAAAAATTTTCACCCTAAGATACCCCATTACCCCTCCCCAGTTAATTATGCACAACGAAAATATTCCCTGGGTACCAAGTAAAACAGCAGTCAAGTATCTAGGAATGCAACTTGACACAAAACTAAACTGGAAAACACACATCCACACAACAGGAACAAAAACACAAGCAAAAATATCCCAACTTTATGCACTAATTAACAAAAAATCTTCCCTTAAAATATATACCGGAATATTAATTTAAGAATTATCATTAAAGCCCATGGTTTATTTCAAACAATCAAATCCACCATGAACTCAAATTCCCACAATAAAAGAACACATTTCCAAACTGTCCGAAGATTTCTTTTCATCACTCCCCACATCTCCTAGCGCCTCCATATTCAACCTTGGACGTACAGCAGAACCGAACTTACGTATAAATTCACGCTTCCCTAAAGACAGATTCCGACCACCATAAATCAGCAGGAAATTGACCTCATGATAATCCATCGAATAATCATATCAACGATCATTCTCTGGAATTTCAATTTTCCTTTCAAAAATAATTAAAAATTTTACAACATAAACCAAAAACATTGAACGCACCTATTCAGGGCACCCACAGTTAGGAAATAAACCAAACGTTATGAATGTTTCTATTCACAACCCTGAAAAACATGATGTATGTTGAACAGGAAGAAAATAAATTTTAAAAAAAAGGAAAGATCGCGCACGGCCCTTTGTGCTGCTCTGGCATCCACCTGGTATTAACGGAGAAACTAAAAAACTAGCAATCAGAGCAGCGGCCGTTTGAATTTTCCTCCAGGCAGCAGCTGAATTCTAGCTAGCCACTATTGAGAATTAAATCCGAGGACGTCCGTGCAGATTCGATGTAGTTACCGCGGTAATACTGGCTCTGAGCTCAACTCAACTGAAGCGGTGGGAGTGATTGAAATTTCAAGTCTGTCACCACTCAGTAAAGAGCTAACGCCATGCCCGTTCATTACTCACGAACAATAGAGGTAATCAATAATACATACCAGGCCTGCTTGAGACAGTAGCAGTGGCATCCCCAAAGGCAACCAAAGGGTAATGGGACGTAACCAGACAATGATCAATACTTCATATTTAGTTCTGGGAAAGACTAGGATAAGTACGGTGGGATAACACTACCATTCGTCCAAGTTGATGGTCTTGCATGACACTTTTCTACCACTCTTCCAGACTCGTTGTTTGTTTGTTTGTTGTCAAATTACTAGTTACCGGATTTTTTAAATAGAAATTGAATATTTCTATCCAACTAAAACTCTTCTTTTTCTGTTGTTTTGTTTGGGAGATGGTAAGAAAATTCTTTCAGCACGTATTCGGTAACACGCTTCCAACGCCCCACGAGTCGCAACCTCAGTGCGGAGTGGCGCGCCGACCGCAGAGGGGAAAATAGTGAAGAAGACTTGGCGATTCCCCCCGACATTTTGCGAGCCCAGATGTTCTGAATTCAGCTCGTTGAGCACGACTGATACACACGAGCGAAGTGTTAGAGTAGAATAGTAGATCGTGGCGCTAGGGAGGCCTGCGGCAATTCACCCCGAAGCTTAATGTGCATGTCCACGGAGAGAGAAAACCAGTGAATTCTGAGCAGGAGCGCCAAGGTGGAGATCGTCTAAGTTGCGGGTTTCAAGTGGGTAACGACCGGTTTAGACGGCGAATCAACTGCGATGCCTCTGACCCAAAGGTCCTAGGTTTCCATTCAGGATTTTCGGCCCTGTCTAGTTAGCTAGGTCGAGTTCAGACGCGGTCTACGGGAGAATTTTAGTGGCCGGCTGCGCTGATGGACAGTTTTGCGTGGTTTCTCCGAACAACACGGGGAGATGCCGGAGATACACTCTAACAGACGAACCACGGATCGCGAGCGATCTTTCCTTCCTCTTCCTTGTTCTATCCTAACTTTACACTCACATTCACTACACTACCACACATACCGTGTGACCAGTCGGGAGCTTAGAGTTTGCCCCGGCTGGGTGATACCCTGCTAGAGCTAGTGCAAGATCCCTGCTTCGGGAAAATCCCACACAAAACCCACGACATGTGTTGCAGTGTAGAGCAAGTTAGTATCAGAGTAAGTGATGAGGATAGGTCAAAGAAGAGGAAATAAACGGGTCCGTCACCGTTTTGTGAGAGTACTACTCCGAGATCCGCCTCGTGTTTGCCGGAGAAATAACGGAAAACTATTGACCTAACTAGCCGACCGCAATAATTCTCGTCTTGACAACAACCTGAACTCGTCCTAGCTATTTGAAAAATGTCGGAAAATCCTGCCAACGGAGGAATTGGAAACCTGAAATTCTCGGTCAAAGGCATTTCAGTGACATGCTCTGAGCCACCTGTCGCGGTGGGGCCTCTGATCTGGACCGTCCAACACAACCGCAGTCACCGACGCTCACCACTACGACGCCCCACCGATCCTCACCCATTGCAACAGGACCCTCAAACTCACTCCTGAGACAACGAGATTATACATATTTAACGAGTGATAGAAGACCCCTTTGTATTGTGGCGTCATGGAGAAAAACACACAGACATTTACAAGTATGTACAAGTTTATATACATGTATGTATAATAACCAACTTCTGCTCCGAAACTACACACTTGTATTTCCCTGTGGATACCCCACATAGCCAGGGAGGCCCCGCCTCCTCTGACGCTACTCCCGCGCCACTACCGTGACCTCATCACCCGTGCAATGGGCACGACACGCTCCAGCCTGGGCGTAAAGTTTGCCGCATCGCGCGAGGTTTCCAATATAAAACCCACCGTGTGAGCTCGTCGGCTCGATTATATACCAGAGTGCAGCCGTCAAGTGACCGTCCTAGGTGTAGGAGGGAGGCTCACGTTTACCAGGTGACCGTCCCGGTCAAGCTGGCGTCCCCTTTGTCTACATGTATCCCAGATCCAGGGCGCCCAGCTATTCATGCCCGCAGGTATGCGATAATTCCGGTCCTCCTCCCACCCACGGCCGCCAACGTGACACTCCAGTATTTTAAAAGCAATAAAAGATTAATACAAATTATCTTGTTTAATATTATCTTTTTCTGCAATTTGAATACCATGTCAAAGAGAAGATATCGACGTTCTTCTGCTCTTAAAACAAATTAATAAAATTAATTTCATTCTTACAGTTTCAACACGGTCCGCACAACATCAAATTATCATTTTCACTTAATGATGTTCAAAAACCAACGTCCCGTTCCAAAGAACTAAAAGAAAACAAGAGTTATCAACACTTAACGTTCAAAATATCCGATTCCACGAGACACACTCATTTAGAACCTTTAGGGCTAAGTGTTTCGTACTATAATAAAATTGATTCCCAACCAAAAGAGAAATAATATGCAATTAATAATTCATAAATATGGGAATTAAGACACAACAAATATTCAAATACAGATTCTAATGACAAACTCCATCAAGAACCAAATGATAATCGACAAATATTTCATGTAAATACACACCACAATATTTCCTCGAGATTTTTATTGCATAAAAATAATAATTACAATCAATAAATATTACATATAAAACACATGAGTTCATCCACTGATATAAAAATACAGATATGAATCGTTATTACTAAAATCATGATGACAAAAAAAATACCCACTGGCACCACTGATGACCTCCTTTCTGACAGCAAAGGCAAGATGGCCCAACGATCATGCCCATGGGCATTCACTCCTTATCCCACGCGGTACGGAGAATGAGAGTGCGTTTGTTAGTGATACGATGACTTTCTTTCCTAGAACAAAAGGATTGCCCACCAGCCATGCCGATAAGCTCTTTTTCCCGTATCCCGCGCTCGGAGAATGAGAGTTCGTTTGTTGGTGATACGATCACTTTCTTTCCTAGAAATCAAAGGATTGCCCACCGGCCATGCCGATAGGCTCTTGTTCCGTATCTCCCCCGCGCTGCGGAGAATTATAGTTCGTTTGTTGGTGATGTGATTCCTTTCGTAGATCAAAGGATTGCCCACGGCCATGCCGATGGCTCTAATCCGATCCCGCGTGCGGAGAATTATAGTTCGTTTGTTGGATGTGATGACTTACTTTGGTAGATCAAAAGGATGGCCCACGGCCATGCCGATAGGCTTTGTTCCCGTATCCCCCGCGCTGCGGAGAATTATAGTTCGTTTGTTGATGATGGGATGATTTCCTCGTAGATCAAAAGGATTGCCCACAGGCCATGCCGATAGGCTCTTGTTCCCGTATACCCCGCGCTGCGGAGAATTATAGTTCGTTTGTTGGTGATGTGATGACTTACTTTCGTAGATCAAAAGGATTGCCCACCGCCATGCCGATAGGCTCTTGTTCCATCCCCCGCGCTGCGGAGAATTATAGTTCGTTTGTTGATGATGTGATGACTTCTTTCGTAGATCAAAAGGATGCCCACCGCCATGCCGATAGGCTCTTGTTCCCATATCCCCCGCGCTGCGGAGAATTAAAGTTCGTTTGTTGATGATGTGATGACTTTCTTTCGTAGATCAAAAGGATTGCCCACCAGCCATGCCGATAGGTTCTGTTTCCTGTATCCCCCGCGCTGCGGAAATTATAGTTCGTTTGTTGGTGATGGTGCTTCCTTCAAACGAATTGCCCACCGGCCATGCCGATAGGCTCTAATCCCGTATCCCCCGCGTTGCGGAGAATTATAGTTCGTTTGTTGATGTGATGACTTACTTTGGTAGATCAAAAGGATGGCCCACGGCCATGCTGATTGGCTTTTGTTCCCGTATCC
Organism: Teleogryllus oceanicus; assembly: GCA_964035755.1. Classification (NCBI taxonomy): domain Eukaryota; kingdom Metazoa; phylum Arthropoda; class Insecta; order Orthoptera; family Gryllidae; genus Teleogryllus; species Teleogryllus oceanicus. The sequence goes on from CAXIVR010000003.1 coordinate 84,639,278, forward strand.
CCGCGCTGCGGAGAATTATAGTTCGTTTGTTGGTGATGTGATGACTTCTTTCGTAGATCAAAAGGATTGCCCACCGGCCATGCCGATAGCTCTTGTTCCGTATCCCCCGCGCTGCGGAGAATTATAGTTCGTTTGTTGGTGATGTGATGACTTACTTTCGTAGATCAAAGGATTGCCTACCCGCCATGCCGATAGGCCTTGTTCCTGCATCCCGCGCTGCGGAGAATTATAGTTCGTTTGTTGGCGATGTGATGACTTTCTTTCGTAGATCAAAAGGATTGCCAACCGGCCATGCCGATAGGCTCTTGTTCCCGTATCCCCCGCGCTGCGGAGAATTATTGTTCGTTTGTTGGTGATGGGATGATTTCCTTTCGTAGACAACGGATGCCCACCGGCCTGCCGATAGGCTCTGTTCCCGTATCCCCCGCGCTGCGGAGAATTATAGTTCGTTTGTTGATGTATGACTTCTTTCGTAGATCAAAGATTGCCCACCGGCCTGCCGATAGGCTCTGTTCCGTTCCCCCGCGTGCGGAGAATTTTGTTCGTTTGTTGGTGATGTATGACTTCCTTCGTAGATCAAAAGGATTGCCCACAGCCATGCTGATTGGCTTTTCTTCCCGTATCCCTCGCGCTGCGGAGAATTATTGTTCGTTTGTTGGTGATGTGATAACTTTCTTTCGTAGATCAAAAGGATTGCCCACCGGCCGTGCCGATAGGTTCTTGTTCCCGTATTCCCCGCGTTGCGGAGAATTATAATTCGTTTGTTGATGAGATGACTTACTTTCGTAGATCAAAAGGATTGCCCACCGGCCATGCCGATAGGCTCTTGTTCCCGTATCCCCCGCGTTGCGGAGATATAGTTCGTTTGTTGGTGATGTGATGACTTCTTTCGTAGATCAAAAGGATTGCCCACCGGCCATGCCGATAGGCTCTTGTTCCCGTATCCCCCGCGCTGCGGAGAATTATAGTTCGTTTGTTGGTGATGGTATGACTTCCTTTGTAGATCAATAGGATTGCCCACCGGCCATGCCGATAGGCTCTTGTTCCCGGATCCACCGCGCTGCGGAGAATTAGAGTTCGTTTGTTGGTGATGTGATGACTTACTTTCGTAGATCAAAAGGATTGACCACCGGCCGTGCCGATAGGTTTTTGTTCCCGTATTCCCCGCGCTGCGGAGAATTATATTTCGTTTGTTGATGATGTGATGACTTCCTTTCGTAGATCAAGGTTTGCCCACCGGCCATGCCGATAGGCTCTTGTTCTTGTATCCCCCGCGCTGCGGAGAATTATAGTTCGTTTGTTGGGATGTGATGACTTCTTTCGTAGATCAAAAGGATGCCCACCGGCCGTGCCGATAGGTTCTTGTTCCCGTATCCCTCGCGTTGCGGAGAATTATAGTTCGTTTGCTGATGTGATGACTTACTTTCGTAGATCAAAAGGATGGCCCACGGCCATGCTGATTGGCTTTTGTTCCCGTATCCCCCGCGCTGCGGAGAATTATAGTTCGTTTGTTGTGATGTGATGACTTTCTTTCGTAGATCAAAAAGATTGCCCACGGCCATGCTGATTGGCTTTTGTTCCCGTATCCTTCGCGCTGCGGAGAATTATAGTTCGTTTGTTGATGATGTGATGACTTTCTTTCGTAGATCGAAAGGATTGCCCACCGGCCATGCCGATAGGCTCCGGTTCCTTATCCCCCGCGTGCGGAGAATTATAGTTCGTTTTTGGTGATGTGATGACTTCCTTTCGTAGATCAAAAGGATTGCCCACCGGCCATGCCGATAGGCTCTTGTTCCCGTATCCCCCGCGCTGCGGAGAATTTTAGTTCGTTTGTTGGTGATATGATGACTTCCTTTCGTAGAACAAAAGAATTGCTCACCGGCCATGCTGATATGCTCCTGTCCTGATATTTCCCGCGATGCGAAGAATTATATTTTGTTCGTCGTATAATTACATTATTTTTGAAGGCTGTGTCCTGCATGTGCGGGGGCTTTGTTTTCGGTCTCCTTTATCATCTGCAGAGTAAAAAATAAAATTTAATTGGATAATTGACGTTAAAATGTATTTGTGTTATGCGAATTTTCAGGTGAAAAACATTTGGAATATTAATTTGTTAATTAATAATTAACAAATACGAGTACAACACACTTGTTTGACGCTATAATAAATCAAATATTTTAACAAACAATTTTTCACAAATACTGCAAAAACATTTGATAGTTACGAACAGTACTGTTTTTTACATTACAAGAACACTTAATAAGTTGCTGTTCCATACCCCACTTATAGAAAGCAAATATTAAATGAAGGTGGTTTTCTAGCCTTGCCGTCACGTGTTTTTAGCTGTTCCGTAAGTAGCGACGCTATAAGAGAATTCGCGCGGTACTTCTAATAGATAAGCGTTCGAAAAAACACGTCAAATATTTGCATTTACTACTCAAAATCGAAATTGTTTCATTACTCTTGTATTGGTCCCGAGTTCCTGGATATGTATCAAAATCTTTTAATTTCTTTAACGTCTTTCAATTTTTGGGCTCATTGGAAATGAGAAATATAGATAATAACATTTTAATACAATAACAATCTCCTTTTTTCTCTATCACCATCTTTCTTCAGAAAAATGTTCGTAATTGCAATTAAGGTAGACAAAACTAAGAAAGAATCCGTAACACCACGTACGTGAACTGGCATCATAGACATCGACTTGCATACAAACCTAGAAAATTTGAACAATTTGTGAAGAACGAACTAAAAATTAACTTTCCTATTTTTGAAGAAACTAATTTAATCCGATAGTTTTTAATTTTCAATTTTCAACAATTTTAATATTTTAAATTTTACTAGTGACAGGTTTCCGATGCAGCTAACAGTAGCAAATATAAGGAAGATTTCCAAATCGCAGACAATATCGCGCAGGCAATATCGCAATTGAAATACCTTTTTTTATCCATCTAGAAATATCCCTAGAAGATATTAAAAAGAATATTAATAAACAAATACAAGAAGATTTTAATCAGCCATGGCGTGAGCAAACCTCGAAATTATACCATACATGAATTTCATATAAATACTCAAATTTTGGAACATAGTATAAAACATTCATAAAATATTTAAAAAAGAAAGAATATACCTCAAGTCTTCACTTTTTGCCGTAAGAAAAAACATCTTTGCCCCCTGGACGGAAGGCTTCAGAAGGCCAAACTCGCCTCACTGTCCCCAATCACCCGGCAACAAACGTCAGTGAACGTTATATACAGACCGACAATCCATATTGTTAGTACATGCGACATTGTTTCGATAAGAAATAAACGAGATTTCTTCATACGTATATGAAGGTATGCAATAGAACATGTTGATAATCCTGATTAACAAGGAGATCAAAGCCTTTATAGGTGGAGTCAAGCAGAAAGTTTTCTGAATGCTTCGAAGGCTCCCGCCAAATTATTGGCACAGAAAAAAAATAGAAGGTTTTCATATTCTAGCCGTTCTCGAAGTATAACTGAAAAGTGTTTCAAAATTTATATGGAGCCCATGACTTTTCCTGTCCCCAAAATAATGTGATAGGCAGACTTCATACGAGACGTGAGATTGCGTTCCTGTGACGAAAATGTTACTTCACCACAGACGTTACAAACAATTTTCACTGTATTTACACATTCACGTAGAATTTTGATTTAAGGAAATGTACATGACACTTTTTTTGCATTAAAATCATAGGTTTTAACCTGTTATTCACTCGGGCAATAATTTACTATAACTAGGGAAAATGGTCGACCTTAGAAAGGGTTTTAATTTGGAACGATTTCTGTACGAGAGTGCTCAAGTAATGCTGTCAGTAATGTTCGTCCAAATTTGTTCCTCCAATAAAAAGTATGGAAAAATTATTTCCCTAAGTCACTGTGATTCAATGGTAAAAGTTCATAGCATTTTCACCCCAACAGTTAATTCCCTTCGCCATCTGTTCAGTTCTCAGATATATGGTTCTATACAACTAGTGTCCGCTCGTGATAAAACAACAGATCAATACAGTTAGGCGTTGTATTCAGAATTTCGATTGAAATAAGATTAAGAAAAGACAAAAGAAACAGTATTCTTATTAACTAAAAATAAACTCTCTTTCAAACAGAAAAAAATGATAAAGTTTCAATTATTAAATTTATTTTATTTATAAGCATTGAAATGTTTGATTTATTACGGAAAATCTAACATAAAACAACTAAAATTAGATACGATAATTTTTAAAATAAATGAAATGCAACATGTTCAAACATTTAATGGTAACGCAATAACTAGTAAATGCAACCTTGAAGCAAAAATGATATGGATGATCGGACGTTGACTGTGGCACGGTTTTTTTGGTTCTCTTTAGCGATTCATTATTGTCAAGGAACGAAAGAATCAATAGATTAACTCAATCACCTTTATTACGAGTGTATTAAAAGCAAGTTGTAAGCAATATTTTATCAACAAATAATGCAGTATCATACAGAGCATTTTGAGATAGTCCTGCGTAATTTACACACATTTAACCACTGTAAATGCTCAACTTTGTCAAGTAAATTATGAAAACAATTACCAAAAAAAAAAAAGAAATAAAATACCTGGGGCTGCTGGCTTTTCGGTTCAAGAGCCGATGCCATTGTGACCCCTGGCCACCGCCTCTCAAGACTCCCTCGCCTCACCACCCATCACCCGGCACCGCGCCCCTCGCTGACTACAGGGCAACAATACACGCAATTGTTTCCTTTCGTTCTACTGTTGCATCGGGAGCGGTAGCTACGGGAGTTCCTAGATTTGAGTCCTGGCGGCGGCAGGATTTTCGACACTAGCTTTTCAGCTAGATCGAATTTAGTCGCTATTTGGGGGAGCATTCTAGCGGCTGGCTGCTCTGATCGGTAGTTTTCCGTGGTTTCGCCGATCAACACCAGGCGAATGCCGGAGCAAAACCCTACCAAACGGCCCACGGGCCGTGCGCGATCTTTCCTTCCTCTTCCTTATCCTGCCCTATCCTCTCCCATTACACAGACACACTTACACCAACAGGCGCTACACTACCACATATTCCGGGAGACCGGTCGGGAGCTTAAAGCTTGTCCCGGCTGGGGCGGTGCCCCGCTGGTGGGAGAGTCCTGGTTAGGGGGAAACCCCACTAGCCGACGGTGTGTCGGCGCCGGATCTCGCCATCCAGCGGGGGAAGATCGTCGCCATCTCCCGAGAAAAAAATGCACTACACTTACGGGACTAATGATCTTAGCTGTTGGCGCGCGCGGAATCACCAACCAACCAACCAACCAACCAACCAACCAACCAACCAACCAACCAACCAATCAACCTTCTACTGTTGCACTTTCACTCTGCCCTCACCTTTTCGGTAAATTCTTTACAATGAAACATGTTTTGTCGGTTTTGGGAGGAGAACTTTTTTCCAATGATACATTTTCCAAATATTTCGAATTCTCCCTAATATTGTTTATATTGCATTAAAATTCACGCATACATTAATGAGAGCAGTTCTTCCTCAAGTACTACTATCATTTGCATTTCTTTCAAAAACGCCGATTATCCGTTTTTTAAAAATTAGTTTCGCTTTTTCAGTTAACATATTGTGAGTAAAAATTAAAGAAAAGTTTAAAATGTTTACTGATTTATTTTAGATTTTTACTCATTAAACACGTTGCTTTTTCTAGGCTATAGAAACTTAAAGGGTTCATTTTTTTATTTTGAATGTTTATTATTTTATGAGTTTAGGTTATGTCTAGTTTATAAATTTTCAAAAATAAAAGCTAGAATATCATTATAAATTTAAAGTTATTTTCTACAACTTGTATAAGATGTCATAATATTAAAATAGTAGAATATAGTAATTAAGTTAAGTTATACATTTATCAGTGTTATGAGTACTATATAGTGATATAACTCATAAACAAGTTGAAATCCGAATACAGATGGAAATAAGCATTTTTGCCAAGAATTGATAAGAAAATATTCGCAAACATATATGCCAAACAAATCACCCATAATATTTGACAACGCTGCGCAAGCAACAGTGCGTTGCTCGCTTCTGTATACTTCGCTGCAAATACTGCAACAGTCAAGTTTACTCCTATTTGTTTCATGTGTAAAAGTAAGAAATGATTGCTATTTCGGACTTCGAACATCGCTGGTGCATTGTTTGAATTGGTTGGGTTGGACGTTTTCAAGAATTAGCTGAGGTGTTAGTAGCGCAGAAATTGCAATATTTCTACATTACGTAGCTGTTGCCAATAAATCGAGAAAGTATGTGCTGTTGTAGCACCGCTAGTTTCCTTTGGTGCAGTTACTTTCTTTCGTAGCGCACGACTGCACAAAGAATTTAAATTTCTACAAAAAAATATGCGAACGCTCTTTTCCGTAATATTGCCATTTTTCCGACAAACAGACCGAGTAGCATCGGAGACGCTCCTCCCACCGTCCTTTGAAATCCCTCACATTCCTGTCTGCGTTGGACTCCAATACTCAGAGGGGTCCTCTCTCTGGGGCGTATTGCGCGGTGCGCAACGAACCGGGACAAAAGCTAATGAATTATTTGGCATCGCAAAGAGCGCGCTGGCCATCCGCGAGCGCCAGCGCCGTCTGCGGAGAATGGAGTCCCACGTCTCCTGCTTGTCGCTGCTTTCGCTCGGGGCACCCACCCGAGTGCAGCTCAGACACAGCATTGCCGTTCACTGTGCAGAGTCTCTGACCGGGAGAGCCCGGGGCTCCAGCACCCCGATGGCGGATTTGGCACATTTTCAAAATTTCACAGAAATCGTTTTGGCAATCGTGATCGTTTGCTTATACGGAATGGGCATGAACAACACCTTCGAAAATATGTCGTAGCGGTTGATTAAATGTAAATAAACTATTCCATGCATACTGTCTTCCTCACATAACCAATTTAACAAAAGTCATCATGATTAGTAAGTTTAATATTCCTATCTCGCAATTAGATTGGTTTGTGACGAGACCTGTATGTTCGGCACGCATCATCACACCTGTTGCTTGATACCCGACCCCGAATCACGCTTGCCATAATGACGCCACCTGCAATGCGGAGATCGCCGTAAATGCAGTGGATGGAGGGGAAGTCGTAAGCAAGTAGAATTGCACCAACGCAATTGGTGCACCCGCACAGCGGGTGCCGGAGAGGCTGATGAATATACACTAGCACAAGTGAAGCATAGAGTCGGTACATTAAATACTGTTTTACACTATGGTGTTGATGTTGTTGGTCTGATCTCACGTCTTATACAAGAAAGATAAAGTTAAACAATATATTATTATTATTATTATTATTATTATTATTATTATTATTATAATTATTATTTTCAAATTGTGGAAGCTAATAATTATTTCTCATTTGACTCGATATGAAATATTACATCATGATATATCGTGCTCAATGTGAATCACATATGAGCGGTTACAGTACACTAACATTTTGGGAGATCGGTCGAGACCGTAGGACTGGTCCCGGCTGCGGCGGTGTCCCAATTGGGGGAGATGATTTCTGGAGAGGAAAATCGCCCGCAAGCTCACCTGTACGTCGACGCCGAATCTCTCCATCGAGAAAGGGAGGAACTAAACTTCATTACACCAACGGGACTAATTACCATACCAATTACTGTGCCCGTGAACATAAATGAATCGAACCAGATCGCACAACACTACGTGGTGCAAAGAGATGAGTTGCCAGGCGGCGGCTCTTGAGTTCTAGTGGACTTAGTAAGTTCTTTTGAGCTCGGAAAGAAAGGCGGATTGACGTATACAACTCATATAGTAAGAAAACATTTTTCTAGGAAATTTCAAAATGTGATCATTTGCTTTCTGTGAGGATGTATAGCTAGGTTACGTTCTGAAAACTTGTATGTTGAAATGTTGATCTTCGTACTTGTTATATGAAGTATTTCGTTCTTATTGCGGATAAAGTTTCAGTAATACACTGGTTTACATTTCAACGTAGAGCATTCATTTCACTCAAAAGTCAGAATCTTCAAACAACAAGTGAAGAGCCCTTGTACAAAGTTCCCCCTAAATGAATATATTTGATTTAACGACACGAATATAATATCACAATAAAAACACCCAATTCATTAATATGCTGCAGATCTGACGTACAACGCAGGTATTGATTAACGGAAAGAGAGGTAAATGTTCATAGTGCATCCACCTTGATTTGCCGCCTTCTGTGACTTCTAAATGGAATATTGCAGAATCTATTTTCATCTTCGTGCAACTTAAAATTATCGCTAGTTAGATATTTAAACAAGAAATAATATTGTCGTATAGAAACATAAACCATTTCTCAAATTAAGTGTATTTTGCCGCCCAGTAAGTCGCGGTGTAAAGTCCGGGGACTAAACGACTCAAGTGTCGATACGTTGCAGATACTGTTCCATCGCGCGGAGAGTGTCCGCCGGCCAGCTAGGCCAACCGACTGCGGAAGCGGAAAGGGGAAGGAGAGAGGAGGTGTGTAAAAATACGGGGTGAGTCGACACGCCTTGATGACAAGGGGGAGAAAAAGAGGGTAAGGCGAGACGGGGCAGGGAGGATGAATAGAGAGCGGTCAGTTGAGGGGAAAGGGCGGCAGGGAGGCAGGGCGGGGGACAGGCAGGAGGGAAGGGCCGGGGGGCCGGGCGGGTCGGTCGAGGTTGGATGTCGCGGGCGAAGCAAGGAAGGCGATGAGGGTCGAGGCGGTGCGGGAGGCGTGGTGAGACGGGAGGACACCAGTTGAAGCAAAGGGGAACGAGAGGGAAGTGGCGTGTTCAGATGGAAGAGGCGAGATGAGTCGACGGTGGCGAGAGAAGTGAGGTGGGGAGGGGAAAAAGAGTGGAGCGACATGAGCAAGTGTCGGACCGGCAGAAGGGAATCTCAAAGGGGTGGGGGATTGGACAGGGAGGGGCGTGGTGGGGCGTGGTGTGCGGTAGGGCGTGGTAAGACGAGGCGGAACAAAACGAAACGGTGCCAGGAAGACGAGGCGGGAATGGACAGGCGAGACGCGTCTGGACGAGTAAGGGCGGAGTGCGGCGACGACACCGAGAGCCAGGGCGGACTTGGAGGCCAGGGGCGGGATGGAAAGGGGCGGGGTCGACCGGCCGAGGCGCCGACGCTCGCGAAGGAAGCGGAGAAATATCTCCCAAGATGGAGCACCACAATAAGTTATCGACGCCGTAAAAGAGAGACTGGAACGGATACAGCGCAACGACGGGGAGATAATGCGCGCGCGGCCATTCATTGCAGCGCTGCGCTTCGGAATAACGCGCGCCAAGACGGATCGCGCGCGCGCCGTCCCCCCACCCACTCCCCCGCGCCACTGCACTCCGCACGGCGCCGTCGGTGGACGCCTCCGGACGGGGCGGCCAGCGCCAACTGCGCTCGAAAGGAATTACGCTACGACTGAGAAGGAGGCCTTCGAATTTAACATTTGGCCCAGTGGTTTATTGGTTGGTGATTCAAGGCACGTCAACAGATAAGGTCATTATTCCCCAAAATGTAGCGCAGGTTTTCCTCGGGAGATGGCGGTGATCATCCCCCGCTGCGAATCTGGATAATTCTCGAAATACCTGGTTGATGATCACATCAACCAAACCAGGTGGATAAACTTTGCAGTAAGAACTGCGTTGAAACATACTTCGTTCTTTAATTGGGTGAAGTTTGCATCAGCCAACACGAGGTAGTAAGGTTATGTGAAGTACGTGATTACGTAGGCTTCCGCGGCCGGAGTATGTCTCTTGGCTGTCCGGGACAAGCCGCGTCGATCTGCTCGTAGCTGACGTTTCGGCCAACATATTGTGGCCTTCCTCAGAGCGTACTGCAGCGTGAGCAGTACGCTCTGAGGAAGGCCACAATATGTTGGCCGAAATGTCAGCTACGAGCAGATCGACGCGGCGTGTCCCGGACAGCCAAGAGACATGTGAAGTACGTTACCAGGAATAGCAGATGTGCGGGAAACGGAGAAGTTTCTAAGCCTATTGAGAGACAGGGTTTCACTATAACAGTCGTCAATTTCTAAGTCAAACCACAGCTATTTATACATCAGCTGACACTTCGCTTCGCAGTTCCAAGTTTGCGATGAGGCTCCGACCTTTGTGGTTGATATAAAACCATCTTGAAACGCATTTTTTAGCCTTAGAACGCCTTTCGAACATAGAAGAAGCATCACTCTCTGACTATCACCGTATTTTATCACCGTATTTTATTTTTATTTATCACCGCACCCTCTGGTCGATACTAACATTAGCTGGGTTATTCAGTAAAATTGATCCGTTAGTACGAACATTAGCTGGGTTCAGTCAAATTGATCGATTCACCGACATTCCCTCGAGTTTATGCAAATCATCTAGCTGATGAGTAAATTACCTGTTAGACATTAGTCTTATTGCAGTTTTTTGCATGGCCATGGAGACAGTTGTGTAATCGCGGAAACAATACAAATTCAGATGTATTGGCGGAATACATGATTTTGATTATTGATGTAGAAAATGCGTAATAAACCTCGTGACTGGAACCTACCTATTACACTTTATTGAGAACTAAATTTAAAAAATCTGAGTAAGCCTAAAATAACCCATAAAAATATGGCCAATTATTCATCCTGTACTAGCCACAGTCACAGATAATTTTATCGAGTCTGAAAGAGATGGGGCTGGTACCTCCGAAAGCTCTCGTTTTAAAATTGGACGCTAGATTCGAAACTCTATTAGCGTGCCAATTATTTTCTTCTCTTATTCTCTCTCAAATATGGCCAATTATTTAGAAAATGCCCACATAGGGTGCCATCTATGCACTTCCCCTAGCCAGTCTACTTTCCATTACTGTGTCGTGCGTCAATGCTGATGTCACAAAGCAACGAGAAATGTGAGATAGTCAATCCTATAATTTATAATAACAATTTTTTTGTTGCGGCAGAACCGAAAGAGCGATGCGGGATTATAATAGACGAGTTCCTTATTGGTTTGAACCACAGAAGAGCGTCTTCGCCGAGACTTTTGGATGGTAGCAAGAAAAAGCACATCAAACGCACCTTTCTAGACACAGAAGAAGTAAAATATCCTCCTGACAAAGACGCTGCAGAAAATCCATCAACTGAACAAGAATTAGTGCCCGGTTGAATGTTGCGAAGAAAACAGGACGGAAAACGTATCACAATGAAGGTTTGTATCATTCCAGATCTTGAAATGTGTAAAATGTACAATAATGCATACAGAATGAGATCTGTGCTTCAAAGAATTCTAACAAACAATTAGCACAGTTCAATTACTTGTTCATTTGAGGGTGTAGGGTTTCGCGTCAGGAGTCGATAACTACTTGGCTTTCCGGGAGACGCCGTGACCTCCACTCAGGTGACGTTCCGGTCATCATTCTAATACCTTCGTCTCAGAAGGCCGTGGAATGGTGGTCGAAACCTGGGGCTAAGACGCGGCATTTTCCGGGCAGCCAAACAGTTACTTGTTCATTCCTTTGCTATTCTTTCTTTGAAATCGAACACACTTATATCTTTAGTAACAAACAAAAAATGTTCATGGAACTGAAATGTTTTTGATGTTTTCACGTTTATTTATTCATTTTTTAGACCTACATTTTTCCTACTTATTATAACTCAATCACTCAAAAATATAACGGTAGTTAATTGCTGAAACATCTCTAAAGAGCTTAATTTAAGTTTCATTGTTTCCTCCTCGACAAACTGAATTCAATTATGTACTACATTATACATATAATATATAATAAACTATGCTACTACTATACTAAAAATCACTTTGTAAATAAAATTAATATCACATCAGAGAAGGCCAATAAATCGCAGTTCAGATTAAAGCGGTTGAAGGCAAAGTCTTTTGTACAGGTTTTTTCTTCTATAGACGCTATTTTTCGAGACGGGATGGAATGACATCCATTGTTATACCATAACCCTCTTTTTTTCAATATTACGCTTACAAATGACCAATAAATAGCTCAGGCTTTAGATGAAATTAGATTGGTACATCGATTTTATTCCATACGAAACAGCAAAAGTGCGCAGCAAACGGTGCAGAGCGTTACACAATGGAAGAGACCAATACCTCATTCGATAAATGTTCGGTTGGCTCTTTATTCTGATTGACAGTATCTGTTCAGTAACTGACCGTATCGTATTTTAGCAGATTATTGTGGGAAATAATATTCTAAGTGCATGTGATTGCACGATTGAAGGATAATTAAAGGAAGAACAAAACCAAGAAAACAAAGAATTCAACAATCATAGTGACAAAGTAAAAAGTAATTTACCAGAAACGAACCAAATTTCCATTGTAATTTCCTATTAGTTCAATAATGATAAACCGTGAATAGTTCTTTTCCAGTTATTATTATTATTATTATTATTATTATTATTATTATTATTATTATTATTATTATTATTATACTTCAACTTCTGAATATGTTGTCAATATCTGGCTAAACATGTAATTTTAAAGCAAAATGTAAAAATAACCTACAGGTCAAATCAGATAACAAAAATATAATCCCTATACAGTATTTGAGTAAATTCTGAGTGTGCAGAGGTTCGGATGTGCGGTTCCGTCACTGTCGGCTAGACCACTTCCTGTGCCTCAATGGGGACATACGAGGTGTCATTCAACGCGTCTTGATCTCCTGCTGGGGAACTGATAATTTGTTTTCGGATCCGACCAGAAGACTCAAAGAAATTTCCTAAAACGTGCTTTTGCGTGTTTAAGCGTTGCAATCTTAGTGGGTAGATGTAGAATTAAACCAATACTGCCTAAATAGGTCTATGTAGGTAGCATTGATTAAGTGCCAGTAAAGAATTAGAGGACAACAATATTTTTGTGTTAAGTAACTCAGGGGGAGCCAATGTAGTTATGGAGGCTTTTGCGTCAGAATAACTATTCGGATTATTCATCTGCTATTTTTTACGGTCATTATAATTTTGAAATTTCAACATTAGCAGCTCAACCCCCCGTGTAGAGGTAAGATATAAAGCCATTGGGTGTTGAGAATTTTTGAACGAAAGTATAACATTAACAGCTCGTAAAATTCATTGGTAAGTCTAAAACCAGGTATTGTAAGAAGATATTTGAACAAAGCAAATGAAACAAAATGAAAGAGATGAAGAACGAAAGAAAGTTTCAGGACATGAAAATACTTTTAAAATACTTAACGGTCGACAACTCCACATTCAACTAGTTAATTAAGTAAATTTTCTCGGATAATAGAAGATAGTATCATTTAGTGCAAGTTCGAAGAGAATGAAAATTGAAAATTGAAAATTGCAAAAAAGCGAAATTTATAAAATGCAAAAGAGTGATATTTACTACTATACATCATGAAGAACAATAGTTACTTTAAAAATTAAGCAGGACTTGAAGAACTACAACTTCAACCATACACTTATTAAAACTCTTGGAACGGAGTGCGGGAATAGCTCGTTGTGAGCATCATCTGCATAGCCAGAGCGCACGTGCTGCGTGTTGCCGAAGGAGGCGAGTGGAGTCCCTCGCGCGGTCGGGGGAGGCGCCGAGCAGATGCCTGCGCGCATCGCTATGCAGGAGGCGCGCGTCTGATCCCGTCCTCAGCCTGCTCCTCCGCCCGGGCGGACGCGCGGCGCACAGGCAACGGGGGCGGGGCCGCAGGGAGACAGCGCGAGGCGCGATGAGGCCGAGGGACGAGACAGACGACAGAGGGCGGGAGAGAGCGAGCGAGAGAGGAGAGGTGATAGAGGCAGAGGCGTGGAGCGAGAGCGAGTGCAGAGGCGTAGAGAGGAAGCTAGCGAGGAGAGAGCAGAGCGAGGAGCGAGAGGAGCGAGCGAGAGAGAGGAGAGAGCGAGAGCGAGGAGAGAGGAGAGCGAGGAGAAGAGCGAGCGAGGAGAGAGAGCGAGCGAGAAGAGCGAGGAGGAGAGAGAGAGAGCGAGCGAGGAGGAGAGAGAAGCGAGCGAGGAGAGAGGCGAGCGAGGGAGAGAGGAGGAGAGGAGCGAGCGAGAAGAGGAGCGAGGAGAGAGAGGAGGAGAGAGAGAGCGAGCGAGGGAGAAGGAGCAGAGGAGCGAGGAGAGAGAGAGAGAGGAGAGAGAGAGCGGAGGGAGGAGCGAGGAGGCGAGAGGGCAGCCGGACATCATAGGGCAACGTCCCTCGCTCCCTAGCTGTCGTCGGCAAGAAGACTTCATTCCGCTTTGCTACGAATGCACGAGTGCATCTCTTACATTCCATATTGCTCTCTGGAGTTCCGATATACACAAAAACATTTCATTAAAGGTTTCTTAATATATCTTTCATTCCGTCTAGCTCCTCTCTCTCTCTTGCGCGAGCACCCGCCGGCGAAAGGGTTATTATTCTCCTACTGTTTTCAAGATTTCAAGATAACTGCGTCTTCCATTTGACAAAAAATGTAGAATAAGGCCAGGTAACTTTTCCCGAATGAAGGTACTTAATAATTCTTTCATTAATGGGGAGAAAAAGACATAGAAATTCATAGTAAACTCAAAAGCTTAAAATTATCTACATAAATGAGACCAGATCTAAAACAGTGATATTTCGAATGCAAAAATATGATTTATATCAATTAACTGCTACGCTCATTATACAACTGCTACGCTCAGTCCAGTAAGAGTAGTGCATGTTTTTTTCATCGGGGGGTGATCTTCCCCCGCTGGATGGCGAGATCCGGCGCTGACCTGCCATCGACTAGTGGGGTTTCCCCCTAACCAGGACTCTCCCACCAGCGGGGCACCGTCCCAGCCGGGACAAGCTCTAAGCTCCCTCCTGGACTCCCGGCGTATGTGGCAGTGTAGAAAGTGAGTAAGAGGCGAAGATAGGACAAGTAAGAGGAAGGAAAGATCGCGCGCGGTGCTGTTATTAGGGTACATTCTTCGGTGTTCTTCGGCATTCTTCTGGTGTTGATAAGAGAACAACGGAAAACTACCGACTACAGAAGCCTGCCACTAGAATTCTTCTGAAAACGAATTCGACCTAGCTATGTAGCTAGTGTCAAAAATCCTGCCACAGTCGGGACTTCGACCTCGAGTACGACCTCCTGGTCAGAAGCACTGTAGTGACATCAATTGATGCCCTCCAAGCAAGACGGAGCAAGTGGCGAGAGATGTCCAAGTCCTAAAGAAACAGGCGCGTGGACCCCCAATGGAATGGACTGCGATGAACCGCGGCGTGACTGTGCTGGTGAGTGGTGAGTGGTTGTCACGTTCGGCGAGGGTGGCCGTGGGCGTTGGGGCCGGTGGGAGATCGTAGGCGGCGAGGGCGGCGAGGGCGGCGAGGGCGGCGAGGGCGGCGAGGGCGGCGAGGGCGGGGGGGCGAGGGGGCGAGGGCGGCGAGGGCGGCGAGGGCGGCCGACCGGAATTCCAATAGGCGGAAAGCGAAGCGATGGGGTAGCAGGCGGAAACAGCGGAGGGCAGCTTACTACGTATCTCCATTTTCCGATATTGAATGCGCTGCCCAAACTCTGTCCCTTCGTCAGAATTTTTACAAAAATATTTTTGCGTTCCAACTACATTACTCAATTTCGAGTCCGAACGTTCACTGTTTGAATAGCATCGGGAGTCGTTAAAAACTGAAATATAGGTTAGGGATCATCAGAAATAGTTATTTACGTAACAGGGCACAGAAAGTTGGCGTTTCACTTACGGATGTTGACAAACGAGATGACAATAGGAGACAATGTTTATGACTGAAAATAACAGTACGTTTTCTCTATCAATTGTTTAAAAAAACTAATTGAATTCTCATCTATTATTGTAAGTATTTTACGCATTGGGTTCCTTAGTTGGAACTTCTAATATAAATATATGTGCCTTTGAGATGATCGAGTATTGTATTCAAATATTTTATCACATAGTTTTTCTCCCGTTGTCCTACCGAAAACTTGGCGACTGAACGGATAACTTGAACCTCCATTCGAGTGGCTAATATGTGTGCCTTGGTATCTGAGGGAGACCCACGCCAAGAAACAACGTTTGCGACTTCAGTGCATGCGTACACGTCAATCAGTTAACGAACTCCGATACAGACATTTCAATTAAAAATAAAATATTTCGAAGAAAGTATAAACAATGACAAAACAATGTATTTTTAGCAACCAGAAGAAAGAGTACTAAAATATGTCTCTATGTTTTCAACAATTGTCGGTTTATAATTGTCACTCTGAATTTATTTGTGGAAGAATATTCAATGGATTTTCGATATTATTAGTTGTCTAATTTAGAAGTAAAGCATTTACTAAAAACATGACAACGAGGAATCTTGTGTAAAATTCCCTAATCAAATTGATTTGAAACTCAATAGTCCTGTGCCTTAAACTCAGAATACAATATGTTTCAACATTAACGAAATTACATTTTTAAATTGTTAATTCGTATAATATTATTCTCTTGTATTAATTTGAGTAGGAAATATCCGAGTGGTGGATCTGAGAGGAGACCTGAAGCAGAAAAGCTCTACCGGAACAACGTTGCCAGGTGGTCTTAAGCATTTACCACTAGACAGCGCTGCAAAAAAACACCAAAACCTAAAACAATTCACAAAAAATGATGTCATGTTTAAAATAAATGAGGAGGTACGGAGATTATGGAAAATTAAAAAAACATTATTAATTGTATATATTGATATTTATATTATACAGTTAACACCTACATTTTAAATAAATAATTGTGACTATACTTATTTTTATATATGTAATAATGTACTACATAATTGTATAAGTTTTTTAAAATAAGTTTCACACTGTGTACAAATTACGAAGCGTGAGAGTTACCTTTGTCTCCCTCATCATAATGACTGAAAAGCAATAATGATACATGGTTTCCTTGAAGTAAAATCGTTGTTTATATTACTTATTTATTGCCGTGATTTGTTCCTTTTCATCAAATGTGTTGCCCTCATTTACCAATCTTTGACTGAGACAAAAATAATGTTCCACTTTTAAACGAGGGAATTCATTAAAATGATCGTACACGCATATAAGTGTTTTTTACTACGCTTAGTTATATTTGAATAGATATACCCGCAATAATCATAGAAAACGTTTTTTGTGTTTTGTGATTCACAAAAGACATTTTTAAAAGAACTCAACGAAAACCTCAAACAAAACACACAAATAAATTTGCCCCCTGAACATCCACTAAAGATAAAAACACACCTAAATTTAGGGGGTAACCCGGTGAGGAGTTCCGTTTCGCGTAAAGGTGGGGGAGGACCGTGAAGAAAAGATGGCTGCCTGGAAGCTGGCTGAAGCGAGCGCAGCGAGGCGCGGGGCGGGGCAGCGACACTCGATGGAAGGCGTATCAAGCAGCTTCAGAGGTGGGCGGAGAAGGGGGATGGGAAGAGGAGGGGGAGAGAAGGAAAGGGGAGGGTGGGGGAAGATGCCCGGGGACTAGCGCTGCGAAAGCCCTGGCGTCGGGAGGGGGCGGGGCGCAGAAGAGACGGATGCGGGAGCGCCTCGACGACGCACAGTCGGCTGATGCAGTCCTGCTGGGGCGGTTCCTCACTGGTGGAAGATACCTGGTTGGGGAAAACCTCCGTAGCCGACGGTAGGTCGGCGCCGGATCACGCCATACAGCGGGGGAAGATCAACGCCGCCTCCCGATGAAAAAACATGCACTACACTTACGAAACTAAATGACCTCAGTAGTAGATGCACCCGGAATCACTAACAACCAACCAACAAACAAACAAACAACCTTAAGCGCCTCGACTTAAGTGTAATGTCTTATGTAACTCTTTCCAATCAATAAATAGCGAACGGAAAAATTAGTTTCCATGAAGGAATGGTAATAGAAATGATCAAAAATTATTTGTCATTAAAAAAAACAGAAACTCAGTGTCCAGATTCCGTTTATTTGCTTTACCTTATGACTAGATCACTGAAATAAATTGTTCATGCTGACGAGCTTTTTACGGGAATAATCATATTAATAAGTTTTCTTTTCCACACATTGTGAATGTGAATTTTGTGTGAAGAGTATGTGAATTTTGAGGGCGTAGGCTTCCGCAGCCGGAGTCAGTAATTACTGGTGCGCCTCCCGAACAGACAAGTAATTAAAGTGAATTTTTCCCTTGGAGAGTTTGATTGCTTCGAGGCTTTTGTTCCAGTTGCGATGTGAGGGACTTGGTGCTTTCATTGACCCCACATACAAGGAGCGCCAAACATGTATATTCGTGTTATGTTACGTGACCTAAAAAAATTCCGACTTTTTTACATAAGCATTTAACTTGTCACTCTTCATTTTCCAAAATGAATTGTGTTTTCAGTTTAGTGGTGTTTCTAGACACTTCACCAGTTACGGTCATTAGTCCCGGAAGTGTAGTTTGTCATATCCCGAAAGGCTGATTGTTCCTCCCCTGTTGTATCATAATACACGTCGGTCTCCTGAGGGTTTTTTTCCAGACGGTAAATCCTCGAACGAGGCACGGCTCCAGCCGAGGAGTTCTAAACTGCGGTAGTCTTGAGATACGAGGGTAATCCAGTGCACGTAACTGTAGGTTTGAGCGTCTGTAACAGAAAAGGTGGAGGGCAATAATGAAGAAGGACTCATCACACGCGGTTGTTTATTAAAGAGCGGCCCCGCTATTCGCCTGGCATTGATCGAAGAACTCGCGGTAACCCACGAATATGAGCAGCCGTCCGCTAGACTTCCTCAGCAAACAGTGGTAGTATACGACCCAGTTCGTTCGTAGCTGTCGACATGAGGTCACCGTCAGGACTCGAGTCCCAGCAGCTCGCGGTGAATGAAGCCGCAGACGCAACAGATGTTTCCAATAAAGCATTTGCAGTCGGGTGGTGAGTTTTAGGGTCACCACGGGTAGCTCACTGGTCATCGTGCTCGCTTTCCATGAAACGATCCCGAAATCGTTTTCCGGTCGGGGCAGATTATAATGAGCGCTTTGCAGTGAATGTCGCAGTATCTGTTGCTGAGTAACTATGAGAAAGCTAACTGCTGAGTTTGGGAAGACCATAATGCGGCATAGGGATATATCTATCCATCTATCTATCTATCTATCTATCTATCTATCTATCTATCTATCTATCTATCTATCTATCTATCTATCTATCTATCTATCTATCTAACTATATATTACATTGATTTATTTAACGTGGCGCCTCAAGACCACGAGCTGGATGAAGAGGGGAACACTGTCATCCAATCGTGATCTTCATTACGATTAAAATTTTTGGTATTGGAGCTACCGATTGGATGACAATGTCCCGTCTCCTTCCAGCTCGTGACCTTGAAGCATCATATAAATCAAACTATAACCACAGGTACCCCTTAACCCAAGGCCAGAAGGCCGGGACGGCGGTGGTAGGCCATAGCCCCATCTAGGTTGATTGACTGATTTTTTCGTGCTTCCGGGCGCGTCAACTGCTGTGGTCATTAGTCCCGTTAGTGCAGTGCACGTTTTTTCTCGGGAGAATGCGGTGATCTTCCCCCACTAGATGGCGAGATCCGGCGCCGACCTACCGTCGGCTAGTGGGGTTTCCCTCTACCAGGACTCTCCCACCAGCGGGGCACCGCCCCAGCCGGGACAAGCTCTAAGCTCCCGACCGGTGTCCCGGAATATGTGGTAGTGTAGTGGATGTTAATGGAAGTGCGTGTCTAAGAGGAGAGGAGAGGACAAGGCAGAGGAAGGACAGATCGCGCGCGGTCCGTGGCCCGTTTTGTAGGGTACTGCTCCGGCATTCGCTTGGTGTTGATCGGAGAATTCTCCTCCAGACAGCGACTGAATTCGACCTAGCTGAACGGCTAGTGTCGAAAATCCTGCCGCCGTGGGGAGTGTAAACTAGGACCTCCCGGACAGAGGCGCTGCAGTGACATCAGCTGATGCACTGAACTACCGCTCCCGGTCCTCATCTAGGCTGTTGTGCCTGAACAGAGAGGTGAGTTTTAGTGCAACGTGTATCTGTTTGCCGCTGCGCGCAGGCTACTTGGGCCCAGTGTGTGGCGCAGGCGACAGATTTCGCCGCGACCTCCGCGCGCGCGCGCTACAAATCCGTTTATTTGTTGCGCTTTACGACGCGCGCTCTCCGGCTTTGCACCCCGCCCCGCCCCCTGCTGTTTCAAGGCGCGTCGATCGGGGCGCGGATAAGCGGCGACCGCCTCGCCTCGTCGCGCCTTCCTCTCCACCCCCCCCCCCGAGCGCTCCGCTGGCTATTTATAGGGCGGTGGCTCCAGGGGCAGCAGCACCGGCCCCAGGGAGGGCGGCGAAGCAGCTGTCGATTGTGCCTCGTGAGGCAAAAAGGGCGAAGCCACGAAGGGCGGCGACAGCGCCCGCCGGTTTCACGGAACAGCTCACTACCGCCGGCCGGTGAAACGGACCCACTTATCAAGCTTGCAATTCGCCTTTTATGACCACGAGACTGTTTCTCTGACTTCCTCTTTCTCCCTGACTCTCGCTCCCTCCCTCCTCTCTCTCTCTCTCCCTGACTCTCTCTCCTAACTCCCCCTCTCTCCCTGACCCCTCTCTCTCTCTCTCTCTCTCTCTCTCTCTCTCTCTCTCTCTCTCTCTCTGACTCTTATTAACACAAGGGCAAGTGTTGCTATGTGATCAACCCTTCTGAATCTTTAACCTCTGAGAAACGTGTGCTGGAGATGTTCAACCTCTTAGAAGGCTCATTGACTTTCATCACTAGGATGTCGAAACATTCTAGTACGCTGACTACATCTAGGGTACAACTGTTAATTCAGTGACAGTATCAACAGCTCATTACAAAAAATTCACATACAATACATGTACATTATTTTACAACACTTTGCCAGATGACATTAAACGATTAAATTCATTAGAAAACTTTAAATCCCAAGTGAAATCGTTTCTGCTGCATAACTGTTTCTATACAATTAGAGACAATACTGAGCATCACAAGAAAAGTAACATTAATTTTAACAATGATACATAATGCATTATTTACCATTTGGACTGTATAAATGAGTATAAACAACCTGTAACAACTATTGTACTACAGCTTCCGGGTCAATGACCCCCATCTCGATCAGGTTTTTCGTCCAGTTTCCCTGATCCATTGAGCAAATGCTGAGATGACCCCTTGTTTTACTTCTGGACATAAATGTAACTTCATTTTCTGTGCACGTCTTCTAGAATTCAGTGGGAAATACAATTATTCAAATTATCGTTTCCATGTTGTCGCGCCAGGAAGTATTATTCTGAAGGACAACATGGATACGAACCAAAATTTATTGCCTTTTATCCTTGAAAATAGATTTTATTACATGGGAGGTTTTTGTCTTTTTTTGTCCCTTTCAAAATTCAAAATTTAAGTAGTATATGATTTAGTGTAGGGATCACAGAATTTTGAAAATGAGCACACAATTCACTTTTCCCCATAGCACGTCATACGCAGTTTTAACTGTTTTTGACGTAAAATAAATAAATAAATAAATAAATAGAATTTCGAATGTTATCAACAAATTGTTCAATTTATGAAAAAATGTCTGATGCAAAAAAGCCTGAAAAAATTTTATGAAATGTATACAATTAATAAAATTCTCCAAGGAAAAATTTAAAAAAAAAAATCTGAAATACTGTCGACCTGACGGTATTTCAGTACACAAGAAAATTAATCAAGAGAACATAAATTTCTACAGCTTCTTTTTTTTCAAAAGCAGCAACCAAAGTAAATTTTTTAGTACTTGTAATTGTAAAAATTTCACGACTGTATAAGAAAATGACAACAAAATATTTTTAAAATGAAATGAAATGCAATGACCGTTTTATCATACTAAATAGAAAGTCAATTAAAATACATTCACGAACCAAAATTATTTTATTTTCAAATTTGAGTCTGAAAAGCATCTCTAACACAAACTACATTGCTACAAAAACGACAGTGCAAGGATTGCAATTGTCGTAGGGAAAGCGTCTTGCACCACGTGCGGCGAGAGGGGTAGTACGGTAGGGAAAGGAGGCTCCCTCCAGGCCAATCCCCGTTCTCCTTTAGGCATACGGGCAGATGAGTGGGAGCAATGAAAACAGGGATGGCCCAGGTCATTGCCAACAGCACTTTTATTGGGCGGTGTTACTTTCACGGGCATCGGCATTCACACTCTGGGAGGACGTCTCTACAGCTGCCATGAGTTGGTGATATTCGGAGCGCACGGCGGACGGAACGAGAGGGCGGGGAGCCACTTTCAGGACTGCCGAGGATCGGACTGAAGCAGGGAGGTGGAGCAGCGTCGGCAGGGCCAGTATGAGCCGATCTGAACCCAAGGCGGGGTGGAAGGATGACGGCAGAGACAGTTTGGGCCGATCTGAACTCAAGGCGAGGTAGAAGAATGACGACAGGGCCAGTTTGGGCCGATCTGAACCCAAGGCGGGGTGGGAGGATGACGGCTGGGACAGTTTGGGCCAATCTGACCCCAAGGCGGGGTGGAAGGATGATAGCAGGGGCAGTTTGGGCCGATCTGAAACAACGAAGGAGCGGAAGATCCGTACACACAGGAAACGACCTAGCGAGTTGCATTTGTTCCGTGCGGCACGCCAGGCTGCTGTAAAGACCTGCAGAGATACACTTTTCGAGGTGGAGCTCTCATTACGCGGGCGCCAATTGTCCACGGCCACGCGACACAATTTTACGGCTCAGACACTCCAATTACTATCCTTCCCCAAGGAGTCATCTCTCTGCCTCCCAAAATTGTGGTACGGGGCGGCGTGTATCTCCCCCAATCGGGGCGCGAATAAGGGCGAGGACGCTATTTGTAAGAGCGCAGGCTTCCGCAGCCGGAGTCAGTAGCAACTTGGCTGTCCGGGAGACGCCGCGTTCTAGGTCCAAGTGAGAAGCGGTCGTCGATGGTGTAACTGTTAGCTTGTATCGAACGGTATCAACTGTTGCACCAAAGTTCAAACCCGATTGATGCCGTAGATTTTTTAGGGCGAAAAAATTCTTCATGCGTCTTCCTTCGGAGGGAAAGGAAAGCCGGCTTTCTCATGTTTGTAGTTTTATTGCATGCAAAAGATTCTCAAGCCTAAATGTAGCCTCTGAGCTAAATTCAAATTGCCTGTTTCGTCACGAAAGTAAAACCTTCTTTCTCCCCTAGTTTGTGGAATATGCGTATCGAAATTTGCGTGGTCAGACGAAAGAGCAGGCCTCATGACCTGAGTCTCGCCAAGTAGAACAAGGCATGAATTCAATTTAATGTTTCCGCCACCATTCTGCTACCTTTCTCAGGACGAAATGAATTTGAAAATTACTTTCTACGGAGTAGAGAGAAAGTTATGTAATTCTGCGGGGTAAAATGGCAAATTTTTGTCTGAAAATCTCGTACTACACGTTCCTTGTGCCGAAAATGTCGATAAATCTGCTTGCTAATTCAGAAATAAATCTTCTAACACGTGGTGTAGCCCCAATCCGTTTTGTAGGTCCTTGATACCGAAAAATTAAATGACGGGAAAACGTCAGTCTGTCCGTTCGTCAATCTGTCCGTTTGCGAACAATGCTAGTGGCTAAACTGTTCAGCCAATTTTCTCCACAATTGATATTTTCTAATCGATCTCGCTCATGTCACAGCCACTTGAATTTAAAACCGATATTTTAATTTTGGGGTGTACTTTACATGAAGCCTTTGAAACATTTTCAAAATTTTCAAAATATAGCCACATCGTTTTTTATTAAAGTTTGTTGTTTAATAGTGTGAAGAAAATTTAAAAGAATGGTGCAGGAGTCATTTTCGTAAAAAAACTAATTTTTTGAAAATTGCAAAACCTCAAAATTGTTTCGGCTTCTTCCTACAACTACAATTACGAAGATAGAAATTTTTCTCTTAATCAAATCTGCCCCTAAAAGATATATTTTGAAATAAGGACAGAAACAATTTTTCGCAAATGCGAGTACATATCGCGAAATTTTCCGTGAAAACACAGGCGACAAAGTATGTGGTGTTTTAGTACCACTAGTTTTGGAATGATATTTTGCCCTGCGACAGGACACAGAATAGTGGTTGAAACATTGCCACCTTTACCATGAACGCGGCGTCTTCCTGTCAGCCAAGTAGTCATTCCACTATACTTGGATTTTCTAACGTGGCGGCTGAGGGTAGCATCTCTAAGATGGATTGATTGATTGCTTTTTCGTATTTCCGGACGCGTCAACTGCTTCGGTCATTAGTCCTCTTCGTGAAGTGCATGTTTTTTTTTTCGGGAGATGGCGGTGATCTTCCCACGCTGGATGACGAGATCCGCACCGACCTACCGTCGGCTAGTGGGGATTCCCCCTAACCAGGACTCCCACCAGCGGGGTATCGCCCCAATCAGGACAAGACTCCCGACCGGTCACCCGGGATATGTGGTAGTGTGGTGCATGTTAGTGTAAGTGTATGTGTAAGAGGAGAGATAGGACAAGGAATGGGAAGAACAGATCGCGCGCGGTCCATGGCCCGTTCGGTAGGGTACTGCTCCGGCATTCGCCTGGCGTTGATCGGAGAAACCACGGAAAACTACCGATCAGAGCAGCCGGCCGCTAGAATTATCCTTCAGACAGCGAATGAATTCGACCAAAAGCTAGTGTCAAAATCCTGCCGCCATCAGGACTCGAACCTAGTACCTCCCGGACAGAAGCGCTGCAGTGACATCAGTTGATGCACTGAGCTACCGCTACCGGTTGTAAGATAGAATTCCGCACGACTTTTTGAGTCATTCTCAGTCCTGCCGCTAGAGTCGCATGATGTGCAGCACTGCTCCATGCGCTCGCGATCGTGGGACATCTTGCGGCAGGACAGAGATTGACCCAAAAAGTCGTGCGGAATTCCATCTTGGAGATACTACCCTCAGCCGCCACGTTAGAAAAACCCGAGTGTACAGTGGGCGTGGGCGATGGCGCGCCCGCCACGGGGCGACGGCGAACACACCGCCCACGCGCCGCCCGCCCACACATTCTAATAACGGCGCCATCGCAGTTAAGGGCCTGTGTGTTCATTATTAAACGCGCTCGCTTTATGATCGCAGCGCGGCGCGAGCGCGGCTGTCGATAGTGTGTCGCGATTACATGATGAAAGGTTTGCATTATTTCGCATTAATGAATAAATATTTATACAAAAATTATGGACGATCTGGCTGCGTCTGGCGTGCAAAACACAGCGGAAACTGCATTTCGATATTCAATTCAGAGCGGTCGCGGAATTAAATTCCGTACCTATCATACTTTCGTTCTCCCCATCTCCAGTGTAATGAGTTTAATGCTTCTGCTGAAATATAATAGGTAGCTTTACAGCCGTCGGAGGCACATAAATGAATTTAAATGGGATGATTTGAATAATTCGAGATAAAACGCGGCCGGGAGGCAGCGCGTCGGCCAGCAGACTGGGAGCAGCGCGATTCCGTTGGGCTGCGTTGGTCGCCAGCGTCCCCCAGCCCTGCGCCCTTCTAGGAAATTTTGCTATTTTTGCCCCGCGCATCGATTTTAAACAAAATCACTTCACTCGCCTCGAGAAAGTCCTTTTTTTATGCTTTGTGTCTTCAGAAGAGATAAATTACTCGTATAACAGCATTCACATTTGCCTGAATACTACGAGTTATTGCACCTCTGAATGTGGACTATCTGTCGTTCCTCTTCATTTTCCCAATACCCGTCCTCGTTGAATGGCCGCCATAAAATGAATGCTAAGAAACATGCACCTCACTCACCAGAATTGTGGCCGGTTTCTTGTCGTTTCCTGGAACCACTAACAAGATTCCTTTTTTCCCCAATAAAAATTGGACAAGGAATCAAAATTCGAATTTGGCCAGGGTTTAATTTTCATACCAGTCCTTGGTTACATTTCACCGAAAATTACTTTGAATTATTTAGCTTTTGGTATCCACTAAATTGAAACACCACCCCTACACAAATTATTGTAGCGTCTCTAAAATTGTTTTGGTTAATCCTACTTCTTTAAAATCGCAACACATCACAGTGTTAATTGTGTACTTTAAATCCTTTTAATTCCTATCGGTTATGTAAATATTGACACTCATATGCTCTTCATAATATTGAGGTGTGGTATTCTTGCCTATAATTGTTTTTCTACGAGTATGACTATCTCGCTTCCACTTCACCACACCACGACTTACCGTCTCCACAGTCAGTGATGAACTACAGCGGGCACACAGAGGGATCCAAGAGGAACCGGCAGAGCGCGCTTATAACACTGAATATTCTCTCTCTCTCTCCTCTCTCTCCTCTCTCTCTCCTCTCCCTCTCTCTCTCCCTCTCCTCTCTCTCTCCCTCTCCCTCTCTCTCTCCCTCTCCCTCTCTCTCTCCCTCTCCCTCTCCCTCTCCCTCTCCCTCTCTCTCTCCCTCTCCCTCTCCCTCTCCCTCTCCTCTCCTCTCTCTCTCTCTCTCTCTCTCTCCTCTCCCTCTCCTCTCTCTCTCTCTCTCTCTCTCTCTCTCTCCTCTCTCTCCCTCTCTCTCTCCTCTCTCTCTCCCCCTCTCTCTCCCTCTCTCTCCTCCTCTCCCCTCTCCCTCCCTCTCCCTCTCTCCCTCTCTCCCCTCTCTCCCTCTAACAAATAACTTTCATCCATTGTTATCACCTTGAAAATCGAGGTAACAGAGTTCTATTACTATTTTGTATTAGTGTATGATCTAATTTGGACCGAAAAGAAAATGTATTTTTGGTTAATTTTTTACCCTGAGAGTTCTGAATTCTAAACCATTCAAGATTTAAAGTAAAACTAAACAAGTGATTACCTCACCAGCGCTTTTTGTTCTACAAATGCACACGCCAGATGGGAGGAAGGCTCTAATGTGTTGCGTATACACTTAGTGCTTACCACGTCCAAGCAACCTGTGGAGGATGTGCTGAGCGTGTTGGCAGTTTGAATGGGTTGGCAACAACAAAAGGATTCAACAGCTTTGTTCAAAGCGGATACAATTGACCTAATTAATGAAGTTATTCTAGAAGTTTGAAATTCTAAACAACACCTGATTCTCTGCTGCAAGCTGAAAACGGGAACCATTGATACAAAGTAATTTTCAATGAAAGAAAGTGGTGTCAAAGTGCTGAAGAAGAATGTGAAACTTGAATTGAAGTCACTTGTATAGCATTTTATAGATAACGAATATATTTCTATGCAACATTTACCCATTAATAGTGATGAGAATTAATGGAATCATATCTATTATAACTCTTTTCAATATAATTCTTTTATCGATAAACAAACGGATATATGCTGACTGAAGCGGACTCCCCTGATGCTGATTAAAGCATAGACGGAAAAATCCGTCTATGCTTTATCGCAATACTTAAGTTTCGAAACAGAAATATTACATCAGGGGCAGAAGCTTCAGGTGAAATTTTGTTACACGTCCATAATAAGAACAAATGTTCAGAAAGGTTATGCGTCTTTATACTTTTATTGTAAGCTTCTATCAATGGCTTCAAAAACAGACATATTGAACCGTTATTGAATGAATACATTACCCAGACACAATTCAATTAGCAATATTAATAATTCTTCTGAATATATTCCATTAGTTCTGGCCATTTCATTTTAATACGATCCATCCTAAAGAAATATCTCCCCAAAAGTTATATCCAACCCCGGAACGTTCCGGCAGTAAAGAGGCCGAAAGAGAACCGTCGGATCGGAGAAATCATATGTCTCCCTTCCGCCGACGGAATTCATAGATCACAGAAACGGAATGTTCGAGGGGGCCATTAGAATTGAATAAAAGAAAATCGATTGCCCAAAACGCGCCTCACAAAGGGGAACCGGTTCCGCCCCCGGCCCCCCCCCGCCCCCCCCAGCCCCCCAGACCGCCGCCCCCCCGCCGCCCCTCCCACCCGTCCTACCGGGTCTCGCCCTGCCCGCCAGGTCTCACCAGGTCCCGCCAGGTCCAACCAGGTCCAACCAGGTCCAACCAGGTACCACCAGGTGTCGCGTGACCCTTCCTAGGCTCCCGCCAGACTCGTCACCCCCAAAAGCACGGTCATGCCCTGCCAGACCTCGCCAGACCCCGCCAGACTTTGCCAGACCCCGCCAGACCCCGCCAGACTTTGTCAGATCCCACCAGGCCCCGCCAGGCCCCACCAGGTCCCGCCAGGCCCCGCCAGGCCCCGCCAGACCCCGCCAGACCCCGGCAAACCCTGCCAGGCCCCGCCATGCCCGGCCAGACCCCGCCAGAACCCGCCACACCCGCCAGACCGTGCCAGACCCCGCCAGACCCGGTCAGACCCCGCCAGACCCCGCCACACCCCGCCACACCCTGCCAACCCCGTCAGGCTCCCGCCTGGTGGCGTCGGGTCTCGATCCTGCGGACCCCGGAGCGGCGGAGGCGGTTGTTCGTCAACGTCACGCCCCGACGGAAAAAATCCCGCTCCGCTTTTTGCTGGCGCCGCTCGCGCGCGAGAGGAACGAGCCTCCGGAGGCCTTGTTAAAAATGCTACCAACTTCAACCTGCCAGATGCAAAGGATTCGGGACAAATTTCTTCAAGCAGCAGCGCGAGTAAAAACACACAACTCTTAGGGGCGCCCGCGCGAAAAACCCGGCAGCGGCCAGCGGAGGCGAATAATTCCGCGGGCGGAAAAATAAATACGCGTTTGTCCAATTGCGTGTGTCTGCAAAGCTCTGAGGAATGAGCTGCTTTTCTAGCGGCAGAATAAAGGAGGTGTTAAGAAAAACAAGAAAGGAAATTGTGAGGAAATGTAAAGAACTTGAATAAATATGTTTCTATGAGGCGAAAATGGAATGATATACATGCTCCCAGAAATGAACACGATTTATGAATCGCAATTTTTATGAATCAAGCCTACACGATACGAATTTTCCCGTCGAAAAATCGACGTATTGCGCCTTAGCATTACTTAACATTCTCTTTACTAATTGTATTATTCCATATATACATACGTATATGAGAAGATAAAAAACAATAGAATAAATGAATAAAAAAGTCATTCTTGCGCTTTAGACAATATTGCGAGAGATTTAAACCACAATTCTGCACAAATATTTAGAAAATTAATGAAATGGCAGAAGATATTCAAGAGAAAGCGACTACAATCCTGTGGAGCAAAGTAACTTGGAGCGGAGGAGAATAACAAGCGAAAAGCTTGTATAGGGAAAGGACTTCATAGACTGAAATGATAAAATCAGTGGAGGAAGCTAGGTGTGTTGATGCAGAAAACGTAAGCAATAATAAATATTATAGTGCTTTTTGCAGACTAATCTGAATGAAGAAAAACATTAAAAGTACGTTAAAGACTTTGCGTTTTTAAACGTACTACTTTGGACTATAAAACTTTATTAAGTGTATAACAAATCAGGATGATACATAAGAATTGTAATCTTCACGATGGGTTTATTCTTACAACATACTTATTTTCTTTGCAAATTGCTAACATTGGAGTATCATGTCGATTAAAGCCATGAATGAATGATGAAGATAACAATGTGGCCAGCATTGAATAATTATGATGCATACGAGAACATTTATGATTATTTCCACACAAGTGGATCTTAGAACACTGACACGCAACTTCTACAGGATCAGGTCACACTAGTACTATCTGTTTGTGAGAGTTTTATTAGTTTTGTGAATTTTTAATCTCAATTGTAATACGGGAAGCTTGGCAAACGCGAGTCCAAAGAAAACTTACCGAATACCAGATTTGCCATAGAACATTCAACACGGATAAAGCGGAAACGGAGACTTAGTACCAAAACATATTTGAGCTTCATTAACAATACAACACAGCCGCCTTATTAGAAGATTCTGATTAAGCGTTTGTTTTGCGAGAAAGGACTGTTTGGAGCAGGCGGTAGCAATTAAAAAAGGTAATGATTATCTGCTGAAAGCCACGGATGATCAAAGCCTCTGTAGAAAAATGCACAGACTGCTGAGCGAAGGTGAGGCGGGATGAGGCGGGATGAGGCGGGGGCGGGGCCTAGACGATGGGGCCCAGTTCTCAGCACAGTCGCACAAAGCGCCTTCGTCGCAGCCGTCCGCAATGGGGACGAAATTAGTCCATATTTCCCGAGAGATGAAATGTGTGACTTGGTCAGCTGAAATGGACGTTTGTTCTAAATGGGAGAACGATGTTATTAAAAGCGAATGCTCTCGTTCCGAATGAATAAATGAAACATAGGTTCGCAGAAACAGAAATAAATTTGAAATGAAAATGAACGCCTCATCATGCACGCCCTAGCGGTCCGCGTAAATGAAAAGCAACGAAAGCGCGGCGGGCGGCTCAACACCGCAATTCCAAAACGCGAAAGCCTTTGGCATCGGCACAACCCAAACATCCAACAATGGTACGAATTATTACAAACTCAACTGTGGTTGAGGGAGAATATTAATTTTTGCGTTATAATTTTTATTTCGACTTCACAAATGTTCTGAATCAGGTCATTGCAAAAAAATGTTAATATTAAAACTGCGTGAACATTAAATGAATTTACCCTGTAAACTGTTTTGCATGAGAACGTTTGCAATGACAGAAAATATACTCTCTCTCTTTCAGATTTCAGCGGCAATACACCCACCCACATTATATATATATTGTGACGAACGTGGGTGCCCAACGAATATTGTGACGAACGTGGGGGTCTTCAAGACTGTTGCGCGCAATGCCCGCGGCACGTCGCGAGTCAGGTGGCGTATGAGCGGTCAGACTGGGGAGAGGAAGTTGACGTGTCCTTACCCCTACGAGGAGGGCGGACACACAAAGACGGCGGGCGACCGAACATTCCTTCTTTTGTTTCCGATCACCGTTCGAGAAGCAACTTCGACCTAAAAATTCAGCGAGAGATTAAGAAGAGATTTTGGACGTCAGAGAGAGGTATAAATAGTCACGAAGTTATTATACTTTTTGCCGGAGGAAAATTTGTCGTCTGTGGAGGACGGAAGCAAGTAATTTGAATTAAATAGTTCAAAATGATTAAGTGGTCAGCAAGGAAGGGACGGTAATTTGCATAGTGAAGACGCAGTTACTTTCGATTGAGGCGCTGAGTAGACTGTGACATCTAGTACGACGCGTACGCCCGAAGTAAGCAAATACGCAATTATTCAACCACATGTGACGTGCAAGAGACATTCGCACGCGGGTGTGAACGAGACGACAGGGCAAGAAAGAAGCAGACGAGGACGTGAGGCGCCGTGAGAGCAAGAGGGAAGAAGACGGGAGCGGCGAAGGCGCCTAAGAATTGCCAGACTAGCACGCGCCGCAGCCGAGAGCAGCCGGCATCAGAAGATGCTTCGAAAGCCGGCGCACAACCGCCGGTGTGCTCCGCCGTCACTCCGAGGTCGACTTCGAGGCGCGTAGCGGGCGAGAGCGGCGAAGGTAACGGCGAACAGCGCAAAAGCGGTGAAATATAGGTCAACGCCGCGCGACCGGGAAGAACTTTTGAAAGGAACGTTGGAAGGGAGAGATAATATAGTACACAGAGCAGAGAAATTTAAAAAAGTCTGCCATTTTAAGTCATTTGCCAATAGAATTTTTATAAAACTTGCGTTTGGTTTATGTTATTCACAGTGACGATAAATTATTTGATAGTATTATGTAAATGTTCTCAAGTTGATGTTGAATTTGTTTTGAGACTAAATATCACAAATCTGAACCCAGCATCACTGGGCAGGTTAAGCAGAAATTGGACTAAATTTCAGGTGTCAACTGATCGACGGGAATTCCCAGGTTGAATATGCGAAAAAAACGAATGAAGGTTTCATGCATTAAAAGAGGAAGGTACCATTGATTCTTGATGTTCTATGTATTTTTTTGTGTGTGCTCAGTGTAACCATTTAAAAGGGTTTCAGAATATTAAACCCGCTTTAATTGATTTATGTGTACTTGTTTGAATTTCCTCTCGACACCCAAAAAGAACCCATTGCCCTGAGGTATCACAAAGCTCGCAAGTGCATGATATCTGCGAATTCCCGACAGGGTCTAGGAATTCCTGAGCGGGGATGTTCGTCAGAATAGATACATACATTATATATATATATATATATATATATATATATATATATATATATAACATATATACACACACACTAATTTCTCTCTCCAAATCTATTTGCTTTGTAAGGAAATAGTAATACACATATAACGGGTTCAGCATCCACATTCCAAGAAGCATACAAAGTAAGAGACGTTTTCTACCCCAACCTCAGGTGGAGATTCACATTACCCTAAACCACCGCATTAGAGCACGGTTGGCCACTCGACTATTTGATTCGAACCCAAATTTTTCCATCCCGCACGACATGACGCCCGCGTCGCTGGCTGGCCCTTTGACACAGGCCACGCGGCCGGGCAGCCCGCAACTGTCAGCCGCACGCGGCCCGCACGGTGTCATCATCGCAAGGGCCGGCGCAAAAAGCAGCCGCTCGCCGGCGCTCGCAGGCCTCCAGGTGGCCTTGGTCTCTGGCGCGACGGCAGCGCTCGGGTGGCCGCCCACAAAGCCACCTGGCAGCCCGCCTCCGCGAGGCGACTTTCATACGCGGCTTCTCTTCGTCACAAAGGCCGTCACGTGCTTTGCGTTTCAGCGTTTATAATGTTGAGAAGAACTCGCCAGCTTCAACGGTGTAGTTTCAACAGCAGGAGACGACAGAGGACCAAAACCGTCAAGTTCCAAGAGACCGTTTACGTCAGTTTTGAAGTATACAGTGAATGGTATCAAGCTGGTGAACAGAGTGCGCTAGTCCCAAGAGACACTTGGTAGAGGCATAGCTTAAAATATTATACACTTGTTTTAGGTTACTAGTGGCAAAAGTGACATTTTTTATTCTACAACTAGGAAAGGATGCGACACAAGAGTAGTAAGCCGACTATTAACGCGTGTCATGCACAACGTTTCATTTTGTATCTTCAATTTCATTTTTATTCAAGTGCACACAACTTAATTGTATGACCAAAGCAGTTGACGCGCCCGGAAACACGAAAAAACGAAACCAAACCAACTATATGTTACACAAAGTCCAGTAGTAGCGGACACATGAAAGCTTTTTGGTTTCTTTGTTGCATTACCTTTGAACATTTGCATCTTGCAGTTTTGTCTCAACATTAGGGCGTCGTCTCACTTTCAGTACTAGTACTAGAAACGAAACTTTCAGCATTCTCTTCAGACCAAACGAGCAACAGTATTTACCAGTTGCTGTCTCAAAATGTAATAGCCAGACTTTCATTAATAAATAAGGACAGATAGCTATCTCAGGAATTATATTTCTCGGAAGAACTCGTGGCATTAATTATTTCTAATATTTGTTAGGAAATTAAAATCCATTATCTATACTTGTTTCACGCAAAGAATTCCTCCTACCAATATCCACAGTTGTTCGGTTAACCTAAACTTGTCCTTGAGCTGTACATTTCACAAACGATTACTTTAAGGAGCAAAAAGGACTGGAAGAATGTACTCGTACGTTAAACATAGCTGCACCGCAAGTCATTAAGAAGAATCGCCCTGAGCCGCACGGGCGAGCGACTGGAAGGCGCCGGCGGGGGCGGGGACGTCGGTCGCCCGCCCCCGAAATCAGCCGCCCGCGCGCGCCCGCGTCGTTGAATAGCGTCGTTTCTCTTAGGGGCTCTTCGCGGAACTCCAGAGATAAATGGCGCACGGCGAAGCCACCGCGGCTTGCGGATCCGCCGCAACCACCGACACCCCCCCCCCCCCCCCCCCCCCCCCCCGACCCTGCCATCGCATCTACCTTCCCACTACCAACCCTCCCTGCTCCGTCTTCGCCGCCTCCACTGTCACCTCCTCCGCTTCTGGCCCCCCCCCCCCCCCCCCCTTTCCCCCTGCCCCAACCCCACTTCCTTCGCTACCATACCTCCCGGCCTCGTGCCCCGCTACCACCGACCCCGCCACCGCATCAACCTTCCCCTCCCAACCCGCCGCCACCATCCGACACCCGCGCTATCTCGCCGGACAGCATGCTCCGCGTCCCACCCACTTCCTCGCCAGCCTCCCCGTGCCCCGCCCCGCGCCTTTGTCTTGGCTGGCGGGCGAGCGGCGCAAAATCCCACCTCTTTGATCCAAGACATCCCTTACATCTCGCGTAATAACACGCGCGGCTGCGTCGCCCCGGCGGCGGGGGCGGAGGGGGCGGGGCGGGGACGGGTAATGAAACGGACGCCGCCCGCGCCGGCGCCAGCGCGCGACGGCCGCCCTCTGTATCGCGCCATCATGCGCTAACGGCCGCGGCCTCCCGGAGGCATTGTGCCTCCGCCTGGCGGACGCGCGCGCAACTACTATGGCGGCTCTCGTCGTCCACTAGAATTTAATATGCGTGACCGTCCGTTAGTTTTTGACCTCTGCTCTGTAGTTTAGTACGGTTATTGGTTCAAATGCGTCAAAAATGAAACTATAAATATTGCTCAAAACAAGAAGAAATGTAAAATCTATACTTAATATGTGATTTCCTGTAGTTTCATTCCTCTCAGTCCCACTTCGCTCCCACCGCTACCATCGACCTCAACACCGCAACTACCACCGATCCCACTCCCAATCATGCCACCAACTCTGACTTCACCTCCTCTGTCACCTGTCCCGCCCCCTGGGGTTTAACAGTCCCGCTTCCATAGCTGCCTGGTGGACCTTCCGCCCGGTGGACGCACACGACATTATCATGGTGGTTCTGGTCTTTCACTACAATTTAATATGCGTGACCGTTCCCTTTTTTTACCTCTGCTCTGTAGTTTAGTACAGATTGTTTACACTTGCTTCAAATGCGTCCATAATAAATTACTATGAATATTACTCAAAACAAGAAGAAAGGTAAAATCCACACTTTGTTTTAAAATTTAAGTTCGCATCAACATCTATGTCATCAGTGACCACAATTGGTGTTCACGTTATGGTAACTGTGAAGATGAAACGATATAAAAATGAGAAGGGGTGAAAGGGCGAACACAAATACAACCATGCCCGAGACGAGACTCGAACCCACGACCCTTCGGTCAGAAATCTCTGACACTACCGCCGTAGCAATCGCGGTCACCGGATTAGCAAAACCAATACTTAATATGTGATTTTCTGTAGTTTCATTTCCAAAATTGACTTCTTTCGTGAAACACGCTGGACATTCTATGTAAACTACTTGCAAATCATTTGTTACATACTGTTGGAAAGAAGAATTTCTAATGCGTAGAGATTGTAGATTATTGCAAGTATTGCTGTTAACTTTGGATTTCTCAACATCAGTCCTTACACAATACGTATATCAATTTGTAGTAATAATACGTTTTATACACGTCTACATCATAGAAATAAATGTTAAAATTGATGAGTGGAATGTTGTGCAAATGTGTGAACTGAAAATGAGCAAAATTTACTCACCAGAAAATGAGTACAAGAACAATGCTGTACCCGTGTCTCTAAGCTCACCTGCAAAAAAGAGAAAAGAAATTCAATATTATACATCCATTACAATTACACACAAGTTATTCAATATGTTAGTTATTAGCGTTAAATTGCATTTTGTTACTTATTTCGAGTATACGCTAGAAGTTATAATTGTCTTCTTTTCGACTTTTTCAGATGTGTTGCTTATTAACAAATAATTATTTGCTATTTCGAAAGGAATGATACAAACAAAAAGGAAATTTACAATCTGTAAAAACGTAAAGTTTAGACCTCCGCTCTGTAGTTCAGTACCGTTCTTGCTTCAAATGCGTCCAAAATAAAACACTGTGAATATTGCTCAAAACAGTCTACATTTACATCCACACTACTGTTTTGCATACGTCTACATCTACATGACTATTTTCAATGTATG
This sequence comes from Teleogryllus oceanicus, assembly GCA_964035755.1. Taxonomy (NCBI): domain Eukaryota; kingdom Metazoa; phylum Arthropoda; class Insecta; order Orthoptera; family Gryllidae; genus Teleogryllus; species Teleogryllus oceanicus. The sequence goes on from CAXIVR010000003.1 coordinate 84,675,000, forward strand.
TGGGGGTTTTATGTATAATATTTGTAAAATAACAGAGACCTACCACTCGAAAAACTATTTAGAAGAGAATATCAAAAATTAATGATTAAAAATTTGGAATATATTACATATGACGAATTGAAGTATATATTTCATTTAAAAAAAAAACAACTTTAATTTGAAAAAAAAGAGAAAATTGTATAACATGGAATTTGAGATCTGGATACTTATGTCAATGTCAGAGACAATCAAATGTAATGAAGAATGTTGATGACGCTAAAAAGGAAAAGCAGGAAAGTAACCAGTCAAATTTTGAGAATGATAAATACAACTCAATGTTAAAAAAATTGTAATTGAGAAACTGATATTATTTTCTCCGGGCATTGGTTGTACTATAATATTGGTTGGTCCACGCCTGGCTGTAAGGAAGACATGAGACGAACATGAAGTATTCCCATTATCACACCTGGCTTATTTGGCCAGCCTTAGCTTTCTTTCGTCACACAGCTACAGAAACTGAAACGATTTGTTTTAGAAAGCTACAGCTTCATTTCTGTCCTGGCCTGTTTTATAATCGCCTCATTGAGAGCTAGCAGCATGATCCATCCGAGATGTTATAATTTGTATCATGCAGTCAAAACTGTTTTGTCAAATGTACGAAAGTGCATTGCCACTCAATCAACACGAGAACTGATTGATTTTTATGGGTTTCCGGACATGTTATGGCTATGGTGATTACATGTAGTGCAAGTTATAACGCGGGAGGTGGCGGTGTTCCTCCTCCTGGAATGTGGGACACGAGTATCGGATTCCGGAAGTTTCTCCCTCCGTCTACGCTCGCCAGTGGGAAACCTCCCGAGCCGAAACAAGCGCTAAGCTCTTGACTAGCCTCCCGACATATGTGGAAACGCAGCGTACGTAAGTGTAACTGTGACAGTATGTGAATGCATGTGTGTGTTTGTGTGTATGTGTCTGTACGAGGAGAGGAATGAAGAAGGTCGCAGTCCTTGGCGCGTTTGTTTGGACACTAGTGGTGCACCGTAGTGTTCCGAAATTAGTCTCATATCGGCCGGAGAAACCACGGAAAACTACCTATCATAGGAACAAGCGGTTTGAATTCTCCACCAGAAGCAATTGGAAAGCTTGTAGCACTGTTGTAGAAAGTACCACTCAAGTGAAAAGGGTATCTGCAGCATGAGAATAGTTCATTAATTTATTGATAAGTGATTCCGGGAGGGACAACGGCTAAGGTAGTTATTCACAGACGTGTAGTGTATGTTTTTATCACTGGAGACAGCAGCATCTTTCTGCATAGGCTGGCGAGAGCCGGTACCAACGTACACGTCGGCTAGCGTGGTTTTCCCCAACCACATATCTCTCACCAACAGGGCACTGTTCCACCGGTCTGTCTCTTAGCATGTGTGATAGTGTAAGGCATGTAAGTGAAAGTAAGGGCTGAGGAAAGAAAGGAAGGGGAAGAAAAGTTCGCGCGCAGTTCGTGGCCCGATTGTTAGGGTACTGCTCCGCCATTCACCTGGCGTTGATCGGAGAAACCACGGAACACGTCCGATCAGTGTAGCCAGCCGATAGAATTATCCACCAAATAGCGTCGGTCCTCAACCAAGCTACATAGCTAGGTCGATACCGCCACTGTCTGGTCTAAAGTCCTTCCAACTTCGGGACTCCAACGCTGAGATCTCCTGGTCAGGACCGCTGCAATGACATCAATTGATGTTGAAGTCTGAAGACACCGAAGGAAAAAAACCTGAGCGGTAGCTCAGTGAATGAACTGATGTCGGTGCAGCGCCTCTGACCGGAGGTCTAGGTTCGAGTCCTGACGGCGGCAGGTTTTCGACACTAATTAGTGCTGTCTGGAGGAGAATTCTAGCGGCCGGCTGCTCTGATCGGTATTTTCCGTGGTTTCTCCGATCAACACCAGGCGAATGCCGGAGCAGTACCCTACCAAACGGGCCACGGACCGTGCGCGATCTTTCCTTCCACTTCCTTGTCCTATCCTCTCCCCTTACACACACACTTACACTAACCGCACTTACACACCACATATTCCGAGAGACCGATCAGGAGCTTACAGCTTGTCTCGGCTGGGGTGGTGCCCCGCTATTGGGAGAGTCCTGGTTAGGACCCCACTAGTCGACGGTTGGTCGGCGCCGGATCTCGCCATCCGGCTGGGGAAGATCACCGCCATCTTCCGCGAAAAAAACATGCCCTACACTACCGGTACTAATGACCAAAGCAGTTGACGCTCCCGGAAACACGACAAAAATCAATCAATGAATCAACCGAAGAGAAAAGAGTGTCTAGCATGAAAATAGTGTTGGCCTCGTTTCGCCCCTTCTGCCGCCTTTGAGAGGCAGGGGCGGCGCCCGGGCACCGCCCCCTCGAAGGCAGAGGGCGCGCTACGTGCGCGTTGCTGACAGCGCTCGCTCGCGCTTCTGCTGCTCCAAGGTAATATTGCGAACACTCTCGCTCTTCTCCAAACACACCCACCCTTCAGTCATCCCGGCGCAAGTGAGGACGGTGATAAAATATCGGGCAAGCAGACTGTGAGGAACTAGTTCAATAGGCGAGGGAAGGACAGTTGCTAGTAAAGGATGACAAGGGGAAAGTATGACAAGCGACAGTTCTCCGTTAGTAAGAGGTGGAATGTAGAAGCAGAGAATAATCAAAGGCGCATGACCCCATTGCAGAACGGTGAGCGTGAAGGGAAAGACAATGCCCCAAGCGCGGGGGCTGACAGGGCAAAGGCGGCGGAGGCGACGAGGCGAACGCATGGGTGTCAACCGCCACACAGCCCCAGGCAGATGCGACAAGTGACGAAGTGCGCCGAGGCTACGGCTGTGCGGTGCGGCTACGCCACTCCCCGACGCAGGAGACGCCGCAGAGCCAGCCGCCTCAGCCCCGCAACTGCCTTTCCCTCCTCGCCCTTGCCTCCGCCCTCGCCTTGCCTCCGCCCTCGCCTTGCCTCCGCCCTCGCCTTGCCTCCGCCCTCGCCTTGCCTCCGCCCTCGCCTTGCCTCCGCCCTCGCCTTGCCCGCCCTCGCCTCCGCCCTCGCCTCCGCCCTCGCCTCCGCCTCGCCTCCGCCTCGCCTCCGCCTCGCCTCCGCCCTCGCCTCCGCCTCGCCTCCGCCCTCGCCTCCGCCCTCGCCTCCGCCCTCGCCTCCGCCCTCGCCTCCGCCCTCCTCCGCCTCGCCTCCGCCCTCCCCCGCCCTCGCCTCCGCCCTCCCTCCGCCCTCGCCTCCGCCCTCGCCTCCGCCCTCGCCTCCGCCTCCTTTGTCACCGCGCGCTCTCAGCGGCAGATGGGAGGACGGCGCGAAGCGGCACGGGACGGTAGACCGGGGGCGGTCGCGGGAAAGGTAGGCCGGTGCGAGGCGACACCGACAGCTTCGACGTCGGCGGAGACAGCGCACAGGAAATTACGACCCGGCGGGGCGGGGGCGGAGCGGCGGGGGGCGGGGGCGGAGGGGGCGAGGAAGCGCTCCATCGAGACCAGCACGCCTCCGCGCGCGCGGAGAATGCCGATTCCCTTCGACCGCCCCCCCCCCCCCCCGCCCTGTCTCGTGCGCCTCTCCGCCCCGCCCCACCCTCCCGCCCCCGCCCCCACCGCCGGAGCGGAAAGCGCGCCCGCCACCGGCGCTCGCAGCCCGCGCTTACTGCGCTGCGATGACCTGCTTTCAACGAGCTAGATATACTACGTAGAGTGGCTGAAGCGCCTCCACCTTTGCAGCAAGTTGAAGCCATGTTTTCTGCAGTCAAAGCAGCGCCCTCTGGAGAAGCAGTATTCTAGTATTCCAGGAGGCGCTGGTAACGGGCAGGTGGGCGCGGGCCGCGCGTAATATAAATCTTCTTACTCAGTGTTACACGAACAAACATCAATGATTTAATCACAATATGTAACGAGAACTAACTGATATACTTCAAAAACACGATACTTCCTGCATCGGTTATTAATAGTGAATTTATTGCATTAAGAAGCCAACGAAGAGATAAGGCGGCAAACTTTAAAAATGATTTATTTGTGATTTGAGAAACTCTCTCTCTTTACCGTTATATGCGAAATATATGGAAGGCATTGTGAATATTAATATTCTAACCACTAATATATTTTACATACAAATGAACGAAAAGACAACAATATAGAAATAAGACTTGATTCAAACAGCACGTCGTTTCAGTTAGAGATAACACGCCACCATCAGAACTTCTCATATTTTGACTGCAAAACACATCGCGACCTATAGATGGTTGAGCGTCCACAAGAGCGCTGAAACCATAGGCAGCCACTCTATTTAGTATATTTAGCTCGTTGCAGCTTTCGACGCGCCGCTGTCACCGCGTCTAGGATGGCAAATTTTACCAAAACATCGATACATCGATGTTTCTATAAATTGATGTTTCGATATATCAATGATTCAATACATCGATGTTTTGATACATCGGGTTTCGATGACGATGAAAACATCGACGAATAACATCTCTGTTTAAAACTTCGATGTTTTAATTATACATTAATAAACATATTAGTTTTCTTTCCATTTTATTACATACAAATTTTTTTAAAAATTATTATCGACTGTAAATAATAACATTAACCATAAAGAACATAGTGTTTTGCTATCGATTTTTGTGTGTTTCACTGTTGATTCAGGCAATGACATGCTTGGCGATAACATACATTCATAACCCAAAGTTCCTCAGATTGCACTTGCGAAATGTGTAGCATGATAAAGAGGACGACGCAAAACAACGATACTGCTGTGGATTCTTGCTACAACGTGCTTAAACCCCTTTATTTAAAAAAATTAAAAGTTAAAATAAACATGGATGTTTTTGCAACAAAATATCGATGTGAAGAAAACATCGAAAGCAAAATATCTGTATGTTTCTGGTGTAAAAACATCGATGTTATTTTTGCCTTCACTAGCCGTGCAGGTAATCGGGGCGAAGACGAATACTACATTTTAAGGTTGGAACAGGTCATGACCAAGGTTTCTTTTTCATATTGTATAGCATTATTAAGTACAAAAAGGGGTTTAATAAATTTCCATGTTTTGTGAAATGAATACATGATTCGCATTGAGCCAATTCTAATAACGACGTAGCAAGATAGAAATATATTTGCTTTTCAGATTCCTCGACCACTCTGTATAAATGGCAGATCGGATAATCATCTATTAGCAGACAACAGTGATTATTTCTATGAAAGCCATCGACCCAGGTAGCCGGAAACTAATTTAGTTATAATCAGAGTTGAAGGTTGACTTGTATGATAGTATTAGCGTAATCTTTTCCTGGCGCCCATCTATACAAATTCGGAACGGATTACGTTGGAATAACATCAAATAAATCATTAATATATTCAGTTTATTTCAATGTTAATGTATCGAAGTTTCTGATGTAAAAATATCTATGTTTTTCTAGCCGCGCCACGCGCTGCAGGGAATCGGGTCGGGGCGAGGGCGCGAGTGCGGCACACCACATCTACGCGGCAACGCAGTCGCCCGCGCGTCCCAAAGAGTAATTTGCATTTTTGACGACATTTTCTAACGGCGAGATGTTTCTGGGCTGGCTTGATCACACCACATAAAAGCTTCATTCTGCGTTACACGTATTAGAGATGGCTGCGTGGATAAAACTACGGAGTAGTTAAGCAAGTTTAAAGAAATGGGAGGGAAAATGGGTATTTCCTTGCAGAAAGAGATTCTGAGCGCTCGTAGTTTGAAGCACAAAAAATATGACTGATAAAAATAGTCAGCGGAATATCACCCCATAGCCATTGGACTTCATTACAATCGATCGGGAGTTCGAAATAAAATATGGAATTTTCACACGGAGGACGAAATGATTTCTTACAAATAACGAAATTACATCTTTGTTCCGGATTGTTAGACTAATACCTAACAGGCCCAAGAACTAATATGCTTATCACATTCTGATGTAGCCAAGGGATGACGTATTTCAGCACAACATCCTCGTGCATCACGAGTTGCCTAAGAACCAGGGGCAAAGGAAACAGCTGATTTAGTTATATGAAATTTCACACCACATGTTGATTAGTTAATTGTTATTATATTTAATTCCTTTACATGCCCTAGAATTTTGATAATTTATTCTCAGACACGTGTATATTAAGCAATGGTGGTGGAGAAAGTTGCATTCTAAAACAAAGTGTTTCTTCACGATAGGGAGAGATTTTTAGCGGGGCTGTATAACATTCTCACAGTCGCTATAAAGAACTAATTTTTTGGCAAAATATTGTTATCAATTATATCTGATTCTTAGTGTTTAACTCATATGCGGAATATATTTGACTTTAATTATAATTTAGAGAATACTGTAAGCATTTTTCTGAATTTGTTCTCGCATAAAACTACGTTGGAGACACATTTCGCGTCTTAAACGTAATAGCCATTTTCTTGATTCAATGTGATTACGACATAATGATTTGGCATACCTCACATACGTGCGTACGATTACAATACAAAGAAATATATTAACAAAAACAGGAACCACTTAATCCAACAATTTAAATACAGAACAACAAAAAATAATAGAGCGTATAAGAAGGACGTTCACATCAACAATATTTAGATCTAAAATAAAGTATTCGAAACTTCGAACGCTTTCTCCTTATCGTAGAAACCACAAAGATGATAATACCCTTGTGGGATTGTTCGATCCCAGTCAATAAGGATACATTATTAGCTGAGACGTTACTGCTATTTTACATATTTGTAAAATGCCTAGGAGACATTTGCCTCTGGACTGTTGGGCAGTTGTCTCTGGTACACAGCTGGCGGCGGCTTTAGCAAGTCACACTCAAATGTCAAGCTGGAAAAAGTACAGCGCGTGCTATAAATCAATCGACAACTGACTGGTGACCTCGCCCTTTACTCTGCCCATTGCCCACCTCTCTGCCCACCCATATCATAAACGAATGCGGCCATAACATATTGCACTGTAGCAATCGTACGCTACCTCAAATAATGCTAGACTCGCGAACCAAGAGAAAAGTTAGTGAGAATAATTTCAGGAAAGGACTCATAATATGTTTTTGAATCGATGATGGCCTGATTCATTGATGCTTCCAGGCCATATTGCATTTTCATTATCCCATAAGTGTAGGGAATGTTTTAATACGGTAGTGATGATGCTCCTCTGCTGAAGGTTAGATCAGGCCACGACCTACACTTCGGGTTTTGATGATTTTTTCGTGTTTCGGGCGCGTCAACGCTTCGGTCATTATTCCCATTAGTGTAGTGCATGTTTTTTCTCTGGAGATGGCGGTTATCTTCCCCTGCTGGATGGCGAGATCCGGCGCCGACCTACCGTCGGCTAGTGGGGTTTCCCCCTAACCAGGACTCTCCCACCAGCGGGACACCGCCCCAGCCGGGACAATCTCTAAGCTCCCGACCGGTCTCCCGGAATATGTGGCAGAGTAGTGAATGTTTGTGTTAGTGTGTGTAAGGGGAAAGGATAAGACAAGGAAGAGGAAGGACAGACGCGCGCGGAACGTGCCCCAATTGGTAGGGTACTGCTTCGGCATTCGCCTGGTGTTGATCGGAGAAACCACGCAAAACTACCGATCAGAGCAGCCAGCCGCTAGAATTCTCCTCCAGACAGCGACTGAATTCGACCTAGCTGGAAAGCTAGTGTCGAAAAACCTGCCGCCGTCAGGACTCGAACCTAGGACCTCCTGGTCAGAGACGCTGCAGTGACATCAGTTGATGCACTGAGGTACCGCTCCCGGTCCTACGCTTCGGCTTGCGAGGTTATCCCTATCCAGTTATCTCCTACGAGGAGGGTGCGGCCCTGAGCGGGATAAACTTCAAGCTCCTGTCATGTTCGGTAGAATAATCGACATAAGTGTAAGTGTGTGGAAGTGGTGAGGATAGGAAGAGGAAGGGAAAGATACCACTGGGTCTGTCGCCGGTTTGCTATACGATACGGATCCGGCATTCGTCTGGTATTGATCGGAACGGTATTGAATGGAAAACTACTGATCAGAGGAGCCGACCGCTAGAATCCTCTTCCAGATAGCGATTGAACTCGATCTTGCTGTCATGGTGAAATCGAAAATCTTGCCACTGAGGGGACACGAACCCTAGCATCTCCCCGTCGTTGTCTTTAATAATAATAGTAATAATAATAATAATAATAATCATAATAATAATAACCTTATGTGACCTTCCCCCTACGTAATTACACTTCTCAATAGCATTCGCATAGGAGGGATATCCCAACTGCTAGTCTTGTTTTACACTGTCGTACCGCGGTTGTGTTTTCACGAGCAAGACAGTAATTATCAAAATACGACACTCCCATTCACGTGTCAGGCACATAGACTTGACGGCAGAGGGCTGAGGAGGCAGTTGGGTGTTGTTTGAAATGACTGCACATTCGTAGATCAAAAACCGAACTGCACGGAAATACAACAGTTGTAACCAGGATAAAATTTCACTGTAGACTTCATTCGAACCCAGAGTATGGTTTTGAAGTGGAGAGTTGAGAAGCAAACATTGAGCGAGCGAGCAGGAGAACGGGCCGCCAATAAATCAGAGCGGGCCGTTGCGGGCTGGTGGCGACACAGCCCGTGGGCGCGTGCGCGCGCGTCGCCAGTCCTCCAGAGGGCGCGTACACGGCGCGCGGCTTGTCCATACGCGACGCCCACTGCCGCGCCGCGCCCTCGCCGCCAACAACCTCCCCTCCCTTCTCACGTACTGGAGCGCTCCGCTAAAGCGTCCGCCCGCTCGCACGCCCGCTCGCACGAACGCACGCACGCTCGCACGCACGCTCGCACGCTCGCACGCTCGCACGCTCGCACGCTCGCACGCCCACACGCACGCCCCCCCTCCCCCCCGCACCCTCCCCCCCGCCGCCCCGCCCCCATCTGCCCGTCCGCCCCTTGCCCGTCGTCCGTCCATCCGTCCGGTTTGCTTGGTCGCTCGCCCGACCGTTCGCCCGACCGTTTGCCCGACCGTTCGCCCGACCGTTTGCCCGACCGTTCGCCCGACCGTTCGCCCGACCGTTCGCCCGACCGATGCCCGACCGTTCGCCCGACCGTTTGCCCGACCGTTGCCCGACCGTCGCCCCTTCCAACCATCCGCTTGCCTGTCCGCTTCTCGCCTGCCAGTTCGTCTGCCCGTGCGCCCGACTGCCTCTCTGCTCGTCCTCGCGTCCGCCCGTCCGTCCGCCGGTCTGCCCGTCCGCCCGTCCGCCCGTCCGTCCGTCCGCCCGTCCGCCCGTCCGCCCGTCCGCCCGTCCGCCCGTCCGCCCGTCCGCCCGTCCGCCCGTCCGCCCGTCCGCCCGTCCGTCCGCCCGTCCGTCCGCCCGTCCGTCCGTCCGTCCGTCCGTCCGTCCGCAGGCCTGTCGGCCCCCTGCCCCCCGCCGCCCGTCCAACCCGCCAGCTCGGCGGCCGCGCGTCGTCCATCACCTGCGTGGGCGCTCGAGGGGCGGCGAGGCGGGCGAAACAAAGGCGGGGAAGGGCCCCTGCCCTCGCGCGGAAAGCAACGGCGATAGAGGCGGCGGAGGAGTGGGAAGGCGGGGACGGCTTGCGGTGGCAGTGGCGGCGGCGGCGAGGGACAGCTAACGGAGAATGCGGCGAACGAAGAGGCGGCGCGAAACAAAGCGGCGCGGCAGGATGCGCGAGGGAGCCAATGTCGGGCAAATGGAGGACAGGAGCGCAGCTTAGCGGGGGGTAACGAGGACGAGCTAAAAAGGCCCGAGGAAGGCCGCAAGGGACGCTGCCTTTGACGAGGCCCCGAGCTGCTGTCGGCCGCCGATGCTACACCTCCGCACTCGACGCGACACGGGACGGCCTTCAGCGCTCTCCGCCGCGCTTGATGATGTGATGGCGCCTGAACGAGGAATCTCATTCCCCCAACCGCTTCGTGTGGGTGGAATCGCGCTATACTTATGTGCCTCTGTGGGACTTGGAATGGACGGCACTTTCCGTTGACAATCGGTTTATGTTTGTAGGCCTCTGACCGAAGGCTGGGGGGAGTGTAGGTATTTGCCTTGCAGATCACGAAATATCGTAGATATGCTTCTAGTTGATAATGCGTATAACGGAGTAGGAATACTCCTCCATGGCTCGTAGACTCCACGAGTCCGTGCAGCAAATAATGAAATGATCCCCCTCCGCGCCTAGAGCAGAAGCTGATGACATTGTGCATTTACCAAGTCGTTTGCTGCTCTTCGAGTTTTGTAATTTTGAATTTTTTACATGCATATTTAATATAATAGGAAGAGTTAGATGCGAATCTGATCAAATTTCGATCACATGGAAATGAAAAAGAAACAAAATGAACTAAACGAAAAATACGACATCATACTCTACCTTTTCTCATGTATCAATAAGTGAATTTACCTTTCTATAAACCTTGCCGTATTTCTATTAAACGTTCGACAAACCTATTTCTTTGGAAGGCTTAAAAGTTCCATTTCAGTACTATACGTTGCTTTTAAATCTGTGGAAATGTAGCCGTCAACCTATCTAACCAAACCTTAGGCGGAGAACAAGGAACTGCAAAAGCGGAATACAAGCCAAAATGGTTCTAATTTCAACGACTGAAGAAACGTTAAACCTTTAATGTTGCAAACGTTAAAGTAAATGTAAACAGTACACTACTTGTCTTAAGGAGAGAAGGACATCTCCATCTTTCCCGAGGTAATTTTATGATTTGATGATAAATGTTCCTAAAGTTGAAAAAACAAGAATTTGTGTAAATTGACTTTAAAGTGTTTGTGCTAAATTTTGCGTGAACTTAATCACTTAGTGCATTCCTGTTTCATTTTCTGGGTCATCGGAAACCTTATAATTGTTTCGTTTCCTTTTAGCTTCCTGATTCTTGGTCTGTTTTTGTTTTAGGGGTTCATTTATATTTTTCGAAAATTTTTCGCATTTTTTTGGCAATGCATGGCTTGCGATGCAGAATAAATTTGGTATTTCTTTGAATTATTTCATCACTACAATAAAGATTTATTTACACAACAATAGTTCTATTCTTACTGAATACAAATACTTCTATACAACTACTTACAATAATACAATTACGCAATTACTTCGATTCTTATTCACAACGATAGGCGTTTTATTTAGAATACACAAAGGAAACACGCTAGACGTAATCTAACAATGCGGCCATGAATTGCAAACAATATCTCGAACTTTGCAAATATCTAAAAAAACATATTTTTTCCTTTCTACATTCCTCCAAGGGATACGCCCAAACAAATAGTTTACAAATAGATACAACAAATAGTTTACCCTCTCTTGCTGACTCTTAAAAACATTATTGACAACCGATGTTTCGAATACACTTCCACATTGATTACTTCTTACTGTATGTCAGAAATTTCAGTGCAGTTCAAATTAACACTTTTCTGCTTTATTGCCTTCTCGGTATTTACATTTTTGTGACCACGCGTTTTCTTCAAAGGTATAACAGTTGGAGCGTGGAATAACAAGGAGAGAACCCATAAACTTCTGCAATGAAAGTTAGAGTCACTCGGGCTACACTCACCGAGCAAAGAACTTCCGCACGAGGCATAACCCACAAGTTCCATTGAAAGGTGATACTGTGTCCGAGATTCCGGTAATCCACATAGCATTTCATTTGATCTCATGATCCGACTCAATTTCCTACAGAGGTATAGTAATAAAGGCAGCGCCAAATATTCACACATTGTAGAAAGCTAGTAAACAAATCTCGGACTCACAGCAATTACCACGTTGCAATTAGCACTATACTGCTTGTGTAAAAACGGCCAGGTAGCTACAAGTACATTGCCTTGGAAATTAACTTTATGGGTTTAAAACACGCAGAGTGCTTCTTCTTTCCATTGCAGATTTTCTTAACTCTGCACGAGCGATCCCAAAACTCTCATCTCCAATCCGATAGTAAAACCTGCAGTGAAATTGCTTGTCTCACAACATTATTGCATTTAGTATTTTAATTTATTTCCGCAGCATAAAAATTCGAATTTTCTAGTCACCTAACAGAAAATGAAATGGAAAACCCTGTAATTATTTAGGAAATAGTCATTCAGAGAGAGGTGGCTCACGGTATCAATTGTCATCGTGTCTCTGATTCGGAGGTCCTAGGTTCGAGTCCCAACGGTGGCAGGATTTACGACACTAGCTGGAGAGCTGCATCGACTTTTGCCACTGTCTGGAGGAGAATGCTAGGGACCGGCTGCTCTGGTCGGTAGTTTTCCATGGATCTTTCTCCGGTCAATACCCAATGCCTAATCAGTACCCATACAAACAGGCCACGGATCGCGCAATATATTTCCTTCCTCTTCGTTGTACTAACCTAACCCTTACTTCCACACACTATAACTTTCAAGCACTACACTGCCACACATTCTGGAAGACCGGTCAGGGACTTAGGGCTTGTCCCGGCTGGGGCGGTTCCCTGCTGGTAGAGATACCTAGTAGAGGAAAACCCGGTTAACCGACGGTAGGTCAGCGCTGGATCTCACCATCCAACGGGGGAAGACCATCGCCACCTCTACGAAAAAACATGCACCCCACTTACGGGACTAACTACTTTAGCCAACTAGACTTTAACTTCAACCAACCAATTCCGCCAGTCATAACACATCCACAAAATAGCCACATCATGTTGTTTACTTCTTTGTCACTACTTCGTTTGCAAGTAACGGGGAACGCGGGTATCGGCAGCGTATTAAGCCGCGCCCGCCGCCGGCACCACGCCCCCGCCTCCCGCGGCCGCAATTTTTCTGCCGAAGCCGATGCGCGCGCGCGACAGATTCAATTTCCGGCCGCGGAGCGCGCCACCGTCCCTCACGGCCCCCTGCCCCCTGCAAACCCCGGCCGCGGGCAGATATTAAGAGGCGGTCGCGTAATCCAGCCCCGAGGGACCGCCCCCCACTCCCCGCTATTCCCCCCTCCACCGACCCACTCAAATGAACGCGAACCCCACAATGAGCCCACGCACGGTGCGTCGTGCTGCGAGCGTCCTTCTAAACCTCTTCAAGCACTCCGTCGCTGTGGACGGGTCAGCCAGGTTCGGATTGGTTTTGGTTTTCAAAATTAAAAATCATTGCTTGGTACTGAGGCAACCGTTGAAAAAGAAAATAGGTCAATTGAAATAAAGTTAATCGCATTATCATAATTTTGAGAGTAATTCAAACGTTGCTTAATTAAATATATGTTTCAGAATTGGGCGTTTCAAAGATCAAATATGAACAATATATTTATATACTTCGTTTTTTTTAATTATAATTCCATACTGCAAATTCCTGAGATGTTCAATCCTTGTATATAGGGAGTGGAAAATTATTAATTACTAATCTAAGATACTTGAGCTGGCTGAATATAGATGGTGTAAGGTAAAGACAAAGTATCGTTACATGCATCAGCTCTTTCAATTAAAATTTATTCGTGTTATCTATATTAAATACGACGAAAGTCTTTTATGAGCATTGTGCTGCAATTAACTTATTGTCTGTCGTTAATTTATAATTACCGACAGACAACAACTATCTATAATTATTACAGAAGTATCTCATGAAGAATGGCAGGAGCGTTATATACAATCTTACGAGGATTGGGAAGTGTAAAACTTTTGTTATGAAACGCTGTTCTTTCACAGTTTGTAACGCAATCTTTCTGGTAACTTTAAATCATTGGGTATAAGTTAACACATCAAATTAATTGTTATTAGTGAATTATCTTTTATACTGTGTAAACGTATATTTCGTTGATCCTGTTCGTGTGGGCAAAACAAAAGCGAGAAATAATCTTAAACCACATAAAATTTCGAGTAGTTTTGTGATAATTAGATTTCGACACCAGACAAACAGGCATAATTCTTGTTACAACTGAATTTTCTATGTTCTTCCAATTTGTATTACGATGTAAATTAAAAATTTCCAATTGAATATATAACTAAATCATATCAATAGCAAAACATAACCAGTAGCAATACATTATTTGTGTTCAATTGTATAAGCATTGCCCACCTGAACTGTTTATTCTTAATGAAACATTATGTCGTTATAATTAGTACAGTCATAATTATAACCTAATAAGCAGAGCTAAATAAAACCATTGGTTTATATTATTTCGTAATTCATTTATAAATGTACACACCAAATGCAATACAATTATAGTACAATTAAACCCTGTTTATAATTATTAAAAATTATTCACATTTGTCAATGTTTAAATTATTTATTTAATTTTTGGGTTATCCCACCACCATATACATATGGAGCACATGAGGATTGAAGTCGGCCGTAAGGAGTGAATGAGGAAGGAATGATCGCGAGTTGTCTGAAACCCATTGGGTAGAGCCTTTCTCTGGTATTAGTCTGCAACCGAGCTGAGCAACCAGCCTCTAAAATTCTCATCGTCACAGAAATTGGCTTCAATTCAGCAACTTTGTAGGTGAGTACATTCTCCAGCGTCGGGGCTCGGATCATGATCTATTCTAATCTACGATCTATCCTAATCTACGTTCTATCCTAATCTACGATCTATCCAAATATACAATCTATCCTAATCTATGAAGCTTTTATGGTAAATTCGCAACTACATACGCTAACCGAGGCGATAATTTTAAAATCATAAAGATGTCATGTTTTAACGTTTACAAACTCGAAACAAAAAGGAAAATCCTATAGAGAGGTAATTTTTGAAGGGTGTGTTGGGACTATCGTTTCGGGTCGATCCAATGAAGAGAGTGTGTTACATTTTAGTGTTTAGAGTTCTGTCATTGAAAAATGCCCAACAAAGTAAAAATCAATGAAATAAAACCCAAAAGGCGTATAGAATTTTTCGTTTTTTTTATTAACGCGCATTGACGCAATTTTTTTGGAACTTTGGTATCAAATCGGCCTTTCCGCATTCATCCATAAGGAATAAAAGTGGCCATCGCCTGCAAGATCGTCCGTTTGGCGAGGGCGTTGACGCGTTCTCCTCCGCTCCGATGAGCGAACTGCGCCCCGGCGGCGGACAGAGTGTGCACCGCCCACGCCCTCCGCCACGCCCCTCTCCTCCCCTTCGCCCCCGCCCTGATCGCCACCTTTCCCCACAACCGCACTCATATTAGACCCTGCGCCCACCACAGCCCTTCTCTCCTCCGCCCCGCCCACCACAGCCCTCACTACCGCTCTCGCCTTCGCCTCCGTCCCCACATTTACATTTGCCCTCGCCCTCACATTCGCCCTCGCCCTGATCGTCAACCTCACTACTGCTCCACCTTTGCCGCCGCTCCAACCGTCGCCTTCGCCCTCCTTCGCCCTTCCTGCTCTCACCGCTGGCCCACTCTCAATGCCACTCCCATTCTAACCTCCTCCTTCCGCCGCTCCCGCCCCTCACCTCACCCCCCCGCGATGCGTCCATGGCCCGCCCCGCCTCCTCCTCGCTGTCACAGCCCCAGGCGCCACTGCCCTCGCGGCCAACGCCCTTGCCGCTAAGCTCTCGCCACCGCCCTCGCTCTCGCCCCACCCGCGCCCTCCCCGATGCCACCGCCGCCGTCACCACCGCCGCCGCCCCGCAGCCGCCCCGCCGCCACCGCCGCCACCGCCACCGCCACCGCCACCGCCACCGCCACCGCCACCGCCACCGCCCCGCCACCGCCACCGCCGCTACCCCGCCGCCCCAGCCGCCACCGCCGGCAACGCCGCATCCGCCCCGCGGCCGCCAATTACACACAGCCAATGCGCTCAGCGGAACATCAATGCGCGACTAGTTTTCAGCGGACTCTTCCCAAATCGAGTTCCATAACGATGCGCTCGCTCGTCGGAAATGATGCGTCGCATGGTCGCCACAGTGGAGCAAATCACTAGCGCCCCTGCAGGCGGTCCCGCGAACGTTGCGGATGGATTGCGGAGAATCTAGAAAAATGGACATGTCAAACAGGGCGTGTTGCCATGCAGTTAGAGGAGAATAATGCGTTAGAGTTAAAGAATATCTAGTTGTTCAACACTCCATACGTTCTTGTATTATATGTAACATTTTCATAACATTATAATATTAGTTGAAATTGCCAAACGACTTCCAACCCGCAAAATAAATAAATAAATTAAAAAAATGGAATGAAAATATCCGTTTGAAATTTGTAGGGCTTGTAGTTCGGACAGATCGATCGCGGAGTATCTACTCTGGGGAAAATCCTATTAAGGTTTAGGCGCAAGTGATGTCCATAGACGAACAGACAGATATACAGACAGAATGTTTTTCTATAAACTTATTTCTCCGTGTCTAGGACTGACAATAGGTGAATTCTGATATCCCAAAGCATTAGGGACAGCAAATTTACTACAAATAGCACCAAGTATTATCCACTTTTTTAAATTAAGGGCCCACAAATCGGAGTTTTTCAGTCGAAAATTGGCCAATATTCACAGTGGTATTACAATTATTTTTACTAAGTAGTAGTAGGCGAAAATGTAATGGGAATTTTGCAAATTGGTTGGAGATTATACAACAATTATTACATTTTTAACAGAGATGACTCGCATCTAAAACAAACACTCTAGAATACCTAAAAATCTAAAACAAAAATTCTAGAATATATTCTCGACAAAACATAAAATAGAACTTCACGTCTTCTATTAAGAAAATGTTGTAATTACTATTATTTCAGTGTAAGCTGACTTTAAGAAATTAGATTAGCTGACAAACTTAACTTCTTTGGAAGAAATTTGAAATACTTAATTGTTAATATATACTGTCTTCTAAAATGCAACAATCAGGATCAATGAACATGAAAACAAAAGTACAAATTGGAAGGTAATAAATGAAGTCATACTAAACTTTCAGCATCTAAATATTCACAAAATGAGTGAGTGATAAAAATCCGAATAGGTAAATGTAGGTATTTTAAAATTTAATTTGAATTATGGATATTGACATGCACAATTCAACACATGAGACCGGAATGTAGAGCAGAGAATCTAGAACCACCGCAGCACATATAAGCTGACTTACATCTGATCAAGAGGGTGAGAGAGAGAGAGAGAGAGAGAGAGAGAGAGAGTGAGAGAGGGTGAGAGAGAGAGGGTGAGAGAGAGAGAGAGTGAGAGAGGGTGAGAGAGGGTGAGAGAGAGAGAGAGTGAGAGAGAGAGAGAGAGAGAGGGAATAGGTTAGGGATTCCGAGACAAAAGCCGCGCAGTACTATTGTACCGCTATGTGCAATGGTTTATTGTACAAAATAAATTGTTTCTTTCTGTTGCGGAACTATTGTTCTAGTTTTCTTTACAAACCACGTGATGTGTGTTTTAGAATTCGATGAACGTAGAATGTAGTATTGACAGGGTCAGATGTAAACTCTCGTTCCGAAATATAGTTTCACCATGCAACAGGGAAACAACGCTAAAATGTATTTCGAAAACTCAATTGAATGTTTGTTACCAAACTAATTGCAGAAACACAATATTAAGAACAATGAATTACGGAACGCTTTCATTACACTGATTATTGTTTTATTGAATTATGGACAAGAAAAGTAAAAAAAAAGAACAATGATAGAGTAGCACAAACCAAAATTATATGATGACCAGAATTATGAGTCAAGATCTCTCCCCAGTTTGTTTCCAGAAATGACTATCAACTTATTGATATTGTAAAGGAAGTTTCAAGGTTACCATATTACTAATGACTCTTGACAAGTTACGTCACCGCTGAACGCATGTACCAACACAAATATGTTGAGACGAAAGGAAAAATAAGGATTCCTAAAACCATTGTATCCTACCTTGGACTACAAAGGTCAATGTAAATACGTTTTCATTAAGAAAAATTTCGTTTCATAGATATACGTGACATTGTAAATAATCTCTTCAATTACTTTCTCTGTTAAACTAATTCAGCTTTATTGCATTTCATTGCAAGTTTAAAAAAGAAGTATCTTTTTTACTGCATTAATCAGAAAGCACAAAATGAACATTCGTATGTGACTTTAGAAGTGGGTGAAGGCATCTTCGTCTGAAACAACTCCTCATTATTAAAGCGGTTCAAACAGCAATGTGTTAGGCGTATGCGCCGCCGGCCTGTCTCATGCAGAGGTGCGTCTCTGGGGCTCAAACGCCTGGCCTCCTACGAGAAGGAACAGAGCGCGTCGCCTCCCCCGTCCCCCTCGCAACGGCGTCGCGACGCACCGTCGAGTGGGAGCAGACAGGCACCCAGATGCACAAGACACACGACGTCGTCAGCTGTCGCAACTTGTAGCATAATACAATACGTCAACGTCGGTGCCGCCGCCGCCGCCGGCAGCCGGGATTCCGCGCAGGTCACACCGGGCGAGGGAGGGGAGGGGAGGGGCGGGGAGTCCCGGAGGTGCGAAGGAAAGGGACGGGGTAGGTGGAGGCTTCTCTGCCGCGAGAAGCGCTGAGGAGCTCTTCATGTGGAGTCATTAACTTATGCCTCCCTCGCCTCCGTGTCTTTTCTCTCCTCTAATTGGGTGTGTCTGACGCTCGTCAGCGCAGAGTCAAGAGAATGAACGCTCGGTAAATGTTGTTAGCTACTTCCGTTGTGTCCCAAAACGCACGAGTGTACACATGCTTACCAGAAACTATTCTGCTACTTTCAAACCTATAAAGAAATTTACTTTCCTCACAAGGGAACATGTATATAGTATAACTTGAATTTTCTTTTTGTTTACGAATGTATTACACAAAAGGTTTACAAATATTTGTATGCCCATCTACAAACATATTTCTATGAACAATTCTACAGGCGATTTGTTCTTTAGAATAATAAAGAAAGTCGGAAATTGCATATTTAATTGCATTAACCAAACTATAACAGGAATAACATAAGTCCGTATAATGATCTCAGAAATAAATAGCCTTCTTAAGGATTGTATGGCTCATTAATAGATTACACGGATATCATAAAATTTATGGATCATATGCTCTATTGTTTGCAGGACGAACTTTAAAGCTACTCGGGTGCTCTAATTTTCAATGTAATTACCGACTTACAACGACAAAACTGCTAGCATTTCGAATATAGCTCATCAAAATAGAAACGAAAAGCATAGTTCAAAAATAATAGCTTCAGAATTCGTGTAGGAAATGCAGACATCAACACATCTCTCAGAATAGATTCAGTGAATATAAAAACTACAGGAATGAGATTATATAAATTATGAAAATGTAATTTCCTTTGAACATTAGTTTGTTAATGCTGGCAAGTAACTTGTTTTTTTCGATTAAAACAGTATATTATTTGTTAATTTTCATAATATTTTATTAATACACTCCCCAGAAAATTCTACTTCATTCTCTAATAACTGAAAAGCAATTTCGTACCTTATTTAATATTACTCTTACCAAACTGCGACTACTTTAATAGTCATTACACCACCAGAAATTTAAAACTTTTTCTAGAATCCCACTAATTCCCATTTTATATACGAACACGTACAAAGCGCGTGAAATCTGCGCTGAAATTTGTTCCATCCGTCACATCAAAGGCGCGGGCGACGCCGCGGAGTCCTCAGCAGGTGGCTTAAGAGCGGGGCGCGCATAAACCTCCCAGAAGCGAGACGGAGAGCAGCCGGCCGGCACTTGGCTTGATCACAGGCGCGAGGCGAACTGAGGCGGGGCAGGGCGAGGCGGGGCAAGGCGGGGCGAGGTGGGGCGAGGCGG
The DNA here is from genome assembly GCA_964035755.1 of Teleogryllus oceanicus. Taxonomy (NCBI): domain Eukaryota; kingdom Metazoa; phylum Arthropoda; class Insecta; order Orthoptera; family Gryllidae; genus Teleogryllus; species Teleogryllus oceanicus. The sequence goes on from CAXIVR010000003.1 coordinate 84,694,625, forward strand.
GGCGAGGCGGGGCGAGGCGGGGCGAGGCGGGGCGAGGCGGGGCGAGGCGGGGCGAGGCGGGGCGAGGCGGGGGGGGCGAGGCGGGGCGAGGCGGGCGGGGCGAGGCGGGGAGGGGCGAGGCGGGGCGAGGCGAGGCGGGGCAAACCGAGGAGCTCTCGGCAGAACTCGCAAGGCGCACTCGCGGCCCGGGAAACGACGAGATTAGCCGCGCTCGTAGCGCGCCTCGCGCCGCCTCCTTTCACTTGCCTCGCCCCTCCCCCCAATCGCGCTGGTTCGCACGCCACGCCCCCGTCTCCTTGAACCTCCCTACGGTCGACTACGTCATGCTTCCTTAAACATCCCCCCCCCCCGCCCCCACTCTCCTCCCCCCCCCCCCCCGCACACCCGCGCCATGCACCCCCGCCTTGAACCCCCTCTCCCCTGGCGGCCCCGCCCGCCCCTGCCAGCCTCCTTGTTCCCCCTACAGCCGCCCACTACTCCATTCTATTCCGCCCACCCCATCCTCCCCATATCCCGACAAACGTCCGCCCCCCCCACGCCCGCCTTTCCCGCCCCTTCCCACACAGCCTACTTGTACGTCCCTGCCCCCACCATTGTTCAACTCGCGTCCCACTCCCGCCCACCTACGCCCACCATCGCCCACACCAGGCCACCTCCCTCCACCGGCAGCGCTTGCGTTCGGCCCCGCGCCTCTAACTTTAAAACAGCCTTGTTAGTGCGCGCTTACGTCTGCTCGCTCCCCGCCCCGCCCCGCCCTCGCACGCGCCTGTAATGTCGGCACTCGCCTCTCAGCGTCCGCGATAACGCCAAACGGCGCGGGCCGGGCGGGGCGGGGCGGGGGCGTGGGCGGGCAGGTGGGCCGGGCTGGGCTGGGCGAAGCGGGGGCGGCGACGTGTTAAGGTAACGAAGTGAGAGGCATTACGCCCCGCTGCGCGCGTACGTCAAGGGGAGCCGGCGCGCGCCGCCTCGCGCTCGTGCTGCCCCCAGCGGCCGTTGCGGCCAGGCGCAGCGAGGCGCGGACGTGCATGAGCGACTCTGGCGCACCGATTTTTGCTCCTTCTGCGCAGCACTGCATATTGACGTCACGAATCACGTGACCAACCAAAACAAAGCCTGGCCAGACGCTGGCCGCCATACTGCCTGGCAAGGAAGAAGTGTTTAGAAACGTTTTGGAAGTAGAATTAGTGATAATGTTCAACAAAAAAAATAATATGCCAAAGGTGAATTTAAATAGAAGATGCAATATTTTTAACAAATGCTTCATAAATCCCTTTCATTGACTTTTAACAAGGTAGTAATTGTGTTTTTTTTAATATCACCCTCCCCAGGTTGCTCGGGAGCGGCGGACTTAATTTAACATTGAGTTACTTTTAGCTGCAGCCGATTAGGCTAATGCAACGAGAAGGGCCTATCTTAAATAAACTACTTAATTTATACTTATTCTAATTAAAACTAATGCTACTTTGGACAATGTTTAGTTTAGCATTAGAGTTTACACTTTATTTATTTGAGAGTTCTTTGTATTGTTCTTTGTTTCTTCTTTTTATTTTTCAATTACACTCTCATTCATTCTCAAGCTATGTTTACAAACACATTTACTCACTCATCCATACATCACTTCACTTCACTTCATTATTCGCACTGTGCGCTTTGATTTACTTCGCCACAGCGCCGACTTCACTCAAGAGTAATTGTTTTGGTACTTCACTACATTTAAAACACCCATTACTATTGACGCAAACTGGTATACAAAGCTCATTGGCAGAAACAGGATAGCCAGCGAAGCAGGTCTTTGCGTCCCTAGCTGGGCGGAAAGAGATCGGTCAGCTAGTCCGGCGCACCGAATTTTGCACGGCCGTTCTGCGCAGCACCAGTTTGCGTCACGAACCACATGACCACTGCACGGGCACGTGGTTTGAAAAGCCAGACCAGATGCTGTCTGCCGTGTTGCATGGAGAGCGAGAAGTGTTGAGAAACATTTTGAAAGCGGCAAAATGAGAGAATTCTCAACGCTCTCCAATCAAAATTACCACGATGAAGGTGTACAAGATGCAACATTCAAAATAAATGCTTAATACATCTGTTTCAGTACCTTGTAACTGTGATAAATTTGGCATTTAAAATTCCCGCCAATATTGTTGCACAAACTGGTGCTCGGAGATCATTGGCTGAAGCCGAACAACCTACACAGCGTCATATTCACGTCATTGCATCACGGCGCGCAACGGCGCCGGGTGCGCGCAGGTCGTCGATGGCCTGCCTCACCCGGGGGCGAATTGTCTCACGGCGCCGTCACCCCTCCACGCGGCCCCGCTCCCGCCCCCGCCCACGGCCCGCTCCACCGCTCTCTTCATTTAGTTGGTTGGTTAGTGATCCCGGGCGCGTTAACAGCGTAGGTCATTAGTCCCGTTAGTATAGTGCGTGGTTTTTCCTAGGGAGATGGCGGTGATCTTCCCCCGCTGGATGGCGGGATCCGGCGCCGACATACCGTCGGCTAACGAGGTTTTCCCCTAACCAGCGGGGCACCGCGCCAGCTGGCGCAAGCTCGAAGCTCCCGACCGGTCTCCTGGAATATGTGGTAGTGTAGGGCATGTTAGTGTAAGTGTGTGTGTAAGGGGAGAGGATAGGACAAGGAAGAGGAAGGAATGATCGAGCGCGGTCCGTGGCCCGTTTGGTAGGGTACTGCTCGGGCATTCGCTTGGTGATGATCGGAGAAACCTCGGAAAACTACCGATCAGAGCAGCCGGCCGCTAGAATTCTCCTCCAGACAGCGCCTGAATTCGACCTAGCTGGAAAGCTAGTGTCGAAAATCCTGAGGAGTGGGAACCTAGGACCTCCCGGTCAGAGGCGCTGCAGTTACATCAGTTGAGCTACCTCGCCCGGTACTCGCTTCCCGTTCGCGCCGCCGCCCGCAGCGCCATTAGACGGGCGCAGCGCGCGCGTTTACGGCGAGTGCGGTCGGTCGCGGATATGGAGTCGCATCTCGGAGGAAACGACCTACTGCGCCACTTTGTCATGTTGCGCTGCAACTGCGACTCCGCGATTACGAGCCGCCGGTTATACGAGCAGGTGGGGCGGTTAATATCGCGCTCCCGACGTGTTGGCAACCGGTGCCCGTTGACGGGTGTTTCGAAGCAATTTCGTGCTGCTCTGTATCCCAAACCCATTCGAACAGGTAAAAACTGTTTACTGTCTGGACATCAATTTGAAACGTTGGGCCGGGAGAGGTGGCTCAGGGCATCAATTGATGTCACTGCAGTGTCGCTGACCTGGAGGTCTTAGGTCGAGCCCGAGTAGCGGATTTTGACGCTAGCTTTTCAGCTGGGACGAGTAAAGTTGCTGTCTGGGGGAAAATTCTAGCGGCCGGCTGCTCTGATAGATAGTTTTCCGTAGTTTCTCCGATTAACATCAAGCAAATGCCGGAGCAGTACTCTAACAAACGGACCATGGGATGCGCGCGATCTTCCTTTCCTCTTCCTTGTCCTATCCTCACTCCTTACTTACACACAAACATGCACTACACTACCACACATGCCAGGAAGACTGGTCGGGAACTTAGAACTTGTCCCCGGCAAGGGAGATACCCCGGCTAGGGAGATACGTATGTGGGGAAAACCTCGCTGGCCTACAATATGTCGGCGCCGGATCTCCAGCAGGAGCAGACAAGAGAAAAAATGCACGACACTTACGGGACTAATGACCTTAGCTATTGGCGCGTCCGGAATGAGTAACAATCAATCAATTTATTGAAACGTTGCCATCGCGCTTTCCAGGTTACCTAGTGCAGAAGGATGGGCCGCTCCAGATGATGAAAGTGTGCAATTTGCCTATTCCATTCGTCAGTTAACAGATTTGTATGATTAAAACCGGGTTGCAAGAGCACAGAAAATACGTATAATAGCTTAAGTAAGTTCCATAACTGTGATGACGTATCTATCATTAGCTTTTCAATCACATACACTGAAGCATTACACCTGATGAAACACGAAACAAGCGCAGTGGAAAGAGATGCTGGTTTTAACAAATCTCTACGAATTGAATTTTTTCTATCATAACCACATATTTTAAATTAGTATTCATAGATAATATATTTTTAGAAATATACTAAGCCTTTCAAAGTTGGATATCTCTAACGGCAACGTCTTTTTTATTTTTATGAAATTTGTTCGCGTTAGTTCTGCTCTTGTAACGAAAATGAACCAGTAGAAATGATCGGGACTGTTATCTTTCACCTGTTTCCATAGAGCCTTATGCCCAGATTTGGATATTGCTCTGTTAAGCATCAATTTCTTGGACCATTTGACCTTCATTAATAAAATGAGCAAAAAGCAAAATAGAAATCACGAATTCCAAAACAGAACAAATTCTCTTACAGAAATCTTGATGTAAACAATTTCTGTAACACAAAGAATATGCCTTCGATTTTCCATGTAGATACACACATGCATAGAGATATTCATGTTTGAAAATTAGAATCCCATTCGGTTCTGAATATCACGTGAAGGCTTTTGACAAAAACATAAATAAAGATTATGGCTTTAAAGGCAAGCCTTTTCTCCAAAACGGGTTACCATAGGGCCATTACGCATACGTGAATACGGCATGAAGGAGTGCCTTTTCGCGGAGTTTGGTTTAATTTTTTTTCCTTTAATTAACCAAAATAACCCTTTGAGCAGAATTGTCTGTGGAGATACGTTTGCTGTCACGAAGAAGGTTGATACTCTCGTAATAGTTTCTCTAGATCAGCACATGATAATGATCCAGTATTTAAGATAATTGCTAATTTGCGATTATTAGAGTTATTTTATGAGTTTCTTTATACGGATATTTCATTATAAACAGTTATTTACGTTAAAATAATTGAATAATAATACTCGTTCCTGTTAAAGTCAATAATGACACGTGTTGTTTCAAGCAGTATTGAATACTTACTGAACCGTTTGGGTAAAATTAGTGGTAATCTAACCGCACATACTTACAAGCATTATTCCTAGATTTGCAATGTTCGAAAATTTACAGATTCATAGAATGCGAGACCTCCGCCATTCTTAAGCATACCTGGTTCTACTCGTGGAAAATATTTCAAGAAAAAATGTGAAATGGTTGTTGAAAATTTGCTTAATAATTAGCATTACATTACTACATACTACATATTACATTACTACATACTACATTAACTAATACTAATGCGCGAAAACTATCTTTTTCAAAAAATATTTACCCGTTTTTTAAACATCCGATTTTGGGAAATAAATTTTAAATATATTTTGTTTAAGACAAAATTCTCAGTTCTCACAATCTCTCTGGGTTATGAGGAAAATTTGTCAGTGCTGGAGATTTTACCTCATTATCCCTAGAGAGCTGACCAGGATGGCCGAAGGGTCCCGGTTCGAGTCCCGCCTTGGGCATGGTTGTTTGTCCCTTGACTTTCTATTTGCTGTCGTTAAGGGCCTCGCGTTCCGGTGACCCCAAATCAGAGGAGCCCGCAAGTGCGTTGGTCTAGTGTATGGTCGAATATCATCAGGGCGTAAAGGACAACCGGCTGTTGGATGGATAAAAACCCTAAAAAAATCCCTGGAGAGCGCGACAAATATTCATGTCAGAAAAACAGACATTCACAATTTGCGCTTACGGAACTTAAGTGTCGAAAGCAGCTCTGCAAATGAAGTCATGTTGGAACAGATACCAACCTACTTCCTTTATTAGGAAACTGGCACATAATTTCTTCAATAATTTAAACATGTACAAGGAGCAGTACTTACGAATAGGAACTGATAAACCTCCATTCTCCCGCCTAGAAGCAGACTCCATTTCACAATTTCCTCAATACCTCTCCGACATTAGATAAGGTAAGAACACTTCTTGCATTTACCTGTCTCTTCCGTCGCATTTCCTTTCCCTGTCATCGCTCTCTAACGAAATTTCCTCACAATAATCTCGGTCGAAGGTATAACCTAATGAAATCACTACGAGGGAGGTTGACAAGAAGTTACCCGCTTCACACTTAGCTGGTACAAAGTTGTTCGATCTATCAACTGAAGAGCCTTACGGCTGAACGTTTTACTGTCTGTAAATGAACAATTCGTAAAATTTCAAGAAATAACAGATATTATACTTTGATTTATTTAACGTGGCGTCTCAAGGTTACGAGTTGGATGGAGAGGATATTAACATCCAATCGGTAGCTCCAATCCAAAAGTTTAAATCGTAACGAAGCTACCGATTGGATGACGATTGGAGTGTTCGGCCAGATCGTGGCCTTGAAGTGCCACGTTAAAAAATGAAAGTATATTAAGAGTTTTTTTTACATTTTACGTATTTCTCATTGACAGACAGTACAAAGTTCATCCGTAAGGCTCGTGAGTTGATCGACAACTTTGTACCAAGCAAAGTCTGAAGGGAATAGCTTTTGCCAGCCCCCTTTATTATTTAATTATATGAATAAGGGGCTCTTGGCGATGAATGGGGTGGAGAGGGGGAGGGGAGGGGGCGTGGCCAACACGTGTCGGCGCGCGTGTCGCCGCCGGGGGCTGCTCAATTGCGCGCCGAAACTCGGTCAGCGTCTCGGCGGCGCATCGATCCCCGCCGTCCGCTGCCCGGCCCCGCGCGGCCCCGGCCGGCCCTTGGCCAGCGCCGCCCTGCCGCACCGAACCCACTCGTGCCACTGCAGAGAGGGATGGGATGAAAATCGATGTTTACCACCAGAAACATCGATTTTTGTTGCAAAAACATCGATTTTTTAATTTTAGTTTTTAATTTTTTTAAATAAAGGGGTTTATGCACGTTTTAGACGAGCAGCAATCTACAGCAATATCGTTGTTTTGCGTTTTCCTCTTTATCACGCTGCTCATTTTGCCTGTGCAATCTGAGCGCATTTTAGGTGGTTTTACTTATATGGTGTATGAATGGCAGTGACAAAAGGATAAAGTAGCAAAACATTATGTTCGTTATTCATACTTTTATTCTTTACAGTACATAATAATATTTATTAACATATTACTAACATGCTGGTAACCGAACAATACAATGCATCCCTTTTACGTAGTGTAATTAAAAATGGGTATGAATATAGCATGTTTATCAGTCTATAATTAAAACGTCGATGTTTTCATCGACACCGAAAACCCTTCAGTGATGTATCGAAACATCCATGTATAGATATTTTGGTAAAATTTTCCATCACAAACTCTACTGCCTCTGACCGGGAGGTCCTGGAGTTGGACATTCGACGGTGGAAGGATTTTCGATACTAGCCCGTTAGCTGGGTCAAGTACAGTTGGTGTCTGGAGGAGAATCCTAGCGGCCAGCTGCTCTGGTCGGTAGTTTTCCGTGGTTTCTCCGATCAACACCAGGCGAATGCCGGAGCAGTACCCTAGCAAACGGGCCACGGACCGCGTGCGATCTTTCCATTCTCACTCCTTTCTTACTCTTACACTACCACCTATACCGAGCGACCGGTCGGGATCTTAGCCTTGCTCCGTTTGGAGCGTTGCCCTGGTGGTGGGAAATACCTGGTTAGGGAATATATCGCTAGCCAATGATAAGTCGGCTCCAGATTTCACCATTCAGCAGGGCAAGATTATCGCCACTTCGGAAGCAAACAATAGTGCATTGCACTTACGGGACGAATTACCTTAGCAGTTGAGGGGCCCGGAATCACTAGTAATCAATCAATCAATCACAGACCTATGATACCGCCCCCGCCCTCGCTTGCACGCGGCCATACAATTGCAAGGAAGAAGTTTATTCCCAGGAGACGTGAACCCGAAGAAAAATGACGCGCTAAAAGTGTTTAATTACATTATTTTTACTAATTTCAAATAATAATAACTGGATTCAATCCTTTCAATTAAATGACTTAATTTTTTTGATTTGAATTCCTATGAAAAGAATTCCCTTTAATTCGTTCCTTAAATTGAATAAATGAATTTGTTCATTTGCATATTACAATATCACCGAATAAAGTGTAAAAGGTCACACATTAGTTAATCTAACCTAAGAATAAAATGTGTGAAAGTGGACTTTATATATGTTCCGACTACGATTACTTAGCGAATTGGTCTGTAATGTTTGCATTATCCAAAATGGGCCCGAATTACTAACATCTTCGAAGCGTAATTCAGACCTTGGTTGGACGAGGTGATAATTAGCCAACGTGTGATTGCAGGGGAGGTGAAGTAAGTTACGGTGACCACGAATAGCAGATGTTATGTGATAAACAGGAATCTGACTGCAGGGGGGATTTTCTAAGGCTAATGAGAGACGAGAAGCATAGTTTCGAGTTCGAATGTATCAGTCGTAAACTTGTATTTACATGATAACACATAAGTTAACCTGTAACACGTAACCTGTAACAAATACTCCTTGACAATACATAAGACATCTCAAGCTCGGACAGTACTTTAGTCAGAGTGCTGTGACTAATGCCAAAATTAGCCGGATGGTTTGCGAAATGATCCGTTCGTCAACATTCACACGGATTGACACATATTGTCTGGCTAATGTACGAATTAGCCATATTTCAGACTTACGCCGTAACTTCTACATTATTGTACGTCTCTATTGCTCACCGTAGAATTTCAGCTGTCTCAGGATATGATATGATAGGATACGAAATTTAACCTAACTCATAACACGGTATCGAAAATCCACATTGTGATACCACAATATATATCGGGGGATACATAAAGCATAATTCACAAAAAAGCATTAGAAAAAATGCCGAAAATGGACTATTAGCTATTTATAGACATGAAATGCATACCTGGTCTGTCGTAATAAGCAATAAATGACTTCTTTCCTTGTCATAAACATTTAGACCTTGGATATATAAATATGTCACAATAAAATTTAACAAAACAGCCGTAAAACCGCCATTATCAAATACAGTGATAGCGCCCACTTCAAAGGACAACATAAAATACGAGCTGTTCTGAATTTAGAACCCCCGGCGATGGGGAATCTCGCTGAAAATCGATTGTCAACTATACACAACGCCGCCACTGAATGCGGCCAGAGGTTTGCCTTCTATTTGGAAATCTCTTCCAACTCTCTTTTTTGGTTATTTGTTGACCAATTTTATTCAAAACTGATCAAAGATAATAAAGGATAGGTAATATGACACCATTTTATGTTCTTAATATTGTTGCATATTTTCCTCTACGTATTCATCCAATCGATAGGTATTGGTTTCTAATCGGATGAGAATTTTAACAAGTTCCGGTGATGCAAATGAACGAATCTTCGAAAGTCACTAACCTCAAATATTTTTATTTAATTTTCCAATAATGCGAGAATCTTGAGGTGGCAATATGTTCTTCAGTTGACATTCAATTTCTCAGCTCCTCATATTTCAACCAACTAATACTAGAAATCTCTCTCAATCAAACTATAAATTTATTATTAAATTTATTAAAAAAGTTTAAAATAGGCTCGTAAACCTCTAATCATGAGCACAATTAATCCCCGTTGATTTTTAGGAGATTAAACTTCAAGTCATTAGGGTTGACGTCTCACGAGTTATCAGGTCCTTTATCGACATGCATCCATCCAGACGGCTTGCATTCAAAGTATGTTTTGGACATGTTTCGTCACTTATAAAAATGTAGTCACGTGTAAAAAATTAGTTTGAATCCTTGAAAATTAGTCCAGCCGGAAGTGATTGATTCTCATCCCAAGAGCAAATAGTGAAATTTACTGAAGTAGAAAGGGAAACTCGGCTAAATCTGAAAGTGAGGGTAAATAGGGAAATGCCTTCTTTAGAAGTCATAAATTCATAAAAATGACACTGCTGATCTGTTTTGATATACGAGTAATAAAATCTGAAAATCACCTCCAAATGAAAAATGATCGGGATAAGACAAGATCGCAAATTTTTTCTCATGGTTTTATAAAATTAAAAGAAATTAAGAAAAGGATTCTCGGTTTATCCGAATTTCTCCTACATTATTTTAATTTCGATACTACATTCAACTTTTTAAACTATAGCGTGAGATTTCAAACTAATACAATGCTAGCTAACACTAATGCAAACATAATTATCATTGCCGGCAAGTCACGTTTCCAATTGGAGCTTCTTTGGCCGTGTGCATGCGTCACGACTTTTTGTCAACTTACGGTCCGGCATTGAAATGTCTCGCGAGTATCCTTGGGAGGAACGGTGTCGTATTGATGTTAAGTCATCACTTGACGTGGTTCACGAGATTCTCTAACTTTACTTGTTCTGCAGTGTCTCTGACGGGAGGTCTAGAGTTCGAGTTCCGACGGTGACAGGATTTTAGACTATAGCTAGTTACTAGATCAATTCAACCTTGTCTGGAAAGAATTCTAGCGGCCGGCTACTCTGCTCACTGTTTCCGTGTTTCTTCGATCAACATCAGGCGAATTGCGGAGCAGTATCCTAACAAAGAATCCACTGACCGCGCACTATCTTTACTTCCTCTTCCTTGTCCTATCCTCCTCCCTTACCTACATATTGTGGCGTCATACGGGTGTAATCAGTACACAGGCGAGAGTGGGTTGTAATAACAGCAGGTTTATTCACAATTTAGTCCGTAGTCACAAATAACCAATGCACTGTATACAATTAACTAACTAAATAGACCCCACTGCTAGGAGAGATATTTACAACGGCTACCACACCGCAACATACTACTTAATGTTTCGCCGTGCGTAGTACCACCTGCCCTGAGACCGACTACATGTCTCACTAGTCACGACAATAACTGCCGGCTCCTTGTGCCGCGTGCACTTTCGCACCTCTCACGGACGACCTACGCTTCCGCTGCCAGTATCACAAGAAGGAAGAGCTATTGTTCTCACGGCCCTTAAATAGCCCTCGCGACGCTTCTCGCCGCCTCCATTGCCTCCGCCCTAGAGATGCGCACACCCAGTCAGAAAAAAAACCTGCGTCATCGCTTCTACCTTTGTCTACGCATCCGGAGCACAGCACACCGTGTGCCCACGCTGGTTTTTAGCGACACGACGCTACAATATACTTACACACCACATAACTACGCATGTCGGCTGCGTATGGTTATCCGCACCGAGTGTTACCTCGCCGATGGGAGATACCTTGATAGGAAAAATCTCGGAAGCCGATGTGCAGGTCAGCGTCGAATTTTGCCCTACAACAAGGGAATCCTCATCGCATGGTAAAACTTAGCAGTTCACGCGCCTAGAAACACGAAATAATCAATCAATAAATCCACCAAAAACTTCTGCGTTAAAGATGTGAAATAACACATGTTCACAATGCAACAGCTATTAATGAGAAATATATACCTGTTGACAAAACAAAGATCTCTATGCGTAACAACTAAAGCCAGTTTACGCTTTGGCAAAATTTCTCACTTTCTACAGAATCTTGTTTTCTTGCCTTGTGCGAACGTCATGTTTAAGTAACAACACGATAACGAGGCGGAAAGTAATTGCTCATTTATTAATTCCAGAATTAACGTCTTCCTATTTTCCTTGATTTTGTGAAACTTTTACTTTGCTCTCATTAAGTTACTAAAGGGACGTAAAGTCTTCAAGGATTCCTCATGATGAAGTGGACGGTTTTGAAATACCGCCTTTATTCTTTGTCACTTGTTTTTTAATATGAAGGCTAAAATATACCTTTAAGTTTTTAAATCCATAATATGGAATAGACTATTTCATATCAATCAGTATAAGAATCTTCCGAAATAGAACTTCAGATGAAGAATTGTTTGACTCCTCAGGACGGAATAAGCATGGGAATCTTATACTTAACAAAACTCACAAAATTAATCTCTAATACATCATTCATCGATTTCAATATATCGAATAATTCCTTGAATGTGAAATACTGTCAAAGACAACGCAAATCAAACTGGACCCTAAGAAAAAATTTTCGAATGGTAGTTTAAGAGTTTGTAAATCTTATCAACTATGAGAGGACACAGAAGACCACAACCTATTGGCTCCCCATTGGATTATAAAAACGACAAAAGCATTAGGTAATGTATTTTCCCTAACGAAATTTTCCCTGATACAATACAGAATCATTCATTTTTTCATTTTACAAGGATATATGTTTCGCAATAAAATAACTATTTTTTATTCATACAAATGTAAGTTGCGTTTTGACGGAAAATAAACAGAAGAGAAGCATTATGTTTATTGTATAGAAATGTATCGGCGGTCCGTAACATCATAAACATTTCCAACAACAATTACAAGTTGATCTGGGATTCCAATGAAAAAGTTTTTCCAATGTGGTTGATTTACCAGAAATGTCTCTATCCCATATGTCAATAAAAAAACATAAAATGTCGAGATTATATATTTTACAAGGTTTTAACTCTATTGTTGAAAAGTAGGGAAAATTGGAAGCACAATGTTTGCAAGAAGGAAATTAATTGACAAATTTTAATTACATGGACAAAATAAGTAATCTGGACAAGCTCAAAATAAGGCAATCTGTAAGGAGCAGTATGTACTGGAGTTGTTCCAGTGTGAAAGAATTGAATCACACTACGCATTTAAATACATGCCACATAAAAGTCTTCATTATTGACATATAATCCATAGATTCCTTAGATGGGTTCCATATAATCCATAGATGGGTTCTGAAAGTAAACCCGTTCACTTTTCCGAACTCAAAATATCTTTTCTATCGATTCGACTTTAGTATCTTCGATTCTGAATAATTTTGTAAGGCCAAGAAATCTAGAACATGCTAATTTAATGAAAATTATTTGTTTAAATACTATAATTTGTATAACAAAAAAGAATATCTGTGTTTTTATTTTCCACTAGTTTCTCTTCGCTTGAGACATCGTACAAGTATGGTTTCCTGGATACGATTTTTTTCTACTCTATCTCTCACAATCGTCCATCTGAAGAATTCTGCTGATTATACTCTTCTTCGCAATACTTAGATTGGTTGGTTTCTATGTCACTTTTCTTCGATCTACCTGAAATGGTTCAAATCTCCCAGGAAACTCCTCTCGCTTTGAACATGTTTTCAGATCGAGAGAAAATGCTATGACGGAAATTCCCAAACCAAATGAAAGTATGCTTCAATTGATATTCAATTTAAATAAAAGAACACAGAATATGTAGAAATGATCAACTAATAACTTCAATAATCTGTAAAAATTTCACTAAGCAGCTTCACACATTGCACGATCGCCAAAATTGTTAGATCTCCTGATTTTCTTCTTGAATGAAATATCGCTCAAGTAATGGAAGGAGCAATGAAACTTCTTCCTCAGGCCTGCATACTGTTCTAAATCGCTGACACGTGAAGAGAAACTTGTGGAAAATTACAAGACAATGAGTCGTAAGATCCATTCCACCTGTACTACTTTCGACATTCCTCGTGGAACCACGAAAATACTGGCGAAGCTTTCACATGAACACGGTCAAAAACCAAGTTTGCGTGACATGAAAAAAGTTGGTGCACCTTTCCGCAGTTTCCCCTCTCCACAACAACAATTATCATAAAAGGAAAGTTTGTAAATGAAAGTCATCACACATTACATTTGTATTGTGCCACACGAAAGATACATACTTTCACGAACCAAGTTAAATTAGTGGCTCCCAACAGCAAATGTCACCCAGCCAATTCCCTCCCTGATGGAATTCGTATTCCTACACCACCAGCCTGACAGCTAGACTCAACCTTCCTGACGCTTTAAAGATATATTATACATTTGCCATTATCAAACATTCAGAACTCTTCATTCATAAAACATGCAGAATCAGGATCGCAATCATTTACATTATTTCAGGATCTATTTTAAGAAAACGGACTTGGTTAATGAAAAAAATCTCTATCATTAATAATATAGTTCTGCAATGTTAGTTTTTTATTTGCAATTTTTTAGTACGATTAGTTTAACCTCTGTTTAATTTTAAAAAATGCTATTTTTTGTGTTTCAGTATCACACATTCAATATCTTTTTCGAAAACGTCCTGTAATTGGAGCGTCTATTTTTGGTCACAAAAACGCACTAGTCGTGGAGTGGTTCAATCGACCAGACTCCCAGGTACTTTCTGATGTTTTCCTTTCGCGCACGTGGAAGCGATTTCATAGTCCACACTGGTCACCCGAGGGGCGGGCCAGCTACCTGAGCGCTCACTTCAGAACATCGGGAGCGCACATGGTCTTCGCTTTCACCACTCAGAGAGATTCCACTTCCGGTTGTAACGTAGTTTTCTGCTCGCTTCCTAGTAACGTGACGCTTTTGCTTGAAGGCCACAAAACAACCAGAACGCTTTGAGAGTCCGGGTAGACTGGATTGAAAAGGTTCTCAGAACTACGAGAGGGACATTTGCTTTAGTATGGTAAAGTTTCTATAAACAGTGGAATACTTCAGTAAATCAGAGACCATGAAAGAAATATAAAACGGAGAAATTGATGTTAAAAATAAGATTCTTGTTGAGAAATGGTTATTATTTTCACACAACGGTTTGATTGATTGATTTTTTCGTGTTTCCAGGTGAGTCAACTGCTTCGGTCATTAGTTACGTTAGTGTAGTGCATGTTTTCCTCGGGAGATGGCGGTGAACTTCCCCCGCTGGATGGCGAGATCCGGCACCGACCTACCGTCGTCTAGCGGAGTTTTCCCCTAACCAGGACTCTCCCACCAGCGGGGCACCGCCCCAGCCGGGACAAGCTGTAAGCTCCCGACCGATCTCCCGGAAAATGTGGTAGTGTAATGCATGTTAGTGTAAGCGTGTGTGTGTGTGTGTGTGTGTGTGTGTGAAGGGGAGAGGATAGGACAAGGAAGAGGAAGGAAAGATCGCGCGCGGTCCGTGGCCCGTTTGGTAGGGTACTGCTCCGGCATTCGCCTAGTGTTGATCGGAGAAACCACGGAAAACTACCGATCAGAGCAGCCGGCCGCTAGAATTCTCCTCCAGACAACGACTGAATTCGACCTAGCTGAAAAGCTAGTGTCGAAAATCCTGCCGCCATCAGGACTGGAACCTAGGACCTGCCGGTCAGAGGCATTGCAGTGATATCAGTTGATGCACTGAGCTACCGCTCCCTGTCATAGCAGTTTGAGCAGTTGGCAGGTAGGCAACCGGATACGTAACAGATAACTTTCAGCAGACTATGTTACACTGTGATTTCCTGTGGGCCGGACCTACGTCGCATCTGCTACTGACACCGCCCCCCGTTGAGTAGAAATGGCGTCGCCACCTTCACCCCCGTCGCCTCCGTCAATACTGTTGCCCCGGACGACGCCTGACACTCCAACGCAGGAACACTGTCACCGGCCACACCGGCGGTAGTTCCTTCCACCGCATTCTTTGGAAGCTGTTCGCTGCCGTCGCTGTACCGCAGCGCCCGTCGTTGGCACTAACGGCCGCGCCTGAGGCCTCATTCTCAATGCAAACTTAAACGTAAACGTAACGTAGCCCAAAAACCTACAAGAGTTACGCTACAAAACCACATGAGTTACGAAGCGAAACCGTTCACATTGCCTTGACGTAACCGTAGACTAAGTCCGTAAACTTAAGAGTTCACAAGCTCCAAGCTTTTACGTTAAGTTTACGTCGGAATTCTACCAAACACTAATCAGAGATCAGCGTGGAAGGTCGATTTCAGATTGTGTTGAAGTAGTTTGTGGTTATGTATTTGGTTATTGTAACGTAGAAAACTAGTTTGAGAACGGTTCTGATGCGGAGTGAAAAGGAAGAGGGGGAGGAAGGAGAGAGGGGGGGGGAAGAAAAGGGAAAAGGAATAAGGCAGGGGGAGAAAGGCAGAAGGAGACGGAGGGGCAGGAGGCAAAAGGAATAAGGCAGAAGGAGGACGGCAGGGGCAGGAGGACAAAGGGGATAAGGCAGAAGGAGGACGGAGGGCCAGGAGGGCAAGGGGTAAGCAAAAGAGAGGCGGGGAGGGGGAACGGAGGGAGGAGGACGAAGATAGAATGGCATGGGGTGGCGAGCAGAGTCAGAAGAGGAGGGCAGAGGCTGATGGCAAGGCAAAAGAAAGGAGGGCAACAGCGATGCGCACCGACCTCTAATGCGCCCGCTCATTTAAGCTTCGTGTTTCCCTGACGCGCGCTGATATATTCGCGCCAGCATTATGTGAAAAGCAATATTAAAATTCTGGAGATTAATGAGCGCGGCTGAATGGAGGCCAGAGATTCTACGCCAGAGGTCTGTAAAAGCGCTTGCGGCGGGGGAGGACCGGTTCACGAACGCCTTCAAGAGGTGAGCTGACAGGAGCACCTGGGGACAGCCATCGACCTGTCAGGTGGGAGCTTGACTATTTGATTGAACTGCAACCAAATGGCTATCAAACAGCCAGGTTATTGATTTGAATTCCACTTAGGATATGCTTTATGAGTCACTATTTACCGAACAATTTTCTTCAGCCTTCATGATTAATACGCTAGCTTTTATTTTCTCGCTCTTACTTAGTAAGAAGAGAAAGTACTGTAATCGTGCGGTTATACTTGACAAATTACTTCCTCTAACACATTGTGCAGATATAAGCCATGTTTTGTGAGTTCTAGATAATGAAAATTCGATTCACAGCAAAACGTCAGTGTGTCCGTCTCTCCCTCTCCCTGTCCCTCTGTCTGTCTCTCTGCCTTTTCTTGTGTCTGTCCGTCTGTCTGTGATCAGCGCTAGCTCCTAAACCGTTCAGTCGAATCTCTCCATAATCAATATTCCCCAATCGATTTAAAGCAATTCGAGGTTTTGAGTTTGAAACGGATATTTTTTTACTTGGGGAGGGTGTATTTGACATTATATATTTCAAAACTTGCACTAAATTATTAAATTAAACTTTGTTCTCGAATTTTGTAGTAGTCCCTTAAAAGAACGACGCGTGTTTCAGTTTCGTTTCAATTCTACTTTTTACCGCATAACTGTAATTTCATCACAGTACAATTTAATTAAGAGTAGTTAGACATTCATGAATCAATAAAAATATTGATTCCATATATTTTAGAAATCTAAATAATAATCCCTACGTAACTCCTCGAGTGTACGGATGTGCGGTTCCGTCACTTCCCGCGCACCAATCGAGACATACGACGTGTCATTCGACGCGTCTCGGTCTCCTGATGGGGAACTGATAATTTGTTTTCGGATCCGGTCCGAAAATTCAAAGAAATTCTAAAAACGTGTTTTTTCGTGTTTTGACGCTGTGATCTTGGTGAGTATGCCGAGAACTAAAACAACGCCACCTAAATAGATCTACGAAGGTGTGGTTGATTACACTCGAGTACCGAAAGTGATTTTTCAACGAAAAAGGCAGAGGAAAATGTATATAAAGGAGAGAAAGATGAAGGAGAGGAACATGGAGAGAAAGGCTGAGAAAAACACGGGGAGGAAGACGAATGAAGAGACGAAGAAAAAGACGAAGAAAAAGACGAAGAGAGAGACGAAGAGAGAGACGAAGAGAAAGACGAAGAGAAAGACGAAGAGAAGGGCGTAGAGGAAGATGCAGAAGATGACGCAGAGTAAAACAAGTCTTAGAAGGCAAAGAATACGATAATACAAAAACGAAGAATTTCCTTTACTGGATAATGAACTAAATAAGTGGAGGACCTATTGAGTTGGTCGAATCAGACGGCCGTGTGTGCAAGTCTAGGGGAACACAGGTAGCCCAGGGACCAGGCTAGGGGAACATAGGTAGCTGGCTGGCGAAGTCGGACTACCGACCCAAAACGCCAAATACATACATACATTAAGTTTTCTACGCATACTAAATCAACCAAGAAATATTGCGCACACAGAATTTAAATATATAAGAATCGATTGTTCAGTGTATATTCCATAAATATTTACGAAGGAAAAGATAATAAAATTCTTATAAAGTTTCAAAAAATATATTCTTCGGATTTATTTTCTGTTACAAACGTATTAATGGAAAAATGTGAATTATTGTACATGAACTAAAAGAGAAAGACGATTGCAAAACTATAGCTTGACAATCTAAGTAGATAATTCACAATATCAATTCAAAGCAAAATAAAATAGAGATCACGTATCTTCCTTTTCAATGTTATGTTTTCTTTTAATTACTGGCTCGAATTCTCGACACTGTTAACTTCAGAACTTGAGCGCGTACAAGATCAACGTAGCATGTCATATTTATTTAACATAAGAAAAAATCCTGATTCAGTGTCTTGTTTTTCGATTTTATTTTTACATTTCACGTCACTTATTAACTTTGAACCAAATATTGTTATGACTCAACTATCGTACTATGTAATATTGAATTTGATACAGTCATAAAACGGAGTGGTTGTAGGTTCAGGTGTTCGGGAAATTTGCATCTAGGAAAACATGTATTTATACGTTTTTAGGCAAACGACGACACGCCCTAATTGTGGGTGTTGGCGAAAACCGTGCGTATACAACTAAAACGGCGTTGTTAGTTTTGACTTTTATGACTTTCTGACATATCTTTCTGACTCTTATATCTGCACAATGTGTTAGAGGAAGGAATTTGCCAAGTATAACCGCACGATTACAATACTTTCTCTTCTTACTAAGTAAGAGCGAGAAAGTAAAAAAGCTAGCGTATTAATCATGAAAGGCTGAAGAAAATGTTCGGTAAATAGTGACTCATAAAGCACGTTTGCTGTTGTTTTGATATCGTCGTCGCAAAGTGTATCATGAAAGAATACGTTCTCCATGGTATAACGAGTCCATGCACGAACATGAGTCGATAGAAGTATAGTTCATGGAAGAACACCAATCGATGGAAAAACACGACTTCGTGGAAGAACACCAGTCAATGGAAGAACACGACTCCACGGAAGAACACCAGTCCATGGAGGAACACCAGTCCAGGAAGAACACCAGTCCAGGAAGAACACCAGTCCATGGAAGAACACCAGTATCCATGGAAGAACACGAGTCCATGGAAGAACACGAGTCCATGGAAGAACATCAGTCCATGGAAACACAGTCCATGAAGAACACAGCCATGGAAGAACAAGTCCATGGAAAATTCGAGTTCATGAAAGAACACGAGCCTATGGAAGGACACAAGTCCATGGAAGAAAAAGTCCAAGCAAGAGTAAGATTCGATGGGAGAACATGGTCGATGGAAAAAATTTACTCCACTAATGAAGCTGAAAATATGTGTAAAATGATTCGCCATCCTTATTCATTCACTGTGGCAACGTAGACACAAGCATGTACTGAGTAAATGGATCTGAAATACTAGATTATAATATTATCTTAAAATTAATAAAATAATTGTTTATATGTTGTCATTTTCATTATTTTGTCTTGCGAGTTGCAATCGAACCTAGTTTTCTGACATGGCGGACAAGCTTGAGAGTGTAAGATCATACGTATGTTTATAAAGGCTGCATCACAAGCGAATCTATGGCCATGGAAGAGTAAATATTTTTTTTTTAAATTTCGATTAGGTCTTCAATTTTTTAAATATGAAGGTTGTGAACTCATGTGAAGCTTTGCTACAGAGTTTTGGAGTGCAGTATGACTTGACAATCGCGCTTTGTGAACTGCTATTCGATTCTTTTGCTCCAAGAGTATTATACTGAAAACAAAGCATCTAGGGTATCGATTCACAAGCAATGAAAATGCACAGAACTTTGTGCTTTGCTTAATTTAAACAAATGTATTTAAGACAAAAGTATTTTCCGATTATGTTTGGAGCGAACGCAATAGGAATTACAAGGAAATAGGAAAAATCCCTTTTCTTCGAAATTTAAAATTCTTGGTTTAACAAAGTAGGTATTTCTGTAGATTTCTTCTCAGTACAGTTTTGGCGGGTTTCCACTAGTAGCAACCTACTGGCGCTACTATATTTATATGCAGATGTCTTAGAATTAATGAAACATTTCTAGAGTATGTAAGGGGGTCTAAGATTTTTCCAAATGAACAATATATATATATATATATATATATATATATATATATATATATATATATATATAATATACACACACACATATGTTGGAAAATTTCATTTAACAAAGTTATACTTATAACTGTTTCTCTGATTGGCAGATAGTCAGACATGTATTGGTGTTTCACAATCCTACGTTGGTGTTATTTCAGTCAAAAAGGTTTCATATAGTTGCTAACACACCAAGTATGACTGGTTGCCTACCAAGCAGGGGCACATGAAATGTTTAAGTTTCCTACGTGAAATTTCCCATCATAACAATTAGCAATAAGGGAGCTCTCGGAGTTTGCTACGCTTATCGTGAGGCACCTGGCAAGGAGCGAATTGGGAACAGGGAACAGGCTAAAACATATAGAAAAATCTTTGTAGTTCGGTAATTGATATTCGAAAAAAAATACGTAGTTAAACATTATTCAATACATTCTCATTTTACCATTTCGGTAAGTCAGAATTGGATTTCTCGACACGAGAAAATTGCAATCCCTGAAGAATGTTGTTGTTAGTAGTGGTTTTGTCTAACTCTCCTCTATTTATATGAAAAGTAAATAGTTTGAAACGTAATAAATAAAATGAAAAATAAGATCTCCGGTTCCTTCTGTTGTTCCTACTTCGTTTGGTTTACTTTTGGAGTGGCTATTCTGCAACTAGTCGGGAAGTCTTTGGCCAGCTCTGTTTTTTGGTCAGTCTTTGAAAAACAAAGCAGCCTCGGGCAGAGGCGACTGCACGACCAAGAGACGTCGCCTCCAGCAAGCGCCTTCCGGCCCGGCTCGCACTCTCCATTCGCACCCGCCTCTCCGCTGTGCGGGCCCCGGCGCAAATTCTTCCCAACCAGACGCCAATCATGGTCCCCTCCCGCACTATCCTGTCCACCCCGCAAAAACCATCCTGTCCTCTTCACCCGCCCCTTCCCCTCCCGCTTCCACCTCCTCCCCCCAGAACCATCCTAGCTCCACCTCAATACAATCCCCGTCCAGCACCATTCTTCCCGCGCGTCACTTCACTCCCCACGTGGCACCATCCTCCCTGCTCTGGGCCTCCCACTCCACGCCGTCCTCACAAGACACGCGCTGTTCTCCTCTGCCCAATGTTGTTGTCCCCCACGTGCTGCCCTCTCAACCCGCGCCATCTTCCCGGAACTCGCGCCTTCCCCTCCTCCCGGACTCGCCTTCCACGAACTTCCCATCGTCGTGCCTTCTCTACCGTCGCCCTTCGCTCACGGGCAGGGGACTTCACCATAGTTACCTCTCGTCGACAATCTCACCCCGCTCCGCTCCCTTGTCGCTCCCCGGGGCGAGGGCGCGAGGGCCTGGAAAGAAAGGCGGCGCGTGCGCTGGGAAGAGATAGCGCCTTCGCCGCCGACTTGGAAACAACGCGAGTTGCGCCACCGGGCGCACCGGACGACCAACGCGAGAAGTGGCGGGACCGAGCGAGGCGGGGCGAGGCGGGGCGAGGCGGGGCGAGGCGGGGCGAGGCGGGGCGAGGCGGGGCGGGGGAGGCGGGGCGAGGCGGGGCGAGGCGGGGCGGGGCGGGGCGAGTCGGGGCGAGGCGGGGCGAGGCGGGGCGAGGCGGAGCGAGGCGGGGCGGGGAAAGGTGGGGGAGGGGAGCGAGGCGAAGCGGGGCGCAGGCAGCTGCTGGCCAGGGAGGTTGCGAATGATTGTTGCATCTCCAGCCGCCCACGGCGAGGAAGGCAAAGGTCACCCAGACCACCGGGCAGCTGAGGTGTACCGTCACGGACGTTCATGAGACACTCTCTGGATGCGATGTTCGGGTGTTAATCGTCAGTGTATGTGCGTACTGTATTTTAACTTGATTCAGAAATCCTATTTTTCATTTATCCAAAAATGTAAAATTAAAAGATACACTGTATTAAACCCTAATGAGAAAATAGCAAACTGATCGTCACAATGACACAATCTCTCTCTGGGATAGAATATGACTGGGCCTTGGAAGACAATATGAAGCGTGGTCAAAATGCCGATACGCGAATAATAATAATAATAATAATAATAATAACAATAATAATAATAACAATAATAATAATAATAATAACAATAACAACGCCGGTCCGGATAGCCGAGACCGCTAAAGCAGTAGTGCTCGGACTCTCGAACGGAAGGATCGCGGGTTCGAGTCCCGCTTCGCACATGGTTGTATTTGTGTTCGCCCGTTTGTGTGTGCCATCCATTCATCCTTCATTATCACCATTTGATCCTCCATCCTCCCAGGACTAACAACCCTGGAGTATAAAAATCGGATTCAGCGTAATGTTGATCCCCCTCATTAGCTACATTCAAGACTTGCAATGTGATAAAAAATGATACTGATCCCGTGCAAGTGCATTTCTTACGTGGTCCAAGATGCCTATTTGCTAGTTAAAAAATTACAATAGCAACAATGATAATGATACATTCGTGAACATTCTTCCCATAAACATGAGGCCACGCTGAATGGTTAAACGGGGAGAGAGAATCGTGAGAACCAATGCAGTCGTTCTTTCACCGGCGCCGTTCGCAAATATCTCGCCACCCGAAAGGATCGCCGCCATCGGTTGCCCCTGCCCCCCATCCGAACGGCCAGAAGTTGCCCGACGCCCCCCACCCCCAACCCATCCCCCCGCCCGAGTACGTGCGACCGGGAGAGCCCGCGATTTAGCGAAGCGGCGCCAAGTTAGTCACGTTCTCACACTTAACGAGCCGCACAGCGCCGCGACGCCCGCGGAGGCGACCAGATTTGTTTTAATTAAACTCGCAGCCACGTGACCCGCGACCCCCGGGGCGTTCGACTTCCAGACAAACGACTCACGCGGCGCGCGCGATCTCCGCCCCACAAATACCGCTCCTCTCTCCCGCCGGCCGCGTCGCGTATGCAAAGCGCCGCCAAAGCCCGGCCAACTGCCGGTGAAGTCTCCCCCGAATCGATGTACTCGGCGATCTACAAATGGCCAGTCGATACGAGTAAACGTATTCATGAGCAATTTACAACATATTTAAAAATTATTTATTCAATGACTCCGCGATCACTGTTTTCACTGTACTGTTTGTAACCTCCTTCGGGAATGTGTAAGTACTTATAATACATAGTGGTCGATATTTGAAAGAGCTCTTTTGTCAAAAGTTATACCTGTATAATTATTGCATGAATGAGCTGATGAAAAACAATGGGAAACATCTCGTGACCTCAACCACCAACAGAGAAAAGTCCTTCGGAAGTCGAATACACAGACACCAGAACCCTTTGTTTATGTGTAATGTTATTTTTGTGAAAAAATTATATCACTACGAAATTTTGTAAAAAGTAATAATGTTCACGTGCGAAAATTATTTTTATTATTTTTAACATAGATACTTTTCACGTACACAAATGCAAATTTTTAAAGAAGTATTTCTCTCTTAAACGCTAAGATTGGATTAAAACGCTTAAACATGCCTCATTTTGTAGGTAAGGGAATAGAAAATCTCATGTCCCCTTTCCGGACCTTCAAGTAGTTTTAAATCTCTAAATTGCAACGTTTCCGAGTTATCTACGATGTACGAAAGTAGTGCGTTGCAGGTGGCCCCAGCACCCTAAATTATTTAATTTTTTACTGATACGTTGTAGCTTGTTATTGTCCTCGATAGAGAGGTCGATATACACTCCATTACTTACCTGGATCGAGATAATTGTAGTTACGAGAGAAATACAAAAACAGTTGAATATATGTTCTCTTACGGAGAGCGTTACGAGAGGAAATTATGAAAGAATAATGGGATAGCAATATGAAACGACTGAATCAAGTTAACATCTAGACAATTAGTATATAAGTAAATGTGAATCAATAAATTTTGGTAAAAAGTAAAATTAGGAAAGTACCACGGGCGGTAACTGATAATAATTATCACGGGTGACAAAAAGCCTTCGGCCTTAAAGGCCTTCCGGGTCGATCTTTAGAATCCTTATAACGCCCTTGGCACACAAATAACTACTATTTAATTAATAAATTATATCTAAATTTTAGCATTCTGCACTCCTGCGTATAAACTTCAACTGGAAGAAGAATGCCTGACGCCCGCGCCAAATAAATAAATAGTTTAAAAACAAAAATCGGATAGATTAGCATGTACTCGGCTTCGGACGGCAGGTTTTCCCCCTTCAGTGGTTTTTTCCTCAGCCGTACCTTATGGTCTCTTTTCCGCGGCATTAATACGATGAAAAGACCAGTTGGGGTGAATACCAGAATACGAAAGGTTATAACGCGGTAGAATGTAGGTATTGTAATGGCTTAAAAGCCTTCGGCCTAGCCACTTAGCATCACTTTCTCTAAT
Organism: Teleogryllus oceanicus; assembly: GCA_964035755.1. Lineage (NCBI taxonomy): Eukaryota > Metazoa > Arthropoda > Insecta > Orthoptera > Gryllidae > Teleogryllus > Teleogryllus oceanicus. The sequence goes on from CAXIVR010000003.1 coordinate 84,718,805, forward strand.
TTGTATGTAATAATTACCTATTAAATAAAAAAAATAAAAAATAAACTTCAAGTATGACAATCTCACACTCCACCCTGCGCACAATATGCTTAAAAACAGTACGAAGTTGTCTTTTCACTCATTGATATATAGACATTACTACTAATTAACTCGAAACGGGACCCACCACCCTCGGGGCTTTCGGCTTCCCAGACAAACGACCCGCGCCATCTTCTTCCTCACAAATCCTTCCCTCTCCAACGGTCCCCGAATGCAAAGTGGCCCCAAATCCCAGGCCACCTCTAGATGATGTCGATCTACCCTTCGATCTGCAAACCGCTAATCAACACGAGTGGGCGTAATTTCCAAAATCTCCGTGAGCATTGTTTTATCCGAGGGTATGAGATTACCTTCACAAAACAATAAGTACTATTAATACTATTTATCTTTTAGTGAAGGTATGCATAAATTCGACATTTTTCTCCAAGTTAACTGAATAGTTGCTTTCATTTTAATTTGTAAGATATTACGATTAATTCTTAAGTCCGTAAGAATACTTTGTATTGTATTCCTTTTTAACATCCTACGTGGACGGATACGTAAACGAAAACATATTCAGTCAAACACTCTTGAAAACTTTCAAATAACAGTTTCTCATGGAAGGTGTCAACACGAATATATGCCTCAAAATATAGCGATGTACGTTCAATGCATTTAGACTTAAATAACATACTATCTTGCATGAATCATGAATGATAAAGAGGGATCCAAATAACTTTTTATTCCTCCCATAACTTAGAAAGTTACAAGGAAATCTCTGTACAACGCCGAACACATTCAAAGGCAACAACGCTTATAATTCGCCAAGTTCACGAATGTTTAATGAATTTATAACCCTTTGCATACCGACCGCCATCAGAAGGCGGTCGTCTTTTATCCTACAAAAATCCACACATAAATATGCATGAAACCCAATCTAAAGTTTTAAAGAAACAGAAATTTGAGAGAGCTGATGGCAACGCAGACGGTACGAAACATTTTGCTGTGGAATTGGGAATGAGCAAGAGAATACCGAGAAAATGAAGCACACAGAACGAAACGCAATGCACATAAAAATTTACAATGTTTCCTGTAAACATACAGGATAACATGGAAGTCGCACAAAACTGCCGTTTAAGAAATCCGTGCATTTTGTTTCTCAGCAAATACTATTTGGGCGTGTAATAATTTATAAATTAAATATTCTGTCATCCTACGAAAAGTAAAAATAGCAAGTGAAATGCAACGTTGCAAAAAATCTAGTCCCTTTTTCAGAATAATTGTAAGGTAATGCAACACATAACGTTCTTTCGATATCTACTATGAAATTAATTTATAATGAATTAAAATGGAAATACAAAATGGTCCTCCATATGTATACTATGATATTCTATTTCTTTTATTTCATACACCATGAAAATAATATAAATTTTAACTAAATTCAATATCTGCTGAATGTATTTTATCCTTTGTATTAGAGAAAATGCATCTATTTAAATATTTAAACAATTTATGAAATGATTTGGTAAATGTCATTACTCTAGGAAAAGAATCCATCAATAACATTGCCAAACGATAAATAAATAATACTGTATGCAGTAAAATCAACAAGAACAACATAATCCATCATCTTTGCGATTTTATTTGTGCTTAGCTAGAACGTTGAAAGATACTTGTTTGCTTTTTATATGCATTGCATTGCGATTCCTTCTTGTTCGATTTCTGTCACTGACAGCGACCATCAGTAGTAGACCATATTTGATTGATTCTGGGGAAGCCAACTACTGAGGTCATTAGTCCCGTAAGTGAAGTACAGGTTTTTCATGGAGATCCCGACATGTGGGATAATGTAGTGCATGTTAGTGTAAGTGTGTGTATGTGTGTAAGGGGTGAGGATAGGACAAGGAAGAGAAAGGAAATATCGTGCAGGGTTCGTGGCCCATTTGGTAGGGTACTACTCCTACATTCGCCTGGTTTTATCGGAGAAACCACCAGACTGAATTCGACCTAGCTGACAAGCCAGTGTCGAAAATGCTGCCTCCGTCGGAACTCGAACCTAGGACCTCCCAGACAGAGACACTGCAGTAACATCGTTTGATGCACTGAAAACACCTCTCTCGGACCGTATTTGCCTTTGCAACAGTGTCAGGGAAGGACAAATTGCTCTGAGTGTAGGGAATGAGCCGTAGGTGTGGCGAGGCGATTGATCTGGCAAAGCGACATCTGCTTCCAAGCCCCATCTGTTTCTGCAATAGACGACCGCCCCGCCAAAGGGCCAAAGGACCAAAGGGCGCAGCGAAAGTAACGTCTAGTTGGTCGCCAAAGGTCGTTCCGGAAGGTGCGGACCAACCTTTCTCACCGATGGTGCATCGCACGTTGCGGATCAGAGTCGAGAGAGTTCGCCACCGCTCTCACAAGGTTCTGTACATCTGTCATCATTAGATCAAATACTGTACCTAAGCGGGAATTACACAGAAAAATTTCTATTTTAAATTTTCAACTTTGATAATTGTGGTGTCGATATTCTAAAAGACAGGAATGGATGGAATAATTAAGAGAAACTGCTCGTAAAAAAATATACCGGAAAGACATACAAAGAAGAAAGTTCCTCCTCTCTAACTGCACTTTCCTGGGCCTAGCGTGCACTACTACGGGCCCCACCCCCGCGCGCGGCGCTTTCCTCTCCTACTCCATAACTCAGCCCGCGGCGCATGTCCCCTCGCCTTGCCCCCCACCCTGCGACGCGCGGAAGTTGGGCGCTCCCGTAAATCCTGCGGGCGAACTGGAGAGCCTGAAAAATGGCGGCGTAAACCAGCGCCCCCGCGACGCGGCGCCGCGCTGCCCGGGGATGCCAGGCGATGCGGGGCGGGGCGGAGCGGCGGTGGACAGGAAGGGAGGGGAGGGGCGTAATGGAGAGAAGGGGCAGTGGAGGGAAATAATATAGAGAAGTGGGACGGGAGGGAAGGAATTGACAGAAAGGGGAGGGGTGGGAAAGGATGGCGTGAAGGGGGAAGGATGGAGAGAAGGGGGGGAAAGATGAGAGAAGCAGAGAGGAGGAGGAATGGAGAAAAGATGGGAGAGGGAAGAGGAAGAGGGGGGAGGAAGGATGGAAGGGAGAGGAGAGAGGAAGAGGGGAATGAAGGAAGGGGTGGGAGGGGAAGAGTGGACGGAAGGGCGAGAGGAGGAGAGGTAGAGGGAGGAGAGGGAAAGAGAGGATGAGAAAGAGAAGGGGATGAGGAGGGGAGGAAAAAAGTTGTAGGGGAGAATAGGAAAATAAGGGGAAGGATAGTGGACGGCAAGAATGGGAGGAAGGGGAGTAGAGAAGGGGAAGGAAGGAGGAGATGATTAGGAAGGAGAGGAGGGAAGGAGGAGGGTTGTCAGGAGAATGAGAATAGGAGGAAAGGGAGGGAAAATGAGGTAAGAGGATAGAAGAGGAGGGGCGGAGGGCAGGAGGAGGAAGGAGAGATGATTGGAGGAGGTAAGGGAGGGTGCACGCACCGCGCTGACCCCCCGCCCCAGATTCTGCCCATTGCCCGTCCTCCACCATCCTCATTTGCCTCGTCCATCCGCTCTGCTCACTATCGCTATCAGTCCCACGACGCTCACAGCCATCAAGCATTACATCTTCCACAAATCGGCACCTTTTACTGCAACCCCATCTCCTCCTGGTCAGTACTAGGCAAATGCCGGAGCAGTAACGGGACACAGCCCTTTCATTCCTTGTCCTTGTACTTACACTTACTCTTACATACACTTCATTATCAGGTTTATTGAAAAACTAGTCGGGGGTTAGAGCTTATCCGTCAGAGATATAGCCCTCGCTAGTAGTCGGGAGCTTAGAGCTTGTCCCGGTTGGGCCGGTGCCCCGCTGGTCGGAGAGTCCTGGTTAGGGGGAACCCCACTAGCCGACGGTAGGTCGGCGCCGGATCTCGTCATCCAGCGGGGGAAGACCACCGCCATCTCCCGAGAAAAAAACATGCACTACACTTACGGAACTAATGACCAAAGACGTTGACGCGCCCGGAAGCACGAAAAAATCGATTAACCCCCCCTCCTCCTCCTGACCAACGCACCCCGCTCACCATCTTCACTCACACCTATTTCCTCTTTCCCCGGTCAACTCCCACAGCCAGGCGCAGGGGCAGATTCAGTGCCCAGCGCACTTCCTTTCCAGCCAATTGCCATCGTCTCCTGCCGCTTACCCAGCGCCGGCTAATTCCTCTGGCCTCTCCCGGGCGACGCCCCGCAGGGAGTGGCGGAGAGAGGGGAGAGAGAAAGGAGGGGGAGATAGGGCATGTTGAGGCAGCACTTGTGGAGGCAACTACCTCTCTTCTTCTTTTCTCCTCCCGGCGCTTTCCCTATTTAAGAAGTATGTTGTAATTCAAAACTCTTAGTTGAATGAATTAAGCTCAGAGTTATTTTAGAATTCCATTAAATGAACCCAAACCGGATTATAAGTTTCATTTCTGCGTAAATGAATCTAATATTTATATGTATGAGACATAAACATTTTAATAATCAAGTAATACTTTTCACGATCAATGATAGAAAAACTATTAGATCGTGGAAGTTGTTAAGATATTTTGACGGGCTGTATGTACTGAAATGCAAGATATATTGTGTCACATTTATTATATTATTCCATTCACCCAAAATTATTGGCAATGAGTATTAATAATTTGTAAGGTTTCTTGATGTAAAATGCAAACTTCTTCGAAATATTGTTATTTAGAGTAATACGAAAGTGAAAATACTTAATTATGGAATATGAAAAATACCTCAGTAATTAAGAAATGCATTTGTGAATATTTCAATTTCCATCTTAGAATTATTTATTTAAAGTCTCTGATAAGTGCTCACAGAGAGGAAAGTCCCCTTAACCCCACAAATAAAAATGAACACCCTCGTTTTACAAAAACAAAAAACAACAACAAAATTTAAGTAAATTTTCGTTTCCAATACAATCTCAGCGTTTTTTTTAATATAAATTTAAACAAATGGTAATACACAATAGATATTTTTTAATTTTTATTGTCAGTTTTTCCTAGATACTTAAACAAGTTCACATTCTCCTTGGAATAGTTATCGTTGTTGCAACTTGTATCAATGTTGATAGTGTTTTTGAAAATATCTTATTCTAATCCCGTTTATCCCACCACAAGTCAAAAATGCTTCATTAACGCGTTGGTCAGAAGGTAGGCTTTACGAGAATAGGTGATCGGCACTTCTTCGAGTTGAACCAAAAAATACAACAAAGTATTGGCAGGGACAGAAAATATCTCCATTGCCTGAAATCTACTATGAAAACTTTATTTCAACCGGATAGCAGCAAAGAAATCGTACGAAACCAAGATCAAATTAGTGTGGTGTCGCAAAACGGCGATGTCACCCTGGTTTGCACAAGAAAAGCCTTATGTAGACGAGCATGACCGTGTAGAAATATGCTCACTTCGTGGATTGCAGATTGCATTGGGTGCTTACGATGAATTGGTTTCTGAAGACATAAAAGGATATCATTGAAGATAATTAGTCACGATACTTAAACGTGACAATTACCGACGAGTCGAAAAGAAGGTAAAATCCTGTTCTGTCACAATATTTTTACTTCCTGGAATGATGGCGATTTCGAGATGGAAAAACATTTCTTTAGTTAGAAAGCGTGTATATTGTCTGTTGTTTTGAAAATATCAAGAGGAACCTTTCTCATTGTTAGTCAGCACAACAAACCTTGCCGTCACAAAATAACATTTTCTCGCACAAAATACGTGAGGCACACAGTGAGATAGGTTGTGACATGTTTAAATTATCAGACAGATTTTTATAGAATTTTTAATGACTAAGCTACGGAATTATAGGCACGATAAACTAGAAATAGGCAGGCAAAAAGGCATTTAAACATGTAAAATAGGCATTTAAAAATGAAAAATAGTCATTTAAATATATAAAATATGCATTTAAATGTATAAAATAGGCATTCAAATAGGCAGTCAATTTTTTTCCTATCCTTATTTGTGTACTTGTGAAGAAAGTTTCTGAAGAAAATATAGCTGCATTCATGGAAATTCATCATTATTCGGACGAATTCTCATAGAAATCCTTTCTCTCATTGTCTGGGAAATTCGGAAAAAAGTGGCTGATTCGCAATAGCTAACTTTTAGCTTACATTAAAAGCAAGGGAATACTTGAATGCTGTTCATACAATCTTTTTTCTCATCTTTAATTTAAATGTAATTGAAAACCTTGTATGATTTGTTTCAATCGCCATGCATAACACAAATGTTATGAGTGGGGTCCCAACAGTACATACTTCTCACATTATTTCTAAATAATATTTTAATATAAACAATTTTCAAAAATTCAGAATTTCAACGAAAATGACCTGGCCTTCATTTAAGCGTTCCGTGTTCTATTTGTTAAAAAATGAAAAAAAAAATTAGTATTTTTTTATAATTTGCATTAATTTCAAGCATAAAATACACTGTTTTTTAAGCAAATATCGCCTTTTTAAGGATCTGAGTATTTAGAACAGATACCGTTTAAGACAAAAAGCTCTGTATTCAATATTGTACTTTTGCAATGTTCACTTTTTGAGATTTTCAAAAATACAGAGACTTCGAAAAAAAAAAAGAACCGGCACCAACTTTTATACCGCCCTTACACATATAAGGAGAAAATTTTAAGAAAAAATTGGAACCATTTTAGAGAAATATACTGATTAAAAAATTGAAGTAAAAAATAACTCTACAACCACTAGTGATTCAGCACGTGTTCCATAATACAAAATACCTCTGTAGTGACAGTAAAACTGAACATCGATTTATCGGAAGGAAATCGAATTGTCTGTACTCTGCAGGAGAAAAACCAAGAAAACGTATATATTTAAACTTTTTGATTGATGACCATTGCATTTTCAATAATTACGAGAATAGGCAACATTAAGGCACTTAAACACAAAATTGGCATTTATTAGCAAAATAGGTATTTGTAGGCACTTTCATATTCGCATATAATGCTCCTAATGCTTAAAAATGAAAAAGTAACACAAAATATTACGTAAAAGGAATAGAATAGGTATAAAAGAAATAGAAAGAATATAATAGGTAAATAGGCAAAAATTCGCAGCTTAATAATGATCAATACATACTGATTCTGTGATTGTTTCCACCGATTATGATCAGATATCAAACACCAACTTGGTAGCTTTTTCTGTTGTATATTAAGTTCGGATTTTGATTCATTATTATCTAAATCATCATTGCCCAAAATTTACCTTCCCTGTGCATTACGTTGAAGTCCCACACGGCCCTGCAATCCAATTCCAATCATTTGAAAGGTTTCCCATGCTTATTTGTTCAACACCTGGCATAAATTTCACGTTTGCCCATCGCTTAAACTGTAACACTGTCCTATGGAGTTCCTCTGAACGCACTAAAGTTTCCTTCACAAGAGAGATCGTAGTTTTGCATACTCTGAACACGCGCGGCTAGCGAGACGAGAGAAGCGACACAACTCCGGTCCACAATATATGCTTCAGTGTACACCAGCTATACTAAGCGCGCAGGCTATGGACTGCAATATCTGACCAGGAACTCATAGGGCTCTAGTCTCGATACTAACAGGGTTTTCCACACTAGATAGAGCTTGGTCGGTCGAATTCAGCAGCTATCTAGTGGCCGGTTGCTCGGATCGGTAGTTTGCCATGATTTCTCTGATCAACACCAAGTTAAAGCCGGAGTAGTACCTTAAGAAAAGGGTCACGGACCACGTGCGATCTTTCCTTCTTCTACATATGTCTATGCTCACTCCTTCATTATATATACACACTTACACTTAAATGTACAACACCACTACACGTCAGGAGATTAGTCGGGAGTTTAGAGCCTGTCTCGACTGGGGCAGTGCCATACTGAGGGGAGATACCTGGTTAGAACCATCTCGCGGATCCCACCATCCAACAGGGGATGATCACAGTTATCTCCCGAGCAAAACGTGCACTACACTTAAATAACTAATGTATTATTATTACTATTATTATTATTATTATATTTATAATAAGTGTTATTACCGGGAGCGGTAGCTCAGTGCATCAACTGATGTCGCTGCAGCGTCTCTGACCGGGAGGTATGGTTCGAGTCCTGATAGCGGCAGGATTTTCGACACTAGCTTTTCAGCTAGGTAGAATTCAATCACTTTCTGGAGGAGAATTCTAGCGGCCGGTTGCTCTGATCGGTAGTTTTCCGTGGTTTCTCCGATCAACACCAGGCGAATGCCGGAGCAGTACCCTACCACTAGGTCGACGCCGGATCTCGCCATCCAGCGGGGAAAGATCACCGCGCATATCCCGAGAAAAAACATGCATTACACTAACGGGACTAATGACCAAAGCAGTTGACGCGCCCGAAAATACGAAAAAATCAAATCAAATCAATAAATAGTATTATTAATATTATTAGGGTTTAAGTGCTAGAGTTATTCCAAGTAATTTATTTTAAGAACAGTATGCATGTGAATGTCAAACTAAACTATTTAAGAGGCAAAGTAAATGTTCAAAAAACGGAACTAAGCACCAAGGTAAAAAAGTGATTTGGCACAAAAGTGCAAAAACACTTTAAAATCTCCTATGTAAAACCATGTCAATTGACGTTATCCTCCTCTCTCAGATAAGGCTGTACATTCCATTTCTCGCAAAAAGGTGATCCTGCAGAGAGGGGACTGGTCATTACCAAGCACCTGTGAAGTGAAGTGAAGTGAAGTGAAGTGTAAGTGAAAGTGAAGTGAAGTGTAACTCAAAAGTCGTGTAATCTTGTATTTAATAGTTTAAAATAACTGTGCAGGTCAACCATAAAATGTAGTTAATGATATTATTGTTAGCATATTATTATTAGTAAGGTGATGCGTTCGGCGGCTATCTCTTACCTTACAACAATTCCGAAGACCACGCCCCACGATAGGAATCTGTCTCGCAGTTATCGGAAGTAGGGGGTTGGTCATTGCGGGAAGATGCCCATGAGAGATGTGGCCCTGACTCATCCGAAGGCGTGTCAGAATACCCTTCACACGCCTAGAGCCACGAGTTGAGAAAGATCAAGCCTTTGTGAAATCCTTGATTCTCGTGGGCTTAAAATCTCGCTTCGCCAATATTGATCCTCGTGCCTTTAAAAGTCCAGCCATTCTGGTTGTCACGCACTGAGAGTAGAGCATTTAATAAACAGCTTGGTATCATTTGCTGCGACTATGGGAATATCTACTTCAGTTTCTTTCACGGCGAGCATTGCTCCTTGGTCAGCCATTTCGTTTCCTAGAATCCCCACGTGGCCGGGGATCCAACGAAAACGTTACAACGATGCACCAATAAATAATAGATTTGGTGTCGGATGTTACTTGTCAGAGGGTCACAAGAAAAGAAGGAGACGGATTCGAGCGAGTTTTTTGAACTACTGCACATAACTGCTTCCCTTAGTGTCATCGATTCCGCAAACTTAAGTGCCTCCCATAACGCATATTTCTCTGCAGTTTAAACGCTATACGTCTCTTCTAAAACCCCGCGTGGCACTATGGGTGTAAAAGGCACATCCTACTTTACCATTTCGCGAGGAACCATCCGTTTATATGAAGTTCTCTTACCGGGAGGTCCTAGGTTCTAGTCCCGTCGGTCACAGGATTTTCGACACTAGCTTGTCAGCTAGGTAGAATTCAGTCGCTGTCTGGAGAAGAATTCTAGCGGCCGGCTGACCTGATCGGTAGTTTTCTATGGTCTCTCCAATCAACACCAGGCGAATGCTGAAGCAATACCAGAACAAACGGACCTCGGATCGCGCGCCATTTTTCCTTCCTCTTCCTTGTCCTATCCTCACCCCTTATACAAACTTATACTAACATACACTACACTACCACACATGCCGGGAGACCGGTCGGGAGCTTAGAGCTTGTTTCGGCTACGGCGGTACCCAGCTGGTAGGCGATACCTGGTTGGGTAAACTCCGCTAGGCAACTATAGGTCGGCGCCGGATCTCGCCATCCAGCGGGAGAAGATCACCGCCCCTTCCCGAGCAAAAACCCACACTACACTTACGGGACTAATGACCATTGTAGTTGACTCACCTAAAATCACTAACAATCAATCAATTATATGAAGTTATAAGACGGGAATAACGACCTTGGCAGACGAACAACAATCAATCAACGAACTACATAGATTACACTCGTACAACATAAAATGTCGCAGGCATAGCAAGCAGGCACGTAGATGCATGGAAGTGCCGTTAGCTTCATCGGAGGTTCGTCAGAGGGAGGCGAGTGGATGGCGGAGCGGTGGGGAGGGTGGGAGGGGGGAGTGGCGGCGCGATTCGTATCGGAAAAACAGCGCGCGTGAAGAGGAGATGCGCTTCATTAAGATGCAAATAAGGAGGCGCCGCTGCCGCATTCAGATCCGCCCGCGCCGCCCGCCTCGCCGCTCCGTTCCACTCCACTCCGTTCCACTCCACTCCGTTCCACTCCACTCCGTTCCACTCCACTCCGTTCCACTCCACTCCGTTCCACTCCACTCCGTTCCACTCCACTCCGTTCCACTCCACTCCCCACTCCACTCCCCCCTCCCCTCCCTCCCTCCACTCCTCCACTCCACTCCACTCCCTCCCTCCACTCCCCCACTCCACTCCCTCCCCACTCCCCTCCCTCCCCTCCCTCCCTCCTCCCTCCCACTCCACTCCCCTCACTCCACCTCACTCCACTCCCTCCACTCCCCACTCCCTCCCTCCACTCCACTCCACTCCACTCCACTCCACTCCACTCCACTCCACTCCACTCCACTCCACTCCACTCCACTCCACTCCACTCCACTCCACTCCCCTCCACTCCACTCCCCCCTCCTCCCTCCCTCCTCCTCCACTCCCTCCCTCCTCCACTCCATCCACTCCACTCCACTCCACTCCACCCGATCGGCCGCATCGAGTGGGCGCGGGCTGCAGGTAATAGTTCTGACAAACAGCTACGACAGAGGATAAATGAAACACGCTCGGAATGTGTTGTATAATATGTGACAGGGTGACCAGTGATCTGTCTTTTTGCAATTCAAAGTTTTCCTCGGTTTTCCGGTTTCGGAATATACATTATACATTTTCTGTTTCGCACATTATAACAATTTTTTCTACTCACCTTACTACGATACTCATTCACTTTACTCTCACATATGACTAGGTAGAATTGTGTAGAAGTTTGTTTATAACCGAGCTTTAAAGAAATCTGGTTTTTTTGTTTTCTAGAAAACGTATGTTACTAATAAATCCTTAGACTGCACTTGAAATGCTCAGAAAGTATTTTTTTAACTAGAATATCGTCTAGGATTGATGTCAACGCTGGTTTAAGGTACTTATTACTTACAACGGTTTTCAAAAATCTCAGTCTTGTCGTGAACTACATTCATTTTCAAGACGCAAGTAGAAATATTTTTCCAAAATGGATATTCTGCTATTGACAGGACTGAACATATGACCTCACGAAGTTTGAGGATAACTCGATTATTTGACGAATATATTTTATTTTGAAGATTTGCTAAAAAAAATATCATTTTCTTTTGATTGAGAATTGGGTTTCTCGGGAATTGGGAGAAGTACGCTTAATAACAAAGATTCGAATTTTCAGTACAACTTTGGAATTTTCGGAATTCAAATTTGCCTTGGGAGGGGCGTCTTCCACTCGCTCACTTTTTTCACTTTCTCTCTAGTTCAACAAAGTGAGACCTACCTATCAATAACCTTCTGAGATAGCCACGTCTCTTGTCAATTCCTCGATTACCGCCTAAAGCACTAAAATCCATCGATCTTTTGTGGAATTATGGTTAATTATAGCGAAGGGAATGATTAATGTATCTGTGAAATGGATATTGGCGAGAAAGACAGGAGTACCCCGATAAATCTACCGCAACCCCGCTCTTCTTCAAATTCCACTTGGGACACTCCGGAATCGCAAACCGAATAATAACAGTGTCGCAATGTCTTTGAATATTAGAGTTACTAGCTTCCAAATGGTCGGTAGAGAGTAGGGTGCATTTCCTGGCGCGCAATCCTGACAAGTTGCATTTGACTTCGCATGTGCAGTTTCGTCGGTTTTCCAATGAACTCAGGCACATAATCTCTTTAAGCAATGATAGATGTATCTGCATCCTTCCAAGAGATAAGGCAAAATTCTCTTCGATAATCACAGGAGAGATAATTCAGGACGTTTTGATCAGCACACCACTATCACGGGGCCCTGCTCCCAGGTTGGACCGCCTGTAGAGCGCGCGAACTCTCGCCCAATGAGAGGGGGCGGTGCCGCTTCACGTGCGCAAACCGGCACGGTTCGTACGCGGGCCCCACCGCCCAGGCGCGAGGCAGTCTTCTAGCGCCTCTGGGTAGCTCTCGCTGGGTACCAAGGCTGGTCGTGACAGTGGCGGCCGATCAACTCCACGCGGTGACCTCACGGCTGACTATGCCGCAGTGCCGTGCTCACTGCTGAGACTGGGAGAGATGGCGTAGGGCATCAACTGATGTCACTGCAGTCCCTTTGTTCGAGAGATCGTAAGTTCGACTCCCTACGGTGGCAGGAGTTTCGACACTGACTTGTCAGCTACGTCGAATTCAGTCGCTGTCTGGAGGAGAATTCTAGCGGCCGGTTGATCTAATCGGTAGTTTTCCGTGGAAGATAACTGGTTAAGGAAAACATCGCTAGCCAATAGTAGGTCGGCGTCGAATCTCGCTGTCCAGTGGGAGAACCCCACCACCTCCAAAGAAAAACGCAATACACTTACGGGACTAATGACACTAGTAGTTGACGCGCCCGGAATCACTAACAATCAAGACCGGGAGCGGTAGCCTAGTGCATCAAATGATGTCACTGCAGCGCCTCTGACCGGGAGGTCCTAGATCCGAGTCCTGACGGCGGCAGGATTTTTGACACTAGCTTTTCAGCTAGGTCGAATTCAGTCGCTGTCTGGAGGAGAATTTTAGCGACCGGATGCTCTGATCGGTAGTTTTTCGTGGTTACTCCGATCAACACCAGGCGAATGCCGGAGAAGTACCCTACCAAACGGGCCACGGACCGTGCGCGATCTGTCCTTCCTATTCCTTGTCCTATCCTCTCCCTTTACACACACTTACACTAGCATGCACTTCACTAGCACATATTCCGGGAGATCGGTCGGGAATTTAGAGCTTGTCTCGGCTGGGGCGGTCCCCCGTTTGTGGGAGAGTCCTAGTTAGGGGGAAACCCCACTAGCCGACGGTAGGTCGGCGCCGGATCTCGCCATCCAGCGGGGGGAAATCACCGCCATCTCCCGAGAAAAACATGCACTACACTAACGGTACTAATGACCAAAGCAGTTGACGTGCCCGGAAACACGAAAAAATCAATCAAAAAACTAACAATCAATCACTGCTGAACTGGTTCCTGTGCTGCCTGCCAGCCCTTGCGGCCTCCTTTTGTACTTGTGACGATGTCACGCCGGAGACTTGGTTCTCGCTTTTAGTTCTGGAGACAGCCCACACCCAAGTGGCGCGCCCTGAAACGCGTGCCTATTCACATGGCGCCGGACAGACATGTCACGGTCCGACGAATATCTCGTCCGTTTACGTAATACCCATAGACAACCAAACAGGCACTTACTTGGCTATCTGGGAGACGCCGCGTCCAGGGCACAGGTGCCGACGTTTCGGTCGCCATTCTGCGACCTTCATCAGAGCGTAGTATTGCGCGAAGATGGACTGCGCACGGGGTTTATATGTGATTTCTCTCAACCAAACAGGTACTTTATGGGGCTACCAACTATCCTACACACCCGGGAGCGGTAGAAGTGTGTGACTCGAAAGTCAAGGGAACTCAAAGTATAATGTTATCGTTCTGTATTCGCATCTTTTAAAATTTGGTACCTAATTATAAGCCCTTTTAGGGACAAATCCAGCTCATTCGTTTTTAAGTCAGGCGCGCTAGATAGTTCTTTCTCCAAAAAACATTAAACACTAAAGACAAAGGAAGAATCTCGCGAAATCACTTTCTGCATTCAAAGAACTACACAGTACTTCTCAGCACCACCACAGCGCCGAACCTACTTGACAGGAATAAAGGGAGTTAATGAAGACCCTGGTTTTCTACGACCTTTGTTGAAACGCGAGCCAAAACTAGTTGTTGAAAGTGAACGGAGAGGGTACTTTTCGGCTAGTATCAAGAGTTGTTATTTTTATACAATGCATTATTGAAAATCTTGGCCGGCCCCCTATTTTGTTCTGTTTGAATGCTAGCACACGGGCTCCCAACGGGCGCAAGTCTGAGAGACGATATGAGCTGATGTGACCACGCGGAGATCGAATAAGCACGTGTGTGCATAAACACGTGCACGTGCATAAACGCTAAGCAGGTGGCATATACAGTGTTTATGGTATATTTAGTGTTTGAAACAAGATTCTACCCCCTGTGTATGCTGGCAACGTAAATGTTACATTCTAGGAAAAATATCCGTTGTTCGCTATGTTGGTTTTACACGCGGCGGCGCAAATTTCACCTCACTGCTATTCTAAAACTCACAATATCTATTTTGCAGCGTTAACACATTCATATAAAATTTTTCTTACATACTTTAAATACTCGTCATTTTCATAAACTGAGTTGAATAATTAACCTTTCTGAATACAGTGATGTATGTAAAACTGTACTAAATGCTGGAAAAAATATAAAAAATAACGAAAAAATTCCGATTTCAGTACCAAATTCGTTTTTCCAGGATTTTTTTTCAAAATCCGTTTTCTCTGGTTTTCAAAGATTCCAGATTTTTCAGGGCACCCTAAGGAGGTGATTCAGAAAGTTGTACGTATTATAGGACTTATTTGAAGTTAGCTTAGCAAAACCACTGCCAATTTGATCCGATCTAATGTATTTTACTAGCTTTGCTCCACACTTTTTTATGCCGATGTTGAGTATAGAGTTCTGACCTCCGCGATTGAATTCTTGAGACAAGCGAAAGCGAACTTTCAAACGCCTTTTACAAATACACGTAAGGCTTATCTTGGACTCCACACAACTAATAATCAAGTATATTTCTTCAACTTTAATGTACAAAAAGTGTGTCTTTAAAGGGTAGTACTCTGTTCTCCCTCAAATTGATAGATCTTCCCCACTAATGTTAAACTTAACATAAAAAAGTCAAAACAAATCATCCATCTTGATCTCATTCCAAATACTACTCTGAAGCATTCATTCCTTAACAGCATCGCGTATCTAGCAGACTTTTATACAGCTGCTTCAATGAGGATATTTCGTTTACACCTTGAAAATGTACATTATATTTCCAAAAGTAAAATAAAAAGAACCTCCACAAAACCCTTTATTTATAAACCCATAATTCTACACGTATTATCAGCTCTCGCCAAACGTTTTGAAAAATTATGCCTAATCCGATCGATACGAAATAGAGGCAATCCCCTACCTAATTGACTTACTCTGCACAGTACATTCTACCTCTCTACTACGAATTACTGCAGAAATAGCATCAACATTAAATTCTTCGCCAATGCCCTTGACGAACTTTTGAATAAACAGACCAAATCACCCTGGTTTATAGACATCTTAAATCCATTGAAGACACACTACTACCGCACCGTCTAGGATATGTCATACTTTTCAAATAAATAACTGCATAAACAACTTGGATTTGGTGTACTAGCTGCACCTCATCAGTAGAATTTTGATGACCTAAAATATTCCCAAAATGATGAATAAAATTCTCTTAAATGGTTTTAAAGTGACCTCAAACCAAATACAAATGACGTAAAAATGTGATCAAACCATTTCGGTTCAACAACTCAAGCTGGATACGTTACTGATGTAGTCGATGCTTCTTATATTCGTTCAAGGGCACTCAGCTTGCAAACCTTTTTTTGCACTGTTTTTTACCTCAAAATCTCTGTCTTTGGTTATTACGAAATCGACCGAATGACGCTTATAGGGGTCCTAGATTCCTGATATTATAAATAACGGCTGACATTACATTGCAGCGCATGCGCGCAACGTCCCTCCACTCAAGGACAAAGCGTGCCAAGGCGTTGGATCTTGATTTAATGGCCTGCTGGAGAGCGAGCGTCCGTGAAAGTGATATTCTCCGTTGCGTGATGCAGCCTTTACCGATACTCATGAAATCAGTGTTTTTTTGATAAGGATAGTGGAAAAGAGGTACAATAGTTTTAAATAATTGCTTTCCTTTCCTTTCGAATGAAGAAAATAAACAAGTAATTGAGTAATGGTCAATCGTATGCTAACCTAACAATATTTCAGAATTTAATTTTTAAAATGAAAACCAAAGAAGGGAAAAAACATGGAGCGTGTCTGTTTAAATACTTTAAAATGTATTATTCCAATCTTTTCAAAACAAAATACATCATCGTTATTTTGCGACTATCTTTCCCTCATTCTTCCAACATAATTTAAAATAAATAAGAATTTCGTACACGTAAGCGTACACGTTCGAGTCAACGACTTCTGGGCTGTCTGGGTGACGTCGCATAGTGGGCTGAGGCCGACGTTTCGCCTGTCAGGTTTCCTCAGGGTAATACCGAGCATAGCTTCCGTCACTGCCCTGAGGAAGCCCGCGACATGACAGGCAAAACATCGGCCTCTCAGCCCACTACGCGGCGTCACACGGATAGCCAAGAAGTCAAAAAAGGATTTTGTGTACATAATTCAATTTTACTCTAAATATGTAAGCAAAAATAATAGTGTGGGAGTTAACACTTTCCTTCACTGCCAACGCCCTAGCTCCAGAGGGAGGAGATATCACTAATGCAGCAGCTAAGCAGTTTTGTAAGAAGATTCGAACCGTCGTAGGCCATAAAAACATTTGCTTACAACGATTTAGCGAACAACCAACTTTCAAATACTTCAAAACTTGCTGAATTGACTTGTTCAAGATGCATATGTCTATTGAGGAAATAATATTAACAAATTTGAGCTAAGGAAAATAAATAAGTTTACTTACTTGAAATTTGAGTTCTTAAATAATAACGCTCAGCATCAATATGCTGAAATACTTTTCTGACGCAAACACCTTACCAAAATAAAGTGTAAGTGACACAAGTGTATCTCACGAACCCAATATTAGCACACGATTTTTCGAGTGGAGACTTACTCAATCGTTTTAGTAGCTTATTTATTATTGTTTTTGGATTAACTAGTTTTTGTGCAGTAGCTTGTTGGAAACCTGAAGCTTAATAGTTATTGTACTCTCAGAAGTATTTTCCTTATACAAGCTTCTAAAGAAGAAGCAATCCACTGATTGAAAAGCCTGTTAATAAACATGCAATAAAAGACATTTTTCCCCTTTCTCCACTCTATTTTTTACTTTGTCGTATGTACTTAAAAAATTTTTTAATTAAGCACATTTACAGCAATTGAATACATTATTGATTTGTGAGTGAATTGCTTTAAATGACTTCATATGAAGTTTTTCGTAAACTCAATAGATTCCTGTAAAAAAAAAGCTTCAAATATTGCATTTACAGTAACGCTTAATCGCCATTTTCTTACAAACGGTTCCAAATTTTCCCATGAATTGCCATTTAGGACGAGATTTTACTATTTTTTAATATTATTAAGTAATATATCTGTTCTACTATAAGGGAACCGAAAAGTTGAGAAAATTTTTAAAAAAATGTACTTTGGGAAGCGACAGATGGCAGCTGGCAAGAGGATGGAGCAAGACCGGCAGTGCACACCAAGGAAATTACAAAACTTTACTACGAGGATGCCTGTGCCATTTTGTAGCACCACTAGTTCCACCCGGTATATGAACGTTTTATGCTCGTCTCACTCGTGACTTCAGGACTGACACTTGTGAGAGCATGCGCTATACGTGTCGTGCTCTCTACCTTCAGTGACGTCGCCTGAAAGGAGCCTCTACGTGAGCCGCCAGAGCGCTCTCGCGTCGCTCCCAGAAGCCCCGCTCGCACCGTCGCCTCCGATGGAAGACAAACAAACTTAATGTCCACTCTGGCGGAAACGAATATCGATCCCGCTAGTCGATGAAAAACTCGTTAATAATAAAGGAGCCACAAGTGAAAGCGAGCCGCTCCGGCCAATGCGCCGCGTTGCAGGACTCAATCACCACTCCATAAATCAAGAGCAGAATTCTCTGAGAACAGTCTTTGTTGTGTAGCACAAAATAAGTAGTGATTCTAAAAAAATCATCTTGGTCACGCGCGAGGAGTATTTCTTTTTCACACTTCAAATATTTATTTCCTCTGAAAAAATATATGGATACCTTGAAATATGTTTTTCCAAACAATAAGTAATTTAATGTTTACAATTTATAATAAGGTATATACAATCATTTCAAGCTCTAGGATGGCTAAAAAACTTCAGTAACTTGTTTACACCCGAATATTTATTTTTCCAGACTTCAAATATTATTTCCCTCTGAAAGAAATATATTGGATATCTTGCAAATATGTTTTACCAAATGAGACTCAATTGAAAGTTTCTCATTTATAAATGTGATATATACAATCATTTCAAGTTGGATTATCTTTATAAAAATTATATGTACGAAGATGAGTTTTTTATTTTAAATAATAACTATTTTGTAAACAGGAATGTGTGAAGTTAGTTTTATACTATTAAGTGCTGTAGGTTTTCTTGTAACATAATACTTTAAAGAAGAAGGTGCTATGTTGTGACTTCCGTTAGAATTACACACTCAAATTGCATTTCATAAATGATATGTAGGCTGCGGATTTTGCATATTTGCATGTTTTTTTCCTTAAACATAAAGAACGTATGCATAAAGAACACAAATTAATTTCTTGTTCTTTGGGATCGATATACAAATTCTTAAAGTTCATATTTCTGATGATAAAGCATATTTTAATTTTAAGGGTATATATTTGCATATTTTACATTTTTGATTTTTAAGTTCTTTTCTTTCGTAAAATGCAAACATTGAGATGGCTTTCGAGTTTCCATCATCTTTGAGAGAGTGGTACAGTTCATCCAAAATACTATATTTTGACATGTCCATGCGTCCGTGGGCAAGAAACAGCCTAGCGCGTTGATTGCCCCATCCCCTGCCCCTCCCTGCTTGCGTTGATCTGTTTCGTCGTCGGTATCAGAACCTCATGCAAAGGCCACGACAGCACGAGTACCAGCAATGAAAGAAGCGGGAGTTGGAGAGAGAAAAGTTCTCATTTTATGAAAAAATGAAGAAAATTGAAGAAAGACGCCAGATTTGAGAACTGTGAAAATAATAAGTTGTATTTTTACAGGATGAAAGGCAGTGTTGAACATTTCACAACTAACAAAATTGCAGCTTTGAAGTATTGTTCCCTAAACTCATACGAAGTTAAAAAACTTTTTCTGTGTGTAAGAACATTCTTCCAGATAGTAGAAAAGATTCGCACCACAAATTTGGAAAAATATATTATCCCTTGCAATAGAAATTAAATCATGTGTATCATTCAACATGTAAATCAAACTACTTTGTATCAATAAAACATGCATTTTTTCTTGCATATTTTTCTTTTCAGTGTATGTTTTCCTATTTATTAAAGCATATTTGCATGCAACTTTTAGTGCATTTGAGTACACATTTTTGCAACTAATGCATGCATAGTTTTCGACTGATCAACATCGATTTTTTCTATTTAAGGCAAATGGTTAGAAAAGACACTGTGTCGTTAGAGTGAGTGAGTAGTGAGTGATTCTAGGCGGGTGACCGTCTTTGGTCATTGGGCTAATGAGTGTGGTACATGATGTAAGCCATGTGGCCTGGAAGAGAAGTGGTCCCCCACCGCTGTAACGTGAGTTCCGGGGTTGCTCTACACGTCGGCTTGCGGGCATTCTCTTCCAGCACCAGCGGGACATTATCCGGGTCGGGAAAATCTCTAGCATCTGGATGCAGTATACTACCATGTTCCTCGAGAACACTGGTAGTATACTGCATTTACGTGTGTGTGGCGCGCGCGCGTGTGTGTGTGTGTGTGTTTGTAACAGAAAATAGGGGACAAGGATAAGGAAGGGAAGATCGTGCATGAGCTGTTACCTCGTTTGTTAGAGTACTGCTTTGGCATTCACCTGGTATTGATCGCAGCAACCATGTAAAACTACCGATCAGAGCGGCCGGGCGCCAACGTAACTTGTGTCGAAAATCCACCTCCGTATGTTCTCAAACCCTAGGACTACCCGTCAGAGACACTGCATCGGCACGTTATCACTGAGCCATTCCAGCCTTTTTTCTGCCGGAAGAATACGTGAGGGGCGGCGCAGCAAAGCATGGCTTATTGCCGGCCAATTACCAGCGAGGGCGCCCGCCGCCGCCCGGGGCGCCGGGGGCGGGGGGCGGGTCCCGGAGGGGAGCGGCGCTGTGTCAGCAGGTCGAGCGAGCGCAGCTGCGCCGGACACCGGGACAGACGCGGCGCCCCGCCCCCGCCCCCGCCCCGGCGTCGCGACGGCGGCGCGTCTGCCCGCGACGCCTCTCCAGCGGGCGCCCCCCTCCCGCCTCACCCCCCACTTTTTTCCGACCCCGCCCACCCTAGCACACGCCGGTCCGGCCCGGCCCGCCCCGCCCCGCCACCCCGCGGCTCCACGCCTTCTGATGGCCAAGCACCTCCGCGATCGTGTGCCGCAGGGTATCCTTTCTTTCGACTCCTCCACAGGCACGCCTTATGTAGCCTCTGATTTCTCACGTCATCGCATTTACGTTATCACTAGGGCCCGGATTTTAATGACAAGTCATATTTTTTCTGGACCTACGGGAGAATCGTAAGACAATTTATGCACGAATTCAGGTATTGTCGATTAGAAAAACGTATTTTTATTGTGCATATAAAGTCATATATACACAGTTTTTAGTAAAGATAATATTTTGGTCAAAATTGGCCATAAATGCCATATTTGTCATAGTTTTAAGGACATTTTTAATAAAAGGTCGAATGTTGAACAAACTTTGCTCAAATGCTTATATATGGCATATTTTTAAGGTCACAGAATAAAAGGGTTGAAAATGTGTGTCTGATAACACTGTATGAGGTGATATTGTCACAAATATACTAAAAAGTATACCACTAAGGATTATTTTAAATGTAAGTGAATTTGAACAAAGTGAGTTGGGTCGAGCTCTCAGAGAAATTATGGATATTGTACAATGTGCAAAATTGGTGATAAAATTTCTGGAAATGCTGCAACATTTGACGTCAATGAACTAAAGCTGCTCTGCGGTGACATTGTCGCTTTCAAATACGCTCCCATGACATCTTGTGATGTGGAGAGGAGCTTTGTCAGATACAAAACTATCGTCGGTGACAACCGTAGGTCTTTTAAGACGGAAAACTTGACAATTTACCTTGTGATCCAATGCAACTCTCTAGAAATTGAAGACTGAAAGAAAATTGGAAAACATTAAACAAGAAGTATGCAGTAGTAAAGCAAGGTATTTTGTTTGATGAGTTTTATTGTACTGTACTTGATTTGTTTCACAGATACAAGCACTTTTTTTAATGCTAGTTAGTTCCAAAGGCTGACTTATTTAGACGAGGCCCAGAAGAATTGCACTGAATATGATCGCAATGCGGTCGAAAAAGCTTTATGCTAAAATAAATATATACGACAAAACAACACCTCAAATTCATTTACATGATGCAATTGTCATTAACGCCGCACCATTTCCTACCATTAGTTCCAAATACTGCAAACCGTATGAACTATACTCACAATCTGTTCTTGAGTGAATTTTGTATTTGTTATACCTAAAAAACAAAGGAATTTTTAAAAAATAAACTTGTATAACGTCATATTTTATTTTTTTAATGTCATATTTATATAGGTTTTAGGTCATAAATGCTTGCATATTTCGCTGATTTTCAGGTCATTAAAATCCGGGCCCTAGTTATCACCTAACTGGCATAGACCATTCAATTCTTACTCATTATGTTTAATTGTTTGCCAACCACAAACTCGATTCCTCCATCATCGCACACAACAAAGCCTCGCACTTCCAAGAAAAGCCACAAATGTGAGCCACGAGCGTCCACTCTTCCGTTCGTCTCCTGGCGAACTCACCCGCCCATCCCTCGCCCCATCCCCCCCGATCCCGCCCCCCCCCTCGCCGCACGTCCCTCCGCCTCACGCCCATCGCCCCCCCCATCCCAAACGCTCCTGACCTACGCCGAGCGCCACACGCCCCTCACCCCGCCCATTGCCTCGCCCCCACGCCCTTCATCTCGACCCCGTTCCTCCCCACGCCCCATGCCTTTCCCCCTCGCTGCCCCTCGCGCCGTCCGCCATGTTAATTTGCTCTGCCGTGGGACGTGCGCTCTCCGGCCGCCCCAACCGGCTTGTCCGACGCCCTCAGCGCCTACGCTCCAGCGGCGCGCCCAACCCTCTCCCCGCGCGCCGGGGGCCGTGGGTCGACGCCCGCGCGCCGCTTGCAAATGCAAATGCAAATGGCCCTCGACCGCGCTTCCGCGTCCTCCGGGGCCCCCCAGCCCCCCGCGCCCCGTCCCACCCCGCCTCACCCCGCCCGTCCGCTCCGCCACGCCTCGCCCGCCGCACCCGGCCCGCCCCGCCCCGCCCCGCCTCGCTCGCCCCGCCCTGCCCCGCTTCGCCCGCCCGCCCTCTTTGCCCCTACCCACCTCGGTCGCCCGTCCCACCCCGCCTCGCCCCGCCCGTCCGCTCCGCCACGCCTCGCCCGCCGCACCCCGTCCCGTCCCGCCCCGTCCCGCCCCGCCCCGCCCCGCCTCGCTCGCCCCGCCCTGCCCGCTTCGCCCGCCCCGCCCTCTTGCCCCTACCCACCTCGGTCGCCCGTCCCACCCCGCCTCGCCCCGCCCGTCCGCTCCGCCACGCCCCGCCCGCCGCACCCCGTCTCGCACCGTCCCGCCCCCTCCCGTCCCGTCCCGTCCGTCCCGCCCCGCCTCGCTCGCTCCGCCCCGCCCAACTCGTCCCACTCCGCTTCGCCCCGCCCAGCCCGTTCCGCCCCGCCCCCACGCCCCGCCCCCCGCGCCCCACTTGCAGCAGTGATCTGTTTCATAGCGCAGTATCCGCGCCGCGTTGTGCCGCCTTTTACGGCTTCCTTTCCGCCGCCGGCGGCGCGCACACGTGGAAACGGCCCGCCCCCTGCCCATCCCTCTCCCCAGCGCGTGTAGAGCGCGCCCTGTCCGCCATTATCCACTTGATGGACACGCGCCGCCCCCGCGCGGGGCAGGGCGGGTACGAGTTGTCGCCGCAGGGAGCGCTCCGTCGCCCGCTCCGTCGCCCGCACCGCTCGCCGCCGGCGCAGCCGCCGTCGCAGCTTCCCTCGCACGCCACTTTCTGCTGCATCTGCTCTTCGGGTGCGACGGGCAGTATAGATGGCAAAGAGAGCGTTATACCGCTGCCCTTTGAATCTCATATCCTAAAAGGTTCATGTGAGTTGGAAGCGGCTTTGCCTTATGCGTAGTTGAGGTTCTTCCGTTTCATTGCGGCTCTTTCCGTCCATTTATTTGAAGTGATATTACAAATTACCTCAACAATATCGTCGGTCGTCGTTAGTCATCGTTGGCAGTCGTCATTTATTCATTTACAAACATACCATATAAAATCTTATGATAGTTAAGACAATAGTGTCGTAGCGATCTCGGAGCGAAGAGTCGAGGGTTCGAGTCCCGCCTCGAGCATGGTTGTATTTGTGTCCGACGTTTCACCCCTTATCATCACCATATCGTTTCATCTTCACAGTTACCATAGCATTAACTTCAATACGGGTCGCTAATGAACTAGATGTTGATGCAACCTTAAATAACAAAAAAATCTTATGAAGATCTCAAAATCTGGAAAATTTAAATAATTAATACAATTACTTGAAAGTACTCGTATTTAAGAAAAAAACTATTTAAGAAAATCTTTGGGATATCTGAAATGCCGGCACAAACGTTCAGGAACAGAATAACATCTTCTGGCGTTTCGAAGGATGAGAGAATGGTATTGAAGCTACTCCGAATTGATCACGAACATTTTTCACCTCATACTAAATATCCTTATGCGTTTACATCGTGAACTGCTAATTCGCATCAGTTCATAATATACACAAAAGAAACAGAAACCGAAAGAAACCAAACGCTGCATTTCC
This sequence comes from Teleogryllus oceanicus, assembly GCA_964035755.1. Taxonomy (NCBI): domain Eukaryota; kingdom Metazoa; phylum Arthropoda; class Insecta; order Orthoptera; family Gryllidae; genus Teleogryllus; species Teleogryllus oceanicus. The sequence goes on from CAXIVR010000003.1 coordinate 84,742,938, forward strand.
TGGAATTCTTAATAACCAGAACCAAGGGCGGATCATCACACGTCAGCATTTCGAACGAGCCCGTCTTCCAAAAGCGAGGCGCCCCATTTCGCGCTCGGCCCGGGGTATATCAATAGCGGCGCCTCCCAGATCGCACGCGCGTCGCGTACCCGCGACAAGCGCGCGGCGGCGCGACCGCGGCCCGCGACCGACCGACAAGCGCGCGCCCGGCTAATGAAAGTCGTGTTTTATTTTGTGCCAACGCGCGTGAAAGCGCTTTTAAAAATATTGCGCCTAAATGAAATTATGCCCCGCGACGCGACGCCGGAGTGCGGGGGCGGGGAGCGGGGGGCGGGGGGAGGGGGGCGATGGGAGCGCGGAAAGCTCGGCGGAGTGCGAGATAAAAGTTAAAATGCGACACCGGACACGCGACGCCGCTCGCTCCCGCTTCGCGCGCTGTCAAATATGCAGAACAATTACATTCATCTAAGAGAACATGCTGCTCTTCCACTTGTGCCTTTTTTTTTTGCTAGTTTTGGTTTTTACGCGTGGCGCTGGCAGGGTGATTTGCGAGGGCAAACGAGCGAGTGGGTTTAAAAATGTTTTTAATACTTAGACGCAGATGTTTTTGCGTGCGAGGATCCGCATCAGCATGGAGTCACACAAGGCAATTACTGAAAAGGTTTGAAAGAAATTTTATGGAGAAAATGTTACGGGATGCGCCGTATTGGCAGTTATCATAAACCCCCTTATTCAAATATCAACTCTTTCTGCTAGTTCAATAATAACAAAGGAAAGTAGTGGTAACGGAGGATCCAGAAATAAAATAAATACCATTTATTTGTTACTATTGTATCGAAACCAGAAAATACATTATTTACTTTCATGTTAGCTCATAAATAATCCAAATATGCGAGTCTGAGGAAATACACATTACAAAAATTTATTGAATATACAAATAATATAGATTTAGTTTGGAGTCAACAGAAATTTATTCAATCTCTTTCCATGTAATTACTGTTTCCACATCGAGAGTCATAGATATTGCCAGCATGATACGAGGCAACATGAGACCGTGTTTGAGGGCGAAGGCGAGCGCCTGCCAGAGAGATTTGCGTGGCCATTGGGGCGCTGGCTGTGCGGGCGAGCGAAGGCGCCGCGCCGGAGCCCACGCTCCCTGGGGAGCGCAGCGCGCAATTGGCTTCGCCCAAAGCACAACTCCGCATCGTGTTCGCAAAAACTGCGGCCCCGGGCGGAGCGGCTCTGCGCGGTGCGCGGCAGGTCGGGTTGCTGGCCACCGGTGGAGAGAGAAGGTGAAAGGCGGGGCAGGGCAGGGCAGGGGTTGGGGCAGGGGTTGGGGCAGGGGTTGGGGCCAGGGGTTGGGGCCAGGGGTTGGGGCCAGGGGGTGGGGCCAGGGGTTGGGGCCAGGGTTGGGGCCAGGGGTTGGGCAGGTTGGGCCCAGGGTTGGGGCAGGGGTTGGGGCAGGGGTTGGGGCCAGGGGTTGGGGCCAGGGGGTGGGGCCAGGGGTTGGGGCCAGGGGTTGGGGCCAGGGGTTGAGCCAGGGTTGGGGCCAGGGTTGGGGTGGGGCCAGGGGTGGGGCCAGGGTGGGGCCAGGTGGGGCCAGGGGTGGGGCCAGGGGTGGGAGCCAGGGGGGCCAGGGGTGGGGCCAGGGGTTGGGGCGGAGATTTGGTGCGGGTATTGGGGAGGGGACTTGGTGCGGGTATTGGGGAGGGGATTGAGGAGGGAGTTGGGGAGGGAATTGGGGAGGAACGGGCAGCGGACGTCTGCGAATGGCCGCCAGGTTGTCAGCGCCGAGGGCCGCGACCAGAGGCAACTCTGCGCCACCGACAGAGGAAATTGAGGGAGCTAATGGGTGGGCGAGAGAAAAGTGTGATGATGTGAAAAGAGAGGGCAGATTATGTACACCATCCCTTTTTTTACAGAGAGATCTCTATCCTCCCGCTCGTCCCAATCCCATACGCCTCCCGTCCCGCTCACAATTCTCCTTTCTCAAAGACATCCGATTAGTCCACCCCCCCTCCTTCAGACCCCTCCAAAAACACGCTACTCCAGTAATTCCGGCCATCGTCCCTGCCATCTCGACGACTGCTCAATCTGCCATCAGCGTTGTTCCTAATCTAGCACCCTGGCCTCCACCACAGAACTCTTTCGCAGACTTCGCTCCCCATCTCTCTCTCCTTCACTCTGTGCTCTCCCTTCCCCTTCCCTCTCTTTCTCTCTCTCCCTGCCTTTCTCTGTCTCTCTCTGTCTCTCTGACTGTCTGACTCTTCATCTGTTTCTCTCTCTCCATCTCTCTCCCTCTCTCCATCTGTCTCCCTCTCTCCATCTGTCTCCCTCTCTCCATCTGTCTCCCTCTCTCCATCTGTCTCCTCTCCCTCTGTCTTCCTCTCTCCATCTCTCTCCATCTGTCTCCTTCTCTCCATCTGTCTCTCTCTGTCTCTTCTCTTGTTTCTGTCGCCCAGCGACGCTCGGCCTCACCTCTGCAGCCCGTGCACAGCAGGTTGGCAGCGTTACTCGAGGGCGGCTAAAACAAGCCCCACTATGCACACGCTGCCTCACATAAGAGTTGCCTTTTTTCCTCCGCGGACGGCGGGTTGGCGCGTTCCTTGCCGTGTTTGGGCGTGTTCTGTCGTATTAGAGCGCCCGTATTTTGCCCCGCCTTCACCCCACCCGCTCAATGGCCATCGCGAGCGCCCGGGGCGACGGGCAGTGGAATTTTTCCCGCGATGGGATGCCACAAGAGGCGAGAGCGGCCAGCGAGGAAGAAGAGGTCAGTGCAAAGCCCCAATGACGACAGCTGCAGCGCACCAATTGGAATAAAATTATCCGAAAAAAAACAACAACAAATAGTTGTCTCTATTAAAGCCGTTGCAATCTCTGTGGGTCGCTGAATGTATTTTTTAGTAATGTAAACTTATTTTATTATGAATTGTACTGTTAAAGTTAACTTCGTATTTTAATGATTTACTCACGAGCATTTGTTGTGTAGGTACCATCCCCTGAATAACAACACACCGATAGCAACATTGATTGAAATAAATGATGTCATGTATGATAAAGATTTTTTAAATTTTATTTCTGTATGTTCAGCAATTCAACCTTTCGGGAGAGATAAGGACACTGCAATACGAAGCGTTTACGATCTACTAAATATAACGTTTACGATCAACTTCGTGCATTTGTTACTACACGGAAGAAGTATGATCTTCCATTTCCTTGCTTCTATTCGTTTTGAGAATAGAGTTATTTGACATTAGTAAGGCGTTTTAATGGCTTGTCCTATTGAGATTGCACTTCGTGAATGCGATAATAGGAGTCTGCAAATTACGAACATGGAAATATTTGTAACTCATTTCATAATTTTCTGGCAGAAACCTGATCATAAACATTTAACCAATTGTTGTAAACCGTTGTATATAACATTGGTAAAAAACTGACGGAATATTACGCTATCGTTTTACTACAAACGTCACAATAAGCTTAGAGCTAGGAAGTTCTCTGAGAGACCTCTCAAAACGAACAGAATAAAGAAAATGGCTTTCGAGGATTTGGCAATGCCTTGACACACACTAAATGTAAAACAATAATACTTTTCCCGATATCACAGTAAAAAAACCGCATTCTGCCACATTAGCGTGATTTAATTCTACTTGTTCCAAGAGAAACAATGCGCATTATCACTCCTAACGCACGAGCTAAACATGGGTTAGAATATGACACTTAAAGTGAGAACTTCAAAAGAAAAATTACCTTTTGAAAAGTTACTTTCCTTGCGAAGCAGAAACAAAAGCGTGACAATGAATTCATCACATTACCGCATCAGTTTCGTCATTTCATTCTCTTGTACCACTCGCAAAATGAATTTGGAGCCCCAAAAAATCGATGACCAGAAAAGAAACATTTCCGTGTCAATCCATCATCCTTCGCCGCGTTCAGTTCCAAAGAAAACACAGACAGCAACCTGACACCCCGTCATACAGCTTACAAAAGAGACATAAGTCCGAGGAAGTGTAGAACACTTTAATCAATCCGGTATTAGCACGCCGGGTGTCAGAGCTGTAAAGATAAATGGGGCGCGCAGGCGCACGGCGGGGGGGGGGGGGAGGAGGAAAGTTCGAGGGGAGGATCGATAGGAGGGAGGGGCACCGGTGGGACAAAAACGCGCCTCTGCCCTCGCGCGTTAAATAAGGGCGGGGGGGAGGGCGTCTCCTACATGGCGCTTAATCTACGCCTTCCGCCGCGGTGCCCCTGCTGTCGCCGGCCCTCCAGCCGATAAGAGGCTGCGCCGCGACACGTGCCCTCCGCCCTTCGGCCCTTCGACGGCCTCCGTGCATCGACCGGCAGCAGCCTGAGATAACAACTGTCACCAGCCCCTGGCTCCGACCGGGATACCCTTTGTTTGGAGCCCCAACGTCAGCGGATTTCGACACTGGCGATATTATTACTATTATTATTATTATTATTATTATTATTATTATTATTATTATAGTCCATTATTATAGTCCTGGGCGCGTCAGCTACTAGTTATTAGTCCCATACTTTTCCTCGGGAGTGTTATGTTTAAAATTAACATTTGACCGTAACTTATAAAAAAATAGCAATGTATTGTAATCTTGAATAATACAATGTGAATACTAGTAACAGTGTAATTCGATAAGCTGCCACTCTCGGATAAATCAATAAGCAGCAGGTCCTGAAAACTCAGAAGAACATTATTACATTGATACATTATGTAAACACTTAATTAAAGTCTCACGACATTCGTGTTTACAAATATAATAAGTTGATGTGGCGTGGACTTTTCGCCAGATGGTTAGATCCAGTGTCGATCTACCGTCGGCTAGCGCGATTTTCCAAACAGTATCTCCCACCAGCGGGTCATTGCCTCAGCAGGGACAATCTCTAAGTTCCTGACCAATCTCCCGGCATGCTGCTAATGTAGTGCATGTTTGTGTAAGTGTGTGTGTAAGGGTAGGACAAGGAAACATCGCGCGCAGTCTGTGTTCCGTGTTTTTGGGTACTGTGCCGGCATTCGCCTGGTGTTGATCGAAGAGACCACGGAAAACTACCGATCAGAGCAGCCGGACTCTAGAATTCTCATCCAGACAGCGACTGAATTCCACCTAGCTGAAAAGCTGGTGTCGAAAATCCTGCCGCCGTCAGGACTCTAACTTAAGACCTCCCGGTCAGAGGCGCTGCAGTAACATCAGTCGATGTACTGAGCCATATCTCCCGGTCTGACGCTAGAAGTTGGTAACATTTCATTTAAACGAACAGTTTACACATATATACTCTTGCATACTTGATTTTTTCACAGATTTTTAGTCCTATAACAGGTACTTATTTCAGTTTGTCACCTAGTTCTCCTATCACAGACTACCGGAACCGCCCTCCGAACATCCGTCACCATGCGAGGTTCACTAGGGTTAAGGTCGTTACGTCCAAGGACAAAAGGTCTAATACAGTTCGGTTCCGAGATCTCCGGCCCTGTGAGAGGGGTTTAAGTTTCTCCGCGGGGTGAAGGGAGCGCGATAAGGTATCGCTATGGGCTGTAGGATTTGTTTGACAGACATCCGTGAGTCACACATGGGCTGTAGGAAAGGGCCAGCGCGTGTTTGGTCAATGCATTGGTTTCGCAAACATCAGCTCAGTTTTTATTCAGAGTGCGCGAATGTTAGATGAGAAATGGCGAAGCGGAAATCGAATTCGACAATTTATAGTGAAGGTTGGTTCTGCATCACGCGATTACCATGGTCAGATGAATCAAGTGGGTGAGAAAAACATTATTACAAAAACTGCTTTCTAAGGCAGTAATTGTTCTTGATAATGCTCCATATCGTAGAATGTTAGCCAATAAAACCCCAACTGCATATGCATTAAAGCACAACATGATTCAATGGTTGAATGCAAAAGGAATTTCATGTTAATGAAAACCTAATGAAGCCTGAATTGTACCAACTAGTTCTGCAACTAAAACCTCAGAACAAGACATACAAAATTGATGATCTGTTTACTAGTAGGGGTCATTCTGTCATCCACCTTTCTCCTTACATGTATGAACTGAATACCATTAAAATGGCATAGGCAAAAATTAAGAGACATAAAAAAAGCAAGTTGTTAGAGCCTACAAACTGGGCTATCACTCAAGTCACTATTGAAGACTGGGGGAAGGACGGTCCAGTGCCAAATATTATAGACAGTATTGTTATATATATATATATATAATATATATATATATATATATATATATATATATATATAATATATATATATATATATATATATATGGACTCGGATATCGAGTGTGAAGACACTGAAAATAGCGATAGTTCATCGGTGGACAATGATTAGGTAAGGTCAATGTCTTTAACTCAATAGTAGTGTCCATTTCTTCCCCCACGCCCTACCGTCGCTTCCTTTCTGTATCCCCACTCAACCCCGTCTCCTTCGCTCTGCGACTGACACAGAGAAATAGCATGACGTCACAGAGCCGGAGACATCAGAACTCAACTGTACTCATTAGGTCTAATGAACAGGACGTATATTGCGAATTTGGTCTAATGCGATAAAAGGTCCACGCGACAGGGTCAAATACCAAAGAGGTCTCAGTTAAAAGGTTCAATTAATTAGGTTAAGAGATATAAACACCGAATCTATATATACAAAGATGTCTAATATTATAAAAGTTATACAAAGTTAATCAAAGGCAGGTATAACCAGTGGTTGAAAATTACAAAAATTATAAAGATGGTGGCGATATCGACTTCGGTGTTTGAGCCACAGATTAAAATTCCACAATCCATCGACAACTGAAAATGAAGACGAATATTTTAACACCTTTCTTTTGATCTACATTATGTACTTCATGAATTGAAGTGTATAATTCTATTGTGATTTTATTCAGACAGTAAAATACTGACATAATGATAAGTGAACCAAATTTTGTTACGTATATCTGTTATAGCATAATAGATTGGACATTGGTGTCCGATAAAAGGAAGTTTATTATACATTTTTGACAATTACACCAAATATTATTAAACGGTTTAAAAATTATGCCAAAATTTCATTAGACGTGTTTTCATGGACCTTCTGATTTAAGACTTCAAAAGTTAAGCCATCTGTCATTAGACCAAATATCTTTAGACCTAACGACCTCTAACCGTTCATTACACCAGGATGAACTACATCTATGCATTTGATCTACCCAATGCATTTGATTCGCTCGGAAACTCTAAATAATTAATCAATCAACCCGAGAAGAGGTTGTGCCATGACACAGCTCCACACACCGCCCTCCCGTCCCAACGATGATCGGTGTCGTTGGCTCATCGAATCCACCGCCTGCACACGAAAGGTCTGGATACGCGCAGACTCATCAGATACGCTCGCCCAGGCGATTCAGAAAAGTATAGCACAAACTAACCACTACCGAAACGGGTACCCGTATGTTTCTGACTGAGAGAGGTGGCGCAGGGCGTTAACTGATGTCAGTGCAGTGCCTCTGGCCGGGAGGGTCCGACTGTGGCAGGATTTTCGATAGTAGCAGACAGCTAGATCGAGTTCTGTCAATGTCTGAAGGAGAGTTCTAGCGGCCGGCTTCTCTTATCGGTAGTTTTTCGTGGTTTTTCGACCAACACCAGACGAATGCCGGAGTAGTACCCTAACCAACGGGCCACGGACCGTGCGCCTTTCCTTCCTCTTCCTTCCTTCCTCTATCTTTCCTTCCTCTTCCTTGTCCTATCCTCTCCCCCTTACACACACACTTACACTAACATGCACTACACTACCACATATTCCGGGAGACCGGTCGGGAGCTTAGAGCGTGTCCCTGTTAAATCTCAAACTTGGCTGACCTCTTAATTAATAATAATTTACTTTATACGGTCGCCAGCTGTTGAAAACAGCACATTAATTAAATAAATTTTCGCTACGTAATAGATAGCGAACTGACCATGCATTTGCCTAAGGGAAATAATTATGCAAAGCTAACACAAAAGCTTCTAAGCTATCGAAATTCAAAGATTGTCGTCACACTTGAACTTTCAAATGGACGCCCCAGGTTTTAATGAAAAGGTATCACAACTTTATAGGATCTCAAATCAGGAGATATGACAATCAAATAACTTTCAATATAACACATTTATTACATGAACAATTTTACATATATTGGTTTTTCCTGATGCGCAGGTTGCAAAACAGCTGCGGGAAAAACGAAGCAAATTACAATTTACAAAACAAGAATGAAGGACGGTCGAGGCCGTCTCATGAACAAAGGCGCGTTAAAATGCGCCGACATACAGAGTTAATAATTTCAGTCGACCTCTCGAAAAAACCCACTTTAGGGCGAGGAAGCTGAAAATTCAAACATAAACCTTATAACAAAAAGGTGAACACTAACTTAGTAGCGCATCAACAACATCGCGCTAACACATACAGAAATACTGTCTTATAATCTACCTTTGAATGCCCAATTTAGGACGAGGTAGATAGAAACGTACATAAACAAATTTGCTAAAGAAGCCGTATTTAGGCCTTCTTTTCTTACATAGCATTCGTGATAAACAGAACTACGTATGAGCCATGGAACAAACTTTCATAGGAGTGCATAATACCAAAATTCTTGGAAATGGATTTCTTACTGTACCTTTCGTGACTATACAACATAGGAATGCAGCAAGTTTACGCGTAAGCGAGAGTGAGCGGTACATAAGCGCCCGCCCGCTGCTCGCTGAACAAAACTGTTCCTAGACACGAGCGCCGATCAACATGCCACATACAAGGTCGGCAGCCGACTTCTCTGCCGGCTGCGGGGCCGTGACGTTGCAACCAAGGGCCGCGGTTCGGGCTACCGCACGGGCCAAGCAAACGCCTTTACGTAGTCTCCCGTGTGCCGAATGCGGCCAAGCGCCGACTTACTCTCAGCGGGAGCACCTTCCATAAATTGCCAAATGCGGCCAAGTGCCGTCTTACTCATGGCAGGAACTGCAACATTAACAATGCATGCAGTAAACATAATGCGCAGTAAACATTAGCTGAACCTCCTCACCAATCAGAGGTCAGCGACATACATACAACATAACATTTGTAGTAAACGAGCTGCAAACAACATAAACATTAGCAAATCATTAACATTTCATTAACATCATATTCATTTCAAAGTAAGAGTTCCATTTCCAAGTCCATATCAACAAATTAAATACATTTATGCACTCAATTTCATTAATATATTGTTTGGTTCAAAGGGAACCAACAATAAAAACAACATGGCTCAGGCATCACTGACAAAATGAGAAACAATATTATTTTAATCTTCATAAACTGATCTATTGTAACTATCGTAAACTAACATACTTCGGTAAGAAAAGTGGTGCTATATCTATAAAAAGTCCTATTTACAAAACATACTATTTACAAAATTGATACATATAACGACTCTGAAGGAGCCGGCTCTAGAAAAGAATCAACAAACTACATCACTGGATGTAGCAGAAAGAACAAGAACAAGAGAGCGAGCTGCAGAGACGCGCATGCTTTATATAGGGGTTGGTGAAGGGTAACGCCGTGAGGGGTCACAGCAGTGGGAGCATGGATCGATAATTTGGAACCTCTTTGCCAAAGAATACGTAAGGTACCGCCTGCAGGGTATGTGACCTCTCGACACCTGTGCGATGCCAGCGAACCCTGTTAGAGTCCGCAAGCACTGTAACTGCTCCTCAGAATACAGATTGAAAATATTTCAAATTGACCAAAAAACGTCAAATCTGAAGCTACAGAGGTGAATGAGGTGTCCAAAAAGTCCTAAATTTAACGTAGATGCCGGATTTTTATAGAAGAATCCGGTAGGACAAGTGGTTCTCTTATAATAAACAAAAACCTGTTTTGAAATGAGAAAAAATTGTTGCATAAAACATGAATTTTTTCTCAGATCAACTGAGGCAAAAACTTAGCTCTACTAACAAAATCTCAGGTTTTCAAAACCTTCTCATGGCCATGAGATCACAGTTTAACTGTAAGTATTACCTTTAAGAGAAATTAAGGTTAAAAAGTTATTCATATGGTACCATGTTAAACCTAATTACATGAATAAATCTTATAAATAATGGATGTGTTTTCTTCTCAGATGGTCTTCTAAGATGATTGATGGCTTCACTGGAGGGTTCACATCACAAAACACAGTAAACTGTAGGCACTTAAATTTTCCAAATTTAACAGTCCCGGCTGGTACGGTGCCCCGCTGATGGGAGAGTCCTGGTTAGGGGGAAACCCCAATAGCCGACGGTCGGTCGGCACCGGATCTCGCCATCCAGCGAAGGAAGATCACCGCCATCTCCCAAAAAAACATGCACTACACTAACGGGACTAATGACCGAAGCAGTTGACGCGCCCGAAAACACGAAAAATCAATCAATCAATCAACCACACATCCTCGGATACCGATCGGGAGTTAAGAGGTCGTCGCGGCTTGGGAGGTGCCCCGCAGGTGGGAGATACTTCGTAGGGAAAAACCCCGCTTGCCGACGATAGGACACCGCCAGATCCCGCCATCTAGCAAGACAAGATGACCGCCACTTCCGGAACAAGAATATGACTACACTTACGGGAGTTTTGACCTTAGCAGTTAACGCGCCCGGTGTCACTAGTAATCAATCACTCAATCTGTATGCTTGTCTGACCCGTATGAAACAGATATACCCTTACGATGCGGGTCTATAAGCACGAAACGGGTCTACCCGTATGAATCGGGTCTTCCGTATGAAACGGCGCCCAGAGTTATAATGGGAACCCGTATGAAACAGATCTACCCCTATGATACGAGTCTACTAGCACGAAACGGGTCTACCCGTCTGAATCGGGTCTTCCGTATGAAACGGGTCGTCCCTTATGAAAGGGGTCATAGAGTTATAATGGGCAACCCGTATGAAACCGTTCTAGCAAATCTTTTACAAATTTTGGCAAACCGTGGTTTTGGTTTTCAAAATTTAGCGTAAACTTTTTCAAAATGCATGGGCCACCGGTTTTATACGGGACCCGGATATCCGCACGACCATAGCACACGTTAAACCCCAAGACCTGTGCTGCGCACGCCACGCCCGTGGCCAGTGTCCCCCGCAGGCCGCTGAAGTGGACACGGGTGCGCCTCCCGATCAATTTCGCACGTGGTTGCGTCTTTGAAAGCGGGGCGGTGGGGCATGGCACGCAGAAATGTCAAGCGTCATAAAAGTTGTGATAAAAAAGGGTGATGATATTTTACCTTATAATTTATAACCTGAAGGCAACGTTCACGCGATAAATACACCGTCTAATGGGCAAAGAGACCGGATCTCTTTAGTCTGTCCGATCGAATGCGCAATCTCAGCAAGCGGGCATGACACAAAATGCTTCGGCGTTTAAAGGGCGGGGCAGTGTAATTTCAGGCAGCATCAAGACAAAGTTGGCAGAGTAATTTCAGAAAGTGTGAAGAGAAAATTGTTAGGATCTATAAGAAAACCGTTTAGGAAAGCGTGAGCTCACGTTGGTGAACAGTAAAATATTTAAAAATTTCCCTGTAAGATTCACCGTAACCTCCGAATGCCTCTTAGCTGGAATAAAAAACAAATTCTTCCCGATTTAACTCTATTCTTCATTTCAAAACATGGATAAAAAATGAGTTTCAAATGAGTGAAAATATGAAAAGTTGCGTATTTTGCAGCAGTATCCGATATATGAGCTGTCCTGTAGTTTCTAAATATTTACAAAAAACAGTCAATCAAGTTCATTCTCTTCTTTATTCATTTGTCTTTTAACAATTCTTCCGAGAATTCGCACATAAATTGTACATCTCTCATCTCTGCCATACGTAGAATTTACTTTTTGATTTAAGATTAAAAATGTATCAAGATAAGACGTTTTTTGTTCAGGATGTAGAAGCCTGTAGAAGTTTGAGTTATAATTTTTAAAATGGGCTGGAAATATTAACAGTGAAGTTTGAAGGCGATCAACAGTACTGCGGTCAACCGATCACATTGTGTATAGAACTTGATCCGGGATCTGTACCGAGGTTGATTTCCGGAAAGCTCTTAGAAAACACAGAGGAATTAAAGATTGTAAGGCAAAATTCCTCGTTCATTCACACTCGATATGTATAAATAGAAAAGGATTCAGGTAAACAGAGTAAAGGTAAAATAAATTGAACTTTGCCAATTAGTTTTAACAAATTTAGTACTATGAATTATTATTATTATTAATAATGTTATTATCATTATTACCATTATTATATAATGAGTAGTATAATCACTATTATTATTATTATTATTATTATTAAATAATTATATAAATAAATTATAAAGAAGATTTTTTGGGTAGAAATATGTTGTAATCCCCTTTTAATCCGTGATATTTTAATATACTTAGGAGAGGTATTTAATCAATCGAATCGTTACAACTTGCGCGTTCTGTCATCCGACATTACAATTTCTGCAAATATTGTAACGAAATATGAGTTTATTTCACTAAGAGAATTTACCCTGAAACATACACATTTTCTTCCAAGAACTCTATTTATCGATCATTCCAAAGAAAACCTCTCGAAATAACTTGTTAATTTTCCGCTAATCAGACACCCAAGTACTTCTGAGAAGCTTTCAAAAGGCTCACTGCCATTCCAAACCTGCCTCCATTTCAACTCGGAACTCTTTATTAACGTCAGCGCCCTCCGCAGCCAGAAGTTATCATACGAGGGGGAACGCGGTCTCAGGCCAGCGGACGGGCGCCCGCCCACAAACACCTCACAATTCGCCCGCGCCGCCCAGAAGCCTAATTACACGTGCGCCGCAATCGCCCCGGGGAACAAGCGCCGCCCTCCGGCGCGACGCCGCCGGGCCCCGCCAGGGGCGCTGCCGCGGCGGGGCTTCCAGTCCAATTAGAGCGCGCAGAATTAGCAGCGCGGCCGCGGCGCCACTTTCTCCGCCCAGCAGGTGCGCCCGCCCCCTCCCCCTCGGTCACTCGCCCGTGCTTATCTCTGGACGGCGCAGGCAACTTCGTCTCATTCACTTGGCGCTTTGACGCGACCGCAGACGCGGGAGTCGGTGAAGGTGACGGTTGTGACGGTGGCGACTGCGGCAGTTGTGGAAGTGGGAGCGGTTTCTTTGGCAGCGGTGAGGACATGGCGGCATGCTGTGGTGGAGGAGTTGGTGGGGAGGAGGGGCAACAGGGGTGAAGATGATAAGGAGGCGGTTTCTGTGGCAGCGGAAAGAACTTGGGTGGTGACAGTGCTGTTGGCAGCAGTGGTGCTGATGGGGCAAAAACAGGAAGAAGTGACGGTGGTTTGGAGGCGGTGTCTGTGGCAGCTGAAAGGACTTGGGTGGCGTCAGTGGTGTGGGAGATAACCACGGGGGGAGGGGTTTGAAGGGGTGAGGGAAAAGATGAGAGGGCAAAAACAGGAAGAAGTAAAAACAGGAAGAAGTGGCGGTGGTTTTGAGGCGGTATCTGCGGCAGCAGAAAGAACTTGGGTGGCGGCAGTGCTGTGGGAGCAGTGGTAAGATGGAGCAAAAACAGAAGAAGTGGCGGTGGTGTGGAAGCGGTTCTGGAGCAGAAGCAGTGCTGTGGAGATGGCAGTGGTAATGATGGAGCAAAAACAGAAGAAGTGGCGGTGGTGTGGAAGCGGTATCTGCGGCAGCAGAAAGAACTTGGGTGGCGATAGTGCTGTTGGCAACAGTGGTGATGGGGCAGAAACAGAAAAAAGTGGCGGTGGTTCGGTGGCGGTACCCATGGCAGCGGGAGAGGCGTCGCCAGCGCAAAGATGGCGGCTGCTGGAGAAGGATGGCGTGGGCGGCACCATTAGCTCCTGCGCTTTAATCAGCCGCCGCCCGCAGCTCTTTGATTCTTTGCGCGCACTACAGATACCTCGCTCGCCCGCCTTTCTTTTTTGCGGACGACGACTCAGCCGAAAAGCCAAGTTGGACAAGTCCCTCGCGGCGAGCTCTTTCAAGTCCGCCAAGCGTCTTTTGGTCCGCCGAACCGACACGAAACGGAGCTCTGCTTCTCCTTTTGTACAGTGATGTGATTTTCTTAATAAAGTGTGTTCTCAGTTCCAATACACGCCTTTGCTAACAACTTCCATTCAGAGTCAGTGAAATGAATGAAAGCTGCCTACAAAAAGACATGTTTTTGCAAAGATATCCGTAAAGCAACTTAACATGACCAGATTTCTTGTAATCGAATGTAACCAATCACTTTACTTGGAGCTAACTTGTACTCCAAGAGTCCTAAGTATATTGATCAAGGTATTTCATTAAATCTGAGCTAAATTACATTGTACACATTATACACCAAGAGTTATTTTGAGTTATTCTGATATTTCTATTAACTTTAGTAAGTAATAAATCATATAATTCGTCGTGTAATGCGCTATTGTGTTCATTATTATTCATTGTATAATCGACACATTGGAAAACAGTTATTTGCATGCACCAAGAGCGTTATAACGGTTCTACCGATTGAGCGGCGACAGAAAGCCAAAGGGTTCAAAGACCCTCCGGTGTTTTGTTGCCCAAGATTATTAGAATCTGTTAACACACGTAGTACATATATGATTTCATTTTTTACGTAATGTAATGATTCAAATTGAATTAATTACTTTTGTTATGCTGTGCTATTTATAATTCACTGTAATTAAACATTTTACGTTTCTTAGTTGAATTATGTTGAAATTTTTATGGAATGAAGATATGAACAGATTTACCTGTGATATGAATTTGTTAAGTTACAGTATAACTTTGTACAGAATGTTTTATGGTTCACACATTTAGTGAAACTACTAGCTCTTCACATTACTGTTTCAAAAACCAACATGCCAATGAACAAATTCATAAAATATCACATCGTGAGTGTTCTTTTAACAACTAGTTAACTAGTTGTTAACTTCTCTCGGTTTCTCTTTTCTATTTCCCTCCCATAATTCACTAAATTCCCTCCGTAAGAGAATTTAGCAGCATTCAACTGTTTTTTTCAATCTTCTCCATCCAAGTAAGTTATGAAGTGTATATCAAATTCCGTGTCGGAGGCAATAACAAGCAATAATGTATCAGTAAAAATAAAATTACATTGTTTTTAAAATCGAAAACATAGAATTATGTTTTTCAAAATTAGCAAGTCATGTAGACAATTGCCATTCACAAAATTAAAATGGTCAATAAAATAGATTGTGCACCTTATCAAGCTGCTTGAATTGATTTGTGAACTTGCGATCACTTTCTAGTAGAAAAAGTAATATACAGTTAATTTTGTTATTTATACTTTTATTCAGGAATATTAAAAATACTAGTCTGGCACTCATATTAATCAGAGGTCTCACATGATCTCACGATTTACCAATGAACTTTATATTCAGCGTCCTTCTCTCTCTCTCTCCCTCTCTCTCTCTCCCGTGTTTTTCCTCTTGTCGCTCCCCTCGTTCCTTTTTAATATTCTCCTTCGTTTTCTCTCCCCCTCCGCGGCTGCAAGCGCCCGAATAAGCCGCTGTTCCCCCTGCGGTTGCACTGATATCTGGAATCGCGGGAAGCGAGGGATCAGCGCGCGAACTAATTGCATTCGAAGCGCGCGGATACAAAGTACCCGGATTTGCAAATCATTTCGAGGGATAATTTGTCCCTCGCAGGTTGAACACTGTTTGGGGGGCGGGATGAGCTTCTGTGGCAAGTCGTTGACCACGCGCTCGCTTGCATACCAATGACTGCACAACTCACGAACTGCAGCTTCCAATTTAAAAAAGGATAATACATCGTAAGCTTTTCGGTGCGTCGCTCTGTTAGTATCGGTTGGGATAGCTCAGTGACAACAACAGCTTTAGCTCAAAGTCTCTCGCTGGGAGGTCCTACGGTTTGAGTCCCTAAGGTGACAGTTTTTGGAGCTAGTTCAAACGACTCGGTTGTAGTGAACTCGGATATAGTGAATCCTCGGTTATATGAACTTAGGACGGTCACAGTGCAACCGAAATGTCGGTCGCTCACTACCGGACGACTGCGAGCGAAATCCTCCGACTTATTTCATCCGAAAAACACCCGAATGTTGCACCCGAAAACGTCCAAATATTCATAGTTTCGCAGTTCATTGTTTGAAACATTTGTGAGAGGCGCGGTCAAGACAATCTACATGTATTGGAGGTAGTCTTCATACTACAGTTGGCATTGACTCTCCAGCTGATTTCGGGCGAATGGAACAGACAAATTCAAACGAAACAGTTCTTTGTCCTACAGCAGATGTTTCTGGCCGCCGTCGAAAAAGGTCGTTTGTGTTCATTAGGTCAATTTCCATTTATTAGCATGTGTTGGAACGAATCGGGCAGATTGGACGCAAACATCTGAGGACGGCCGTCCGAAATGTTGGCCCAAATCGATCCCATTATGACCGCCGCCTTAGTCACTGGTCCCGATTTACTTACATTACAAATAAGCATAAGAAAATTCGGCTACAGTGAACGTATGAAATAAGTCCTGGAAATTAATTGGATCTCGTATGTTATTAGACGAGTTGAAGGGTCGTCGGAGAGTGGGACAGTACTCTAACAGTGCAAGAGGCATTAAAAGGCATCAAAACCGCATTTTGATACATAGAGACAAAGCACAATGCAGAATCAAGTATGGAGAGAGCACGGACTCTGGAGTAGGAACTAAGAGAAATTTGTAATGAAAAATGTACGAAACAAACCATTGAAAATAATTGATTTTTTAAGGTCAAATAAAGATGGTTATCTGGGGGAGACTTCTAGCGGCCGGCTGCTGTGATCGGTAGTTTTCCATGTGTGGTAAGGAACTTCCGGCGAAGGCAGCTAGCAAGGCCTTGGAGCGCCGGGTTACCACTGGCGCTGTGCCGTGAGGATCATCAATATCCTCATCCAAAATGTGTGTGTGGGTGTCCGAATACAAGCACTGCACGAGGACATATCCAGGTGAGGGGGGATTCATGCGCATCGTATCCGACTTCAGCCAATGCGCTTCAGACTCCAGTTTGCGTCACAATATTAGCGGAAATTTTTAATGCAGTCAGATACCAAACCTATCATCTAGTTACAAGACATTGAAATAGATTTATGAAGCACCTCTTTTAAATATTGTATCTTGTACACCTTTATCGTGTTATTTTCGGTTGGTTACCGTTGAAAATTGTCACTTTGTATACCACTTTCTCTACCAATGTTTCTCAATACTACTCGCTCTCCATGCAACATGGCGGTCAGCGCCTGGTCTAGCTTTTCAAATGAAGTGCGCGTGCTGTGATCACATGGTTCGTGACGCAAACTGGTGATGCGCAGAACCAGCTAAAATCAGTGCTCTGGAGGAACCTACCCATGTATTTCCACCGTGGGTACATTCTATGCACGATGTTTTAGGCAAAGTGCAGTTTTTAAAAAATTTAAGACAATCTGTCAGCAGTTGAAATATACAATTGGTAATATATTATGAACACAAGGGAAAACGAAGCTCTATCATATTTAGATAAGTACTGACTTCAAAAGATTTATTTACATCGAATTGAAGTGATACACTTTTCTACAAATTCCCATTGAAGATTTCTTTGAATTTTGCCAAGCAGTGTTCCTAGGATTTGTTGGCTAATGGGTGTCTTCTACGTGTTATTGGAGACAAACTAATGGCAACAAACAGAAAACGAGACTTGACATTGTTGTTAAATGCTCTACAATAATCACGCCAAGTGAACTTCAATTTGCAGAAAAAGGATATTGGTGGTTAGTGTGCTTTGGGGACGTATGCTAATGACGGCAGTTCCTTCTGGCGAAGTACAGAGGGGTTTTTTTTATCGTTCGCCGAAGAATCGGGCCGCGTCGCTCGGGCACTCGAGGGCTCACTCGCCGGGAGAAATGCTGATTCACCGCCCGTGCTGCCATACGAGAACTATCACTTACACACCGCGTAACTTACCTTAAAGAAGATGCTGAAAGTGGTGTCCTTCGGCTCGAATGCATTCTTGGCACCTCCGGAATAAATTATGATTAACCCTTTGAAGTAAATCTCGAGGAATTGCGGCGATTTTCTCTTCCATAGAGCGCCGGAGCTCTTCCTCCGAATGCGGGTTTTCTGCATATACCTGATCTTTCAAGTATCCCCAAAGGAAAAAGTCTCAAGGAGTCAGATCAGGTTATCTAGGAGGCCATAACTCACGACTAATTATTCTATCATCACTACAAACATTATTTAAGAAGTTCATGGATCGACCAGCAGTGTGAGCTCTTGCCGAATCCTGTTGAAAGTAACCATATAACCTTTCTTCTGGTGTCAATTGTTCGAAGAATAATGTCAATGTCTGATGAATGTTAACTTCAGCAGTAATGGTGGTGTTGAAAAACATAGGTCCGATAATTCTTGTGCAACTCAACGCACACCACACTCCTATCTTTACGTCGTGAAGTGGTTCTTCATGAAACAGGTGAGGGTTTTCTGTACTCCAATAACGGTTGTTTTGGCTGTTAACGTATCCACTCAGATGAAACCACGCTTCATCAGAAAAAAAGTCAAAGCAGGATCAAGATCACCGTCATGTACGCTCTGCAAAAAATATTCCGCAAAACGTACTCGGGATTCTGGGTCACGAGGCTGCAACGCATGAACAACAGGGGTCTTGTATGGCCGAAGCTTTAAAAGCTTAGTGGCTGTTCTGGCTGAGCTCGTGGATACACGTGCCTGTTGTCCAAGACGCCTCAAAGATTTTCTTGGGGAATGTTGTAACCTGGCAGAAATTTCTCTCACCTTCTCTTCTGTCAGGACATGGCGCTTTCGACACTTTCGTATGTCTATTAAAATTCCCTGGGTGCGAAGTTTCTTAACAATATTCAAAATTGTTGACCGATGTGGAATATTCACGCCCGGAAATTTGTTAATAAAACGCTTGCGGCACTTACTGGCAGACTTAACTCGAACGAAGGTGTCATAAAGAAATATTCTCTGCTTCAAAGGAAATTTCATGTTGCACAGTTGACTGCTGTAGGGGCACTGGTGTATCGGCCGGTTGCGCCGAGCGACGAACGCGCCGGATGAACGAGGGCCTTGTTGACAAATCGCGGGGCAACCGAGGGCTCGATCGCTGAGGAAAGCGGTGCGTCATCTTTGGCGAAAGATAAAAAAAAACACCCGGTACATTAAATTTAAATAAACGTGAAAACAAAATGAGATATTTCGTTTGATTCAATTATCAGCTAAACTGCGGAAATGTTAATACAAAATGGAAGAAAAATGCAACTCATATGGCCAAACAAAGTTTTAATACTGAGAAAGTATAAATGGAAAAATACTTTTTTTGAAATAAAAGAAATGTGCGTTTGCATTTATTTTACATCTTCCCGTTGAAAACGTGTGAAGCTACAGAATGGCACATTCTCCCAATAGTTAGGTTTTTATCCTCGTTGTTCTGGGATAGCTTTCCATTTTGCCGCACAACCATTCCAGTTGCCATCTATTGTAGGCCAAAGTTCATTTCTTCACATTTTCACAATTTTGTTCCTCTAATTGGAGAAACGAAGTATGACTCCAAAATATTTTAGAAGAATTAAATCTAGCCGTACATGGAAATTTGAAACAATGAAAACCGTTTTTGAGAAAATGTAGGGCGTTTCTTTAAATGCTCAATTTTCATAGTACATTCACAGAAAACTTTCGAGTTTTGCAAAAGATCCCTGGAAATCACATGGCGAACATCTACTCATAAATGCCATAATAATCGTTGGTCATGTGATTATTAACGACTTGACAGTCTTTAAAAAATAAAGTTTTGTAATTAAATAACAAAAGATTGCAGCAAAATAGCGTTTATATCAACTAATAGAGTGTATTTAGAAATATTCACTAAAAAAAAAAAGAAAAAATGAGCCGTTTCTGAGAAAAGCTTTTCTGAATATACGCAATTTTGAGCTCATTTTCACTGAAACGTTTTGAGTTTTCGAGATATGGTTATTCAAACTTTGATAACTAGTGTTATTCTGTGAAGGACGGACTGGCAGACAGGCAAGCAGACAGACGGAAGTTTTGAAAAAACACTACTTTTACGGTACCAGGGGACCACAGAAGTGTATTTCCGTTGAAATGTTGAAATCAATTTTCCACTGTATTACATAACTTTGTCAATTCTATGCATTCCTCTCCATTCATACGTATGTATACGAAAAAGTAAATAATCACAATATAAACAAATCACAATTGCCTTTGGATTCACTGGGTAGAAATTAAACGCGTGAAAAATTCTCTCTTTGACAACGTAATTTTCTGCGCGTATCAAATTATATCACATAAAATTTCAGGTCTATTAATTATAATTGTACTTTGATTTATACATGAGCTTGACAAAAGTGACTGCTCTGTACACAACCCGTATTCATTGAGGGAAAAGTAATAAAACACTATATGACGGAAATGATGAACATATAATACAAAAATGCATATAAAGCGATTCAAAAAAGCACATATATTATAGTGGTGTTCCAACATTTACCACAGCCTTGGTATTTTGTGATACAACAACTACATATCTAATATCTGGGAAAGCAATAATGAGTATTATCCAGCCTCAATGTAACGTCCTTATTACAACCGGTAGCGGTAGCTCAGGGCATCAACTGATGTCACTGCAGCGCCTCTGACCGGGAGGTCCTGGGTTCGAGTCCTGAGAGCGGTAGGATTTTCGACACTAGCTTTTCAGCTAGGTCGAATTCAGTCGCTGTTTTCCGTGGTTTCTCCGATCAACACCAGGCGAATGCCGTAGCTGTACCCTACCAAACGCCATCTCCCACGAAAAAAACATGCACTACACTAACGGGACTAATGACCAAAGCAGTTGACGCGCCCGGAACACGCAAAAATCAAAAACAATTTATTTGCCTTCCACCGACCAGCATCCATGCTCCTTCTCACCTCCCGCCTGATACCCCCACGGCGCCTCCCATCCACTCGCTCCGCTCGGGTCGGCCCCGCCCCCTGCTTCAGCCGGCCACGTTGCCGTCCATGTGGCGTGCGGATAGCATTTATTTTATTTTGATTATTACCTAGTACCAGCCTCCGTGTCTCTCTCTCCCTCCGTGTCCTCTCTCTCCCTCCGTGTCTCTCTCTCCCTCCGTGTCTTTCTCTCTCCCTCCGTCTCTTTCTGCCTGTGTCTCAGTCTGGGCTTAGCCCATTATAGGATACATCCCTCCATCACTCTTTCTGTCTCTCTCCGTCTCTTTCTGCCTGTGTCTCAGTCTGGGCTTAGCCCATTATAGGATACAAAGGAAATGGTTATGAGCAGGTGCCAGCATGTTCATGGATCTTGCGCTTATAGGCAAACAATTCAATATTGCCACCAGTCTCATTTTAAAAAAAAGTATTTACAAGCCTGCTCATTTTATATATAGGCGCATTGTTTGTCAGTCGAAGATTGGTTGGGCACACATATAATAATGGATAATCCATGCATTTAATATATATATATTTGTGATTAATATTTTTTCAAAAAATTGTGGTCATGATAATATGCAAACACTAATTTTAATAACAGATATAAAGAAATGAATTTGTGGCTCTCTCAAATCACAAAAATTGTGTTTGAAAATGAATTAAATACTATTTGGAAATATTTATTCATGAGAAATGAATTATTCGAATTCTTGTTAAAATGAAAATTAATAGTGTTTCTGCGATAGATAAAACTTACTTCATTACCCAGTTGATATAGCGAAGGGTACGTCTGTCTCACCTAATAGGATTATGAGACCATTCGAGAAATGAACTTAACGCATTTTGGCCCTGGATTCGCACTAATTAAGTTACAAAGGATATACGAGAGTGACTTGAAAACTTTTCCTTTTTCGAAAAATAATAGGGCGCAAACATCAAGAATCCAATTTTCCCATTAGAGTTTCATAGGGGATCGGGAGTGAACTCTGAGCCTCGTGGAGAATGAGGTCGCTGGAATGAGGTACTTCCAATCACCATCGAGTTATCGCTACCGAAGAGAAAGAATCGCACGTCCCACCATCACACGTGGCATTCACTTCTCAATTATTTCCGGAATTGGAGATCGCGAACTCTGTACGAATTTCCATCCCAGAGATGGAAATATTCAGAATTCAGAAGAGAAGATGAGTTTCAAAACGCAATTGGAGCGGCTGAAACAATACCTCTCAAACATGAAAGGCACTGTGAACGAAATAGCTTCTCCTCTGGCAACTGTTTCTTCTGTAACCATTCACACAAAATAAGCGCCGAAAGAACAAAACCAACTCTTGGATTCGAATACTTTACCTTCTTAAGAAGTAAGGCGATAAAGTAACAAGAATCACTCAATTTCATATATAATTATATGTATTTTGAAGGAATTTTCTCTTCTTCTCAGATCGGTCAAAATAAACGAGACTTTATTCAAGAAGGGTACATTGTATTTTAATTTCAACTCTATTATACTGACCCGCCAAACACGGGCGTATTGAAGTCCCGAGAAAGGTGGTTGTGGTAGAAAACTGGATGTAGGGCACATAGTTCAACATATTTGAGGGAAAAGGCATCCATTTTATTAATGTTTTGCATGTTTCGATTTGTTTAATATATTATGTATTGTCGTCTTCATTAGTATTGTTTTACACGTACATAGTAGTGAATAAAAGAAAAACTAACCAATTGTGACAATTTCAAACTTACATTTACTTCTTTAGATGGAGACCCTTGAAATGATACTACTGTTCTGCACAGAACTTTGTTTTATCAGGCTTAAAACTCATTATTAATATAAAATAATAAATCGCTAAATAGCTTTACAAACAAGAATTTGCAAGAATGTTTACTCTACGCAAACATATTTCTTCTTAAATGTTATTGTCACTTTCCTCATTCACATAAAATATTTATCTCTGTGAGTTTTTCCAATTTAACATTCAGGAGCACCAAATGTGACGTATTCCAATTTCACATTACGTATTCAGAAGTAGCGCACATTGAGGAAGTGACGTGCTTCGCAAAAGACTATTATTGAGAATGTCCTCGGTCACCTGTGTTCCGTTATAGAGAAAGAAGGAAAAAGAAAAAAAGAAATGTGAACCACATAACAGGAGTTCTTAATACTCTTATTTCCTTTAAGGAATGTGGAGACCGGGTTCAATTCCGGGTCACGGTCCTCGGAAGGATTTTGTGAATGTGGCGGGGGAGTGGGTGGAATGCGGCCACCTCGGCGGAGACCGGCGTCGCGGGAGCTTTAAACGGCCGACGGCGCACGCGGAGAGAAAGGAACCGTGGCACGCGGGGGGGAGGGGCGGGCCCATCCGCAAGCTGCTAATCCGCTTTGGGTGGCTCCATAAAAGTAAGGCGGCCGCGGCCATTCATTAGGGGCTGCGGAGGAGGGAAGGCTGTCCTCGCGACGGCCGGCCCCGCCAGAGCGCAGCACGGCGCGCAGGTTCGTTTGAGGCTAACGCAACTTCAAAGAAGATTATCGCCGCACGAGCCTTTTACCGGATTACGCCCCACCCCCCGCCCCGTCCCCCTACAGTCTCCACCCGGCCCCGCCCGTCCCAATGCTCTCGCCACCTGATGCAGCTACGGCCAGTCCACACCGTCTTGACTCTATTAGCCACCGACTGTTTCTTAGGGATTCAAGATCTACCCGAGCGCACGATTAGGACATAACATACTTAATGTTCAGTTTCTGCACCGAAGGTTTACTGTACTTGATGATGAAGTTCTGAAAACTTTCTTGAACTTACCAAGTAGAATTTCATTCCATTCAAGCAATCACCCACCTGCAAAAAAAATAGTTTGAATAAATTTGCATAATTCAAAAGTGCATACAAAACAAGTAAATGAAAAACGACACAATGAAATCTTATTATTGTTATATACATAGTGCAATGTATCATCCCATTATTATTATAAGATGAAACATAGGCTGTCTGTAAATAAGTTTTCTTTTAACAAAAGTTCCAATAATTACTTTTTAAATTTGAAACTTGCTACCTTTTTGTTTCAAGATACCTTTGTTTTAATAAATGGATTTGTGACTGTCTATAAAAAGTAATTATTGGAACTTTTATTAAGAAAAACGTATTAATTATACATTGAACGATAAAATACCAATTCTTGAAAGAACAGTGAGATGACCATTAGTAATGTATATTGAATAAAAAGTTTACCAAATTCTATTAATGGAGCAATTGTTACAACCATGTCTCATTCGTGGATGTCTTAAGAAAATTCCTTTTCCAAAATATAAAGGGGATAATTAACTTCTAAAAATAGCATCAGTATACCACATGAAAGTAAAACACAATCCTTCTGATTTACATCACATTTCCGGATAGATTCCTAATGCATCCCTTCACGGCAGTGGCAAAATTAGAAATTTTATGATCCAATTCTTTTAAATACTGATGCTAAAATTGATATAATTTCATATATTCTTAACGTGTTAGTGGATTTAATTTAATTCTATAATTTTATAAATAGTATAACATTATACATTTCAATTAATTTTTACGGACTTCTCTGCCAGCCTATAAACTTAGCCCTAAAGGAGACTTGCAATTCAAAATATTCCTATGAAGCACCACATTAAAAATGAAAGATAGGTCGCCACAATACTGTAGTTATTCTGAAGCATACACTTAAAATCATTTATCATACTATAATGACCACTCTTTTACGTTTAATAATGAGCAAGAGCTAACAAATCGACGAATGAACTTACCCAAAAGCGCATGCTATGAATTAAGCCAGCGGGTCCATAGTAAATAACGTATCGTGATAATTACGGGAGTAATTACAGGGCTCGTAATGGCCACTCTACGTGGCGCAGCTGCGCGAGCGGCCATGAATTTTTCGTGGGAGGACAGAGGCGCCGAGACGCGCGGGGAGCTAGGGGCTGCAACAGCCCATCGGGCGCACGTGGTGGACACGTGCGCAGAAACATGGCTTCCGTCAATTGAGATATGTGTAGGAAGACATGCAAAACGCAGAGCAATACTTCTAGTGGTTGGTAGAAAAATAAATTTGGCAAATTAATTTTTTCGAAACATAAAACCTAATACATCAAAATCAATGTATGTTTCTAATACGAACAAACAATGCTTGTTTGTTCGTACTTTATGCGCTGCCGTGCCGTTCTTACGATTACGATAAAACTTCGTCAACGTATTGCTTGCACTAGCGTGAACAACATAGGCATAGTACAGTGGAACTGTGCGTATGTCTAACACACATAGACGAAAAATGATGCGTTTATTCTCACTCAAGCGCCCCTGACGAGAAGCTCTGCAAATTGCTGCAGACTCAAGTATTATGGGTGTCTTCGCTGGATATTCTGCCCCTGAAGTATCGGTCGGAATTATTACTTGTAAAAATCTCGGACAAGTAAATCAAATTTCTCCAAGACAGTGACAGAGCGAATGCATGTCGAAACGCGAGGGAAAATGTTTTAACAATAGGATACTTGACAACCATGTCCCAACCAGGACGTAGAACAAATCATACTCGCAGAAAGTACAATCAACTGACAGAAGGAGAAATGTTTAGAAAAATAATAGTTGCAAATTCACTATATTTTAAAAACAAACAGATGTGTTCGAATATATAAATGTTAGTAAAATTCGTGAAAAGGTTAACAAAGAAAAACAATTTTGACTTTACAAAAAAAATTGTAAGTACACGGCGTTCACGATGTATTTCTAAACTGGCTTACTTGTCAGTCCAATCTGTATTGTTCGGCAATGGCAATAATAATAATAATAATAATAAAAATGCCTATACTAATGCTTTTCGAGCAAAGGCCTTATGTATCAAAATAGGGTTAGCTCTTGACACACACAGATGAACTATGCTGAAAGCCAAATCAGAGAGATGACGTCTTCTTTCTAGTTGAAACTGCCCACCAAGCTTTATTCAGAAGTCTCAAAACGCCAGAGGCATTCTCAGGTCCACTTGCCCGTTTCACTCCCTCTGTGTCTAATTGAAATCGCAATTTTACTTGTGACTTTAGTAGAGTTTGCCAAGCGTGTCCGAGAACAAGCTAAAATATTTGTACCAAACAACATCCAAACGAAACGTACAGAAAAGGTACGAAGTCCATTAGAATCATTAATCTACTCGTGTAACTACAGCTTCGTACAACGTGCACGTATGGGCACTCGGTACGAAGCTCTTGTTAGTTCAAACTCTCACCTTAAAACATTACAGAAATGCAATGAGAATTTCGTGTTGTTTTTCATCTTATCCTAAAAGGTGTCACCATTTGCATTTCAAAAATTGTGAGAAAAAATAATTTTTAATATTTTTGAATTATAAAATTGTATAATGAAATTTGTTAACAAAATCATTTAGGCAGATAAGTGTAGAAAATAAGGAAACAAGACACAAGAATTCTTCGCCTGGAAGACTGAGAAATTCTTGATACAAGCGCTTCACTCTGGGCACATGGTGGCAACACCCGCAGAGAACCGTCTTTCCAGAGTTGTCCTTAATGTATTGCGCGTTTGTCCTGTGTTCACCTGAACACAGGACTTCCTTAATGTATCGCGGTTGTCCTGAACAAAAACAGGTATTCTAATACACCAAACGCAAGAAGACCACTTCTTTATAAAAGGAGCAAAATTGGCAAAAAAGTAACTGCGGAAAGACTTTCTGACGCAACGAGTAAATCAAAATGAGAAAAGTTTCCACTACTCACTTGCAGAATATCAAATATCACCTGATCTTAATTTTCATTACTCTGTTCTAAACGTATGTTAATTATCACGTTATTGTAAACTTTTACTAACATCATTGCAATTAATCTCTCAAATTATTTAAAATTTCATCAAAATATGAAACACATTTTAGAGAAGTTATACAAGATATGCACTAAACAATTCATAATTAACTGGTCAGCTGTATACGTTTATTAAATAATTAGGAAATTTTATAATTGATTGTGTATCAAAGCCTTGCACTTCATTGTATAATAGTTTTGTGAATAACGGAGAGCGGAGAATTAAGTCCTTGAATAATTTGAGAAGATAAAAGTTTAATTTTGTTAACATCTTAAAAGTAACTTGCATTGCATTAACAACCATCACGGCTTGCCACTAATTTTTTCTATGCCCCCTCAGCATCAACGTCATTTACCTGCGCAAATGCAGCGTCTCAGATGTTTTTAAAACATGGATGATTTCCACTTGAAACATCGATACATTAAAATCGATATTTTTCTTTCGATATTTTTTCACATCGATATTTTGTTGCAAAAACATCGAATTTTTTTTAAATAAAGGGTTTAAGCAAGTTGTAAGAACAATCCACAGCAATATCGTTGTTTTGCATCATCGTCTGTATCACGCAGCACATTTCGCCTCTGTAATCTGAGGGAGTTTGAGTGCTGTTCGTGTTATGGATGTGTGTTATCGCCAGGCGTGCCATTGCATGAATCGACAGTAAAACACGAAATCGATAGCAAAACACGATGTTCTTTATTGTTAATTTTATTATTTACAGTCGATAATAACATTTACATACTATGAACATGCTGATAATCAAACAATAAAATATATACGTTTACGTACTGTAATTAAAAAGGCGTAGGAAAATAGCATGTTAATTAGCTTGTAATTAAAACATCGATGTTTCAAACATCGATGTTTTCTCGTGGATGAATTCATCGACATCGAAAACCCTTTCGCAAGGAATCGAAACGTGGATGTATCGATGTTTTGGTAAAATTTGCCATCACTAGGCACACCCACGTGTCCTTTCAACAGCGCCCTCCATCTCGTCCCGGACTCGGACCGCAGGCGCGGCGCGGCGGCCGCCAGCCGGAATGCCTCTGTCAACGGGCGCGCGCCTCTGCGTCAACACAACTCCTTCGCGGAGCGCCGGCCGCAAAGTAAAGCCAACTCGACCCCTGCGACGCCACACAGCGACGCGCTCGCACCGCCAGAGGTGGCTCAGGGCATCAAGTGGTGTCACGCGCTGCCCTGACCTGCACGTCCTAGGGTTCACTTCGACCGTGGAAGGATTTTTCGACACCAGCTTGTCAGCTAGGCCGAATTCAGTCGCTGTGCGGAGGAGAATTCCAGTGGCCAACTCCTCTGGTCGGTAGTTTTCCGTTGTATCAATGAACACCAGGCGAATGCCGGAGCAGTACCCTAACAAACGGGCCACCGACCGTGCGCGATTTTTCCTTTTCCTTCCATGTCCTTTCCTCATCCCTTACTTACACATACATGTACCACACTACCATACATACCGAGAAACCGATCGGGAGCAAGTCCCGGCTGGGAGGTGCCTCGCGGAGGGAAATACCTAATGAGGGCAAACTCCCTAAGCCGGTGGTAGGTCGGCGCCTGATCTCGCGATCTAGTGGGCAAAGATTACCGCCACCTCACCGCGTTAGAAACATACACTAGACTTACGGTACTAAAGATGTTACCCTTGACGCACCCGGAGTCACTGATCAATCTATCAGCGACGCCTTCGCTGACACAGGTAGCGCTCAGGCTTAACTGAAGGTAGAAACAGAAGACACGACGCAAGGCAGCGAGAACAATTCCGTATGATTGATTCAGTGGTGAGGTAGGCATTCATATTGAAATGAGAACGTTGCATTGTCAACAAGCATTATTGACAATGACAGCGCCTCAACATTCAATCAATTCCGTATGAGCAGGAGCACAAACCAAACGGGCGTGGCGCGATTTGGAACACCCTAATTTAATTGTTCGCAGGTCGCGCGCGAAATGCGGTTTCTCGTGCTTCTTTTACATATGTGAAAACAGCAAATTTTTTACAGTGCGCGAAATATCGCGAAGCGTATGAGAAACATTGCGAATCGTTTGGGAAATATTGCGAAGAGTGTGCGAAACGTCGGTAATGATTCGCAATATTATTTTGTTTTGACGTCGTCTTCCTTCTTTCGTTTTGACGAGCGATTCGTCTCTTCGTCGTTCTCGCTACGCTCGGGCGACAAACTTGACTCGTGCATGAATCACTTGTTTTGTGCCCTTGTTATGTAAAGTATTTTTTTTCGCGAATTTGTTCGAACTGCTTTCGATCTAAACTCGACAGCAAGTGATAATACATAGGAAACGATTATTAACGAAGTGTCTTCGAGGCCGCCAGTTTGGCAGAGTAAGCACAATATGCCTTCTGAACAGAAGTATCAATACCAAGTTAGGTGGAGAAATTGCCCTGGCAAAGAATTCGTATATTTATAACCTATTTCTATTCATAGAAATCGTAAAATGTTTAATGCAATGATTTATTATGGGAAGTAAATTGTTCAAGACTTGTTCATGTTCATGACTCCCTGAACACACTGCATTCATCCACTCTCTTCGCTTACGAATGAATATCTGCTCTTTCAGACACATATTTTAATGCAGACATAATTCTCGTGCTCTCCACAGCGCCATTTCTCACCAAATCGCGCCCGTTCACGCCACGTCGCTTTGCGCGGTGCTCTGTCTATTTCTGCCCTTGGCCTCCGCAGACATAAGCTCAGTCACAGCTCGAGGACCCAACGCAGATTGGCGTTCAGAGCGCGTGTGGAGTACGCGGTTCGGCGGAAGTCAACTCGGAAAGCTAAGTTCATTGTAAAGGAAATAAAAATTGAATTGAAATATAAAACAACTTGTATTTTAGAGTTGAGCATAGAGTAAAATGGTTATCTAAGGTGATATTTTTTATTCGGTGAAATTAATGTTTCGAAAGATGACAAACAGATGATTTATCATTCGAGGATCTGGGGTGACCAAGCCACAACATTGGCACCTGGTGTTACAAGTAAATGCGAGGAAATACGCACGTCTGTTGAGGAGCGGAGAGCTCCAGGCTTCTTAGCCCCTGAGCGAGTTGGATACCACCCGATGGACGTGCTTTTCCGCGAAAAGGGTCAAATCCAGATAGGCTACGTCGTGCTTGCGGCGTGGAAATGAACTCTGATCAAACGCTCAGCAAAATTAAATCCCGCAACAATTCTCGTTCTAATCAAATTCCATATTAATTAGCCTTGGTAAATATGCTTAAATATTGTTGATAATGTTGTTGTAGGTTTCCATTACAGATAAATATGCGAGTCATTAACTAGCATCGCCGCGAACCTATATTGTATCAACTGGAAAACCACTAATAATTTGAGTAATGTCGGCGGTGAGCCACAAGTACCCGCGACTAACAAACACCATTTTCAAATATAACATGCAATATAGCCTTCACATTCGCAACATACCCCGAACGGTAGCGTTATTTTTAATCTCAGGTCTATTGTGAAATAAATATGCATAAAAATTTCGGCTGCATTTGATTACATTGATGATCTTCATGTATGGAATGAAATTACGAAAATAAATTGTGAAACTATGAATATCCAAGTATCTGCATATTAAGAGATGGATCCAAATGGAATTTTACATCGAGGTATACCCACTACAGCATCTAGGAAGATCGAGAATAGAACGCCTAAAATCTCGAAATTAATTTATAAAGTGAGTGTAAATGAAACCTACCTAAACTTTGACTTGTTTTGTCAGTATGTAGCTAATACAAAACTCTCCGCAGTGAATTATTTTGATCATGTAACATTAATAAGAAGATAACGAGAACAATTACACATTTTTATTCTCTTTATAATCTATCGCCATTTAATATATCTTTATTCTTAACGTAATCAACTAAAAGTAGTTAATACTAGCCAAACATAGCATTAGAAAATATATTTAGGTCTTTAAGTCAAAAACAAAACGCAAAGAAACCTGTTGTTAAAATAAATATATCATTCACTACTTTTATTCCTTATTTTGTATTGCACCTCTTCTCTAATCAATGAACGACTTAAAAGGTACCAACATAGTCATTTGTTGTTAGAGTACAGTGTGACGTGTCAGTTCACAGTTACGATTTCCGCAGCTCGTTACACCAATAACCCGAATAGTGCAGTTAGTGAACGAGGTTCACTAGTCTCATTAACGCACGTGTTAGCACATTACAGTGGCGCACCCCTGTGGTCGGAATGGCTGCGGCGGAATAGTTTGATTCATGCAGCTGCGCCACCACAACTGGTCGCGCAAGGACAGAACTGGCGCAATGAGCTGTTTGAATCGTCGAGGTGGACGAAAGCAGAAGGCGAGGCTGGGCGAGGCGTGGGGAAGAGAAACGGGGAGAAGAGAAGCGAGGAGAAGTGGGGCGAGGTGGGGAGGGGTGCAGCAAGGCTGCGAGAGGCGGGAAAATTTATTGATTGATTTTTTCGTGTTTCCGGGCGCGTCAACTGCATCGGTCATTAGTCCCGTTAGTGTAGTGCATGTTTTTTTTCTCGGGAGATGGCGGTGATCTTCCCCCGCTGGATGGCGAGATCCGGCGCCGACCTATCGTCGGGTAGTGGGGTTTCCCCCTAACCAGGACTCTCTCACCAGCGGAGCACCGCCCCAGTCAGGACAAGCTCTAAGCTCCCGACTGGTCTCCCGGAATATGTGGTAGTGTAGTGCATGTTAGTGTAAGTGTGTGTGTAAGGGGAGAGGATAGGATAAGGAAGAGGAAGGACAGATCGCGCGTGGTCCGTGGCCCGTTTGGTAGGGTACTGCTCCGGCATTCGCCTGGTGTTGATCGGAGTAACCACGGAAAACTACTGATCAGAGCAGCCGGCCGCTAGAATTCTCCTCCAGAAAGCGACTGAATGCGACCTAGCCAAAAAGCTAGTGTCGAAAATACTGCCGCTGTGGGGAGTGGGGACCTAGGACCTCCCGGTCAGAGGCGCTGCAGTGACATCAGTTGATGCACTGATCTACCGCTACGGGTGAGAGGCGTGAAAAGGTGAGACGGGGGGGGCGGAGCGAGGCGGGTTGAGGCGGAGAAAGGCGAGGCGAGGCGGGGCGAGACGGGAGGGAGCGAGGCGGGGCGAGGCGGCGGAAGAGGCGGGGACGAGGCGGTGGCGGGGGCGAGGCAAGGAGAAGGAGAGACGGAGCGTGGTGCGGAGGGCTCGGGAACGAAGACAGGAATGGCAGGATGGGCTGGGCCATCAGAGGAGCGTTGGTGGGGCGGGACAAAGGCTGGGCCACGCTGGGGCTGGGCGCTGGGTAGGGGGGGAGGTAGGGTGGGGTGGGGGCGAGGTGCGGCGCACTCACCCCGTGGCCCCGAGCGCGCGTCATGGAAAGCCGTGGTGCGCTGCCCGTTGACACGCACATCGAACTGAAAGCTGCTCCCTGGAGTTGCATTAGCAACTACGTGCAGCAACAGGGAGGGAGATGGAACATTTGTTCAGGATTCAAATGATATTTCGGTGCATTGTGTATTCGATGAAGCAGTTTATCAATTTTTGCCAACGTATTTATGTAAAATGTTTTGGCAGCTTCAAATTAAATGCGACTTTTCATTTTAGGGGAAATTTTATTCTCATATGCGTTTCAAATGCATTTTCTAAAGATTCAGAGAGGTGATGCTTAATAAATACTATCATATATGTGAATTCGCGCAACCCCTATACGTTTTTACTTTGCGTATTTGAACACACATCATCATCATCATCATCATCTCCCAAAGCAATATGTTATTTTTTGTCGCTTCGGCCATGACTATTCTCAGCTGACTCTTCATACTTGTATAGTTAGTGAGTTCTTTTTAAAATTATTCTACGATTTTCGTTCCAGGTGACTTCTTCCTCTTTTTCTAATACTTTTTGAGTCAAAAATGGGACTTCACTATTTAAATCTAAAATCTAAACTTTTGATTTTCTATTCCAAACAGTTTTTGTAGGGATCCCTTTTCCTTGACTTTTTCTAAAATAACATTTTTAGATATACTTCTTGAACGTAAAATAGGAGTATGTACAAAATATGTAATGCTGTGGGAAATCGATTTCAATGGTAATACAGATTTTGAAGTCCCCTGAAACCGAAAAACTGATTTTCTTACATGTTCGTCCTTCTGTCCATCTCTGAACATCACTAGCACTAAACTATTTGTAAATTTTTGTTTTCACACATGAATATTTCTCGCTGGATTGGCTGATTAATAAGATATTCCGGGCGCGTCATCTGCTAAGGTCATTAGTCTCATAAGTGAAGTGAATGACTTTTATCGCGTGAGGTAGTGGTAACCGGCAGGTCCTGGGGTTCGAGCCCAGGACGGTGGCAGGATGTTTTATAATTGCTACATCGATATGTCAATTTCAACCGCTGTCTGGAAGAGAATTTAGCGGCCTGTTTTGCGTGGTTTCTCCGACCAACACTGGGCAAATGCCATAAAAAACGGGACACGGTCCGCGCGGGATCTTTTCTTCCTCTTGTTCTTTCCTTTCTCCCCTTACACAAACTTACACTTACATGTACTACATTACCAGATATGCCAGAAGATTAGTAGGGGATGTTGGAGCTTGTCCCAAAAGGAGCTTGTGGAAGTTACCTGAATGAGGGAAACCCACAAGGCGATGTGCATTTTGGCGCGAAATCTCACCATTCAGCGGGTGAAGAACACCACAAAGTGATAAAAACCTGCACTTCACTTGTGCGACATGTGACCATTATAGTTGAGGCGCTCGGAAACAAATAATGAATCAATCGAATAGTGGACCTAATTGCGATATGCATTATGTAGTTTATTCCTTGAATTGTTGGAGATATAGAGGTGATAACTGATTGATATTTGAAAGTGCATTTATTGATTATACTTACTGATTATATTTTGAATACACTATGTTTTGATTTAGAATGTCGGTGATGAAATTATAAATTGAGTAATAATGAATTCAGTCGTGTGTAGTATTGTGGGTAACTCAGATGGCATTCAACCTGATTACACTCTTTGTAGCAACATTTTGAAAATGAAAAAATAGACAAAATTGAGTACATTTAGCCAGGAATATAAGAAAAGGATTGATAGCTTAAAAGGAATAAACGACAGGGTATTGAATAAAAATAATTAATATAATCTCCCTAAAAAAATACTTTCTCTAAAGGATTTGCTGGCAACAACGCCTACTCATACTGATGTTCGAGCAGAGCAAATTCTCGCAAATATTATTCTAAAAAAGAAGTACGTTTCTGATCACCGCAAATTTGCGTTAGTGGGATGTCCCCAAATTGACATACTTTAAAGATAAACTCCAGTTGTCATTTTAAGGCCGTTTGAAGGATTGAAACACGTACGCAAAAAGTAAATCTTAACCAATATCTTGGGAAATATACGTGATAAAAACGTAGTATATAATTCATATTACTTTCAGCTCCGTTCTAATTTTTTTTCAAATTACATTGCTCTATCAACAGATCAAAAATTCTAGAAAGCTAACAGTATGTGGCACTTTACATAAACATACTTGGATTCGATAAGAGTAGATAAAAATTCACATATGCAAGTATTTTCGTGTGATTTCACAATACTAAAAATAATCGATTCAGAAATCACATGAATGACTTTAACGTGATAGTACTGCGTGTAAAAAGACTCCAGATATGTTAAGATTAAAAAATTAAAACATTTTTGAAATGGACAATCATTAACATTTGAAATACTATTACCGTGCAAATTAAATGGACGTTTTCGCAAATTCCAATAGGACATGCAAGTCTTCAAAAATTTAAAAGAGGGCTGGGAACACATTTTATAGCTCTGAAGATCGATAAACGTGGAACCTACTACTAGAACAGTGCAAACTTTAGTTGAAAATTGTGGCAAGCGGCAATAAAGAAATCAATAGAACTAATAAAGAACATTATCCTCCAAGTAAATCAATATTTCTTTTTGATTGTCAATATATGTTTGCAAATAAAAGTATCCAATTTTTTTAATGACAATCATTTATTTCAGCAACTGCACAACGTTTCGTAACTAGTTTTGTTACATCATCAGGTGCTTAGTGAGGCAATTCATTTCTTGGAAATGGAGTGTGTGTTGGTAACTGTTAGTTATCTGATATCACCTGTAGTGAGTGTGAGTTAATTTTGTAATGTCTCCTCTATTGTTCTACTGCAGAGGTAATTCAGTGGGATAGCAGTTCCCTCACTAAGCACCTGATGATGTAAACATAACTATTTACGAAACGTTGTGCAGTTGCTGAAATAAATGATTGTCATTAAAAAAATTGGATACTTTTATTTGCATTATCCTCCAAGCCAGAAATATTTGAAGTAAAGACTGTAGAGGGTGGCGTCTTAGAAATTTGGTGCAGATCGGCACATCCAGTCAGCAAAAGCTTACAGAGAGCTTCGGCCACTTGGGGGTGGGGGACT
The DNA here is from genome assembly GCA_964035755.1 of Teleogryllus oceanicus. Taxonomy (NCBI): domain Eukaryota; kingdom Metazoa; phylum Arthropoda; class Insecta; order Orthoptera; family Gryllidae; genus Teleogryllus; species Teleogryllus oceanicus. Next base: position 84,778,126 of record CAXIVR010000003.1, read on the forward strand.
CCGGGAAGAACGGAGGCGTTGGCGCCTCGACTCATTAGCGCCACATTCGCGAGTGCGTCCTTCATTTATTATAGTCAACATCCCTTACCGGCGTTGCGAGACCAGCACTCCATGCAGAGTACGCGCGACCCTCGATTCACGAAAGCACCCACAATCAACAACGCACGTCTTAATATACCGCGTTTTACTCAACCAGTCACAAGGAAGAAGGAGTTGTTCTTGATATAAATGTTTCAGAAAATATGTCCTTAATTAACGCCTATTAGTATCGCATGTAATTAAAAAACACAAACTGCTGGACTAGTATTTTAACTTTTAGTTTCTAGCATCTGAAAACATATTGTATAATTGATACTCTGCACTTGAGTTTCGAAATCAACTGCTGAACGAGCAAGAAGTGTTGCAGATTTATCGCAAAAATGTAATGAATCTGTGTGTTTATATATATATATATATATCACACCACTAACGTACATTAAAAACAGTATTGGCTAGACTACCTGGGTTTTAGATATTTATTTAGATATTTATTTAGTCAAAAAAGCTGTATGTGACGTATGGGGGAGAAAATCATCTGCGCACGCTTCCTTAAGTTCAGAGTACCTTCCCAACAATTTAACTATTAATAGTTGAAAGATGAATAACAATAATAATAATAATAATAATAATAATAATAATAATAATAATAATAAATTTAAAAAAGCGAGAGATTAATACTTCAAAAATGAGATATTTCCGTTTCCGAGTTATAGAAAACTTATTTCTAACGGTAAATGAACTGCAGATTTGAAATTGTAACTGTTAGTCCTACTACGACCTTTCTATCACGTGTGGATTTCAAGGTCACACATTATGTATAAAATAGAACTGAATCTAAAAAAATATTTTTAATTGTTTCAGTAACAGATGAAATGACGTTGAACTGAATCGTTATTGTAACCACTGAATACAATAGGTGGATAATATAGTGTTTTGAATATAACACATTCTATCATACATGTGGTGTCAGTGTACGTCTATTCATATCAACATTTGTGGAAATAGTTTTAATTATTCTCAAATTAATTACAACTAAACCGTAATGTCTGGATTTATAATTTGACATTATTTTACTGAACACTAATTTTATTATTAGAGTAATCGGATATTGCACTTTATTCCCATTTTTCCCTTTAACTAGTAAATTACTCAATAATCTGACAGATCTGTTTAAAATCTGGGTTAGGTATTTATCGTAAATTTATAGTTAGAGATGTTTATTGTACGTTCGTAAATATCTTGTCAGTAAAGGACATTAGATACATGACGAGAAAGAGAACATACGTTACATGATTATGGAAGTAAATGACTGGGGGAGAGGATTCCGAGGTAAATACTCCCCGCGTATCACCACATCAAATCGCAGGAGACATTTAAACGTTAGCATGTGCTTGGATGTAAACGCGAGTGAACATCGGAGAGAACTCAGCGTCAGAGCAAGCGAAGTACGGGCGGGGGGGGGGCGAGTGGGGCAGCCAGTTTAATCTTTATTACGCTCGTGGCAATCGTGGAACAGGAAAACGGATAGAGCAAAGCAGAGGACGCAACAAAATTCCGAGAGATTTGACACACAAAAATTGAACTACACAAGCTTAAATTTTTGTATGGAAATAAATTTGCATTAGACAGGACGGTTAAGAATAAATCTAACAAATTTCTAGAGGGTACCGGGAAGCTCAATGATGAGTACTTTCTATCAATGATTATTGGCTGGGAATATCATATAACGAAGATAGGGATATCCCATTTTTAACAGTGATTCCTTGTTTTGTGTGCAACGTATCTTGCCCTAATCGGTACAGATTTTTTAAGAGGCGACCGAGTGACACTGGCAACTGCCCCTGGCAAAACTCTTCATTGTGCCATGCGCCAATGCAATTATGCGTCAATAACAAGTGCTCATCTTTGACTCCCTTACACGCCCTACATTGATTATTGGTTTAGTGATACCGTGTGCGTTATCATCTAAGTTCATTAGTCTCGTACGTAGGACCTACAGTGCACGTTTTTATCGCACGAGGTGCCAGTTATATTTCCCCCACGGGATCCGACGTCTCTCCCCCAAAGATCTGACGATGAACTACCCGGCGACTCGCGGGTTTTCCCAACAAGATATCTCCAACCAGCGAGGCTCCGCTCCAGCCGGGACAAGCTCCCCACCTATTTCGTGGCATCATATGATAGTATAACGTCTGTAAGCATAAGTGTGTGTAAGTAAGGGGTGAGGTTAGGACATGGAAGAGAAAGGAAAGATCACGTGCGGTGCGTGACCCGTCTTTAGGGTACATCTCGGGCATTCGCCTGGTGTTGAGTGAAATTACAGCAAACTACCGATCAAACCATCCGGCCGCTATAATTTCCAACAGACAGCGACTGAATTCGATCAGCTATGTAGCTAGTGCCGAAAATCCTGCCGCCGTCGGTACTCGAACCCAAGGTCCTCCTGGCCAGTCATATTGCAGTGGCATGAATTGATGCTCCGAGCCACCTGTACTGGTATTTGCGTCAGATGTTTGTAACATTTATTCTGAACCATCATGAGGAAACGATGCAAAGGCAACTTTATTGCGTTAACAAACAGAGTAACAATAACAGAGCTGAGATAAATCCCGAAAACGCCCAAAGGCTTGCGAAGATCTGGGCGCAAAACGGTCAGAGAGAGACACCCTCCTCAGCCGGCAAGTCAGAAGCCGAACCGCACCGTTTCCCTTTAGGCGGCCGCAGCTCGGTCTCTCCCCCTCCCCCGCGCCACGAGCCGTGAGCGCACGCGTCGAGCCTCGTCACGCAGCGCACGCAACGCAACGCCCCCGCACAACAGGTACCAAGGGCAGGGGCGAGACAAAGGGCGGCGGCGCGCACGCCCTTGGAAAAATCGCGCGCCCCTCCCGGCACGCCAGCAATCCACGTGAATGCACTCCAGCCAGGAGGACTCTCTGCGGAAGTCACGGGGGGTGTTGTTGGCTAAACAAGGCTTATTGTGCCGCCTCATTTAGGCGCAGCTTCACCTTATCTCTCGACAGTCGCTGAAGAGAGAGAGAGAGAGTCCTTTGACCTTCAATTGACATAACCGAGTGCTTGAACTTTGACGGTTTCTGAAAATGAAAGAGGACTGTTGTTCAATCAAAGACTTGCATTTTTGTTTCAATGGCCAAGTTGCCGGGGTACTTAGCGAAATAATATGATTACAATACGGTGCAATTTGCTTCACATTTGCATGTCCTGCTGCACCGTACCTTCTCAAACTATAGCCTAACGCCCATAGAATTTTTGGAACTTCATTGCATATTTTTAAAGCTTCATTTTTAGGTATTCGTAACTTGAATTAGGGAACGTCTCATACTCGAAAACGACGTCGCGTGTTTCAACAGCGATTAAGGAGGGTGATAAAGACAATTTGCTCCACATCCAACATAAAAGTATGTACACGGAAGTTTTAAATGGAGTATAAATTCACATACGCTTTTTAAATATAATGTTCTATGATCACGATGTTTTCTACGAGCATATTATTTGGATGGTAAACACTCTAACGTCTATTCTGTACGCAATTTCGAAACTTCAGTCTACATTTCAGTCACAATGATCCACTTACTGTGAGTGGCTTTCCGCGGGTGCATTCACAAAACCCTTTACAAGTGACACGCAAGTGCTTCCAGTTTGGTTATTGTATTGAACGAATAAGTAAGTTCCGTTTAAGAATTAATAAATATGCTGATTTGATAACTTTGTTTGGAGATGCTCATAGCTTCGTCCTTCGGGAACCGCTGGCACGCCCGTCCTACTTTGTGTTAAATAACGGCGTTAAGACAGAAAAAAACCGAAACTCAAAAAAGACATATTTAATTTCTGCCCACAAGATGCAGAAAACAGTTCTTTTTTTGACAACCTGGCCTCGATTTGCCATAGTACTGAATAATCAAACCTCGTTTCTTATGATTAGATATTATGTTACATCAAAGAAAGTTTTTGTTTCCTAATAGTATTCGCTCATAAAGATACACATTACCGACTAACGAGGATAAGGCAAATGGATTTGAGTAGAGGTTCGTACTACAGGCGAAACATCGTTGAAGTTGCTTTCCCCGATCTACACGATTGCTTAGTCTCATATAATTTCTACGGTATTTTATCTGTTTCTTGTGATCATTTATCCATTTACGTTTAGAGGCATCACAACAGTTGATGTCATTTACACACAAGTGTAATGACTTCAAGGAGAGATGATAGCAATAATGATGACGAAATAGTGGAGTGCTGTGAAAGGGAAATAGCAGATCTCAGAGAGCTCACTTTGTCTACAGCAAATTCTCGTTGGAGGTTTGGTCACGAATCAAACCGGCTCTCGCGGTACATGATGTAAACATTAGTCATTATGCCATATCATGAACTGGTCATCATTATCAAGAAATTCATGTAGAGTCCCTACTACTTTTAAGAAACTGGAAATCCTACAATGAAAATAAGCGACACAGCAGATAAAACTATCAACATTATCAAAACTGCCACCCTCTTTCTTAGCAAACTTGATATTACTTGTACTCATCTTGCAAGAGAAATACAAACTAAAAACTTTAGAATAGTATTGCAACCACTTTTACAGAGTACAATGCACTACACTTTTTTCTTTCTCATCTGACAGAACCATAAAATCTTCACAGCCACGGGCAACAATTCCCGGGCGCGGTGTTCGGCTCGAGTTGTTGCGATACCGAGGGCCTCTTTTGTTACACTTTACGGTGAAAGTAATAGCGCATTTTCGTCACTGCAATACGCGAAATAAATTGACTGGCAACGGCCTCTTTGTGCTGTCCACTCGGCGAGCGAATAAAATCCATTTTTCGCATCGAGCGAGAGCGAGGGCCAGCGTGCTGGCGGAGCGGCCGGCGCGGGCGCGGCGGGAATGTAAGGGGCGGGGAAGGGCCGCGCTGGGCGGGGAAGGGTGGCACAAGGCGGGCGACGAAGGGCGGGCGACGAAGTGGGCGGGCGGGCGACGAAGGGCGGGCGACGAAGGGCGGCGACGAAGGGCGGGGCGAAGGGCGGGCGACGAGGGCGGGCGGGACGAAGGGCGGGGGAAGGGGGGCGGGAACGAAGGGTACGCGGGCGACGAAGGATGGGCGATAAAGGCCTGGCGGGGCGAAGGGCGAGCGACGAAGGGCGGCGCAGGGCGGGCGGGAGACGAAGGGTGGGCGGCTAAGGGCGGACGGCGAAGGGCGAGAGGCGCGGAAAGGGCCGATTTATGGGGCAACTCCCCAGACGCCGCGCGACAGCCGCGCAAACACACGGCTACTCGGCGCTCGGGGCGGCGAAGGGACGGCGAAGGGCGGGCGGCGGACGGAGGCGCGACGGGGCCGCCCTGCGACCACCAGCTCAGTCGGCGACAGCGCACTTCCCCTTCATCTGCATCCCGTTAACGAGAGTTTCTGCCGTATGGATACATGACATGTTGGTGTGTTTCGAGGAAGGGGCTCATGAATCGAACATGCATGTGGTTGCTACTTTCATTACTCAATTACGTTCGATTTCACCCAAACTGTTTCTGTTTCTGAACTGAAGCAAACAGTAATGATTAGTTACGCTTTTTGAGTTTCCCTCAGTGTTCTTTTGTCAGTAAAGATGACTATTTGATTCGTGCCTCACTTTATGCCAGGCAATGTATCTAATTCATTTCAATGACAGTACTGTGTTAGTAGGTTCCATACAGTAGATGTGTAGGGAATGAGACATCAAGGATATTATACGTTGGGTTCACCGTGCTTGGTAGCGCATTATTAGTTTATCAAGTTATCACTCACACGTTGATTGATTAGTGTCACATTTATAATGTGTAAATTTAGCACAATGAAAAGACATTGCTTCATCTCTAAAGGCGAATTTCTTAAAATAGGCTGAAAATTACTCCAACGATTATCAGTACCACCAGTGATTATTTGCATTTGTTTATAGAATTACATGTCTATGGAAACGACAGGTACAGATTCATTGCATAAAAGCAATACAAATCAAACAGCGGTGTGCGAGAATTATCACAAATCACAATTACGACGTGAAGTGCAGGTTTCGAAATTTAATCTCCGCATGCACCACACAACAAACCGGCTCATTAAATATTCAAATTAAAGAACATTCAAAGAGCACACAACACACCTGTTTGACTGCAGATCGTGTCAATACGCGCCCACAGCAACCACACGAGAACGGCGAAGACCTTCATCCTGCCAGTCGCAGATCAAAGAAGCTCCATCTACAACGAGGCCTGGAGAGCGACCGCGTCAGCGGGCCGCGGAGAGGTCGCCTTCAGCGCCGCGACGAAAGCCGCGTGTGACAAACGTGTCAGCAGCAGCAGCAGCAGCAGCAGCAGGGACGGCGACGGCGTCGTCAAGCGCAGCCGCGGCGGCAAGGCGTGGAGCGTGCGGGCAGTGGGCGATGGGCAGTGGGCGGTCGATACGCGCGCGGGCGACCTCCAGCGCGCTCGCCCCTCGGAGCTCACGGCCGCACTGAGCGCCCGGCGCGCGCCCCCCCGCTCCGCCCCCGCCCCCGCCCTCGAACCCTGCTCCGGGTCGCGCCGCGCCGACGGCCGAAAGTGGAGCTTCCGATGCCAATACCCCTTCACGCCCTGGTACCAAAGGCAGTTTTTATTTATGATCAATCCCCGTACCGAGCTCATCTAGGAATTCTGAACGACGTGATCAATGACAATAGTTTCTTAACGTTACATGTGTGCGTTGGAATGAGAAGTTTCCGTCACAAATACCCTTCACGCTCTGATATTGAAGGCGTTTTTATTTATGATCAATCCCCGTACGAGAGTTCGGAGCTCATATTAGGAATGCCGACGACGTGATCAATGGCAATAAGATTCTTGATGATACATGTGTGCGGTGGAATGACAAGCATCTTTTGCCAATACCCCTTCACGCTCTAGTATTAAAGTAGCTTTTATTTATGATCAATCCCCTACCGGACTTCGGAGCTCTACGAGAAAGGCAAGACCTGATGGGTCCACGATGAAGATGCATGGGCGGAGTGACTAGCTTCGTCACCAAACCACTTCACCTTTTGGTATAAAGCAGTTTTATTTATGATCAATCCCCGTATCGGATTTCGAAGATCATTCTGGGAATGGTGAACGATAGTATCTATGATAATGAATCTCATGATGGAGTATGGATGCGATTGAGTGAGAAGCTTCCTTCCTAATACGCGCTTACAGTCTGGCTGTAAAGGAGTTTTCATCTACAATCAATTCCCGTACGGCGGTTCGGAGCTCAGGAATTGAGAGCGACAAAGACAATGAGGTGGATGACAGAACATGTATGCGGTGGAATGAGGAGCGTGGAACGATGGAGAAGCCTGTGGAAATCTATCAGACTCCCTGACACGAATTCCAAAAGATGAAAAGCGAGTGCGAAGGCGGTTACTGTTGTTCCGAGTTCTGAATAAGGTAACAAGTTGAGTGTTCAGTTGAAATATTTTATCCAAATCAAGCAAGTGATTTTCAGTTCGTTTTAAACAGAAATGTCGACGAAATTCTAATTAATCTTAAAAGCAAATACGTAAGGAAAAATAAGCAAAACCAGCAAAGAGGTTCGAAAATGTGCATCATACAAAGGTAACACTATTGAATAAATGGACACTAAACTTCATACTTCATTTAACTGAAACGGAATTTAATCACGGATAAATTACGCAAATTATGAATATGAACGTCAATGGATATAAGTTTCTTTATAATTAATTTCATATGTGATCTCTGCTTTAGGCATGTTCTGTAAGTACTTTATTTTTAGTATATATTTTTTATTTTCTGGTTATCCTTCCCATTAAAATTAAGTTCTAAAGATAACACATTATACTCTCCTTGCCAGGAATCTCAGAAATACTAAATGTTAGACTATCACTATCGTATTTCTTCAGAGTTATCCAGTGTCGACACTCAGACGTTTCTGTCTTAAAATAAACTTTTTGTCTGACTTTAAACATTCTGAATTAAAAAAATCATATTATGTTGCTTAGTTTGAAATCTGTAAAATTGTGTCTTCAGATGTCTAATAATAAGTATCTCAAAAACTCAATTAAACTATTATTTTTGAAGATACTTTAATATGAATTTCCAAACTTTCTCAAACGGAATATTGAATCAAAATTTCCTCAAAATATTAGTAGTTAGTTTGAAATCTGTAGTGCTTAGTTTGAAATCTGTAAAATTCTCAAAAACTTCGAATTAAACTATTATTTTTGAAGATAATTTAATATGAATTTCCAAACTTTCTCAAACGGAATATTGAATCAACATTTCCTCAAAATATTACATAATTTGAGCGAATATTATTTTGCGTTTTTTTAAATTTTCATACATTCCAAAGCATTATATTTTATCGCGCTTTAGAGAATGATTCAAACCTTTTGTCGAATATCAATTTTGTAATGCCAGTAAACACTTCTTTCGTGTGAAAATATTTTTCCCAGAAATGAGCTAGTTTAATCACACTTATTCAACTTCAGTAATAAAAAATTTCATTTTATTGCACTCTTTGGGTGTTTTGTGACGTTATAAAATGTATGTGAACATGAGATTAATCTGCAAAATGTAGTGAGAGCATACAATACATTTTATTCAGTGGTGTTCCAAAGTTAGGACTACATCAATTTCTATTTTAATTTTTAAAATTTAAAAAGGTAAAATGTTCGAGGTGGGGTTTCAACTTCATTTAATTAACCAATAATACTACAGGAGCGACTTTGCGAGCCGAAAAAATGAGATTGACCCAAAGATATTTCGACGTACAAAAAACAGAAAATTATTCTTCTGCCCGTCTCAAAGGGATTGTAAATCGTTAACACTACGTTCCAAGGACGGGTCCTCACCGCGAACTTGGAAATAAGCAACCTAAACAATTGAAATTGGTCGGAAGCTTCGTGCGCAAAATAGAATTATTTGTGTACGTACCATACTGAAAATGCTTTGTCGATTTGTGAATGGATTTATCAGCTTCTAGATTAGTGAATCGCATGTTAGATGAGAGAATTATTAACGAATTCAGTTAGTTGAAAAAGTTGTACCAATAACTTTGCTTGTAATGTTTTACCTGATTTCCACATCAAAATTAATGATCTACGAAGTGTTCACTCCAGTGCATTCATAAAGAGGAAATGCCGCCTACTGTTACTTCGTCAACGGGCTTTAGACTAGACTTTAAGTCCCTGACTGCGGCGAATACTGTTCACGTTTCGAATATGTTTCATAAGCAGCGAAGGCGTGCCATATGTTTTCGCGATGGGAATGGCCGTGAGCGTTTGCTGGCTAATGCAGCTGGCAACTACACACATCATCGATTTCCCGAGACCTGTTTCCACAACATTGCTGTGCATCCACGCCACCCGGCGGTCGTGTGTGACCTGCGGGTTGCGTTTGCGTCGGATTTTGCAGTGACGGACGTAACCTGTGCACCAAGAACGTGAACTAGTACGAGAGAACGAATGAAAGGACTAGCGTTCTTACACTTAATACTTGACAGAAATCACATGCATACGCACAAACTCACACACGCAGGTCACACACACACACACACACACACACAGAAACCCATGCATACGTAAGCGCAGTCCGTTTCGCTCGCCCGTCTTGCCACTTACGATATCCATTTCATGTTCACTCCCCACTAATGCGCCTCTATGTCTCGGAAAGTTAATGAATTTACTTGTACCGGGAGAGGTGGCTCAGAGTACCAACTAATGTCTGACCAAGTGGTTGAAGGTTCGAGTCCCGACGGTGGCAGGATTTTTGACATTAGCTTGTCAGTTAGGTGGAATTCAGTCGCTGTACGGAGGAGAATTCTAGCGACCGGCTGCTCTGATCGGTAGTTTTCCGTGGTTTCTCCGATCAACACAGGACGAATAACTGGAGCAGTACCTTAACAAACGGGCCACGGACCGCGCGCAATCTTTCCTTCCTTTCTTGTCCTGTCCTAATCTCTTACTTACACACATACTAACATGCACTACACTACCACATATGCAGGGAGGCCGGTGGGAAGCTTAGAGCTTGTCCCGGCTGAGGCGAACTCCCCTGGTAGGCGATACCTAAAGCAAAGTCGTGGCCATCATATCCGGTTGTCGTGTGGAATCAAGATTACAAAGAAAATATCGTTTCCTTTCACGTAAGTGCTAATATAAATTTTCTTTACAATAAAATTGTGAATCTTAATTATTATTTTTTGGCAATAATTCCGTTTAAATGGGATTTTTCATTCCATACATGACAATTTTCACTCTATTTTAGCCAGAATAAATTACTTTTTACAATCGTATTTTAGAAAAATAAATGCCTTTTTCGCGCCTATTTTAGGTAAAATAAATGCCTGAACTTTTGGGCTCTAGTAACAAAATATTGAGGTAAGAAACATTAGCTCATCATTATCATTACAATTCAGCTAATAAGCAGTTCAACAATAATATTCGCAACAAAAAATGTTGAATATATAAATATATTTTCTTACTTTGTACTTCCATCTCGCTTTTAGTACATGAAATTAGAAGCTAGAAAAACTATGTATGTATTAGCGCCGAGTGAATAGACAAAATTCGGTAACTTAAGTATGAGAGTCATGTATCAAAATAACACATCCCCTAGGTATGCTTAAACCAATTGAACCACGTAATATCAACATTTTTTAAACATATATATTGTAAATATTATAAAATAATAATTTTAATAACTCTTGACTTCAGCACTTGAAAAAGACTTGTCAAACCTCGTGCAATTCAAGGAAACCCAATGTATTTCTTCGTTTTAATAAACTATTAAATATGTTTATTACAATATTTACTGCATTAAATATGAAAAGGATCGAAATATTGACAAAGAGAAAAAACTCCTTTGGCAGAACGCAGTAGTACAAATCTCGAATTTAAATCGAAGTAGTCTCTACCGCGTGTTTTGTGCGAATGACGAACTGTTGTGCCGGAGAGTTCTGCGCTGCGCCGGACAGATCTACGCGAAGCAAATGCTGCAAGTGGAGTTGGGAACTCGCTTAGGAGGCCTTTGTTCGCCAACCCTGAATCGCCTCCGCCCGCTCTGCGTCAGCTGCACCCACCACCCGCCTCCATATTGTTTGCCCTCCTTTACGTTTTTCACTCAAATTAACGTGTGGCACTTTCATGGAAGTTGTCACAACTAACATCAATGTTACGAGTTCCTGAAAAATAGTAAAAATAAGCCAAAGTTTAAACATTTCTATATTTTCTATGAATTCACTATTCCCAGTTGAAAATGATCTCTAAAGGTCATGCAGTTTAATTCCAATTTCTACCTTTTTCGAATTCTTAGAATTAAAAATTTTCTTCGCAAGAATTCTCTGTTTCAGCTTAGCACCGAAATACGCAATAAGATGGGTAGCTAATTCTTTCATAGTAGTTAAATGCTTTTAACAATGCCAAGCTTCTTTTTGGAAACTATTTTCTGTAGACAATCATTAGAAATTATGAAAAATATTTTATGCATACACATTCTACCTATTCATGAATAGGGAAAAAAGCCTGAGAAGTATTCATTTGCATTTGTATAAGGAAATGAAAAGACAAAAAAATATGTAGTTTTCCAGTAATATGAAGAGTTTGATGCAAAAATGTGAAATTATATGATTTTTAAATGCGAGTTTTGAAACGGAGAATTGAAAAAGTTCCTCGTACCGTCATCTCTATTCTCAAGAGTTGGAATTTTATCCCGACAAAAATCACAATATAAAAAGCATATACAATATACTATATACTGAAGTCTGTAAATCGCTCATCCTAAAAAATGGAACTCTCAGTTGTGTTAAAAATATAAAATTATTGAATTGGGAAGATCCATGTCGTATGTTGTAATTTATTTTACTATTCTGGCAATAAAGACAATGACACAATAACGGGATATGTTTAAATAAGAAACATATGCACCCAATCTTTTGTACTCAATTGAGGTGTGTAGCGGAAAAGTTCTTGCGAAATATTCCAGACTATTTTTTTCCTGGACTCCCGAACAACCTTCTGACAAATAGTATGGTCCTCAGGATGAGTCATTTTATAGTGCACAAAACACAGGATTTACTTTAACCTAAATTGCACGAGATTCACTTAAGTACTAGATTACCAGATCACAGCGGTTAGTAGCACTTCAAATTAATAGAACGTACTCTTAGTGAGGTACTCAACAATTTATATTAATAGAACGAGGATTTGAGGATTTTTGTACTGCTAATTCTGAAGGGTTCTTGTTGATTGCGAGCACTGGAGGAACGATGAGTTTTCCGGCCTTCTGTACGGGCTGAGCGGCCAGGAAGCTGCATGGGCGAGTAAACTGGGGTTACTAAACCAATTTCTTAGATTATCATTAGGAGGACCATTGTATGTCCGCAACCCCAAATACATACAGATTTGCACACAAATTCTGTATGTGAGCCTATTATATATTTAAGGCATAATTTGTTTACCTATCTTCATTTTCCTCCTTCGATCACATTTTGAAACTTCGGAGACCTTCCATTACCTACACGACGTCTTCCCCGGATGCCTACGACACAATACCTCATAGCAATCTTAGATACTTAGCAAAAAAAAAAGTTCTAAATGATAAATGAGAGAATTTACCACAAACATAAATACACATTACTGCAATATGGAAAACTTTCCGAGGGGTAAGGCTTTAAGGGCTTACCAGCACATTGAAGTTAAAAAATGGGACTTCCCACGTTATTTCTTATACTAATCAGAAAATTACCTTACTGAATGTTAGAGATGTTAATCAAATAATTGATTAACCTTTTGGTTTAAATCCCGTAAACACCAATATTGTAACATTTACGATAATGTGCTTGAATATTTTATTTATAATACTATGTATTAAATTTTGCCATCAATATTTTTTTCGCACTTTTTAAATACCACAACATTGAATGTTTCTGCTAATAAAACAAAAGTTTCAATATTGCACGGTTGCAATAGTAATTTCGTACGCGGAATCCCGTGCGCTATCTAGGAAAGAAATAGAATGGGTCTGTTACACGACTTTCAAAACAAGGGTCCATTTCTCCCTCCTATCCTCTCGCTTCTATCCTAAAACTCTCCAAATTCCCTCAGCCATACACTTCAAAATCGGAAAACAAAATCCTCACCACAATCGACTAAAGCAAAAACTACCGCGATAGTTCTTCGACCTTCCTTGATTATCATGTACCCGATGTGGCTTCTCACATTTAATTCACATGCACTCAATGCATTCAGGTCTATAATTTTTCTTAATCAATGTTAACGTAATTCAATGTAACATCACTGTATCGTACTCGGATGCTGAGGGCATTCGGGTCAAGCAGAAAGAAATGAATGAAAAAAAACAAGGGTCAACGCCTAGGGTTATTTCTCCCCTCCTCTGATATCTTAGTGCAAACATTATCGCTTCCAGCGTATGAATCAGATGATGAGCGTAGGTAATCAGACTTCCAAGTCCGTAGGCACGTTTCGAAAACTTAAACGACGTGATCGGTTTCCCTAGCAGAAATCATCACTTTCACACAGAAATTTGAGGCATGTATATTACCCTCTCATAATTTTTCCACCTCCCAACTTCGTTCCCAAAACAGACTCTACAGTTCCCTTACTCCGGTCGCAAGTGTTGGGAACAATCACCACCAAGGCATTCGGCCACCGACTTCACCACCACCCTCTCCCCCCCTCTCCCACCTGACCCTCCCCGCTTCTGGGGACGAAGCGGGAATCGCTGCGCGAGATTAAATTTGAATTTGGGCGGCGGAAGCCACCTCAAAGCACCGGCCTTTGTGGCGAGCACCCCCCCCCCGGTAGCCCTCGGCGCCTTCGCACGCGGCCGCCAGGCGGCGTTGCCTCCGCGCGCGCACTTTGAGGTCCCGCTGCGCGCGCGCGCGTGAGCCTAGCTTTCCGCCGCTTTGTGCATTTTCACGTTCCGCGCTCCCTCCCTCCTTCCCTCGCACTGCATGGCCGCGCCGGCGCACATTGGAGCAACATCCCAAAAAGCTGGCCAAAAAATGAAAACGTTATTCGCACCCCCAGTAGAAAAGTGCTGCGACTCAAAAATGGTGATTTTTCAGGAGAGCGCTTGGTTTTGCATGCATTTGGCGTTTTGGGTCGGTAGTCCGACTTCGCCGGCCAGCTACCTGTGCCCCCCTTGCCTGGGTCAAGTTAAATTCCCATGCTTGAGGTGTAAGAGCGACATGAGGCGAACACGACGTATTCTCTTCACCGAAACTAGCAAGATCCGCCTGCTTCAGCTTTTCTTCATCATACAGCTACAGAAACTTGGATGAAAGGAAGGCTACAACTATATTTTTGCCTCGACCAGGAATCGAACTGGGAAACCACAGCACGGGAAGCTAGTACGCTGCCCTTGAACCATCCCAGAGGCATTATAAATATACGTTTATCAAGTATGAACATTGTCAATATTCGACTAAAATAGGCCTAAAAAGAAATAACACAATTCTAAGACAAAATAGCATAAAATTTCAGTTAAAACAAAGTATGTAACTAATTTTTTTTAGTTACGGCACTTTTCTACTGGGGCTGCACTTTGTATACAAAGGATTGAAGACATGTTGATTACGATTTCAATGTTAAAATTACCAAAAAACATCAAAATGGCGGATTAAAAACGTCTAAAAATGTTTCAATTTTCATTACATTTGTGCCAGTTTTTTTTTCGCTGATTTCGATTCCGACGTAACATTTTTAAAAATGGCGGATGTCCACAAGGAACGGTGGATTAAAAATTTTAGAAACTTCTAAAAATGTTTCAACCATTAGAATTATTAGGCAGCACGAAATGTCGAAAAAAGCTGCTATTAGCTGCTATTCTGCATTTCAATTGCAAAATAGTAGTGAATGAAATTTTTACTAATTTCGTTTGAAAACTCTTTAAAATTATAACTTTTTCCACTTTAAAAAGAAAAAACAACAAATTAATTTATATTTTGTTTCAAATTAATTATAAGTAATTTTACATTTTTAAAGTATATTTGGAAAACATTTAAAGATTGAACTCATCATCACGATTTCCATTTCCGATTTTGAATGATGAAAATTGCTCAGAAGAGAAAACATTTACACGTGTTCAAAGTAAGTGATTTACGATCTTTGTGTCGTGTAACAACTGCTCACTCAACGGCCACGTTTCCAATGAAGCAGAGCGTCATTGTGGCTGCTCGGACCTTTTATAAATGCGGAATTAGACACTCAGGGAACCAGTCTACCCAACTCCTTACTTAAAATTCCCTAAATAAAACCTGTTTTTCGATTTTTGTCCAACTTTTCGGGATCTTGCCCCAACGTGCGGTGCTGGCGGCGGCGACCCACGCTCTAACGAGCTCCGCGTTTGCCTACTTCAGCAGTGTGTCAAACGCCCGACGCCGCCAAAAGACGAACGCAACGCCAAGCGGAGACTTGCGTTTGACACGAGGCCAGAATGATGTCGGCGCCGCTCCGTTAGAGCTCGTGACAAAGGTATTCCAGTAATATCTGACACAAGGCTATCGAGAAATAATTCACGAGGAATTATCATAGTCCACAAAGGGAACGACGTCTCCCTTGTGGGCGCGAGAACAATGCAAATGAGAATTACGGTTTCTCTGTTAAAATTACGTTGGGTGCTTAAAATCTGTGAAAGCATGAAAAGGAGCAATAGGAAAAGACATTGAATTTCGTGTGTTCTGTTATGGCGTATAATATTTAAAATATAAAGGATGATTATGTTTGAAAGAACTTTTTACAAAATTTGAATGAGGCACATAGACGCCACAAAGAAAGAAAAATTATTGCTTTCTGAGAAATGCAAGAAACCTTTTCAGTCTAGTCAATTTATTGAATAGCAGTGGCAATATATTTCATTTATATGTTTGTTTATTAAGAACATATAATAAGAAAGGAACGTAAATTAATGTTTATTTCGTATTATTGTGAATTTTTAGATGTTAATTTTTTATATGGGCATGCAGTTTTTCTGAAATGTTTGCTATTGGGCAACTGCGATGAGAAACTTAAAATCAACATCATAATGGTTTTAGAACCAGGAGACAAATAAATCGCCTCGAGGACACTATTCAGTAGTTTTCTTCTTTCCACTAGTAAAAAGTGCTTTGTGTCTTGGCTGCGCAAGAGTTGGAGAACCGACAAAATATATGCCCAAGCGCTCGCAATCGGACAGCTTTAAAGGCCATACCCCCTCTCAATACACCAGACGCTTAAGCGTTCCTGTTTGTGCTGAATGTGGGTACACTGGCTTCGGATAATAAATTACGACTGTCAAACATAACACCTATTTATACGCAGCAATGTTCGCCAACGGACACATTCCAAACACGCTGCGTAGTAGCTCAATGAATGTTATGTTCACCTACTGGCAGTTTAAGAATAATCCTTGATATTACATCAATTATGGATTAGCAGATATTTGTTTAACAGAGGATACAATTATCATATTTTATTCACGCAAAATCTGGATGATCATTTATAAAATTCTTCATAACTTAGTCAAATCAAATAAATAATGTAATACTGCCAGTACCATCTACTTTTAAATAAAAAGTATTTCAACAGAGATACGTTTTCTTAGAACAATAAATATGTATAAACGCTTACAAGAAAGGAGAAAATTGTGTAATACCTGTAGTTTGATGTTCTAGTATAAATAACTATGCCAGGGGATGCGATTTTGATGATGATGATGATGATGATGATGATGATGATGATATAAGCCCATGGAATCCCTAAAGGGCAGGGGCCTTCTGCCAGAACACAGGGATGGTTCTGTTTGTCTCTGTAGGTGAACCAGTCCTCAAACGATTTATTGTTATCACTACATACCACTATCTAGTACAGTACCAGTCTGCCTCAACATTTGACTATATATTATCTAAATTCACTCAGTTTTCAGATACATTCTAGTGTTACTTTGGTTGGTGACTTTGCATTTCACTTTGTTTATACATTTACTCTTATTTTAGTTTCCACAGTTACTTTTTCTTTAGTATTTACACTTGAAGTTATTCATATTTAGCGTTTTTACACAAAGAAAACATAACACTGGCTTCAACGATGAAATATCTCGCAATGTGGTGAGTATATTTAAAGATAACAATGAATGATAATGTTCAATTATCACAGGCATTTGTAACGACAGATGATGATGAATAAAGGAAGATAATTTACTTATCTACACATTTAAGCTGACAGTTTGTTATATTTCCTTTTTGGAGTTGATTACACCATGCTTGGTATGGAAGCGAAGACGAAAAATGCAGTATCATGATCTAAAAAAAGATTGTACAAGAATTAATTGCGAGTACAGAGCTTTAGAAACCAGTCGATATATTCTTATTGAATATATAACATTAGGGGAAAGGACACACACAAGTAATTATATTCATGTTTTGATGTATTAAAATATTGAACACAATTGTACCAAATGAAATAATAATAGCTTAGTAGTAAATCTAATCTTCATTAAAAAATTGAAGAAAAATTGTAACACAAATTAAGTGGTTAGTGTTTCAGGTCTGAACAAATCTATCTGATGGCTCTTCAGGTATAATTTCCTTGAGTATTACTTACAACAAACAACCACAACAGAACTTTCTCTACTCATGCAAGTGCACGAGCGTCTGTCAGAGTTCCGCACTCCTCTTTGTCCGTGGAGTGAGGGGCTTCGGCTGAGGGCCTGTGGCGGCGAGGCTGGCAGGTGGTGCACTTCCGCCTTCGACGCCGCCGGCCGTCCCGCCCACAACTCGCGCTCCGCCACCGATTCTTAGCTGCTCGCCTTGAACACTGGCGCCCCTATCGGAGAAAGCATCAAATTACCGGTCCGGAAGCCGCTGCTCACTTTGTTTCCGGCGCAAGCGAACATTTCCTCGGGCGAAACTTCGGCGGAACTAAGTAATTTTCGGTGACAAACTCTCTGCAACTGCGACAAACGTCCTTGAGAAGCCCCTCTGGAAAATGTAGAGGCACAATAACTTATCAAGGAATGTTCCACTCCGCGAAAGCCGGCACTCTCTTCCTCCTCCGAGTTGCTGTAGATGTGCGATTGTTCATATCGGACGTTTTCAGCATCCTCAAGGCGAAGGGAATAAATAAAGTCGTGTCATTTAAAACCCATCATCTTAAAAGATTTCGGTAGATTAATAATAAAATAATTACAGGAGTTATCTTTTCCAAAACATATTGTTTCTTGAAAAAGCAGTTTTAGGGGCTACTTTAGTCGTTTTGTAGGAATGAAGGAAACAGACGATGATGGCCAAGCGATCAAAAGCTACTATTTCAATAAATAATATTGTTGACAAAGATAATGCCTCTAATTATTTTATTGGGAATGCCTTCAACAAACCGCCAATAAAAAATATTCTGTAAATTTATTTTCTACAAATTAGTACTGAAACTTGAATGAACACTGATTTTGACAAATCTATTGTGAAATTGAAAAAAAATGAAATTAAATAGTCAATCTTTTTAATCCAATTACCAGAGCATCCTAAGCTGACAACAAAACTTGTTTCGTTTCATTGGTGCATGAAACAAGAGTTGAAAGTTTTTGGCCTCACAATAAGTGCCAACGTAATTGAAGAATCAGAAACTGACAAGAATACTTTGGATACATTTTACATAAACATTTTAAGACTTAGTAGTAAATACAAATGAAAACGTAAAGGATTACAAGTCTTGTCAGGCGCCAAGTGGCAGTATTTTAAGACGTCAATTGGAACATGAAGTACGTTCTTAATTTGTACATGATTGTTAGTGTGCACCTTCGGTGTATTTTTTGTTGGAAATATATTCATTAACGAACTACTAGCTTTCTGGAACTGAAATTCTGACCAAAACCGCTTGGACTTTAAAAGCAAAGAAAAAAATAATTTCTATCACGTAATTTGTAACTACATTTAAGATATAGAAATGTTTTAAGATGCACTTGCATAATTGAATTTGCAGACGCTTGGAATTATATTGTATATAATTGGATTATGTTTGGTTTCAATAGATTAACTGTTTAGAAATAAAAATCAATTATTTATATATATATATATATATATATATATATATATATATATATTGAAATAAACTGAATATTTGATGATTTATCCCAACGTAATCCGTTCCGAATTTGTATAAATGAGCGCCAGGAAAAGATTACGCTAATACTATTATACACGTCAACCTTCAACTCTAATTATAATAAATTAGTTTCCGGTTACCTGGGTCGATGGGTTTCATAGAAATAATCACTACTGTATGCTAATAAATGATTATCCGATCTGCCATCTATACAGAGTAGTCGAGAAACCTGAAAAGCAAATATATTTCTATCTTGCTACGTCGTTGCTATAATTGGCTCAATGAGAATCATGTATTCATTTCACAAAACATGGAAATTTTGGTATTTTATAATTTTACCCAATAGGAAAAAAACCCTTGGTCATGACCGGTTCCAACCTTATAATGTCGTATTCGTCTTCGCGCGCTTTGGACCATCTTTATTCATCTCCGACGTCGCCGTCCTCAGGTCCAGATACCATCTTCTTTCTTCTTTTCTCGGAAGCACACTTCAATCACCGTTCATCAGATCAATAAACTATCTGCTGCTAGCATTCCACTTCAATTACTGATAACTTTGCTTAAGCCCTCAATGTCCTTCTAACTCGTTTACTTGAAATATTTTAAGTTTTTACTGTCACACTCAGTATTAAAATTCGATGTTCTATCAATATCTATTGCCTAGTAGTTGCTTACAAGTCCCCCAAAAAAACTCCTAACATTAATTGGAGCACGATTCGTTCAAGCCCACGGCATCAGTCAGAATGCCTGTCTCTCGTATTCTTTCAGCCCTGCAAAGCTCGGTCCATTTTTTTCGATTGTTTATTTGCAGATAACACTTGATGTACTTTCGTACCTAGCCAATCCCTAAATTTCTTGCAAAACGAACTAGCCGTCTTCACGACTGTCACTGTTTTTCGGCCAATCCCTGAATTCTATACAAAATGAACTAGCCGTCTCCGCGATTGTCACTGCATGATGTTGACCTTGACGACGGCTCGCTTACCGTTGCTATTCTAGCATATTCACATATATTTATTCCCCTATAATTTACGCCATTTATAATAAATATTGTACCATGTTCAGTCACATATTGGTATGTCACAATATAAGACCCAACAAAAACTTCTCTTTCAAAAGTTACTAAAATTCCAGCTAGCCCAGAAACTCATGAAACCAGTATATGTAAAAAGAAATAGACTCGTTTTCATAGAAATTTTCAGTCACCTGCTAACATACTAACTCACAGATGGAAACTCCCTCACAGTGTAAATATAAAATACAACTAACTTTATTCGAGCTTAACAAATCTTCTAATCATCAATGAAAAAGCATTTAAAATTTTCGATTTATTACGAAAAATTCTGTTAGATTGACCTCAAACTTTGTTTCAGAGGTCTCTCCGTAGAACATTTATTTCTTTTAGAAAACAGGAACTTAGGAAATAAAACAGGGAGACAATAAGAATATATAATCAAAAATCCTAGACAAATCAGCCATTTTTCCGTAGTAAATTTACAAATATTATACACTACCCGAGCCACAAAGAAGACCTGCGATATCCAGTTGTCGAAAACGTGTGCACAGACACGTAAGGGTATTTAGATAAGGGTGCCGTGTATGTCTGCAGAGCATGCTAGTGCGTGATAGGACCAGGGCACGCGATGGTGCCACATGCAACACCTCCAGAACGCGACTTCGCGCGCCGAAGTGGCACTTCAAAAAGCAAACGAATGCTTCAGCTGCGATGACAGTTTTTTCTGGTAAATACAGCTATTTCTCTAGAGCAGTAATTTTCTCTTCTTTTTCAAATACTCCATTTTCGAAGCCTTCACAAAGTAATCTTTTTTCTCTCTTGGAAGTGCATTTTATTTTCCTTGAACCAATAACAATCGTAATTTTTACTTCTTCGTAATGAATAATGAACATCCAATAACTTAGACACGGAACAAAATCAATATTTTTTTGTATATTATCATATTTATAGAGCATGTTCTCCCCTGGTTTTATTATACATAATTTGAATTTTTCTTTATTTTTTCTAACTGTTTGATTCATGTGTCTTCTTCGTTCCTCACCAACTTTATTACACAATTACTGAAATATCATAAATCATTTAAAAATATGTTCATGTGATTTATGTAATTTCTATTCCTTTACATCGCAATCAAGTAACATAATTCACAATAGATTGGAATGTATGCGGTTATTTAAATCCATTTTGATTTCCATAAAACCAAGTAATGATTAATTTCGTAATGCGAATAAATGGATAAAAATATTAACCTTTTCAAATTCTCTTAATTGACTTTTTATAATTCTCATGAAATACTTCATTTTAGTCTACAAATGAAAACAACTTCGTAATCCGTGAAAAGTTTACAGGTGAGTTTTGTCATTGTTGAAAAAAAATTTAGTGAACGTGATGCGGAGATCGTGTAAGGCGGTTGGTAGTATCCTTGTCATGTACCGGCTGCTAAGAGCATATTAACGAAGTCTGCAAGTCTATGTAAACCTCATTCTTTCATTAGCTTGAACTACATAAACATGATAACAAGCTCTCATTGCTACTGAGGAAGAACAAACAAATAATGCAAGCAGCCCCAAATCGAAAATAACTTTCCCAGAGCATTACACAGCACAAAGGTAAATGTAGTAAGTAAAACTGAGATATCGAAGTTAATGGAATTTGAAATAACGTATAACTAATCCGAAATTCATATGCACGATTGATTTGTTTAACATAGTTTAATTAACCAGCCACTTTCTCTCATTCCAGTCGCACCTGTAGTTTGCATATTAATATAAATTTGTTGCTGAAGTTGTGCCGCTTGGAAAGCAATTTAGTGTCGGGCATATATTCAATACAAAGTAAGGGCAGGGACATACTAACTCTACACACTAAAAGAAGAACGCCCGTCATGTTCATAAAATTAAAGATAATGAAGTGAGCATACTAAAATGAATTTTTAATTATTTTTTAACATTGTTACATTTACTACAAAACAATAAAAAATGTTAGAAACAAAATTACCAATTAAAATACCAACTCAGTAAGTTTTACTGACCTTTAGAGATTTCAAAGGTCGTAACCTCTTAAAAATAGTATACTGACCTCTTAGAAAAACACCCCACTATGGGATCGCCCAGAAAGTTCAAGTGTTAACGATGGAGCGTTTTGTCCGTAAATCTTTTGCACTGTGGTTTTCAATTGGGCTCAAAAATAGCCGTAAAACAACAAAAAGTCTGTCCGCAGTGGCCGTCTCCACACTCAACCATCCTTTATGCGGACATGGCAACATTGCGGACTTTATCAGTGTGATAGTGTTTGAATGTTATTCTCAGAAGGGCGCTCGCTGCAAGCAAGCAGTAGTTGAAATAAAAATACGTATCGTATTCTAATGCGATCCTCGCAATGTTGCCGTTTCCGCAGAAAGAATGGTGGAGTGGGGAGACGGCCACTGCCGAGGGACTTTTTGAACGCTCTGTAGAAGAAAATGCAAACAGAAAGCATGGCATTTTCTTCTTCGCATTGACATTTCTCACTAAAGTGATGACATATATTGAAATGGGGGGGAACTTTTATTCAGAAAATGGAGAATTGGTGAAAAAATCTACTCATAACTGTCAAAATTATTAGTGTTATAGAACCAATGCGGTCACTTGATGATTTTGACATCGCAACAAGATGGACAGATTTAAAGAGGATTGGTATTGAACTTTACGCGAACAGAAGAGATCAGCATACATTCTCTTAAAGGTACACAAAAGGCAAAACTAATAATGTAAGTTTTGGAGAAGTGGCAGCAACAGGACCTGTGCAGGTGAGGGCGAAGGTGGGGGCGGTGGCGAGAACGAGAGATGGAGAAGGAGCGGATTAAAGGCTCGCGGACGAGCGGTATGCAGTGAGCAAAAGGGAGGGCAAAGGGGTGGGCAACGGCAAATGCCCGAGAGACCAAGTGATGTTTCTTTTTTATTTCGAACCCGTTAACTGCTTATGTCATTAGTCTCGTAAGTACAGAACATGTTTTATCCCTGGAAGTGGTGGTACTCCTCTTCCTCACTGGTATGTGACCTCTGGAACCGACATACCAGTCGGTTTGCGGATATTTTGTCGCCAGGTATATCTCCCCCCTCCCAAATAATTCCCACAACGGCAGCCGCGACAAACTCTAAGCTCCAGGTATGCACTGTGATAAGGTGAAAGTAAGTGTGTACAGAGAAAAGAGGTGTAATAATGAGCAAAGAAATTTATGCACAATCCTGAACCGTTTATAGGGACTCTCTAACATTCGACTGTATTACGAAAACTATCATCAGATCACCACCGCTAATTCTCCTACGACAGTGTTTGAATTCGCCGGAGGAGGGGAAAGGATAGGCGAAAACGCGGATGAGCGCCACGGCGTGGGTCAGCTGGTTACGTTGGAGACGGCGAGGGAGAGGAAAGGTGAAGCTGCGGAAGGTGGGTAAGAATACGACGAGGGCGATGGCTAACGAGAGGATGTGGGCGATGACGAGGCTGAGGATACGGACGGGGCAATGGCAAGGTGGGGCCCGGCGGGGCGTGGGCGCGCCCGAGAGGGTGTGGGCGTAGTGCCGGGCATGGGCACGGGCGTGGACATAGTGGCAGGCGTGGGCGCTGGCGTGGGCGTTCGCGTGGGCGCGAGAGGTGGGTGCAGACGTGGGCGCGGGCGAAAGCGTGGGTGTGAGCGCGGGCGCAGGCGTAGGCGAGGGACAAGGTGAGGGCTGGCGCGTGGGCGTGGGCGAGGGCGAGTGCCGGGCGGGAGCCGCACCCCGTAATTACGGAACGGTGCTGCCAGCTGGGGCGACCGCAGCCCCATTAAGCGGCCAACTCATGGAAGCACTTACTCGGTGGCGGCCCTTCCCCGCCCATCCAACGTCACGCAGCCACGCGCCCGCCCTACCAAGGGCTTCTGCGCGCCCCTACCCCGCGCCCGCGCCCCGCCCGGGCCGATCCCCGACTGCCTTCGGGGAACGCCGAATACGGAGATGTTTGGCGAGCCAGACACATTACACTAGACGCAAACTACTCTCCGGCACGGCGTCACCCGTGCGGTGGAGAGCTACGGTACGACGCCGGCCGGCACACGACAGTGAAGCAACATTCAAAACAACTTGCCGTATCATTATACACGTTCACAACGATCTTGCTGCGGTCATCAGCTGTCAGTGTTACTTTTATGAATATTGGGTACAGGAAAAAGAACCACGCATGAGCTGAAATTTTGAAACGATGAAGCAATGGTAGATACCGTAAATTTAATTTCCGGTCAAAACGAAAAAATATTTTAATCGAAATGTATGTCAACCGTTATTCACACACACGGACTCTTTACACTGAAATTCGGATTATTTCTCGTCGCCGAGCAAACGCACAAACCCATTCGGTGCAATAACCACGGAGGTATTTATCCTGTCGAGCAATAGAGTTGACAGTCTAATTTTCTTTCTCACCTTACCTTGTAAGAAGAGAAAATATTATAATCGATAGCCAGAAACTTGTAATTTTTAAACTCTTATCATCAAGCTCGTGTAAAGGTAAAAATTGAAAAATATTGTTCTTTTATGTAGTAAATTACTTCTTCTATCACTTTATGTAGTCAGAATCCATGTATTGTGAAACTTTGACAACGAAAAATCGATTGACACCAAAAAGCGTGTCTCTCTGTCCATCTGTGGTCAACGCTAGCGCCTAAACTTTGAGGCGATTTCCTCCATATCTATATTCCGCAACCAATCTGAACAAAGTCAAGTCCATGAGAGTTTGGGATGGATATTTTGATTTTGGGGAATACTTAACAACACACCTCAACAACATGTTTAATATTTTCTCAAAAATGGCTCCGAAATGTTCATTAAACTTTGTCCTCGGATTACGTATGGAACTCGTAAAATAATGGTGCAGACATCAGTTTAGTTGAAATACGTAGTATTTTGAAAATTGCAAAGGTTCACACTTTTTTCGACGGTATCTTGCAAATACCTTGAAGATAGAGATTTTTCCAAAATCTGATTTTCAAATGTACCTTTCAAAATAAGATCAAGTGCCATATTTGAGAAATATGAGAAGTTTGCGCGTAAGTTTGTGTGTAATAAAGAAATTTTATTTTTTTATTACAATTATATTGTCAGGAACGGCTCCAAACTTTCTCTTAAAAATTTCGCCTCCTGCGTATCAAAGGACGGAAAAAGATTTTCTGGTTCCATTTTTGCCAAACTCTTTATATTTTCAACAATTTCAAACTAATCCAAAAAATTAACATTCCAAAATTACAACATTGAAAATGTCTAGTGCAATTGTTTCAAAAACTAATAGCTTTTGCATAATTTCTACTTAAAATTAATTGTTTATAAAAAACTCTCAAAGACTGCTCCATTTTTTTATTAAAATCTTTTTACGGATATAACAAGTAAAACATAACAATAAAAGAATTGCGCGGTTCTTATTTTCGTTGAACTCGTAGAACTTTTAAAAATAGGAAAATTTATAAATAATTGCACAAAGTACATGGGGTATAGCACCACTTGTTCCCTCTTTAATGGGTCTCACTGCTATACTTAATTTGCGTGTGCGAGTGGTGAAAGTGGTGAAATAAGAATAGATAAGTAAAACAGTGAACGTAAACTGAAAGCTTTGAACATACGAGAGTTGAGGCAGTCGTTACGACAACTAATTTTTTAAGAAATGTTATCGGATCAAACAATTTCATTTGTAACGTGAAAGAAATGCTGCAGTAATCTGTGTTCACATCAGCGGATGGCTCTGTGTGTGCCTCTACTATCAGTTATCAGTGTCTATCTCAGTATCAGTAGCAGAGTCTCCTCAATTATCAATATCATCTATTATCAGTACGGGATGAAAGTAACATGTTTTGAGCAGCGCTCATACTTCAAGACAGCTGTTCTCCGTGGACGAAATGCCCGAGAATATCAGAAGGAATTAGTGGAAGCTCTTAGCACTTCCACACCGGACAGTCGGGAGATGTGAAGGAGGATTCTGTGAGGACGCGTAACAGCCAGTGATCAGCAAGGCATGTGGGCACCTGCGAGTGTGCTGTACGACGCGGCACATGCGGTAATCGAACCTCCACCTAAACTTTTGGAACGTGTATGTAATGATATTGGAATGTTGCATGCTCGTAGTATTCATTCGAACATGAAACCAGTATTATCATTTCAAATATCCTAATAAATGAGAAATACAAACTGGTGTATCGTTAAAAGTACATGTAGATCATATTTTGTCCTTTCATGTGTATACCACATTTTCCATTCTCACAAAAAAATAGTTGCCACGAGTTATGCCCCAACCTTTGTATATTAATACCTACGACGTAAATGCCGGGAGCGGTAGCTGAGAGCGGTAGCTCAGTGCATCAACAGATGTCACAGCAGCGCCTCTGACCGGGAGGTCGTAGGTTCGAGGTCTGACGGCAGCAAGATTTTCGACGCTAGCTTTTCAACTAGGTCAAATTCAGTCGCTGTCTGGCGAAGGATTCTAGCGGCCGGTTGCTCTGATTGGTACGTTTTCGATCAACACCAGGCGAATACCAGAGCAGTACCCTAATAAACTGGCCATGGACCGCGCACGAACTTTCCTTCCTCTTCCTTGTCCTATCCTCTCCCCTTACACACACACACACACACACACACACACACTAACATGCAATACACTACCACGTATTCCGGGAGACCGGTCGGGAGCTTAGAGCTTGTCCCGGCTGGGGCGGCGCCTCGCTGGTGGGAGAGTCCTGGATAGGGGGGAACCCCCAATAGCGGACGGTAGGTCGGCTCCGGATCTCGCCATTCAGCGGGGTAAGATCACTGCCATCTCCCGAGGAAAGAACATACATTTCACTTACGAGACTAATGACCTAAGCTGTTGACGCGCCCGGAATCACTAATGAACCAACTAACGACGTCCATGGCGCATTGCTTACGCACGAGCTTCTTTTCTTGCCCACTTGGGAAACCCGGCGCTCCTGCGAGCTCCGGTAACAACTGCGCTCCCATTCCCCCTCCGAATCCAGAAAGGACTGAACAAGCGCCAGCTGTGGCGAGGTGGTAAGCTCAAACCACGCTCGAAATATCACGACGAATGGTTGCTTTGTATGAAAATATGTTTGCTGGATGTTGTCTATCAATCATCCAAGATTTGAATTTTTTCTTTTGTTATTTAAGATTGGATCAATATCTAGCTCATTAGTGACCACTGTTGGTGTTAACGTTATGGTAACTATGAAGATGATAAGGGAGGAAAAAGAACACATATACAACCATGCTCGGTGCAGGACACGATCCCGCGATCCTTCGGTCCGAGATCGCAACGAAAATCCTGTCTTAGCGATCTTGGCCACCGGATTGGCTAGAATGGAGTTGTTTATATACAATTCCTTACTTCATTATTACATGTTTTTTTTAAAATTATGCTTTGTATGATCATTTCGTTGAGGAGCAGAAATGTGTTTGACGAAGAAATTTCTTTGTTTGCGCTTTGTGTTGTGTTTAATTAATTTTTTTGTTATTTCTTGTATGTAGCAATAACATAAAAAAATTAAACAGATGTCTTTGTGATCTATCACTCCGAGTAAAGCCTTGCCCCCCCCCCTTTATTACACTTTTTAGTAAAATCGATTACGAAATAAAGATCCTTTCAGTTACAGATCCTATCAATTACAATAAATTAAATAGGTCAGTTTAAATTCTACTGTTGTAATTAATTAATGAGGATAATTTATTTGTTTTAGTACAGGAAATAAAAATAAATAAAAAACTGTCAAATATCTCCAGAAGATTGTTTTGGTCTAGGAATCCAGTTAAATACCGCCACACTGCAGAAATTTGTACAACCCTTACTTTTAGATATCGCGCCAATTTCTCTGGATGCAGTACCCGCAAATTTCAGTATGCTAGTTACCGTGGCCAACATGCCTTGCGCACGATGTTATGCACGGAATAGGTCACACCGACCAACACTGAGCGTAGCGAGGCTGACAAACCGTTGAACCATGTTGCCCCGTCCGCGTTTTCCATAGAGCTGCAGCCGAGCTCTCGGCCACCGCGCGCCGTGGTGTCGGCGGCGTGTCTGTCGCGTGCGGAGTGCGTGCGGCTCGTGGCACCTCATTCTTCACGCCCTGTCCCGCCCCCGCGCCAAATCCCCGCGCCCCGCCCCCACTCCCCGCCTGCCGCCCCGCCCCCCGCACCCCGCGCATGTTCCGCCTGCGCCCTGCCCGCGCCCCGTCCGCGCTCTCCGGGACCCGCCCCCGCGCCCTGCCCCCCCCGGCCCCCCCCTCGCCATGCCCCCGCGCCCGCCGTGCACACCGCCACCGCCGCCGCGCGCACCGATCAATCAGGGCGAGCTGCCGCGCGCTGTCCGCGCAACAAGCCCTTAAGCCGAGAAGTGCCTGGCGCTGGGCCGCCCCGAGTGCAGGCGGCGCTCGCAAGCCATCAGCCCTTCAGTCTAGAAGCACGAGACAACACCGCCCTCCTCAGGGCAACACGAGCTCCTGGACATCGATAGAGAGATCTTTGCAATGCGATTAAAGTGGGCGTTCACGATCCAGTGAGTGACTGAATGATAATTCCGAGCGCGGCAACTACTGAGGTTCCTACGCCACTAGTCCCCTAAATGACGTGCAAGTTACATTCCGGAGAGGCGGTCCCACTAGTCCCTCACAACAACCTGAGACCCAGCGCTGACCTACTACAAGCTGGTTTTTCCCCTAGCACGGCACCGTCCCAAACCTGCACGAACTAACATCTTGAAAAATCTCCCGACATGTGTGGTACTGTAGAAATAATTGTGTGTGTTTGTGATGCGTAAGGAGGGGAGATGGGACAAGCGTGAAGACGAAAACATCGCGCAGTCCGTAACCCATCCATTAAGATACTGCTCGACTTGAAATTGATCGGAGAAATTGCGGAAAACTATCGATGCGCAAGCATTCTCTTCCTGACTGTGGTTAAAGTTGATCAAGTTTCTAGGTAGAGTCAACAATTCGCCACTGTCGTGAATCGAAACCTAGAACCTTTCAGACATCAATAATGCAATGACAACAATGTTGCCACGGAGCTATCGAATCCGCTCATATGAGATCAACTTGTATTAATAACACTAAATAAAAATACACATTTAACCAATAAACATTCTACTGTTGTATTTGTAAGTTGAATTGCAAGACATAGATGTTTATAAGTATTTCTCCAAGAATATAACACACAAATATCTTCTAATAAATATGTATTCTATTAAAGAGTGCAACTTTCATAATTTAAAGTTATATATCTCAAAATTCTATGAATTTCAAATGTTTCGAATCACTCTTTAATCTTCCTAATAAACATCCGTGTAAATTTGCCTCTGAAAGTCGAATAATAAATCAACAATCTTGTTGAAATTGTTTTTTGCTCTTACCTTGACATTCTCTTAAATTTATATTGTACTTCTTTACCCTGGAGACTGGAAAAACCGGAGAAGAGCACACGAGTGCCGTTTGTATATTCAGGTCTGAGGCAGTTTTAAGGTTTCACAGTGAAACTATATTTAATTTTCTCATTTCCTGCTTCCCTAAACAATCTGTTAACAAGCAAGCGCGCGGAGAGGCCAAATTCATCTACTTGCATTGCGACGGGTCGTTCCTTCTCCACAAGTCTGGTCAAAGAACCGCACGAATAAAACAGTGTTGCTTCCAAGACGAAAGTTTAGATGTACTACAACTCAAAGAGACTTGCTGTAAGTAACTTCGTACACGTGTTAGGATTAAGATTAATTACTGCTGTTTTAAAAATGACTAATGTATGACTATAATGACAGGTATCGCTGATTACCTAGCTGTTATAAAGCGACCTTAAATAAATAATTTAAAAAATGAAGATTAAGATTGCAGCATTCTCTTGCTGTCAGCCCTCGCCATCTTAACGCAGTTTCCATGCGATTAGACATAGCGAAATATTGGAAATTGGTATGTTTATGTGGTTCGGTGGAAGTATTTGTCGTGCATAGATTATATACTTTGGAGCTCAACCTTCATAAATACGTCAGAACGAATATCTACCTGTGCCAGTTTGAAAATCATTAACAGTTGAATTCGACTTAATTATCTTACAACAAAATCCAATTACGAAATAAAAATTATTATTTATTTCTTACTGATTCGTTGTAGCTAGGTATTGTCATTGAAAACGGAGCTCAATATACACTGCATAACTTACCCGGATTGAGAAAATCGTGGTTTCGAGGAAAATATAAAACAGTTGAATGATGCTACATAATACAGTATTTGAGAAAGCAGAGTGCGATGTGCGTGCGTTCGTTGATTGATTGATTGATTAATTTTTCGTGTTTCCGGACGCGCCAACTGCTTCGGTCATTAGTCCCGTTAGTGTGGTGCATGTTTTTTCTTCAGAGATGGCGGTGATATTCCCCTCGCTGGATGGCGAGATCCGGCACCGACCTGCCGTCGGCTAGAGGGGTTTCCCCCTAACCAGGACTCTACCACCAGCGGGGCAACGCCCCAGCCGGGACAAGCTCTAAACTCCCGACCGGTCTCCCGGAGGTAGTGTGGTTGTGTAGTGCATGTTAGTGTGGGTGTGTAAGGGGAGAGGAGAGGACAAGGAAGGGGAAGGACAGATCGCGGGCGGTCCGTTGCCCGTTTGGTAGGGTACTGCTCCGGCATTCGCCTGGTATTGATCGGAGAAACGACGGAAAACTACCGATTAGAGCAGGCGGCCGCTAGAATTTTCCTCCACACAATGACTGAATTGGACCTAGCTGAAAAGCTAGTGTCGAAAATCCTGCCGCCGTGGGGAGTGGGAACCTAGGACCTCCCGGTAAGAGGCGCTGCAGTGGCATCAGTTGATGCATCGAGCTAACGCTCCCGGTGCGTGCGTTCGTAAGTGAATGCGTTCCATTTCCGTCACTTACGGCTAGACCACTTCCCGCCCACCAATCGAGCCATACGAGGTGTCTGTCATTCGACGCGTCTCGATCTGATGGGGAACTGATAATTTGTTTTCGGATTCGGTCAGAAAATTCAAAGAAATTTCCAAATACGTGTTTTTGCGTGTTTTGGCGCTGCGATCATAGCGAGTGTGCCGGGAATTAAATCAACGCCACCTAAATAGATCTTGTAGGTGGCGTTGATTAAACCCGAGGTTATTTTCAGTCAACGGCATCATAATTTTCTTCCTTGAGGTTGAGACGCTGTTTACAAACCAGCCATATGAAATGAAAATCGCGCAGCAGAATTTGTAAGATACGAAATATTTCAAGGGCATTTTTATAATCAATTTGCAAGTTGCCTTTTAACAGTGAATTTGAAGAATATGAACTAAATAAGAAGAAAACCAAAAATGTAAGTACAGTACTAGAGAAAATACATTTCTTAAGAGTGCAGAGATCAATTTTCAATAAATTTGGCTTCAAAATTATTCACATAAACATACAAAATAGTAACTTTTTAATGCATATTTGTAGACATCTACGAAACACAAATCAGACTGTTTGTGGAGTTTCAAAATCTTAAAAAATTAGGGGACAAAAATCTGAATGTGTTAAGCAACTCAGGGGAATCCAATGGAGTTGTAGAAGCTTTTGTGTCAGAATTTTCTGAACTAATTGACAATGATCTTATAATAGGAATTCAGAACAACGCCGAAGAACACGTTATAGTTGATCATTTATGCTCACATTTGAAAGCATAATGTAAAAATATAGCAGTTGTTAAATTCTAATTATTCACATTATTCATTTCTGCAAGTAATGTATACGGGCATTACAATTTTGAAATTGCAATATTACCAATTCATATCCCGTATGGAGGTAATAAACAAGGTCATTGGATGTTGGGAACTTTTAACGGAAGTATAACATTACTACTACGATTATAACAGGCTACTACGATTCATTGGTAAGTACAATGCCAGGTATTGTAAGAACATATTTGAACAAAGCTAAGCATGAAAAAACTGAAGTAATAAAGAAATGTTCAACACATGAAAATACTTTTAAAACAGTTTGCTGTGTCGGTGATGCCAAACAGCCACGCCAACACATTCAACTAGTTTTCTCTTAAGAAGGAATTATGAAAGGGAACTATGGGAGGGAAATATGAAAAGACAACCCTAGTCAAGTTAACATCTAGCTTTTTGGTAAAAAAGTAAATAAGATCATTAAAATTAGGTAAACAATAAAATCTTTTATGTACCACGGGTGTTAATTTGTTATAATGATGGAGCGCCGACAAAAAGCTCTCAGTTAAACGGACAGAAGAAAAGGACAAAGGCCTTCGGGCTTTTAATCCCTACTCGATCATTAGAACCACTTAGCGGCCTGGATGCATAAATAACTATTAAACCTGCGCATTCTTTTTGAGGAACGGGCTTCCCTACCCTATCAAAACGATGAGATCCCTGCCCTATCAAAATGAAAAAAATGAAATGATAAGATGAAAACAATGAAAAGTCACACAAATAACATGCTCAAAATTGTGTTTTATTTTCTTACATATCAAGCAACATGTCGCATTGTTTTTGCTCATCAACTGACGAGAAATTCAATATGCAGGATTAAATTGTACCGAAACAAAGGCTAAATTGAATGATTAATCACTGATTATTCATATAGAGGTTTTGACGGAGGAATAGAACACGTGTTATTAGAACACCTCAACATCCCTGGAAACCCTGCTATCTAGAAACAATTCAAGATATAATGATACTATAACATCACATTTGCAGTTTGGGGATTTGGGAGGTATTAGAGAATTAGGAAAGGGATTAGGTTAACAGAATTAGGTATTGCTGAGTTAAAGAGATTGATCGTGTGGAAGGAAAGGATTGAAATTATTAGTTTTCGTGATTTTGACTGTTTTCGCCGAAGACTTCGGTACAGTATCTGAAACGAGACATGGCGTGTGAATGATCCTATTCAAAGGAATCTTCCATTACAGTCTCCCCCCCCGCATTCATAGGGGCCTAGATTTTCGGGCTAATCACCCGACACCAGCAGTGTTCGTGACGTCCGATAGTTTTGAGATAATATAATAAAACCAATAATTATAGGAAGAAAATAGTAAGAAAAGGAAATGGTATCGAGAGATAGAAATTTTTAGTCACGTTGAAATGTAAACAGGAAAGCCCTCTAAGGTTATTCCATAATAAACTTCCAACTTCGCAGTACGATGGTACATGTTCCATTGGGAATTCACGATGATTGAAAATGTTAAACAAGACCAATCATCTGGCAACAGAAACATCCTTACGTAGAGGTAAAAATAGTAACTTCTTTAAATACACCGAAATAATAGATCAAATTTTGAATACAAAAAAGCTTTTATATTTTTAATGCAACTATGATAAAGGTTACCAAAAAAACTTCAGTAAACTGTAATGAAATTCAATTTATTATTGAACTAATCGTCCCACAATTCCGCTTTTAAAAATGGGGAGGAGGCAGTTTTTCATAAATTAATTTTTTTAATCTTCTTATCAAAGAAAAATTTATTTTCATTCACAATAACATATTCGCCAAGTGATAAGACTTTTTTAGCTTTTCTTTTACTTTTTTAAGATTACAATCTACATCACGGAAAAATTTTTTTTTTGTAACTTTTTATTTCGAAGTTGTTTTATCTTCTACCAAATTCTGCTCCGAAAGCTATCATTTAAGCCATTTGTTCAATTTTAAATGTCATTTGGCAGTAGTTGGTCTCACTGTCAAGTTTTGACTTGTCCTGAAAAATCTGCAGCACTTCCAGTTTGCTTTAGCAGCTTTTACATGTACCCACCACTAGGAGTTTTTAACCGGTGCAATGACGTCACATGAAAACTTCACCACGAGAATTGCCTCAAAGCAACGGTAAGAGTCGTCGATTTCCAAGTACCACTCCGGTGCGAAAACACCGCGTCTCGCCTCCCTGTCCCGGGAGCGGCGAGAGGTCTGTCAACGCGTAGTGTCGGTCCGCGCCGCGAGAGGCGCACTATCGGAAAGACATTTGCCGGTGCCGTGGCGATGGATCTCCGGGGGCGGTCGTTAACGGCCCACGACTGCAGCAGACGGCGCATCAGCTCCCGCCCCCCCCGCCCCCCCCGGGGGACGGCCTCATCTCCCGCTGACTGAATATGGCTCTCATTTTGAAACCCTGCGCTCCCAAATGCCTCGACGAAGTTCGCTGCTTCAGATCTTGTAAACAACGTACGTGATAGACCTTACATTAAAGTACCGAAGAGCGGATGGGCTGGTGTGTATCAAGGACGAACCGTCTCCATTTATCAAAACGAGAAGGCGAACGAATGCATACTAAAATCCCTTATTTTAATTTTCTTCAAGTATCCTTTATTTTCCCTATACCACATACGCAGAAAGTCACACTATTCTCTGTTAGATGCAGACCGGATTAAGTGCCTCAGGATATCAATTGAGGTTACTGCAGTGCTTCTGACAGGAACGTCCTGGGGCTTGAGGTTTTGACTGTGGCAACAGGTGAATGCTATAGCGGTACCCTAACAAACGGGCCATGGAACGCGCGCGACCTTTCCTTCCTTTTCCATGTCCTATCCTCAGCCCTTACACACACACCTACACTAACCGGCACTACACTACCACACATGTTGGGAGACCAGTAAGGAGCTTGAAGCTTGTTCTGACTGGAGCGGGAGCGTGCTGGTAGGAGATACCTGGTTGGGGAAGCAGCAAGTCGGTCGTGTAGGTCGGCGCCGGATCTTTCCATCCAACGGGGTTCTATTTTCATACTAAAGCAACGAAATTATCAATTGAATTGAAATACATCAGTAATATTTGAACTTATTATTAGAGTAAAATTAATAATTTGGAATTTAAAGTACTTGATTTACTAATCTTTTCGTAAAGTGCAATATTGCATTAACGTCCTGCGTTCAGAGGAAAAAAATTGTTAAAGTGAGGTTTACGCGTAAGCGTGACATAATAAATCTCAAAGGAGGTTTTACTAGAGGAGATCAACTTCTTAGACACTCGTTAATTAATTTCCCATTATCACTATACGCAATAAATAACATTATAATTTAATAAAACATTACTTAAATGAAAGCAATCAAAGAATTATCAATTAACATTCCTGTCTCTTGACAGAAATGATATGCAAGTAAAATTTAAAAAGAATAAACATGTAAGAAATAAAGTAATAAAGTATATTATAAACATAATTGAAATATCGGTTGTTTGCTAGAAAACAACAGGAAAACATACATCATGATACTTCGAGCATGCTTCGTACTTATCTCCTGTGCTGCAAATAAAGCTTATACACTATTCGTGGATTTCAGAGGGGAAATAAGAGTGGAATCAAGGGAAGTTGCTTATGCCGACAGGAGCGCCGTACTTCCTAGGCGAGGAAGTAGCTGGGGAGGGGATGTTTTGACACGTCTGAGTCAGTATTGTTACCGTATTTTACGCTTTTCTTAAAAACTCTTCTCCATTTTGTAAAGCATGATAAATGCAAATATATTTCACATCAAGAAATGTTCGTTATGTAATGAATGTATTGTCATGAAAAGTGATAATAAAAAGTATATTTTTTATATAAATTTTGTGATTTTAGGAAAATATTTTCTACAACTTTATAGTTTCAGAGGATAAGGGTAACAGATGGGTAGAATATTTAGGCAGAAAATTATTGGCATTACTTAATTTAGCTTCTTATACATCCAAACAGAGGAATTAGATCGGAAATTGAGACTAACAAAGCGCGCACAGTTATCTTCCGTTCACGAATGAAGATGCGTTTATCTTCATGAACCTCATTCCATTTCTCTCTTCAGAGTGTTATCTTGTGAATGTGCAATGATCTTCAATTTTTTCACACGGAAACCCACGCTCACAAAATAAGAGGGCTTCACGATTTCTAAAGAAACGCACATTTCTTTGATTGTCAAAAATATGTTTCCTTTCTGGATCTGAGAGTATAAACGACAGTGCAAAAGGAATCCGACACTTAGAATAACGGAATAACTTGGGAGAAAGTTGCCGTGAAGAGAAACTCAAAGAACATTGTAAAAGAGCCACCGCGGAAGGGCAATTACATGCTACTCTGTTGAACTCGGCGAGAAGTATGGCAGCCCTGAATGCAAATTATCCCGCGGATTTAAAACCCCACGCGGCGCGCGGAGGGGCACAGAGGCTTCAAATCTGCTTTATAAGCATTAGTAATGCGCTTTATCTGGCGCATTTGCATAAAAGAGAATCCCGGGGCGGCGGCCCCGCCCCTCGCCCGCCGTGCCGCACGCGTGCTCCTCCAGATAGCGCCTTTGTCCGCGCCCGCGGACAGCAGCAGCCAGCCGGGATCAACCGCCGTGCGGATTGCCTCGCGCAAAAAAGTGCCTCGGCGCGGGATGGCGCCGGCGCCGCGGACGGAGAGACCGGGAGAGAGGCAAAGGGGTTGGGTGCAGTGGACGGAGGAAGTAGCGGCGCGGAGGAGGAGGGGAGGAGGTCAGGGCGACGCGGAGATGGTAATGGTAGCGACGGCAACGACGCGGAGCCTGAGGTAGTCGGATCAGTGGCGGGGACGGCGACTAGTATGGTGGGGCGGACTACGCCAACGGGATAGTGGGGACGGCGGCGACGTCAGAAACGGTGGGGACGTCTAGGGTGAAGGGGACGATCGGGATATCAACCAGTCAGCCGGATCAACCGCCTACGGATTGCTTCGCGAAAAAAAGGCTCGGTGAGCGATGGCGGCGGTGCAGGCGGAGTGACCGGAAGAAGGGCAAAGGGGTTGGTTGACGGTGCAAGCGGCGGCGCGGAGTCGGAGTAGGTCAGGGCGATGCGGTTGTGCTAATGGTAGGGACGGCAACGACAGCTATCTGGAGGTAGTCGGATCGGTGACGGGGGCAGAAAGATGATTAGAAGAGTACGGTAGGGGCTACCGGAATAGTGGGGACGGCGGCAATGTCAGGGACGGTGGGGACATCTAGGAATGGAGGGGAATTTCGGAATATCAACCAGCCAGCCGGGATCAACCGCCGTGTGAATTGCCTCGCGTAATAAAAACACGCTTCGGTACGGGATGGCGGCGGTGCAGGCACGCGGACGGGGATACACGCGGAAGGCAGCGGACGGAGGTAGTCGGATCGGTGGGGGAGGCAAGGTGACTGGAAAAGTGCGGTAGTAAAAGGTGAGAAGGACGAGAACAGGGAAATAGATAGGACATCAGAGATGGTGGTGACGTCTGGGATGGAGGAAGGACGTCGTCGGGGTCTTTCTGGACAGTGGGGAGTAAGGGTTCAGGTAGGAGGGGACGTTTTGGACGACGGGATATCGGAGATGGCGGGCACGGGAGGGAACGACAGCGCCGGCGGGCACACCGAGGATGGCAGAGACGTCAGCGCCCTGTAGGTCAGGGGAGACAGGGATTGTGAACCGAAAGCGACGGAATAGTAGCGGGGCTCCCAGGCGGGGGCGGGGGCGGAGGCGGAGGCGAACGCATGGAGTGGTAGGTGGCGGGGGCGAGGAACCATGGGGGCGAACCATGGAAAGGAGGGCGGGGACTTGGTGGGATAACGAGGAGCGAGGTGGCGGGGACGGAGGGAACCCATGGAGTGGGAGTGTCGGGGGCTGGGCGGGGACGAATGCATGGAGTGAGAGTGGCGGGTACTGTGTGGGACTAGCGCATGGAGCGAGTGTGGCGGGGGCAGAGGCGAACGCATGGAGTGGGGGTGGGGGGGCAGGGCGATAAGGCCCGCGGGCGGGAGGGCTGTGGGTCGACAACTCCCCGCGCGCCGCGCTCCACGCCCCCAAGGGCTCTGCCCTTCAGGCTTCAGTTGCTCTATGATAATGCTGGCTCTGCCTCGCTCCCGACGTGCGCCTTCCGACTGCAAGCGGATAAGGGGCGTATTCTGTGCCAGTGCCTCCCATGGAGGCAAGCCAATTGCCAAAATATCACTGAGAAGAGTCACAGTACACGGATTTATTCCTACAATAATTTCCTATTAGTAATATATTACGTAGCTTCATAATTAGAAAATTTAAAACTCATCCAAAAATATTTGAAATGACCAATGTGAAATAATATCGACTTTCCTTGAATGGCAAAACAAAAACATGATTAATATCAATTCAGGAATGAGTAATTACTTGCTGTCTGCAGATATATTGCCAGTTTAATACGGATATCATGCAAATAAATGAACATATTATGAACAGATATCTGCAGATATTATGAAGCTGGATCGCCGTAATTAAATAAAAAGTCGATGAGTTGATACTCAATGAGAACAATCGCAATATCTTCTGCGTTGATTTAATATGATACCTTACAATCCGTAATATTCATAAGAACTAAATTAGAATCTGAGGGTTAATTCAGTTCAAGCGTTTCTACGAACACTTCAGTCTCTGAATAGAATTAATCTGAAAAAATGGGTTCGGTTTCTTGTCAGAAAGTCTTGAAGACATGTACACTTTCTGAACTATGGGAAAAACAGTGGATCATTTTGAGAAACACAGACTTACATTAAGAATTGTATATAATATATTAATATCACAGTAGTTCATGGCTAACATTCCAAGCCGCAACCCCGGGTTCCATTCTCTAATGGAACAAAAATTAAACTGTCCCTTTTCACTATCATATCCACTTTATATAGCTGGTTGAAAATATGAAAATATTTTCTCTGGTCATCAATTTCTACAGACAATTGAATAACGCACACTGCACATGTCATAAGAATAGGTGTACATAATGCCATGTAAAGAATGTCTAATATCATACATAGGTAAATCTAAAAGAAAATTAAAAATTACAACACAAACGAAATATAAAAAGAATTAACGCATAAACAAAATTTTATAACGAAACATCGAATTTCAACGGACATAAAATCCATTTCTTAATGTAAAAGTTTGGAAAAAGAGAAAGATATCCAGGCTTCATAGCTGAAACATTATATATAATCATCAAAACCAATTAATATCAAATACACAAGTAGAATAAAAAACTGACTACATTATATTATTTAATTTTTATTCCGGGTAAATGAGAGTTGATTATAACATCCGCAAATCATCCAATATCCTGCCTTCTCATAGTCTTCTCTTTTCTCGCAGACCCTTTTTTTTGGAAACTTGATCAAGTCACCGCCAGACTCTGACGGCAGAACCGAAAAACAATATGTTGTTTATTCTATTTCCTGAAATATGTTTTTTTAACTTCAATGAAAGTTGAGTCCAAAATTCATAATGAGTCAAATTATATAGAATTTTTAGAATGTAGTAGAATTTTTAATAATGATTTTATGAAAATTGAAATTTTTTTTATAGAAATATGGAATGCGTTGTTTAAATCAAGATTTATTAAAAAAATTTATGACATGTACAGTGTGTTATTCAAATGTCTTTAAAAGTGAAACCCAGAGGAAATATTTACATTTAAAATAATAACAGGCAAATTTCAAATAAAAATAAAAATTGAGAATGTGAAAGCTTGTTGCAGGTAGAGTGCCAATGAAATGGTGTTAGGGGCTGCAACCACAACTCTTCCGAGGCCATGACCGTCAGTTTGGAACGCCATGGTACGGTCCAAACCTGACCATTCTGTAGCGCTAGAGAATATGTATACAATATACAGTTGACTCCGGTTATATTCAACTTCTGGGGACTAACATATTTGGTTTACTACATCAGAGAATCACTGTATCCGATGATTTGAAAATTTAATATATTTTTTCACAATGATTGATTTTATTAACAAAGAAGTACAGCAAAATATTTTAACAGCACGAACTTAAAATTTCAATGTATTTATTTCCTTAAAATCTATTATTTTCAGTTATTTGCTTGGTACATTTTTCATTAGTAATTTCTCTAGATCCTTCTCCAGAGTTCGTGTTCTCTCCATACTTGATTCTGCATTGTCCACTGTCTCAGAGTATCGTAATGCACTCCTTGACACCTTTCAGTGCGTCTTGCACTGTTTAAACACCGTTCCACTTCCCGAAGGCACTTTTACTCATCAAATTATAAGCTTGATAATTTCCGGGATTTATTTCCTAAGTTCACTATAGCCAACGTTCAGTTTCACTATAACCGAATCTTTTTATGCTTATTAGTAATGTAAGTGAAACGGGACAAGTGACTTCAGGTCACTATAATTGAGGGTCCACTATATCCGAGTTTGCTATAACCGGTGGTGTCTGTGCTACCGTCGAATAAGGACGGTTCATAAACAAATGCGTCAAAACTTTATTCCTAAAATACAATAGCCTTTTATCTCTGAAAATGATTTTGTCGATTTAAATGCCTCACTTATGTGTTATAAGTTATCTTAACACTGAGTTGTGTCAATTATTTAATTGATG
Organism: Teleogryllus oceanicus; assembly: GCA_964035755.1. Lineage (NCBI taxonomy): Eukaryota > Metazoa > Arthropoda > Insecta > Orthoptera > Gryllidae > Teleogryllus > Teleogryllus oceanicus. The sequence goes on from CAXIVR010000003.1 coordinate 84,818,608, forward strand.
TTGTTGACGTAAGTTTTAGCACATTATGAGCTCGATCTTCTTAATGAATTAGCATGTAATAACATGACAATATCTAGTTATCCTCACGTCCTTGTAATTCTGAGATGTATTTGTGGTATCCCCCCAATCAGAGGACGAGTCGGAGTTACGCTCCGCCGCTCCGCTAGTGGAGGGGCACAGCCCCTCCCCTCCCCCTTCACCGGGCGGTGGAGTATAAAGTCATAGGCCGGGAGCAGAGCGCTCTCGTTCAGTGATAACCTCGCTTAGCTACCACAGCCGCCGCTCGCTCCCCTCACAAGTCGTGGCGTATCAGCCAGAACCCCCCCAAGCGATCAGCGCGGACCTCGGGCGGCCACCGCCGCCAGCTATCGCATAACGTCGCTTATCGCCACTGCCGGTGATAAGGCCCGATACGGCAAGAACGCCGTTAGGAAATTTGTACAGTTATTTGTTACGTAAATTCTGTGTATTTGTTATGGTGAAAGTAAATGGCTATTAAACATTGAATTTTTAATTTACTCTGCATCCTGCGGATACAACAGTATTTTTTTAGAAAACGTTACTTAAAGTGCTACCCTGCAAGTAAAAAATTAAAGCGTCGACATCACAGTTTTTGTAAGTCGTCGTATCAGTCAACAAATGTCAATGGAACATTGCGCTGAAAACGCAATACCTTCATAAGGTCTCGTAATGGCTGGGAAATTGAGTCAATAATGCCATGATTTTGAGAATGTTGCGCTAAAGAAGATTACATGATAAATATTAAACAAGATTAATAGCGTAAGTACATCATACGAAATATAAACTACACTTCAACTACATCAATTGAACTGTGAGTTAATGTGATTAATTAAATTAATTTTTGCAGAGTTTATCGAAAGTTAAAATTACAATTACACATTCTTATTCATAAAAAGACAGATTTCGTTTTACGTCTGACGAAGTCATCGTGAATCTTAGCGTCTGCCTGTTCGGATTTGTTTGCAGGGAGGTTCCCATTAGAAAACAGGGCAAGATCAAATACAACTCCCAGATCACAGGGCGAGAGCCACCGTCATCAGCGCCCTCCTCCAACCCCATCCCCAGCAACCGCCTCCCCAGTCCCCGTTCCATCCCCACTTTGGCCCCTCCACTTACCCGAGAGGCGTATCCGGCAGCGACGGCCGCATTGCCAATTGCGACTTTCAATTTTCTCTTCCGGTAAGTACATTTCGCGACATTAACGAAGCAGTAACCCCTCGCCCGCATCCCCTTCCACGCCCCCCGCACCACCCTCCCCGCCCCGCCCCGTCCCGTCCCGTCCCACCACGCCCGCCCCCCCCGCCCCCCCCCCCCCCCCCGTCCCACCCCGCCCCGCCCCGCCCCCCCCCCCCCGCCCCGCCCCTTCCGTCTCGTCCCAGCCACGCTCAACGCCCACCCCCTACCCGCAAACGCCGCAACCGATTCAGCCTTAAATCGCCGCCAACTCCCATTCGCAATCCGCTCGTCTTTAACGAGTCGTAACCTGCGGTGAACGAGGCGAGGCGCGCGCCCGCCCCGCCACGCCCTGCAACGCCCCCCTCTGCGCAGGCGCGCGGCCGAGCCCATCCGCCAGGCCCGGCCCTTGAATAAATTTCCCCCAACGATACTAATTTCCACTTTTATGTGTAATTGTGCAATTGTAGTGAAATTGTTACTGGGACTGGGAATGGATGTAACCTGGATAACGAAATGAATGCTCTCTCTTTCCTGTAATTTCGGAGAGCGAATTCTTAAAGTGCCTTAAAAGTTCCGCGACACTGAAACAAGTGCACGGAAAAAAACTGTTACTAAATTTAAACTGGAATGAAAATTGTTCAAATGGTGAATATTCGTACTGGTTGGTAGTTTTTAGAAGTTTAGATGGATATTATAAAACTTATATTGAGTTTATAAGTAATATCTATCCGTAAAGAATATAAGTATTAGTAGGTATATTTTGCACAATATTATTAAACTCTAAACCAACAAACTAGCATATCAATGTACAGTGAATTTCGTTGTTTTTGACAATCAATTTCACTTGTACAGGTACTGAATTAGTAGATAGATCTGTATACCAGTATTATTTTCCACTTCCTAACATCAATAAACTACGACTCATTCTATTTTAGGAGTTTAAATATTATAGATTTTATTAAAACTATAAGAAGAAATAATGAGATGTTGATGTATTCAAAAATCGAGAGAGGTTGGCATAATTGCCGATGTACAAAAAAAATTATAAAATAGAATATTCTCAAACCATTTTCTGACTCGAAAATGAAAATATTTTGTCTACAATAACTTATTCTAGGTCAGTTGAAGTTTTCGAAATATATGCTAATTAAATAGACGAGCAATACTCGAAGATCTCAAGTGAGTGAGAAAGCTCGATTGGGGCGAGAGAAACACAGCCGCACTTGCAACCATAAGAAACTCAGCATTAACAATCAGCCGAAAGGGCTTCTATGCCCAGGACCTATCGCGACCCCTTCGAATGCTGGCGCCGGCAAGGCCCCCTGGGCAGCACGAGACCACGCGGGAGGCGAGAGGGGAGGGGGAGGGGGAAGGTCACCGAGAGGGCCGAGCGACGCCGCCGTGGATTCAGGAGTTCAGCGAAACCCCCTTCCGGGGGCCGCCCTGCTCCCGCGCTGCGGTCGCCCAGCCCGCTGTTGTCGGAGACAGCATAATCTTCTAATCCCCAAGTTGTTAAGGGCGCGGTCAGACTGCATTATACACGGCAAATAGAACCAGCCCCCGAGATGGGGCTTGCCCGGGGTGGTTTCCAGTTAGCCAGTTCGAGGTATTCGTTTACAACTCGAGTTGAAACCAAATCCACTTGCTGCTTGTTTACTGTCAAACAAGTGAAAACCCGTTCGGTGAACGAAGAAGTAATTGGTCGGGGCGGAAATGGAACACGCGAACAAAAAGAACGGGAAGAGGTTTTTGCAATTTTTCCTTAAAAATACTGATACACATGAACACACGAATAATGTGTCGAATTGTATGGAATTTTCTTGAGTTTACGTCAATAAAAAATATAATTTAAATTGCCAACGTTTCGACGTTTATTCAGCCTTCATAAGGGTTATAGCAAAGGAATTTTCCTTATTCGCTAGGAACAATGAACTGAACACTATATAATACTAGCTTATATCAGAATTTTGAATAATTATATATGAATATTTTGTATATAATGATTCAAAATTGTGATGTAGCTAGTATTAGATAGTATTCAATTCAGCGTACCTAGTGAATAAGGAAAATCCCTTTGCCATAAACCTTATGAAGGCTGAATAAAAGTCGAAACGTTGGCAATTTAAATTGTTTTTTTATAGACCGAAATTCAAGAAAATTCCATACAATTAATTAACAAGGTCTAGAAATCAAGCTTGTATGAATGTGTTTCAATCGCTTTAAAACCTCATTCGCTGTTACTTAAAACACTAAATTATGAATAAAAAATAAAGTAGAGACAACTTTTGTATCCAAGTAATTATACGATGAAGAAATGAGGAGTAACTTTTCCTAATTTATTACTCGCAGACAAACAAATGCAGCTCTCTGCCATTAGGGTGTGCCCCCAGTTCTTAGGTACGGTTTAACTTCTCCACGGAATGATGTAGCACGCAGCTGTTGTAACAGTTGTAAAACGGCGAAGAGGCCAATTAACGGAAAACATGAAATCTGTAAACATTCACGAACAATGTACAAGGAGAGAGAGTCCGTTCAATAAGTGCACACGTGAAGGCGTCAATTGTTTTTATAAAGAGAAAGGCGATGACTACTCATTAAATTTTTGTAAAAGCTACTGTCGACATGTTGCAAAACATTTTTTATCATTTTTGTAATGTTTACAAAATAATACATCTCGTAAAATGTACGACAAAGATGATAGAAATAATTTTCCTGATGAACAGAGCTAACAAAATCAGTGAATAGACATCAAAAGGTATCTTTAAATTAGTAGATGAACATCGAATTGAAATAATCTCCATACACTTGAGGAAACTGACGAACAAATGTAAACAACTGGAACATTGTATGAAATATTTCATTTGCAACTTAGCTTTGTGGTGACTCAGAAAACACTATTTGGGGTATTTTTCGTTATGTATTTACTTGCATCGGTAACACTTTTTTACAAATGTCTAAGCTTAAACTTCAGAAATCCGTAGTATAATCCGTAGTAAATCTAAGTATAATCTTCCAAAGACCATCTCACAATTGCATGCATGCAGCTCATCTTCTTTAAGGTCTCCACAAAACTTTCCTTCTTTAGAAATGATGAACGGCAGTTCTGTGGGTACGTTGGTCCAATCGCGTTCGGTCGTCGTTTTGCCTTCTCTGCCAGTCGCAGCTGCTGCTCTGTTTTCAAACTGTGCATTCCGAAAGGCATCCGAAATCTCATTATGCACACATGTTGCCGACGCCCTTGCAGAGAAAAATCGGGAAACAAATCAACCACAACATTCTGCCAAGCGAAGATGTGATGAAGGCGTTTCTTAAGATGAATTTTGAGATACTGAATGATCTGTATTATTTTTCAAATACGATGATGTATAAGTTCTATTATAGTACATATACTTTCAAAGTACTATTTGTTATTTTGTTTCTAAATAAACCGTTTTAGAAGTACCTAGCCTCATATGAAGAGCATACTACACTCGGCATTTAATGTATATATTGTTGGTAAAATATCATCCTGAAGTTCTCACAAATTATATTCAATAAAAAACAAATGTAATCCGGACAAATATTTATATTCTTCAATCTATTTCGAATTGTAGACTCACGAGTGAACAATTTAATAGAACATCTCCAAAACAAATACGTTATTTGGAATATGGATGTGCTAAGTGTGAACAACGTAAGTGAAAAATAAATGTTCCTAATAGTAATTCCTTCAAATTTTTTGGAGTTCACTATAGTGAGCCCGCTAGTTGTCCGACCCCTTGACATACGAGTATTTCAATTGTTTTCTGTTTTGTCAACTGATTATTTTGTTCTTCCGGTCGCGTCAAGTGCTGTGGTAATTATTTTCGTAAGTGTAGTGGAAGTTACATACCGGGAGATGGCAGTGTTCCTTCCCCACTAGAATCCGACGCCAACCTTCAAGACATATTGAAGAGTTTTCCCCGACAGGTATTTCTGCCAGCAGAGCACCGCCCCGCCAAGACAATCTCTAAGTTTCTAAGAGGTCTCTTGACGTATGATTATAGAGTTGTTGAGTGATAGATAAGTGAATCCGGGTGCTTCCACTGCTAAGGTCATTAGCCCCGTAAGTGTTGTGCATGTTTTTATCGCGGGGGGGCGGTGATCTTTCCCCGCTAGATGTTGAGATCCGGCGCTGACTTACCGTTGGCTAGCGGGGCATTTTACCCAATCGGTTATATCTCTCCAGTGAGGCACCGCCCCAGACGGGACAAGCTTTAAGATCCCGACCAGACTCTCGGTGTCTATGGTAGCGTAGATAATGTTAGTAAAAGTGTGTGTAAGTAAAGGATGAGAATAGCTGGAAGAAAAGATTTCGCGCGGCCTGTAGCCCGTTTGTTAAGTATTGCTCTGGCATTCGCCTGATAGTCATCGGAGAAAACACGGGAAACTGCCGATCAGAGGAGCTGGCCGTTAGAATTCTCCTCTAGATACCGACTGAACTCGACATAGCTAGAGTCGATAATCCTGCTGCTGTTGGGACTCGAACATAGGACATCCCAGGCAGTGACAGCACTTGTTGCCCTGAGCCACCTCTCCCGGTTTTAAAAGTTGTTCGTGTCATAGTAAGGATGAGTAAGGAAAAATCGCGCGCAGTCTGCGACCATTTGCTCCAGTATTCACCTGGTGTTGATCGGAGAAATCACGGATAGCTAGATAGATGGATAGATAGATAGATAGATAGATAGATAGATAGATAGATAGATAGATAGATAGATAGATAGATAGATAGATAGATAGATGAGATAGATTATTTAATAAATGATAATCGGTAGACGATGAGATTTGGATATATCCAATCACTACGCTATTGACGCTGAGAGGCGAGAGTGACGCCTAACAGCTGCCAACGGCCAAAGGCAAAAGGCTCAAAGGACCATTGAGAGGAGAACGCAAAGAAAATTAATGCTATCACTCAATACTCAAAGCTAATACTCACAGCGACCCAAACTACACAGCAGAGGCTAAGGCCTAAGCTAGTTGTTCAGCTTAACTAAAGTAATAAAATAGACCAAGTATTTATTCAACTTTTAATGCATAAAACCCAGTGGTGCTATGATCAGAGTATTTCGCTTAGGATATTATCTTATCCAATTCACACAGCTCATTAGTCATCATGTAGAGGAGATGACGCCAGTCATATTTTCCGTGGTTCTCATAATCACAAGCCATCAGCAACCTACAAAGGAGGACGGCCGACTTTCCCCTTTGTCTTCCTCTCGCCTAACCAACAAACACCCAATTTAATGCACTCTCACCTAAATCCGGCGATCGTTGAGGAAATTTTAAGATGGGGCGTGAGTGTAGAATTTATATTGAATTGCGAATTGGGACTCCCACACATTTTGATTAAAAGCTGCATCACGGTCTAATGCCTATATGTCTGGACCAATCAACACCAAATCTAGATATAGTCAAAAAGCTAATCGCAACACTAACTTAGAACTTAATCTGCAGCGGCATTTTCCCAATCGGTAATCTCTCCAGCTGAGGCCCGCCCAACGGGCCTTATCCCGACCGATGTGTCTATGGTATCGCAGAAAAACCCCCGTCGAAGCCGTGAAATGTTGGCAGAGAATGGGTACCGTTTGTATTGCTTTCACGCGATCATAGAAACGTGAAACGCGATCAGAGAGGCCAGTCGATTACACTGAAAATGAGCTGGTCAAATCTGCGTTGATAAACATAAACAGAGTAAGTCAATTTTCACTAAGATCTTTAATAGTAATGTTCTGTCATAGTAAATGTAGTCTGGATCTGCACATTTGTTATCATCACCTGGTTGTAATATGGATCACGATATAGTAGCTTATGATAACTGATATAGAAGTTTTAATAATGTAGAGAGATGAAGTCAATAGATTTATCTAACTAAATACTGGAATACCTGGTAGCTACAATCAGAGGTAAAACCTTAAATCAATATCTAACCTTATAGAGCACATATAAATCGGAAGTGGAAATATAGGTTTCGTGAATGTCCTCATATTACAGAGAGCCATAATTTAAACTTCCAAATCAGAGGACTCAATTTCGAAAGGAGGAGGAACGACAAAGAAAATTAAATGTTTCCTCATCCATCCTCAAATAATTCATTTCAAAGTTCTTTAATTAATTCTTCACAATGTGCGACCCACAACTTCACCATCGATGAATACCATGGAGTTGTTCTAAGGCCTTAAGGCGTGGAGTTGTTCAGCATTAAACGTGTATAAGTTATTATAAAACAAAGTAGCACAAACACAGCTATTTCTGAGTCATTTCTGCGTCAAGAACGTTTATAATGTTCTTCATCAAAGAACCGCGAGTGGTGGCTCAGTGCATCAACTGATGTCATTTCAGCGCCTCTGACCGGAAGGTAATAGGTTCGAGTCTTGACGGTGGCAGGATTTTCGACACTAGCTTTTCAGTTAGGTCGAATTCAGTGGTTGTCTAGAGGAGAATTCTAGCTGCCAGCTGCTCTGATCGGTAGTTTTCCGTGGTTTCTCCGATCAACATCAGACGAATGCCGGATCAGCACCCTAACAAACAGGCCACGGACCGCGCGCGATCTTTTCTTTTTCTTTCTTATCCTATCCTCTCGCCTTACACCACACACACACACACTTACACTAACATGCACTACTCTACCACATATTCCGTGCGACCGGTCGGGAACATAGAGCTTGTCCCAGCTGGGGCGGTGACCCGCTGGTAGAGAGTTCTGGTTGGGTGGAAACCCCGCTAGACGGTAGGTCGAGCTGCGGATCTCGCCATCCAGCGGGGGAAATTTTTCGCTATCTCACGATGAAAAAACATGCACTACACTAACGGGTCTAATGACCTAAGGATTGTTGACGCACCCGGAATCACCAACTAACCAAAATTCATCAAAGATATATGTCAAATATCTTTTACAGCGTAATGCCGGCCATACACTAGAGCTCACTGGAGCAGCCCCGCACATCCGCACGCGCGCGTCCTGGTGGCCCGAACGCGAACTGCGGCGGCCAGGGCCTTGGGATGGTTCGCCCGCCCGGAAGGCGCCCTTCATCACCCGGCGCGGGGGCGGCCGGAGGCGAAATCGCGACGCGCAAAAAACCCCCGGCCGAGAGCCCGTGAAATGTTGCGACCATTACCTTGCATTTTTTATTGCGTTATTTCCACGCGATCTAACCGTGAATTAAGACCGTTGCAAGGAACCCGAGGGCAGTGATAAATACATTCTTTGAAAATATTGAGCGCTGAGCAAACTCGCAGTGAGATAACAAAAACAGAATAAAATCTTTTATCTACTAAATAAGGGTTGAAAATGAGTTAATGTTTTGATATGTGAAACGCTTTCTAAGTTGAACATTTGTTAAAAATACACCGACCGGTTGAAATATATCGCACCAAATCGTAGCCTTACTGAATTACACGTGATATATGGAATTGTCTGTTTTTAAACATGTCAGCTTTCGAAGAACTTGGTGAAAGTCAGAAACTCATTTTCTCACTAATCCTGAATCGAGACGAGAGAATTTAGCTTTATATTGCTTTATAATTCCAGCGCTTCGAATACAGGAACTTTGAAGAGTGCTAATAATATCTATACGCTTTAGAGGCTATAACAGTGGCAAGGAAAGTGTATTTCTCTGGGGTAATTACGTCGGGGCGTCCCTGCGCAGGTTGAGTGGAGTCACAGACCGCGGGATTGGGCGCTCCTTGAAATGTAAACTTGGTAACTCGATTAGCTTTAATGCAAAATGTACGCTCCGAGGCTAGCAATTACTGCGGTCGCAACATTTGCCTTGCAATGGCTGCGCGAACCACTACATTCTGCTGTTTTGGCTTTGCTTTGTGGACAAATAGACACACACTACTGCACCCAAGAGATTATTTTGGGGATGTCAGGAAATATTCAAACGTTACTGTTATATTTGTTTCATAAATGTAACAGTATATGCCCTTCATAAGATGCTCTTTCATACCGATCATTGCCATTCAATAAATCACCTTATAGGTAAGAATAATAATGTTTATTTAATCTAGTCGTGAAGATTTACAAAAGCAATGAAGTAAGAGAAATTTTAGTTTCACTCGCCAGAATATGATAAAATCAACTTAGACTCATAATTTCAAAGATGGATATCAGATTTCCTGCGGGTGTACACAAGATGGTTTGGAAACTTTATGACCCCTCAATACCCATATGTTAACAATTGTCACAATGATCTACATACCAATTTTTATAATACAAATATATTTTGACACGACGAAGAACATTAGTTCTTCAAGCAACTTCGTTAAAATCAGAATTTAGCCAAAAAGCACATAAAAGCTTTTGGCTTTTCACAACAAATTAACTTAGACAAAAATCTTCAAAGCACCTGAAATTTCACGTTTCCTAGAAAAGTATTCTCTATTGCGTGTTAGGATATTTGTTCCTTTCAATTCTAAATCGTTCTCATTATTAACACACATCCAATTAGTTCGTCATAGAAGCTCTGTGAACAGCATCCGCTTTTGCATTCGCCTCGTTCCGAATAGCGAATCGATTCTCCGCGTTTGATCGCCAGCGAAGCAAGTGGATCCGACTCGAAGCAATTGAAGCGTCTCTCAATGGTGCGAGCGCGAATGGTAATGGGTTTATGATCGGAATCAATTTACGAATACAAGAAATCGGCACATAAATAATATACAAGTGAATCAGCATAAGGAGAAAGGGAACAAGTCAAAAATTCAATTTTTACTTTCTCGTATACGTCCTAATATGAGTAGTATTTTATGAAATAGTAGTATAGTTAGTATAGAAATTTATGTAATGCTGCACGAAAAAACGGCGTATTTTCGGCGGAGAAAAATTCATTGCCGGGCTCTCGCTGCAAAAAGTATCAGTTGCTAAATTAAGAGAAAAAAAATCATACTACACGTGGTGTAGCCAGAATCCCTGTTTTGTGGGTTCTTGATGCCGAAAACCCAATTGGAAGCAAAACTTCCGACCGTCCGTCCGTCTGTGAACATTTCTAGCGCCTAAACCACAAGTACGATCTTTTCCAAATTGAAAAATCCTATGTCTATCCGGCTCTAGTTTTTCCTATGTTCGAAAGTTGTTCTTTAGGGCATGGCATATTGAACTGTGAAGAAAGGAATCTCGTCATAACAATGTTTAGACTATCATTAGTGAATTCAACAGAAAAATTTGTACTGGATAATATAACATGTATATATGTTTTTGGCGTTATTGGGTTGGTACTCCGACTTCGCCAGCCACTTACCGGCGCCCCCATGCCTGGACCTAGTTAAATTTCCATACTGGGGGTAAGAGCGACATGAGGCGAACATGACGTATTTTCTTCACCGTCACCTGCTTGAGTTTTTCTTCGTCACACATCTACAGAAACTGGGACGATTTTGAAGGAAAGCTACATCTGTATATTTGCTTCGCCTTGGAATCGAACCCTGGAATCGAACACTGGACCACAGCAGGGGAAGCTAGTTAGCTGCTCATGAGCCATCCCAGATGCCTAATACTATAACATGTGTGAGTATAATTTAATGTTTCCTTCCTCTTGAAAGAGGCAAGAAATGACTTGTTTCCTTTAACTTCAGCCCGATTCAATTGAAAAGCGAGTAAAGCAGAAGCAGATCCACGCGATAATAGTAATTAATAATATCGTATGTAGTATAATATTAGGTCCCAATTATTTTAGACATTCAAGGAAGGGATTTTAAAATAAACTAGTGGTGCAGCAGAACCACATAGACTATCTTGTACTAATATGTAACTTTCTCTACTCTGCGTATATTACGTCGTGTATACGGGCGTATTCGAAAAACGGAAATGTATTTCTTGATATTTTATGCACATAAAATACCATTTTTGGAGGATTTAAATAATTGGGAACAAATGTTTCAAATTCAAATAATGAAACGACAAAAAAGAAACAAATTACTAACGTCGACCAAAAAAAGCAAAGGGATTTTTGTATCAACCAAAAATAAAGAATCAGTTTAACATTATTAGGAAATCTTTTTAATGCTTCCAGCAACAAATAATTTATCAAAAATAAAATTCTCATTGAAAATGAAAAGTCTAAAATTTACCTCAAGCTGGTCCTGTGACGCACCTTAATATACTCCCGAGACACATGACCTCCTACATCATCTGCCCCCCACGCACTCGTCTTGAAGCGAATGCCACCGACGCCGCATTTTGTGCCCGGCGTCTGGGATTTCCGTGAGGGGTGGCCTTTGTTCGGGAGCCTATAATTGGCTCCCTCATCCCCATACCCTGCAACTCAGGAGCAGGGAGTCACGTCTATGACGCTACACTACACTATCTGGACAGCATCAGAATGATAAAGTGACAGCTCAAAAGCACGGAAAGTCACGTAGCCTAAAACTCTTGAAAATAAAGTGCCTTCCCAATACACACACACACACACACACACACACACAATAAATGTGTACAAATTGCTGGGCGATTCCAGAAACTTTCACATGTCATCCGTTTTATAGGGTACGCATGTCGTCAGAGTAACAATCATCCAGGCGTAATCAATATCGGATATTGATCGCACGTTTCCTTTGTTCGGCGTGGGAGGAAAACGTGTGACGCGGCAAAAGGAGTGGCGTCATTCAGTAGAAAGTTCTTTTACGAAATTCACACCTTTTACTCCAGAAATATTGTTCAGTTGCCCCTGGGCACTAAACCTGCGATGTATCAGAAATCGCAACAGATATTGTATTTGATATTTACGAACTATGCATTTCGAATTCTTGGTTCGGCACGTATAGAAAAGAGAGGCTGTTTTATAACCTCATATTTATTTTCATGAATCGTTTCCTAAGTCTCAATATTTGACATCAGATTTATCAATGATTACTTTAATACATTATTACATGATCAAAGATAAATTTAATATTAGCATAAAAGAAGAGAAATGCAAGGAAGACATAAAAAAATACTTCTATTAATAAAATACTAGTTGTAATTGTCGTTTATATCATTAACTGCTTTCGGTTTGTTGGATATTCATTTGTATGTAAATGGTTTTTCATAAATAAAAAACGATGCTAGCCTTTCTCCCGTATAAAATATCAATAGGGAGACTCGAATGAAGAAAATACCGCTCGTCTTTTCACAATCGGTGGATGCCTAAGCCTGCAGCCGCTCACGGCCCTCTTGAATCGTCCTCGCCAGCGCCACCGCAATCGGCGGCGTCTCCACCCAGTCAATTGTCGCCGAGCGCGCGCGTCAGGTGTCTTGCTCCCTGGAGCATCGCGTTCGCGGGGTTGGCAGCGCGTCCAGGCATCGCCTGATCGGCTGCGCACACGGGAGCGAACGAACGAGGCTGAGCGGAAGTCAAGTAGCTCTGGCGGTGCGCGCGCGTCCCTTTCAAGACGCGGAGAGCGAGTGCGGGGCGGGGGGGGCGCAGGGCGCGGGGCGAGGGCGCATTCCGCTGGGCGTGATGAAGGCGCAGTGAATGCGCGGGCGCCGCCGCCGCCGCCTTCATTTCCCCTTTGCCTGTTTACGCGCGCTGCCGCATTGAGCCGCTGTACCTTCCCCCCCCCCCCGCCCCCCCCCCCCCCCCTTCCCCAATCCTCGCAGCATTCCGCCTTGGCCCGCCCTGACCTTCCCTGCCCCCCCTTTTCAGTTGTACCATTCCATCCCGCCCCTCCTCACTCCGTCTCACCCTGCTTCGCCTCATCCCGCATCACCTCGCCGCGCCCCGCCCCCCTGCTCCACCACGCCCCGCTCCACCTTTTCCCCCCTCCCTCCCACCCACTCCCACTCCCCATCCCCCCCGCTCACGCGGCACCTCACACTTTTGCCCTCATCCCCCCCCGCCCTCCCCACCCCACCCTGCTCCACCCCGCCCCACTTTCTCCCGTTCTGTCCCATCCCATGCCACCCCTGTCTCACCACTCCCCGCCGCGTCACACGGAGGCGCCCGAGAGCCGAGTTGCCGCCGCCGCCGCGTCCATCAGCCGCGCAGCGCTGCCGTCGCCTCCGCCTCCGCCTCCTAGCCCCTCCACAAACCCCTGCCACGAATCGAAGGAGTCTCAGCACTCAGAGACGAGCTGTATGTCTCACAGCAAAGCATCTCAATGACTTTGCAGTAGTTCACGCCGAGAGGAATCTATTACTCACAACAACGTTAGTAGATTTGTGATACCAAAGAGAAATATTACATCAAAATAATGTCTGATTAAGGGAAATTTTGGATGCAGGTATTTAATAAACGTCCACACTGCTACATCTAACTGAATACTTGTTTAAATTGTTCGTCGTGACACAGCTAACGGGAAAATGGTGGTCGTGAATGAGTATTTTACTTCCTGCAGTCTAATGGATTATCGCTCTAAGTTTTTCTGAAGGAATCATCGTAGATGGCCAGAGGTAAGTAATTGCCTTTGCTATTTATGTGATCTGCATCTCATAACCGTTTGCCTCTTCAACTGTAACAAATTTACATCATCGTACAGCCTCTAGAAGATTATGCAATAATCGCCTGAACGAGACACTGTTGGGGTGATCTGATTCCACGACTCGATCACACATGCCTGCTACAAGTCCCACTCCTTCCTCCATCGCCGTGTCCTCCCCCCAGGCGTGCGTGGAGGAGTGGTCTCCTCCGGGGCCGCTAGGGGCGCTCTGGGCGGCGAATTCCCGTCGCCTCGTCTGCGCGTCATGAAACATGCAGCGCTGTCGCCGCCTCGACCCGCCTCGCGCCCCGCGCCGCGCAGCACCCACCCGCCGTGACGATCTGCGCCCCGCCGCCGCCGCCGCCTCCGCTGCTTATCTCACAGCCCCTCGCCCTGGCATTTCCATCTTGGCGCGCTCCTAAGAGACGACGACGTCTCTAACCCCCGAGAGTGGAGGACGGCGATTGGACCATCGACAGAGATTGTTGTCATCTACTATTGGCGGACTACAGAGGAACCTCGTCAAATTGCGAAGACGCATTCGTCTTTTTTTTCTGCCTTAATGAACTCTCCCATTGGATCAGCGCATTCGTCTTTATTTAACCACGTTTTTACGGAAGTTCTATTACAACATTTTACAAAAATGTCTGCCTTGTCTTTGATAATTTCAAATTAATCATTATTGCCATAAGCCCTTGATAAACTAATGAACTATGTGCTATTCTAGTAGATTTTTGATATATGTATCTTGCGTGTAATAAAATGAGTTTTTGGTATAAACATTGTGTGCCGAATGGCTTATGACTGATCTCCATTCTCCTTCACATCGCAGAATGATCAGGCAAGTAAAGGAAATAAGGTCAATATAACGAGTAAAGTTTGGTTGTGTCATTTAGTACTTACTGTCTGTCTGTACAGGCACAAGAGCCTCTGACGAGGCCAAGGACTACCAGCGGCGTTTCGGCCTTGCGGTCATGAATTAATGGCCTTGGCCGCAAGGCCGGAACGCCGCTGAAAAGTAAATTTATCATTGTCACGTAGTAACAGATAATTGGGCAATGCAAGGAAAGCCCACAATATAATCTGCCCCGACCGGGAATCGAACCCGGGGTCGTGTCATGGAAAGCGAAAGCGGGGTCGTGTCACGATTAGTGAGCTACCCGTGGGAATTTATTACTTACTACTGTTCTTAAAATAACTCATGATGGAACATAATTTCACTGAAACTAGTTTTAATATATCAATTAACACTGTTGAATGCATTCGTTCAGAAATAAAATACTTCCTTGTATTCTGGATTTTATTTCAATTAAGAAATGACAACATTTCCTGGATTCTCATACTTGTCTTAAGAACACATCTCCTCAAGTGTTGGTGAAAACAATTGAAATGAGAAATCATAAAGTCTTAAAAAAATCAATGAGAATATAAGAGATCGCGAAACACGAAAATAGTTATTGCTCTCAGTGTTATTAGTTCGTTACTCTCCAAATTGAGTACTAAGCTATAAACCATGTTTTCACAGCAATTCGTTTTGTTTGATATAAGGCTTACTCTTAAAAACGAAATGTCTTTCATATTATTACATTGCACTTGTCTTATTGAAGAACGGTGATTCCCCGCGAAATAAAGTTAAGTGATGGCAGTTCGATCCAAAACTACAATCTTCACGCAATCTCTTTTTTTTACCTTGCCTCGCATAACCGTGCTCTCCTGTAGAGTCATAAGAAAGAGATAGCAGTGTATGCATTTCAGCATTTAATATCCAATGTCAGAGGAATTCCGACTGTGAGGTTTTGAATAATCACCAATCTATCCCAAACCAATATTAATATTCTTGAAAATCTCCACACTGCCTTCAATTGTTATCATTTATTCTCAACTCACGACTGCTGTCTCATTGGGTTTGATATTTCCGGACGCGTCAACAGCCAAAGTCATTAGTCTCGTAAGTGCTACTGCTAGTGCATCCTTTTTATCGCAGGAGGTGACGGTGATATTTCCCCGCTGGGTGATATCCAGAGCCGACATACAAGTCCGCTTGCGGGTTTTCCTCAGCTAGGTATCTCCCGCCAGCGGGGCACTGTCCCAACCGCGACAACCTCTAAGCTCCCGGCTAGTCTCCCGGTATGTGAGGTGGTGTAGTGCATATACGTGGAAAGGTGTGTAAGTAACGACTGAGGATAGGACAAAGAACGCGAAAGAAATTTCGCGCGCAGTCCGTGGCCCGTTTCATACGGTACTGCTCGCCTGGTATTGATCGGAGAATCTACGGAAAGCTACCAATCAAGCAGCCGGTCGCTAGAATTCTCATCCAGACAGGGGCAGAATGCGACCTGCCTAGTGTCGAAAATCCTGCCACCGTCGTGAGTCCAGCCACGGGGCCTCCGGTCCAAGGCACTGCTGCCTGCCAGGGCTATCGGGCGAGAGGATGCTAAATGACGGCGGTTGCGCCACTCTCAGCGTCACGGAACACGTTCTACCCTGCTGTACTTAGGGATGGCAAAAGAACGTCGATATTTTAAAACATCCATTTTTCCACCAGAAATATCGATATACGTATTCACATCAATATTTTGCTTTCAATGATTTCTTCACATCGATATTTTGTTGCAAAAACATCGATGTTTTTTTAAATATTTTTATTTTTTTAAATAAAGGGATTTAGGCACGTTGTAGATTGCAGCAAGCCACAGCAATATTGTTGTTTTGCATCATCTACTTTATCACGCTGCACATTTCGTCTGTGCAATCTAAGGGAATTTTAAGAGGTTTTACTTCGATGGTGTATAAATGGTAGTGGGTAAATGGTTAAGTGGCGAAACATACTCTCTATTGTTAATTGTATTCTTTACATTCGATAGTAATTTTTAGTAACACAATACTAACATGCTGGTAATAAAACAAAAAATATATCCCTTTTACGTACTGTAATTAAAAATGGATAGGATTTTCGTCCAGTTTCCCTGATCCATTGAGCAAATGCTGAGATGGCCCTTGTTTTGCTTCTGGACATAAATGTAACTTCATTTTCTGTGCACGTCTTTTAGAATTCAGTGGGAAATACAATTATTCAAATTATCGTTTCCATGTTGTCGCGGCAGGAAGTAATAAGAGCCAAAATTTATTGCTTATTTATCTTTGAAAATAGATTTTATTACATGGGAGTTTCTTTTCTCCCTTTCAAAATTCAAAATTTATTGCTTATTTATCCTTGAAAATAGATTTTATTACATGAGAGTTTTTGTTGTTGTTTTTTTCTCACTTTCAAAAATTCAAAATTTAAGTAGTATATGACTTAGTGTAGGAATTTTGAAAATGAATTTTGAAAATGTGCACACAATTCACTTTTCCCCATAGCACGTCATACGCAGTTTTTAACTTTTTTTTGACGTAAAATAAATAAAATAAATAAATAAATAGGAACATAGCATGATCATTACTCTATAATTAAAACATCGATGATTTCATTGACATCAAAAACCCTTTACCAATGTATCGAAACATCGATGTATCGATATTTTGGTAAAATGTGCCGTCACTAGCTGTGCCACTCTATCCATCGCCTCTTTCTTCACCCACCAACTCCACGGCCCCCACCAACGGGAGGGTGATCGGCGAGCTCTGTTCATTTGTTTCGCGGTATCTGCGATGGCTTCAATCGCGCGGAAGTCGCGCAGCCAGCGAATGGCTGAAATACGGCGTCTCCCACGCTCCCCTCTCCCCACTCATTGCTCGCCCCTCCAAGGAACGACTTCTCCCAGGAATTTATGGCAGCTACGAAGTCGTGCAATGGGATATCCGGTGTTCTGAAACAACGCAAGCTGCTCTCTTTCCTCATAGACGATGATATGGAGTTATCACAGAGGAAGAAGCAGAGTTGCCTGAACATAACTGTCCTGAAAATTTGATTAACGCAAACATAATCTTATCTGCTTATTGGTGGATGTGTTGTCAAGTAATATAGCGTGTTTTTATTTTATGTAATAATTTTAACACGTAAAAGGGACAAAATATTTAAAAACGGACTCTACCAATCTATGGACATGATTGGAAGTTAGGTATATTGGTGATATTATGCTTGCTTGTTTAATAAAATTATCGTATTTTGTCTAACTTACTTTCCTTCGGTTGGTTACAAAAGTAATTCCTTGAATTCCATTCATTTGTTGAAAACTTGCTGAAAATTTCTAAAGTACTCTATTATCTTCTCTGTTTTGATTTCTAACTTTGTAGACTTTTAAAGCAAATCAAGTGCAATAAAAACAATAACTTTAAAGTTGACCGACATCAAGGTTTTTTCAAGTACTACAAACAAAAAGAATCAAATAAAATTATTTAAATAACGTATTTTCTCAATCAAATTACTTGTATATGTTAATTTATAAGGTACTAAACGAAGTTAATTAATTTGACATTAATTGTTTATGTTGTCGTCTTGAAAAAATACGTGCCAGGAAAAGAAAGAGAATCTCGTAAAATTATAAGACAATAATCCTGGGGCATAAAGTGCAGCAAGCATGATGATAAATCTCCCGAGATAAATATACGAGTACGGATCCAATTAATTTCCCTTCTACGCCTCACAAGGCACCCAGCAGTTTCTCGTGGCGACGAAATCTCAAACGAATTTATTCAGTGTGCAGACCCCCGCAGAACTTGACTCATTGCAGAGAAAGAAAAAAACTAACATTCCACATCTGCTCATTAAGTTCTCAAGTTCCCAACACGAAAAGAACGCTCCTCCGCAGGTTACATATTTTTGTTTTTCAAATTAAACCGTAAAGGAGCATTAGCCGGCGAGATTTATTATCTGAGGCTCATAAATAAAGACCTCATCCCTCGCGCGGAGCCGCAAGGCGGTGGCGCGGCGGCGTGGGGAAAGCGGGAACTACCGCGGCGCCCGTTAGCGCACGAAGAGAGCGAGGAGTTCCAAGGATTTCTCACAGAAGCACAATTACATCCGGTGCAGTACGCAGAACAAGGAGAGATTTCAAATAAAACGAAGACGCGCATTCTTGCACGTGTATTATCGGCGTAATGTACTTGGTAAAAACGAATTCACGATTTTTTGAATAAGTGAAATAAAACAGGCGGTAGAATTTGGATAATTGAAATTTTTTCCATTCTTCTCAGTATTATAACTGAAAATGGCCAAATTATTTTCCCAGTTTTGGCATGTAAATATGCTTCTGGTACAAAATAATTGAGACATTCAAATTCTCTCTACGATAATTCGAATTTATTGAATCTTTCTTAAGATAACCGAGTACTAATTAAGTGATAAATTCAAATAATTGTGTAACACGATATTATTTTCTACATCAAGTTTCATTGTACGTGAACATTACTGTTTGCAGACGATACACGTAAATAAGTAATGATGGCCTTTTCTCACAAAAATAATGAACATTGATACATTAGTTTTAATCTTTAAAAATGTTTTTCTTCAAAACAAAAATATTTCTCTGGGGTTACAGAGACAAAACCATACAAGAGTGACTTCGAATCAAAATAATAACTTGAAAGAAATGTAATGAATCAAGAATATTTTCTATTTCTACAATAAATAGACTAGCATGAACTTAGTTATGCAAGGTTCTTCAAACTATCAGACTAACCTTTATTATTCTTATAAATACGATCAGATATTGCGGATATTTTCAAATTCGTAACACGCAGGGAGTTTGTGTGTCGAAAATTCGCTGTTCTTTTTCGCGCAGCATTACATAACTTTCTCTCTATCGCAGTAGCGTTAGCTAGAAAGTAAAAACATCAATTTCATGCACAAATATCTCTTATATTTAATTCTATCTCCGTGCAGCTCCCAGGGAAAGCAATAAATTCGACGTACAGTTTCAAATGGAAGGGAATGGAATATTTATCCACTTTGGTTATCTAAAGACAATCTTTTCGTAACACGGCAGAGGTGGCTTAGGGCGTCAACTGACGTCACTGAACTTCCTCAATCGGGAGATCTTAGGATTCGAGTCTCGACGGTGGCAGGGTTTTCGACACTAGGCAGAACAAATTCATTGATTCAGTGGTGAGTTGTAGTTAACATTTACATAATTGAAAAGTTTGAAGGCGTTGCCATTGTCAACAATAGTATTTCACAAATAGCAGCTTTCGATGGCTTAGCCATCGAAAGCTGCTATTTGTGAAATAAATACTATTGTTGACAATGACAACGCCTTCAATCATTTCAAGGACGAATTCAGTCGCTGTCTGGAGGAGAATTCTTGCAGCCTTCTGCTGTGATCGGTAGTTTTCATGACTTCTCCGATCAATACTAGGAAAATGACGGAGCAAAACCTAACAAACGGGCCACGGACCGCGCGCGACGTTTCCTTCCTCTTCCTTGTCCTATCTTCTCCCCTTACACACATACACACACTAACATGAAATACACTACCACATATTCCGGGAGGCCGCGTCGAGAGCTTAGAGCTTGTCCCGGCTGGGGCGGTGCCCCACTGGTGGCAGAGTCTTGGTGAGGGGGAACCCCCACTAGCCGACGGTAGGTCGGCGCTGATCAAGCCATCCGGCTGGGGAAGATCACCGACATCTCCCGAGAGAAAAACATGCATTACAGAAACGGGACTAATGACCATAGCAGTTGACGCGTCCGGAAACACGAAAAAATCAATCGAAGTCAGTTTCCTAATAAGAATTATTAGAACACAAGCGTGCTAAATTCCCGCTCTTTTTATTTTATTTCTTTTATGTCGCTTTTCAACTTATTGGTCGTTAGCGACCAATTCGCGCCCCTGTTAGCTCCCCACTCCTATGAACATCAGCCTTTTGCTTTTCGCAGGTTGAAGAGCCAAATGTATTAGCGGACCGGAAGGAAAGATGGATTAGAAACCCTGCGGTAACTAAACATGTTTTATTATTACTGGTTTTGTAGTTGCCTGCGCACTAATAGGCTCTTGATTGTGATGCTGTTTTAGAGAAAAACTGGACTATACACATTGTGTCGCGTGTGAACATGGCTTCTTTGTGGCTTAATGCTTCAAACGAATACTACGTTTAATCTTCAAAGAATTGTGATATTTTTGAAAATGGACACATTAATATTTTATTACAGTATTTTATGTTATTTAATTTAACTTTTCGGCCCTTGTTAGGGCCTTTTTCAAAAAATGTGTCTTGTATTCAAGATTATAAAATACTTAAAATTTTAAAACTATTGAATAGCAATTTATTGAAAAAATGTCAATACTAAAAGACATTAAAACAAAAAGAAAAACTATGGGTCAATTAATGTCAATATATTACACTCTTCTGACCATACTCAATAGATTTAAAATTTTAACAAAGTCTTCAAGCATCCTGGATGGAAGATATAAGTTTTGAAAAAGATCTCAATTAGGAATGTTGAATTAAAAAAAATACTTCAAAAACTTTTGATGTGTTTCTTCAAAACAAGATCAAAATCTTTATAACATGAATGACGAGGCAGCAGACGAAAAGATATTTCTTTAAAAACCTACATTTATTCTGGCACGCAGCCTCCAATTCGACAGTTGCTTTCAAGATCGCGTCAGGAGAAATCTTGTTTTAAAGTACTCGCTCTGACACTTCAGATGTAATCCAACAATCGGAAATAATTTACGTAATTTAAACATCTTTCTCTATGCAAGTCAACGCTGAATCCGAAAGAAGTCAGAATTGCCATCACCCTCCAGTTTCTTTAATAGAAAAAAATACGACATATTTTTTTGTTTTCGGGGATTGTTGTTAGACCCAAAGACTTGCCCATGTTTCTATATGTATGTGGACATGCTGAATCCGAATCTGAAGACAGAATTGCAAACAATCTTCAACACAGAATTGCACACAATTTTGTAGAAATTTTGAAGTTTTTCGCGATTAAGGAAAATTGAGAGTGATGGCGCAATTCTAACCCTATTTTCGGATTAAGCGCTCCAACATACATAGAGGAACAGGTGTTAAATCATTGGGGCTAACCTTCTTTATTTGGTGTACCTGTGATATTTAAGTGTAAGATGATCGACACAAAGGAGCGAGTATTTTCAAGTTCCACAACCTCGAACTACGCCGCCCGAAGGATTACCTCGTGACATCCTGAGAAGCCCGATTTATGCGTTTTAATCACCGGAGTGGTGATAAGCGCGCGGGGGCGGAGGGTGGGGCCTCTGATGGCCGCTATCAGCGCGCCCATCGCCCGCACTCACACGCACGCCCGGGGCGATGGTGGGCGCCCAGGGGCGATGCACGAGGCCCGATTAGGCCGCTTTATTCAATCGCGCCTTCGCGTGTGATTTACCGCCTCCGCGGGCGGAGAGTTGATTTCCATTCCGGCTTATCTGGCTTCGTTTGGGGCGGAACCTCCAAATGAGGCCACCGGTGCGAGGGAGCGCTGAGATTGGGGAATGATTGAGCTGGAGGAGAGATATCACACGGGTCGACAATCTGCTGACATGTGAACGCGATATATTTAGTAGACGTGCAATAATCATTCGAGTCTTCGAGAAACTTAATTGTCAGTTGGGTTTTGAAGACGCACACAATTCTCGGATTTCTTAGTTGGTGCAGTGAAATAATTATACTTATTCTCAAAGAATCAAGGAAAGAACGTCCACATTGCTCAATTACAGTTGGGAGTGAATATTTGCTGCGCGAATGCAAGCGATATAATTTCAGATTTTGGTTAGCGTGGGAGATATCACTATGTAATGGGAAGGTAATAGCAAATCATTACTTAATCATCATTATACCATAAATCATATTCTATCTCGACATTTTAGTTTTATCTCTCTCTCTAAAAGTGATATTAAATTCCGAGCACTCCTATTTCTGGAATACAATCATTAATTTACAAATGATGTAACTGACACGCAAAATTCACGATACAACGCTCTTTTTAGGATAACGCCTGAATTCCAAACGTTTGTTATAAAACTATTCACTAACACTTTCTCGTTCATGAAGAAAGAAATATACCTGAAAAAGGCTTGAAAATCCACATATTTTTATTTCATAAAGTTTGAAAAAGAAAGACAACAGAAGTGTAGTGACATAAATGCTTGTTAATGTGCGTTAATGTTTTTGCACCGGTTCGTAGGGGCATATTCTCACAATTTAGAAATCCGTGTTTAAAAAATTATATAACTTTGGAGTGAACGTATATAGACAAATTATTCCAAAATTAGAAAACTTATTATACTGATATTATTATTGCTTGAATTCACCAGGAAAGGTGGTTGAGGGCATCAACTGATGTCACTGACCGGAAGGCTCTAGGTTCGAGTTCCGACGTTGGCAGGATTTCCGACACTGCCTTGTCAGCTACGTCGAATTCCGTCGCTGTCTGGAGGAGAATTATAGTAACCAGCCGGCTGTTTTGATCGGAAGTTTTCCGTGGTTTCTACAATCAACACCAGGCGAATGCTGGAGCAGTACCCTACCAAACGGATCAAGAACCGTGCGCGATCATTCATTCATCTTCCTTGTCCTATACTAACCCCTTACTTACACAAACTAACGGGCACTACACTACCACACATAACGGAGGACCGGTTGGGAGCTTAGAGCTTGTCCCGGCTGGGGCGGTGCTCCGCTTATTGGAGATACCTGGATGTGGAAAACCCCGTTAGCTGACAGTATGACAGCGCCGGATTTCGTCATCCAGCGGAGGAAGATCACAACCACCGCCTGAGAATAACAGGCAGTACACTCACAGGACTAATAACCTTAGGAGTTGACGCACCCGGAATCACTAATAATCAATCAATCAAATTTATTTTCGGCATTATAATCGGTTGGATTATATCATGCCTGAACGCACTGTTGTGGAAGTGAAATTAGATGTCGTAAATCCACTTTGTTATTTTACCAATCTCCTGATTGACTCTGAAATTACCAACTTCAAATATGTAGAGCTGAAAATACTTCAGAAACGAGGTGTCACGATCGCTTTTGGTCTTTATCATCCATAACCACAGGCCTGACGAAACTCCTGAGAAACCTAGTCCATAACACGTCTAATTTACCAACTGCAAAGCAATTCTGCTGAACATTGATCAGACGCATCTGGAATTTCTTAGTACTTGAGCTAGAACTGATTACAGGAAAGTAGTGATCGTTATTAGACCTGTGAAAGGCAGTTCTAGAACAGGAAGCCTGCGGGACGGGTTGGGGAGACTTATTTTAATAAAATTTAAAAATATTACTTTGCTAATTTGTCAGCATCAGAGTTTGTAACGCAGAGTTTGAAACATTTTGCGATGTAAAGCGAAAAATGGGCTCAAATACTATCCTCACGTGGGACTGAAAAAATATAGCTGAACAACAATATTAATCAACGTCAAAAATAAACTACATTGGCTAAATTCCGGTATTCCAACAACAACAAAATTCTTTCTGAGAAACCCCTAAGAAATTAAAAATGGAATTTAATTGTATAATGCGAATGGACTCTATGATGAAATGTTGTTTATCACACTTTTAATGAGAACGAAGTGTCATGACTTTCATTTGGAAACACTGAATAATTGTAGAAAAAGTAGATGCCAATCCAGGTATCTACAGTACTACACTGGATAATATCATGGAAAGCAAAACATAAAACATCAGAAACAGAACGTGCCACTGGATGTAATAATATCCGATGTTATATTCGCAGAAAATAATTACAGTTGTTATATCATCAGTAATTTGCATTAATATATTCCCGTCATAACAACTTGACCGCAGTGCTCTCTATTCTCAGAGCGGTGCAGCGGATCCAATTTGCGGACGTAATTGTGTTTTGTAGCCGCTCGGCGCGCCGCAGGGCGCAGCACGGAGAGCAGTGACGGACGGGCGAATCGAAAAAGACGCTGGAGATGCGTGCATGCACGTTGACGCCTCTTGTGCGCGGCTCCGTTAACAGAAGGGAATGTGTTCTTACACTTGGTGGCAAAGTATTCCCAATTTTTTGCAGCTTTAGGGGTGAAACGGTTACCGCATCGTTCCGTTATACCCACGTTTGCGGGTTCAAACACGATCGAAGCCGTGCAATTTGAAGGGCAAAAATCCTCCGTACATCTCCTGTGGGGAAGTAAAGTCGGCGGTCCCTGTTGTAGATTTACAACATGTAATAGACCCTCAAACCTAAATGAAGCCTCTGAGCTAAATTTAAATCGTCTTTTTTGTCAACCATGTAATATCTTCTTTCTCCCCTAATGGTGAAAGAAGGTAGAGAAATACGCGTGGTCAGACGGAAAACTAGGCCAGATGTCTGAGTCTCCAAACTAAGGCATCATTGAATTCAGTTTCTCGCTTTTTAAAACCCAAAATATTATAGCTCTTCCAATTTTACCACACATTCAACCGAACTAGAGCATCCGATCCTGTTCTGTTCCATTTTGGCTTTTGTTAATCGAGATTTCTGATTTCTTCTTTCTTCTTCAATCCCCTGGCCAACGAAGATGGATTCTATTCCGTTAACACAGACTCTAAATTAAGTTAATTGCTTTTAAGTGTGAAACGTTTGTTTGTGCGAACGGTGATGTTAACGGAATTCTTGGTCATTGCCCGTGTGGTCGCATCTTCTAAGCTCCATCAGCATCTTCAGGAGCGCTGCAGAATATGACTACTGATGTTTGCATTGCTCTTACAAAGCCTATTTTGGCCAAAAGGAAGGCAAGAACGCGAATTTAGTACAAGGGAAAGTGACTTCGCCACCGCTCGTGGACATTTAATCCGCAGACCGGGCGGTTGAGCAGAATAATAAGTCTGAAGTGAGGCTTGCTGATGAAATAGTGAAGGTAGTGAAGGCAGTGAAGTCTGAAGGGAAGGTCGGAAGTAAGATCTAGTGCAGTGTCAAGATCGATGCGACCAGCGGGAGCCCGTGGCGCGGGTAGCACAACGAAATCACGCCCCCACGCGGTTGACCACCTCGCCACAAGAGAACAGTAGGTAATCAAAGTCGCCTTGAATGCTTTTACGCTGCACACATAGAGTACGATCAGTAGGATTTAGATAAATACATTTCAAAAAGTTTGTTGTTATTTTTAAATTATATTTTTACTTTTGATTTTATGTGTCTATCCTCGTTTTTACATGAAATTTCACAAATTTGGAAGAAGGCGTGGTTACTAGCGATATTTTTTTTCCGTCACTAGTTGCATGGACATGCCCGAGGCATGCTACGGTGCTTCAAATCCTGCCACTGCCACCAGTAGGAGACCTTAGCATCACTGGTCAAGTGGTCGTACAGAGCTAGTCCCTCGGAGTCACCCGTTGAGTTGTTTGATTGATTGTTAGTGATTCCGGGCACGTCAACTACCGAGTTTATTAGTCCCGTAAGTGAAGTGTATGTTTTTCATTGGGAGGTGGCCGTGATCTTCCCTCACTGGATGGCGAGATCCGGCGCCGACCTACCGTTGACTAGCGGGATTTTCCCCAACCACCTACCTCCCACCAGCGGGGCACCGCCACAACCTGGACAAGTTCTAAGTCCCCAACCGGTCTCCCGGCATGTGCGGTAGGGTAGTGCATGTTAGTGTAAGTGTGTGTGTAAGGGGGAGAGGATAGGACAAGGAAGAGGAAGGAAAGATTGCGTGCGAGCCGTAGCCTGTTTGTTAGGGTCGGCATTCACGTGGTGTTGATCGGAAAAAACACGGAAAACTACCGATCAGAGAAGCCGGCCGCAAGAATTCTCCTCCAGACAGCGACTAAAAAGCTAGTGTCGAAAATCCTGCCGCAGTCGGGACTCGAACCTAGGACCTCCGGGTCAAGGCACGAGCAGTGTTTGCAGTGACATCAGTTGATGCACTGATCTACCGCTCCCGGTATGAACAGCTGGGCGAATGGATCGGAGGGTAGGCAAAGTATCGTTCTCTTTTGGGTATGGTGTGTGGGGGCAATATTAGAGGCGAGCAATGTGACTGCTAGACCAAGTTCATAGATTAATTATAGACCTTTCCGGGTACATCAAATCCTTTAGTCGTGTCCCGTAAGTGTAGTGAATGTTTTATCCTGGGATTCCTCCCTCACTGGTTGGCGAGGTCAGACCTAACGTAGGATAACGGGGGATTTTTCTCGCTTCAGATACCTTCCCTCAGTTGGGAACGCCTCCAAGCGGGGACAAGCTTCTTCCGACTGATTTTCTGACATGTGGGTAGTATAGAGCATGTTAGCTTAAGTATAAGTAAGGAATGAAAATATGACAAGAAAGAAGAAGGGAAAGGTCGCGCGCGGTGCTTGACCCGTTTGTACGAGTATTGCGCCGGCATTTGTCTGGTATTGGTCGATAAAATCACAGAAAACGCCCGGTCAGAGGACCCAGAAGCTAGAATTCTTTAGACAGCGCCTGCATTCGAACTAGCTACTTCACTTCTGACAAAAATCCGCCACCGTTTGGACTCGAAACTAGCACCTTGCTGAACCGGCAACTGCTACACAAAGGGTCAGCAGTACACAAGCAGCGTAGCACTTGAATAAGAAGAATGAGGTTCGAAGACGCAAAGCCAGAGAAAATTGAACTTTTATCTTTTATCGTTCCCACGAGAAAGAACTGATTCATTTATGTGAGAATACTGCGAACGATAACACCTACTCGCAAGCGGATTGGGTGATAATGATTATCTTCTACTGTGAAGGCGGAGTTGACCCTTTGCTGGGAGTGCCCAAGTTCATGACGACGCTTCTTCCTTCGGTGTACGCAAATAAAATAAAATATTCTTGAATCCAAAGTAGTATTAGTAGTTCCAACGCATTTTACTCTTTTTGTAGTTTCTTTTAATGCACAATTGAAACATCGCTATGCGTGCGCATGTTCATGACAAGGCTCCGGCCTTCGGCCTTCGTATCCTTGCATAAAGCATCTTTGAGAACGTACAACACATAATTTTCAACTAAGTTTATTCCAAAATACTTTACTGTGGAAGTCTTAAGGCTTCGTGGACGCTTCATCACGCATGCCCAAGTCGGCGTTGAGGCACCGGTCTGCGACTTACGGGATTAAAATAAAGCATCCTTGAGTGCGTCCAAAGCATTTATGCCAAAATACCATTTAATTTGAAATAACAATATTATTATTTGAAGTACGAAACAGAATTCACTCGTTCCTATCGCTTGTTGTTCACTTTCGTTCACCGATATTTCAAAAAATCTAAGATAACACAGGTGCGTTCGCGAAATGATTGATAACGAGGAGGGCCTCGATTGGCCCAAGCGCCGAGTTGCATGGAGTCTGGAGCTCTAACGTCGCAGACTACTACAACATACCCATAATGGGATACTCATAACGCACTCATAATGCGATGAGGGACGGTCCCGCCTGCCGACCATGACAACCGATTACCATGGTGCCATGTCCAAAAAAAGCAATATAACAAGTGAGTAGTTGCTATTTAGTATATCATACGTTTTTTGCTAAAGAAACACGATCAACGCTCAGTACAAAACCAAAGCTATCCTTGTACATAATTTACAAATTAAATGTGCACATAGTATGAGATCCTGTGTCCTCATTCATCACGCCAGGATACAGAATAGGGCGGGTGGCTTTGGGCCTGGCCGCCCGCCGCGCCCCCAGAGGCCATCGCGAGGGGACGGAACAGGGCGGTGAGATGCTAGACGGTGGGAGGCATGGCAGTGCGAAGGTGGGGCGGGAGGGGCGATGCGAGGGCGGGGCAAGCCGAGGATGGGGCAGCGCAGGAGGGGAGGAGAGAGCGGGGACGGCGGGCAGGGGGGGGAAGGGGCGGATTAGGACGGGGTGGGGGGCGGGGCGGGTCGGGGCGGAGTCGGGGCGGAGTCGGGGCGGAGTCGGGGCGGAGTCGGGGCGGAGTCGGGGCGGGTCGGGGCGGAGTCGGGGCGGAGCGGGGCGGTGTCGAGGCGGTGTCGAGGCGGTTTCGGGGCGGGTCCGGGCGAGTCGGAGCCGGGGCGGGGCGGGGTGTTGGGTGGGGCGGCGAAGGGGAAGCACGCTGAAAGCGCCGGCATCATTTCCTGCTCGCGGCCTCCGTAAACACAGGCGTTCGGAAATCGATGGGTCTCCGCCGCCGCTGCCCGGCCCAACGCAGCCCTGCCCGGCCCCGCGTGCCACCGCTTCGCTGGCAGAAGCCCTGCCTCCCCCCCCCACACACACACGGCCTTTTGCCGCTGGAGACGACACGCGTGCGCTTCATTTCCTCACTCAGCGCGCCCCCTTCGCCTCGTCCCACGGACAGACATTCATCGACTTTCACATTTGCGGTATATTATTCGATTTGGATCTTTTTAGTGACTGGCTCCCACTCTACCTCTAACTCTCCAGGTACTTCATTTGTTTCCTCTCTTTTTTCACTATAAGTATTTTTTCATCTTCCTCATTTTTCTACTGTCGTTCATTCGGACGGAATCTCTTCTTTTTCTGATTTGGGTGATACCACGATAATATCAACCTGAGAGGGAAGATTTAGATCTTTACGAAATTTTAACTTGTAATATATTACAAATTATGCCTGGTATGTCTAAGCTTCATAGTCCTTGTAGAACACTGTCGGTAAAAGAATTATAGACTTCTGGTTCTTTTCTGAATTTGAATTGTATAAATTCAGAATTTTTCATAATTGAACTGAGCGAGTCAATAAAATTGGTTTTTGAAGCAATTTCTAAGAACATGTTAAAGGTTCTGTGTTCGTGATTAAAAAACCTGTGTATTTGTGGAATGAGAAGTGTTACTTTCCAATGCAATTTCCATGTGTAATAAATAAAATAGAGAAGCAACTTTTTAATAGATTATTTTTTTATTTATTTTTGAAATCATTTTCTAAATTGTAAAAAATTAAGAATAATATATTCCGAGAAACAGTTGCAGGATAATTTATTTCAGTTTTGAAGGTTGCATTCGCATTCTGTTCCTCACTGTATAAAACAAACAATTGTAATCATGTAAAATTAAAATTCATGTGTTCTTTTTATTTACTGGTTTTGCTACATTGCTTTTCAAAGCTACTATAGGTTACGCTAAATGCTTTCTGTGCTTTTTATTATACAATTCAGTTTTCGAAATCGTACACAAACGTTATATTAATCGCTATGGAATAATCCATGTATCTCAACTCCCAATATTTTCGTATTGCCTGAGATGGCCTGCATCAGCACGGTTTCTGTTCGCCAGAACAGACCTATGCTGACCTTTGCAATTTGGCATCACGAGTGCTACAGAAATATCTCTCTCCTGTAATCTACGTGGATTTTACCATTAGTCTCCAGGGTGTCGTGATGTGGCCAATTCATCAATTGGCAGCTTTCAGGTGGAAATTGAATGTAATAACTTTATACGATAAAAACAACTCGTACAGTTCCCCAAAGGTTGTTCAAATAAATAGCAACCACATTCATACGAATAAATGTAATTCTGCACTCTGAAGTTATTTTCGTTCATAAACGAATCGCGAGTTACAGTAACTCATATGCATTATACTCATGAACTAAAGTTCCTTTTAGAGACATGTCGCTCTCAAATTGTTTTTAAATAATTACACTTACGAATAATTATTACATATATCTTTCAAGTCACAATTTGATACACACACAGATTAATTACGAACGAACTAATGAATCAGTGGAGCGGTCAATTATCCCTTTTTTTCTTCAAAAAGTGATGGTGCTGAAACAGCAAATATGTTTTCGCACTATTTCTCACATTTGGATTTTTCGAAATTACAGATAGTTCTGAGAAAGTGAGATATGCCCCATTTTTAAGCGGTCTTCGCTATATATGATTGGAAAATAATTAGAGAAACATTTTGAACCTTTTTTTAAAATATTTTTGTCTAAAAATTGAATTAACTTCAAGCAAAAATTACGTTTTACGTAAAATTAGTTTTTTGAAAAGTTTGACTTTTTAAAAGTTTCTTTAGAAATACACTTTAATGTTTTACTTTGCAAAGTCTTTTTTTTGCAATTTTTGAAAATACAGAGTTCGCCGAAAATGAGATCACACCAATTTTGAGTGACCTTTGATACATATGAGGAGAATATTTCAAGCAAAGATTTGAAACCGTTTCTGAGATACTTGTTTAAAAATTACGAATGTTTCGTGGAAAATTACACGGAAACTACTTATCTTTTTGAAAAATTGTACATGAACTTATTTAAAGATCTGTTTTTGAACAATTTGTCACGAAAGAAAATCTCAATCTTTAATACTGTAGTTGTAATAGTAGTTGAAGTAGAAGACCCCCTAAAAAAATTGAACTTTTACAATTTTAGAAATTAGGGCTTTAAACGAAAATGAGACCTGCAACATTCTTTGAAACGTCCTGTACGCTACCAGAGATTAAAGTTTAATAAAAAATTGAAGCGATTTTTGAAAAAATTTTGAAAATGTTGGAGGTTGTATTTAAAGTATCCTGCAAAATAAATACATGCGCTTCAAACTTTCAGGACAGGGTGGTCTAACTTGTCAGGCCTCAAGGACCACAGCTAAAACCATTCACATGGTTACGGGCTTGATTTTCATTACTCGGACGATCCACACGTGCTCCCTTATTGTTGAATTCGGCAGTTTTCCCTGATTCTCTGAGACGGGTGAGGGTGGAGGATGGAACAATATGTGATTTTAGGCAGTTCCAAGCATAGCGCAGTGAAACAAATTAGGACGATTTTGAATTTCTGAATTGACTAGAAAAAACAACCTAAACTTACACCGGGAGCGGTAGCTCAGTGCATCAACTGATGTTACTACAACGCCTCTGACCGGAGGTCCTAAATTCGAGTCCTGACGGCGGCAGGATTTTCGACACTAGCTTTTCAGCTAGGTCGAATTCAGTCGCTGTCTGGAGGAAAATACTAGCGCCCGGCTGCTCTGAACGGTAGTTTTCCGTGTTCTCCGTTCAACACCAGGCAAATGCCGGAGCAGTACTCTACCAAACGGGCCACAGACCAAGCACGATCTTTCCTTCCTCTTCCTTGTTCTATCCTCTCCCTTACACACACACTTACACTAACATGCACTACACTACCACATATTACGGGAGACCGATCGGGAGCTTAGAGCTTGTTCCGGCTGGGGCGGTGCCCCGCTGGTGAGAGAGTCCTGGTTAGGGGGAAACCCCACTAGTCGACGGTAGGTCGGCGCCCGATCTCGCCATCCAGCGCCAATACCATGGGGGACTAATGACCAAAACAGCTGACGCGTCCAGAAACACGAAAAAAATCAATCAATCAATCTATACTTAACCTATTTTTACATTAAGGAGGCGTTGACCACGACAGGATGCTCACGGTAAGAGCACAATGTCTCGCCCGACATGGATGCAAAGGACTTTCGCGTTCGACTAAAAGCCTTTCGCGGGGCACAATAAATGGCACCGCTGACCGCCAGTTGGACAGCCCTGCTCTCAGGATCGTGAGTTTGTCAGATCAATCGAAGAACATCAATTTTGCAGAAAATCGTCTGAATGGGTTTAGGCGCTAGCGTAAAACACACACTCGATTTTTCGAAGTCAAAAACCCACAAAACATGGATTCTGGCTGTGTTAGAGGAAGTAATGTACTAAATACACAGAACCAAGATTGATCCACTTTTTCGTTACCAGGGCCGGGCAGTCAGGGCTTTTATGTCAAAGAATTACCAATTTCCAACACACGATTAGAATAGTAACTATTCTTAAGAAGGAAGGTGAAAAAGTAAAAGCAGGAATATTTTTTAAATTGAAAGATGGGGCCAAAAAACCAACTCAGTTATATTCAAAGAAAAGATAATATAAAATCGAAATAAATACAATAATAAGATGAATTAAATGTGAGGTTCGAAATTCATTTACAACAGTCATACTCTTCTTTTTTTAATAATACACTCGAAACATGTAAAAATTGTATAGCAATTGAAATATCCTCTCCTCCATCATCTGATAACAGATGTATGTTTTAATATTTACATTGGATTCGGTTTCCTTTTTCATACTTTCACTTTCCGTTGCGACCCTACAGCTACTTAACAGAAGTAATTACAAATTATGTTGAACTGTTCAAAAAGAAACAGGGAGCTCCGGCTTCGATTCATCAATATATTATTGTACATAATTAAGATCATTGTTTAAGAGCAAAGTGTAAATTCTAAATTATTATAATTTTCCTGCATTTTCCCCTCCACTGCTAACCTCAAACATTTATTTCACGGCGAATGTATTGAGGAAGCCCCGACGTGGGCTAATGAACCTCCACCCGTCCGCGAATTTACCTTCGCTTGCCCTGCTCTCTCGCCAATAGCTATTTGCGGACCCCTCCAGCGGCGACGCAGTTTTCGAAACGCCAGACTTCATTCACGCCGGTAATAAAGACAACGGAGACATTTCCAGCAAACAGAACGAAAGCGGCAGGTAGATATAAAGACAATGCAATGTGAAATGAACTTATTACAATAATATGAATTAATTGACAGAGAATTACAATACACTACATTAATACACACCCAGTAAAAACATTAAAATTATCTGCACATCCATTAATATGCGATTTCAATTATTAGAAATAAATTATATTTGTAACCATAAATAGACTAAATATGACATGTATTAGGTTTATTAAATAATAACATTCGTAAAGTAGCAGTAACAAACACGACGGTAACGATTAAGTGTTTCCTTACATATAAAATAAATGACTAGTATATCATTGGCGCGGTTTGTCGCCTACAGAGAGAGAGAGAGCGAGAGAGAGAGAGAGAGAGAGAGAGAGAGAGAGAGAGAAGAGAGAGAAGAGAAAAAGAGAGAGAAAAGAAAGAAAAAAGAGACAGAAAAGAGAGAGAAGGAGAGAGAGACAGAAAAAGAGAGAGGAGAGAGAGAGACAGAAAAAGAAAAACAGAAAAGGAGAGACAAAGAGAGAGAGAGAGAGAGGAGAGAGAGAGAGAGAGAGAGAGAGAGACTGAACGGCAGCGTTCGAAAGAATGCGTGTTTCAATCCCTCAATGGCATGAGCGTCGCCCCTCTTGTGTAACCGAAAGGCTTAAAGTCGTGCTGAATCCAGAGGCGAGTTTTGATCCTCTCAACCAAGTTTTTTCACTATTTCGGTTTGACAGCGCCAGCAAAGATGAAGACGCATTATCCGGCGACCTCAGCCTACCCCGTTTGCGCGTCCTTCAATGCTCGTCCATCAATCAGACATGCTGAGAACCTCCATTTAAGGACTAGGAGAAAATGATTAAACAATTGGACCGGTTTTTAAGAAAATGTTGTTTGAAATATTCAAAAATGCGGAATTTTGGGTTCGTTTTTTACGAACTAACTTTCAGTTTTCGCGAAAGACATTTTTATAGGACATCATTTGAGGCACATGTCCTCACAAATGCAATATAATATATAAATCGCCGGTGATATAAATATTACGACGTGAGAGAAATGTAAAAAAAAATACATTTGTGTACTGCTGAAAAAAAGCAAATGACAACAGTAAAATTACGTTAAGTCGTTTGATACAATAAATTTGACACTAACCGGAAAATATATAAAAGAAAAATTAGGGGTCCTTTTTTGAGAAAAATCTTCTTTTTGATATTATTTTAAATTTCTCATATTTCATTCAAAATTGTTGGAAAACTAGTAACATTTTTAAACAATGTACGTGACATTAATTAAGGAAATTATTGGGGGAAAAATATTTTATATCAAAAAATAATTACATCTTCAATATTGGAAATTAGGAAAATCTCGAAAGAATTTCAAACTTTTAAAATGTTTGAAAATTCAGATTTAACAGAAAAAATAAAATCTTGCCAACTTTATAAGTATATACCACTCTGTTCTTAGACGTATTAAGAGAAAGTTTGGAGCCATTTTTGAGAAAAAATTTAAATGTTCCCGGGCCTTCATGTAAAGTACCATATAAATTTAAATAATGTTTTCAAAATCACAGTGCTTTGAGTTGGAACAGATCAAATGGAGATTATTCATTTCGGAAAATATCCTACAAATAGTTTAGGCGCTAATATTGTTCACAGAGAGACAGACACACAGATTGACGGACAAATGGACAGACGAACACACTGTTTGAAAATAAACACTTTCTCGGTATCAGAGGACCTCAAAACATATTTTCGTTGAAATCCCGAAATAAATTTTCAGCAGCATTACATTACTTTCCCTATACTACGTGTGTTGCTCCGTGTATACTTACGTAAACGACAAAGTAACTAGTAGTGCTTCAGAATGGCACAGACTTTCTCGTTATAGTTTTCTACTTTCTTTGGTCAGGGCTAGCTTATTCGGACTTCCTATGTACTCTTGACAGCAGCCATCTATCGCCACCCAAAGTACATTTTTTTTAAATTCTCTGAATTTTTCGGTTTTCTAATACTAGAACATAAATATTACTTTAAGAATATTAAAGAATTGTGAAACTTCGTCCTAAACGGCAATTTCAATTGAAAAATTTGGAGCCGTTTTTTTAAAAAAAAATGCGTTTTAGCGTTACTGTAAATGCGATATTTGAAGATCTTTTCACAGACAATTTTTGAGCTTTTGAAAAACTTTATTATCAGTCATTTGGAGCACATGTACTCAGAAATGCAACAATATTTACAAATTGTGGAAATGTGCATATTAACGGCATGAGAAATATTTAAAAAAATTACATTTGTGTAATTTTTTAAAAAACGAAGGAGTATAGCACAATTAATTGTATGTCACCTTAAAAAAGTACAATTAGGACTATTCATATGAAAATTTTGAAGATAAAACTTAAAGCTGCTTTTGAGAAAACGGCGCTGGTGTATTTCTGGAAATGCGGAATTTTGGGCTCGTTTTCACACAAAACTTTTGCGTTTCGAGAAATTTTATAAGAAATCATTTAAAGAACGTGTACTTTTAGATGCAATCATTTGTGAGAGGTTGGCTTGATAGGTGAGAGTCTAGTAAAAAAAATTACGTTTTTGTGACCTTTGAAAAAACAAAATAATCCAACAATATGGAGTTTATGCCATTTAATAGAGTACATTTATCACTATCCCTACAAAAAGTTTAAAGAAAAAAATTGGGTCAGTTTTCGAGAAGCATCTTGCATTTTTTATTTTTAAAGCTGCACATATTTCACGTAGTATTGCGCGAAAACTGCTGAAGATTTCATGAAAGTGCACATGACCTTAATTAAATAACTAATTATCGACAACAAACTTTACTTGCAAGAAAATTCTCTACCTTCAATTTTGAAGTTTTAGAAAGACGCCGAAAAAATTCAAACTTTTGAAATTTTCAAAAATTCAGAGATAACTCTGAAAATTATACCTATGCCAACATTATAAGAGTATTTTACTCTATTCTTACAAAAAAAATTAAATAAAAAATTTGGATCCGTTTTTGAGAAAAGTTGAAAAATTACCAGGGGCTTAATGTTATGTACCCCCAAATTTTAAAGAATGTTTTTATCAAAACCTCAAAGCTTCAACTCGAGTCAAATCGCCGAGGGTTTCTTTAATTTGAAAAAAACTCCCACGCATGGTTGAGGCGCTAGTGGTGTTCACATATGGACGGACGATTTGGAAGAAAAAAAACACTTTTGGAGTATCAGGGGAACACAAAACGTGTATTGCTCGTTTCCCTTTGAAATCTTAAAATCGATGTTCCACAGCATTACATAGCTTTCTCTATACAACGTATATTACTCCATATATACGGGAAAGTAAAAAGAACGGCGGATACGCGGATGTGGGCACCCCACTTGGGTGGCTAATGGAAGCATAGACAGACGCTGAGCATCTGCTCGGCAGCCAACGAAAGACGCAGCTCAGCACGCGCTCACAGCGGAAGAAGTCCGCAAGCGGCAGGCGCGCCGCGCCGCGCCCTGCCGCTGACAGGCGCCGACAGACAGCGCGCCGCGCGGCCTCAAAGCCCTCCGCGCCCCACCCACCTCCACGCCTCCCCTCCCTCCCCGCTCTGGCCCGCTCCTCCTCGGCACGTTTCACCCAACCCCTGTATCCTTCTCCACTCTCCTAAATCTCGCTCGTCTCGTCCCACCCCACGTCATATCCTGCCCCGACCCGGCCTGCTCCACATCTCACTCGCCCGCGCCACTCCATCTCATCATATTCCACCGGGAGCGGCGCATCAACTGATGTCACTGCAGCGCCTCTGACCGGGAGGTCCTACGTTTGAGCTCCGACGGCGGTAGAATTTTCGACACTACCTTTTAAGCTATGTCGAATTCACTCGCTGTCTGGACAGGAGTTCTAGCGGCCGGCTGCTCTGACCGGTAGTTTTCCGTGGTTTCTCCGATCAACACCAGGCGAATGCCGGAGGAATACCCTAACAAACGGGCCACCTCACCTAAACCTCACCTCTACACTCACACCTACACTAACATACACGACACCTGCCAGGAGACTAGTAGGGGACTTTGAACTGGTTCCGGCTGGGGTGCCCCCGTTGGCGCGAGATGCCTGGTTGGGGAAAACCCCCTTGGCCGACAGTAGGTCGGCGCCGGATCTGGCCATCCAGTGGCAGAAGACCACCGCCACCTCCAGAACTAAAAACACACACTTCACTACAATAGCCTTAGTATATGACGCGCCCGGAATCACTAATAATCAGTAAATCAAACAATCAATCATCCCACCATATCCCGCCCTCCCCCGTCCCGCCTCCCCCCCCCCAAACCCCTTCCCTCCCCCACTTCGCCCCCCGCCACGCCTCTCCCTCATCACCATATAGAGATCCGGTCCCGCTCAATTCCGCCCGTCCCGTCCCCTCCCCCCCCCTCCCCTCGTCGCACCCGACCGTCCCCCAAACCACTCCAATCCACTCCACTCCACCTCCATCCCCTCCTCCCCCCTCCTCCTCCTCCCCCCTAAATACATCCCATCCCCCTCTATTCTGCTTCTCTACAGCCCCCC
Source organism: Teleogryllus oceanicus (assembly GCA_964035755.1). NCBI lineage: Eukaryota > Metazoa > Arthropoda > Insecta > Orthoptera > Gryllidae > Teleogryllus > Teleogryllus oceanicus. The sequence goes on from CAXIVR010000003.1 coordinate 84,856,039, forward strand.
CGCTGTACTCTATCCTACGGCATCGACCCCCTTTCACCCCGCCATCGTCCGCCCCTCCGTTCCTTCCGCCTCGCCCCGCTCCTCTCCGCCCACCCCCAGTCCGCCCCGCCCCGCCTCGACGGCGCTCAAAGGGCCTCGCAAAAGAAGCCGCGATAGCCCAGGGAAACCGCGCCCTTCATGCTGCCAGAAAAAAAGTCGCAAAGAATGCGACGCAGGAGATGGCCTTCACAGCACCTGCGGGTTGGTGAAGCGGTCGGGGTCGTTTCACAAGGTCTTTGGGAAACACCCTGAATGGAGCACGCTGTAAACGCTTTGAACTGCGCTGCGAGTGTTCCGCGCAATCAGTCGCCGTGCTTCGCCAGCATCGGTGGTGCGGATCGATCAGTTAACACGATCGACTCACTCTAACACTAGGGGAAATTTCACCCATTATTGAGTGAATCCGAGTGGTACTACCGAAACATCTTATTCACCGCAAAATGGTTCAAACACGTACTAGGATATACAAATAAGTCGTTTTTTGTATTCCTACATTATGAATGTCCTTTTTCAAGAACTCCTTCAAAACGAAATATTTGCACGAATTATAACAGTTTGCCTGCGACAATCTTAGAACCCTTTCCTCAAAGCTTGAGCAACTTTAAAAATAAATTAGTTTTCTAGTTAATTATATATTAGGTTATTGTATCAATGTTAAGTTGCCACTGTTAGATTAGTAGTATTTCCTACAAAGTAAGTTGTTTAATTGTTAGTATAAATATCAGTTGTAGTAATATTGTTATTATTATCTTTATTATTATTGTTGTCATGTTATTATTACTCATGTAGTACACTGCAGTGCAGTGCAGTGCAGTGGAGTGTTATGAAGTGAAGTGGAGGGAAGGGAATGCGAGAAGAAGAAGCGAGTGTGAAAGAAATGCGTCACAGTTAAGTGTTGTGCAATGAAGTGAAGTGGAGTAAGGTTTGCGTGGTGATTTTATGTACTATTTATTATTATTTTTAATTAACTCCTTTTTTGTAACTTTTTGTTAATGAATGTAAGTTTAATGTATGTAAGGCTAAGATATTCTGCCACCAAGTTACTATACTTAATTGCAGAATTAACAATAAAATCTAATCTAATTGCTTCTTCACACATTCAGCAAATCGCAGCGAGAAACTCGTGGGGTTGTAGCGGTAAACCGAACAGCTGATCACTAGAGATCGGATTTTTATTTAATTAATATTTTTTGTTTTCTACTAACGTTCTCAAACATTTTTTCGCTAAATATGTTATATTATATTAATTTTTGTTCAATTTTATTACATATTTTTTATTAAAAAAAGTATTTTTTTAAATCAGAATTTTTTCCCTTCATTATTACTGCGTGCTGTCTTCTCCAGGTGAAGACGCGTGATGTTCTCACAGTCCCTTCAGCGTTTGCTTCATTTATCTCAGTGGCGGGAAGTGCGCGCCAGCGACTGAGATCATTTTCACCTTTAGGTGTGAAAAGTATTTCTGACGACGCGTTTCGTGACCTTTAACCTTAATTTCGGAGCAACATTGGCGATCGCCATGTTTCCCATTGGCGATCCCATTGAAGTTTGAGGTTACATTAAGAATCGTGTTGCTAAACAAAGCATCGGTACCACTCTGCGAGTGAAAGAAAATGTATGCCGAATATTATTTTCTGAATATTGCCCATTTCGATGGAAGAAGTGTCGTGAACATGTGAAGAAAATCGAAGCGAAATATATGAAAACAGACATGATCGTGAGCGAAGAAGTGGACAATGACGAAAGGCTGCAGTGACAGAGATGACTAATAGCTCCTCCTTGCTGGGGGAGGGCGACGAATCGCGTGAGCGTGGTATGCCAAAAAATCTGCAACTGAAATAGCGGTGGGGGAAGTCCAGCGAAATTCAGCTCTTCCCAAAAGGCAGGTTTCAAATTTGCACTACTATAGTTTGTAAGTGATCAATGTAAATAGAGTATAAGGAGTTTCCTCACATATTCATGGTATGTTCCTCCGAATATTCTTCGGAATGTTTGCCATGTGTTTCCTACATCCTCTGCACTTGTTCCCGCACTTATTTAACTAGAAGTTAAACTGGACATCAAAAAAGTTTTTCGCTTGCAGTGTCTCCCCTGACGGTTAAAACGGGAAGTTGTAAATACTTAAAGTATCTACACGAGCAGAAAGCTCCAAATGTTTAATACAAGGTACCAAAAACATTGTTAAAACATTGTTATGTCAAAATCTTAGCACTTTTTAAATCATTGTTTTAAAAGAGAAAATATCTTTACTCTGAAACCCAATTTCCAATTGGAAATCCGTTCTACGAGTAAGCTTATTTCAAAAATGTAATAGAACGTCAAAAAATGTCTACGAAGCATCCTCTTCGAGTTACGCAGGATTATGCGGGTTAATGTTTGTTGCGGGTTGCATATGCACCAGAATTCAAACTCGTGACAGTCTGCAAACTCGGATGTTTTTCGTCTTAAATTCCACTGATGAACGAATGAAGGGTACCTCCTATCCATCAGTTGTACACTTACAGGGTTTTGACTGTTAGTTGATGTGAAGGTTCCATATCAAAGCGCAAAATCCTTCATATTTTCTTACCGTATTATATTATACCGTAAATAAACGAGTTCTTGGGATATGCACTCTTCTTTTTTACGCCCTCTCGTGCACGTAATACGGAGCTCGACTGATTGTCTAGTGATTCCGAGCGTGCAACTAATATCTTCCACCAGAAAGGTAACGCTCCAACTAGGACAAACTCTAAGCTTTGGACATGTGTTGTAGAGTAGTGTATGTAGTGTAAGTGTGTTAAGGAGAGAGGATGGGACAAGGAAGAGGAAGGAAAGATCGCCGGTTCCGTGGCCCGTTTGTTAGGGTACTTCTCCAGCTTTCGGCTGATGATGATTGGAGAAACCACGGAAAACTACCGATTGAGCAGCCGGCTGTTAAAATTCTTCTCCAGACAGCGACTGTATTCGACCTAGCAATGTGGTGTCGAAATTCCGGCCACCGTTAAGTCTCGAACCTCAGACCCCCGATCAGAGGCACTTCAGGAGCATCAGTTGTGCTCTGAGCCACCCCGTCCGGTCCATCTTTTCACTACGTGTCCCTTGAAGATCCACTCCGTTTGGATCGAAGTATAGGTCCCAGTGAGCGCGCGCGGCGCGGCCCGCCAGAGTTGGCCAGCAGAGAAGTCAGTCGCCCGCCGGAGGCGTCTGAAGGGTGGCAACAGCGCCGGCGACCGAGGCCGTGACTGCAGTGTGGTCTCTGCTGGCTTCGCTCTGCCCAATTGCCACTCGCCGCGCCAACGGTTCCGCGCCCCTGCGCGCCACATCACACGGGCGGACTGCTGCACACCGCACCTCAGCGCCTGCCGCGCGGTACACTGGGCGCCTGCCGCCAGACACGGCTCGCGCCCCGCCGCGCCCCGCCCGGCCCGGCCCTGCCCCGCCCCGCCACGCCCCGCCACGCCCCGCCACGCCCCGCCACGCCCCGCCACGCCCCGCCACGCCCCGCCACGCCCCGCCACGCCCCGCCACGCCCCGCCACGCCCCGCCACACCACGACCCGCCACGCCCCGCCACGCCCCCGCCACGCCCCGTCCACGCCCCGCCACGCCCCGCCACGCCCCGCCACGCCCCGCCACGCCCCGCCACGCCCCGCCACGCCCTGTCCTGCCCGCACCGCTCTGCCCCGCCCCGCCCGCCCGCCCCGCCCGCCCCGCCCACCCCACCCCAAGCCAAGGATGTTCACGATTCACCCTCTATCACCGGTCAGCGCAATACTAAAGATTCTCATCTGAGTTTTAAAAAATGTATTTATAAATATACCTAAATTTATACATGCTTGCTCATAGGATTAGGTATTAATAAAGGTAAAAATGCAATTGTTTCATACGATATGCCATTTTTCCTTACAAAAAGGGTATAATTCGAAATATCGTAACTCGCGCTCTGTTAAACAATTTTTTGATGATTATCTTTTAAGATTGCTATTTAGATGGTATATTAGTGCCTGAACATACATTTGAAGATTGATAATGGATTTGTGTGTACTTTACAAGGATTTCAATTCAAACGTTTGAAAGTGACTGGCCACATTTCAATTAACATAGCCAGTTATTATTGCTAATATGTATTCTCTATAACAATTTAAGATTTAAGCACAAGAATTGACTTTCTGCTATTACATAAAAAAGAATCATGAAGTTATCTTCAAAATTAGAAGATATATGATGTATCAAGTCGGGCCAACCGATAGGGAAAGTGACTTTAAGGAAATGAAAGATTAAGATTCATGAGCTCTACAAAGTCGTATGATATGTTACACCTTCGACTTTGGTTTAATTGTCTTCTTTCACCCTCGGCCTTTCAAGTATCTCATACTGCTTTTACTTTCAGGTGTCGTCCGCTATTTTCATGTGTCACATACGCACTCTTCCAACATATTTGAACAATGTTTGATGCACATCCTTCCGAAGTTTTGGGATACGCGGGCAATCGAAAAATTGCAAAGAAATAAAAAACTAATAAATTTAGGAACAAACAGTTTCAAGCTTTCAAAAGTACACATCTCAATGCACAAGAAACCATGAGAAAACGAAAATCCCAATTTTTCACTAAAAAACGTTGATAATTTTGAGGTAAATGAATACCTTAAGGCACCAGCCCGTTCTATGAGACTTGCTTCAACGGCAAGGAAAATATCTACAAGAGGGGCTTCGAACATACAAGACGCGAGGAGCATACTTAACGCTATAGAAGAAAGTATGAAGATTCCTGAAATAAATTTACGTTCAATGCTAAGAAACTACACTCAATTTCGTAAAGTAATATAAAAAATGTAGATAAAAATATGAATTCTATACGTACTTTCCTAATTATATGTTCTATACTTTTACATAATCTGCCTAGTACACAATCTTCTTAGTAAATCATCTCTGAACGTATCGTACATTTTAGTAGGTAAAAATATTGCGATTTAACTATACATAATTACTAGATCCCTTACAAGTTATATTTAATTGCAAGGACAGATAAACGTGGTTTCTTGTTCTTGCTACAGCAAGAAATAGATATGATTTTAATGCATCATCAGACAGACGTTTCGTGGGTATTTTTTTATGTAAGTTCATAATGGAATAAAACTACTGACAAATATGTATGTAGGACCAACAATAAGAAACGGCGACGAATAAATGACTATGCAAAATACTTCATTTGTAACTATCACTACTAGCACCAACAGGAGAACTTACCATGAAAGCGCGTCCTTTTCCTTTTTATCTTTTCTTCCCTTCGCCGGTCTTGCAAGCATGTTCACAACCTCTCCCGACCGCTCGCCCTGAGACGGAGCTTTTGGCAGCGTTGGCTCTGGAGGTCTTATGGGAATTTGTTTCCTCCACGCGCTGCTTCAAATAACTAGCATTTCCACTCCGAAATGAATGGCTAAAAAGTAATACTGTTCAATAATGGTGCAAAATGAATGATACTTTTGTGATGTATTGAAGGAATTTAATAATTAACACGAGGTTCCTATATACTTTTACAAACGAACTTATTAATTACGATCATTAAACGTAATATAAAGGAAAATTTTATTCCTAATTATTCCCAGGACTATTGTTTTGAATATTCCCAAGAATGAAATAACCTTGTTACATAATATATTCACGACGTGGGAGTCATATATAACGATCGCAATGTAATTTCGACACCCTTTGTCATTCCACAAATATAATACTGTGTGAGACGAAAGTATTGAGACAAAAATATTTCAATTCTAACCCACAATTTAAAAATATTAATTACATTTATTATAATAGTATATAATGTGTATGATAATTTTATTATGATAATATAATATGCATTATAATAATTTTATTATAATAATGTAATATGTATTTCTTTTATCGTCTCCTATATTATTTCACTAGTATACATATCTTTTGCAACTCTCAGACGCAATCAATATTTATAAATGAAGTCTATAAAAAAAGAGACTTTCACGTACATGCGAAGAATTGCACGTTGACTTTAAAAATATGAAGGATTTGTTGAAAAAACGCATAAAATGCAACTCGCAACACTCTGCCACATTTTTAAACTATTTCGTTAAATAACTCCTAAAAAAGCGTTTTAGGGCCTAAATAACTAAAATTCTGAGGCCAAAGGCCTCAAAGAAACGGCGGAGGATAAGAGGGTCTTGAAGAAAACGGTATATTACAGGCTTAATATAGAAATGGAAAAATAGGGAAAGAAGGTGGGATTTAGCTTGAGACAGTTTTCGGCCGGTACGCTAGTACACATATATTTCGGAGCCCTATATCCTGTCGGCGAATCAAAACGGGGGCCTTACAATCCTGCTGGAAACGTCTCAGCATCTCTCCCAATCTTCGCCATGGACACACTCGTCAATATTAAACTGTAAATTATAGTCAAATAAATAAACAATTAAATACGAAAGAAGATTAAATTATTTGTATGAAAAATAATGGCCCGATTTTGTCTTGTATTTGACATTCGTTGTTGGCGGTTAAGGGGGGAGGTACACCTTTAAATTTCAAAAAATTGCATTTTTGAATTTATTTTTTTCTGTGTAAAATATAGCTTCCTCTTTAATTTCGTGAAAGAATTTTTGAATTATCTCAATCCGTTCTCGAGATATGTTCATAAATATCGAAGCATGTCACACCTCTGGTCCCTTTAAATTGAGATCTGCCACGCCCATTCCAATACGTTTCTTTTCTTGATAAACTTTTCTCGTATTTAAGTTTCGCGCTGTTGTTTCGAATTGAAATTCCGCGCACAAGTAGTTTGCAGTGTACCAATCTATGTATTTTTTGTGAAGTCATGGAATATGTAGTTGTTTTGTTTTGTTTATCATTTCAAATGCTGGTGAGTGAATTGAGTGGATAGTTTCTGTTTGTTGTTTTTTGTGCATAGATATTTTGTGATTACTACTGCATAGTTGAAATGGCTAAGCGCAAAGTTACATACAAATCTAAGAAGTCTTCATTTCGTGGTAATAGGTATACGAAGAAAATTAAAGTTTCTAACAGTACACCTGAAAGTGCTTCATCAAAAAAATTAATAAGTGATACTGATTTCAGTTCTGTCACTGATGATATTAACATTATATTTAATGTAAATATTTTATTTAGAGATATAGAAAAGTGTCTTCGTTGTGTGTGTGGATCATCTGTGAGTATAAGTGTCAATAAATTGGTAGGTTTAGGTTGTAATGTGCAAGTGTTGTGCAGTGAACTTTAAACCTCATTTCCCGTAAGTATGATTTTTTGAAATGGTTTCCCTAATAACTCAAGAAATAATTAAGTTTCATGAATGAAATGTTGCACACAGGTGCATTTCTATTAAATAAACAACACTTACTAAAATCTTTGCACAGTCATTGTTAGAAAGTTTTTAAAAAAATATTATAATAGATTTTTTGAAAAGAAAATTGTAGTAAATGAAAATAATTAATAAAACAATATTTTCTCTTTACAGAAGTTACAAATTCTACTGTATGTTGTAGACCTGAGTCTTACCAACAAATAAATGTAAAACTTAAGTTGAAATTCAACAATTCAAGAAAGTTATTGAGGCAACTCCTTCCAACGACAAAGTGTACAATGTTAGGTTTAACATTTTTTTTCTACAAATATTTGAGGACTTTTGTAATATGCAATGGTGCATTACAATGAACAAATAATTTACACTGAACACAAAAAAACTTGTTTTAATAGAGTTTATAGATTTTAAGAAAAAAAAGTTGAATTTCACTAAAAATACAGTAGGTAAAGGTGTACCTCCCAGCAGAAAAAGCAGCACGACATTCACGTATTACAACATATTATTCCTCTTTTCACTGCATGTACAGTCTGTGAAACTGTCTTGTCAAGGCACAATTTTCGAGCGTACATTTGCGGTATTCTAATAACAAAGCGCACGTTTTGAAAGGTCATATATTTCAGTCGCTGTTCGTTGACCTCTGACCGAAAAAGTCCAAAACGAACATGTTGTCCGGGAACGTTGAAAGGTCGCACATTGAGCGATACCTTGCTATAACAAAACAATACATTAAAAAACTCAAAAGCGAAACAACATTTCACGTCTAAAAGAAGCCATCTCCTGGAGTGACTCATCATGCATACCTCCCAACAGTCCTGTCCTTCAGAGCTAACTGACCCACAGCGTGGGTTACGATGTGCGATTACATGCCTGGACAGACATTTATATTCTGTGGAATCGTCGATCCAGAAGGAAAGTTGGCACACGAAGAGATATTGAACTAGACACAATTTTGGTCAATATTAATAATATATTTAAAAGTGGCGTGACCGGCCGCACACAGCCGTTGAGTGACGTCAGCGAAGCGTTACCGCCCCTGGCGAGAGAGGGAGGCAACCGGTGCGAGCCGGCCGGGTCCGTCTGCGCGCGGCCGTCACGCCCGAGCAGGCGGGTAGAGACTCCAACACCGCCCCTACTCCGCAGCTAGTCGGCGAGCCAATAGCCCTGGCGGGATATAAGAGGGCTCCGACTCGTCGCCAGGAGAGACAGCGAGTAGCAGTGTAAGCGAGTGTATCCAGGCTAGTGTATTAGTGATAGAAGTGTCGAGAACTACTACGACGACGACGACTTGTGCTACGGACTTGGAACTCTCCTGCGGATATTCGACTACTTGGCTGATTTCTTTTTGTTTTCTGGAATAAAAACCATTTTAAGAATCCTTGTCTTTTATTGGATACTACAAAAAGAATAATTTAATGTAACATTTCTATATTTAGTTTAACATTTGCACTAACCTTCAAAATCATGGAATGAGTAAAATAAATGTTTTCCCAATGAAACCATTCGGATGACAGCTACATAGGCGTCTTCTAGTTCTATTTACATTTTTCTCCTTTCTCGCGTCTCTTTAGTTACGTTCTCTTCATCTTGCCTCATCTCTCTTCTACTTTCGTTCTTCTCTCCCCTGAGCGTATCGTCTTTCGATCTGTTTTGAATGACAGGCGTAGGATGTGAGGGAGTAATGGGTGAATGGTGGAGGAGCAACGGTGGAATGAACGGCAAGAACGCAAAAGTCATAGGCTATGAAAACCTTCTGCAAACTCCGTTTCTCTACCAATAATTGTACTTAGACGACGATCGAAACACGATCTCAGCAGCGGACGGAAAGCAGTTTGACCTCTACAACACTGTTTGTCTTCAGGATGAAAGGTACTCAGTTGTTGGCACATAGGCGCCAAAATTAATTCAAATTGGGCGCCGTACTTGGAATTCAATCATTAGTAACAATTTCTTGGTGATAATTAACAGCAAAGGGCAATACATGTCCAACGACCCGCGTTGAACTTATATATTTTTTTCTAAAAACCGCGGGGGGGGGGCTTCCAGAGAGAAAGGCAATACATTTTTCGTATGAAACTATTTGGAAGGACAGAACTGCTTTAAAAATTTGACCTTCTTTCAAAGATGGCCGAGAGATCGCGCCAGCTACTGGAGAAGCCGCGGAGCCAGAACAGAACATAGTCGTCAAATTCTGAGAATCAGATGTCTTACCCAATAAGAAGCCACGAAATTCAATTGTTTGCAAATCTTCAGCAGAGCGGTTGCACAGAGGATCCTCTCGTCAGTAAAAAAGGCTAAGTAATACACATCTTGGCTGCATTAAAAATTAGATTTTTACGATTGGTAATGTGCCTAGCTCACTGCTGCATTGCAGTCTACGTGAAAACAATGCGTTGGCGCGCGATATCCGCGTAAAAACATTATCACGCACGAATTACGAGAGAAAAACCAGGAATAAACGATATTCCTTTCGACCAGACAGGTAAGGCCGTGTCCTGCGTGAGCTACAACCGGCGGTGGCGACAAGCGATAGCTTGCGCCAGCTTCAAGCGACAAGTTGCGATGCCGCGCGACAGAGCGCGTGGTGTCCTACGTAAGCGACCAGAGGCTGCGACAGCGACAGTCGAAATGTTTCAAAGGAAACTTTCAAGACTTTTGTTCAACAAATTCTCCACAGATATACACTCTGCCAGTTAGTAATAGGTTTAATTCATCGTCAACAGAATCCCGTGAAATAAGACAGACTTTGCAATTATTTCAATAGCTTTGCCGTTTGGTTAGAAGAGAAACCTAACCTCATTTACTTCTACGAGAATACTAGTATATAATACATTTTGATGTATATACTACGAAATATAATTAGTATCTGACAAATTCAATAAAAATTATATACATTAAAATAATTTAATAAATAAAATATGAACTTATCTGTAATTTTCGGTGCATTCGTCACTTCCTTTCACAAATCGCCGCTCACAATTCTCCTGTGGTAGTTATTCAATCTCTTGTCCCACAATTCTCTTGTATTTTTCACATCTTCAGTTAAACATTCCGTCATATCGCCATTTGACATCTTTGAAATGGGAAATTGAAGACAGAAATGGCACCTTTTAAATGGGAACAGAAACGGCGTCATGTAGCGACAAGATTCACTCATTTTTGAATCTCTGACGCCACCGCTTGTAGCGTTTCGTCGCTTCGCCGCGGGTGTCGCCGACGCAGGACGGGCACATAAGATACTGAGTGTTTGAAATTGTCGGTTAAGCTGCCGCTATCGCTGACGCAAGATGTAGCTCACGCAGGACACGGCCTACCACTGACAATTTTTTGAATACTCAATAATTCTTACACTAAGGTAAACTAATAGTTCTTAAATAATTGGCTTTCAGAGTTGTCCCTGGTGTCGAGGGTAAAAAAGGCGAAAGAATTCCTGTTGTCAACCCAAATCATCGTCTGATGCTCTCAAAACTGAAGCTATTTTGCAGCCTCATCATCAGTATTTCTCTAATAATTTTTGGATAATTCCTATGATAATTGTGCTTGTTGCCTGATGAGCTATATTACAATATGTATACTCATCATGGGTATATTTCGACAAAATCATTAAAAATAAGTTCCACATTTATAAAAGTAAACAATATTGAACAATCATGTGTTACTTTCCGTCCCTACGTATAAATACCAGCAAGACGTACGGGCGGAGAGTTGAAGACAAGTCTTCCTTCATCGTGTATTCCATCAATTCGAAATTCCATTCCGTTTTATTCTCTACGTCCGCACGTTAAGACGGGCGCCGGGGCAATTCTTCCCTGCCAGAGCCCGGAGCTCGTTCCCTGTCAGCGCATCCTTCCAGGCGCTGCACGTGCATTATGCACGAACAACTCCTTTAGAGCTCATCTCGCAATACTCCACCATTGTTCCCAGGGACTCTTCCTCCCCCGGTGCCATTATGCGCGGCTCGCCCGCCCGCCCCCGCCCCCCGCCCTCTTCGCACTGCAGCTCCCACCAGGTCGCCTGCCCCGCCCTCCGCGGCTGCTCCCGTCCCCAACCCACCTCTACCGACCACTGACCTCGCCTCGGCCATCCCCACCTCTACCTCGGCTTTCCCTCCTTCCATGCCGCCTCTACTGCACGATATAGCCTGCTTCGCCCGCCCCCAGTCCATTCATCCCAACGAGGGTCATTCTCGCCCGAAAGCAGGTCACTCCCACCCGCCGCCGCCGCCGCGAGGACGGGCGCGAACGCGGGGCGGCGCCCCGAACGTGAAATACGAGACAAGACGCAGATTAAAATGTTAAAATGCATGCGCTCGGCCGCGCCTGCCCCACCCGCGCCCGGGAGGCGAGCGCCGGCCTGCAGCGGCGGCGGCGGGAGTGCACCCGACGCGGGGGCCAATAAGCGAGCGGCGCCCGAGTGATGCGGCAAACGGGGTGAAACGCCCCATGCAGCGGCTGGAGGACGGCACACCGGCAGCCGGGCACCAACAACGAAAAGAGGGGGTAAAGGGGGAGGTACAAACCATAGGGAGAGAAAGAGGAATGGAGAGAAGATGAGAAGAGGGAGTGAGGAGAAGGGAGAGAGGTAGAGAAAGCGAAGGAGGAAAGGGTAGTGGGAGGAAGAGAGTAGAGCAAGGAGGAAAAGGAAGGAGTGGCGGAGGGAAGCTGAGAGGAAAGAGAGAGGGTGGAAAGGGAACGGGGAAGAGACAGCGAAGAAAGTTGGGAAACAGAGAAAGCTAGAAATGGGAGGATAGAAAAGCAAGGAGAGAGAGAGGGAGGGATAGTGAGGTGGGGAGAGAGAGGGACAGAGGGAGGGAGGAGGATGATCCTGGCAGGCTCCCAGGATCGGCGCCGATGTAAACTGTGAGGAGCATCTGGAGATACGGAAGACACCAAGCACCAATAACATGAACAAAAATAAATTTGCTCTGTTTATTTGTTTGGAACATTCTTATTAAGTAAAATAACACTTAACAGATCCATTTTTGCTTTTGATACGTTTTTGTTTATGCAATCCATGAGAACGTCAGTAAAGCAGTTAGTAAATACGACAGATTTATAAAATACAGTTCAGAGGTATTTCAGGCATGATAATTTATATTTTAATCCAAGAATGTAAACAAACAATTGTATAATTCATACAGTGTATTTAATCTTCGTCTATTGTTGTTTCATGAAATCAATCAGCTTACATCCCTTTCAGTTTCACAAAATTTCGACTGCTCAGTGTAGTTAAAGTGGGAGCACGAGTGCCAACGAGTACTAGCACTTTCCACTCAGAGGAGCACCTACCCACGACGACAGCGCTACATGTGAAGAAGATATCTGATCCCTAAAATTATTTAGTAGAAAATATTTTTATTTATATTCAAGTTCCTTACGTAACAAGAGATATTTAAAATTATTTCTATTAACTTTCTAGTCTATCACACCTTTAAAATTCTTATACGTACCACCATTCATAAAATGAAGAATGGCCATATTACCCCTTACTGATACCTCTTTCACAACTATCCCTTATGTACGTTTAACAAAAGATACATACAGGATATGCATAAAATAAGTTTTCATAAAGATACAGAAAATGTATATATTTGGCATTTTTGAGCCGATTGTCCGACTTCGCCAGCCAGCTACCGGTGTACCCCATGCCTAATATATACATTTTCTGTATCTTTATGTAACGTTATTTGCTTCATTGTATGTATATCCTGTATGTATCTTTTGTTAAACGCAAATAACTACGACTACAAGCTCAACATTAGTTTCCGTCTGCGCCCCTGCTCGTCCAGCCCAGCGCGACCCAGACCCATGTCACGCGGCAAAAAGGAGCCTACGTGAATCGGGAATTGCATTTTACTGAAGTGCCATTTTGTGCTGTAGCGCCATCTGATGTATAGTTACATCAACGAGAACAGCATAAAAACCTCCCCCATGACATTGAAATGTGCTAATACCTATTTGTATATCAATAGATTACTAAAACTATTTCCATGCCATGACCGAAAGTTCAAAAGAAGATGGAGAAATCCATCGTTCGGTCTTTATGAAGAAGTGAGATTCGTTCACAGTTTGTATCTCATTGCTTATGGTGTTGCTTCACCCTTTACGAGAAATCTTCTCTATGAAACCACAGAAACGTCCGATTAGAGTGGCCGCCGTTAAGAATTTTCATTTGAAAAGCAGCAAACAGAAGAATAGTTTTTACGAATGATACTAACGCGAGGTGCACTACGACCGTTGCTAGGAAACAACCCCAGCCCGTTCCGAGGAAGTAAAATCCAAATTTAAAAATATTCAAATTTATATCTGATTATGTTAATTAACTTGCGTATTTACGTAACTTGCTGTAAACAGTGCTAAATATAGTTAAATCAGACTAAGGTCATTTTCAATCAGCCAGCGGGTAGCACGGATTTATGACGCAACTATGCGGAGGGGTGCGATGGAGTGACGTGTCCCTTGATAAAAGCGGGCGGAAACGACAAAATAACACGCATCCAATCGTTTACCGCAAAAGTGTTTGTTCCCCGGTTCAAGAACTATGCTACGTTGCAGCGCCAGCACGACAGTTGGCCCCCTAGGCACGAAATACTCTTGAATTGAATTAAATTGAATTGAATTGAATTGGATGTGCCTTATTTCACGTGGCGAGACTCAGGCCATGAGGCCTGCTCTTCCATCTGACCACGCAAATTTCGCTATGCTTCTTTCACCAACCATGGGAGAAAGAAGATATTACTTGGGCGACGAAACAGGCGATTTGAATTTAGCTCAGAGGCATCATTTAGGCTTGAGGATCTTTTACATGCAGTAAATCTACTAATATGGGACCGCCGGCTTTACTCCCCCTCCGAAGGAAGGCGTACGAAGGATTTTTTCGCCCTTAAAAATCCACGGCTTCGATCGGGTTCGAACCCGCAAACTTGGGTTTAACAGTCCGATACGCTTACCGACCAACGCCGCCACAATGTCAGTTGTTGCATGAATAAGTGTAGAATAATTTGATAGCCTCAAAATTGACCATTAGGCAGGGACGAATTAGAATTGCGGGTATAAATGTAGAAAGACTTTCTGTGTTGTTTGCCCTTGGGAGTAAGAGTTCGAAAATTCTCTAAAGTAACAATTGTAGTGGAGTTACATTTGAATTTTGCTGTGGATGCGAAGCCAGCCGCTGATAGCGCCCTGAGAGGATAGGCAACAGTAGGTGATATGAATTTCTTTGCAGCTTCAAGACCGCCACAATCTCTTAATCGTCTCCTATATTATTTCAGTGGTATACATGCCTTTTGTGGCGCTCACATGCAACCAATCTATATAATAGTCACGTGACGAATTGCACTTTGACTTTAAAAATATAGAGGATTTTTGGAAAAACTCATCTGAATATTCATTTTAAATGCAACCCCAACACTATATAGCATTTTTTGAATTTATATCTTTAAATCGCTTCTAAAGGAACCGTTCTAGGGCCTTAAAAACTAAAATTTTCAGGCCAAAGGCTTCAAACAAACGTTACACCGTAATCTACAAGATGAAATCTTCTTGAAAATTCTATTACATTTTTGCTGCTTCATACATTTCAATTCTACTCCACCTGTTCAGAGCCTGTAAAATCTGCAACTGTATGTGAAATTGAACTAATTAGTTGTTATTTTATGTCGTTGAATAATACGTGTGTACATTTTTGCTGGGTAATAAAGTTAAATGAGAATATTTTTATTGAAATGGGTGTATTATATTGTTATTGGCACATTCCCTATATCCCTATGAGAATTTTAAAATATGTTCTCACGTCCAAACCTTCCCGACTCTAAGAAAAGTTTACTGTAATATTCTCTGAATCATCAATTCTCAAAGTCTCAATTTTTTTCGCACGTCTTGGTACATTTCTAAGTTTTATGGCCGTCCTAGCAAGTCCACGCTAAAATCTGTGCAGTTATGGGGAGTCGAATTAAAATGTTTGCAGTAGAAAGTGTTAACTTCTGTGACCAACATGTGTTTCACGGACGTAGCAAAACCGTCGAGTGTTATGTCTTGTGAAACACATATGAATCACAGGACAGTGAACGTTTTAATTACAAGGTGACATTTAGAACAAGTGACGGAGAATAAGAGGATCTTGAAATAAAAGTTATCACACGCTAAATAAGTAAATGGAAAAATAAGGAAAAGGATGGAGTTATAACACGTGAGAGCTCTCGCGCGGGTACGCTAGGCAGCTAAGAAATTTAGCTGAGAGCTACGAATTTCTGTGGCACGTTTGTTGTACGATGCAACCCGCTTGTCAGGTATGTATTTCAGGTTTCCCCTGCAATTGTCATGTCACAATATTAAATCCACAAAGGGGGAGGGCAGAGGTGACTAAGAGTGTGTGCCCACAGAGTTTCGGTCTGAAGGGTCGTGGGTTCGAATCCCACCTTGGGCATGGTTGCTTCACCATTGTCCCTTGGGTATGTCTTGTCGCCGAGGGCCTCACGTTCTGCTGACCCCATAGAAGAGAAGCCCGCAAAGTGAGTTGGTGTCTAGGTATGATCGAATATACATCCTCGGAACGTAAACGGCAACCAACTGTCGTCTGGAAAAAGACTACAAAAAACGACTGGTGTCGCCTGGTGTTGATCGGAGGAACCACGTAAAACTACCGATCAGAGCAGCCGGCCGCTAGAATTTTCCTCCAGACACCGACTGAATTCGACCTAGCTGAAAAGCTAGTGTCGAAAATGCTGCCGCCCGCCGTGGGGAGTGGGAACGTACGACCTCCCGGTCAGAGGCGCTGCAGTGACATCAGTTGATGCACTGAGCTACTGTTCCCGGTTTGCAAGTAGGATATCCCTGGCTTAGACAATACCTGGTTGAAGGATCCTTCGCATGGCACGTGACGCGGTCAGCGAACTCGTCTGCTCGCCCCTGGCGCCTCTCGCTCCTCCGGGAGAGATCATTTCTCAGAGGCGCCGGAGCGGATGGAGGTGTGACGTTCATCGCTAAGAGCGGAGGGAAAATTCCCGGGCGCTTTCACGTCGGCGACACAGATGCACGCGACGAGCGGTGGCAGTCGCTCCAACCGATCTTCGGCATTGCAGTAAGGGAGAACATTTTTCACGGCGAGTGCTTTCAATGGGAAGTATTTGCAATGACATCTATACGAAAAGATTATCGACGGGATGGAAGTTCCCAGTTGATTTTGGCATCCTGATGAATGATCGGTGCCAACCAAACAATTATTATTATTATTATTATTATTATTATTATTATTATTACTATTTCAAAATTTCACGCTCTTCCGGAGTTTTCAAGTATAACTGAGGGACAGAACGTCAACACATATGGTGAGACAGATGAGAGAAGTTCTTGCTCCAGTGGACTCAGGTTCCGCTTCAATGATTTAGGGAGAGAACCTTGCGCACAATGTTGGTGGTTGCCAGCAACACGGCCTTCTGCATGGTTCTGATGTGCCACTCATTTAGGTGAAGTTTTTCTTTCACAATCCTCCAATCTTCAGCCACAAGCCCATTAGTTGAAATAACTACGGGTACAATATCTACCTCTATTAGTTTGTACAAGTTTTTCAGTTCAATTGAAGTGCTGATATTTTCTTTTCTTTTCTCAATATTGTCGCAGATTATGATGGGTATTATTATTTTATTATTTTTTTTTTCTCCTATTTAAATGCAATTAAAGGCTTTTACTTACCAAGACTTCGTATTGAGTATATATTATTCAGAGATACACGAAACGAGTTTTATATTGTATTGTCCTAATGTGAATTTGAAGTGAGTCAGAAATAAATTTGTTTACCATTGATTGCTTTAAAGTTTTATGGCTCTGGAAAGCTCTTGAACTGTTTATTAACCATACAGATTATAAGGATGCAGGGTTAAATCTATATGGATTGGAGTCAATATTTCTACTGTCGGTTTGATTCTTTCAGAACGACTCGCCAACGAAGAAGTTGGATTTTAGAGTATAAATCCGATAACGTGCTGAACAGGTTTCACATGTTAAGGCAATGTTATATTTATCCAATGCATTCAAATGTGCTTTCTTTTCAAGCTATCTGACCTCCTTTTTTCTATGTACATCCTGTAACATTCAACTAAATGTAGTAAACACATCGGGATGTGTGGCAGCCATGTAAGCACAAAATGCTTTCCATAAAGTTTGAATCGTCAAAACAGAACCACCATTACAGACCTCATAAAACAAGCACCTACAGTACCCTTATGTGTATTTATTGCCCTCTTTTCCATGTATATTGCTAGTCATCTCATCTTATGCAATTCCTCGACAGACTTAAAAAGAAAATGAAAAGGAGAAGAAAACTATTTTATGACAACCTAGTTTGTCCAGGTTTGACGAGTCTTGTCGTGAAACATAGCGCCAACATCAACAATACAATTCTAACAATTTATGTCATCCAATGAATGTAGAATCTTTACTCTACGGATGGGTCAGAAGATAAGAATCGAACATGGCTCTTGATGGGTCGCCGTACACGGGAAGAGAAATGCAAGGGTGCGGGGATGCAAGGTTGGAAAGATAAATGTAACCTTTCGAGGGCGAATAACATCGGTTGGCATAGACTTGTGACGGCATTGTGAACGGGACCACACACCAAAACGCCCGGGTGTGACTTATTTCCCGAGCCCAGAACCAAAGAGACCCTAAATCAACTGTTAAGTTCATTTGAGAACTAATTACTGACAGTAGCGAAGAGAATATTCAGCTCCCAACATACGTAAATATCAAAGCATAATATGCTAGAAACTGTTTGCAAAAGCTTGGTCGTTTAAAGAAAGTATAATAAGAAAAACGAGAAGATAACAAATCAAGAGCAAGAATAGGGCCTCGAGTTTTAGAAGACATGATTTTGTGGGAGTATTTCTCTGTAGTGGCATTTTAGGTGGAGAGTGGTGGCAAAATAGTAATTGAGATCTTCCGGTTAATGTGGTGGAACATGTTAGCTGAGAAAGGAAACACAATGAAGATTTTCAGTACGACACACTACGTCTTTCATGTACGAATTGCTTCGGGACAAATTTTAAGCGAGTATTAATTCGTATTATCTTTAATAATTATCTTCAAGGTATGTATTTAATTTTTGATGGTATTTTCCCAGAACATGACTCGATGCAATGGGAAAGTCACACTAGTGTAAATGTCAGGGGCTCAAATATAAACATTTATTTTGAAAATCTTTTCAATGTTTAGTTCCTTCACAGGCTCAAAAAAAAAAAAAAATGAATGTCATATTTACTTCAATCAAAGTATTGTTAGTTTAAATACTTAACATTCATCTCTTCGACCATTTAATAATATACGTATTCTGCTGTATATTTAATTGACGAATGATATGTTTACTCACCCCGTGGATTCAGTTCCTAATCGCCTGTCGACCAAACATATTTCTAGAATCGGAATCTACGCGAAAATCTCTTTGCAATTAACGCTTCTTTTGAACCGTGGTAGGCAAGTGAATGATTTCGCAGTTAACTGTACGTAACCTACACATTGTTGTACTCGAATTTCTAATTCAGACATTCAGAGAATAGCGAATTCGACTACCCTACACTTATTGCCAGAAAAATCAACACAGTACAATTCTATACAACATTTTTAGAGTGGAGAAAGAAAAATATGATGAATTATTTTAGCAAGAACGTTTTTTGGCTTACTTTTCAAACCTATCGCGACAGTATTTCACCATAAATTTTGTCAGAAAATAAATATACACGTAAATGCTATTAATGCTTAATGGCTATTATTCACTCGCAGATATTACGACACTCACTCTCACGTCGCTCGTATCTTAACTTCAACTCGTGCATTATAGCCACCAATACGCTCTCATTTAAGAATATACTATTCTACACTCTTTAAATTTGCCACTGGCGGAACGTATTCTGTGGCGTGTGCGCAGGGGAGTAGGTGAAGTGGTCTCTCGTTGGAGCGCGTGGAGGCACACGTGCAGGAGCAGAGAGGGAATCGCTGTTTGCGGTGTCTCCCTGGGAGGACCCGGAAGGAACGGGCACCGCGCGTCGGTCCCTCAGGGAGCAGATTGATACGCGTCGATTGGACGCTGGGGCTGGGGAGGCGTTCAGGACAACAGCGGCGGGAGGGGGGGGGGGGGGGGGAACACAGAGCGACGAATGGAACGGGGTTTGGTAGTGCACGAAGCGGGGGCCGAGACACGAGGTGAGGAGGGTGAGGTAGAAAAGGGCGAGTGCTAGCGGGGCCGAGATCGACAAGATGAAGACGGTGACAACTAAAGGGACGACGGAGGAGGGTTGGGGACAGTGGAAGAGAGTCGACAGAGAGGACGATTCTAGGAGAACGGCGGTGACGGCGGCGGGGACGGCGGCGGGGACGGCGGCGGGGACGGCGGCGGGGACGGCGGCGGGGACGGCAGCGGGACGGCGGCGGGGACGGCGCGGGACGGCGCGAGGACGGCGAGGACGGCGGCGGGGACGCGCGGGACGGCGGCGGGGACGGCGGCAGGGGCGGCGCGGAGACGGCGCGGAGACGGCGGCGTGACGGCGGCGGTGACGGCGGCGTGACGGCAGCGGGACGGCGGCGGGACGGCGGCGGGGACGCGGCGGGGACGGCGGCGGGACGGCGGCAGGGACGGCGCAGGGACGGCGGCGGGGACGGCGGCGGGGACGGCAGGCGGGACGGCGGCGGGGACGGCGGCGGGACGGCGGCGGGACGGCGGCGGGGACGGCGGCAGGGACGGCGACGGGGACGGCGGCGGGACGGCGGCGGGGACGGCGGCGGGACGAGGGCGGGGGGATGCGTCAGCGGGGGGGGTCCCGAAGACGAGAATGGCGGCGGAAAAGGAAAAGGGGGGCCCAGAGATTGTCGTGGAGATCGAGTTGGTGACGCAGGGATGAAGCAGGTGAGGCGAGGAAGGGTTATTGGAGTGGGGATTGTTGGCATCGAGGGAAGGGGTGGGGAGGGCGGGGTAAACAAGGGAACGGGAAGAGCGGAGTCGAGGCGGGCCGGAAAGGGATGGCGGGGCGGCGTGGACAGGTTCGGCGAGTATGCGGAGTGGTAGTTAGCGCACGGCGGAGCGGGGAGGAGAAGGTTGGGGTAGGGCGGGGCAGGGCGGGGCGGGGCAGAGCAAGTCGGAGCGGTGGTCTGAGCGGGGAGGGCGCGGCGCGGGCGGGGGGACGTTGGCGCAGCAAACGAGGCGGCGGCGCATCAGGGGCGCGCGATGCTCCGCGAGGGGGCGTGGCCGCTGGGAAGGAAAGACGAGACGCCGAGGGAACGCTGCAACTAACGAGCCGAAGAAAACACGTTTCACGAACGAATCCGCTCTTCTAAATACGCTTCCAGTAAAAATGGCGTGTTGGGATATTACCCTGCTCGCACGATGCTTTAACGATGAGCTTTTAAAGGAATGTGATACTTCTTCAATACATTTTT
Organism: Teleogryllus oceanicus; assembly: GCA_964035755.1. Taxonomy (NCBI): domain Eukaryota; kingdom Metazoa; phylum Arthropoda; class Insecta; order Orthoptera; family Gryllidae; genus Teleogryllus; species Teleogryllus oceanicus. Next base: position 84,876,819 of record CAXIVR010000003.1, read on the forward strand.
AGCTGGATTTTACGTGTATGACTAAAGTTTACACTTCCGTTTATTTAATGCATTTTATTGAAACCCCGTAAGAATGTACGGTATAAAAAATTTAAGTTCTTTACCAACTTTCGAATGTACAATTAACTGCAACAAAACTCCTTACAAGAGTATCTACACTCGTAAATATTTGTGATATTTCTCATCTCTTCTCTATGACTATTTTTTAATCTCTTTGCAAGCGATATTGTCACTTTCTCAACAGTGGACGCTGGTTCATTCATATTGGTAATTAGTCAAACCAGTAAAAGATACTAATACTGGAATGAAGAGAATCATGAACTAGCAATCAACGCTCAGTCCTGTAAGAATATCAAAACATTATATAATATGCAAAATTAACATGACCGCATACTCCTACGAGTCAATGAATTGACAAAATGAAATATTTACTTGTTTAAATGAACTGCTGTTTTAAGCAATGGCACCAGCTTTGTGCAATTTGACACAACTAAATGTGATGGAGAAACGGTAGTCTAAAATAAATTCCATAGGTCTGGGTTCTGAAATAGACCAGCTAGGATTGAATCTTCATTAATTTCGCGTGTAATTTTCCTCAGTCTGAGAGGACGCTGGAACTCTCTACAACCTTTTGCAATTCAATTAAAAATGAGGCGCTGCCTCACATTTTTCACCAGCCGCTTCCTGTAAATCATTGAAATGTATTTATCGCATTTGCTCTTCAACCCTCCGGGTCTATTTAACAGTAATTTAAATATACCGTACTAATATTTTACTGATTGCGACTTCAAACAATACACACATATATTTCACTTTATGTTCAATCAAGGAAAAAACTTCTAAAACCCATACTGAATTTAAAGCAAGTTACCTGATTTGATCTGAATAACTGTTTGATATTCACGCATTAGTAAACGAACAGTAATTAACAGAATGAAAAGCACGTATTTTAGGAAAACATAGTAAAATTTACAAATTATAACAATTTAAGTCCATTAGGAACAATGAATAATATAGTGATCATTTTAAAACAAAAATCACTAAACATGTTTAAGCTTACTTTCTTTCTTTCTTTCTTTCTCTCTCTCTTCTTCCTTTCTCTCTCTCTTTCTTCCTTTCTCTCTCTCTCTTTCTTCCTTTCTCTCTCTCTTTCTTCCTTTCTCTCTCTCTTTCTTCCTTTCTCTCTCTCTTTCTTCCTTTCTCTCTCTCTTTCTTCCTTTTCTCTCTCTCTTTCTTCCTTTCTCTCTCTCTTTCTTCCTTTCTCTCTCTCTCTTTCTTTCTCTTTCTCTCTCTCTTTCTTCTCTCTTTCTTCCTTTCATTCTCTCTTTCTTCCTTTCTCTCTCTTTCTTCCTTTCTCTCTCTCTTTCTTCCTTTCAATCTCTCTCTTTCTTCCTTTCAATCTCTCTCTTTCTTCCTTTCAATCTCTCTCTTTCTTCCTTTCAATCCTCTCTCTTTCTTCCTTTCTCCTTCTCTCTCTTTCTTCCTTTCAATCTCTCTCTCTTTCTTCCTTTCAATCTCTCTCTTTCTTCCTTTCAATCTCTCTCTTTCTTCCTTTCAATCTCTCTCTTTCTCTCCCTTTCTTACCACTAATTGTAGGTTGTATTTGTGATGTTAGAATGCTGAAGAGAAATGAGTGACCGGTAAAAATGTCGATCACTAATTTCTGTTCGTTAATGAATGACACCGGCATGCCAATCAATAATAAATTCTGGTCGATCCCCAGACAAGAACAAAGTGTTAAATATGCACATACTCTAATAATAGTTATACAGGATGTTCGGAGAAGAAACGTCGAAACGTCGAAAATTAGCTTTTAAGACAATTTTAAGCATATTTTTCTAAAAACTACGTGATTTCGAATGGCCGAGGCGCAATAAGCACTCAAAAGTTGGTTTGAAAATTTGCTTTCTAGGCAAACATTTTCATTGTAGAAGCATATAAGCACTCTACAAACATGTAAATTGTTTATTATTAACAAAATAAACGAGTATATTTGATCCGAAAGAAAAATTAACTGAGAAAAAAGCAGTCCAACTGTGTAAATTGGGCGCTCTTATAATTCTGAGTTAATTTTTCTTTCTCACCAGATATATTCATTTATTTTGTTACAATACACAATTTACAGATTTGTGGAGTGTTTGCCTGCATCAACAAAGGTTTTTGCCTAGAAAGCATATTTTCAAACCAGCTTTTGAGTGCTTATTGCGGCTTAGACATTGGGAATATCCAGGTAGTTTATTACACAAAATATGCTTGAAATTGTCTTAACAGTTTATATTCAAAGTTTCCACGTTTCGTTCCCGGTCAGCCTGTATATGCATTTCCTGCAAAGGTATCTTAGCGTTTTTTCATGCTTTCTTTGAACATTTTATTTCTAAGCCATTGGTTCCACCTTATCAATCAGGGCCAGAGTCGTGCACTTTTTTCCGCGCGGCTGCACACAGAAGAAGGGAGAGTCCGTCCGTCCGTCCGTCCGTCCGTCCGTCCGTCCGTCCGTCCGCCCCTACCCTACACCCTCCACGTCATCCTGAGCGCTTAATTTCGGCTATCCGTGTGTCCATCAAATCGAACAATGTCATCAGATACAATGCTATAGAAGCTTTGAATCCTTTTTTATATGGTCAGAACACTCTCCGCTCTTCTTTATGCTCCAACGCATTTGCACCGCAGCAAATTTTAGTTGAATCAGAATGGAAACATACTCCGGGGTTGTGAATGCGTTCAGTTTAATTGATTGATGATTGACAGCGATTCCGAGCGCATCAACAACAGAGGTCGTTAGTCTCCGTAAGTGTAGTGCATGTTTTTCATCGGTAGGTGCTGCGATCTTCCCTCACTGAGTGGCGGGATCCGGCGCCGACCTACCGTCGACTAGCGGAGTTTTCCCCAACCAGGTATCTCCTGCTACCGGGGAACCGTCCATGCCGGAACAAGTTGTAAGTCCCAGACCGGTCTCCCGGCATGTATGATAGTGTAGTGCCTGCTAGTATGTGTGTAAGGGGTGAGGATAGAACAAGGAAGAGGAAGGTAAGATCGCGTTCTGGACGTCCTTAAGTACCCCCAATTACGATGAATTTTCAAAATTCTGTGATCCCTACACTAAATCATATACTAAATGAACTTTGAATTAAAAAGAAGCTCTCATGTAATAAAATCTATTTTCAAGAATAAAAAAGCAATAAATGTTGGGCTCTTATATGATGACCTTCGTCAAGGAATAATACTTCCTGCTGCAACAACATGGAAACGATAATTTGAATAACTATATTTCCCAATGAATTCTAGAAGACGTGCACAGATAATGAAGTTACATTTATGTCCAGAAGCAAAACAAGGGGCCATCTCAGCATTTGCCAATCGATCAGGGAAACTGAACGAAAAACCTGATCGAGATGGGGGTCATTGACCCAGAAGCTGCAATACAATACTTGTTACATATTGTTTAGAATTATACAGTCCAAATGGTAAATAATAAATTAAATATCACTGATAAAATTAATGTTACTTTTCTTGTGATGCTCAGTATAGTCTTTAATTGTATAGAAACAGTTATGCAGCAGAAACGATTTCACTTTGGATTTAAACTTTTCTATCGAATTTAATCGTTTAATGTCATCTGGCAAAGTGTTGTAAAATAATGTACATGTATTGTATGTGAATTTTTTGTAATGAGCTGTTGATACTGTCACCTGATACATATGATTTCTACGTCGAATGTTATAGTAATAGACTTCGGTACTTTCTGAAAATATATTGCCGCCCTTAAGCAAGTACTTTTTGACAAAAACCACTGATTCGAAAATGAACAGACAAGGTTTAATTATTTATTTATTTATTTTACGTCAAAAAACAGTTAAAAACTGCGTATGACGTGCTGTGGGGAAAAGTGAATTGTGTGCACATTTTCAAAATTCTGTGATCCCTACACTAAGTCATATACTACTTAAATTTTGAAAGGGAGAAAAAAACTCCCATGTAGTAAAATATATTTTCAAGGATAAATAAGCAATAAATTTTGAATTTTGAAAGGAAGAAAAACAAAAACTCCCATGGAATAAAATCTATTTTCAAGGATAAATAAGCAATAAATTTTGGCTCTTATTACTTCCTGCCGCGACAACATGGAAACGATAGTTTGAATAATTGTATTTCCCACTGAATTCTAAAGACGTCACAGAAAATGAAATTACATTTATGTCCAGAAGCAAAACAAGGGCCATCTCAGCATTTGCTCAATGGATCAGGGAAACTGGACGAAAACCTGATCGAGATGGGTATGGTAAAATTCTAATTACTGTTAATGTCATCTGGCAAAGTGTTGTAAAATAATGTACATGAGCAGAAACGATTTCACTTTGGATTTAAACTTTTCTATCGAATTTAATCGTTTAATGTCATCTGGCAAAGTGTTGTAAAATAATGTACATGTATTGTATGTGAATTTTTTGTAATGAGCTGTTGATACTGTCACCTGATGAATATGATTTCTACGTCGAGTGTTATAGTAATAGACTTCGGCATTTTCTGAAAATATATTCTCGCCCTTAAGCAAGTACATTTTGACAAAAACCACTGATTCGTAAAATGAACAGACAAGGTTATATTTATTTATTTATTTTATGTCAAAAATTAAAAATGCATGACGTGGGTGAAAGTGATTGGTAATTATTCGTACAATTGTTTTTTTGTAATCTAAAAGTCTAGGCGCTATAAGATGTATTTCCCCAGAATATTATGCCATATCTCAGGCGGGAATGAACATTCGCTCTTTTGTGCGGGCATTCTCTACTACGCTGCTAGTCTGTGTATGTGTCTCTCGAAAGAGCTGATGCATTTAAAAGTGAATATGTGTGTAAGTATTTGGCATTGTAGGGTCGACAGTCCGACTTTGCTGACCAGCTAACCGTGTCCCCCATGTACGGGTCTAGCGAAATTCCCATGCTTGGGGGCAAGTGCGACATGTGATGATCATTACGTATTCATCGTAACTAACAAGACCCACCTGCCTGAGCTTTACTTCGACATACAGCTACATCAATTGGGACGATTTTAAATGAATGCTACTTCATTTTTGCCTCGATTGGGAATCGAAAGCGCGGCCACACCAAGGGAAGGTAGTATGCTTTCAAGACTTACACCCCAAATCCTTCTGAGCTATCGTAGTGTTTCGGCTAGTGTAAAATCCAACTTCAATATATAGTCCACTTTCAATTAATATATACGCTGAGCGAGAAACATTCCATTTACCATATTGGATCTGGAGATACAGTGTTTGTTGTTTTATACGTAAAGTAAAATCGGTTCCGCTAGTGGCAATTGGTGTTGTTTTCACTACGTTAACAAGGGAAAAATAAAAATGCTCACATAGAATTCGGTCGCGTGTTTTTTATAAATTTTAGTCAACTTTGCAGTTCATTTAAGCGTGTGTTTCATTGTACATCTTTGTTTCAGCTTGACAAAAAGGCAAATTTTAATTTTTTTTATACATCAAGCTTTAATGTTTACTGCTTCACTCTGAAGACAATGGAGAAGTATAGCTTATTGCACAGGCTTTAACAATTACTTCTCTTTACTCTATTTTCACAAATTTTCACAAAAAATGCCAATAAATTAATTTTAGTTCTGCTGACTATAATGAACTCTATTTACAGTTTCTACTAAAATAATAATTTCGTTTTCCGGAGGTCACTTTTTCCCCTTTCTTTTTGTTGTCCTATTTTGTCTTTCTGAAGAAAGACCTTTCAACTACGAGCCACCCCAGAACTTCTAAACGGTTCACGGTATTCGAATGAAGTTTTTCGCACAACAGTCAATTATGGTGAAGAAATATGCTCTGGGCATGATGTTCGATTTTTTAATTTTAGAAAAATTTAATCATTGTGAATTTTTTAAATGGAACGGTAAAGCGTTTTTTACTTTTAATTCAAGTTATGTGGGTCGCCCATCGTTTTTTGGACTTCTTAATATAACTAAATATTCCAACAAGAAGACGATGTAGTGAAAAACGTTTCAAAAATGAAATCATCTCAAGACAATCCTCAGAACCACCGACAAAACACCGAATTAGAATAACGGTTTTATACACGCATATGTCTTAAAAAACAAAACGATATACTCCGCATGAACTCCTTACCTTCCTACTCCAAGACGTCGAGACATTGAAGCAAAATCGACGGCAAGGTTAATTTCTGGTAGACAATTGAACGACCAATCAACAAGTGTGAATGATAAATTGCTTTTTTTGCTTCATCTGTTCTGCTGACAAGTCGTATGAATTACTACATTTCGCAACGATTGTTTTTGATGCTGTACGAGCCTACCAGTCATGAAAGATTTTGCAATATGAATTTCAATCAAAGCTACACTTTTCCTCTTTTACGAATACTCTTCCTTCTGCCTTCATTATCTCTGTCCCCAACGTTCAATTTGCCTGACTCTTCATCCAACAGACACAACCCATCCGTGGAGTGCAGCTCTAGAATATTCAGAACCATAAATGAATGATTAGTCTTTCAATGGTATCGGTGCAAGTTCGGTACCGCGTCCTGACTATAGACCGTGAAACATTAAAGCGAATGAAAGTTTAATAAACGTGGCGGAGCTCTCGGAATGGATCGTCTGCGCTCACGAAAAGCTGTCGCGGCCGGATTTGCGCCCATAAACATTCTATTAAAGAAGATATCTTTATTGCAGGCCCAAGAGGGAATCGATAGCACTAGCGGCAGCGTATTACCTTCCGCACTAAAGGAGATGAAGGACACAAAATCTGAAAAAAACAACAGGCATGCTTCCTCTTCTCACTAGTGGAGAATGTAAGCTGTTAAATGGTCAAAATTATCAGGGAGTGGAAGTTACTACAGTATGATAACGTATTTCCTATTATAAACGTCTAGGGCAGGAGGATCACAGATCCTTAACTGATGTTTGACAGCTACATCTTCTCAGATAGCGAGATTTCGTGAACGTCAAAAACAGTGCAGGATGCTTACTCCCCAACAGGGGCAGCTTTTTATAATTCATATGTGTGACTACCCACCGCATTACACAGAAATAAACACAAATTCCTGGACATCACAAATCAAACAGTAAAATACCTCGGGATGAACTCGACATAAGACTCAACTGGAAAATACACATAACACTAAAACAACAACAAGCAAAAATAAAAATAGCTCAACTAAAACCCCTTTATCAACTCCAAAAGCTGTCTATCCTAACAAATGCCGTTACAATTTACAAAGCAATAGACCATAATGTTTACCATGCCCCATCTGGACCAATGTATTATTTCTAAATCAATAAACTTCAAATTTTATAAAATAATTCCTCAGATTAGCAACACATGCCCCATGGTTCATCTAAACTCCAACTTCATAAAACTGAATATATCACCGATCATGAAACATATTGCCCATCTTTCCAATAATTTTTACTCCAACCCAAATACAATAAACCACGCAGTCCACTACAACCTGGCCTCTTTAAATGACTTCCCTACTAAAATCAAGAACAGATTCCTTTTCGAAGCGTTCTTGAACATTTTTTCAATTAATTGTTCATAGTAGGGACTCTTGTAGTTTCCTACGCCGCTAGTATTGTAGTTTAGTGTTAAGTTTAGTATAAGTTGTAAGCCAACAAAAGCACATGAAATAGTAATATGTAACTGAACTGTGTAATTTCCAAACACTCAATAAATAAATTAATAAAAATTAATAGACACCTTTCAACCCCCCCTTCAAACCCCAGAATTTTTTACATTTTTAAACCATTCTGTATATGTAAAATTGTTTACCCTTAAATGTGGCTGTAGAGTATCAACAATAGGATAATCTGTAGTAAAATGTAACTTCACCCATTTTCCACTTCTCAGTTACGGACACGATGAAATATTAATACATCAAGTGTTAAGAAGAAAAAGAAGAAATTTTTCAACAGGTCCGTTAGTACTGTTACAAACCAAACCAAATAAAAAATACTTCCATTACGTTAAACTTTTCATCGGCAATTAACGCAGTCCTCGACCATCACCTGTCGCCGCACAACTTTCCGACGTCCTAAAACGTGATGCTGACACTGGTTGGGTATTAGTGGCAGTAGATAATTGTGACACAGTTATTGAAGCACGTATGCGCTACTCGCACAGGGCCCCATTAGGAAAGCGTCAGTTAACCAAGAAGCCACTCTGAGAGGCGGTCCCAAGCTGAGACATCCAGGAGCACGATACCATTCCTTACCAACATGGGGAACGATTCGTCATTGGCCCGACCCGAATATATCTCTTCAGATGATTTAATTTCAGGCGAGTTAAAATTATTGCTCTACCACTCTCAAAAAAACCTTCCACTGCGCATGCCCCAAAGTGGCCTCTCCCTCCAAAGTTCCTAATATTTCCCCGCCTGCCTGCGCTCTTTGTCACAACATAGCTCTCCCTCTGTCTTTCTCTCGTGCGTCGCGCGGAAATTCAACACTGTGAGTTTGGTGATAACAAACTGACGAGTGAGAAGGATCAGACGGAAGGCAGCTTACGTGTTTCTACAGTAGGGGTTGTCCAATCGATCAACAGAAAATTAGCCATGTCTTGGAGAGTTTCGGTCTCCAGTCCGTGTTTTACCGTGGCTAGTGAGCAGTGACAGTGTCCTTTACACAGTAGCTGCTGTTATTCACAAAAACCCAATTATTACAAATAATTCAAAGTATATCCACTGAAAAACGATAGGTCATTGATCAAATAATCATTGAACATGATCACATTCCTCTCCGTTTTCCACAGTACCATCCAGATCTAAATCCAATAGAACTTGTTTGGGGATTTATAAAAGGGCGCGAGGCAGCAGAAACTATTGGTGCATCCTTAAAAGAAAAGGAAACGTTTGGCAGAGAAGAGTTTGCACAATACGATGTATTCATTTCTTTGGACACTCCTGGGAGTGCGAGTTCCTCCTTTGACGAAGAGGGTAGTGATGACGAGTGGCGGTCAGCGCGATCGCTGCGTCTTGCAGTCGCCTCTCCTTGTCGCCTACGCCTTCCCTTATCGCCGAGAGGGGAAATCTCAGATGCCGCAGGGTGGGGGCAGCCTCCGAGACTTTAACAAAGGTACGTCCGCCATGATGGTTTTTTTGCGAGCGGTTCAGCTATAGTATGTTAGCTATTGGATGAAGACACCGTTGAGTAAAGTAGCGGTTCAAGCGGTTGCAAGTAAGTCTCCCACAATACGGCCACTAATTTTCTTCAAATATATATATATATATATATATATATATATATATATATATTGTGACGTACCGGGTAGGCCGGCTTGTTCTCAGTAAATTTATTTGTAAGGGACAGGTGTTCTTTCTCGTGAATGGGCTCGGGGTTATTAATCAAACACCACTGTTCCGTGAACAAAATAAACTGAACTATTTATTAATTCTATACAAATCACTAATGATACAATATCTATGGTGGTCTCTACCCTTTTCTTTCATATAACCCAGAATCACTGTTAGTCTCTCGATCTTATCGATCGAAAAATATTTACCGTTACTTCTTCCACTACGAGCGTCGGCGGCTTCGGGGACCCTCGGTTGCCTCGCACTCCTTCGCTGCTTGCCGGGGTCGTTTCACTTGGGACCAGCCGAGGTGAGGCGCTGCGCTTTCGAAGTACGTCTCCTTTCCAATTCTCCGATCCACTCGACGTCTTTTGATCTGTGTTACTCCAAATAGCAGCTATCACTTTGGCAATATGTCCGATCGACTATTGATTGTTATCACGCACAAATTGTCCGTCAATTAATCTTTCTGCACTCGTTCGTTCGCGATACTAGTTTGCTTTTCGATCGCGGAGCAGCCCCAGATACGTCCTTCCTCGCCGGCGGCCAGCCAGACACTGACTCCTCGCGGCCTCGTTCCCACGGTCGGCCAACCGACGACACCTCGCCGCCCGTAACCGTTTTTCGTGGCTAGCGAGCGCCCTCTTGCAACCGTTCTGCCGCGTTCTTGCTTGATGTCTCGCCGTTTCTTTGGGTGGAAACGCGGTGCGTTTCAATATATATATATATATATATATATATATATATATATATATATATATATATATATATATATATATATATATAGTGCCTGAGGTATATCAAAGCATTAACTGTCATTACTGGGAGGTCCTAGGATTCGAGTCCCAACTTTCGACACTACGCTTGATAGCTAGGTCGAATTCAGCTGCAGGAGTATTCTAGTGCCCGGCTGCCCCGACCTGCAGATGTCGGTGGTTCTCCGATAAATATCAGGCAGCGAACAGCGAGCAGCCGCTTGCCGAATCCCGAGTAGTGTGGATGAGTTGCTTGCTATTTGTCAAGTGACGAACATTCGGCGTTCGCTCTACCCACCGCGTGTCGGTCTAGACACATCAAAGGGAGCAAACATTCGCCGAACATGTCTGCTGCTCGGAATTGGGTGAGCACTAACTCGCTACTCGGCGAATGCCGAATGTGTGCAGCAGTCGTAAGAAACGGACCACGTACCATGCGCGATCTTTCCTTCCTTTTGCCTGTCCTACCCTCACCCCTTACATGCCTATTATACTACACATTATATTACACACACATTTACATGCCTATTATAACACACGTGTCGGAAACCAGCCAGGCGCTTCAAGCTTGTTCCGGCTGAGGCTGCTCACTAGTGGGAGATACCTGGATGTGAAAAAACCACCAAGTCGAGGTGTAGGCCAGTGCTGGATCTCACCATCCAGCGCGGGAAGATCAACTCCCGTGATAAAAAAAACACACGCTATACATACGAAACTAATGACCATAGCAGCCAGTTGACGGGCCAACAAACAAGAAATAATCAATCCATATAATCAATAAATCAATTAATCAACTTTTAATTTAATCAATAATCAATTAATTAAAACATGCAAATAAATAATCAATCAATCGAAGTTATAGGTGACGGTAAGGAAGAATAATAAGCCTCCAGAGAAAAGAACGTCTCGAGTGGCAAACCTTGTCCTCAAGGACGCATTAAATGCGAAATGCCTAACGCGATGTAGTCGAATAGACTTCTCTATGCAAATAAAAGAGTATGAATCAAAGAGAAGCAGGAAGAGTATTTTGCATAATTTAATTAAATCTCTCGACAGAACAACATGATAACCTTACAGAACTGACAGCTATTTCACAGCCGTAATCCCAATAGCAGCAATCCAGAAAGGACATCAAATATTACGTTGCCCATGCAAACAGACGGAAAGTTAGCGTCGGAAAGTGCCTGGGGTCGCAGGAGCCAAACAAGTTTTTCCCCATAAAATCGGAAAATGTTTCCTGCGCGGCGCGTAGAGTTTGATAAGTTGCATAAGTCCCTTCCTTCCTCCTCCAGGCTGAATGCGAAGGAAGCACCGTACCGTCACTTCCGCCCCCCTCCTCCTCCTCCCCTCCTCTGGTCCTCGCGGCGCGACAACCACCGCAAACGCAGCTCCAACGCGGAGGGCTCGCCCCCGCGCCGCCGCCACCCCCATCACACCGCCGCCCCCTGCCATCCCGATGCCCTACAGCGAGGCCTGCCACGCCCCGTCACCACTTCCTCACACCACGCTTCTAGCCAATCGCGCATGTCCGCAGCCAACCCCCGTGCCACCCGCCACGCCCCGATGCCGCTTCCTCACACTCCCACGCCCCGCCCCCCAACTCCTTCTTCGCTCTTAGCGTCGCTCCCGCACTTCCCCTGTGCCCCCCCCCCGCCATTTCCTCAAGCCTCTCCACCCCCGCCGCCCGGCGTCACCTCCGCTGCCGCACCCTCCCCACCTCACAGTGCCACCCCCACGCCGCGCACGCGCCGCCTCCGTGTCGGCCTCCCACCCACCCTATTGCCCGCACCCCACCCACTCGCGCTTCCGCAAAGTGCCGTGGAGCCGCACCGCCGCGGGCGGTCGCGTGCGCCCACCCAGACAGACGGCCCCGCGCGCGCGGGGCGGGGAGAGCGAATGGGGGCGGGGCACGAGCCGGTGGGGGAGGACGGCACGGAGCGGCACCCGCCGCCGCCCCCGCCGCCGCCGATTCCACCGCCGGAGCAGACAATAACAGCGCACAATTGAACGTTCCGCGCCGGCGAACAGAGGTAATAGTCATAACCGCTCCAGCCAGAGCGGCATAGCATAGCGCGGCGCGCGGCCAATATCGCGTGGAGGCGAGGGCGGGGGCGGGGGCGGGGCGGGGGCGGCGTCAGGCTGCGGGAGTCGCGCCCGCGCCCAGCCCGTTCGCGAATCACCTCCCCCTCCCCCCCGCGCCGGCGGGCTGCGATCCGCCGCTTTCACTGCTGTCTTCCAATACGCGCCGCCACAACGCACACGCCCTTCACTCGGGGCGAACGATTATTCCACTTGTTAGAGGGGAATTCGCCTGAGTACGGAATTACGCAGGTACGAATCAGTTCCATAAAAGGGAACTGGCCGATTGCACTTCAAGTGAAAACTCACATAAAAATTGCACAAATGTATGCACTATAGTGTTTCGTAACCAAAGCAAACTTGCTTACAATATAATGACATTTATTTTTCGTTCTTTGCAGTTATGTGCGTGGGGGGGGCAGTAATCTAGATCTTAAACCTAAACTTATACTAACTTTGCGAACTACTATTTACATTTTACGCTACTTTTTTACATTCTTTATACACTTTTGTACTAATAATAAAACTTACATATTAACACATACATACAAACTAAACTTACATTAGACTCTACTTATTTACAACATTTACACGGACTTGCAGTTACAATCTAAATATACAGTGAGTCACTGAGGTTTTTATAGTTTGCCGATCAAACTTGCACTGGTTCTCGAGAGTCAAAGTTACTGTTACATTTTTCCCTGCACACACAAACACTTACTCACTCTCTCCACACCACACACTTACTCACTCTCTCCACACACACACACTTACTCACTCTCTCACACACACACACACACTCACTCTCTCACACACACACACTTACTCACTCTCTCACACACACACTTACTCACTCTCTCTCACACACACACTCACTCACTCTCTCTCACACACACACTCCACTCATCTCTCCACACACACTACCTCTCTCACACACACAAACACTTACTCACTCTCACACACACACAACACTTACTCACTCTCTCACACACACAAACACTTACTCACTCTCTCACCACACACTTACTCACTCTCTCAACACACACTTACTCACTCACACACACACCACTCACACACACACTTCACCTCTCTCTCTCTCTCTCACACACACACACACGCGCGCGTGCACACACTCACCCGATGACTGCGCATCGGGTTACAAGCACGGTTGTCCTATCACAGGCACCCCGAGAATCTGCGGAGCGGGGGCGACCGGCCGTCAACATTATAGACAGCTGAATATAGACAGCTGGCCTTGGTCATCATTATTCTTATGGAGTTTTGATAAATTGCACAATGTATATTGGATTATACAATTTGAATATACAGAATATTTATGACTCTAACAATTACTTTTAATTGTTTTGTCATAAAACTGAGAGTAAATACAGTCAACAATCTCGACATTAAAGATTCTGAATGTCTCTACCTATCAGATACGCAAACCATTTTTCTGTTTGAAAAATGTTTCTGTGCCGAACTGACGGGACTTCTAGGTCGATACAATCGCTGTTATATCGCTATAGTATGCCCATGAATCTTGAAACATATTTCTCTTTTGAGAAAGAACGAGAACAGATTCAATATTGAGTGTGTCAAGGACTTAAAATAAGGAGTTACGTATTCGTGATAACAATGAATAATAGTGACACTATTTATCTGCAAATTCCAACATGTACAAAACTTTCCCAAGAGATTTTCTCTTATTGTGACGTAAAAATTTAAACCTGGAAACTCGTGTTTTTATAATTTCTATTGTCAATCTACCTCGTGTACACAAATGCAATAAAACTAAACGAATTGTATTCGCATATCTAATTAGCTAAAAGTTTCATCAAAATTCACTGTTCTTACAGATTCCAATTACTAACAAAAGTGTTCTTTCATGGCATCTCCCAAAAGAATACATAGATGCTTGTTTTGAATTCATTTACGGGAGAAAAAGTTACCTCCAAGAAACAATTCAAGAAGTGCTTGGCACTATCTAACAACCCGAACGGGCGACGCCAATTCTCTAAAAGTAATTGCCCTCATCTGACACGCGAGGAATAAGGGAGTAGGTGGCCCACGGTTGATCGTGTGAGAGCAGCAGTGCCGCAGAGGGTGTTCTCGATGGGCCATGGGGATCCGTTCACTGCTGGCTGCTGGCGGAGCTACATTCGCCCGACGTCATCACCTTTCGGCAATAGAAGCCACGCTGAAACTCGCAGTTCCGCTACCGCTGCGCGACGCAATATTTTTTCCAGTTACCATTAGGGTTTATTTCCCAACAGTACGTTACAAGAAAGCACAAACTTACGTTACAAGAGATTCCATCGTATTACAAGAATAAAGTGCTAGTAGCCATTTATTGAGGACAGTTTGATATTCATTTATTGAATACTCTCGATATAAACTGCAGATATACATACACACTACATACATTACACTAGATTACATTACATTAATTAGGATTAATTAAGATTAGATACATTACATTAGGACACTACATATATTTTATGTTCGTTCTTTGAGTCACTGTCCTTTATACTTTAAGTTAATTAACAGTTCTAGAAATCTTAAACTATTTTCAGTATTGTTTCGGCCTACAAGCATGGAAGTGGGTCAGGATAGAACAAGTAGACGAATATTTTAAAGGTGCTAATAGAACAAACTTACGTAGGTTACTAAAATCTGATGTTTTCATTTCCTCCACTAGAAAATTGTGATTAACGTGAAACCGAAATAATCACTCTATTGAAATCCTAACAAAAAATAGTTTTAAGGTACCATAATTAACGTCTATTTTAGCCATCTTCCATCAAGACCTTTTGTATCGAGAAAGCCAAGTATTGTAAGTTGTAAAATTCTGTAGGCCGTTTCAAATAGTATGTTGGATGTTAAAGTAAATAAGGTTTGGCTACGTACGTATTATGCAATTCATCATCAATTGCATGTCATCTTTACAACAGTTTTATTATTATTATTATTATTATTATTATTATTATTATTATTATTATTATTATTATTATTATTATTATTATTATTATAACTTTCTCGTTTAAGTACATATATACAGAGTAATTCGCGTAGTAAACAGAAAGTTATGCCATGAGGCGGCGAAAAGGGTGTTTTAGACAGAAAAAAACTCTTTGTGGCTCATTGATATCGTAAAAGAGGATTTTTATGGCTCCTATATGGAGTGGGCATTTTCATACATTATTGAATTTATAAGTACAGATGTTTCCAGTTATTTCTTTTGAGGTTTCTCAAAGACTAAAATGTTTTCTGTAAAAAAATAAAATTAGCTTTTCAGATATGCTCTAACGGCATTTTCTCAAAAACGGCTCCAATTTTTTAATGAAAACTTGTTTGTGGGAATAAGTTCTACTCTTCTTCGATATTCTTTTAGACACTTTCTGCTGTTTCTATTACTAATATACTATTACAGATCCGAAAAGCTGATAATATACGAATATTGACTGTGAATATGAACTTTTAGACGGTAGGTGGCAGGTGGCAAGAGGGGCAAAACCGAAAAGCTAACCTAGACTACGGATTGATTTGATTTGATTTTTTCGTGTTTCCGGGCACGTCAACTGCTTTGGTCATTAGTCCCGTTAGTGTAGTGCATGTTTTTCTACGGAGATGGCGGTGTCTTCCCCGTCTGGATGGCGAGATCCGGCGCCGAGCTACCGTCGGCTAGTGGGGTTTCTCCCTAACCAGGACTCTCCCACCAGCGGGCCCGCCTAGCCAGGACAAGCTCTAAGCTCCCGACCGGCCTCCCGGAATATGAGGTTGTGTAGTGCATGTTAGTGTAAGTGTGTGTGTAAGGCGAGAGGATAGTACAAGGAAGAGGGAGGACAGATCGCGCGCGGTCCGTGGCCCGTTTGGTAGGGTACTGTTCCGGCATTCGCCTGGTGTTGATCGGAGAAACCACGTAAAACTACCGATCAGTGCAGCCGGCCGCTAGAATTCTCCTCCAGACAGCGACTGAATTCGACCTAGCTGAAAAGCTAGTGTCAAAAAATCTGCCGCCATCAGGACTCGAACCTCGGACCTCCCTGTCAGAGGCGCTGCAGTGACATCAGTTGATTAATCTCCTAGACTAAGGAGATTAGGAAACAACTAGGAGGAAAAGAAAGTCTCTGCCTCTCTTTAGCAATACTATTTTGCTCCCTTGTATTTTATCCCGCTGGATTACAGAGACTTTTTTTTTTAAACTCATCTTGTTTCATTTATAATCCTTTAATTGGTTCTCTCTCAATTTCGAGCCTCACTATTATACGCAAAGTGCGTTCATCCTCTGTTGCAGATCTGATAGCAAACATAAGCAGTGTTCAAGTTGATTTATTAGAAGGGTTCTACATCCAGTCCTACGTATTTGCCGCTCTTGCCAATGCCCTTTCATCTCTCCACACTTTCCCCAGCACTCTTCTCACTACCTCGCTCCTTCCCGACATATTTTTCATGAGCGTGGCGAGCAGCAGCAGGGCGCAGTGGACGACCCAAGCGGGAAATATTATCCCTGCCCGCGGCCTTTGTGAGTGGAGTGTCATGGCGCCCCGCGGGATATTGTCTTTCTGATGTATCTGTTTGGTTTCGCGTATTGAACGTCCCGAGCTTCTGGCAAACAACGCTCCTCAAATGCCGATCTGTTTGCGCGCACGACAGCCCTGTTGACGCTCGTCTGCGGCGCGGGGGGGGGGGGGAGCGGCCCGCGGCTGCCCGCCTATTGGAGGAGACGGCGGACGCCGCGCACATCCTGCAGGCCGCTGCAGGTCGCCGCCGATTGTTTGCCAACCGCTTGTCAGGAAGACGGAAATGTTTATTTAACAAAATACATTACAGTTTATTACACTTGTGACGTCGTAATTTGTATTTCTTTTCTTATTTATTTAAAAGGAAATTATTACGTAGTTATATACCGAGCGAAGTGGCTCAGGGCGTAGGGCGCTGACTTCACATTCAGAAGGCTCGAGTACCATCCCCGTGCGGGGAAAAGTTCGGATACAAAATACTTTTATGTTAAAAGATATGAAATTTTGTAAAATCATCAATATTTCCTATGCCATACATGTAAGTCCTTAAGAAACGGAAAACCCAAAGGATGTGATAGAAACTCAAGAACCGGTGATATTTGAAATGTCGCGGTGACAGAAATAGTGAATCTCAAATAACTTATAATGCATGCTGTGACTCTCGTCAAATACTAATCTAGCGACTTGTTGCACATCGAAATCTGTCAAACCTTTCAGAATGAAAAGAAAACATGCTGATTTCTTGGCTAAAATATGATCACATAGCGGTGAGTTTTGGTTTTATAAGGCTTCATGTTCACAAGTAAAGGAAAATTAATTCTGTTTCAGTTTTATAAATCTATTTATTATCAGTTCAGAAGATATGTTGGTTAAATTGATTGATTGACCGATATTAAATTGATGAATTGATTAACAGATCCACTGATTAATTTATTTTTCTGAAGTCCACTACACGGATTTTTAAGAAATGTCTTATAATCTATTTCTCACTCCCACGCTACATGTAGTTAATTTGATTCTACCAAAATACCAATGTATTAATACCAAAAGTATTCAATATGTGAAATCGTTCTTAGAGTGGGAGGAAAAATCACACTGCAAAACTTAAATTTCTTTTAGAGACGCTGATGAAAGTGTTTATGAGTTCTTTTAAAGAAAAAAATGCATGCAAATAGCAAATGTTGTAGACCGTAAACCTCACAAATACGTAAATCATATACTACACAAAATAATGTAGGTATACAATGCAATTCCAAAAAACTCCCATAAAGTTTCTTAATATAGCAGAACATTCATCGAAGATCTGATAGACAAATTCATATAGTGACAAAAAATCTTATGATCAATGATTAATACAAAAAATATCAGCAATATACAAACTTTTGACTTATTTTTTTGTTGACATACACAGTCATTTAACAGATAAAACAACCGCCAAGTCATATCGTATTACCAGTCGGCGTCTTAATGTCTCCCTAAGATTAGCGTAAATTAGATCAAACTGAATTCTCGATTTAAAACAAGTTTCTTCTAATGTCTTCCAACAAAATAATTTTACTAAAATTATAATATTACTAAATTACTAATTTGAAACCTGTTTTAACTCAGTTGCAATGTGATTAGCTTCAAGATCATAGTATTAAAAGGCCAGCATTACGTAAAGAAAAGTAAAAAATAAACTTGAAGGAAGAGTTTCAGAAAATATGTTGTTCTTTTTACTTAGAAGACAATGACATTTAAAGAAAACTCAACAACTGTTAAATATTCCTTTTAAGTTGATTGAAACTGAGAGTAAACGGAAAAGGCCGAAAGAGAGGATTTCTAACATCCTCTAATCCTAAGCGGGTTAAACCTCCAGTACTAAAAAGTACAAGAAAATATTCTTTTAATTTAAAAAACGAGTATGGTCCTTACAGAATGTGCTGCAACTCTCGCTAAATGAGCATAATGTCATGTGCGTTTGTGTTTGCAACGTAATTTGTTAGTGATTTTACGAATGTTTTCTTCTGTGAAAGGGTCTCTTGTGTGCACTTAAATATTGCAAGCATGTAATTCCGGATAAGGAACAACAGCTTCAACACCAACTGCAAGCTGAGTAAAAAGCGACAGAAAAGTATAGCGCACCCGAGTTACCGTGGAGCTGCGGCAGAGCGACCCTCGACCAACGATGAGAGATTTTGGCGGCGGGGAGTGACTTTTCAACCTTTTGGACTGTATTTTCTAACACTAAAGTGTATTTATTTTGGAGAAATTTCCTCACTTAAAACCCGGGGAAAATATAGTTTACTTTTGAAATTTCAAAATTTCAGTCCGTTATGCAACGATGTGCATGCAGCAAAAAGGATTCAAATTCAAAGTCTTACAAAACGCCTTTGTGATTATAAGATTTGTGATCGAGGAAAATGTGTTGCCATTATGGATATTTGTTTAAATATTAAGTAAATTGATTGATTTATTAGTGATTCCGTCGCGTCAACTACTAAGACCATAATTCCTATAAGTGTAGTGCATGTTGTTGTCGCTAGAGGTGGCTTTGATCTCGCAGTTGGATGGCGAGATGTTTTAGGCCGACTTAAGTCGGATTAAGTCGACTTAAGTCGGTTTGCGGGATTTTTCCAACCAGGTATCTTTATTAATAACCAGCGGCTCGCCAGTTGGACAAGCTCTATGATTCCGACAAAATATCAAGTAACATTTAGATGTCAAGTCTTGGGTAGAGTGTTAAAATGAGTTTCAAATATTAGGTTCATAGTAAAAATATAAAAAACATTTAGTTCTAAGTGAAATAAGTCGAAAATAACTTGTAATAAGGTGCATTATTATTATTATTATTATTATTATTATTATTATTATTATTAAGTGCCTGAAAAAGTCGGAACGAAATTCGTCAGCAAGCAGGTACAGCAAATCGTTTACATCTCGACACAAAAACGCCCTTTGCGTACGGCCTCCAACGAAACAAGAACATCTCTCACAAAACGCGTCTCCTGAAAGACAAACCATCACTTATCAGACAATTTTTATGCATCTTTAAAAACAAAGAATCCCACGGGCATGAACACACACATTAGGTCCAACCACCGACTCATCTCGGAGGTTGTTTAAAACACGAATGAACGTCAAGCCCTCAACTTCCTCAATTAAAACTAACATCGCGTTACGGCGCTTCAAGCGTTAAAAAAAACGTAGCCAAATAACATATTTCACCCGAACCGGCCAAGATGAATTCGCCGGCTCGCGCTTGTTCAGTTCCGGCGGCGGCGGCGGCCCCGCCAGCGGCGCAGGGTACCTGGCGCGTGTAAGTGCGAAGTTTGCGGGCAGCTTTTTTCCGGGGCGAGGCGGCGGCTTCAGCCATGAGGGACGGCGGCGGCGGCGGCCGGCGCTGGAACTCCTCCAAAGTGATATTTCCGAGGAGTTTACACGGCGGAGGATCCGACCGCCGCGCCGCGCCTCGCCGCCGGCCGGGGACGTCGTGCGCCGCTCAACTTTATTAAATACAAACTTTATAACGCAATTAAGTCTGCGAGAAATTCTGCAGGGCGCGGATAGGCGAGAGCGCGCGGGTGGCCGAGGGCGAGGGAAAAGGGCGAGGGCGGGCGGCGACCCGCGAAGGGCGCGCGCCCTGACCTGTGACGCCCTCGAGGCCCCGCCCACTCCACACGTCCCACCTGTGCCCTCCCCTACGCTCTCGTGATTGGCTGTCGCTCGCACCACACGTGACAGCCTAGCGATGCGAAGCTCGCGGAAAAATAAACTTTGGCTACTGCGCTTGCATATTAGTGAGTATGAGTGCATATGAGTTTCAATATTTTGTTCACAATTATTAGAAATTACTATGTTCGTAGTATGCACGATGCACAAAATAATCACCTTTTGCTAAAAAATGTTTATTAAATAAATAAATGAAAAACGTTCCTGAAATACAGAAAAAAACAGTAATTTGAGTCTCACATGAATGGCTGTCACGAATAGTACATATTGCAGAAATGTCGAGATAAACAAAATAGGAACATATTGAAACAACACGCATTTCTGATGTGGTGAGTGATTCACCTAAAATCAAAAGTAGCTACTTTTCTAAACTAAGTAGTTACTTTTCTGTCTCAGTACATATCTTCAGATAAACGTAAAAGACTAATACCTATACTTGGATGGAAATAATAGCTAAGAGATTATCATCTCTAATTCAAACACCATTTTTAATAAATATCCGTGAGGATGTCACCCTCAGACTACAGGCTTCGTTCACGTTCAGTATATCACACGCCTTGTTACATTTTCGCGACCGACGAATTTACGCGCTTCAAATCACTGCCCTTTGGGTCCATTCATCCTACGGCACACCCGGCGTGTATTTGTCTCTACATTTCCGAGACCTTGTAATCGGTACTGACAGACAGAGGCTACTTTTGATTTTAGGTGAATCACTCATTACATCACAAATGTGTGTTGGTCCAGTATGTTCCCCAGACCGAACCAGAATATACTTTAGACCAAACAGAATATACCTTTTGATTTTGAGAGCAAAGCTAGGGAGTTGGTTAAGTTCTTTCCAATTCGCAACAGAAGAGAAAGCAGATTCTTACAGAAGAGCACAGCTTCACGTCTTAAAAGCATCGTTTTCCGTACTGCGAGTTTCTACTCCTTTCATATTTCAACTATGCTTTCATATTTTAAATGAAAGTATCAGCGCCTCGTTCACTATATATATATATATATATATATATATATATATATATATATATATATACACACACACGTTATTAAGAATCTATAACATTATTCCCTGCGTCCCCGCCATTGTATACTAAAGTTTGAGCAAGATACGAAGTTCGGAATTAGTTTTTATGGCAAATTATGATTTATGATTACAAAGACAGAGGATTGGAACTTTCCGCAGTGCATGGCTACAAGTATTTACCTAATGTGATTCACAATGTGTACTTGTAAGAAAAAGGCCTAAAGAAGGGCAAACATTAGAACACGTTCATGAGTGTTAGGGAAAAAAAAGTCAAATTCAAATTAAATTTGAAGAACAATCCCATTGTGGATACCTTTGCAACTTTAACCAAACACACTTTTTTAACGAGTGCTTATAAGAAATGCTTTACTGGTGTCTGTTGATGCCGAGTGGAGTTTCTCTACAGTCAAGAATCTCCTGAGCTCAAAGCAATAGCTACTTACTGTGAAAAACATTAAAATGTTCTGTTTAATCTAATATATTAATGCGGCTCATTAAATGGTTATGCTTGCCTCCTAAATATGTAGATGTTTTGTCTTTGCTATAGTATTGCATAAATGACGATAAACCACTTCTTACACACTCTATAAAGAAGACACCTTTGGAGCAAAATGATATGAATTTTCTAGAAACTAGTTCACATAAATAGTTGAAACCTTAATACAATTGTTTCTGCTGCTTTTTCACACATTTTTGTGCATTTTCAGATCCTTATTCCCTCATTTACTACCACAATTTGCATCTCAAAATCTTTTCCCTAGTTACTATGAACAAGAGCCTTTATTTAATATTTTGGTGTTCGCATCTGTTGATCATTCAATTAATGTATTAGTTATATATGTATCAAGTCCTTTCTATCAAACCAATACAATTTCTATAACTGGATTCAATATCCAATATTATTTTCCTTTTAGAACCAGAGATAGCGTGTGTAGTTGCAGCCACGCAAATACGCTCCCGAGCGTTTCTCCCCACTGCTCTACAGGGGCTTGCGCCCACATCGCGATGAGGTGCATTCTACTAACGTTGATTGGCTGTTGTCGGCCCTGCAGTGGGCGTGCACACGCCCAGTGGGGGGGCTTCCATTGAGAGCGGTGATGTCAGCGACAACTCGTGGCGCTGGCGGATAGGAGCGCAAGAGGTGGTTGTGGGCTGCCAATATCAGCAAACGCGCGGTCGGCGCAAGCGGCGGCACCACGGACTGGCCATGGCGGACTGGCCAGCCCGGCGGAATGAATTGTTGCAATCGCAATGGAGCCTTGTCGTGGTTAGGCTGCCACGAGTGGGTGCATCGTGAATAATCGATGCCCATTTGTTTCTGGTCGGTGGTTGCCCTCCTCCACGAGCGGAAGTCGATGTATTTGTCAATGGCGACCCAGAAAATTGTATCGGTAACTTTGCCATTAAAACGTATCTCTGGTAACGCTTGTGACCAATACTAATCAATTCTGATCGACTTTCAGAGATAGGAAAACCACAAACAACAACATCAGAAACACACAAATCGTACCCTTCAGTTTTTTCTCGCGGAGGAAACCTATTACAATGATTTCCAACTAACGATTCACAAGGTATGATTCAATATAACGTACCTTTTGCCCCTGAATTTCTTGTCATTATAAGTGATAAAAAATGTGTATCAAACTAAGAGCATTTTGAAAGTATTATTTATTGCCTGTTTTTGCATAAAATATTGAGTATCAGTTTTTATTCTTCGAGTTTGCCGAAGCACAAATCTATCTTAAAATAAAATCTGTGTAAAAAAATTGCATAAAATTTTAAAAAATTCATCTAATCAACTGAGGAAGGTTGAATGTCTCATACCAATTTTTAAAGAGTACTAAAGCAAACACAAATGTTGTTGGCGCTGCTGTTTTGAGCGACTTTTGCCAATAAACGGCAAAGTAAATGCACGATTTTATTCCGCGTAATGCAAGAGCGTTTTTGGTAGTGGCTGGAGTGTCAAAAATTGCCACGAATCACCACGCTTCGCACCATATCGTTCTTCATTGATTCGCAGATATAAACATAGGCGATAGAAGACCGTCGAGTAATGACAGACAACCAAGATTATATGATTAGAGAAAACGAGGAAGTCCGAGAATTTGGAACTCGTTAAAAAATTCTTCCAAAACTTTGTGAGTGAATGCATATTGATTTAGGGGGAGTGAATTATTGAGGTAGGTATAGTGTATGGCATATACCTGGAGCTACTGAAACGAGAAATCAATTTATTTCAATCCAAGTTTCAGTATACACCACAGTCAAAACATTTTTGAACAGTATTGATTGATTGATTGATTTTTTCGTGTTTCCGGGCGCGTTAACTGCTTCGGTCATTAGTCCCGTTAGTGTAGTGCATGTTTTTTGGGAGATCGCGGTGATCTTCCCCCACTGAATGGCGAGATCGTAGGTGAAAAGCTAGTGTCGAAAAGCCTGCCGCCGTCAGGACTCGATTTACGAACAGTAATAGACTTTTAAGAACAAATAAAACAGAAATAACTGAATCAAGCGAACAATATAATACGGGAAGTGCAAACATTGGGTGCTTTGTAGTTAATTTATAAACTCCACAGTATAACAGGGAGTAAAGAACCTGTTTGTATGAAAAACCACTACGCATCTTCGCGTGCCATAATGCCACGCAATGCGCATTGCTGAATGGCTGCGGCGGAAGGAAAGGCCACGTGCTGATGTGAAGGGTCTGCCCTCCTTCCTCTGTCGCGCCAGCACGCGGCAGCTGCCCGCGCGGCCGAGGGCGTGGCCGGGGGCGGAGAGGGGGAGGGGGTGGGGCGGGCGCGGGTTCAGCGCCGGGGCACCTGACGCCCTCATCAATCTCCCTTGTTCGCCGGGATAACGCCCAGGAGGGGGGCGTCGGAGGGCCGCGAAATTCGACGCCCGGGCGCCGCGGCCGGGAAGGGGGCAGAGGGGACGGGAGCTCGCTTCGCACGCGACGCAAATGAACAGCCCCCACCCCCACCCCTGCACTCCGTCCCACGTGCGCAAGACGGCAGTCGACGCGGTATAAGAATACCTAGGATTTTAGGACAAATGCCTGTTTAGTTCCTTTCGGAAGTTCTGAAAAATAATTTAATATGTTTACGAATTATAAAAAAATAAACATATTGGAAGCATCTAAAGTGCCTTAAATATCGTAAGAGGGGGTTGGTGTCTATAAATATTATTTTGCCTGAATCTTCCAAAAAATACCTAAAATAAGTAATTTTGAAGAATCATCAGATTTTTATTACTCATCTTTAAATTTGTTACTACGAAACGTAAATAGTTTCCAGAATTTCTCGAAATGTCAATATTCCCTAATCAAATATGCAATCGATCACGCACTGAAGTGCCTCACTCATGACACCGAACATCAGGAGCTCTGCAAGTCAATATAAAGACGATGTTTCACGCTCGTCGCCAATCAGCACGCTCTTCTTAGACAATTGCTTCCATTCGAGATGCATTTGGGCTGTTGACCAGTTGAGAATGGAAAGCAAAAAAGAATGAATGAAATGAAAATAAATCAAAGTGAATAAAACAATTTCCCTGTAATTACTCTCATAAATGTAAAAGTACTTGTGCTGCATGAGCATTTGCTCCGTTCAGACCAGAAGGCGATTTTTCCTACAGATTCTTAACAAGTGCACTGCCCAAATCCTCACTGCTCTGCGAAATATATTTCTTCCGCCAGTGATTTGGACTGCTGCGCCAACTGTTAATGCCCCATAGAGTCAGTTCAATGCAGGTATTTGGATTGATTGATTGATTGTTAGTGATTCCGGGTGCGTCAACTACTATGGTCATTAGTCGCGTACGTATAGAGCGTGTTTTTGCTCGGGAGGTGCTGGTGGTCTTCCCCCGCTGTATCGCGAGATGCGGCGCCGACCTACCGTCAACTAGCGGCGTTTTCCCACCAGATATCTCCCACCAGTGGGACACCGCCCTTGCCGGGACAAGCTCTAACCTCCTGAACGGTCTCCCGGCATGTATGGTTGTGTAGTGCATGTTAGTATATGGGGTTCGTAAGGGGTGAGGATAGGACAAGGAAGAAGTAGGAAAGATCGCGCGCGGCCCGAGGTCCGTTTGTTAGGGTACTGCTCCGGCATTCGCCTGGTGTTGATCGGAAAACCACGGAATACTTCTCAGAGCAGCTGGCCGCTAGAATTCTCCTCCAGTCAGCGACTGAATTCGACCTAGCTGACAAGCTAGTGTCGAAAATCCTGCCACTGTCAGGACTCGAACTTAGAGCCTCCCGGTCAGAGGGGCTGCAGTGACATGAATTGATGCAGTGAGCCATCTCTCTCACGCAAGAAAATTTCGCACGTACTATTTCAACATAACATCTTTTGTAAGTGCATAATCTCAACTTCCCAGCTCTTTCAGTAACCGTAAAAGTTAAGTATAAAAATGATATTTTTTTAAAAATAATAGCATTTTCACCTCAAATGTACAGAAAATTAATTTTGTGAAATGGTTTCAAACTTATCTGAATAGAACGATCACATTTTGAAGGCCGCATGGACGGTGGCATACAATGCCCCGTGTTAGGGGCAACGTTTGAAGAAAAGGTAATAGTGGCAGGTAATATTTAGAGCCGTTTGCATTTGAAATTTATTTTTTCATTGATTGAAAAAGCACAAACTAACACATTCACCACAGCATTGCTTTGAGTTATAAGGAAGTGTATTCTACAGAAACCCATCCGCAGACAAACATGAGTTTTTCCGGACACCTATCCTTTCAAGCTTTCACAACTATCGATATAACATCGTTGTATGTCACCAATATACATCAATTTTAACTGTTTTAGAAGCTTAAAACATTCTCTCTCAAATGAAATAGGTTTGAAGTTCTAGAAGGTACATCTATGCAAAACAAAGTTAAAAATACCATATTTTTACATTCTCCCCTGAAGAAAGAACATTTTAAGAAGAGAAAGTTATGTAATGCTGCGCGAAAAAACGGTGCATTTTTGGCAAAAAAAACTCTTATTACAGGGCTCTGGTAACAAAAAAGTGGATAAAAGCAGCTGCTAAATTTAGAAAAAAATCCTCTAACACGTGGTGTAGCCAGAATTCGTTTTGTAGGTCCTTGATACCGAAAAGTCAATTGTCGGCAAAAGGTCCGTCCGTCCGTCCCTCCTTAATGCTTTCACACCTATCCTTTCACAACTTATCGATATAACGTAGCTTAAGGATCTGCTAATGTATCTGTGGCTGTCTTTGTTGCTGTTGCTGTCTTCCAAAGCGATCGATACCGTCGGGATGCACTGTGGGCGCTCCAAAAGTTCAGTCTCAACCAGATTTTAACGTTTCCCTTGATGCATATTTTTGATTTTATAATAAATCATCACTTACTTGTTTACAATATCTTCACATCAGATCACAGAATTATCTTTATATTACAAGATCACCTGAAGGAAAGGATAAGACAAGTTACTTTACCTTAATTAAACTCTATTAAAAAATAAACATAACCCAGTTTTGAAGACTACAAATGCATAGTAATTATAATTTCATGTGCAATAGTAGGTTAATTATTTAGCCTACTTATTTACTTAATTATTTACATTAATACAATATAGATTCCACCATTTTCTAAGAGTAATAAATATTTGCTTGACAGCATTATAGAAAAAGTGTATATTCTCTCGTATCATCCTTTTCAAAGCATAAAGACTACTTCAGCTCCATCCACTTATTTTTAGTGCCCTCCGTAACCCGGGATACCGCTCGGGGCGCATTGTGGGCAGAAGTTGTGCCTCAAATAACCGGGGGATAAATTTGGCGCTGCCCCGAGATCGTGAACATCAGAGGGTTAGTTGCTCGTTTACTCACCAAAGCAATTTCCGAAGCAGCGACACGGCGTAATAAACGGCGCGATGGTCGATAGTCTGCTGCAACTGGTCAACTGATTATGCTAGCAACTCGATAGGAAAAAGATCATCTCTATTCTATAAACCTGCATGAAAGAAAAACATTTTTATTGGTATTGTTCGTACTGTTCTATTTTATTAAACCATACTTCTCCCCAAGATGTTTTAAATGAAATATTTGAAATACTAAAATACTACATGGATAACTAGGACACGGGTATCAAAATTGTTGAGTAATAGTTATTGTCTTATTGGTCATATCTCTGGTTTGATTATTTAAATTAATTTTTCCTTCATAAATGCATGTTGAATGCCATTCGGATTTTCTAATAGATAGAGACATTGATCTCTGTCCCCATCTTTTGTAAGAGTGAGTATTTAGGGTTTACGGGCGCGTCAAGTCCCTTGGTCATTATTCCCGTGAGTGTAGTGCTTGTTATATCCCCGTAGGTTACAGCCTTGCTGAAACGTGATCCGGCGCCGGCCTACATGAGGTCTGGGGGATTTTCCCTCTCCAAGTATCTCTCACAGCGGGTCATTGACCCTACCGGGATATGCTCTAAGTTCTCCCACATGTGTGTTAGTGTAGTGCGTGAAAGTGAGTGTGTCCAAAAGGAGAGAGGAGAGGACAAGGAACAAGAAGACGAAATGTCGTAAAGTCCATGGCCCGTTTGTTAGAGTACTACTCCAACGCTTGCCTGTTACTGATTGGAGTTACCACAGGACACTACCGTTCAGAGCTGCCGTTAAGAATTCTCCTCCAGTCAAAGCCTGAATTCGATCCATCTGCATTACCAGTTTGAAAAACCCACCCCGTCGAGACTCTCGCCCTAGAATCTCCCAGTGAGAAACGCTGCAGCGGCAACGGATGCTGCCATTGATCCATCTCAGCCGGTCCTTTGGGGTCGTGAGTGCGTCTTGCCCTCCACCTGCAGCTCCCACCCACTCTCCCACCGCCTCCCTCCTCAGCGCCCCGCCCCCCGCGTCCTGCCACCGCCCTCCGCTGTCGCCTCGTGGCCCCTCAGATTTACGACGCGACGCGCTCCGGTTTCATTAGGACAATGCCTCACCCGCACCTCCCCCCGCCCCGCCCGCCCCGCCCCGCCCCACCCGGTGGCTATAAATCCTCCACCACACGACGCAATTAAAGAGCGTCGACAAGCCGCGATAACGAAGCGATATGGATTTCATAATGTTTGGTTTATTGAAACCTATGCGGGAAAACGCGAGAGCTGATTTAGAGAAGGATGCACCAGTGCTGATGCGCTTACGTTTTTGCCGTAGATGATGCTTGGCAAATACTTGCTATTCAGTATTTTTCCCACAACTCCTGTTTTATTTTTAGCGGGTTTTTTTGTGGTGCTTAATCCAGACTTAAAAGGAATTGTATCACGTAAAAATTAAAACTAATTAGAAGACTTAGAAATGTAATTGGTCATTTCAAACATGCTAAGATTGTCAATCCTAATATTTGGCTGACCAATCCGTACGATCGTTCTCATCCGTGTTCTGTGGCACTGTTCGTTTGTTCATCTGTGAGTCGGTTTATCAATCTCTGTTCGTCTATCAGTCCGAAAGTAAATCGTTTATCTCGAAACTCCTAATGGAATAGAATAGGAAGTAATAATACGAATAGCAATGTTGTAGAAATATGAATTCTATACCATGTCAGAGGTAACCTCGGCATACAGACCCCTTAATTTCATCATCGTTGAGAAAAAGAATTTCCCTTGGGAAACTTGAGAGACTAGAAAAATGAAATTACTAAAATTACAGCACATGCGAGCGTAGGCGGTCACCTGGAGACTTGAACACTGCCACCAGATGAACTTTCGGATTCCCCCCCCCTTAATCATTGTATGTAACGTCCTATTTTTAGAGTAAATTGTGATATTTTCCTCTCATTTTATGTTTAGCTATGAGCAGTATTTCTCGATCCACACTAATTTTACTATTCCCTCTCCCCCTCTCTCTCTTATCTCTTTCCCTTCCCTCTCTTCTTTCCTTTTCTCCCTCTCTTCCACTCACTGATTCTTTCTTTTCCTTTTTCTTTTCATTTCTCTTTTACTTCCTCTGAGTGTGTCTCCCACGCACACCCTTTTTTTAAAAAAAATTATGGCATTAATTATAAGAAATTAAGGAAAAACTGCCCCAAAATTAGAGGTTTTCCAGTGAGACATTTCTTCGAATAAAGAAAGCATGTGCGAGTGAGTCTCGGGGTCTAAGAAGTGCAGCGGAGAGCTAAGCCGAAGGGACTGCGGTGAGCAGACGTGTCCCGCTGCACGCGCCCTCTTTACGACGTCGCGGGGCGCGGGAAGCGGTTGGGAGCGCCAGAGGAGGCGCCTAATTACATTCGCAGCGCTTCCCCTTTACTGCAGCGATGCGCTGGGTGGAGTCGCCGCGCACTGGACGGCAGTAAAGCGAGGCGGCGGCGGCTGGGAGTGGCAGGACGGGCGAGCAATCGGGGTGAGTAGTTGAGGCGGTGTTGGCGTCATGGGTCGCGCTTGGGAGTGGAGGATTCTTGCGAGCGCGGAGGGGCAGGCAGGAGAGTGGGGTGGGAGGGTGGGAGTTGGGTAGAGTTGGGTGGGGTAGGTGGAGTTGGCGGAGGACGGGGGCGGGAGGACGGGCGGGACGGGCGGGACGGACGGCGGATCGGGGGAGATGGACGAGGCGGTGGACAGGACGAGGACAGGACGGACGGGGACAGGACGGACGGGACGGACGGACGGACGGACGGGAGGACGGACGGACAGGACGGACGGACGGGACGAGGACGGACAGGACAGGACAGGACGGGACGGACGGACGGACGGACGGACGGACAGGACGGACGGACAGGACGAGACGAGACGAGACGAGACGGACGGACGGGAGGGACGGACGGACGGGCGAGGAGCAGGACGATGCGGGATGAGCAGAGGTGCGGGACGAGATGTGCAGGACGGAGCGGGGCGGGACGGACGGGAGCGAGATGGAGCGGTGCGGGGCCAGTGGATCAGTCCGGGCCGTAGCAGCGGGGAGGAGCGTGGAGCAGCAGGGCAGGGCCTGCACTGGAGAGAGAAGAGAGGCGGAGGCGGCAGGGGCCCTTTTATGACGGCTGGCGCGCGGCGTCGCGTCGCTCAGCGGAGGCTCGTAAACGCGCGGCGGCGGCGGATCATCGCGAGCTGCGTCTGGGCGGCTGCGCCTGCGCCTGCGCACGATAAACAAGATAAAGCGTTTCCTAACGTGGATCAGAAATTACTCTCCTTCCGCCGACCTGGGAAGACGAAATGTGCGGATGCACATTGGTCTTCTCTGTTCGAAGGGCCGGCCGCCCGGAATCCTATACGCCTCCGCGCGGATATTCGCTAGTGTTTCGCTTGTGTGGGTGGGCACTTCCAATCTCAAAATCTGACCTTTCAACCCTTTTCATTCCCATATCCTCCAACCGCCTGAGAGAAGTGCCTCAGGGCATCAACTCATGTCACTGCAGTGCCTCTGATCAGTAGGCCCTAGATTCGAGTCCCGACGGTGGGCGGATTGTCGACATTGGCTTGTCAACTAGGACGTATTCAGTCCTGTCTAGAGGAGAATTCTGAGGCCGGATGCTCTGATCGGTAGTTTTCTTTGGTTACTTCGATCAACACCAAGGTAATGCCGGAGCAGTACACTAACAAATGGGTCACGGAACGCGCGAGATGTTTCCTTCCTCTTCCTTGTCCTATCCTCACCTCTTACTCACACACACACACACACACACACACACACTAACATGCACTGCACTAAGATTCCAACCGATCTCCCGGCATGTGTAGTAGTGTTACAGCTTGACCCAGCTAGTGCGGGGCCGCGCTGGTAGGATATACCTGGTTGGGGAAACGCGGCTAGCTGATGGTAGGGCGGTGCCCGAAGATCACCGTCACCTCCCGAAGTCATGTACTAGACTAACGGGAATAATGATCTTAGCAGTTAACGCGCCCAGAATCATTAACAACCAAACAAACCGGACTGTGTGGCGAATTTGCGTCCAAGTGTGACATCCGAGTAGTGTATGCGTTAACTTTAAAAGGCATGGAAGCGCCTGACTCTATCATCTTCCTCTGAAACTAATTTTCTACCCAAACCAAACAAATATACCCTCAAACCAACTGGTAATCTTTGATCGAGATACGTCTCTTGCAGTTCTACGTATTAGAAATTACGCAGACGGGTCGAGGAGGTGGAGGGTTCAATTTCCAAATATTATAGTGTTTCAAATTAATTCTCGGAGTCTCTAGATTCGCAGCAAATGCCGGAGTCCTAAGAGAGGTCGGTAGTGTAGGAATTTGGAAAGATTTTAAAATGAAACCCATTAAACTTTGGATTAAATTAGCAGGTGAACAGGCTGACTCACTTATAAATAGATGTTTTCGGGTGCAGTTACAGGGAAACAACCAACGCTACTGGTCGTATAAAATTAAACTGCTACTGGAACGTTCAGGTCTGGGAGACGTTTCTTCGGAAATGGTGGGAGTTAGGGGAACACGTGACATAGAACGGTTAATTTCGGATAGACTTGCGGATATTAAAAGGCAAGAGATCCTGGCAGCAACGGCCGAAAAACGTTCGCTAGTTGCGCAAATTCACGCGAGTCCGTTATGGGGTTGCGAACGTTACGTAAACACACTGCAAAAGGACGCAAGAAGGGATACGCTTGGTTCAGGGTCGGGGTGGATGCAACGTAGATTAAAGGACTCGAATGGTAATGGCATCTGTGTGCTTTGCGGTGATAGGGAAGACTGGATCCATATCCTTTTAATTTGCAGTGCGACCGAAACTTGGAAGGAAAATGGATGGAATGGAAATTACTACTTCCAACATAGGAACGTAACGCTCGCCCAAAACATTCTAGGGGATAAAAGACCTAACTTCATGAAAGAATTAGGAACATTTCTAGGAAAGGTTCGGACCACTAGAGAAACTGAAATTAAGGAAAAAAAATAGAAATGGAGGGGAAAAAGTAGTGGTTAGTAGAGCAGAGCCTAGACTGGAAATCAATAAACTAACAATAATTAAGTTAGTAAGTTATGTTAGGTTAGTAAACAGTACAAAAAAAAATAAAAGTTATAAATTGTAGTCAATTGTTAAGTATAAGTAGATAAATAAGTCAATAATAAAAAAAATATATATTAACTTAAAATAATTAAAATAAGTTAAATAAATTAAAATTAAATTAATTTAAAAGAAGTTAAATAAATTAAAATTAAATTAAAATAAGTTATATAAATTAAAATTAAATTAATTAAAATAAGGTAAATAAATTAAAATTAAATTAATCAAAATAAGTTAAATAAATTAAAATTAAATTAATTAAAATAAGTTAAATAAATTAAAAATAAATTAAATTAAAATAAAATAAAAGGAAACGGTTAAAATAAAGCACATTAGGGGCGAAGGGAAGTGGGAATCGGAAATGTTAGGGCAGAGGCGTTGGTGCGGACGATTTTCTGTGGTGCTGTTTGTTTTCAGGTGCGGTGGAGGCCAAACACTGGAAGGAGAATGCCTGACGCCCGCGCCAAATAAATAAATAGTCTAAAAACGGATAGAGTAGCATGTACTCGGCTTCTGACGGCAGGTTTTCCCCCTTCAGGGGTTTTCCTCAGCCGTACCTTATGGTCTCGTTTCCGCGGCTTTGAGGCGATGGAGAGACCATTTGGGGTGAATACCAGAAGGCGAAAGGTTAGAACGCGGTAGAATGTAGGTATTGTAATGGCTTAAAGGCCTTCGGCCTAGCCACATTGGATCAAGTTTCTAATTTGGCTGTAATAATTACCTATTAAATAAAAATAAATATTATAGTGATTGTGACAAGAAATATAAAAAGATATTTGTGATGGAATGGACGAGTCGCTGAGAGAACAGCAATGAAAAGTGATTTTAAGGAAAAATGATACAAAAATAATAGAAAGTACGGTCTACTCGGGTTATAGTGAACTTCCGAGTCTAACATTTTTGTTTCACTGCACCAGAGGTTCAATATATCCGATGACGTCAGAATCAAAAGAATTTCTCCACAATGATTGATTTTATTAATATAGAGATACAGCAAAATACATTAACGGCTCAGGATGTGCATCGTGTCACTTTATGCTCGAATTTGTGGAACTGAGGCGACATATTTTTTTCAAAAGGAGTGAAATTTTAAGGGCGTTGTATTTCCTTCGATCACAAAAGCCGAGGTTTAGAGTTCTCTTTAACAGAATATTCTTGTGCTTATTTGTAATGTAAGTGAAACGCGGCCACTGTATTCGAGAGTGCCTACATAACCGGAGTCGACTGTATATCTCTTTCCAATGAATGCAGATATGCCGATAACATTGGTTCACAGGACCGCAGCTAGCGTCACAAATGTCTCCGTGTCCTTCCGGGCCTGGTAGGACTCGTTCAAATATCTGTACAGGCGGTGAGGAGACTCCCAAAAGGAAACATTGTCCAAGAGCAACGTGAATTGTACTAGCATAACAACCCCTAACTACGCCAACTAGACAGGCCAAAGAGGATAGAGATAAGCAGGGCCCTTTTTTAATAGCTTTGAGATCCTTGGGTCTTCGTTAATTTGGGGGCCCCCAACTCTACTTTCACTGATCCTCCCTAATTTAATGGCAAGTTTTGTTTAAAAACTATACTTCTCATCAATGTGACATACTCTCATCAACCAGCAATATTCCATATTAACCAATTATCAGCGACGCATCACTGTTATGCCAATTTTTTGCGTATAGTTCAATCACACATACGTTTTGTATACATCTTTCATTTTTTTAATTCAAATTATTTTTTTAAGAAGGATCAGAGACCCTTGAACGTAGGGGACCCTGGGCCTGGGCCCTTCGGTTCCGCATATTCACACGGGCCTGATGGGAGGATGACTGGAAAGGTGATCCACGGTGGGTGGGAGAATCCACCATGCCACAAAAGATCGGTTTACATCCATCCTCAAACGGGATCCGAAGCTGTTCTATTCAATATTTGATTGATTAGTGATTCCGGGCGTGTCAATTAATGAGGTAATTAGTCCCCTAAGTGTCGTGCATGTTTTTCATCGGTAGGAGGCGGTGAGCCCCATTGGATGGCACCGCCCCAGCCGGGACAAGATCCCCTGACCGATTCCAAGAGTCCCTGATCGATCTCCCAGCACGTGTGGTAGTGTAGTGCATGTAAGTGTAAATGTGTGTGTAAGTGGTGATGATAGGACAGGGGAAAGGAAGGAAAGATCGCGAGTGTCCGTGGCCCGTTTGTTAAGGTACTGCTCCGGCATTCGCCTGATGTTGATCTAAAAACCACGGAAAATTACCGATCAGAGCAGCCGGCCGCTAGAATTCTCCTCCAGACAGCGACTGAATTCGGCCTAGCTCACAAGCTAGTGTCGAAAATCCTGACACTGTCGGGACTCGCACCTAGGACCTCCTGGTCATAGGCACTGCAGTAACATCAGTTGATGCACTGAGCCCCCGCTACCGGTCTGTGCTATTCAAAATCGCCAGCGCTATCCTTGATCTCGACCGTCGGAACCGGCCTACTACACACATTAAGTTCCAGCGTATTAAGGTGGTTTGCGAGGTTACGACTTTAGCTCCTCTTTCCCGGAATTGCTTTCCGTGCTGTAAAGAAACGAAACTGACCAAATATCTAAGTTTCGCCCGGAATGCCTCCTCGGCGCCGCGTGCTTCCGCTCTGTCCTCCTCCACCCCACCCCCCCCCGCTGCGGGCGCCGGTCATTAGGCGGCGGCAGATAGAGGTCGTTAGCGCGCGGCGCGGCGCTGATGGAGGGTTTGGGAGCCTCCGGGGGCCGCGGCCGGAGCCAATAACACAGCGGCTCCGGAGGACTCGGAATATTCGGGACAGAGCGCGTCGGGGAGGAACGGCCCACGTGACGCGGGTTCCACGCAGCTGCAGCGGATCCAAATCCAAGACGGTTGCGCCCCCGAGACCAAGCTAGGCTCCCCGCGTCAGTTCCTGGTAATGGATTCTCCGGAAAGGGGAACCCCGGATAGATGGTCAAAAGTTCCCCATAACCAAATGGCGTGTCAGTGGTTACATTCATACATACATTTATTTGAACTGCAATTGGGTATGACCCGGTGGCAGTTAAATAATAATTACATAAATAAAAAATATTAATAATAAAAAAAGGAGTACACGCCGAACATGCAATAATCATACTATCACTAATATTAAGTATTATAACAAATATTTCAACTCTGTCATGATATCCAATAATTATAGGTCGGAGATGCTAAAATTTAATACAAGCTGCATAAATATTGGCTAAGTTTTTTTTTTATTCATTGATCGCGTTCACTACACTTAACTACACTACACTGCTTTTGCTTTGAATTACGCTCACTAGCACTTCACAGCACTTGTTCATTTAATGTCTATTACTCTCAAATTGTTCTAACTTATTTCTAAAGCTTCGAACACTTAGAGGAAAAGCTTTGAAAATTGCTGCGGGTAAACTGTTCGATTCATTAATTGTTCTGTTACTAAAGGAAAATTTCCCAAGATCTGAATTTTGTTTCATTGTTCGAATTTTGTGAGTGTGATCGCTTCGGCCGAAATAATTTGGTTTTTCTAGTATAACCTGAATTTCCTTCCATGCTGGTTGACCTACGTACGATTTATAAAGAGCGCAAAGCCTCGCCCTTGTTACATTACAATTCTAACAAAAAAAATATTTTTGAGGGTTTTTTAGCCCCCGTCCCACCACCCACACCCCTACACAGCCGAAAATGTGTTTTTAATTTTATTTTTGCGGTAACTTAACACTATTTCATCTGACTGAAACAATATGATAAACAAGAGAACAATTCATACTACAGAAAAATATTTTATATTTTCTCAGACCCAAATTCAAACACAATTTTTTTTTTTTTTGAAAAACATTACTGTAAATATTTTATTGTCGTCTTAGAACTATGAAACAGGCTTGAAAAAATCCCGAATGTTCCTCTTAAACCAACATTGTTGTGAATGTTTTTCAGATTTTTTCAACAGCTGGGCTGCAGTTAAAAAAATAAAAACCATTTTCCCGCCTTTAAATCACCTTGACTATAAATGTACTTTGAAAATGACTGAAACATTCTGATCACTTATTTTAATGTTTATTATACATTTGTATACATTGTTGTGGCACCCAGTAATATTTTTATTTCAGAATTTAGTTACAAATTATATTTTTTTAAATATTCTCTAATCCTTTGTATAAGTATATCACACGCTAAGGAAAGATTATAGATTTGGCAGTTTATGGGAAAATAAATGGAGGATAGTGAAGAATAAGTGGGGAACATGTGGAGAAATGAAGGGGATCAGGTTCAACCAAGATTTGCTAGATATGTTTTACTACGTCTTGGAACACCGACCAAGAAATGAAAAAAATCTTAAAACTTCATTTCAGAACACTAGAGAATTTTTTCACATTTTTTTAATGGCTGGGCCATAGTACAAAAAAATAAGGCTTTTGTAGTCAAGTACTTGGCTGTCCGGATTTCCCCACTGTCGCTCATCTATCCTGCACTTGCACCCGAACTGTCTCTCATCATTTCCCCATTTGTCATTTACCCGTCCTCCAAAACTCGTCATCTTCAGAATTCACCTCCTCAAAAAACGTCGTGTCCCCATGAGACACGCAAACTTCGTGTCTCATGGAAGGTCTAGGAGGAAGGCTTAGGGGGCCTAGGCGCTTTCGAGTTATTCGCGATTATAATATGTGTTGCAATAATCTTTTCTTCTCTCAGAATCTCCAAACTTTGAAATCTCCAATCTTTGAAAAGTTGTAATGCTGTTTGTCTTTAAATTAATAGAGCGTATGCAACTCGTTTATAATGTTGATTTATTGCATTCGCACCAATTTGAAAACACGCTCCTCGTCACTCGTTTTCAAAACATGTACTCATGCAAAGAAGCTTAACATTATAAACCTATTGCATAAACTACTAAAATATCGCTATTATCTCGCAGGATTTAATGATTTGGTGTTCCCAGTAACGATTCCACAAATACCTTCAATCCAATATGATAGTAGATTAAGGTTAATCCAGGAAAAATTACTGAATTATTGTTAGAAAAAGTGTAGAAAGAGTTATTTTTCTAATGGTTCGTGATATTAACGAACATTCAAAACAATTCTACAAGATAAATCCGAAACTACACGAAGATTGCCCATTGTATTCGTGTAAATAAAGTGCCAAAGCTGAAAAATTTCAATGCAGAGCTCTTGAAACATTTCCCAATACAAGGGGAGAGAGAGAGGGGGAGTGAGAGGGAGAGAGGGGAAGAGAGAGAGGGGAAGATAGTGAGAGAGAGGGAAGAGAGAGATGGTGTGTGTGTGAGAGAGAGAGAGAGAGAGAGAGAGAGAGAGCTGGAGAAAGAAAGGCAGAGGCACACAGAAAATGTAGCAGAACAATACTCTGTGCAAGAGCCTTCAATTTTGCTGAAATATTATCCACAAATTCGCCTATTGATCCATAACAATGCACCCATAGTGTTAAAGGTATACGTTTTCATTAATGAAAGAATTTTGTTTATGAATGAGGCGTTTGATAAAAAAACATAGCAACCCAACCCAATAATTGATCGAAAAATGAAATTTTCCATTACCCAAAAATGTTTTAGTAAATTTGCAGCTAATCGCGTTTTGCCGCGCATATCAGCACCGGAAATGCAATATTCAATTCTTTGCGGACACATTCAACGCAATCGGAATGTTTCCCACTCTTTCACCCGAACCACACAGCTACTGTAGCTTCAAAACGAACATAAAATTACTAATGCAATGAAGTGGTGTACTCTGCAGGTAAATGTGTAATTTCCCTTATTCGCACACAATATCAAAGATATTAAAAGCAGCAAATGAATGAATACCATATTTTCATTTCAGATAACATAAAAGCAAGCCTTAATATGGAAGTTTTGCAGAATATGACTTGCTCCCAAATTAGTATCAATGATGGGAATTTTTTCAGTTAGCAACAAAATTTCTGTTGTTAGGCAAGTACGCCAGGAGGTAAATGTGGCCCAAAGGCTGGCACCAAAGCTAATTATTGTGGCCCAAAGCTAATTATAAAAAAAAGTAAATCATAAGTGGGAAAAGTATAATCAGAGAGAATTTTCTCCAGCTCAGAACTTCTACCCCTCTCTTTTATAATTATTATTTCAATTATGAATAAATAATAATAATAATAATAATAATAATAATAATAATAATAATAATAATAATAATAATAATGACTTTATTTATGTGGCGGGACTCAGGCCATCAGGCCCGCTCTTCCGCCTAACCACGTAATACATAAATTTATAGATAAGAATTGAATTAAGAGATACATTTAGTAAATAAAAACAAGTAAATAATAATACTTAGTAAGTAAATAATTCAACTTACAGATGTCATGCCCCTGGGCTCACAAACGCGACAAGAATACAACGTCCTAGCATTTGCCTTAAGCGACCGGGGAAAACCAGGGAAAACAATGAATAAATGTAGCAAGAAGCGTTATCGTTGATAACAAGAAATAATCACTAAATCGTAAAGTAGACACCATTTTCATTGGTAAAGCAACAAATATTTCATGGTAATACATATAAAAATTAAAGACTCAATAAAACGAGCAGATATGAAACAACATTTTCTGTCCACATGCAAAACGAGGGGTTATCTCATCATACGCTAAATCAATAAAGAGAAACTGAACGAAAATCCTCATCGAAATGGGGGTCGTTGACCAAGAAATTGAAAAAATAGTTGTGGCGTCCATATTTACTAAATTAAAATCATAGGATATAAATGTAGTTAATAAATTACTATCTTTAAAATATATATTATTTTCATGTTTTATTTTAAATACTTTAATTGTACAGAAACAGTTATGTGGCAGAAAAGATTTTAGTTGTCATTTAAAGGGTATAGCTGAATAAGGCGGTGAAAAGTGCCTCCAAACCAAATCGATAATCGCGATCCTCATATGAAAGAAAAATCCAAAATGACGTAGATTCACAAACAATCACCCCCATAGGGCAAGTTGTTGCAGAGATATAACGAGAAACGTGCTTTGCATGATTTAATTTTTTGTGATCTATTCTATTGAGCATCTATGGAGTGTATCAAGCTAAAAAAATGAGACAGGGAAATATAGTTCAATTTGAAGGTATTTTTGTCAACGAATTTTGCCTCCAAATTCATATAAAAAATAATAAATTCATTTTTGAAATTCGTTTTCGACGTGAGAACGTTCGAGTATCTCTCAATTTTCCCCCTAAAAGGAGTCTTATAATATTATAAAACATTTTTGTTAGATTTTTAAACAATGTGTACGGTAGAGAAAAAAATTAAAACCAACTTATTGAGCTTAAAAATTTGAAATTCGCGCCTAATGTCATTCGAAAAAACGGTTTAACCGATATTTAAACACAGATTTAAACACGATATATGGACTCGAAATCTTATCCGTGTTACATCGATTATGTATCAAACTCAATCGGAATCTCCTTGGTGGAAAGCATGGTGAAAATACATGGTGGAAAGATATGGGTGGCCTCTGGCTCATCCGAGTTGAGCCAATGGGCTTCAGGCACTAGTGTGCGTCATAATATTAGCATGAATTTTAAGTGCTAAAATTATCACAGTTACAAGTCATGAAACAGAAACAGATAACCGCTTTTTTAAATATTACATCTTTTATTCCAATTATCCTATCATCGTGGTATTTTGCGTTACCGTTGAAAATTGTCTATTTATGCCACTTGAAAAATGTTTCTCAACACTTCTTGCACTCCATGGATCATGGCGGCCGACGTCTGGTCTCGCTTTTCAGACGAAGTGGTCACATGGTTCGTGACGGAAACTGGTGCTGTGCAGAACGAGAAAAATTGGTGCACCGTAGGAGCCCACCCATCTCCTTCCACCATGGGAAATCGGGAAATATTGAAGGAAGGCCCCAGACTGCTCCCACATAGCTGCGATCATTTAAACACACATTTGCACACGCTAATTACTTTACGAAAATTGTTAAACATGCATTTTTAAATAGAAATGTTGATAAAGAAACTTTTTGAGTAGACTGTTTAAAACAAATGCATGATCTAGTTATTAAATAATTTGATTTTCTAATTATGAATGATTAATAAATCTACAACTAAGTCATTTGATTTATATTATAAACATAAATGATTAACATACCCAAAACCAAGTAATCTGATTTATATTATAAACAATAGCTAAATCTAAAAAAAAATTTTATTTTGATAAAAATTTACTTAAAACAAATTTGTCAGCAAAAAGTCCAAATCATTCTGGTAAGGAAAACCTTTTAATATTTTAATATAAACTGTTTAAACATTGGCGAAACAAGTTTTTCCAATCACATCAATTGTCCAAAGACTGAGCTGATAACACTGCCCAAAGAATGAAAATATTTCAGGCTAAAAATACTTTATTCTTACGTATTTCAACTTTTTGAATACCAAAACCATCATAAAAATGATCAATTAGCTCTTGCTTTGGAGATACAGTGACATGCTAATTTTTATAGCTTACATTTGGGGGAAATTTTGTTTTTGAGAGTTGTCACTCCCTGTCAAGAAACAAAACAACGTTTTCTGGCTGTTTGTAGGTTATAAATACGATTACTGTTGCAATGACTGAAAATTCCATATCGTTTCTTTGTAATTAGCGCATGATTTCTGTGAATAATTTCTTACATCTTGGTAAAATTTTCGTCACAGAAACGCAATCTCAGGCTCTTGTGAAAACTGCCTATCAGCATTATTTCTGATAAAAGAAGTCCGGAGAAGTCATGGGCTCTCTATTTGCAACTTTTCTTATTTGCTGAATACGAGTAGAAAATCTGTGGGGATCTAAAAGTCACCGGTAGACTCTTAGGATTTCAACTGGGGTATACTAAATACTGCTGTTTTTTGTGTACGTACGACAGCAGAGACAAAAAAATCACATGATGTTCAAGCAGACTGACCTCCAAGAAATCTTCACTCTAGCGAGAAAAATGTCATTGTGAGCATCTCGTAGACTCAAAAGATGTTTTTCTTCCACTCCTACATATAAAGCTGGGGTGATAAAAACTTTTGTCAAAGCTGTGAACCAAGATGCACTGGCCTTTACGTAGTTCGAGAAACATTTTCTATATTAAGTGATGCAAAATTAAGGAAGGTATTTTTTTGGACCACAAATTCGACAACTTGTAAGGGATCATACGTTCGACAGAGTTCTGGAAAAGAAAGAAAAGTAGGCTTGGGAGAAAAGGAAGATCACACCCCCATCCCAAGAAAAAGCATGTACTACATTTACGGGACTAATGACATTTGAAGTTGACGCGCCCGGAATCAATCAATCAATCAATCATTCAATTGACAGTGAAAAGGATCCACGGACGCTGGAACGCCACCCAATGACAGACGAACTTTGAAAGAGAGCGTTGCGCTGCAGCTTCGATCTGCCTGCTATATAAGAATTTATCAATATATATATATATATATATATATATATATATATATATATATATATATATATATTCATACTGACGAACGCCAATGACTAATCGAAAACAAGTGACAGTGACAGACTATACTAGACTCAGACAAATATCGAAACAGAAACAAATAGTCAAATTAAAGTAAAATAAAATAAAATAAAATAAAAAGGAAAGAACATTTTCAAAAAAGTTCCTAATTTCCATTCAGTTCCTTCGGCCATTACCATTTCATTGTAATCAATAATTTATCCATCCCTTCCACTCCCAATCCTTTCCCTACCCTTCCTCTACGGTCACCATTCATGTGAGGGAAGAGAGGAGTTCCTATAATTTTCACGTCGCCACGTTGTCACTGATCACCTTCGCAGATAATGCTTTATGTAAAGGCCGCTAAGATAAAAAACACAGAATATATTCATTCATTCCTACGACTTCAGGAAATATTCTCGTATATTTCTTATCGAAACAATGCCGCATATGTTAACAATATGTATAGACGGTCTGTATTTTTCGGTAATTGAAGTTTGTTGCCGGGTGACGCAGGGAAGTGAGCCGAGGTCGGCCTTCTGAAGCCTTCGTCCACGTACAAAGAGTTTCACATTTTTACGCAAAAGTGAAGATACTTGAGGTATATTCCGTTTTAGTTAGATATTTTCTGATTTTTTATATTAAATACACAAGTTCAGTTTTTTCATACATTTTAGTTTAGTAAAAATTACAAAGTTTGCTTACAGCATACCTTATTAAATACCCGCTTGTATTTGTTTATTAAGTATTCTTTTTAAATGTTTTTCTGATACTGTCAGAAAAACGTCAGTTGCATTTTTCTGTTCCTTGAATGTTATATAAAAGTGATGGTCTTACCAAAAGGTAGTCAAACCTCCCAAAAATTGAAAAGGGCTATGGAAATCATTTGTTAACTAGAAGATGAACTATCTTTGTATACTCATGGAAACGTAATATTTCGCATCGAAAAAGTCTTAGACCGAAAGATACGTGATGATGGAAAAACTTGCCTGCCAATTTCGCTTTCCGACTAGGTTTTTTCAAAATTCGTCCCCTAAACCAAACTATTAAGGCTTCTTATTAAAGAGTGTAAAAAATATACCACGTCCATTGACATGTCAATAGTAATAGTATAGATGAAAATAACTTCTGAGCCCATTAAACTGAATTGAACAATTATTTGTATTCGCAAAGTTTTTTCTAATTTTGTTACAAAACGTTCGATGGCTCAGTGTAACGCTGTTGATCCAAAAGCCGAGGAGTAGCTGGTTCGATTCCCAAACTGCATAGATATTTTCAAACATTCTGCATTTACATAACATTTTATTTACAATATCATTCGATATTTCATTGTCAATGTTATACATTAAGAACCCCAACAATACAAAAATAATATCTATATTAATATTCCAAAATTGCAATTTTCAGCAGCACAGAGATGAGACTGGAAAAAGAGCGTGGCCCCCAACAAAACATCCACCACACTCCAATGAAAAAAAAATATGTAAACTTCAATAAAATAATGATTCTGCACTGCGAGTAGGATAAGGTCCCTGCTGGATCCCATCACCACAGCCGGCGATTGAAAATACGGCTGTTTAAGAAAACAAAGTCCTCATATGACCCACCATTGAACAAACGATAATTCTCCGCTTAGCCGGCAATAAGGAGCGGGAGCCCATCGGCAACGCCGGTGAGCGATCATCGTTCTGATCTAAGAAACAAAGTCCTCATATGAACCACCATTGAACAAATAATAATTCTCCGCTGAGCGGGGGATAAGGAGCGGGAGCCCATCGGCAACGCCGGTGAGCGATCATCGTTCTGATCTAAGAAACAAAGTCCTCATATGAACCACCATTGAACAAATAATAATTCTCCGCTGAGCGGGGGATAAGGAGCGGGAGCCCATCGGCAACGCCGGTGAGCGATCATCGTTCTGATCTAAGAAACAAAGTCCTCATATGACCCACCATTGAACAAATAATTCTCCGCTGAGCGGATAGAGCGGGCCATCGCAACCGTGAGGTCATCGCGTCTGAAACAAAGTCCTCAAAGACACCATTGACAAATAATAATTCTCGCTGGGATAGAGCGGCA
Source organism: Teleogryllus oceanicus (assembly GCA_964035755.1). Lineage (NCBI taxonomy): Eukaryota > Metazoa > Arthropoda > Insecta > Orthoptera > Gryllidae > Teleogryllus > Teleogryllus oceanicus. The sequence goes on from CAXIVR010000003.1 coordinate 84,920,716, forward strand.
TCACGCCTGAGCGTCATCGTTGATCTAAGAAACAAAGTCCTCATATGAACCACCATTGAACAAATAATAATTCTCCGCTGAGCGGGGGATAAGGAGCGAGAGCCCATCGGCAACGCCGGTAAGCGATCATCGTTCTGTTCTAAGAACAAAGTCCTCATATGACCACCATTGAACATAATTCTCCGCGAGCGGATAAGAGAGCCATCGAACCGGTGAGCGATCATCGTTCTGTCTAGAACAAGTCCATAGACACATTGACAAATAATTTCGCTGAGCGGGATAGGCGAGCCCATCGGCAACGCCGGTGAGCGATCATCGTTCTGATCTAAGAAACAAAGTCCTCATATGAACCACCATTGAACAAATATAATTCTCCGCTGAGCGGGATAAGGAGCGGAGCCCATCGGCAACGCCGGTGAGCGATCATCGTTCTGTGTCTAAGAAACAAAGTCCTCATATGACCACCATTGAACAAATAATAATTCTCCGCTGAGCGGGGATAAGGAGCGGAGCCCATCGGCAACGCCGGTGAGCGATCATCGTTTACTCTAAGAAACAAAGTCCTCATATGACCCACCATTGAACAAATAATAATTCTCCGCTGAGCGGGGATAAGGAGCGGAGCCCATCGGCAACGCCGGTGAGCGATCATCGTTCTGCTCTAAGAAACAAAGTCCTCATATGACCCACCATTGAACAAATAATAATTCTCCGCTGAGCGGGGGATAAGGAGCGAGAGCCCATCGGCAACGCCGGTGAGCGATCATCGTTCTGCTCTAAGAAACAAAGTCCTCATATGACCCACCATTGAACAAATAATAATTCTCCGCTGAGCGGGGATAATGGAGCGGAGCCATCGGCAACGCCGGTGAGCGATCATCGTTCTATCTAAGAAACAAAGTCCTCATATGACCCACCATTGAACAAATAATCTTCTCCGCTGAGCGGGGGATAAGAGCGGGAGCCCATCGGTAACACCGGTGAGCGATCATCGTTCTACTCTAAGAAACAAAGTCCTCATATGACCCACCATTGAACAAATAATTTCTCCGCTGAGCGGGGGATAAGAGCGGGAGCCCATCGGAACCCGGTGAGCGATCATCGTTCTGCTCTAAGAAACAAAGTCCTCATATGACCCACCATTGAACAAATAATATTCTCCGCTGAGCGGGGATAATGAGCGGGAGCCCATCGGTAACACCGGTGAGCGATCATCGTTCTACTCTAAGAAACAAAGTCCTCATATGACCCACCATTGAACAAATAATCGTTCTCCGCTGAGCGGGGGATAATGAGAGCCCATCGGAACACGGTGAGCGATCATCGTTCTACTCTAATGAAAAAATCCCTGCGATGAGCTGAGCCGGAGCAGTTTGAACAATAATGTTCTGTCCGCTGAGCGGATAGAGCGAGCCCACAACGCCGGTGAGCGATCGTTATGCTTCGTCTCCTATGCTAAGAACAAACAATTCCCGCTGAGCGGGTGGCGGCTCATGACTCACATCCTATTGAAACAATCCCATGATCCATTGAACAAAAATTTCTCCGCTGAGCGGGGATAATGAGCGAGGGCCCATCGCTAACCCGGTGAGCGATCATCGTTCTGCTCTAAGAAACAAAGTCCTCATATGACCTACCATTGAACAAATATACGTTCTCCGCTGAGCGGATAATGTAGCTGAGCCCATCGTAACACCGGTGAGCGATCATCGTTCTAGCTCTAAGAACAAAGTCCTCATATGACCACCATTGAACAAATAATCTTCTCCGCTGAGGATATATGAGCGGGAGCCACGTCTAAGAAGTTTATACACATTCAGGTAGAAAGCGCATTCATCGTCTCTTCTCTTAGAACGAGTCCTATATGACCCACCATTGAACAAATAATAATTTCTGCTGAGCGGGGGATAAGTGTTGGGGGCCAATCGGGACACGGGGCACCCCTTTTTGTAAACATCACTCTGCGCATCGAGTTTTGGCCGGAGAGAGTTGTGAACGCTGACTGTTCTTGTTCCTCCTGCGAATTTGCAAAAAGCCGTTCAAGTGGTTTTGGTTTGGGCACGTGTTGTCTTCCTGCACTATAATGCTCAACAATACACGACTCGTCTCACAAGAGATCTGCAGCAGTTCCTGAGGGTGGTGGGTGGTTATAATCCTACAGTCCATATTGGAACCTACACTCCACAGATTTCCGTATTTTGTTACATCTGAAGATATTCCTGACCTACAGACGCACAGCTGCAGGTGGCATTAAAACACTGATACCTCTTTTAGGTGACCCACTGCTTCAACGAATGGATACATATGCTGGTCACACGGTATGACAAAGGTCTCAATTCATAGTACGTTGTTGTATGTTGTATAGTACGTATGATGAAAAATACTTTTACATGTGCTGTATCTGTTAAAATAATTTTTTCCGAAATTTAATGTTTTTTTTGACTAACTTTCTGGATACGCATTGTACAGGGTAACGTTTAGAGGAAATATTTTGTAGTTAGATTCTATGGTATAACCAAAGAAGTTTCACAAACTTATCAAATCCCTTTCGCAAAACATGTCACTTATAATGTGAAGATGCACTCGAAAAAATGAAACTGGAGGGATGATTTGCAACAAACCTTTCCCTTTAAAAAGCAAATTCTTATAGTTCAAAATGCAGCTCTTGTCTTACTGATTAAATATTTCACGTAGAAAATAGTGCATGGTTATAGTATGTGAAGAACACAAGAGTGACTGCAAGACGGTAAGTTTCCCTTAATACGTATACTCTTTGAAGTGAATATCTTAAATGCGGTTTCAGGCTGTTCTGTATGAAAATGCCACTTTTTAAAGAAAATGATTTATAATTTTTTAATTTATAAATTTTTAATAGCTTTAGGATTTTATTATTGTCAGCTCTTTATATTATGATAATTACGATGGTCAATAGGGTGGAATTACTTGAATGAAAGTTTATTATTCGGCATATTAATTTTTAAAATAGTTCATGTAAATATGTCAGCTTGGATATTTGATATCATACACAATCACAATTAATCATTCTCCCTTCAATTTGGATTAGAAGAATGATTTATCCATTCTTTTGTCACCAGAGCCCAACAATAAAAGTCTTTGTGCCGAAAATTCGCCATTTTCGACGCACGATTACAGTTACTTCTGTTCTTACGAACATAAGTGTGAATAATAGAAAAAGAACGATCCATAACATCCTCTTATTTTACTCCTACAAATAATGGAGATAACAGATACTCTCTTCATTAAATGACGGAGATAAACCAGAAAAACACTGATAAACCGACGAAACATTACGAAATAAACCATCGTATTTCGAAGCAATACCAAGGAAAGCTTTTGTTTTTTATTTTTGATAATGTTCTCGCTTTATAAAAGAATATATCAAACAAAAAGGAATATCTAAAAAGGATTTATCTAAAAAGTCATTTCGTCCGTTTTAGCGTTTATAACCATAAAAATATATTTCAATCAATACAGACATAGCATACAGATAGTATAGAGCAGTATTGATTTACGAATCAATCCGACATAAGGATAATTTTATCGTGAGTAAAATTAACGTTGAGTCGAAACGTTGGCAATTCCACTTGTCAAGTTGTATATTGGGAATCGTTTACGCACGTCTTCCGTCCAACGTGAGGGACGGCGATCCCAGCCGCGTGCCCGGGGGCGAAAAAGTGGCTTTGCCTAATCCGCGACAGCACGTGACCTCGACTGCGCGACGCAGCCCAGGGCCCTCTCCCTACGCTGACGCCGCCAGATAACGCCCCCACCACTCTTCCATCGCCATTGCAAGCCCCGCCGCTCACCTCTCCGCCTCCGCCCCTTCACCCTACCCGCTTCCCCCTCGTAATTCTCGCCCATCGCCCCTCTCCCCGCCCACCCCTTTTCGCCCGCCTCCCGTCGCCTCCCGTCGTCTCCCGTCGTCTCGTCGTCTCCCGTCGCCTCCCGTCGCCGCCTCCCGTCGCCGCCCCCCGTCGCCGCCCCCCGTCGCCGCCCCCCGTCGCCGCCTCCCGTCGCCGCCTCCGTCGCCGCCTCCGTCGCCGCCTCCCGTCGCCGCCTCCCGTCGCCGCCTCCCGTCGCCGCCTCCCGTCGCCGCCTCCCGTCGCCGCCTCCGTCGCCGCCTCGTCGCCGCCTCCCGTCGCCGCCTCCCGTCCGCCGCCTCCGTCGCCGCCTCTCGTCGCCGCCTCTCGTCGCCGCCTCCGTCGCCGCCTCCGTCGCCGCCTCCCGTCGCCGCCTCCGTCGCCGCCTCCGTCGCCGCCTCTCGTCGCCGCCTCTCGTCGCCCCCTCTCGTCGCCGCCTCTCGTCGCCGCCTCTCGTCGCCGCCTCTCGTCGCCGCCTCTCGTCGCCGCCTCTCGTCGCCGCCTCTCGTCGCCGCCTCTCGTCGCCGCCTCTCGTCGCCGCCTCTCGTCGCCGCCTCTCGTCGCCGCCTCTGTCGCCGCCTCTCGTCGCCGCCTCTCGTGATAGTTTGTGTAGCCACCTTGTTGACCGAGAAGAAAATTCACTATCTTCGGATCAAACAAATTACCCACTGATGTTCATAATACTTAATCTTTTTTTAACCAAAAAGTTGTCTCATACGATTCTTTCTGCAGAATGAGTGACTACAGAGTCGTATTTGTTGCCGTTGAATATGAGTACACAGTTAAAAATTCTCTTTGAGCTGTCAGTGAAAACTCTTCATTCATATGACGAATATTCTGTAAACTCAACCTTTTGAAAAGACCTTCTACATCGTTGTAGAACACTAGGGTTCATTTTTTGTAAAGGAAGGCGTTAACTCTCTTTCCCACCGACGAAAAAATATATTTGTCCCAGGTAGAAACAAATTCTTTTCTTTTGACCGAGAGGCGAGCAATTCAGAGGCGGTTTTGAGAGATTAAGTTCCCTAACGAGGCTAATCAATTCTTATTGGTTTAAACATTCCGGTCTTGATGAAGTACTTAAAAAATAACAATTAAAATTCCCATTTTCATAATTTTCAGACATTAAAGATGTGTCTTTAGTGAGCTTTCTAAGTGATGGAATGATGGAACAGATACGTCATCTGAGTGTGAAACCCGTCTCCTAGCTGGGTCTAGGTCAGGATAGTTCACTATTTTCTGCGATTGTTTCGATTAAAATACTTGATTTCGGCAAGACAAAAATAAAAATCATTAATATGGTTTTAGGCTCTCTCCACACCATCGGTGCGCCGAATTTTGGACTTCTTGTGCCATTTGTCCACTGTCGCAAATGTACCATGCATGCATACAATATAAGGAGCCCTCATCTTGATCTTGACACCAAAATAACTCAAATATCTGTTTATGAACTCAGAAATAGGTTTTCTATTTTCCTTCAAAGAGTACTTGCCACATGTATCAAAAGTCATCTGGTCCATACAAACACTGCTTTCTTGAGGAAGTTATACATATATATAGAAATAATAAGTAAGCGAATTGTAGGTTAACTCGTACGTATCTGCGACAAAAACTTTAGATGGAAAAACTCAGTATGATAATTTAACTAAAAACAAAAAAATTCTAGGTGTAGATCGTTGATTTTTTGTTCACAGAAAGACAAGCTGGAAATCTGTTGCAAAATGACAAAAATTACGGAAGGTATGGAGGCATTGGAAAAAGTGTGATTAAGAAACGCGAAGTTTTATTTGTATAAACATGACAGGCACTCAAACAATTGTGAAAGAAATAGAGCACATTACTGAAACGGTGCTGGGAATCCAAATTTGTCGGTTTACAACTAAATAATAAATAAATTGACTACTCATTAATATGTATACAATACTGAAAATGACGAAATTTATTATATTCGCTGCATCTCCAAAACTAGAGCTGGAGCAGCTTAGAAGGTAGCATTTCTGGAATTAGCGGCCTTGAAATAATTTTAATCAGCTCTAAAATTTCAGGTGCAAAAAGGTGGTTTTTTGTTGCCCTGTGTTATGTAACAATAATGAGGGCCAGGAAGTTTATAACGTGTTATATTTTTTCTTTGTGTTATTTTGTGTCGAAATTATCAAAGTAGTCAATTATTATATATATATATATATATATATATATATATATATATATATATATGAATTAGTCTTTTACGCTCGTCATGGTTCAGTAAAAAATATATATAGTTATCTTTGAAAAAATCGTAAAAAATATATTGGAAAATGCAAGTGTTAAAATGGAAATAAATATATGTATCAACTAACCCTATTTCCTCCAATACTGCAAACCTGCATTGCAATAACTTCAAACGTTCATAAATTACGGAAGTGCTAATGTTACATACTCATCCTGTATATTGGAAGAATTTCTCCACGTTTTCACTTCCGTAGCCAATAAGAGATTTTGTCTCTAAAATCCGCCGCTCTCCGGCGCACGATTACAATTCGTTCTTTTCCCACAAAGGGCGAGAAAGTAAACAAAGGCCAATGACATGACATGTGAATGATTCAGCACACCACGCCGTAACCTTGGCACTATGTAATGGACGCTCGTGAAGCTCAAAAGATTTACGTAAGCCCGGTAACTGGACTTCGACCGGTTAAGGTGCCTATTCAGATGGATGTGGGCTTCCCATGACATCCATATGTTGTTAAAGAAACAGGTGTTCTGAATGTATTTAGCCCACATTCATTTACTACACGCGCTACGCGGCACAGTATTAAGGGGATTTAATTTCTGTAGCTTATATCGAAGGAACTTTAATTAGTGCAGTATTCATGTCTACCCTCCTTCACCCAACCGGAGCGCAGATGCATGTTGTCACCAAACGTCGGAGCTGCTCTCGATGTTACCTCGAAAACCTCCCACGTGCTATGGGATAGGCTTCTTTCTCAAAGTTGAAGTTCTTTCTTCAAAATTACTCGCCAACGTTGTAATTGAATTAGCAGATAGGGAACGTTCGTGATATCTCATGCTGATAATGATATCGAAATAATTTTGGGCAGCCGTCACAGCCTCGCTCTGCTCGTACTACTCTCACAGTGACAACACGGTCCGACCTACTGCACCCAATTTTCACTAAATAGTGTTCCCGACATATCGATTGCCAAGAACAGACAAACTATAATGCAGCCAAAATCAAAATATCCCGCTTAAATAAACTCTTTAAGCACGTGCTAGTATATATTACCGATAATTTATTACAGGGGTATTCTCTACTATAATGTGTACAACGTCCAGCCAAAAACGCAAGTCACAACAACAGGGAATATTTGAGTGTTATGACAATTAAGACACAGTTCACATTATAACTTAAAAATCAGATTCTAACGGCAAATTGTATAAGAAAACTCACAAGTAATAAATAAATAATTTATTTAAGAAACACATCACAAAATTGGATCCAGATATTTAAAGTACCTTAAAAATTCACCATTTAAAAAATCAGTTAAGTATAAACAACAGGTATTCACGTACAAATAAAAAACAATTTTATGGTTCACTATTACAAAATCAAGTATCAATCACCAGACATGCCCGCTAGGACCCAATTCCATTTCCACCGCAGATAATAAATTATTGGTGGATCTGTTGAATTCCTTCCTCAAAAACATAAATAAACGCCATATAATTGAACGTTACGCTCCAGCTTATGTATTTCCAGCGCAGCAGAAAACAATCATTAAGTATTCGATAGCCACATGTTGACTGAAAGGTGAGGAAGGATCGCCATGGATATGTCAATGGATTCTGCCACCTTCTATTGGAGCTTCAAATAATTATAGTGTGTTCGATAGACAGATGCTGACTTCATTTCGGCGAGTAAAAAAAGGAATCAGCCAATGAAAAAGCCAACCGGCTCCCACCCCATAACCCCACGCGCAGCACGGAATTATTCAGTGTTCGATGGTCACATGTTGACTGATTCTCGAGGGACGATGAAGGTTTCACCAATGACATTCCATTGAAAGTCACTGCCATGTCGTTGGGCTCAAGCCCGCTCATCCCCCGAAATACAGAGAATTATTTCTTGTTTCATGCAAGTATGTTGACTTCATTCTGTTTAACAGAGCCCACTGCATTGCCGTTGGGCTCTAGCCCCCGCATCCCCCGCAATGCAGAGAATTATTTCTTGTTTCATGCTAGTATGTTGGCTTCATTCTGTTTCACAGAGCCCACTGCCATGCCGTTGGGCTCTAGCCCCCGCATCCCCCGCAATGCAGAGAATTATTTCTTGTTTCATGCTAGTATGTTGGCTTCATTCTGTTTAACAGAGCCCACTGCCATGCCGTTGGGCTCTAGCCCCGCATCCCCCGCAATGCAGAGAATTATTTTTGTTTCATGCTAGTATGTTGGCTTCATTCTGTTTAACAGAGCCCACTGCCATGCCGTTGGGCTCTAGCCCTGCATCCCCGCAATGCAGAGAATTATTTCTTGTTTCATGCTAGTATGTTGGCTTCATTCTGTTTAACAGAGCCCACTGCCATGCCGTTGGGCTCTAGCCCCCGCATCCCCCGCAATCAGAGAATTATTTCTTGTTTCATGCTAGTATGTTGGCTTCATTCTGTTTAACAGAGCCCACTGCCATGCCGTTGGGCTCTAGCCCCCGCATCCCCCGCAATGCAGAGAATTATTTCTTGTTTCATGCTAGTATGTTGGCTTCATTCTGTTTAACAGAGCCCACTGCCATGCCGTTGGCCTCTAGCCCCTCGCATCCCCCGCAATGCAGAGAATTATTTCTTGTTTCATGCTAGTATGTTTTTGCTAGTATGTTGGTTTGATTCTGTTGAACAGAGCCTACAGCCATGCCGTTGGGCTCCAGCCCCTCGCATCCCCCGCAATGCAGAGAATTATTTCTGGTTTCATGCTAGTATGTTGGTTTGATTCTGTTGAACAGAGCCTACAGCCATGCCGTTGGGCTCCAGCCCTCTCATCCCCCGCAATGCTGAGAATTATTTTTGTTTCATGCTAGTATGTTGGTTTGATTCTGTTGAACAGAGCCTACAGCCATGCCGTTGGGCTCAAGCCCGCTCATCCCCCGCAATGCCGAGAATTATTTCTTGTTTCATGCTATTATGTTGGTTTGATTCTGTTGAACCGAGCCTACAGCCATGCCGTTGGGCTCAAGCCCGCTCATTCCCCGCAATGCAGAGAATTATTTCTTGTTTCATGCTAGTATGTTGGTTTGATTCTGTTGAACAGAGCTTACAGCCATGCCGTTGGGCTCAAGCCCGCTCATCCCCCGCAATGCAGAGAATTATTTCTTGTTTCATGCTAGTATGTTGGTTTGATTCTGTTGAGCAGAGCCTACAGCCATGCCATTGGGCTCAAGCCCGCTCATCCCCCGCAATGCAGAGAATTATTTGTTTCATGCTAGTATGTTGGTTTGATTCTGTTGAACAGAGCCCCATGCCGTTGGGCTCCAGCCCCTCTCATCTCCCCGCAATGCAGAGAATTATTTTTGTTTCATGCTAGTATGTTGGTTTGATTCTTTGAAAGAGCCTACAGCCATGCCGTTGGGCTCAAGCCCCTCTCATCCCCCGCAATGCAGAGAATTATTTCTTGTTTCATGCTAGTATGTTGGTTTGATTCTGTTGAACAGAGCCTACAGCCATGCCGTTGGGCTCAAGCCCCTCTCATCCCCCGCAATGCAGAGAATTATTTCTTGTTTCATGCTAGTATGTTGGTTTGATTCTGTTGAACAGAGCCTACAGCCATGCCGTTGGGCTCAAGCCCCTCTCATCCCCCGCAATGCAGAGAATTATTTTTGTTTATGATCACATGTGACTTTCTTTTTGGAGAGTGGAGGGTGTTTTGCAGCGAAGGGTGTCATGGGCCTCATTTAGCATTATACCTGCGCAGCAGAAAATTATTTTTTGAGTATCATAATTTGATATTTTTGAATATTCGTATGAGCTATGTGTGGTAAAAATTTTAAACACATATTATAAAAAAATGTAATATATTTGTATTTATTGAATCTGATGGTAGTGTAGATTGAAATTCATTACGTTTCTTTTCAAGTCACTGCATTAATTATTACATTTCGTGCCTTTCTTGTGAGTAGCGAATACTTAATGAAAGCTATGTTGTAATCATGAATCTCGACCAGTGTCGTAAACAGTGACGCTGTGTGTGAGAATACCTTCGTTGCTTCTAATAGGAATGTTTGCAGAAAATGTCTGAATTATTTGATCCTTTCACCAAATATCGAAAATGTTACTTTTGTATTTTTCCGAGCTCCTGGATATCTAGAAAACCAGAGACAACTCTGACATGGGCGGAGGCTGAGAAGTTTTCTTTCAATTTTCGGATTCTAATGACATGTTATCTTTTCTTTGCTGCATTCTAGAAGTAGTTAAGTTGTAAATGAATGTTTATCACAGAAATTAATAATGTTTGGGTCTCTTTTGTAATTTTTGCCAATTTTCAATTTTTTGACCTTTTGCGAATATTTTTGTCATTTTCTTTCCTTTATTTGTTTTTTGTTAGTGAATATTTCATTAATGTGCAATGACAAAAACAAGCTTTTTGTATATCACCAGTTCATGACATAATTCACTACTGACTCCTAGAACTCTAAAAATTACAACGTATTGGTAATTTCTCAACCTTTTGAAATTGACGGTTGGAAGATCAGAGCAAAAAGATTATACTCCTAAAATGAAGACTTTATATTAAATAAATTATTATAGAAATAAATTTGATATAACTTGTAAATTTTATTGAATAAATAACCTTTTTATATGCAAATGTTTGAGTATTTTGAAGAAATTAGGTCATTTTCGACTTGTTTTAAGTTTTTATAGGTAATTCGTCGCTTATTTATAAGTCATCTAATAGGTCATTTTCAAAGACTTTTTAGGTTATCAGAATCCGAGCCGTGGAAATGAGCAACGTACGTATTAACCTTTTCAAAGATTAATAATCTTCCTTTATCTGTCCCCATTTTCAGAATAGTTTTCGAAATTGCAATGTAGGCAGCCAAAATTAAGAAAGAATCAGTGAAATCACGTACATGAACGTATTTGAACAAAATATTAGAATTTAATAAATTAAAAAGAAATTTTTTTTATGGAAAATTTGTGCAGTAGTTTTCAACAATTTTAGAATATATTAAATTACGCTAGTTATCCAGAATTTCCGGTACATCTAACAGAAGCATATGGAAGGAAGTGATTCAAATTGTAGGCAATATAGCAATATCAATAGCTGATGATTTAGTATTATATATAGATTATTATAGCAATTGCTGATGATTTAGTTTTATGTTCGGAGACTATTGACGGCTTACAAAAAAGTTTAAATATCCTAGAAACGTATAGTGAAACATGGGGATTAAAAGTAAATATTCAAAAAACCAAAGTAGTTGTCTTCAAGAATGGATTTATCTGGGGTAACAAGGAGAGATGGTTTTACGCTCAGGAGGAGATTGACCGGGTAAAAACATTTACATATCTTGGGGCAAAATTTTCCATGAATGGGGATGGAGTAACCACATAGTGGCGGCGCACAGTAAAGGAAGAATTGCGCTCAAAGAAATCGTTTGCGCAGTGCGCAGGGTTCCGGAATTGCCTTTAAAGGTGTGCGAGACGATGTTTAAATCGCTAGTTCTCCCAGCAATGAATTATGGGGCAGAAATTTGGGGAGTGGATAGGATAGATCGACTAGAAAGCGTCGAAACAGATTATTTCAAATTAATTCTCGGAGTCTCTAGATTCGCAGCAAATGCCGGAGTCCTAAGAGAGGTCGGTAGTGTAGGAATTTGGAAAGATTTTAAAATGAAACCCATTAAACTTTGGATTAAATTAGCAGGTGAACAGGCTGACTCACTTATAAATAGATGTTTTCGGTGCAGTTACAGGAAGCAACCAACGCTACTGGTCGTATAAAATTAAACTGCTACTGGAACGTTCAGGTCTGGGAGACGTTTCTCCGGAAATGGTGGGAGATAGGGGAACACGTGACATAGAACGGTTAATTTCGGATAGACTTGCGGATATTAAAAGGCAAGAGATCCTGGCAGCAACGGCCGAAAACGTTCGCTAGTTGCGCAAATTCACGCGAGTCCGTTATGGGTTGCGAACGTTACGTAAACACACTGCAAAAGGACGCAAGAGGGGGATACGCTTGGTTCAGGGTCGGGGGGTGGATGCAACGTAGATTAAAGGACTCGAATGGTAATGGCATCTGTGTGCTTTGCGGTGATAGGGAAGACTGGATCCATATCCTTTAATTTGCAGTGCGACCGAAATTTGGGAGAGGAAAATGGATGGAATGGAAATTACTATCCAACATAGGAACGTAACGCTCGCCCAAAACATTCTAGGGATAAAAGAGCTAACTTCATGAAAGAAGTAGGAACATTTCTCGGAAAGGTTCGGACCACTAGAGAAACGGAAATTGTAGTCAATTGTTAAGTATAAGTAGATAAAAAATATATATATTAAACAGCAGTGGTTAGTACGAGCAGAGCCTAGACTGGAGAGAAATATGTAATAAATCAATAAACTAACAATAATTAAGTTAGTCAGTAAGTTATGTTAGGTTAGTAAACAGTACAAAAAAAAAAAAAAATAAAAAAAAAGTTATAAATTGAGTCAATTTTAACAATAAAAAATATATATATTAACTTAAAATAATTAAAATAAGTTAAATAAATTAAAATAAGTTATATAAATTAAAATTAAATTAATTAAAATAAGTTAAATATATTAAAATAAATCAAATTAAAATAAAATAAAAGGAAACGGCTAAAATAAAGCACATTAGGGGGCGAAGGGAAGTGGGAATCGGAAATGTTAGGGCAGAGGCGTTGGTGCGGACGATTTTCTGTGGTGCTGTTTGTTTTCAGGTGCGGTGGAGGCCAAACACTGGAAGGAGAATGCCTGACGCCCGCGCCAAATAAATAAATAGTCTAAAAACCGGATAGAGTAGCATGTACTCGGCTTCTGACGGCAGGTTTTTCCCCTTCAGGGTTTTTCCCTCAGCCGTACCTTATGGTCTCGTTTCCGCGGCTTTGAGGCGATGGAGAGACCATTGGGGGTGAATACCAGAAGGCGAAAGGTTAGAACTCGGTAGAATGTAGGTATTGTAATGGCTTAAAGGCCTTCGGCCTAGCCACATTGGATCAAGTTTCTAATTTGGCTGTAATAATTACCTATTAAATAAAATAAAAAATATCAATATCTTTTTTCGCACTATGAAAATATTCTTAGAAAATACTAAAAATAATATTTAATAAACAAATACTAGAAGTATTTAATATGCGTATGCTGTGAGCTAATTATACTACGCACGAAATTCATGTAAATACGTAATCTTGGAAATACAATACAAAAAAGTTCATAAAATATCTAAAAAAAGACGGAATATACCTCAAGTATCTTGACTTTTTGCCGTAAGAAGAAATGTATTTTCTCTTGACGACGGCATTAGAAGGCCGAACTCTCCTCACAACCTCAAATCACCCAGCAACAAACTCCAATGAGCGATAAACTAGACCGACAATACTTATTGTTAGTAAATGCGACATTGTTCCGAGAAGAAATATATGCGAAGCTATCTTTAAGGAATGTGAAGAGAAACAATATAATATGTCAATCAATCCTGTTTAATCAAGCAGATCGAATCGGGAACGCAGCGCTTTCTTTGAAAGTTAAATAAAGAAATTCTGAGAAGGCATGGCTATTTCTGTCTTGAAGAGGCAATTACTTATGGTAGGCCCCGCGATCACAAATGTTACTCATAATATATTGTTTTTTACTTTCTGTAACTATGTTCGCGGGTTTTTCTAAATTCACAACCTTAGCTCTTAATGTATCCCAAAGAGAGTTTATAATTATTCTATTTGACGTTAGGCCCAAATCAGGATTAATTTAGGCGCTTATGTGTTAAAAAATGTAATATTCATCAACTGTGAACACTATGAAAACGGTAAAAAGTTCAGTAGACTCAAATTTATGTTATTTGCTGTAATGTTGTTGAAAATGGAAAATACACATCGTCCAAGCGTTTCACAAAGAAATATGCAGTTGAAAACCAATTAAGTTATGTAGATCATTCAAAGCTTGACTAATGTTACAAGAAGTAGAATTTTAATGAGATGTAACATACTACCCATTACGCCGCAAAATTTAAATACGTTGAAGATGAACAAATTTGCAGATGTTAATTTCTGTCAATTCTCAATACATTGACAATCATTGGCCTCCACTATCGTCTTTAGAGAATGTTCTCAACCAATTTATTCTCCGATGTTTGCAAGTTTTCTTTTATATAGCCTATAAGCAACTATAAACAGTACTGACCTCAGTACACATCCTTAATGTCACTAATAGCCGTTATAATCATCAAAGCGATAAGTTTAAGAAATACAAAATACAAATGCAGTATGCGTATATAAAGTGTCCTTTAAAATACTTTATTACTAAAAATCAGACCTTAGTTAATCATCCGACGCAATTCTCGCGCGTGGCCGAGAGAGGCCTTCAGCCAGCCGTGTCCCCCGAGTGGGAGAGAACTTTTCGAAAGAACTTGCGCGTCGCACTTGCGAAAGAATCGAGTAACAAGGGGGAGCAAGCGTGTTCCTGTACCTCCGCGGAGGAAGTTGGGAGCTAAAGTTCAAATTAAAAGCAGGGAGTTTGTTTCAGAGTTGTAATTTTTAGGCTATGGGTGTGATGGGTTTTAGAGAAAAAGAGAATTAACGAATTTCCACGTGGCGCCGCAAAGTTTGCTTTTTCGAGGAGAAATTTATATCGACCTTTTTTTCTCATTCCTGGTGAAACTTTTCGTTTATTTTAATACATCGTAATGAGAAAAGTGCACCGCACGATTAAATAAATTATCCTCCTCCTTCGTCTGTCTCTCGACAGCCGGGAGGGTTCCGCTAAGTTTGAGATCGCCTTTTCCGCCAACCGTACATACTTCCACATACTTTACACTTAGTTCTTCAAGAATTTCTTTTCGTTTGAAAGAAAAAGTACCCGAAATTAGCGGTACCTTATTCACAACCTATTGCACATCACCTTTTGACCACCCATATTACTTCCAAGGGAACATTGTAGGCGATTCTTTTGTGCTGCGAGATCGTGTACAGTTCAGGAGAGAATTGCGTGCCTTTGAGAATCATTTCAGTTCTTTTCAACGCGTAAGATACCACGACGATGCTGAGGCTTGGTCTTTATATAGTAATTGAGAAACCTCGGTCTGTCCATGTTTATCCTGGTCACTCACGGTTACAACCATTACAGCCCACCAATCAAAACAAAAGAGGTATCATTGGATACATCTCTGTCTTCTGATCGGTTCATTGATTGATTGGTGACTCCGGGTGCGTAAACTGCTAAAATCATTATCCTCGTAAGCGTAGTGCATTTTTTCCCTTCTGGAGGTGGCGGTAATCCTCCCCCACTGGTTGGAGAGATCCCGTACCGACCTCTCTGTCGGCTAGCAAGGTTTTCCGCAATATCTCCTGGGGGACCGCAGGAACTGGGGGAACAGCAATGGTTTGCTAGTGGCGCTGGTCTCATATTCGGCGAACTCTGTATTTTCAAAACTTGCTAAAAACAAAATTAACATTGCAAAATTAGTACAATATTGATGATAGGGATTATTTTATTAAATGAACGTAATCTAAAAATCGTCTTTAAAAAGGCCATGTAATATTCTTAAAATACGAGTGTTTAACATAAGTTTCCAAACTTTTGAATTTGCTAATTATAGTTTCCTGCACCTCATTTACTGGAATTTTCTGGATTTATCACGTAGTAAAGTAATAATGGAATGCGATGTCACGGCAGTTTGAAATTCTTAGAATAACTTCTCAATTTTGGTTGGTGTTTTAGGGTGTATGGATCGGAGTTTGGCATTGTTGAATATGTGGTGATGTATTATCTTTTTCTTGACTAATGTGCTACGATTGGTAGTGAGTTTTATAAGTGGATCTGAGATGAGTTTAAATGGACAGAAATTGCGGAATCATAATTTCACGTAACTGTTAGTGACGCGAGAAAATACGTGCTGTTAAAACTTCTGGTTGTTCTATACAATCAGTATCACTTGTTCCCACCCCAATCACCACCACTGGTTCCCATCGCAATCACCACCACTTGTTCCCACTCCAATCACCACCACTTGTTCCCACTCCAATCACCACCACTTGTTCCCACTCCAATCACCACCACTTGTTCCCACTCCAATCACCAACACTGTGCATGGGGATTAATATTACGATTCCTGGGACCACTCATTCCTTACATTTAAACAAAGAGAAATGGTCATAATTAGTGCTGGCAATTGAGTGATAAGCTTCCCTCCAAATCTTTCCCTTCTCTGAGTGACCACCGTTGGTTCTTGATCGCTAAATTCAGATATCTCACATTTTTGCATATGTTCATAATGAGACAATCTCATAAAATAGGCAAGAATTTCTTTCACCCCATCCGAGATGACCTTCTGCGACAATATAGCCTTATGTAACTTCTCGACGGGAACGCACGCATATCATCGTGTGTATATTCCATTAATATTACTAAATAATATTAAGTATTGTGACTAAAATATAAAATTATTCATGCATGTTCTGTATCATGCGATAAATTTGCTATTATTATTATATTTTTATTATATTATTATATTTATTATATTATTGTATTTTTATTATATATTATATTATTATTGTTATAACTAGGGAACGGAATTTATCGTAATAAAAAAGGAAAACATGTACATATTTATGTACTTATTTTTTCTCAAATATGTAAGAAAAAATAGGAAACATGTGAAATAAAAATTCATTATAATGTTTAAAATTCCATTCATCAAGCGTTTTCCGAGCAGAGTACATTGCCCATCAGATCTTAAAATGGATTCAGCGATGCTTAAAGAAAGTTCTATATCTACACAAGCAATTATTTGCTAGGTTCATCCGAAATATATAATACTTTCGTAGTATATTCAATGTTGTTTACGAGGAGCCGGCGCTTAAGCGAATAGCCTGTGATAGAAAGCCCCGTGTAGCCTGTGATAGAAAGAAGAGGGGTGGTGGTAAGGGGAGCATAGCCCCCCCCCCCCAACTTTAGAAAAAGAACAAGACAATGATCTGAATTTTTATCGAGTTACGCGTGGGGTGATGAAACACGAGTAAGCACGTGGTTGAATTTTCTTCTGCTTCACATACATCCGCTCATCCTTGATCCAGACTACGCGGTTTCCAAGAAGAATGTGAGGCGGGGGAAGGTAAGCTTGACAATTAATACGAAGGTTCGGCGTTAATACAAGCGCATTGCGTGGTTTCATAAGAATTTCAGTTACAAAGTTTTCAAGTAACATATATTTCGAACTCGTATATGAAATGTTCATTTTCCATTTTTAAATATATTAAACTGTAACGAAATATGTAGCAATAGATAAAATATGTAAAAATATGTAATTATACCAAAAGATGTATAAATATGTGAAATAAAAGTGGTTTCAATTCGTTGAGAATGTTGTGTTGTCTAAAAAATATTCGAGAATGTAGGGATCTTGTCCCTGTAAAAATATGTATTTACATGAAAATTCGTTCCCTAGTTATAACATTGTAGTAGATCTAAAATGGAAAAGGGAACCACACCAATTCTATGAATCACTCCTAATGTGCTTAGTATTTTATTTCCAACGGTCACTCATCCGAGCTCAGTCCGGTAGGCAACAGATACATATGCACATTCTGTTGGGCCCAAGTAAATAGAACGGATCCCACCGCGTGAACTACTACTACCGGTTCTCCGATTCAGTTTTTACCTCCGTTGAATCGGAGATAAGCGGAGGAGCACCGTAATCGCGACTCCGATTCAATTACTCAGAGGCCAGGCTCCGGATGCCATCGTGTCATGTTTCACGCCAGACTAGTGCGTCTAACGACGACGAAATCTAGCAGCCCAGATGAGCAGCCATCTTTCAGCTGGGGTCCACAGGATACCTGGCGCGTCACGGCGGACGCTCTGGCGAAGGTCGGGGGCAAAAGTGCGACCTTGAGGGGCGCCCGGGGCGACGTGCGCGTCAGCGGGCGCCTAATTGGGCGGCGAATCCGGGTCAGCGCCCCGCGACAGACATCGATCCCCCGGGCGGGCACCGGCGCCGCCGCCCGGCTCGTCTTTTCCCCTCGTTACTTCCTCCGAAGATCCACCGGCGGAGCGACGTCGGGGACGGAAAACGCATTTGATGACACGAGCACCACCGATTGCTACACCGGGAGAGGCGGTTCAGGGCTTCAATTGATGTCACTGCAGTGCCTCTGACCGGGAGGTCCTAGGTTCGAGTCCCGACGGTGGCGGGATTTTCGACACTAGCTAGAGAGCCACGTTGAATTCAGTCGCAACCTGGAGAAGAATTCTAGCGGCCGCCTGCTCTTATCTGTAGTTTCCCGTGGATTTTCGGATCAACACCAGGCGAATGCCAGTGCGGTACCTTAACAAACAAACCATGGACTGCGCGCGATCTTTCCCTCTCCTTCCTTGTTCTATCTTCATCCCTTACTTACGCGCACGCACACACACACACACACACACACACACACACACACACACACACATATATCTGTTCGCTACACTATCAAACATACCGGGAAATCGGTCGGATGAGATTCCTTTGACGCGTTTCGGAATAAACGGAAAACTATTTTTTTAGATAAAGCATTTCTAGTTCGTAGATATAGTTCTTAACAATTTTTAAAAGCAAACTGTCACTTTCTCAAGAAGATACGCGCGAGCTCACTCAGCGAATTTTCACAATACCGCACCCAGCCATCAACTTCACTTAAGTGGACTTCTCAGGGAAATTACATATATATTGAGACAAATTGATCGATTTTTTAACTGCCCTGATTGCGATGAACTTCCCACGCTATATGGAAAGATCCGACGCCGATCTACATGTCGACTAGCGGTGTTTCCCCCAACCAGGTATCTGCCACCAGCGGGGAACGCCCCTGCCGGATCAAGCACTAAGCTCCCGACCGGTCTCCCGGCATGTGTGGTTGTGTATTGCATGTAAGCGTAAGTGGGTGTAAGTAACAGGTGAAGAAAAGTCAAGGAAGAAGAAGGAATGATCGCGCGTGGTCCGTGGCCCATTGTGGTACTGCTCCTGCAATCGCCTGGTGTTTGTCGGAGAAACCTTGGAAACCCATCAGTGCAACCGATCGCTAGAATTAATAATAGTAATAATAATTGCTCGAAGCGTGCTCGGAGCGCGGTTGCGCTCGGCAAAGGCATGCAGTGCCCGCGGCAAAGCGAAGTCCTTGCTCCGATTTCTCAGGAATGTACAGTAGGTGGTCATGGCGAGACGCAAGAAAACGTATGAAATGTTTAAGTCGTTTCTTGTGCAGTGTGAACGGAAGTGATCCACTTTCTGTAATGTGCAGAAAGTATTTAATAACAAAAAGAGTAGTGTTAAAAGGCATTACAAAAAATTCCGCGGAGACTACAAAAAGTTTCGTTAAGACGCGATTGAATGTTCCTGTAGACCGGCGCGCCTGCTTCAGTTATCTCATTGGCGGGAAGTGCGCGTCGGCAATTGAGATCGTTTTCACCTTTAGGTGTGAAAACAATCTCTGACGCCGAGTCTCGTGATCATTAACCTCAATTTCCGAGAAACTTTGGTGATCGCAGACGTGTAACAATGCTGCACGCTGCAGAGATTGCAGTAAACCCAGGAAAACCTCAACGAGGATGACGGCTTAGGGC
Organism: Teleogryllus oceanicus; assembly: GCA_964035755.1. Taxonomy (NCBI): domain Eukaryota; kingdom Metazoa; phylum Arthropoda; class Insecta; order Orthoptera; family Gryllidae; genus Teleogryllus; species Teleogryllus oceanicus. The sequence continues at coordinate 84,940,397 of CAXIVR010000003.1, forward strand.
CGTAGAATTCTCCTCTAGACAGCGTCCGAGTTTGACCTAGCTATTTATTATTGGCGTCTAGACGATGGCAACCGTCCGACGAACGAATCCTACGGACGAGCAGAGGCACTGCAATGATATCTATGATGCCCTGAGCTACCTCAGCTAAATTACACATTTACATAGAATACTCGCGATTAAAATTTGAGGAAGGAAGAAACCTGGATCAATATCCGCAGCTCAAACTACACACTCGCGAGGCGTGTATCTCACAGAGACAACGGGAGCACTTCCAACTGAAGGACCATTTCATACCGCAATGTGTAAATTCATTTTTTATGGCCGAACGCAGGAGAGCCAGGGGCGCATGAGCTGTCATCTGTCAGTTTGGCTGTCGCGACATCTGCATTTCGCAGGGAGGCGCGCCGCGCCCGCGACGCGTATATTTCGCCGGCAGCGAGCGCCCCGCGCCGAAAGAGCGCCGCAGCGCGGGTGCGCCAGCGCCCTCCCACCGCCGACCCCCGCGCCGCCTCGCGTCGGCCGCGAGGAGCTGTCTGCCGGGGGCGTTGACAATGACGGACGCCCGGGCGCGCGCGCACCGACTGCCGGATAATGGCGGTGATATGCGGGTCAGGTGAGATAGAGCGAGCCGCACCGGCGGGCTGGAGCGGGGGGGGGAGCGGTAGAGCGGGCGGAGCGCGAAGCGGTGCAGGCCGGGGCGGGCGGGTTGGGGGCGGGGCGGGATGTAGAGGTATGGACCGGCGCCGAGCGGATGCAGACTGGGGCGAGTGGCGGGGTGCATGGCGGGCAAGGGGGAGGGGCGGGGCTCGGCGGGGCGCGATGCGGAGGTATGGACCGGCGCGAAGCGGAGGCGAGCTGGGGTGGCAGGGCGAGCGAGGGAGAGCAGAGGAGAGGGAAAGGGAGGGGGGTGGAGGGGGGGAAGGAGAGGATAGACCGCGCGGAGGGGGGGCTGTTGGTGGCGGGGAGGGCGGGAGGGTGAGGAAGGGGGAAGGGCGGGGCGGCGGGATGGGGTGGACGTGCGGAGGAAGGGGGCGGAGGTTGGCAGGGCGGGCGAGGGAGAGTAAAGAGGTGGGGGGGAGGGGACGGGGGCGGGGAGAGGCGTGATGAGGTGGAGCGGTGCGGGGGGGGGCTAACTGGAATTGAACACACGACCTTGGCGGGGCGCGGGGCGGGCGCGGGGGCGGGGCATTCACGCGGACGAGAGTAATTACGCCGCCCCGCCCTCGATTGTCTCCGGCCGCGTTCGCTTCCGAGTCGTCCCCCTCGCGCCGCCTCGCTCGCCGCTGATTTATGGGTGAACGGGCCCCTCTGCCGCCGGCCGCCGGATTCGCAAGGCGACGGATCAAGGCACCGCGGGGGCGGGGAGGCACTTGATGGGAGGGGACGCACTCACAATCATCCTGCATGGTGCGTTCCCGTGTGAACGCGTTACGCATTTCCTGTTATTGCCGCAGTTCGTTTCACTTGAGTATAAAGCTTGTTTCTTCTCAGCCACAACAGTGTCTGTGATTTTCTTTTACACTCCATGAGAAGATGTCTCTTTTGGACGAGGATTGAGCTAACTATTTTCAAGAAACTTTCAGAGCATTATTTTGAAACTATTTGAAAATCCAGTCATGTTCTCATACCTTTTTTGGAAGTAAAAATAAATTAATTCACAAAGCCAAGGAAATATATCTTTTGGTTATTAATCACTGTACCTTCTGTTGTAATAGATTGTTGTTCTGCTCTGAATTGCGAAGACTGTCTCGAAGAGTCAAGGATTTGGACCTAGGGCCAAAGAATGTATTCAAAATCAACGATTTCGAGCAAGTGACTGTGGTGACATAGTCTCATATCAGCCCGCTTCGCATCTGAGCCATTATCGTTTCTCTCTCATCATAATGAACCTCTCATGAGCCCCCTATCATATTTCATTTAATGAGAAGCGCTGTAAATGATCTTTCCTTCTCACTTGCGTTCGGGGACCGGGTTACACACTCACCATCGTATTTGGTAAACATTCTGATCGATGATCTGTTCTGAAGTTTCTAACAGAAACGTTTCCTAATGGGTCTAAATTCTTATTTCTAAGTTTATGAGACACGAATAATATATTTCTTAACCTTCTGCAATCTTTTAGGTTAATCACTTAAGGAAAAATATTTTTTAAATTTATTATAATATATCACTTTAAGGAACGTCTCCCACATCTCACCAGAGCCAATGAATATTGCAAATATAGTTATGAAATAGTGAGAATTCTGTTAATAAAACAACTCGTGGCAGATGTCAATGTATGTCACAGAAACATAAATATATTTTATGATGGTTAGAAAATATTAATCATTACCATTAAACTATTATTACAATTAGGCATTTGCGGTATTATTTTCCTTGAAATATGTTTAATAATATAAAACAACGACTTTGCCAAAACTAAATAACTGCAAAATATTTATTTCTAACCTCTGTTCCTCAAAGATGCACGAGATGGAATTTTTTTAAAACGTATTTACACATCCATTTATCTTCTTTGTCACAAGAAACAAACAAAATAGATTAGTGCATTTACAAGAATAATAAGTTTATCAATAATACCATTCTACAAAAAAATGCTCTCGTCTCAGAGAGTATGAAGTTTCGAAACAACTGGAGAACCTCCAAGTCGCGTTGAGTTACAGGACGTCAAACATATTTTTTCGGGGTTCATCGAGATGAAAAGCGAACACAAAAGACGGCGGATACGGGAATGGAAGTGTGGAAAGAACGACGAATATAGGGACAGAATAAAAACTTCTGAACAAGTAAAACTCCCAAAAAATCTTACGAAGTAGAAACTAAAGAAATAAACTTGGAGTAAAAATACTTCCTTGAGAATATAACCCTACTCTACCTCGAAGGCTATACATCAACTTTCTGAGAAACTCGTAACATTTCATCACATCAAAGTTTGTAACAAAACCTGATTTGCGAATGTTTTTTAGAAATTTAATTTATTTAAAACACCTTTAAAGTTCCAGGCGAATAATTTACATTTTCAAAAATTTAGAGGTATTTTAGATATAACTGGTAATTATTTAACATACCTTTGATGAATTTCAATGTTTTAATGCGCGGTTTAAAACGTTTACTTCTTAATACTTCCATTCCGAGGTAACAACATAATAAACTAGCTATTATTTGCTTTTCCATTTTCTGCGCACTGCAAATTAAACTGACATCAATATATGAAATATTATTTTATAAATACTTTACAATATAAGTATTTTCTTAAAAAACTATTTTATTAGCTGATGAGACGCTATTATGAGGCTATGGTGACAATCAAACTACGCTGGCTTGATTGTTAGTGATTCCGGGCAAGTCAACTACAGAGGCCACTGTTCCCGTTAGTGTAGTGCATGTTTTATTGGGAGACGGCAGTGATCTTCTCCCGCTGGATGACGAGACCCGGCGCCGACCTACCATCGGCTAGCGGGGTTTCCCCCCTAACTATCTCCCACCAGCGGGGGTCCACCCCAGCCGGGACAAGTTCTACGTGCCCGCCCGGTCTCCTGGCATGTGTGGAAGTGTAGTACATGTTAGTGTAAGTGTGTGGAATGGGTGACGATAGGAGAAGGAAGAGGAAGAAACGATCGCGAGGGGTCCGTGGCCCATTTGTTAGGGTACTGCGCCGGCATTCCCTTGGTGTTGATCGGAGAAACCACAAAAAACTACCGAACAGAACAGCCGCCTGCTAGAATTCTCCCCCAAACAGCGACAGAACTCGTCCCAGCTCTCTGGCTAGAGTCGAAAACGCTGCCAACCGTCGTGACTCGAATCGTACGACCTCCAGGTCAGAGGGAGTGCAGCGACATCAGTTGGTAATGCAAAGCAAGTGATAGCGCAACGCCCCGCTTTTCCTTTTTGGCTTTTCACCGGAACAACGAATGGAGCAAGTGACGAACCACATGCGATAACCCAATGACAACACAGTTGACTTTGACGCTTCGTTAACCAAGGGGGTTTAGGCTTCGAGAATTGAGGGGGAGATTTTCGATACTAGCTTAGCGGGTCGAATTCCACAACATGTTTGGAGGAGAAGATACGGACAGTTACCTTGTTCGGTATTTCCGTAGCCTTGCGTTCAAATCCAGGGGATGTCGGAGCAGTACCCTAACAGCTTTCGGACCAAGCGCGATTTTCCTTCCATGTTTCCTCCTCTAGTCTAACACACACAAACACAAACACATACAAACACGCACACAAACACGCACACGCACACAAACACGCACACGCACACAAACACGCACACGCACACAAACACGCACACGCACACAAACACGCACACAAACACAAACACGCACACAAACACGCACACAAACACAAACACACACGCACACAAAAACAAACACACACGCACACAAACACAAACACACACACGCATACAAACACAAACACACACACGCACACAAACGCAAACACACACACACTTACATACACTACACTATCACGCATGTCGGTAGCATAGCCAAGACCTGCCGAAGCGTGGGGTAGGTGAGATAGCTGTAGAGGTGGTAACTCGCAAACCGAAGTAAGTCGGCGCAGTATCACATGTTTCAGTCACGCGGAGCACCCCCCCCCCGAGTGTAACACGCGCTATACCTAAGGGGCTAATTAAGTAGCTAACGCAAAGGAATTAGATAATTAATCCCTCTCTCAAGTGACGAATCGTGCATCCTCAGCGTGTCAGATCGCCCCGCTCCTCACTACAAAATAGTAGGCTTTACTGTGTTGTACCTTGTCCTCAATAAATCAAGTATTCACGTCGAAAAAGCATAGGCGTCTCTCTACAAAGCACTTCTTTTTCCAACAATGAGGAAAAAACGTATTCCATACTTTTCTTGAACTTCAGAATGAAAGCACGTTATGAGATTACCCAAAAATCTGAATCTGATATAAGAATATGATAATAGTCCAGGACTTGGCTATTATTTTGCAGTATGTTTTTATGACGATGATATTTCTATTGGAAGCTTTCATTTGGATTGTACGCATGAAAGTTTTGAAAAACTCGACGACGGCGCACTTGTAATGAGCATGTAAATTTTATGCTAATCTATTGTAAATGCGATTGAACTCTTGCCTATTCATTTATTTAATTACCGTGAGGGATGCAATTTCAAAAGGGACAACCATGCATGGAGAAATCCACAGCCGTATGAATAAATGAAGCACTAAAATTGTTTGGAATGATGTTCGTTCGAATGATCCTCATTCTCTTAACCTCAATCCAACTCATCCTCGTTCCTTTCGTGTCCTTATCCTCATGTCAAGAATTTTACGTGAGAATAAATTTGTGGCAATTTTTAAACTTATCACCTACTGCCTCTTCCTAATCACAATGTTCTCAACATATTTCTATTACAGTCATAAATTAACTAACTTAAATTAACTAAAGGAATAAGGCAAGTTTCTAGCTCAAATGCACGTTCTTTAATTCTTCTTGGAATCGTCTACTGACGTCCATCCTGCATGTCGACAACAGTCAAAAAGTCTCTCGAAAGTTGGTGGATTATAAGAAGATAAGAGATTTATCCAATCCCCTCATCACTATGTGATTCGGCACTATCAGGTACTGCTCCGGGTACCACGTAACTTTGAAGTTCAGGATTTGAACTCCATTCATTTTGTAGCACTCCATGTCCTTCCCTCTAGTTAAGTGCGATTGACTGATTATTTCCTGTTTCCAGGCGCGTCAACTGCTAAGCTTTGTTTCTGCGCGTCAACTCCAAAGCTTTGTTTGGGCACCCCTTCAGCTAAAAGCTGCTAGTTCTCAGGCTGACCGAAAGAAAAAATGCTAATGCCTTCGGAATCTTGAGAAATCACTTCTCGGCTTTCTCCGAGTTCAAGATCACTGACCACGTCTATGGAACCCACCTGAGATCAACCGCAAAGTGTGGATCCGGGGAACTACAGACCCCCAATCGTTTCCCAACGTTCCGTCGTCCTAATGACACGGGTATCGCAGTCCGGGAGTCGAACGGAAGGACACAATTCTGCGACTATATTCGTGACTGGTGTTCCAACCCCGTCCATGATCAACAGACATCATCTTGACACCAAGGACACGGAAATCGCTGAGACACAAAATGGATGGACTTTACGAATCCTCCACTCCTAAATCAACCACCCCTACAGGGGGAAATTACGTGCAGTCCCAATTGTGTTGTTTGAAGGAACTGGTCCGTTTAGTGGAATCAGTCATACCCAAAGCAAATAGTTTTCCTTAATAATTGTGATCTAGGTAGTAGTCGACCTCTATCCTACTACTGTAACCTTTTACATTTTTCTTCAAGGATACTATACCAGATGTGTGACCGCTCTCTACTATGGAATAAAAAAAATGAGCGGGTCACTCCAATAACTTAATGTTATATCCAAAATTTAGGAAGTCCTACAGGAGTGGGTCCGTCTTTTATCTTGTATTTAAGATATTAAATAAAACAGGCAAGTTAACTTTTAACTTTAAGAACGTTTTTATATACTCTCAAATTTCTGTGGTACAATTTCGTTACTAATCTACGTATTACCTATAAATTCAAGTAACTTGCTGTATGGCTCAGCAAATTCCTAAGATATTAATTGACTGCAGATATACCTTTTCTATTTACAAAAATGCTTTCAATGACCCAATATCATCTTACAGTTTTACATACAACGAAAAACTTTTATACAATTCACAAAAACAAAAATCACAAACACTGCTGAAAGAAAATACATATGTACGATATACGCTTTTTCATATACCTATCACATAAACTAATACAATGAATGAGGTCCCTTAAGCGTGAAGTACTTTTCTTTGTCGGTTTGCTGCTCGCCGATCTCGCAAAGCAACACAGCCCGACGGCGGTCTCCAACAAATATACGCCACTCACTACTTAGAATGTCCAAGAGAAATACAACGCAAGGCAGTACGGTCCGTTGCGTCGAAGGTTCATAGCAAAGAAAAGAAACTGATCCGTTCGAAGGTTTGCGGTAAAGAGAGAAACTGGTCTGTACCGTTCGAAGGTTCGCAGCAGAGAGCGAATTTTTCCTTGCGGTGCTGGTCGCTCCGTCTGAAAATCTTTAAACCGGTTCCTGATTGGATGTTGAATTTCCGCTACTTGAGTGTGTTCAGAACTTTTCCTCAGAATATAGAATGTCTTTTCTTCTGGCGCACCTCCTTCGAGTTCAGCGGTACTATTACTGCTTTGGGTCTTCGTTTACCATTATCGCGCGCTGTTTGAACGATGTAACCGACTTATGAGCGGTTACACTTCATAGTTGGGTTTAAAGTCCACCTCCGAGAGTGAACATAAAGCTTGAAGTTGCAATCCTGCAACCCGAAGCACAACCAGAAAGCCGCCCGTATGTCCCTCCCCCCTACAGTCTGGATCTGGACACCAGCGATTTCTATATTTTCTTACAACTCAAGTAATTCGTGACAGTTCAGCATTACGCGTATCCAAGTGACGGATACAGGGGGCTGGCAAACACTGGTACCTATCACATGTAACCTATTCGACACGGGGATGCAAATGTTGGTCCAATGGTATGACAAATGTCTCACTTGTGGGGAGGAGGAAACATATTAACACGTGTTCTGGTATTTGCTATAATAAAATTTTCCCCATGAGATATGTATTCTTTTAGTCGACGAGGGAGACTTTCTTTCTAAATGTCCCTAGAATATCGCACAAACTGGAAAAAACTTATAAAGGCAAACGGAAAAAAGTTAAGAGAGAAACTAAAGTTAATGTAAAGAAAGAGATTAAAGAAAGGAGAGAGAGGGAGAAATATTACGAAAAAAGGATGGAGAGATAAAGTGGAGGGCAAAGAGTGAGTCTCGCTTGAAGAGAAATCCCTGCTCGAAAACCCACAAGTGCAGAGCAGGTGTACAGCAAAGATAATATTTTAAAGTACACAGAGAAAGCAACCTCGTAATTTTCTTTAATGAAAAGAAAATTTCTAAAACCGCTCACTCGTAATTCGTTTTAATATATCTTCGTTCTCTCACATCGCCGGTTTTCTTAAAACAGAAGAAACCGAAATAAAACAAGAGAAGGGGTCTGCATTTACATCTTCAGTTTTGTGATCCACCTCGTATTGCGTTGACCTGCAGAAGGAAAACATTCGCGGGCGCTTTGTTGCCCAATGTGCTCACCATCCGCGCTCGGAGCGCCTGCAGATAACGCACGAAACAGGGCGCACCTCCCTCTCTCTAAGCCCGCGCTGTTATCTTCCGCTCTCACTCCTTTTCAACACGCGGTAAAAATACACAATGGAATGAAACTATAAAAAGAGTACCCAGACCCGGAAAAAGAAAGAAAAAATATTTTATAGCAAGGAATGCTCAGAGCCTCACGTACTTTCTGTTTGCACTCGTGATCAGAATCAAAAAGGTCCTGCGGATGTGCAGAAGTAACGTATAACGTACTCTTATTCAAGAAGAGGGATTTAATTTGGCCCAGAGACCGTCTGTAGGCTTGCTGCCCCTTAGTGTCATACACTGCATTTTATGATCGTTTGCGAGAGATGGTTGCGACAAGCGTTGGTTTGCGGCGTCGCCGTGGTCTCAATGCACAGGCAGTAATTGCGTGAAAGGAAAATTGCCACGGATATTACATTCGAAAGCGTTTCAGTGTTCTATTAGTTTATAATAAAACGAACAATATACTATATAATTTGCGTTTTGCGTGTAGCAATGTATAATTTCCCTTGCAATTTTTGGTCAGTAGCTGACCGTATAATTAATAACAGAAACATGAAATATCCGACATAGCTGGTAGTCGGATTTGTAAACCGTGAAATTATTGTCTGTGATGCTTAGTTTTCTGTTCACAATACGAAGCGGTAAACCCACACTGCTCACAGTATTGTTTTGTAGTAAGGGCTTTTTCACGAATATTGTAATTGTAAGTGAAATTTACAAAATACTATCCGAAACCAAAAGTACGTCAGTATTTCAAAACATATGTTTAAACTCGACTGCGATTGGTGGATTTTCGAACGATGAAAAATCATCTGTGAGTCATTTAGCGTTTATGGATATAAAAGAACCTTAACTGACTGCCAGGAAAAATGACATTTTCCTAATCCTCGTCCTAATAAGATCCTCGGTTCACTCAGGACAAAAGGAAGGAACAACACAAGCTACACTTAAAATAAATGACGCCGTTGCTGTTTCGGTTTCTGACTACATATCCAAATGCAGTTAAGGAGACTACGTGGTATTAAAGTCCCAACAATACAGACCAATTCTCGAAGAAGTTTACAACAGCTCGGACTTCAGAATAGTACCATAACAACAACAACTACTTCTACTACTACAGAAACAACAAAAACAATGCAATGGAATTTCTCAGGATACATTTTATTACATAACTCTTTCGGAAGTTTTCAAAACACAAATAGTTTTTAAAATTGTTGCGTATAGTTTTGTGATAATGTATGCGACGACACTCTACTTTCACAAACTAAATGTCTGTAAATTATTTACGGCACTAATTTTTGGGGAGACGATATAATGAACGTAGGTCGCGGTTCTCGTCCCGGAGGAATGAAAATTTTGCTCACAAAGGATTGTTTTTTCTTTCTGATTGTGAGATACAAATATCATCTCTTTAACGGGTTAGTGAGTAGATGACGATGACAACGAGAAATACCTTGTGAAAGGTAATGAATTTATGATGGCACGGGAAACTATAAGGATGCGCAAACTCACCTTTCCTGCCATAAAGAGTGGTGCTACACTTTCGCTTTAGGCGTTATGAACATTCGAAGTTATCCTGAAACACTTATTTGTTGTAAATGAGAAACGCTGAAAAATAGATAAATTTTTATCATTATGGTGCAAATATGCCAAAAAATTAACGTGCAAGATACGTCAAAGAATTAGCATAGTTTTCGCTGGTTCGCCCTCTCATAGAATACGGGAACGATGCACGTTGGGATCCGTACAGAAAGTCGCACCGGAAAAATCGAGATAGAATACAGAGGAAATCGAAGACGTTTACCTACAGAACTGACGGAATAAAGTCATGGGAACCTCTAGAAACGGGAAGAACACAAGCGAGGCTTTGTGTACTTTATAAATCATACGTAGGTCGACCAGCTTGGAAAGAAATTCAGGTTAGACTAGAAAAAACAAATTATTTCGGCCGAAACGATCCCACTCCAAAATTCGACCAAGGAAACAAAATTCAGATGTTGGGAAATTTTCATTTTGCAACAGAGCAATTAGAGACTGGAACAGATTACCCGCCGCAATTTCCAAAGCTCTAAGGGTCTGATTTTTAGAAATAATTTACAACAAGCTGAGAGTACCAACAGAAGTTAAATGAGTAATTACGCGCTGGTCAAAGCTAAAAAAATTCAAAGCTAAACAGTGTAGTATAGTGAAGTGAAGTCTAGTGAACGCGATCAATGCCCTTTTTAAAACCTCATATTGCCGATATCTATGTAGTTTGTATTTATTTTTAGGATCATCAACATATAATTGTTGTACGTCATGACAGAGTTGAAATAATGGTTATAATATTAAAGGTTAGTGATAGTGTGATTATAGCATCCACGTTATGTATTGTACTCTCATTATTATTATTATTATTATTATTATTATTATTATTATTATTAATATTATATATAATAATAATAATAATAACGTAATTATATTCGTCAATCACGCTTGTTGAACTTTTTTGTATTTTTGAACACTTTAGTAGCTTATAATAGAGTTGTGAGGTTAAGAAAGCTTGAAAAATTCATAGAAAATTCTGAGACTTCTGAAGTGTTTAAAGAATAATGAAGTCACACCTATCTATTAATAATATTTTGAATCGAGAAAACAATAAATATCAAGATAAAGAGTGAATCCTTTTTTCTCTCTATAGGTCAATTGTTGTGACAAGAGAAGAAGAAAACTGAATTGAAGTCGTTTTTTTAATTTTTTTGAACACGTTTACCAACCCAGAAAAGCATAAATCCTCCGGTGTAATTTTCACTCTTTTATCCCCAAAAGCCGTTTTCACAAGGAGCAATCCTGATTTGAACAGCTGTACGCAGGGGGAAGGCACTGACCGACCTCTTTGTGACGCCCACAATGGCACCACTATACCATCCATGAAAAGACATCTTAATGTTTTGCAGAAAGGTACCAACCCAGGTTGAATTTGTTCTGTGAAAACTATACTACTTATTCATACGAAATATTTACAGTTAGTGTAAGAAGTGAATGAACACCTGCTCTCTTCACTCAACACTGATTCGAGTTTTAGGGGTCAGAAAATAAGAGAATAAAATAAATGTATTGCAACTTCATTGCTCTCTTCATTTACTAAAAACATCATCTTTCGAATGAGAGTCAATTCTCCGCTTTTGAAGGAATTGTCAATTGTGTCAGTGATATCAATTGATCTCTGACAACATAAGCCGGTTTATATGCCCTAGAATCCCTCGGAAAGAATACTTTTCTGTGATTGAAGTGTCTAACACACGTCCAACACTCAACAAAACACTACAAGTTCTCAAAGCGATGACGAAAATTCAAATTACATTGTTAACATTGCTATATGCCTTGATACTTATATATGGTGTTTGTGGTCACAGCGATCTGGATAAAATAATCCGGTATAATTTGTCACATTTAAAATTATTGATTCTAGAATTTTTAGCCGCAATGCGGCCGTATTAAGTACTTAAATATGTATCAATAATCAACATTTGCAAACATTTTGTTTCGGAATGCTTGGTTTACCACGACATTCAATTAAAGTTAAACATATTTACAAACAACTACCAATTGCTCTTGGACGCGCAATTCTCACGAAGTTAAGGCCCATTTCACAATGCAAACTTAAACGTAATGTAATACCTTAAACTTAGCAGTAAAATTTACAAGTAAAAACAATGACTTACGTAAGCTGGAATGTAAATTTCGCCTGAACCAATCAGATTTCAACCTACTGAAGCTTGATCGATTCGTTTCTAGAATGGTGCAAAGATCTTTTTACCATGGTTTCTAGCTTTTTCTTCGATTTTCCTATCAATTTGTCTTTATATATAAATGCGAATAGCCATTGTACTAGTGCTCGCATTTCCGTTATTTTATAAACAAGGATCCTCTTGTACTAAATTCACGAGTAATTCATCGAATGTAATTATTTTATTTGCCACGTCAAGTAAAAATCACAATAAAATGGCTTAAAGTCTTACTTTAAATTAGCTACTCACACCAAAAAAGTTCGCAAACTATTTCAGTACACAACAGTAATGCAATAACCACAAATTACCTGAACGCAAACTGAAATCCACGATGTTTGTTTCTTGATCTTCCGTCATAAACTTAATGTAAAAGCTCGGTGCTTGTGAACACTTAAGTTTACGGCATTACGCCTAGGGCTACGTCAAGGCATTGTGAAAGGTGTTGCTTAATAACTCATTTCTAGGGTTTGCGGCTACGTTACGTTTACGTTAACGTTTGCATTTTGAATGAGACCTAACATTCCTTGTCACAAGTTTTGTTGCTGACTGCGCAGCGATTGACCATGAGGTCATAGGACGTGAGTTTCGAAGATGGCGGATCTTCGACAGTAGCTACACGGACGGCTACGGCGGATTCAGCCGCTGTCGGGAGGAGAATTTATCGGGCGGCTATTTTGACCGGTAGTTTTACGTGATTTCTCCGATCACGCCGAACGGATGCCGAAGGTGTACCCTGACAAACGGGCCACGGACAGCGCGCGATCTTACATTCCTCTTGCTGGTTCTATTATCTCCCCTTATACATAGGACACTCTTACATGTAATACACTACAACATCTCACCATCCCACGGTGAAACAACACGTCTTTCCTGAATATTACATTCACTACTCTTACGGGATAATGACCTTAGCCGTTGCGTTCTCGGAAACATTAATCAGTCAAAAACCGAAGCATTCTTTAAGTTATTTACTGTAATCTATACATGCGTAAGCAGGGAATTTTGCGTCAGTAGATGCTTTTGATCCGATAACATTATCAACAAGTAAAGGAAGTGAAAGCGAAAACGATGAAGAGCACGACAATCACAAAACAACGGCGAAAACACAAGCACCTTCGTTGCAAGAAAAACGAGAAAGGAAAAACACCGAAAATGAGACTAGCACAATACTTTTTACAGTCCCTTGAAACACACGAGGAAAAAATTTAAAGTAAACATTCACGGTTTTTGAAAAAAAATAAATTTCAAGTACAAACTACCAAAAATCACTGTTTTTTTAAATTCTACGTGACATTTTTTTAAAGAGCTGATTTTTTAACATTGTTTAAAGCAAAATTCTCTACCTTCAATTTTGTAGTTTGGAAAGCAGTTTTCGGAAATACGGAATGTTTGATAAAATTGGATCAGCACTATATTCTTTACCGCCAATTGACACATGCGAGAAAAAATTTAAAAGAAACAAATGGTGCGGTTTCTGAGAAACGAAATTGTTTAAAAAAATTAAAATTGTTTATATTTCGCGCAAAATTACACGAAAACTATTCATATTTTCAAGAAGTTGAACTTGATTTTATTTCAAGTCTGTCTTTAAAAACATATTTTATTAAGATAAAAATTCTTTCTTCAATATTGCAGATGCAGGAACGTCCTCCAAAATTTCACTTTGTGATTTTCGAAAAATCAAAAATATCAACGAACATGATATCTGCACCACTTGCATAAGCGTGTCTTTCGCTTTCTGAGGACACATTTTGATCAAATTTTGAACTATTTTTGAGAAAATATTGAAAATATTTTTGAGGTATTACTTTTTCGGGCTTCGTACCCTCAAAAATTAAAATATCCGTTTGAAACTCCCAAAACCTCAAGTTCGTTCAGATCGATTTCTTGAATAAATAACTGTTTAAATATTGCCTAAATTTCTCGCCAAAATTACGCGAAAACTACTCATTTTTTCGAAAGATTGTACTTGATCTTATTTCTGTCAAAATCTGTCATTGAACACGATTTGAATGAAGGAAAATGTCCATCTTCAATACTGTAGTTGTATGGAGGCGCCGAAAAAACTTTTGAACTTTTGCAATTTTCATAAAATCAGGGATTTCAGAGAAAATGACAACAGCCCCATTTTTAGGCGTTCTCTACGCTATCCAAGTTTCAAACTCGAACGGCCTCGAGTTCCTTTAAATTGATCAGGGAATATCAATTTTGAAGAAAATCGCATTACGGGCCGTCAATTGATATTTCGGTATCAAAGGACGACAAAACGTGAATTCTCACCTCACAAAGTTTTTCACGAAGTATGAATAATTTAATAACACAGGAACTAGATTTATTCATTTCTAGGTTACCAGACAGGACAGTAGGAATTATTCTATCGAAAAATCCCCGATTTCCACCGCACGATTACAATATTTTCTCTTTACTATTTACGTAGTTAGGCGGCAAAGTAAAACGTTTCTCGCACGTCCATTTTGTTGTGTTTCAACAAAAAATTAGAGAAGTTATTATCAGTATTAACAACAAATGTATATTAATGATCAAAATATTTTTTACATTGAGAATAAAAAATACAAAAATGTATTATTTTATATTGGTAATAATTATCACGTCGAAAAAGCGAACATGCGAGATACGTTTTACTTTATCTCCCTATTCATATGAAATTTTGCATAGAGAATGTCCATTATCTAAAGAAACAAGTAACAAAACTTTAAATACGATACATGTTCAAAACGTGTGTCGGGATAAGTATTGATGAGATTGAAAAGCACCCGTTTGAGTCGAATTGAAATTACTTTTTATAGCAATTGAATATGGTATTTGTCAGCCGATCCGGATGGCCAAGTTCACTGAGGCAGTAGAGCCAAGGCGATCTCGGGCCGAAGGATCGTGGGTTTGAGTCCCGCTTCGCTGATTGTATGTGATGTCTGCGTGTAATGTGCTCGTGTGTCCACTGTGATTGGCATCAAGAAGGAATCCAGCATAAACTCATCGCCAAATCAGTATAAAAAATGGAGCGAGAGGAAAATTAATAAAAATTAGTCCGCCCCATAGCGCTGACTCCGAAAACCCGGGAAAAAGCAAGGATAAAAAACCATATTAGTCAATCTGCAAAAGCACGCTGTAGTGTAGTTTTCTTAGTTCCTTACCATTAAGTCACTTCCAAAAATTAAGTTCTTTTTATAGAAAGAAATAAATGGAACATTGCCGTTATTAGACAAGGAGGATATAGGAGACTGCTAACGGGCAAGAAGAGGTAGGTCCTGTAACACCGTACTGTGATCTCAGGTTGACAACATTATACATTTAAACCATCTCGAAAAACAGTAGATGAGACCACTATCCATTGAAAATGCTTATCAAGTATATTTTTATTTTAATTTCCAAACTTCAATGAAACTAGCTATATGGGAGTCCTATTAGCGCTTAATTATTGGAGGAAACACGAATTACGATTTCCTGAAATTAATATATTTTACAACTGTTTCCTTAACTTGCATGTCTTGTATGTATAACTTGTATGTCCCCACGGAGGGCTGAGGAGCGATTTCTGATTACTCCACGAGCAGCATAAGGAAGGTCTCAGCCCCCACTTCCTCACCAGGAAGTTAGTCGTGGGGCAGGTCTAACCAGCCGCGGTGAGGTGCGAGCGGTCGTGAGTTGCAGCCCCTGTTGCCACATGCCCACTTCAGGGATGCCTCGCCACAAACCGCACGCGGTTTCATTAAAATGCAAATGGAGCGCAGGCTGGTGGTGAAATCCAGTAGCTCAGAAGGACGTCAGCTGGAGGCGGCCCTCGCCGGGCTCGCCGACCTTCCCCCACCCCCCGCGCGCCGGTGAATCAGCGTGCAGGCCGCCAAGGCGCCTCCTGGCGGCCAACTCCAAACTTGGACGGCAGTTTGCAACGCGCGGCATGGAAGGTTCGTGCCCGAGTTCTACAGTTCATTTTTTTTTCATTCAGAGACTTCAATATGCTTCTTAACAGTCATAAATGGAGCGGGGAGGGTTAACGAACGAACCCAACGTAGGGTCTGGCGAGGAGTTCGTTTCATCGTTCAGGGATTTTATTATTAGAACATTTCTTAACCCTTGGTCAGAGTTTTGCCTCTAAATGTTTATGATATAAATTTTTAATTCTACCAACCATGACTTACGCATGTCCAGGTAGAAAATGCGCTGCCTCTAGCAATCCCCGAAAGTTAACAGCCTTTAAAAACATTTTTAAGAATAATTGCCCCTTGATTCATTACAAACATCCAGATTCGCAGAATAATTATTCATATGGCGAGGCTCGGATCATCAGGCCCGCTCTTCCGCTTAACTACATGTCGGATATATACGGAGAGTTCAAAAATGTAATACAATATACAAATATAAAAGTATATTTAAGTTGTAAGTAGTTAGTGGGAAACCAAGTATAATTTAAAAGCAACTTATATCAATATAATATAAAACATATCAAATCCAGATATACCAAACACCGATTCAAACCTCCATAATATTTAAGAATTCTTACAAAAAATAAATGAAGTATGTTTCTAAATATCTGTGTATGTGTAATATCCCGTCTAATATTTTAACAAGATGTCTGACGATATTTTCGTAAATTACTATTATCTATTCTTAAGGGTGCTTCGGGAGGCGGTGGCAGCCCAGTTAACTATTCAACCTAACAGGAGAACGTTTATGTTATATTTTACTACAATAAATAAAATAAAATATTACTTAATATTACTTATATTTATGACTTTCTTTATATACGTCTTTCTATGACTTTCATTATATACGTCAATTCTTTAGCACCAGTTTTATAGAAATACAGACATACAAATCCGTGGCCTACTATCTTATTACTCATATGACTTATTACTCAATATTACTCACTTCGACTGTACGTGTAAGTTGACGGAAAAAGGTTGTGAAGGTACGAGGCTAATGAGGTGAGGCAAAGGTTGCTAACACTGAAGCTCAAAATTCCGCGTTTACAGAAATTTTGAAACCTCATTTCCTAAAAAAGACACCAGATTTTTTCTTCAAACTTTTCGAACGGATAATGCTGATTGCACTGTTTAAGATGACATGAAATGCATTTTGCTGTATTATTTTTTCTTTCAAAAATTGATTCTGATTAAATTTGTTCACAGACTTGGTCAGCCCCATTGGGGTTCAAACCCGGGTCTCCTGTTTACGCCCAGTTGCTCTAACCACTATGCTATCTAGAAAACCAATTCTTTGAACAATTTCACGGGCCAGATATATTGTCCATTATGATAGATGATATACGTGACCGGGTGCTGACAATTATACGTGGTCTATTGATTATGTTATAAACATTAACTAAAAGTCAAAAAATAAAAATACATTTTAATTCAACAAAAATTATTTTTTATTAAAAAACATCAAAACGACTGGACACTATGCCTGAAACCCCTCACACGAGAATGCCCTACATCTCTGTGTGTTCCTAATTTAGGGCAATCAGAATACGATGCAATTAGAAAGTATAGAGAAAGTAGTTCTATCATAAAAACATAGTAACTGCACTCATTGTTAAAGCAATGTATTAAATTCCGTTCAGTATACTATTTATTTCGTAATATTGAATAAACAATACAATGGGCATGAGAAACTGACATCGTCCTTGCAGGAGAAATTATTAAAAGTATTTAGGGGATGCATAAAACAAGACGTTCTTTCAAAAAGGGATTTTCATTTTTACATCTACAATCTATCAAACCTAAAACGTTGAAATTGCTCAGATGTATTACATCCATCTATTTATATCACACCAAGTTCCTTGAGGAAACGTCTGAAGACTTTCTCTTGAAAATGAGAGACACGTTATACTTCGGCACATCGCAACTCCTATTGCAAAGTAGATTCATTATCGAGCAACAGAATAACGGGTACAAAACTCACTTCCCTTCCTACCATCAGTATTTTGGGAGAGAAATACATTAAAGTACTTACAAGGCCTGTAATTGTGACGTCCGATTGAACAGCTCAAAGAACTCACCTGCAAACACATGAAAATATGTTACATATAAATGGTATACGATTTTTGTTTTAACAATTTCAAACGTTTGGAAACAGTAAACAATAATTTTGTACTCATAACAAACACGTTTGGAATTAATTGTGAATAGCCAATTTTAGCTCGGGAAAATGTGAGCACAAATTCAAAGATTAAATTTTAAATACACTGCAGTTTCTTTTCCGGCAAATATCGTGTAGTAATGCAAGGAGACGACACATCAATATTTTTAGATCTTTACATTAATTCTGTTTATTTTAAAGTAAAGAAAACATATTTACATGTAAGCATAGATTACAACTTAATATTAAAATATATAAATTTTATTGTTATTCTGAGTCAAAAAGAATTGTTTCAAACTTCCTAACTCAAAGGTGCACTATTCATTTAGTTTCAGGACGGAGGTACCAGCCAGGAAGCACGCTAGACAAAATGTTGCAGATCAGAAACCACCCCTTGCAAGTAGCAATTCTAAATATCACATACTTTCTCGCATTATTTTTTTACTTTTGAAATTTTCGAAAATTTAGAGAGTTCAACGATTTATAACATTCTTTTAAACGTCCCTGTGCTTAGAAAATTTTTCAAAAAACAATGGGGCTGTTTTCCAGAGCATTTTTTATAATTTGCATTTACTTCAAGCAGAAATCGCGCGAAAACAACTGCTTTCTTCAAAAAGTTGCACGTGACTTTCTTTAAAGATCAAATTCTCAAAAATTATATTTCAACAAGAAGAGGCGTGCACCATTCTTGTAAACGATCTTTATTGTATGGTGTGTGGGAAAAAAATTCAAGAAAAAATTACGAGCGGTTTTTCACAAAATGTTTTTTCATAATTTGTATTAATTTCAAGCAGAAATTGCCCGAAAACTTTTCGTTTTTTTTCATAAATTTGTACATGAGCTTTTTTTAAGATTGATTTTTTAGAATTGATTTTGTTGTTGAAGCAAAAATCTTTATCTTCAATTTGTAGTTTTGAAATGTTGACTTTTTGCAGCTTTCAACACTACAAAACGTTTACCATAAATGAGACTTAACGCCAATTTTACTACCGATTTATGACACCTACGAGAAGAAAATTTAAAAAAACATTGGAGAAGATTTTGAAAAAATAATGCTTAAAAATTTCATATAATTCACACAAACTTATCAGAAAACGATTCATATTTTTGAAAAATTGTATCTGATGTTATTTCAAGATTTGTCTCTTAAGAATATATTTCATCAGAAAAAATCCTGCTTCAATATGGTGGTTGCAGGAAGACGCCCCAAAAATATTTTTACTTTTGCAATTTTTGAAAAATTTTAGATTTCAACGAAAATAAAACTTGCACCATTAACTTAATTTGATTGATTGATTTTTTCGTGTTTCCGGGCGCGTCAACTACTTTGGTCATTATGCCCGTTAGTGTAGTGCATGTTTTTTCTCGGGAGATGGCGGTGATCTTCCCCGCTGGATGGCGAAATCCGGTGCCGACCTACCGTCGGCTAATTCGGGTTTCCCCCTAACCAGGACTCTCCCACCAGCGGGGCACAGCCCCAGTCGGGACAAGCTCTAAGCTCCCGACTGGTCTCCCGGAATCTGTGGTAGTGTAGCGCATGTTAGTGTAAGTCTGAGTGTGTAAGGGGAGAGGATAGAACAAGGAAGGGGAAGGACAGATCGCGCGCTGACCGTGACCCGTTTGATTGTGTACTGCTCCGGCAATCGCCTGGTGCTGATCAGAGAAACCACTAAAAACTATCGATCAGAGCAGCCGGCCGCTAGAATTATTTTGCAGACAGCGACTGAATTCGACCTAGCTGAAAAGCTAGTGTCGAAAATCCTGCCGTCAGGACTCGAAAATAGGACCTCCAGGTCAGAGGCGCTGCAGTGACATCGGTTGACGCACTGAGCCACCGCTCCCGGTACCATTAATTTATGCGTCGTATACTATCCAAGGACGAATTTAATCCAAAAAATTGGGGCCATTTTTGAGAACATTTAGAAAATGTTGAGGCTTGTAAAGTACACCGAAAAATTGAATTGTCCATTTGAAACTCAAAGGACTTTTGGAAAAAATTCCCAGACGGGCAAGAAGCTCGTGTGGGCGCGGTTTGACGTGCCTGATTTAGAAGATATGAGGATGGCCCTATAGTTGGTGGGTCACCCGATATATAGTAGAAATTTTTCCCTATAACCCGTTATACAGTCAGAATCCATGTTGGTGGATCCTGGACATCAAAAAGTGGATTGGCGCAAAACGTCTCTTCTAAAAAAAATTATTATTATGCTTAGTATACTTGGTACAGTTTAACATGCAAACTTTTTCACACGTTTTGATGCTTACTATCGATTATAGAAAACTAATCTAATACTATGTTACAACTATATTTTTTAGATAGAGGAGTCCCACTGATAACCTTAGAAAGAGTCATCCAAATTTCGCAAATTGAATATAAAAACATGTTTGGTAAATCTATTTTTTATTCTGGTGGTGCTTCTAGATGATTCGCCTTGATTGCATTGGAACGCATGTGAAATTTATGACATATTACATAGCATCGTAGACCTGTTTGAAGACACCGATATACTATCTACCACCAACCACTACCACGCCAGGCTACAACGGGAAGCTATTGAGATTTTCAAGCATCCCAATAACTTCAACAGGAAAGAAGAAGGTCTCAAACTCAATTCTATCTGGTATCCCGTACTCCGCAACACCAAAACAAAACCATATAAGGACAGAGTTTCCCAAACTAGCCACAACGCAATCGACAGCCTATCAGGAGCCAGCCCGCGAACCATCGCAGCCCCCCTCACGCCGACTATAAAAGCCGCCGCCACGCAGAACGCGGCGTCAGTCGCTGGACAGCCGCCGACCCGGAGACTACCCCCACGACGCTGCCGCCACTGAAGATGTCCACCGCAGCTGTGGACGAAACGTTTGGTACCTCAATGCCAACTGGACCACGGCCTACCAGCCCGGAAACTTCTACTAATATTATGACATATTGTTATAAAAGTTTCAGATAACTTAGTGGCATGGTGAAGGATATGTTTTATTTATATTTCTTGATGGTGTTGTGTGTTTGTTTGTGATGAACCAGGGCGCCTTGGTTATTATTTGCAGGAATTTATTCTTTATGACCTTCATTTTATGGAGGGGTCTTATTATTGCTGAATATATTTGGCATTTTGGCAGTTCGGCATTTTCTGTTGTTATTTTACTGTTGTTATTTATTAAAGGCTTTAATTGGATTAGTTTTACTTTTGTTTGTTGTGTTTTGGTGTTTATATGTCCTTCCAATTGAGTTTTGTGTCTAAGTGCAGTCCAGGATGTCATTGTTTTGTTTTGTTTGGTTTTGTGGAGACCAAGGGATGGTGTTATTATTCAGAAAGAGTGTTGAAACAGTTTTTAATGAAGAGATTTTTTCTGTCAACATAGATTGGTTTAATTGGTAAATTCCGAGTTTAGGGTGGCACGGTTCCTTTGATTCACTGATTCGGTTCATTAGAAGAGAATCGACTCCATGAACTGAATCCTTGTTTATACGTAGTAGTCGCATGTAGTTAAGTTCACAATTCTTTAACCAACGCATTTTTTTCACCAAGTGGTCCGCGACGTGCTACCGCACGTCGCTTCCCCAACGGATCCAACGTGCTACGTTCGCGGGCCTTCGGCCTCGCCTCGAGACTGGTTCGCGCCTCCGCTGTCGCTCCGGCGCTCACGTTGTCTTATATACTCCCTCACTTTTAAGAGAATTTATTTTAAAGGGAACACTCACTTTTAAGAAAATGCATACCTTCCATCTGAGTAGACACAGAAACCTATTTGAAGAAGACTTGAAGTGCGAAAATACACACAATTCCACGCCAACAAATTATCAGGTGACTTGTTCTCATTTAACATTGAACATAAATAATTCAGTTGTTATAGTGAACCGCGCAACTATAAACATAGAAATCGCGAGAAATAATGAATCATAAAAGGAACCAAAGGGACCGTGCCACCCTAAACCCGGGATCAACCGTTTAATTTAATTATCTCTTTGTTTGGCCAACAATCGATTACGTTTAAACGTCGTTATATAGAGTTTCTTCATGTGTCAAGTGAAGGCTGATACAACATAATGCTGTATCATCGACAATTGTTCCATATTGATTTATTGAATGTATGGATATCAACCGTACAGATACTAAATAATGTGACAGTGGGGATTCCTGTGGAAGTCCAATCAATCTTGGGCTTGGGTTTGAGAGATGATTATCTATTAAAACTAAGAATGATATGTTGGTTATGAAGCTATTGATAATGTAGGTTAGGTATTTAGGTGTGCCATTGATTCTACTTTTTCTACATGAGACCAAGATGCCACACACTGTCATAAGCTTGTCAAGTATCGAGGAAGGTTGATAAAGCATGTAGTTTTCTTTGGAATGCAATATGGATATGTTCTGTGATTATTTTTTTATTTGTTCTGTTATTATTTATTTATTTTATCGTATTCTAGAACCTTTTTAGGAAGTCGTTTAATTATGTTTTTCTACTCCCATTGCATAATTCTGTCATTTGATGGCTCTTACCCATTGCATAATGATACTCATGACGATACAGATTTCATTATGATACAGGTTCTTGACCAATCACAGAGAAGCTTACAAACCAAATATTGAGACTTCATTAATCTTTGAGAATCGTTCTAGTTAATGTTTGATTCGATTGTGTACATTAAATTGCATTTAATGTTATATTATGTTTATCAGTTTTAATTTATTTTATTATCAGTAATTTGTATTCGGAATATTATATGAAATAAATTGGTTCCTAATTTCACTTTGATCCTATTTGACTAGTGCAGTGGTAGTGGCAGAGGGAACATTTGACTGACGTTAAGATCAGAAGGCAAGTTATTGTGTGTTATATGTTGTTGCCGTGTGTTTGTCCTTTAAAACCGGCCAATTCTTTAGTTTGAAATGTCTAGCAAATCAGAGGAGGAGTTGGCACCTTCAAAAATAACAGAAAAAGCGAAAATGGTGACTCGAATTTATTGTAAGACCAACTTTTGTATTCTCTCGCACTCGTAAACTAAAGCCACCTGCAGCAGGTAGGGTAGCTGTCCGCTAGGTGGCCTTGGCTGCATCCTGCACGTCAACTGCCACGAAACGATTCAATGTAAAAGTTTAACTTATAAAAGTCGTAGAAAAAGTACCGCATGAAACGAGATGTAATGGGTATTAATACACTCGTGTGAAGTTTACGATACTCGCTCGTACTCGCTCATATCGTAATATCACACTCGTGTATTAATACCCATCATTACATATCGTTTCATAATGTACTATTATTATTTCCTTGGGAGATGTGAATCTTATTCTGAATGGTACAATATAATTAGGATATGAGGCGAGCTGTGTGATTATTTGGTGTTGAGTGTGTGGGGATGAGTCGTTGTGTTTGACTGCATCTGCAAAATGGGTAGCTAGTGTTTCTGCTTTTTCAAAGGGTGAGAATTTTTCCCGTGCTCGTGTTATGAGAAGGAATAGTATTTTTTGTTCAGTATTTTACTTTAAATTGCCACAGATTATTGTTTCTTGAGCTTAGTGTTTGTATCCTGGTGTTGTATTGTTGCTGTTTATGTGTGAATAGTGATTTTTGTAAATAAGTTAATACATTTAGTTCCTTTTTTAACTGCAGGGTTTCTGGTGGGATTCCATAGACTTCTTTTATTCTTTATATCAATTAGCTTTTACGCTTTTGGGCGTTTTATTTGTTTAATCCTTTGTGCTTATAAGGATTTGTTTGATTTGCTGTTTGTAGTTCATTTATTTTTAAGTTATTGAATTATGTTATTGCTTATTCTATTTCTCGAGAGTTGTTTATGGTTTTAAATTTTGCGATGGGTATTTTTAAATCAGTGCCAATTAATTAGAAGTTGTGGAATGGATGAGTGTGTAGGGGCGTCAATTTTGTGCTGTAATTATTACTGGCGGGGTATCTGAACCCATTTCAAAGTGCATTGTGGAGAAAACCTTTTGTTGAATATTTGTCATACACACATAGAACCGTAACACCATCGTTACTCCTCTTCCATTTGTATTTTGTCTGCCTGTTCTGATTATTATTATTAAAGGGATAATTGAGTTGATTATATTGATTATATGAGCAGCAATTACATTTAGCAGGGTGTATTGACCAAAGTAATTCTCATTACAGTGTGCTTGAGAATTTAGTCTAATAGGTCTGTATTCCTAGAGTGATCGCGTGGGTAGTAGGTTGGTTCAGTGGGGTTATGATATTTAGATTGTTGTTAATTAATTGTAGAAAATGAGCTCCTGCTGGTTACTATTTCTACATCTCCACTATGGGTGTTTTGCATTGATATCATCTAATATATTGTCGGTGAGGTGGATTAATTCTATCAATGAAATTGGTATGTTGGACTTCACATTTGGGGTTCATATGCTACTATTAATATAGTTTCCTGATTTTATTATTAGTCAACTTCATGATGCTCTTTCTATACCTGGAATAGATTGAGCATAATTTGGTGGTAGAATGATTTGATAACTTTGTATTGTGAATTTTATTAATATTGTAACGAATATTGCATCAGCTGCCGGCGTCCTTCGAACTAGACGGTTCCGTGGTATGCGCGGATTGCGTCATCTGCCGACGCCCCCCCGAACTAGATGGTGGTCAACGTCTCGTACATTGAATGAGGAAACTGTCTCTTAGTGCATCCGTCTTAGCCGAAAAATTTGGAATTTCAACGAAAATAAGACATACACCACTCTCTTAAACATCCTTGGCACTATTCAACAATAAAATTTAATCAAAAAATGTGGTGCCTTTTTTTAAATTCTGAAAATGTGCGAGGAGCTTCATATAAAGTACCTCCAAAAATTAAAATATTAGTTTCAAATTCCAGGCCCCGCGACATCAGTTAGAATGGTTGAGGAATATTCATTTTGGAGAAAGTCAGCTGATCGGTTTATGTGCAAGCATTGTGCACAGACAGACAGGTTTTGCCATCAATCAATCTTTCCGCATGAAGGACGCACAAAACATGTATTCTGGCTACACCACGTATTAGAAGATTTTATCTCTATACTTAGCAGCTCGATTTATCCAATTTTCCGACCTCGACCCGGCGTTTTGAAAGGAAATTAATTATACGAGTATCTTGCCAAACACAAATTATGCTGTTTTATGCATTTCAGAAGGCAAAACATAAAGTAGTATTCTATACAAAAAAAATTTACACTGACTTCATAAACAAAAAACCGATTATTTTGGACAGAATGGCCAACAGGCTCACTGAAGGGCATGAGCTTCCAAATTCGAAGTCTTTATGATATGATCGCAAAAGTTTTTGTTGTGTAAATACCATTGGCATGCAAACCCAAAATGGTTTATGGTAGCCAACAAACTTGACAAATACAGAAAAACTTCGCAAGAAGCCAATAACTGCACGCATGATACGACCTTAGGACGCTCTGCTATTATAATAAATTGTACAAACCTACTTTCGGAGAAGACATAGACTTCCATTGAATTTCTCAGAACCCATAAACAATTGGAATCTGCTTCGTGCCTCTGGACAGCACAGCTAACCCAAACTTGGAACAATGAAGTATCTCGGCTATCGAAACACGTCTTTACTTTTCTGAAACATTGCCAAATGCCGCCGATGTAGGTTTTTTCCAGTGACATACGTAGCGGCAAAGAATTGCCATTGCAGTCGTATGTCGGTTGGGATACGTTTTCTGGGCTCTTTTCAAATTCGAAGACTGGTAAAACACTTTTCTAACATACCGACGAGAACTACTTTGGAAGGAGTTCGTATATATATAGTCACGATCTGCCGTCGAGCGTACATTGTTAGAAACTTAGCACCAAACAATATGGCAACTGTAAATCGAACGTTTATTATTTCTCTCTTAATATCACTTATATGTTTTAGAAATTAGTGAAATGATACTTTTTCATATATTGTGGTAAGCCAGAAACCCCGGGTTTATTTTGAATGGGAAAATCGACATCAAGCGTTAGTAATACGATGGTAACTGTATGCAGATTCGGGAATCAAAGAATATAAGTTGTTAGAGCAACCAATAAACAAAGAGTAGTATTCTATGAATGGTGAGATAACGCTCTTCATTTGGGAGAAAATGCGCCCTGATTTTGCTACGTTTTTTTTTCAACATTGACTGAGTATTAGTTAATTGATACTGAGTTGAGTAACTTGTGATAAGTTTTGATAGCTTGGCATAGTGCAGAGAAAGAAGTCGAAATAATTATTTGCATTGAATTATAATGGTAATTTTTGTTATTGTAATTTGGGACTTCAATTCAAATAGACTCCATGCTTCGAAGGGATTTATATTGGGATATTAGGATTATATTAGGATTAGGCTCCATAAATGGGACAAATTTTCAGTAAGTCAGCTGAAGATAGACAGTTGCGCGTAGGTGTTTCATCCGAAGCTAAGGCAAGCCGCGACCGCGCATTAATTTAATGGAAATTATTAAATCTAATAATGAACCAAATAGTTGAGGACATTCTATGAACATTTTTAAATTTTTATTCTAATGATAGGCAAGAACGCGTCAATAGAGATATTGAGGGCATTCCACCGACGACATCCAGCCCGAATTCAGCCGAGAAGGAATCTGAGAAATCATCGCTGTAAGCTTACAAACTTTACTCAAAGCCGTATGGAACCTTAATATTTGTACAGAAAAAAGTTAAAAATTTCATTAATGAGCTAAATAAAATTTGAAAAAATGTTAAATTTTAATTTTTTGAGAAAAGATAAGGTTGATAATTTATAGGAGTTGTCATCAATTCAATAATTGTTTATAATCTATGGAAATCCCGAAATCGTGATTCTGTATAGAATTACACGTCCAGCGCAACAGGTAAGGAGTAAAATGTATGTCAAAACCATCATTAAAATTGAAAGTGAAATTAATTAAATAATATTTAACTTTGAGAGGGTTTATGAGCATAGCAGGGCACGGAAGAAATAATAATATTGATAATAGCAGACTAATAAATTGCCATAATAAAATTGCATAATTGTTTGTAAATAAATCAAGATTTAGTAATAATAAATATCATATAAAGGTAGGGTATTTCTCGAAATGCTCAACGCGAGGCCATAGAAGGGGTATTCTCAATATTGTATGTTCATCAATTTTCTCTAGTGCCAGTAGTTTGATCTAATTGGCAAATAGCTATCTCTCACGACGCTTCTCAGAGTTAGAGAAAGCAGAAAAGACATGTACAGGTATATGTATTTCATTGCATTTCTTAATATTCGAAAATTAATCGGAATACACGACATGTTGAAACTTTTCTTCTTCTTGCTGTGATGAAATGCTTAATTACATTTTCGTCATTACTTCGTAAAAGAAAGTAATATAATCGTTTGTTACATGGTTGTCCGGCAGAGCGGCGTCCTAGACACAGGTGCAAACGTTTCGGCCACCATTCCTCAGGGCGAAATGCAAAGGAAAGTCGCACAATAGCGGCTGAAACATTGACACCCGTGCCTAAGACAGCCTCTTGGACAGCCCAGTAGCTACCTATTACAACCGCAGAAGCCAACCATTATAACCAACTATTATAATCGTGTGCCGGAAAACGGCGAATTTTTTAGAAAAACTCTTATTGCCTAGCCTTGGTAAAGAAAAAGTGGATAAATCATGTTCGTGTACGTTAAATTACGTCCAATAACACGTGGTGTAGCCAGATCCATGGTATGAGGATCCGTGATACCGAAAACCTGATTGACGGCAAAGCGTCCGTCCGTCCGTCCGTCCGTCCGTCCGTCCGTCCGTCCGTCCGTCCGTCCGTCCGTCCTCGTCCGTCCGTCCGTCCGTCCGTCCGTCCGTCATCCGTCCGTCCGTCCGTCCTCCGATCCGTCGATCCGTCCGTCCGTCCGTCATCGTCCGTCCGTCCTCCGTCCGTCCGTCCGTCCGTCCGTCCGTCCGTCCGTCCGTCTCCGTCCGTCGTCCTCATCCGTCCGTCCGTCCGTCCGTCCGTCCGTCCTCCGTCCGTCCGTCCGTCCGTCCGTCCGTCCGTCCATCCGTCCTCCGTCCGTCCGTCCGTCATCCGTCCTGTCCGTCCGTCCATCCGTCCGTCCGTCCGTCAGTCCGTCCTCCGTCCGTCCGTCGTCCGTCCGTCCGTCATCCGTCATCGTCGTCCGTCATCCTCGTCGTCCTCCGTCCGTCCATCCATCCGTCGTCCGATCCGTCCGTCCGTCCATCCGTCCATCAGTCCGTCCAGTCTCGTCCATCCGTCCGTCCGTCCGTCTGTCGATCCGTCCGTCCGTCCGTCCTCCGATCCGTCCGTCCGTCCTCCGTCCGTCCGTCCGTCGTCCGTCCGTCCTCCGTCCGTCCGTCCGTCCGTCCGTCCGTCCGTCCGTCCGTCCGTCCGTCCGTCCGTCCGTCCGTGGTCAAAGCGCCAAAACAGATTATCTCCAAAATCGATATTCCGCGATAAATTTAAATGAACGCGACGCTTCTTCAATTTTGAAACGGATATTTTGATTCTTGTGTGTTAATTGTATGAAGCATCGTTCAAAATTACACGTTCAAATTTTCGGAAAAATGGCTCGAAATTTTTCGATTAAATTTTGTCCTCGGATAGTTTAAAAGACGCGATTACGTCAGACAATTCATAAATCTTACTCTGTCACACAAGCTGTTGCACTTAGTACATTTTACTCTCATTAAATCGGTTTATCAGTATCGTTTATATCCCATAGAGGTGTGTGAATGCGTCTTTTACATAACACGCGCCTCATGTATCTGAACCAAATCTCTTACAACCACCAGGAACAATCACAGTGATAATTTTGGTCCAATATTGTACAACAGCGTATTCGTAAAAAATACTCATAATTTAATACTACAAAACCCAATTTAAATGAAGAATTAAATATGTAATACAAAAAAGAGTGTTTAATTAATCTGATTTGATACGCCGTTGACAGACTCCGATATTAACCAAGTGTAGACTAATATTATATTTGCCATTTCTTTTGATAATGTTTATATTTCTATTATTGTTATTCAGCTTTTTTGAAATTTCAGTATTTGTGTTGTAACACTTTTTGTAAGTCTTTTCTTGTGGTATTTTATGATTAAATGGTGATACACGAGTGCTTTGTATGAAACATCTGTCCCGGGAGTTTCAAGGGTGTGCTAGAATTACATAATATGTATGTAATAATATGCTAGCAGTAAGTTTATTCCTATTATTATTATTATTATTATTATTATTATTATTATTATTATTAAATCCTAAAGAAGATTTACGATCGAAACTGTGAGATATTATTGCTGAGATGATTCCAAAACTCTCCCCCGTTTACTACAATAGTATAGGGGGAAAGTAAATAAATATTTGTAACGCCAGCTACACAAGTGATCAGGCACCCAAATGAAATGCACACCTTAATGAAACCTTTGAAAGCAAGCATCACAAATGGCATTAAAGCTGTAAATTGAAATTCGCGCACCCCTGTCGATAGATCTGTGCATGTCCACTTCTTTGGGCAATGTCAGGCGCTGCTAGAAAGGCAACGGGATTTTCTGCACAGCAGAGCGCCCCACTCCACTGCCTCAGCTCTTGCCCACGCTGCCGTTGCCATCGCAATGCTTTCGAACGACCAAAGTCACAGTCACTGCGGCAGTCACTGCCCCGCCCCAGCCATCATCTTCGATACCGTCTCCACACGTATAAAAATGTATTGTATGTATTTGACATTTTAGGGCGGATTAATCCGGCTTGTGCCAGTTGGCGGTGTGGGCGAGCCCTGGTTCTTCTTTCCACAGAATTTACTTTCCATGCCTAGGGGTAAGGGAGACATCTGGCGATCATGAATTGCCTACATCTTATCTGGCATACTTGGCTAGCCTGGCCTTTTTTGTCGCATAGCTATACAAACTAAGACGATTCTATCAGAATGCTATAGCCCTATTTTTACCGTGACCGGGAATCGAAACCGAGATCCCACCAAGGAAAGCTAGCACGTGGCCACGTGCTAGCATGTGGCACGTGTGAGCCACACGAGGGGCTGAAATATAAAATTATTATTATTATTATTATTATCATTATATTATTACTATAATATTATAACAATAATAATACTATCTAAATTTTTAAGAATTTACTTTCCAAGTAGAAAATTCAACCGAGATCTCCTGTTATATGACCAGTTGCTCTTCCAACTTTTATTCTGCTACGTAGCTATAGGCTCTGCCCGGGAGTTTGACATTTGCCAAACGGGAACATATCCCCACTACATTGTTAAAACTTACGTCTGTGGCCAAGTGATGAATTGTAAAATAATAATAATAATAATAATAATAATAATAATAATAAATAATAATAATAATAATAATAATAATAATAATAATAATAATAATAATAATAATAATAATAATAATAATAATAATAATAATAATAATAATAAATATTAATGGCAAATCTCAGTCCAAAGGACCTACTGCTCTGCCTGATCCCAATATACGGCCACTGACCGCAATGTACGCTATCCCAGCCGCAACCGCTAGTCCAATTGTTACTTCCACCGCCAACGATTCCATCGGGGCCACCCCCGTCGGCATTCCCCCTCTTTGGCGTCCACGGTGGCTTCTCATCGCCGCTCCGATGGCGTTCGCGCTTCACCAACCCCGTCGTTCGATCTGGCTGCATTAATGCGCGGCGCGGCGCGGCACACGCGGATCCGATTGCATTGGGCTGCGGAGCGGTTCACAGATCAGTCCGCGCGTAATCCGCCCCGCTCGCGCCGACGCCCCCGAGCGGAATTAATTGGAGCCGAAGCGGCGGCCGCAAGAAGTTCGGATTTCGCCCTCACAATCAGCTCCGCTTCGGATATTTCTGACGCGTCCGGTGGGCGGGCCCGCCGGCCTGCCTGCTGGCGAGCGGCACCGGGCGACGCGGCGGGGCGCGACCGCAACGCGGCCCACGCACAACGGCGGCTTTGCACAACGGGGTGGTTGGTTGGTTAGTGATTCCGGGCGCGTCAACAGCACAGGTCATTAGTCCCGTAAGTGTAGTGCATTTTTCCCGAGATGGCGGTGTTCTTCCCCCGCTGGATGGCGAGATCCGGCGCCGACCTTCCGTCGGCTAGCTGGGTTTCCCCTTCACCAGCGGGGCACCGCCCCAGCCGGGACAAGCTCTAAGCTCCCGACTGGTCTCCCGGAATATGTGGTAGTGTAGTGCATGTTAGTGTAAGTGTGTGTGTAAGGGGAGAGGGTAGGACAAGGAATGGGAAGGACAGATCTCGCGCGGTCCGTGGCTCGTTTGTTAGGGTAATGATCCGGCATTCGCCTCGTGTTGATAATCATAAAACTATCTTCAGTGCTGCAAAATAATGATAATAATAATAATAATAATAATAATAATAATAATAATAATAATAATAATAATAATAAATAATGTAATAATCAAATATAGGATACTATTATAAATGAAATTAGAATTTTAGTGAAATATAACACAAAAGCCGGGAGACAGGCCCCTATCATATGGAGTATACTCCATTTCCTGTGACAGTTGCAATGCGCAATACATTGGCCAGACCGGAAGATCCTTTAATCAAAGAATCAAAGAGCACATACATGCTCTTACACACGAAACAACACAATCACACTTTGCCAGCCAACTCTTGGAACAAAAACACTCTTATAATACAGACAGTGACGTGAAATTTTTGGAGATGGAAAACAAACATACTTACGTAAATTAGAAGCCATTCACATCAATAATTTATTAACCAATCCCCAACACAGTATTCTCAAAGAACAAATTCCTTCCCTCTCACCCCTCTAGAAACTCGCCGCTTCCCTCGCACATTAACCCATCTGCGCGCCTCTTTTCCGCTACCCGGCTGGGCCCTCCCCTAATGGCCATTTCCCAGAAAAACCCTGCGGTCTCTCCCCACATCATTGAGAGCTGTCCTTTAAATAGCGGGCAATGCCCTTCACCCTCGCTGTCTTGTTGGACCGAGGCCCCCAGCCGCTTCAGAATAGTATGTCAGTTTGCTCATCTCAATTTATTAAAATTTAAATTTATTTATCTACATCATTTGTATTTCATTTAATTTTCTTCTTTTATTAGTACTGTCTATTCAAAATTATGTTTATATATACTCCAATTTTTTATTTTTATATTTCACTAAAATTTAATTTCATTATAATAATATCCTATATTTGATTATTATATTATTTATTATTATTATCACTATTATTATTATCGTTATTTTGTAGCACTGAAGATGGTCGCAATGCGTCCGAAAAAGCTTTTGCCAAAATTAATACACACGACGAAACAACGCCTCAAATTCATTTACATGATTAGCTGATGCTGCGCAATTTCGTAAATATTTTTTAGTCCACCTCCATTATAACGTTGACTGATGTTGCGATTATTAGAAGGATTCCAGAGAGGAATATAAAACGTAGAAACAGCTTTATATTTATGTTTGAGAAAGTAGAACGAATATTGTTAAGATAAAGTTAATAAAAACTACATATAATTGTGAGGTCACCTTCAATTTTCTTCTCCTTCATTGATGCAGAGATTAATCCGACACAATCAAATAAAGCAAAAGTGCTCCATTCGTGTAGTACTTTAGTGAGAATTTACCAATGCAGTAATACTGGCATAATGCAGACTGAGTAAAAATAAATTTATCAGAGCTAATAAACAATAAACATTCAACAACTCTTAAACAATTTTTTACACTTTTATCAAACATAGTAACAGGATTCATATCTGCAGTAAGCTATTAGAAATGAAAAAGGATTTACAGAGAAACTAACTTATATTTCAGAATAATGCACATACAATGTGACAACATCATACGCAATACAAATATGAACAAATTAATTTTAAAATCCAACAAATGAATTTTTAAGTGTTCGCTCACGAAATAAAAGTGAAGCACGTATTGTTTAATGACCCTTAACAACTGAAAAGTTTCATGAAATTCTAAATAATAAAACTCCTCGCTCTAATGTAGGTGAGTGGCACTCACTACCTAACAAGTACATTTTTTACTCAAGTTCACTTGGTGATTTGCACGTCTGTATAGTTCAGATAACTTTTTCTACTTTATAGGGATCTCAGAACTGCCCTTCTTGCTGCAGCTGCTTTTTTCCAACAAATTTAGCTTCGGAAAGTCCACCAGAGAGCACGCAATGAAGGAATGGGGCCAGGCATTTCCATGAATCATTTCTCTTGGAATAAAAGTAGAACGGACCTTCCGTCAACGTCACATTCTTTATTCATAATCTCGCAAGTTCGACATAGCTGGAAAACTGCACCCCAGCATGCGATATGCCTACTTTAGGAGTCCTCTCTCTCCGCAAGTCGTTAGACATTTTTCTTGCAGCTAACCCTGGAACACGATCTTTATTGATGACATTATTTAGGACTGCTTATGAAGAAATATACCAAAACATATTCCTTTCCGTCGGCAAAATGATTTCGCCAACATACTCTATGGAGTTTGTTTGAAAGTCTTAGGAATACGCAGCCAGGGTAACTATATTTCTGGATTCCTTTTCCCATTAATTGTTTTATTTACACTTTTCTAGTAAGAATTTATTATTAATTTTGTTTATATAATTATTTTTATTTTAAATGACTTTTAGTTTATTTTTAAAAAATAAAAATAATTTTATTGTATATTTGGTTGTAGTTTTATTTATTTCTACTTTATGATTTTAATAGATTTAAACAGATAAATAGGTGCAGATAACTGGAAACATTATTTTGATATTTCACTCATAATTACCAGTCATGGACTAAGGAGGTTTCCATTCTTTTTCTTCTACATGTGGCGGTGGTTTTTAATAGGTTGGAAACTGATTTACAGGGTCGCCAGATGGCTTAGACTTTGTTGCGAATGTTGTAGAACAATGTTTCAAATTGTCGGCCCGGTGGCCGAGATCGCTAAGGTAGTAGTGTCGTAGTGATCTCGGGCCGAAGGGTCGCGGGTTCGAGTCCCGCCTCCGGCATGGTTGTATTTGTGTTCGTCCTTTCATCCCTTATCATCATATCGTTTCATCCTCATAGTTACCCTACCGTTAACAGTAATAGTGGTCTCTAATGACCTAAAATGTTGATGCGACTTTAAATAACCAGTTAAAAAAAGTTTCAAATTCTCAGATAAAAATTGGTAATCAAAAGACTGGACATATTTATGGAAATAAAAGGTTTTCCGATTCGGTGGTCGAGATCGCTAAGGCAGTAGTGTCGTAGCGAGTTCGGACCGATGAATCGTGGGTTCTAGTCCCACCTCGTACACGGTTGTATTTGTGATCGTACAATGACCCCTTATCATCATCTTATCGTTTTGTGTTCACAGTTACCATAACGTTAACTCCAATAGTGGTTGCTAATGACCTGGTGACTGACGTCCATCTCCATAAAGCGAGAAAGGGCGCTGCCAGCCCGACTGTCTGAGCTATGAACCGTTGAAGGGCTTTTCTTCTTCTTTCCCTCTCGTGGTGACACTCCCCCACCCCCTCAAAAAGCACGACGAAGAGGCATACTGATCTCAGTACTACGCACAGCCATGCACCTGACGCAACAGCGGTCGGTTCTAACGAGGTGAACAGATTTGCCAAATTTAAAATTGTCTCGGAATTCCATTCAGGTCTTTGTCTTTCAGATTTAAAATCTGAAAAAAAAATAAAAATAAAAATAAAAGCTTCCCATAATTTCACTTGCATTGAATGCACACATTCAACGAATAATACTACTTCCTTCCATTATGATTATCCGAATTCAATCGCACTTTACTTCTCCGAACCTTCTGTTTTTCTTCGCCCCTCTTTAATCAGATGGTAGCGTATGGCAATGCACACCAAATGAAATCAAAGACAAAGGAAGGGCCGTCGTTGTTCACAGGCCATTTCCGACCCATCCCGTTTCGCGCGCCACATTGATTCGCCGCCGCCCGCACCTTTCTCGCGCGGTTCCACCCGAAACAGCGCCGGAGCGCCCAGGAATAATGCATGCGAACGAGGGCAGCGGAAGGTCGCGCCGTAAACTGCCACCGCGACGCGCAGAGCGGCGCCGGCCGCCCGCCGCGGCGGCCACTCGTAAAACAAATGACGGCCACTCGCCGCAACTGCGGCCGCCCGCCGCAGCGACTCCGCGCCGCCAACGGCGGACATCAACACCTCCGCATAGGGGGCCCTCCGTCAGCGGCGGGTTCTCAGGGGCAGGGGGAGGGAGGGAGGGAGGGAGGGAGGGAGGAGGAGGAGGAGGGAGGGAGGAGGAGGGGGGAAAGGAAGGAAGGAAGAAAGGAAGAAAGGATTCATATCATTCAAATAATAAGTAATTTTCTGAATTGTAGGTTTCTTAGAATTATAAACAATCACATCAGAGTCT
The DNA here is from genome assembly GCA_964035755.1 of Teleogryllus oceanicus. NCBI lineage: Eukaryota > Metazoa > Arthropoda > Insecta > Orthoptera > Gryllidae > Teleogryllus > Teleogryllus oceanicus. The sequence goes on from CAXIVR010000003.1 coordinate 84,975,849, forward strand.
AGATCACAACACGACAAGTCAATTAAAATCATTTAAACAATGAAACAAAGCATTTGATTTGCGACGTATGGTTTTTAGTTTACTATTGCTTCTTCAATGTGCTATTTTTTTACAATTCTCTGGCATTAAACTAGATGTACCATTACAGCAAGGAAATATTAAATATTTTGAATTTTAAATTATGATAAGTTTATAATTTACCGTCTCCTCCAACTACACTTACGGGATTAATGACCTTAGCAGTTTACGTGCCGGGAAATATGAAATAATTAATCAATCACTGAACTTTTTTTGACGCAACGCGTCTCCAAGCCCCTTAAGGGGCGTTGAGCGCTTTACACTTAGGAGTAATCCTCCATTAATGTGCTTTTACTTTTTAATTGTCACGTCTCGTCACGTCGCAGTCAGTCAGTGCCTTTTATCCCTTCGGCCAGGGGCTCGACGCCGTTAGATCCCGGGGTTCCTGGCCGGTCACCCAACCAGCAACCCGCGAGTCTCGAATGCGCTTAACCTTCGTGACTTCACGGAGCGTAGTAAACGCATTCAGCTATTCCGCCGGCGCTAGCGCGCCGGCATACACTTGTGTGATGCCGTAGGCCCTGGATATGCAGGTGCAACTGTGAGAACGCTATAATGCCGGTGTTTCGCTACATGTCGTGGTTGAAGGGCGACAATTGGCGGCGTTCTAGTTGATAAACCGGAGAGGCGTGATATCTACTCTTCGTGATTAGCTGGGAAGCCGGCCAACCAGACGGGCCCCGAGAAAGCCGAAGGAACAGTCGAGGATAGGACTTGTTATTTACATCACTTATAAAATATTTATTGTATTATTAATCTCATAATTATTTTATCTGTTTCCAATATTTTTATATTTATTATTTAATCAAATATTTTACGTGCAATCCGACTTTTTTAAAGACCCTTCTTTTTGTACTCATAACCGTAATTACGAGCATAAATCACAGTTACAATCACATTTTTACTTTTAAAAATTAATTGTCATACTTAATATATTACAATTTTTTCTGCATTTTCTATAATTCATAATCAAGACAAGACAGTTCCTCAATATAGTAGTTCAGTATCTGACACAACTGCAGGTTACCAACTGGGAGAGACATAAAGCAGAGCCAAGGCATTAATGTTACCATCAATTGTCTTTGAATCCCCTGTTCCTTTTGATGTGCGAGGTGACAATATTTGTCATATTAAAGCAACCGGCCAGTGACTGTAAATAATTTACTAGATACCAAAAACGTTATTGTTTATAAGATGCTTCAAACGGTACTCAAACTCTTATCCGGTTTGAAAAGTAAAATTGCGTTTTCTGCATTTTCACCTGACACCTGTCATTGAACTACGTCCTCTCAGTGCAATAATTAAATGTAGAGTACATTAAAAAAACGAAAGTCCCTTTTTACTTACCCTGCCCATGCAGTTTACCCATTGATTGATTCGTGTTTCCGGGCGCGTCAACTGCTTTGGTCATTAGTCCCGTTAGTGTACTGCATGTTTGTTTCTTGGAAATGGCGGTGGTCTTCCCCAGCTGGATGGCGAGATCCGGCGCCGACCTACCGTCGGCTAGTGGGGTTTCCCCCTAACCAGGACTCTCCCACCAGCGAGGCACCGGCCCAGCCGGGACAAGCTCTAAGCTCCCGACCGGTCTCCCGGAACATGTGGTAGTGTAGAGCTTGTTAGTGTAAGTGTGTGTCTAAGGGGAGAGGATAGGGCAGGGAAGAGGAAGGATAGATCTCGCGCGGTCCGTGGCCCGTTTGTTAGGGTACTGCTCCGGCATTTGCCTGGTGTTGATCGGAGAAACCACGGAAAACTACCGATCAGAGCAGCCGGTCGCTAGAATTCTCCTCCAGGCCGCGACTGAATTCGACCTAGCTGAAAAGCTAGTGTCGAAAATCCTGCCGCCGTCAGGACTCGAACCTAGGACCTCCCGGTCAGAGGCGCTGCAGTGACATCAGTTGCACTGAGTTACCGCTCCCGATTTTACCCATTGAGTTCCTTCCCGATCTCCCCTCCTAAATTGACTCTTGAAGTTGTTTGGACTCAAAGAGACACTCGACACTGGTACATACAAACACGGTGGGAGTGCAAAAAATTATATCTCAAAGTTACAGTAAATAGAAGCTAAAACGAGATAAAATTGACATTCATAATTTTTAACGCCCTTTAAAAGATACTTTAATAGCGAATTATTCCTGTTAAAAAATTCAGGAATATTCGTTTTATATACATTTTGAAGTAATAAATGCAGCAAGAATTATGCAGGTATGTTGAAGGAGAACGCTAGGACGGTAAGTTCTGTTAGCGCGATTTATTAGCCATTTTTCTTTCTTTCGTTTTCTAGTCTCTGCAGAACCCAAATCCCGTCACTCTGCGTGACTTTGTATGTAAAGAAAGCAATAATGTTTGCATAGAACACATGGAACACATTACGGTAATTATATACAACTACCATATCGGTCTATTATATTGCTCAGTTTCCGGCATGGAACGTTGATCGGCAAATTATATTCGGAACATTAATTTGCTTCACAGAAATTGCTAAGTCTGTCATCCAAGAAACAGTTTAAAGTAATAAAGGGCAATTCCAGATATCTGGGAAAGGTCACCAATCTTATTTCTTCGTGACATCTGCAAAACACGTTTACATCTTAACGACTGAACTTTTATTCTAAAAATATATAAAGCTACAAGCCAAAGAGGTGAAGTACGTACACAGTTCAGGATTAAAACAGGAAAAAATAAAATTGCGTTCTCACCACGTTAACACTATTAATCCTGTCTCACATTTGTATTTTATTTTGATGGAGAAAGAAGAACATAATGCTTGAAGCATTTGGTATAAAAACAAGTTCCTCTTTTCCAAAACTCTCTCAAGTAAACAACAACCCCGAGATCAAACGCAGTTTGATACGGAAGATGTGTCATGCCCATTTTCATGTAGGGAGAAGCTGTATTTGAACTACATCCCTTACTGAGGTTATAAATATACGTACCAAAAATGAATAAAAATGTAACAATTAAAGGGACTGTAGTTTTAGGAAACTTTTAAAACACTTTGAAAAACGGTGTTAGAAACTAAACGTGTACATTCTTTCTGATAAGTAGGGGCGTATTTTCATGACCTAAAACATTACCAAAAATGGTCAATAAAATGCTCTTAAAGTGTTTTAAAAATGCTCTAAAAACGAAGAAAAATGTGATAAAAATCATTTCAGATGAACAACTCAAGCTGTTTGATTTGTTATTGATGTAATCTGGGCTTCTTGTATTCGTTCGAGTGAACTCTACTCACAAACGTTTGGTTTGGACTGTTCTTTACCAGAAAATTTCCAGCTTTAATTATCCCCAAATCGACTGAATCGCCAATGCCGCTGGCAGGTGTCACATGAACCTTAGATTACGAGCTCACAATGGCTAACATTACAACTTCTGAGCAAAGAAATAGAATATGCTTCCAGGTTTAGGTACTTGGGAAATTCCAAGGAGAGCATTTGTTGCAATTCAAAAATATTATTTTAAGTAAGTACCAGGGTGGGTTCTTGCGTATCGTATCAGACTTCAGCATGAGCTTCAACACAGTTAGCATCACAATATTAGCGGGAATTTATATCAGCAGATACCAAAATTATCACATCGTTACAAGACATTGAACAGATTTATGAAGCATTTCTTTTAAATATTGTATCTTGTACACCTTCTTCGTGTTATTTTCGGTTGGTTGCCGTTAAAAATTGTCACATTGAACCACTTTCACAATGTTTCTCAACACTTCTCGTCCTCCATGCAACATGGCGGCCTGGACTGGCTATTCAAACGAGTGCCCGTGCTGTGGTCATGTGGTTCGTGATGAAAACTGGTGATGCGCAGAACCAGCTAAAATCGGTGCACCGGAGGAACTTACCCGTGTATTTCCACCATGGTAAGTACCATTAAATTATATTAAAATCGTTGAAATGAGTGAAAAATGCATTAAAAAGGACGGTAAGAGGTGAAAATGACATATTAGCCGAAATCGAGGAAAATACAAAAAAAAACGTAAAAAGAAGAAATTTCCTTTTGACATAATATAAAATTAATTTATGTTCTAAACGACATTTTTCTAAAGAAAAAAGATAACATATCATAAAATTCCGGCCCCCAAATGATAAGAATATGCATGCGAGGCATAAGGTATTATTATGAATGTTTGCGAGGCATTCGAGGGAAGGCCCCCTATTATCCTGCAAAATTATCTCTAAGTTAAGGACTTTTAAGTAAATGCACGGCCCAAGAGGTAGCTCCCTGCTTAGCGTGCTCGCTTGCCATGACGCAATCCCGGGCTCCAATCCCGGTCGAGGCAAGTTATAGTCCCAGTATCTTTTGCAGTGTAACGATGAGAAAGCTCACAAGCCCGGAATGTGGTGAAAGAATGTCTGCGCTAACCACAATTGCGCCTTAATCCATGGCCACAAGGCCGTGACGCCGCTGGTGGGCCATGGCTCCTCGTCTGTAGCTGTTGCACCAGGAGACAGACAGACATTTCCTCCTGAGCGTTGAAAGTGTAGTGCAAATTCAAATAGCGCCCCATAGTTTCCAATTACAAAATTGCATATTACCTAATAGTAAATAATTTGACTAACTTGCATAAAAATGTTTTCGTTGAAACAAATATCCCTGTATAGTGACTACGAGTGTCCGAGAGTCCGTCACCCACAATTAGACCACTTCTCTTGCACCATTCGAGATATGAAATGTCATCCAACGCGACTCTGTCTCCTGATGGGGAATGATCATTTAATTTAGGATCCGTCCAGAAGATTCTAAGAATTTTCAAACACTATTTTGCTTGTTTTAGCGCTGCAATCCTAGTGAATAGGCCAAGAATTAAACCAACGCCACTGAACTAGATCTTACGTAGGTGGCGTTGTTTAAACCCGAGTACCCAGAGGCAATTTCCGTTCCACGACGCCATAATTTTCTTCCACGTGAATGGTAACACTGATTGTTGACATCTCTAACAAATGTTCCTTTCAACAGGTCCGGGTCGAAATCTTGCCTCATGTTTTTGAATAGATAGATATTCACTATTTAAATGTGCTTTGGAACAAAATAGCTGCCGTAACGCGCCGAAGTTATTGGGGGGGAGGAATTCTAGGCTTTTCACGACGCAAATTGTCTTTCCGACGGGGCAGCTCTGCCTATTGTTCGCTGAGGGTACAAGCGCTCCTAGGGAGCCGAGTTCCAATGCAGGGCAGCGAAACACCGGGCTAATGAATTGCCCACGCTCTTGACAAGCTCGCAATGCCTTTTCTTTCAGCAACTAGTTCTTCGCCATTGAGAAACAGAAACCCATTGGGATGCCAAAATGCGGCAGTGGCATGCAAATATACTTAACAGTGTTTGTCAACCTATTATTTTTAATACCGAAACATTAATACATGATAGTTCAGCTGAATGCGTTTGTAGTGCACCTCAAGTAAATAATTTTGATCATTATTCATGCTAGCGTCACCTGGTGGATTACCTCGAAAACAAAACTACCTGTGACTATCATTGTTTCGTTCGACAAGACGGCTTTGAGCAACTAAAAAGCCTTTTATTGGTTGATTTATATTATTATAATCCATGAGAATATTCGCCTTCAGGGTCGCTCAAACTCGCCTTGCCGTAAACGCCGCAGTCAGAAGGAGCTTATGAATTAGCCCTATTTTTTTTCAAAATTGCAGCATTTTTTAAATTAAATCTCAATTCAAAATTAGAAATTAAAAAAATTAATTGAAATGATGAACTCTTAAATCGTAAATTTTAATTGTGTATAGATTAATCGGTAAAATTAATTTAATTGCGTTTATTAATCGAATAAAATAGTCGATTGTCGTATTAATTGCGATTAATTCCTAAGCCTAACTTACGAATACACATAACAAATGCACAGATTTTGTATTCTGGAAAACCACATTCTCCGAAATTATCTACTGTTTTCCGCCTAGCGAACTGTAAGACAGCCGATAAGTGAACATTCTCGCGAGCGTCGTTTGCTGCAGCAAGGGTTGCCCGCGGTGTTAGCTAAAACAGTGTGGCCAAAACTGGCCAAATTCTTTATTTTTCCAGTAACTCCCAGTGCACCATGGCAGTTAATTTTTTCCTGCACATATTCTAAATAGAAAATACATTTCAATACAAAAAAATCAGGGCAGATTTCGACCTGAACCTGTCAAAAGGTCTCTTGTAAGTGCAATAAGTGAATCGCTCGGCAGAACTGTCAATAGTGATGGGGCTGCAAACTGATAAATAAGAAGTGAAGTGTTTCATCCGTATTACCCTATTTTTAATAATACCTTTGCAAAACCCTACGTACAGTATAACTTTGGAACTAATTAATTTTCAAAGAACGCACGGGCTGAGATGGTGAACACAAGGCCAGGGAAACGATGCTTTGAAGAAAATTGGACCTAACCATACCCTCCACATAGGCTGAATAGTTCTTTCCTTCCAGGTATCCTTAAGATTTCCTCTCTCTAAGAAACGAGTAGAAATGCGCGGCATACCGAAATTACTCCTCTTCTTGCTGTTATTACTAAACAATTACTCAATTTATAAAAAAGTACATCATTTAAAGACGTTTGAATGACGTTAGGCAGAAAATATCCCGCCACAGTAACAATATAGTTGAAAAATGACTTGGAAATTGGAAATATCTTAAAATTTCATTCAGCAAGCCGCGTAAATTATACATGGGGGATGTAGCTGTAGAAAAATTAGAAATAGTTCTACATTACATGTAGGACATATATAACATACATAAAATAGAATTTTATTCACAACTAGTAGACCTGCCAGTGCATTGCTGTTCCAGTGTGTTATACTTCAAACTTTTTCGTGAAAAGGCGAAAACATAAGGGTGGATTATATTCATTCTATGATCTTGTTAAAATGTAGTGTTTATGTTATAAAAACTGTTAATAATAGCACGGAATAAAACATCTTGGGATCTATTACCATTCATTTCAAGCAAAAATCACGAAATTTGATTGAAGAAAATGCTCAAACATCTGTCTAAACGAAAAGTATGTTTATAATTTAAAGATTTTTATGAAAATAGGGGTTATACGGTGCTTATAAATGCATTTTATTTTATCCGAGCAACAAAAAGTCGAGATAGCATTTCAGCCACTTTCTAGAAAATGCGTGGCTTTATGTAAAGAACTCGGAAAAATTAAAATATCTTAATTATAAGTTTTATGGCGATTAAAGTTTTTTAGCCGTAAAGTTGTTTTAAGAAAAGACTAACTTCAAGCAAACGTATCTTGAACCTCACATTTTTATACGCTCTAAGAAAAAATTGTTTTCATAACGGTAATTTATAAATAAAGTTATGATTACTATTTTCTTTATTTTTAATGTTATTTACCATGAAAATTTAAAAAAAAATTTTAATCATTTCACATGAAGTGCATATTAAAATATAAAATAATGGGCACAGGTTAGATGTTTAAATATGGTCAATTATTCGAATGTCATTTATTACATGAAGTCAGCACTACTTATGAACTATAAAATACACTTCACTTATCACCATTATCTCTTGAAGTACTAACTTGCTTTATTCTAAATAATTTACCGAATCTGAGTATTTACGAAATAGCGAAGAGGGATATGAATAGCACGAATGGAATGAATTTAACAATTGTCGCATATATTGAACAGAATTTGAACTAGTTTGAGAGAGGAGAAAACACAGCTAACAGCTAGCTGTCACTCACATAATTTCATAACTAGGGGGCGGAGTTTGACGACCTAAAACATCGCCAAAAATATAATAAAATCTCTTAAAATGTTTTTAAAATGCCTAAAAGCAAAGAAAAATGACAAAATGTAATCAAAACCAGTTCAGATAAATCACTTTAGCTCTTAAATATGTTACTTATGTAATCGAGGCTTCTTCTACTCGTTTACATGAATTTAGGTTTGAAACTTGTGGTTCGGATTGTTTTTTACCAGAAAATCTGTCTTTAGTTATCGCGAAATCGGCTGAACCTCCAAAGACGGTGACAGGTGTCATAGAAACCTTAGATTACATGGCTGACATTAAATGGCTGGCATTACAATTTCTGAGCGGAGAAATCCGATAAGCTACGAGTTATAGGTACTTAGGAATTCTGTGGAGAACATTTGCTGCATATTGTAAATACTGTTCGAGGCAAGTTCCATTAAAATTAACGAAAAATGCATTAAAAATTACGGAAAAATTAAATAATGTCCTATTAACCAAAATCGATAAAAATGCAATTATGATATGCAATGCAATGATTACATAAAAATGGATCATTTCCCTTTGTCATAACATAAATGAATTTCTATACTAAACGGCATTGTTCCAAAGTGAAAAGAAAAAAATCACATTTCATTAAAATTCATCTCCTATTCAAAACACAGTTCATGTTGCTTGCTTTGTTTTTGATATAATAGAAATACTTCCATTTTTGGGTTTCCTATACATATAATAAATATTTCTGAATTTTAGGTATCTCAATATTATAGATAATCAATTAAAAGTCCAACTCTAGCCAGAATATGTATATTAAAAAATTTAAACAGTGTAACAACACATTTTATATGGAGAGCACGACGTTTCGTAAACTAACACGTTCACTTCTTCACATATATTATCTTCTATGGATGAAAAAGAAGTTTTCAACTTGCGACGCCTAAGTTATAGTCCAATTATAAACGATATGTGGACGAATTGATATTTATAACACATAAAGATGATACTACTATTCTACTCAATGTTTTTAATTCATAAGATAATTTAATTAAATTAATTAAGACAGTCAAATCAGTGATTTTCTTTATATTAATATCAAACGTGATAAAGGAAAACTAATAACAAATTGGTATCGTAAAGACACTGCTGCCAACTGCACTCTCAATACTCTATCCACGCATCTGATTCATCATAAGGGAGTGTCGTCTACAATTTGGGAAGATGGAGTCAAAACTTTGTCACATCAAGTTCATCATAATTTCAACATAACAGTAGCTCATGAACTGAAGAACTGAAGATAACTATCGCACGTTTTCTTGAGCCCTCGCTTCGCCTGTTGCAAGAGGAGTGGGAAGTTTGGTTATTTGTACAAAAGAAATTTTACATCATTTGTAGTTCATTCTTCAATGCAAACTACTTTCTATTAAATGAGAGCAAACATTTCTGGTTGTCACATTTTGTCTACACCTTTTGGTATCGTTTATTCTTAATTCGACTAATGTTGACAAAGAAGTGGGGTAGGTATTCCGGGGTTCAAGAAAACATGTGTGTATAACAGAGCTTCCCGTGCAGCGTTGTATGAACGGGTGGGGGTGGGGGGTTGAGTACCTGTGTAGCTGCGAGGCCGGCGGCAGAGGTAGCGCCCAGCCACGCCAGTGCGAGCACCAGGCTGCCCACCAGCACACCCAGAGCACGGGGGCCCGCCACACGCCGAGCACCCACCACCGACCACCGCTCACCGCGCACAGCACATTCCACCGCCCACGGGGCCAAGCCCTGGGGCGGCCGAGGCTGGCGGGACGCCGCGCCACCCCTTTCTCCCCACCCCTCCTCTCCGCGCGCCTGCGCCTGGGCCGGCAGCCCTCCGCTCCGCGCTCAAGGACACAGCGCGAAAGAGCCGAGGGAGGCGGATTTCACAGCGGGACGGGTCTGGTAGCAACGTCATCAGTGTTTTCGTAAGGTGGCGGATGGCATTAGGTCAGTTTTACACCACCTGCTTATAAAATGAATATTCGTAGCAGTGATAAGCACATATTTGTGGTCGTGAGCCCCCTTGATAAGGACATTCGCGAATTAATTAAAAAGATTCATTTTTATAGAGAGGGAGGTGTAAAAATGACTTAATGCCATCTGCCACGTTACGAAAACCCAAGTATAACCATCACAATACGGCAGTGTTTCGACTCCAAGGGAGGTCGACGGAATTTTCAAGGGGGGTCAGTAATGACAAATGAGTCTATTGAGGGTCGATTACCAAATTTATATCGGCAAATAATTTTGGTCAATTAAATTCTTATTGATTACAAAAAATATAAAATAAATTATTGTTTTCTTACATAACGTTTAAAAATTTCTCATGTCCTTTTTTATTTCTAAAAAAAAATAATTGTGAAAAAATAGTAAACGTAAACCTAAAACACTATTGTTTTCCAAACTATTGTTCTGAACAAGAATATGATACTCTTTGTCCATGTAATGTTGTCAAGACGTTTATGTGCAATTACTTCCGTTATGACTATTTTGTATGCTGTATATTATGAAAAATGTCAAGAGGGTCGATGAAACAAATTTTTCTTTTGAGGGAGTCAATGCTAGGGAAAGATTCGAAATCGCCAGTAATCGACTAACCTGCAACCGACCGTACATCCAACACCCACAATTAGACCACTTTGGGTTCACCTCTCGAGACGAATGAGGTATCAAACAACGCGTCTCGCACTCCTCATGGTGAATTGATCATTTTTCGTGCATGTATTTTCAAAATTTCACGAAGTTTTCCTTAAAAATGTGTTTTTTTAGTAAACTAAAATGCGTTTTGTGTAACTTGCAAAAGTAATCAACCACTCATTCCTCTGGGTCAGACAACTCTCATGGCTCATTCCACTCATTCCTCTAGGCCAACTCACATCATTCCTCTGGACCAGACAAATTTATTACCGCAATTCGTAGCCGATTTCCTGAAGAATATTCTGGAAGAATTCTAGGAAAATATGTGTTTTCTGTAGTTTTAATGCACTTACAAGTACATTGTTGAAATGCTATGAATTACTATACTCTCTTTTCGTCATTTAAATGAATCGTTAAAACTTGATTCATCAGACTGACGTAAATTAAAACTAATTTTGTAATAAAATAACCATTTAAACAAGTATTTTAATCTTCAATGCTTTTCATATACATTTTAACGCCCAAGAATGAAGAATGAATCAACGGAAACAGCTATATTTTCTTTTCTTAAAGATGTCGCCTCATCATTGGATCAAAACGAGGCACCTATTGGATTATTTTTAGATCTCTCAAAAGCTTTTGACGTCATTGATCATGACATTTTACTTTCCAAATTACCTTCATATGGAATTCGTGGTATTGCTCTAGATTGGTTATGTTCGTACCTTAAACAACGATCTCAGAGAGTTGAAATGCCTTACTGGACTGATGGAACATTACGTACGCACCTTTCCGACTCTTTGCCCGTTGCATGTGGAGTTCCTCAAGGATCGATTTTAGGCCCTACTCTGTTCCTACTTTACGTAAACGATATGCCCTCGACGATTCGAAACGGAAGAACGGTTCTCTTTGCGGATGATACGAACATCCTTTGCAATAAAGAAACAGTAAATAGTACAATATCAGATGTTTCAAATTGGTTCCGAAATAACAAATTAATAGTAAACGAAAAGAAAACGGTTTTAATGCAGTTTTCCATTTCAAATAAACAATTCTGTGCTCCATTGACAATGAACAGTGTACCATTGACTGATGTTAAGGCAACAAAATTTTTAGGTCTCTCAATTCAGTCAAACCTTAAATGGAACGTCCATTTAAATGAATTGAACACAAAATTAAGTTCATTATGCTACGCGTTCAGAATTCTTGCAAATTCAGTCAGCCTTCATACTGCTCGTTGTGTATACTTCGCGAATGTTCATTCCCGCCTGGGATATGGCATAATATTCTGGGAAATACATCTTATAGCTCCCAGACTTTTAGATTACAAAACGAATTGTACGAATAATAACCAAATCCCACCCACGTGATTCATGTAAGCCTCTCTTCATTAATCTAGGAATTCTACCATTACCGTGTCTTTTTATTTACGAATCAGTGGTTTTTGTAAAAAATGACTTGCTCAAGGGCAGGAATATATTTTCAGAAAATGCCGAAGTCTATTACTATAACACTCGACGTAGAAATCATATTCATCAGGTGACAGTATCAACAGCTCATTATAAAAAATTCACATACAATACATGTACATTATTTTACAACACTTTGCCAGATGACATGAAACGATTAAATTCAATAGAAAAGTTTAAATCCCAAGTGAAATCGTTTCTGCTGCATAACTGTTTCTATACAATTAGAGACTATACTGAGCATCACAAGAAAAGGAACATTAATTTTAACAATGATACATAATGCATTATTTACCATTTGGACTGTATAAATGAGTATAAACAACCTGTAACAACTATTGTACTACAGCTTCCGGGTCAATGACCCCATCTCGATCAGGTTTTCGTCCAGTTTCCCTGATCCATTGAGCAAATGCTGAGATGGCCCCTTGTTTTGCTTCTGGACATAAATGTAACTTAATTATCTGTGCACGTCTTCTAGAATTCAGTGGAAAATACAATTATTCAAATTATCGTTTCCATGTTGTCGCGGCAGGAAGTAATAAGAGCGAAAATTTATTGCTTATTTTTTTTTGAAAATAGATTTTATTACATGGGAGTTTTTTTGTTTTTTTCTCCCTTTCAAAATTCAAAATTTTATTGCTTATTTATTCTTGAAAATAGATTTTACCACATGGGAGTTTTTTGTTTGTTTTCTCCCTTTCAAAATTCAAAATTTATTGCTTGTTTATTCTTGAAAATAGATTTTACCACATGGGAGTTTTTTGTTTGTTTGTTTTTCTCCCTTTCAAAAATTCAAAATTTAAGTAATATATGACTTAGTGTAGGGATCACAGAATTTTGAAAATGTGCACACAATTCACTCTTCCCCATAGCACGTCATACGCAGTTTTTAACTGTTTTTGACGTAAAATAAATAAAAATAAAATAAATAAATAAATAAATAAATAAATGAACCGCGCAACTGTATCTTGTTTACAATTTATTTTCGTACTAATAATTTTCCAATCACAAATAAAACATTTCAACACGATAATGATGACCAGAAGCGCTAACCTAGGGTCGTTAATAAGATTGATTGATTGATTTTTTCATGTTTCTGGACACGTCAACTGCTTTGGTCATTAGTCCCGTTACTGTAGTGCATGTTTTTCTCGGGAGATGGCGGTGATCTTCCCCGCTGGATGGCGAGATCCGGCACCGACCTACCGTCGGCTAGTGGGGTTTCCCCCTAACCAGGACTCTCCCACCAGCGGGCACCGCCCCAGCCGGGACAAGCTCTAAGCTCCCGACCGGTCTCCCGAATATGTGGTAGTGTAGTGCATGTTAGTGTAAGTGTGTGTAAGAGGAGAGGATAGGACAAGGAAGAGGAAGGACAGATCGCGCGCGGTCCGTGACCCGTTTGGTAGGGTACTGCTCTGGCATTCGCCTGGCGTTGATCGGAGGAACCACGGAAAATTACCGACCAGAGCAGCCGGCCGCTAGAATTCTCCTCCAGACAGCGACTGAATTCGACCTAGCTGAAAAGCTAAGGTCTAAAATCCTACCGCCATGGCGCGCTGTGGGGAGTGGGAACCTAAGACCTCCCGGTCAGAGGCGCTGCAGTGACATCAGTTGATGCACTGAGCTACCGCTCCCAGTTAGTTAATAAGAATAATCAATATATCAGTGAAGTTCTCAAGAGAAGAGGGGGTCATAACGCTTCACCCCCGCCCCATTCCTCCAGAAGCAGATGACACAAATACCGTTTATACTAAGTAACCGTAAAGTAAAATACCGTTTTACAAAGTAACGAAAATCATTCAATAGTCCAATTAAATGTCTACAAAACGTTAATGAAATTCAGTTTTAAATTAAAATTATTTGTAAGAAAGCGTCAAGTCAGCTAGACACTGCGCCTGTAGCCCCAGCCGTAGAACAATTCTGGTTTCGCCAATGGTGTGCACTTAGATAGTTTTAAAACAATAGATAAATATTGAAAATAATGGAGAGACTCAATGATCTCATTCAAATATTCTATGTACTTATTTTTTAACTAGGAAAAACAACTTCGCCGGGGCGATCATTCCATTATAAAAGTTTCGCCAGCCTTATTCGAAATATCACAATTACCTAGCTATTCCAGTTTCAAAGACTCGCAATTTTGGCCTTGAAAATTCATCTGTCATTTTTCTGTAAGAGTCCAAAGAACACGTGATACATTTTCTTGACTCTCTAGCTCCCTAGTTCTGGCTCATCCCAGCACAGCGCGGCCCGGTAGAAAATATGAGCTCCACTCGGAACGTCATGGCTTAGTTTGCACTGCGGCCCACCATCGTCCTTTACAATGCGGACTTCTCAGTTTTCACTTTCTGTTTCTAACGACCTTTGCGTACGGTTACTCAATAGTTTGTATAGCTATTAATTATTTCTTCAGGATTTTAAAAACCTTACTTCGTTTCTCATTGTTTTGTTCTACTCGCGCAACTTTTCTTGAACGATGACCTTGCTTCCCCCTCCCTTGAGCAACAAACAGTTGAAGGCAAAAGCTCGCAGCGAGCACTGATGACCACATTCCAAGCATTAAAACTTCGATGGCGCGAAACAGAAGCTAGTCAAAACTAGTTGCTTTCATACTCCAGAATATTTGTTCAGCTTCAGTACCATTATCTAAAGGAATGGCTGAGGCATGTCCAGGGCCTTGAAGGGAGGCACCTAAAACTCCCCTCTAGTGGCCCCTGCTGGTGCCTACTCAGAGCGGTGACTTGGCTACACAAATAGCAATTTTGACTTTGATTTTCCAAAAGTTGACATTACTGTAAATACTCTAGTGGCCGACTTTGTAACTAATACCCCCACTCCGCCTACATTTATTCAATCTATCGTTCAAGAAAAGTTGCGCGAGTAGTAGTCCAAGACGCGCTATTACACTGATTTTTCTGTTGATGAAGTTGACAGCACTGCACAGTCATGACTTAGACAGAATTCGCCTCTCCCCGCATCACCCTTTGTGAAGTATCACGAAAGAGTGCGCAATTTGTACACCCCTATTTAGCCATTTAATACACGAATTCAAAACCGGTTACGGAATAGTAAGGGATAATCTTACATTATTTATTATTTTGTAACCTTTGTATTGGTAAACATGCACTTTTCTACACACATACGGAACACAAATCTGATATGCCGCAATCTACTACGTTCATGCCGTCCTGAACGATTTGTTTATCATTGTACCAATTGTTTCTCATTAGATTCGCTTGGAGCTGTCTCAAATGTGTCAATAACGCTTCGAAAAATATACTAATTTACCTACCTCTGCTCCACGGCCTTTGACCGGTCGTAGGAAGTTAGGATGGAAATTAAATTTCATTCACTTTTGCCAAGACAATGTCAAATTAACATGTAAATTGGATAGCATACTTACTTACATTAGCAATATTAAATTGCATTTAGATGACTACATATATTTCTGTCCTCGGAAGCATGTCTTGCTAAAAGTTATCCTACTATTTGGCTTGGCTAATAATCTTCTTTGCAAAAATAGTCATTCACCTTATAACATCAAACAAACACCGAGAAAAAAATATTGAGGACGGTTCTAAACGGGTCGTCAACAAAACCAAGAAAGGAAATACAATAACAGATTCTACAAGGACAGCAGAGAGACTGTTACGATGACGGGCAGTACGAAGTACATGTATATTACTGTAACGACAAAACATGTATACTTGGGTAATATGTAAGTTTATTCATTTATATGTTAGTGTATATGCATTTTAATGTTTAGTATAGTAATATGTAAGTTTATTCATTTATACGTTAGTGTATATGCATTTTAATGTTTAGTATAGGAATGTAAATACCATCAGCATTATAGGAAATGACAAGTCAATTTGTTTGTTTATATTTATTTTTTATATATTATTATATTTGTAATTGTAATTTTGCATTCTGCCACCGGGCATCATCTGCCCAATTGTAGAATAAATTTCTATCTATTTTGCTCGGTCGGACGCCCGCAAGGAGCACGGCCGGCGAGGGGGGGGGACGGGTCCTCCGGTGCCAGGCCGGAGGTACCCAGAGGTCCGTGGCCTCCTCGGAGGGTGTACGCGGGGGCGTGTTCTTGGCATGCGGGTGTCAGATAGCGCAGGAGGGAAGATGTGGGATGGCAGCCTCGGAATGCAGCTGGCCGGCGGCCCCTGTTTTGCGCCCGGCCCACAACTCCGTACCGAGATGAGACAGTTCGGCAAGTCTACAGTATGGCAGACACTGTAAAGTGATTCCCCGCGATATAGGCAAGCGAATGAAACTGCCAGGGATATTGGAGTTTGAGAGAAATCTCGGTGCAGATGCATATTGCCACTCATGTGGGTGTAATCGCAAGCCTCGGCGTTGCGAGGTGTGGCTTTCGCCACGGGACAAGAGGCCAGGGGCGACGCGAGCTTCGCAGGCTGGGGTGCCAGTTCTGTGGCGGTTTGCCTCAGGGGTTGGAGGCTGCGAAGTGCAGCGAAAAAAGTGTACCTCAGAAATTGTAATTACTGTGTATTGAATTACTGTAAATAAATCTGTAAATAGAAGCTCCGTGTTTGTCTTCTTACTCTATCAATACAATATCACATTACCCTCCTTTATTACTATTGACTGCTTGTTTAGGACTTATCTATCAGAATCGCTTTAAGCTTGTCAATTACCTAATGAACCCAGCGTGTTCACCAATAATCGATGTCGTGATGTACTAATCGCGTCCATGGGGGGGGAGGCAGAGGGTGTAGGCGGTTCGAGAGGTTTTGCGCGGAGTGCCATCTTAATTAAGTCTTAATTAAGTGTCTTAATTAAGAATATAGCCAAGTATAAACGTTATATTGCGAAGTGCTGTCGTGCAGTGTAGAGCAGAGAATAACAAAGGAAGTGTTACAAATGTTATAGTGAAGTGTCGGCAGTCAAGTGAGAGCAGTGCACTGCCAGTGCGGTGAGGTTGATGTAGAACAATTAAAACACGTAAAGTTAAAGGGTAACACCCAACGTTACTCGTCCTATGAGAAAATTCTCTGCCATCTCCGCATTTATTTCAGTGCCATGGGCATTTTCAATACGCGGAGATAGAGCTCTGAAATGCCTGGTGCTGCTCTGTTGTAATCGTTCGTCGTTTTTATTAGTCTGCAAAAGGAAACGATCTGACAAGGCGTTGATGAATGCGATGCGACCTGACTTACTAGATATTTTCTCACAAACGAGCAACCTCATTGCATTTCTACACGTTCTCTTAGCAACTGTTTCGAATTCTTTCTGTGGTTTCATTTTTGTTCCTTTTTTTAAAGGTTATCTTTATGTAAAATTTGTCTTGTACTAAATAACATCAAACCCAATAAAATAATTGTTTTTTATTTAAAAATAAGAAGAAAATATAAAAACTAACGTTAAACAAATTTGTAAAAGTAAATCATTTCAGGAAGCTCGAAATGTTTAACCTTCATTCTCAGAGTAAGGTTACTATTCAAGTAACTAATAAGTGACATAAGTAAAGTTATTATGTAGTATAGTATAATTCTGCGTTTTCAACACACGTTACGGTGACAAGACTCACAACACCGCTTCTCAAGAAATATAAGATATCCTCAAAATTTATCAGACTGCTTTCAGACTTGGAACAATGCATTTGCTTCTTAGAAAAATTATCACCAAATCGAAGACAAATACTTTTTAACCTCATAGCGGGACCACGCAAATTCAGATCGAAAACTAACACAATCTTATCGAAACATGTACCCTTCATATTGAGGCCAAACAATAACAAAATGAGAAACAATCAGACAATTTAGTTGACAATACAAAAAAATATTAGTGGTAAAATTCGTTGTATTTTCCTCGTGGTGAATTAAGCCACTCTCCTGGTGGTTGATTATGATTAAGAAACGAGAATCGGAGGGAATTAAACATATAATCCGTGCTCTTTCATAATAATGGAGATTGGAGTGATTTGGCGAAGCAGTTGGTGTGAAGTGCACACATATATGAATTATATCCATATATGGGTGAATAATCAAGATAAAATCAAGCTACATGATGGAAGGAGAGTGACAATTAGGGTAGAACATCATTAGTTAATGATTTATTTCACAGAAAAAAATTCCAGGCTTACACTAAAGAAGAACTTCAGCGGAAATTTCAAGTAAGCCACGCTCTCACAAACTTAGTTTCCACGGAATGTGTATGGAAATATTTAGACCGATGTTACATTTTCAATTGTGTTCGTAGAGAGCTTCAAAAGACAATTTCAAATGAAATTAAAATAAAACGTTGTAAATATGTACTTCAGCTGCTAAATATCCCAGCAGAAAACTCTAATGGTGTACATGGGCGAAACCAACTTCAATTTATTTCATGAGAGCAAGGGTGGTTTAAGAAAGGAAAAAAAGAAAGTTACATTGCGATAGGCAGTCAAGGGTCTAATATACACGTTATAGATATGTAGGAGAGCTTGATTTAATTCATCACGAAGTAAGAGCTGCATTCAAGGAAGAAAATGCAAATAACATTTGGCACCAATGCCCCCGAACTGAGTGAGAACGCGTACCAATCACTTGTGGTATTGTCGTGGAAAATGTAGCCTGTTATTAAAACACAGAAGAAATTATTATAGAAGATGAATTGTCCAACAGATTAAAATGTATTAACTCCTCAATTCATTTCAATATAGTTTGAAGCATATTTTAATATATTTAGAAGTTTCTGTACATTTACATAATGTATGCTAGATCAAAGAATATCAAGTTAATTTCAACAATGGATAAAATAAAATTATCTCAGGAAATGTTGAATCTTGTAATATGAACTCAAAATATATTATATTTGGTCTTAGAGTTAATATATTTCATCAGTTCTTAGTAGTCAAATTACAAATAATTCCTAATTAATTCAAGTCCATATAGCCCTATGTTGAACTTGGCAGGTCCCATTGAACTTGTCTCGTCATGCTTTTTATCATCACATCATCTGTGAAATATTTATTGAAGCAGTTGCCAGGAATTTGTACTAACGAGGGAAGACTAAGGTTTAGGCCTCCCTCAAACATAATTTCTACTTCTTGTGTTACATGTCATTATTAATAATAATATTAATACAATAAATATTAGCAGTTGTGCAGACTTTATCACTCATAAGCAAGGATTTATTCCAGATGTTTTATGCATGTTAGATATTGCTGTGTAAATAAGTTCCTTTAGTATACCGGGTGTCTCACTAACTATGAGCCACACCCATAACTTCTAAACAGTGCACGGTATCGACATGCAGTTTTCTCTCAACTATGCGGAATCATGGGCCAATAATATGACAGAGATATTGTTTGAAATTTTTTTTTCAAGTAATTTAATCATCTTTGAGTTTTTAAATGTAACTGCTATATATTTTTCTTATCAGCAGAGGATAGATCATAAAAAGAGGAATCCAATGATATATCATATGTTGGTGTTTTGATAGAAATTTTGGTATAAAAGTAGGCTTTCTGACATGTGATTTTAAATTAAACGGACATTATTTCCTTTAGTAACCCTTGCAACTGTCGCCTTTGGGTAAAATGGCCTTCGCTTCATGGCGCCGCCGTCCGTAACAGGCTCGGCGTTGCGAAGACTACCTTCCCCAAAGGCGACAGTTGTAAGGGGAAATATTGTCTGTTTAATTTAAAATCACATGTCAGAAAGTCCATTTTTGTACTAAAATGTCTAACAAAATACTAACATATGATACATCATTGGATTCCTCTTTTCATGGTCTATTCATTGTTGGTGAGAAAAATATAGCATTCTATTTAAAAGATGATTAAATCAATGACGATTAAATGCCTTAAAAACTAAAAATATTAGGACAAAATCTATACAGAATATTATTTGTCTCAACATTCTGCATTGTTGAGCGAAATTTACATATCGATATCGCAAACCGTTTAGAAGTTATGGGGGTGACCCACAGTTTGTGGGACACCTGTAATTATTCAGGTGTTCCAACTATGAACCACCTCCATAACTTCAAAAAGGTTTACAATATCGAAATGAAGTTCTTGTACAAACAATCCGGAATCATAAAACAAATAATATGCCGTAGAGAAAATGTCTATACTATTTTTAGTTTTCGAGAAATTTAATCAAATTTAATTTTTAAATAACTATTATTTTTTGCAAGCAATAGATAGATAATGGAAAGAAGAATACAATGATGTTTCATTAGTTAAAGTTTCGAAAGTAAGGCGAGTAGAAAAAATACCTTCTAGCTGTGGTTTTAAATTAAACAGACAATATTTCATTTAGTGGCACGTGGAACTGTCACTGTTCGAGAAGATGGCCTACGCGGCGCCGAGACTTAGTGGAGTGGGGGGACTGAGGGGGGTGGCCGTGAGGGAGAGAGGAAAAATAAATCCAAGGTCATATGAACAAGCCTCAATTTGACGGTCAGAAGAAGAGATTTTTTCATTGATTCATCTGATCTGATCTTTCCTTCTACTGAAAATTCAAAACATTGATCATTGAAAAGAACGATATAAAAATAGAGTAAGGATGATGATGATGATGATGATGATGATGATGATAATAATAATAATAATAGTAATAACAATAAAAATAGTAATAATAATATATTTTTAAATTTACAACAATCGATCTCAGTGTGTTATGACAGAAACAACGCAGCATTTTAAAACTTGGGAAGGGAATGAATGCTTGAAGATTTTTCCAATAATATCTCGGTATAATTCTTATAGTAAGAGATAGGTATAAATTTTCTGTTATCAATATTTTCTGTTAACAAACTTCCTATTTAACATATCAGTCATCCAAAAGAACAAAGCAGTAAAAAAGTTTCAATACTCTTGACAGTTCTATAATGCAAATTTAGAAAAAAAATCAGAGAAATGCACCTATGCAGTCGCGACTGCTAATTCTGACTGGAGTGTTTCTCACTTAACAGCGCCACCTGCACCCACATCCGTCTTCCGACGTCTTCTGGAGCCGCGGGTTTCCTCTGAAACACATTTTTTTAAGTTTCTCCACTCACAGAATCTTTATTTTCGCTGATGTACCTGAAGGAGCAAACCCCTCGCACTGAGAAAAGGTGTACCTTAAAATACATATTATAAATACAAGTGAATAATGTAATAAATATATTATGCCCGTCTTTGTCTAAAGCATTTGTGAGAATTTGCAAACGCCTTATTTCAAGAGGTAACTGGAATTTTAAACCCAAAGAAAGAAAAAAGATGTTCATTAAAGTGTGTTTACAAACCCACGTGCAAATTGTAGAAAAATCGCAAGGGATGCTGTCATCAGCAAATAAAGTGTGCAACGTATTTTGCAGCAGCACATACTATTCTATCCTTATCACAAGTGCCTCCATCAGAAATTTTATGAAACTGATTTCCCACGCCGTGTAGAATTCTCCAGAATTTTATTAATCTCTATGAAAGACGATACAAATTCCTTAGAAACAAATTGTATCCACAGACCAAGCAACATTCCTAAACCGTGGGTATATTAATTTTTGCAACATCCATTACGGGAGCAAAAAGAATCCGATGCGGATGAGGAAGGTTCAGTAAGACTGGCTTAGACTGGCAAGTGTTTGGTGCGTAATACTCATAGATATAATTATTGGCCCGTACGTCTTTCAAACAATGTTTACTGGTAATGTATACGCACATTTTCTGCAAGACACACTGCAAGTACTTCTGCGAATAGTATCATTACGCTCGCGTGGTGAGATTTTTACTTTTTCGTCTTATGAAGTTCTTTTTCTCTGGTGGTGGTGTCAAGACCGCTCCAGCAAGTCGTTCACTCTTCCAGAAAAACATGATCCACGCACAACTTTTGAAAACATCTAGGCAGAAACTAAGAGATGATTAAATGTGCTCTTCATAAATTCCTAGTCCCTCGCTGACTGGTTTCGTTGTCGAAAGCTCACAGAATAGTTCAGTGAGCGGTATAAACACCACCTACGCACGGTTAACAGACATTAGCAGTTAAGAGTAACTTTTAGTATCTGTTTTCATGCGTTATGTAGATACAACAGGTTTACGAAATCGTTTATCAGAAACATTTAGCTGTTCTCCTGAATTCATAAAATCACTAGCACAGAAGGGGCGTGTATCATGTAGCCTGTTAACACTGTTGGACGTGAGTGATATAATTCTCACAGAACTCAGGCAGAGAGCAGGCTCATTGAAATCTTCACAAGCGATAACAGTCGACTTACTTCCATCCCAATGCACAGATGCAAAGCGGAGAACACACCCTTTCATTCCAATCCTTAAACCAGCAGCATTATTTCCTTCCTTCTGCAACAGAGCTCTTCGACCACTAGCCTCTTCCCCGCCTCAACAACGTACCCGCCCCGCCCCGCCGTGCCACCATTTCACCTCCTTCCCTCCCGTTAGCATCGCCGTCACTTCCTCACCACGTCCCGCGTCTCTCCCTCGCTCGACCCCGACCACTTCTCTGCGCCGCCACGTCGCGGCCTCGCGCAAGACGGATTCCGCGCTTTGTCTCGCGTGCAAAAAGAGACCCGGCGGGGAGGGGGAGGCGGGGCATGGGAGGGGAGGGGAGGGTTCCGGGCCGGCGAGCAGCGCCTGAGTGGAAATCGCTGTGGAGGCGATTACATTTGAATTACGGCTGCGGCGGCCGCAAAGAGGAGCCAACCGCGCGGGCAGCGCTCTTTGTGGCCGCGAGGTCCTTCTGCGCGTGTGTGTGTGTGTGTGGTGGGGGCGGGTGGGGGTGCGTGCGGGGCGGAATGCGCGTGGAATTTCGCCGCCAGTTTACTTCTCTCGCCCGCGCGAGGCAACAACGCTTCGGCATCTGCGGTGCCTGCGAAACGCGTGGAGGGGGCGGGGCGGGGCAGGGCGGGGCAGGGCGGGGCGCGGTGAGGAAGGGAAGGGCGCGAATGGGAGGAGCGGGGCGGCAGAAACGAGGCGAGGAGGTGCGGGGCGGAAATGGGCAGAGCGGGGCGGGCGGGGCGAGTCGGGGAGAGCGGGGCGGGCCGGGCGGGGTGGGGCGGGGTGGATAAGGGCGGGGCGAGGCAGAGCAGAGCGGAGCGATTTGGGGCGGGCCGGGAAGTGTGGGGGTGGGCGGGTTGAGGCGGGGCGGCGCGGAGCGCCAAGAGAAATTTGTAGAATAGCAATCCGGAGGACTCAACCACTCAGAGCTGAAAACGAGGCTTTTCGTTTTAAACAATTAGAAGAAGTCAACCATCATTTGAAGAAGGTTACGTAATTTCATTATATTTTGTAATTATTTCAACAGAAAGAACTGCCACAATCGATAAAAGCACAGTTCGGTCCAGTAAGCATATAAGATGCAGTTCTTGACGGATACTACTTGAAAACCTTTCTGTTGAAATAGAAACACATTATGATAGAACTTAATCTTCATCTCCCTACGGGGTTCGGTGCGAAAAATAAGAAAGTCGTTCTATTGCGGTTATTCAAATTCATGGGGTTTCTATAATCTCGTGAAAGAATGTATCGAGTAAAATTGTTTGATTTTTTCCAGTTATTTAATCTTGAGTATTACATGTGTTTTGCAAGTGCGCAGGCGAACTTACATCTCTTCAAAGGCAAAAGTCTGACGGCCGTGCAACGGGAGCGGTGGGGGAGGAACGGCGATGGATGGAGAGCGTGAGGTATTCAGTCTTGCAATGCCTCCCATACCCACACCTGCTCGAAATTTTACTTAATAAAATATATTTAAAAGAGTCCTGTTATACATACTTAGAGTTCTGTTACACGTGCTTAGTATAGAGTTATGAAAAAAAAAATCATGTAACCCAGACGCACATGCAACCCGCAACCCGTTACGTTCTACGGTACTACCATGGTACCTTCAAATTGATGTGCTTTAGGACTTTAAAGCGGATTTTCGAGTTCTTAAGAGGACACAAAGCGCAGCTCCCATACGGGGTTACTTATGACGTGGTACCTTTGGATAGTCATACACGTCCAGGAAATCCTCAAAGAAAAATACCTCTTGCATTTCCCGACTGGCTAACCTCGAGGTGAAGTCTGCACAGCTCCTCTAACGATCCCCTACTCGTAACACCAAAGTGTACCACGGTCCCTTATTACCGGTCCCCTCGCTTTCCCATGTTAGCGTAGCCCGGCCGCCCCAACTGGCCAGCCGAGCAACGACGGTCGAGCCTTTTCAGAGTCTGCTGCGTGCCGTCGGATGCACCTGGTGTCGCCAGCCTCACGTCCCATTTTCTCTTTTAAATCAATGATAATTTATCAAGCGTGTAATGATCGCAGGGGTCCACCTGGCCACAGAATTATATACATTAATATTACATATTACTTGCCGATATTTGCGCTACAAGCACGATAGCCACGGTTTCCGGACGAGACAATAGCTATGATCACTAGTCCCATAAGTGTAGTGCACTTTTATCGTGGGATAGGGTGGTGATCTTACCCAGCTGGATGGCGAGATCCGGCGCCAGGTGGATGGGGACATCTGGCGCCTAGCGTCGGTTAACGGAGTTTCCCTAATCAGGTATCTCCCACTATCGCGGCAGCACTCCAGATTAGACAAGTTCTAAGCTCCCGCACGGTCTCCCGGCATGTGTGGTAGTGTAGTGCATGTTAGTGTAAGGGGTGAGAATAGGACAACGAAGAGGAAGGAAAGATCGCGCGCGGTCCGTGGCCCGTTTGTTAGGGTACTGCTCCGGCTTTAGTCTGGTGTTTATAGGAGAAACCATGGAAAACTATCGAACAGAACAGTCAGCCGCTGGAATTCTCCAGACAGCGGCTGAACTTGCGCCAGCTATCGAACTAGTGGCGACAATCCTGCCACCACCGGGACCCGAACCCTGGGTCCTCGGCGTCAGAGGCACTACAATAACACCAATGGTTGCCTTGAGCTACCTATGCTGGTTGCACTGTCACAGGTGCAGCATTTCATTTTTTTTTCGGCGTTGAGATGGTGTGGCTGCTTGGTGACTTTGAAAACCTTGTGATGACAGCTTTCGACGACTTTCAATTACCGTTTCAACAGACGGAGAGAGTCAGCGTGGGTTGCTGATAGAGTGAGAAAGAGAAAGATACTTCTATGGAATATCATATTACTTTAGCCCGAATTATTGTTGCAAATCCTTTGTTTTTGCTTCAAGTTCCCGAACTATATATTATCGTATACTAAAAATCGACATTTGATTTTAAAATAAAATAACGTCCATCTTCAATGAATTCTTGACACATTTATTTTTTTAGCGTAGTATGCAGGTAGGATGACTGATGGTTTAATAGATTTAAAGAAAAGATTATCAG
The DNA here is from genome assembly GCA_964035755.1 of Teleogryllus oceanicus. NCBI lineage: Eukaryota > Metazoa > Arthropoda > Insecta > Orthoptera > Gryllidae > Teleogryllus > Teleogryllus oceanicus. The sequence continues at coordinate 85,001,032 of CAXIVR010000003.1, forward strand.
TGAAAGGGGAATCGACTTTATTATTTAAATCCTATTTGCCATTTAAGACTGTTCTTGCTTCCACAAAAGCATTTGCAGTATAAAGCGTGACTGTTTGGCAAGGATTATTGTGTGACATGAGTGCCCTTGTGATAATAATACAAGCCTCAATAAAGTGAACTCGGCTCACGTGAAAGATATTTCATTTTTGTATTGTAATTAACTTATAGAACGAAGTAGTGCAGTTATATGGATTACAAAATAGAAGTATAAAATGTATAACAAACACTTCTCGAAAACTTCGAGTCAAATTTTGCTGTAACAAAACTGACAGATTTTTTCAATTTTCATTCATTTTACCGCATATTGCCTGCCGTTTTCATTACTCGAGGAAAGTGTTTTAATGCATTTACAAATAGCCTTTCACTGTAAGCAATTTAGTCATGCGTTTGGGCGGCGAATCCCATTTGCCCGCGGATCCCGCAAAGTAACCTTCAACTTCGTCCCCTATCTCCCTCACACGCGACATACGAGCCCGGCAGGTGCGGTGATTACCGCAAACGGAAACATCCAACCTTAATGCGCGCCTAACAAACGGCCGGCAGCGCCGCGCCCCCACCTCGCTGGCCAGAGGTCCTGGCGGTGGGCGCGCGGGGAAGGGAGTGTTGCATATTTCATTGGCCCCCCTCTTATCTGGTCGCGGGCCTTCGCTCCCCGGATGATGAATACCTCGTCCGCTGGGAAGCGATTAGGCGTTACGCCGCCTGCCCCCGGTCCGGCCTCACCCTCGCCCTCGCCCCCACCCTCGCCCCGCCCCCAGTCCCGCGCCCTTAGGCACAATGGGCTGTGCATCCTTTTGTTTCAATTGCTTCTATCTCAGAATTTGATTGATTGATTGTTAGTGATTCCCGGCGCGTCAACTACAGAATTCATTGTCCCGTAGGCGTAGTACATGCTTTCCATTGCTGGATGGCGAGATCTAACGCCGGCATACCGTCGGCTACTGGGGTTTTCCCTATCCAGGACTCTCCCACCAGCGGGGCACTGTCCCAGCCGGGGCAAGTTCTAGGCTCCGACCCATCTCCTGGCATGAGTGGTAGTGTAGTGCACGTTAATGTAAGTGTGTGTAAAGGGTGAGGATAGAACAAGGAGGAGAAAGAAAAGATCGCGCGAGGTCCGTGGCTTGGTATGGTACTGCGCCGGCATTCGCCAGGTGTTGATTGGAGAAACCACAGAAAATTACCGATCAGAGCAGCCGGCCGCTAGAATTCTTCACCACACAGCAAATGAATTCGTCCTAACTGGAAAGCTATTGTCGAAAATCTCAACGCCGTCGGGACTCGAACCTTAGGAGTTCTTGGTCAGAGGCACTGCGAGTGATATCCGTTTATGCACTGGGTCACCTATCTCAGAATTTCATTTAATATCAAATTCAATATAATCAGGATATGTCCCGACCTGGATGTGGCAAGTATTTTAATGCAATGCTCCCGGCCGGAGTGGCTAGAGCGTGTGCCGACTCAGCGCCTCGGTCCAAAGGATCGCGGGTTCGTGTTCCGTCTGTGAGCACGGTTGTTTGTCCTTTATGTTTCATGTAGTATGTGTGTTGTCGCGGAAGGCCTCCTGAATCTGTATTTAATGTAAAATTCTTCTATTTAATGTAAAATTACACGATCACATGAATATTGGAAAGAAAGTAAAATCTCATATATTTTTTGCTCCTATATACGATGTTTGAAGTCTACCGAACTGGATGGCCGGAGTGGCTAGAGCGTGTGCCACCTCAGCACCTCGATCTAATGGATCGCGGGTTCGTGTTCCGTCTGTGAGCACGGTTTCTTGACCTTTATCTTTCATGTAGTATGGGTGTTGTCGCAGAAGGTCTTGCGAGTCCGCTGACCACAGACCGAGGAACCCGATGTGTGCCTGGAGCGGTTGCTCAGTGCATCAACTGATGTCACTGCGCGCCTCTGACTGGGAGGTCCCAGGTTCGAGTCCTGATGGCGGCAGGATATTCGGCACTAGCTTTTCAGCTAGGTCGAATTCAGTCGCTGCTTGGAGGAGAATTCTAGCGGCCGGTTGCTCTGATCGGTAGTTTTCCATGCTTTCTCCGATCAACACCAGGCGAATGCTGGAGCAGTACCCTACGAAACGGGCTACGGACCGCCCGCGATCTGTCCTTCCTCTTCCTTGTCCTATCCTCTCCCCTAACACACACACACACACACACACACACACACACTAACATGCACTACACTATCACATATTCCGGGAGACCGTTCGGGAGCTTAGAGCTTGTCCCGGATGGGGCGGTGCCCCGCTGTGGGAGAGTCCTGGTTAGAGGGAAACCCCACTTGCAGACAGTAGGTCGGCGCCGGATCAGTAACGGGACTAATGACCAAAGCAGTTGACGTGCCTTGAAATACGAAAAAACCAAACCAAACCAAACCCGATGTGTGCGTAGTGTAAAGGTCAATATGTCTCCCATGAGCGATATAGTTGGTGCCCGACACAGATTGTTGAAACAGACATCCCCTGAAGCTGGAAAAAGACCAAGGAAAAACAATCAGGATGTGTTTCTTTCAGATTGTCTTGGCATTAAACACAATACCATCCTTTCTTTCACTCTCACGCCTTCTCGGAATAAATATTTACGATCGACAAAAGTAGTACTATCGAATGATATAGAGCGGAAATACGGAGAAGAGAATCTCGCATTCCTACAAGGAAAACATGTCACACTCTATACGCAACAACTTAAAATCAGTTCAATGCGTACAATTAGGTATTCGAAGATTATATTTCCTTTTCAGAAATTTTCTCTAGTTGATTAAAGTGGCATTGTAATTATGTAATTATAATTTAAATGATTCAAATGTAAATATATTGCAGTGGCTAGGTGGAAGAGCAGAAATATGGTTGCCCCCCACCATACGTACACACATTATTATTATTATTATTACTATTATTATTATTAATAGATCATGAATGAGAAAGTTAAGAGTGATAAGAATAAGCACAAACAGCTGGCTTTTTTTAAATGAAAGGAACGCGGATTAGAGCAATAAGATTTAGTAGTACATTATTCGTAAAACTCGACTTCATCACCCCAAGATGTGTACATTCGTTTACTTCGTAACTGAATTCTGGTTTTAGAAAAGGAACATCTCACAACTTTGTCCTTATAAATCGGACTCCCTCTCTGTATTTTATCCTCTTCTTTCTTAATACACAACAATATATAGAGATCACAAAATAAATGCTACAAACTTCTAAAGCAAATGAAGATGTCCAATTGAATCTTCTTATGAGAATGATCATGTGCTTAATTTCATATATACGAAACATTTTCTTCTGATTGCTAGGTAGCTCATTTTGAAATAGTGTTTGGTGATTGCACTAAATCTGCGCAAGAGCGTGAACTCCTAAATGCAAATGCTTACTGTGCTGCCCATCAATCAGGGGCAAATACACATATGTAACTTTTTGAATTTTTCTATCACAGATTCATGGGCACAAAGTTAAACTTTTTGACTGCCCATATGTCCTACAAGTTACTAATATGGCTTCTGAGACAGCCTGTAATACAGCAGGAATATATGGGAGCTTTCAACGTATCGAGTTCCCAAAAATGCAATAGGCTCAGGTGGCTCAGGATGTCAATTGATGTCACTAGAGTGCCTCTAACCAGGATGTTCTCGGATATGAGTCCCGACCGTGGCAGGATTTTTCCACACTAGCTAGATAGCTAGGTCGAATTAAGCCAACGTACACACAAATTTTCGTTGATTGCTCTATCGGTAGTTTCCGTGTTTCTCCAATCAACACCAGTTGAATGCCGGAGCAGTACCCTATCAAAGGGCCATGGACCGCGCGCGATCTTTACTTCTCTTCCTTGCCCTATCCCCACCCCTTACATACACACTTACACTAACATACCCTACACTACTACACATGCCCACTAGCATGTATATATGTCCTATCTTCTCCCCTTACACACACACACACACACACACACACACTAACATGCACTACACAACGATACACGCCGAGAGACAAGTCGAGAGCTTAGAACTTGTTCCGGCTGGGGCCCTTCCCCTCGGGAAGGAAATACCTGATTGGGGAATACACAACTAGCTGACGTGTTTGTTAGCGCTGGATCTCTCCATCCACCTCTCGGGGAATAAACATACACTACACTTACGGAACTAATGACCTTAGCAGTTGATGCACCTAGATTGATTGTTAGTGGTTCCGGGCGCGACAACTACTGAGGTGATTAGTCCCGTACGAGTAGTACATGTTTTACATCGGAAGGTGTCGGTGATCTTCCCCCACTGGATGGCGAGATCCGGCGCCGACCTACCGTCAACTAGTGAGGTTTTCCACAACCAGGTATCTCCCACCAGCGGGGATTCGCCCCAGTCGGGAGAAGTTCTAAATCCCCGACTAGTCTCTCGGCATGTGTGGTAATGTAGTGCATGTTAGTATAAGTGTGTGTATAAGGGAAGAGAAAGGAAAGATCGCGTGCGGTCCGTGGCCCGTTTGTTTGGGTACTGCTCTGGCATTCGCGTGGTGTTGATCGGAGAAACCACGGAAAACATGAGAGCAGCCGGTTGCTAGAATTCTCCCCCAGACAGCGACTGAATTCGACCTAGCTGAAGAGCTAGTGTCGAAAATGCTGCCGTCGCACGGTGGGGTATTTGGCCGATTTAGGCGGCCAAAAGTCAAATTTTCAAATTTCATTCCAGACAAATAAAAAATACCTCATTGTAAAGCTAAAAGGTCAGGGAATAACCAGCTGCACAAATTTTAACGGCAGGCGCAACTTGTCAGAACTTGTCCACTTGTGAAGTGAGCCTGTTCGTTCTTGTCTCCCGCGCGGGCTTCAGTCTCACAGTGAATTGCGTCTACTGCGTTTCGATTTTGAAGTGAAGAGCCATGGAGACTGATGAAGCAGGTAAGTGTGTACACGTTATGTGTATTTTCGTACAGATTTTAATTATTTTAGTCGAGATAGAGCTTTTCAAGTTTTAATGAAGCAAATGTTCATTAATGTAGCTAAATTAATGTACTTCCGGGGGTTTCGGAAGGAAGGGTTACGTTTTCTATTTTACAAATTAGTAAAAATTAACCGCGGATTCGCGCGGTTTTGCACGATATACAGCCAATTATGTACGAATGCGATTTACGGATTTTTTACATGAGTTTATTTACTTTTTAATTTCCTCCAAATTTCGTTTTAGGGCATTCGGGCATCAACGTATTTACTCGAAGAAAGTTATTTAACATGATGCAGCAACAAAAATTACAAGATATGAACGAAAAATTGGAATTTACAGAGAATTATTTGTTACGTAAAGAAAACTATTCTGACAAACAAATAAAGGAAATAAAGCATAAATTTTCATATTTTAAATCTGATATGAAACGAAGGTGGTCTGCAGCACATAAGAAAGAAGATGTGTTTGTTAAAAAAATTGTGATTGGCTCAATGGCACATTTGAAATACCTAAAGTAGTCAACCGCCCCGGCAGACCAAAGAAAAGATTTGAAGATTTGAGTGAGAGAAGCAAGAGAAGAAGAACGGAAGATTTACGACATACGACAGATTCAGAAATACTAACTTATGCTACCCGGGTGACATTAGGTGTTACAGGAAAAAGAGACGCTTCTAAAATTTTCAAGGAAATCACATGTTCTCCTAAACGAGCTGGAAAATACAAGAAAGCATATTCTGTTAGTTTAGAGGATAGGAAAACACAACTAACGACACTCAGTGCACTAGTTCTGTTTGTTGAAGCTGATCTGTCAAGGAGGCAATACGAAATAATTAGAAGCAGTAATAAGAAACTATATCCTTGTTATAGTATACTTCAGAAGGCAAAATTGATTGTTATCCAGATAAGGAATCGTATCATGTGACTGAAAATTGTGCTGCAATCGATTTACAAAATTTGCTTGATCATACTGTTACTCGATTGTTGATGCATTTAGAAGAGGTTGTACAAACTTTAAGAGAAGAAGAATGTACCTCATTAATGTTAATTTGCAAGTGGGGCTGTGATGGTTCACAACAGGCTCAATATAAGCAGAAATTCCTGAATGATGCTGATTCTGATGCACATATATTTCAGAGTTCTTTTGTTCCACTTCGACTAATTTGTAAGCACAAATAAGAAGTTGACCTGGCAAAATCCAAAACCGTCTTCGCCACGTTATTGCCGTCCTATCAGAATAAGATTTGTGAAAGAATCCACGGACATAACAAATGAAGAAATTCACCATGTGCAAAACTCAATAAATTTGCTGCAAGACACGAAAGTGACATTGGCAGACAAATTGTTCTCAGTCAAACACACTCTGATGCTCACCATGATTGATCCTAAAGTATGTAATGCTGCTACTCAAACAACTTCCACAATGAGATGTTATATTTGTGGTTCAACAAGTAAAGATTTCAACAATTTATCAGTCAAAATACAAGTTAAACCAGAAACATTGAAATTTGGATGATCGATCTTACATGCTAGAATTCGCCTATTTGAAAGTTTATTACATCTTTCATATAAACTCCCTGTTAAAAAATGGCAGATGAGATCAGACAATGAAAAAGCACCAGTGAAGCAGAGAAAGCTACAAATCCAAGAGAACTTGAAAAATAAAATGGGTTTAATTGTAGATGTACCTAAGCCAGGATTGGGCAATACCAATGACGGTAATACTAGTAGAAGGTTTTTCATGGACCCAGAACTAGCATCAGAAATTACCAGCATTGATTTCACACTAATATATCGCTTCAAAGTGATATTGGAAACCATATTTTCTGGACATAACATTAACATAGGAAAATTTTCAGAATATACAATGGAAACGGCTAAGTTATATATTCAGTTATATCCATGGCATCCGATGACGCCAACAGTTCACAAGCTACTAATACATGGTGCTATTGTGGTGGAGAATGCCCTTTTGCCAATGGGTCTACTTTCGGAAGAGGCTGCTGCAGCTCGTAATAAATATTTTCGTCTTTACCGTCAAAATTACGCAAGAAAATTTTCCAGGGTATCTTGCAACCTAGACGTGCTTAACAGACTACTATTAAGTTCTGATCCTCTCATTACTGGTATGAGGCCAATACCTCCAAAAATCAAGAGGCCTTTTCTAAAGGAAACCTTAGCTATGTTACTTCCAGCTGAAACTACATATCTGTATCCAGATGCTACGCATGCTGAAGATAATGAATCTTCAGAAGAACTACAATTATCTTCGGATGAAGAAACATACCTGTTATAAACTTCTTTTCTATCACTATTTTGCAATATTGTGTGTTCTACGTGAAACTCAAATTTTATCAACAAAGCAATTAGTTGAATTATATTACTGTATATCACTGCATATTACCAAAGATCTAGTAAAAGAATGTAGTTGCAGATTATTTAATTTTGAAATTTCTTTAGATTTGTGAGCTTTTCTTTATTATTTATTGTATTTTTGATAATTTATTGTATTTTTTAAAGATTATTGTTTTTTCGTACTAATAAAAATATTATATTATATTTTGTATTTAGTTCAGCCCGAACATATGGTATCCCTGAAATGAGCTCTGTTCGTGGGGTTGTATTTATAAACAAATAAAGAGTTCAAAACTTATTTTTTCTTAATAAAATCTCTTTCATATCACATAAAAAGCCACGAATGAGAGAGGTGGCACATTCAGAAGCAATTAAACAGCAAAAATAATTTTGGCCGCCTAAATCGGCCAAATACCCCACCGTGCGTCGTCGAGACTCCAACTTGCCGATGCACCTGGAAACAGGAAATAATCCATCAATAGAAAACGCAAGCTGAACGGCTGATGGTCGGGATGGAGAGAGCCAAACGGAGGAGGCAGCGGCCCGGAAGCATCCTGTACGTATCCACCTCCAATCTTCGCTCGCCGCCACCGCCGCCGCCATGGATTATTCAGCCCCTCCATAAATCATCGCGCTGGCTGGATGTCGCCGGCGCCACCCGCTCCCCACAATAGACGGCGCGGCCGCAAAATTAAAAGCAAATACAAATTTAATGTCCTCCAGTATTGCCCTGGGAAATCACTCGTTGAAATTCACGAAAAGTGCGCGCCAGCTAAGCAGAACTCTCGGAGCTTTTCAAGCATTTCTCTCACGCAATCCTGCACCACCCGCGCCATGACAGCACCTTGTAACTAATCTGTGCTCCGGAGCCAGTGCGCGCCGCTGCATACGGAGATAAATCACAGCGCACCAGAATGTACATGTTCAACATTGCTCTAAATAAGTAATAAAGGGGAGGGAAATGAATGTTGCCTTTGTTCAACGTTCCTTACGAGACAATGAGAATTTGTAATACATAATTAACAAAGTAAAAAGCTGTCGTGGTAATTTTTATTGGCCTGGGAATAGCATGAAAAGGTTTCAAAATTTCTGTACTAGATGATTGCCAATGTTGAGGGATACTTTACTTTGTTCCTTACAGTAAACTGTGCTCTTTATGTACAGAGAGAAGATAATCCAGGGTCATGCCATAGCATCTTCTTCCATTCAGAATGTAACAAGAGTTCACAAGTCATTTCTGCATTTCAACATATAATGAGAATTACTTACAATACATTAATACAATTTATAATCTGTGATAAAATACGAAATAAAAATAAAGAAATTTAATTAAAATTTTAATTATAAAAATTACATAATATTCTTAGAGTAAACCTTCGTAAAAATTAACTTCTTAATTTCTTTTAGTGTTTGCGTAAAGAATATTCCAAAAGTTTAATTTAATTCTTGTGTAAGACATTTCCACAAACTTCTGAAAATTAATAGATCCTTGGCTGTTCCGAAGATTGGCGTCTTAGACAGTGTTGCCAACCTTTCTTAGAGCGAAATATGGATGGTCGCCATATTTCGGCCGGAACGTTGGCAACTGCTTAGGACGCAGCGTCTTCCGGTCAGACAAGTGTCTACTGACTCCAGCCGTGGAGGCATAGCAGGCTTTCTTGCTTTTATTCTAATAAATGTAGTATACACCGTTAGCTTACGAGTGAGAGTCGTTGGGTCGGGTTTTCAGGTCTTGAGAATACTCTAAACGGTAAAATGTTTCTTGAATTCTTAAAATTTTCCAATTGGCTAGTTTGTGGAATATTTTAACTCTAACAATTTCCTAAAAATGAATTGATTATATCCACGATTTTAATTTTTTATCTTTATTTAACAACCAAATAGTTTTACAACACTTTATCATATAATAATAATAATAATAATTGTTATTATTATGAAATAAACGCAAAATCATTTACCATTATCTCCCAATATTTTCAGTTTCTTTCAGGGGTTGAACTCTTGACTTGATGTGTTTTCGCTTGTATGCTGAGGAGTTTCCCTCCCTTTCTAGTTTTTCTAGGAGTAATTCAAAAAATACGTACGTAATTTCAGCTTTTTCAAAACCTCTTTGAAACAATTAGCAGAAATTATTAACATTTGACTTTTTTTTTTCTTATTTTTTTTCTCCCGTTCCTCTCATCCCGATTCTTTCCCGATTTCCTATCAAACTCTTCCTCCCTCGCTTTCGCTCCTGTCATCTATGTGAAAACCTGCATCCAAATTGCGTACGTATTTTTCATTGAATGACTTCCTTTATTATGTACTATTTTAATATAAATTTAGAAGGTGGTCAGGCGGAAGAGTAGGCTAAATGGCCTGAGCATCGCCACCAATAAAGACATTTATTTATTTATTATAATGCTCTTCAGCATCGTTTTACGCGGTTTTCTCTGGGTTTCCAAATTAATGATTGTATTTTTTCAACTGCACATATTCCCTGTAACGGACACTTCCGCCACCTTCACACTACGTTGGCTCGCCCTGTAAAGATATAAATGGAACATGCAGTACAAAAAAGCACCGTAGAACAAGAAAAGCATTCCTTTTGACACTATCGCTTTACTACGTAGTAAAGGGAAACTAATGTAATACTGCAACAAATATCAGCGATAATTTAACAGAAAACTCTGATTGTGGGGCCCTGGTAACGAAAAAGTGGATAAAGCTTGTTCCTATATAGTTAATTACTTTCTCTAATACAACCAATTTTCAAGACAAGACAAAGACCTCTTCAAGAATGATCCAGCGCTTATGGCAAAGTGCATTAGAACGGGCTTTGACTGTACTAGCGTGGATCAACAGTCCCTTAACAGGGATGAGGTTAATACAAATCAAGGATCAGGGATGAGGCTTATACAAATCCATTTGTATTTGCTCCCGATTCGACTTTCCGAATTAAGAGAGGATGATAAACTGTTGACACCTGAAATGCACCAAGACACAATTCTTTATGCGTTGCAAGTTGTGGAAATTAAAAGTCGTCTGGATGGGTTGAAAAATTCCACGGCTCCAGGACCAGATAATATAAACGTTAGTAATACGTCTTCAGGAGTAAAAGGTGAAATATTGTCCCTATTGTACACCCAAATTTTATGCAGTGACTTTGTGCCTTATGGGTGGAAAGCAAATCGCACCATCCTATACCAAAAGAGGGAAAGGATATTATGTTTGTCACTAACTATGGCCCCATCACAATTAGTTTCCTGCTGTGCAGATTCTTTTGGGTCATTATGGACAAACGCATTCGATCCGTGGTGAAGTTCAATTCACACCAAAAAGGATTTATTCCTGAACCTGGCAGTTTCACCAATGTTAAAGTTCTTCACGAAGCAGTCAGTGACATGAAAAAAGCAGTCTGTCCGTCCGTCCATCAGTCCGACCGTCCGTTCGTCTGTCTTTCAACGCTAGAGCTCAAAGCAGGGCCACAAAACGCGTACGCGTTCGGAGCACGTTTGCTCTGTGCATGGCAGGACGTGCCTGTACCGCGGCGAGGGGAAGAAAGCGCAGCGATTCCACAGGGCTGCACAGTCTGCAGTCCTGAAGGACGCTACAAAAGTGCGCAGGAAATTCCAGTCCTCGTCATTTTTTGTCGTGTGGGCAGGGAGGTGATGCATTGTATTTAATACGCAAAAACAACAAGTGTGTTGGTAAGCTCACTAACCTACTACTTGTCCCAATTATACGTATTTCTTTACGCATAATATAATTTTACTTATATCACTGAAATTCCCTGCTGCTGGGTGCTGTGTGTCTGAAGGTCTTGATTCAGACAGCATTGAGCAAAACTTCCAAATGTTCAAAATTTGTTCGGCATGTTTCTATAAGTACAAAATTAAATACGAAGTATTCTTCTTAAATAAAATTAGTCCCTAAAGGGATGATCCTTGTATTAGGATTTGCACAAGTTTTCGAAAACATGAGTAGTCTCCAAATAATTTGTAATTTTTTGTTTAATAGACGCTTAAAAAGTTGTCTTCAGTCTAATTTTCAGCGAACTCTGTTTTATCTAAATTGCAAAAATTCTGCATTTTAAAAGTAGAATATTGATGACATCTTTTCCTTAATTCGGGTGTACCCGACTCACGTTAGTGCTCATAATGTATCTGTCAGATATAGCGACAACTTTTTGTAAATGCGAATGATCGGAAGGTCCATTTACTAAAATACATTTTCAATCAGTTTGTACATGTCCCTCAATGCAATTGTTAATGCATCTTACACTGCAGAATTCTTGTTTAAATAGTTATGGTAAGAAGGTAAAAATTGACCAAATAATCAAAAATTCTTAAAAATCATTTTATCAAATTAAATAATATTAAGTTCAATTTCCTCAAATTATTTTGGCATTTAAAAACAAATATATATAACTTTTGAAAAAAAATGTTCAGAAAGTCTTCGTATTTTTTCTATTTTGTTCCCATTTTTTTCATTTCTCTACAGACGCCTCCTGCACATATTCTTTCTCTTTGGTAAGAAATTGTGGCAGTCGATTGTAGATAAGGAAAATTATTACATTTTCTGAATAGGCAGTTGCCATGTACACGGCTGAAAATAATGCCATTATACGTACTGCTCGGACCAGGAGCTCAGAATGCACTGGCCCCCTTGCACCCTACGTATATGACGGATATCGCGCAGCGCAGCGATAAAGTTTGAACGTGCTCTCGGAAAATTATTCAGCGAAAGGATAGAAATAAAATGCCAGGCGATCTAATAAAAGTACAATTTAGGAATACATGAAATATCAGACGTCTAATCCATCGCAATAATTCAGGAACATAAAATTGCCCTGGATTGGATCTCGCAGATCTATTGCGAGCACTCCCGGATTAATGTTCTTAACAATTATTCAAAAGAGGTGGATCAATGCCAAGCAAAATCGTGAGTCACAAATGCTCATACTGAAATTATATTAATTTAATGTGGCTTTTGCAAGGGTATTTTAGCATGCATTTAATTCTTTCATATATTGTTTTCTTTTCTGTTATTCAATTTGTGTTAAGATATCCTTCGAGAATTTACTGTGGTTTTTGCAGGATACTCAGCAAGCATTTAATTCTCTCATATATTGTTTCATTTTAGTCATTTGCATTGTGTTAAGATTTAATACGGAATCAGCGCTCCCAAGCTCTTCCAAACCTTGCTATCGACACCCGGAACTTTTTTCTTCATATGTAGTCAAGAACAGTAAAGAAAGTGTTGCTGATCTCAGTTTCGGCAAACTATCTGTATTTTCAAAAATTGCAAACAAAAAATTAACATTACATATGTACCGTATTAATAATAGAGATGTTTTGTTAAATAAATTCGTTCAAAAGAATCGTTCTTTAAAAATGCCATGTACATTTAAAAAAGGAGTAGTTTGTCTTGACGTTGTCTTGAAGTCTGATATGAAATTGAAAATTCTAATTTCTCGCACTGACGTGCTTTCATTTTATCAATACAACGCGGTTCAGCAGTTTGAAATATTTATAATTGTTCTCATTTAAGATAGTGACAAGAATAACTTATCTCATGGTCAGCAATTGACATTAATAGGACGAAGTCTTCTATTGGCTACCATGTTGGGTGAAGCAGAGGAACAGTATCTTAAAAAAACTTTTTTGCTCTTTCTGGTAATCTCCAGTGAATGTAGGTCTCCTAAAAATCATATTTTCAACCATTTTACAAGGTATATCCCTTGTGCGGATTCTCATATAGGAGCTGTTTGAAAATTTAGATGTCCCAAACCAGAAGAATACGAAGCCAAAGGTCGTGTTTACGTGGTCTTCACGTTTTCTGTGACGTGTTTTCACAAGACATCGCCAGGGTCTCTGCTTATACACATATGAATTATGATGTCCAAGTGCATTCACTGGTGGAATGATGTATGTGCGTTCTGGAAATAGGATTTTTAAGCATTAATAAAATACGAAGAGAAAAATAGAAATTCCGTTATCGTTGTCGCTTCAAACGTGATTGTGGTTGCGACGGCTTTAGTGGGTGGGTAGAAAAATGCTCCAAATGAATGATGTCATTGCTGAAGTAGCGAGATTAAATATATTTGCACGTGACAGTGAATGAAAATCACCACAGTAGCGCAGAACTCGAATCCGATACGCCAATGCACAAAATCACGAATCCCACGTAACCTAAGCACAAAATTGAAATAGATGGACGAGTTCCGTCGTAAGATTTTTATGACAATCATTTATTTCAGCAATTGCACAACGTTTCGTAACTAGTTTTGTTACATCATCAGGTGCTTAATAAGGGAACAGCTATCCCATTGAATTACCTCTGCAGTAGAAGAATCGAGGAAACATTACGAAATTAACTCACACTCACTACAGGTGATATTTTACTGCAGAGGTAATTCAATGGGATAGCAGTTCCCTCATTAAGCACCTGATGATGTAACAAAACTAGTTACGAAACGTTGTGCAATTGCTGAAATAAATGATTGTCATAAAAAACTTTGGATACTTTTATTTTCAAATAAAGAATAAATATTGAGTTTCGTCGTAGCATACGTTTGTGACCGTCGTTGCCGCTAGTGATGCTCACGTTAAACTGTACGTTTTCTATATGAAGAAAATTGAACATGCTGAATGAAATTTGTTCGCGCAGAAACCGAACAGATTGAACTGCATGGTTTCTGTGAAACCAATCTGCGCGGTCTTGTTCTACCGCTGTCTGAAGGAGAATTATAGCGGTGGCTGGTGATATCGATAGTTTTCCGTGGTTCATCCGATCAACACCAGGCGAATGCCTGAGCAGTACCGTAACAAACAAGCTACGGAGCGCGTGCGATCTTTCCTTTCTATTTCTTACTCTATCGTCACTCCTTACATAGACACACGTGCATTACACCACCACACATATCGAGAGACCAGTAGCTCAGTGCATCAACTGATTACACTGCAGCGCCTCTAACCGGGAGGTCTTAGGTTCGAGTCCTGACGGCGAAAGGAGTTTCGACACTAGCTTTTCAGCTAGGTAGAATTCAGCTGCTGTCGGGAGGAGAATTCTAGCGGCCGGCTGCTCTGATCGGTAGTATTCCGTGGTTTCTCCGATCAACACCAGGCGAATGCCGACGCAGTACCCTACGACCGACCCTACACGCGATCTGTCCTTCCTCTTCCTTGTCCTATCCTCTCCTCTTACACTACCATGTACTACCCTACCACATCTTCCGGGAGATCGGTCGGGAGCTTAGAGCTTGTTCCGGCTGGGGCGGTGTCCCGCTGCTGGGAGAGTCCAGGTTAGGGGGAAACCCCACTAGCCGACGGTAGGTCGGCGCCGGATCTCGCCATCCAGTGGGAGAAGTTGGATGTTCGCACAGCTCATTTTGAAGTCGGCGCGCTCTCTATATAAAGTATACGGAGCAGCGAGGCTCTACCCGCTGCACGGGATAGCTAGCCACCGGAGCGAGTCTGGGCCAGCCGCAGCGACCGCTATATGATGGGCGGCCTGGCTCACGGAAAGACGTGTGCGCTTAGGGAGTTATTGTGACCGTTACACTGACCACGCCAAGTACTTCGTTTATTCCAATGAATCTTTTTTTTTGATTAAGGTGCATCTTGTAGTAATACGACGAATAGCCAAGAACTTGGTACTTTCTTTACTAGTGAGTGGTAGGATTGTCATTGTTGTACAATTGAATAATAACTTTTTGAATTGTAACGCTGAAAAAACAGAATAAATTGTTTTTTCTAGAAACATCTGTCTCCTTACGTTTTCATACATTTCAAAGATCGTCAACACCTCCCGCGATAAAAACATGCACCATAGTTATGGAATTAATGACCTTAGTAGTTGTCGCGCTCGAATTACTAATCAATCAATGTCAGTGCGCAGTGGCGGCTCGTGGTTATTCGTAAGTTCGCATGTGCACACCCAAAAAATTGCGGTCCAATGTTTCTTAAACATTTCTTAACACAAGTTCTCTCAGATTGTTTTCAAAAGATCATATTTCAAAACACGAGCCGTTCGGAAGCTGCGATTAAGAGTCCGCCGCCAATGCCCTTCGAGACAGCCAGCTAGAGCACACTCGGGAAATGCGAGCGAGCCGACCGAGTCGGTGGCTCGCACGGGGCTGGAGGGGAAAGATGGAGGGGATCATGGTGGCTTATGGGCGGTTGAAGCACACTCCGGACCGTGCGGATATTACTGCGCAGGAGCGACCTCTGGAAGTGCATTGACATGTCGTGAAGATATAATACTCGGCTAGCACAAGTTGTTAAGAGAAGTAAGTGTGGCATTGATCGAAGAAAGTGTGAAATATCTCTCCACTTAAATGAGCTCTCCCCCTTCCAAAGCAATTCTTCGGTAGTGCGCGAAAAAGAAACTCATTGCTGTGCAGTGTTGCATTCATAAGTATTGTCTTAATCGAATGTTATTTGCAGATTTTAAAGCGAGTTGCAATTACAAATCCATTCCTAAGCATGTGAAAATCAAAATGTATTGTGTAAACGTGTGTAGGAGGCTAATTTTTAATGCGTTTTGGGAAACCGAAGTTAGAGTGTTCGGTTTTCTGTGAAGTTTGTTTGTACAACTGACAATAAACAGCGTCGAAAATATTAAAATACGAGTAACATTGATGAAAAAGTCACAGAAATAATTGCTGAAAAGAAACTGCATTTACTGAAGCGACACAAAAATTGTATTACGTCAGTTGTAGACGGCAAACTATCCATATTCCTTGAGTATCGAGTATAGAAACTTGTACTTTTAACCTTAAATTTGTACAGCGAGTTTATGCAAAATACCCCGTAACAAAAGTGTGAGTAAAAAAGTTTCGAATCAATGTGTTTCTTGACACCCTTTGAAAAACGTTCTGGAAGTGCCGAATCATGCGGTAACACGACGCAACTAGTAAATATTTCGGAGGGGTCCTTGCCGAGCGAAGTCGAAACGAATGTTGGGAGAAGAAATGCGGTGAGATCTCGTTGGTGATAAAAGGAACTACTCAACATGTTATCAAACTTCATAAGATGCCTTGTTTCTAATTGTCATTATTTATGTTAATGAATATATGTGTATGCTTGTAATGTATGCCTGTATGTATGGGCATGTGTGTGTGTGTGTGTGAGAGAGAGAGAGAGAGAGAGAGAGAGAGAGAGAGGGAGGGAGAGGTTGGGAGGAAGGAAGAGAGAAGAGGGGCGTTGCAAACCCTAATATAGTATGACCACGAGCCGCCACTGTCAGTGCGGGAACATCTGTTTCGTTAGCCGGTCAGAATTTGGCCTCATCCAGACATTGTTTCCTTTCAACCACGCATCCAATAGCGCAAGTCATCTATTCGACGCCAGCCCCTCTCCAATCGCACCTGCGCGCGTATGGTTGAGCGGGCGGGGGCGCGGGCGGTTTGGCGCCGTGCCGGGCGGCGGGCGCGGCCGGGCAGAGCATTGTGTTCGACTGTCTTCGGTCGCTGATTTATCGCAGAGAAAATGAATGGGCGCGCCTTCGCACTTCGCGCGTTATCTGCGCCTCCGCCGCCCCCCCCCGCCCGCGCGCGCGGCGCGTATATCGAGCGATGTCTTACTTGTTGGCGCCGATAACTCATGGCTGCGCCTTCTTCGCCGCCGCCCCTCCCGGGCGCTCGTTAGCTCTGCGGGCGATCGCGCTGAGGCAGCGCGGCAGCAGCCGGCCGCCGATACGCCTCCCTCCGGCCCCGCCCCCTCTCAACACCCTGCTCCCGCCACACTGCACCTCGCTCCTGACTCCGCTCCCGTCCTCGCTTACGACACATCCTCGCTCACGGTACTGTCCCTGCTCCATTCCCGCCTCGCCCCCACACAGCAGCCGGCCGCCGATACGCCTCCCTCCCGGCCCCGCCCCTTCTCAATACCCTGCTCCCGCCACACTTGCACCCTCGCTCCTGACTCCGCTCCCGTCCTCGCTTACGACACATCCTCGCTCACGGTACTGTCCCTGCTCCACCCCCGCACTCATGCCTTCGCAGCACCCTGAACCCGATCGACCACCCTTGTCCCTGCCGCCCTCCCGCCCTCACCCACGATACTGTTCCTGTACCACCTCCGCCCCTCCCCCATCCCTCCCCTGCTTTCTTAATACGCTCTCCCGCCACCTTTACCCTTGCCCGCCTCCGCTCCCGCCCTCACCCTCGGTACTGCTGCCGCTTCACCCTTGACCTGCCTCCATACCTTCTCAACACCCTGCTCCCGCTACACTTCCACACTTGCTCCTGCCTCCGTCCCGCTCTGCCCCCTGCCGCCACACTTCCCCCTTGCTCCTGCCTCCAGTCCCGCGCTTTCTCGTGGCCCGTCCTCCCTCACGGTACTGTTCCCGCTCCCCTCCGACCCCCTTGCTCCCGCCGCTCTCTCCGTTTTTCACGCCACCGCTCCCGCTAACGTTCTCGCTCACTCTTCTCCCCCCCGGCCCCCCCCCGACCGCCCCCCCCCACCCCCCCCACGTTCCTGTCCTCCACGCTCATGACACCGCTTCTCATCACCTCTTACCGTCTACATCCCGTGACAGCACAGATTCTACCCCAAAACCCGCTCCCGCCCGTTCTCACCTCCATGCCCCCCCATAACCTCCTCTCCCCCCCACCCCCCCCTCTGAACTCCCGCCCCCCCCCCCCCCCCACGCCCAGCGCCAGACCAAACCTCCCTCATCCCCGACACCGCGCACTCGTCTCTGTTCCGCCTCCTTCGCTCCCGCTTCTGCCCGGCGCGCCGCCGCTTCCAAACACGCTTGCGACACCCGCCCCTCCTGCTACGGCCCTCCACACTCACGGTCCTCGCCGAGCCCAGACTCATCCCCGTGCTTTCTCCCACTCCCGGCTTCGCTCCTCACTCTGGAAGCTCTCAAACAAGACAGTAGCTGGTGGAGGAAGAGAATTCAGCCTGGAGAAGAATTCTAGCGGTCAGCTGCTCTGATCGGTAGTATTCCGTGATTTCTACGATCAACATCAGGCGAATGCCGGAGCAGTTCCCTAACTAACGTGCCACGGACCGCGCGCGATCTTTTCTTTCTCTTTCTTATCCCATTCTTTCGCCTCGTATACACACGCACGCACACACACGCACACACTTGCATTACACTGACACACAAGTCGGGAACTTAGACTTTGTCCCAGCTGGGGCGATGCTCCGCTATGAGAGATACCTGAAGGAGAAATTTCTCACAAGTAGACCCGTAGGTTGGTGCCGGATCTCACCATCAAGTAGAGGAGGTTGGCCGCCATGGGATCATGCAGCAATTGACGTGCCCTCAAACCAATATATCAACCATGCCAAGTCAAACTCTCCTATATACCCAAATAGCCTTTACCTCCATCGTTAGCATGCAACTTCTTATCCCATCCTGCCAAGTATCTGAGAGTTTCTTTGTTCACCTTATCTGGAAACCTCACATCCACAGTAAACGTACCCTCAGCACTCAACGAACTTACCCACTCTTCCCAATTTTACGACAATCATCACCAGTTTCGAACTCGACCGGGCTAGAGCTGTTCTCCGCTGGTGACGTCAGCTGGAAAATTCAACCCTCTCCGCTAGCCGACGCGTCGGTAAGGTCCAAATGTCAAATTCCAACGGACGAGAATTGACTCCATCTCATATCTACAGATCGAACTACCTAGGTTAGTTTATTCTTTTCAAATCTTAATGTATGCACGTTTCTTGCTGTTTCATGCTTCATGTTGAAACGCACCGCGTTTCCACCCAAAGAAACGGCGAGACATCAAGCAAGAACGCGGCAGAACGGTTGCAAGAGGGCGCTCGCTAGCCACGAAAAACGGTTACGGGCGGCGAGGTGTCGTCGGTTGGCCAACCGTGGGAACGAGGCCGCGAGGAGGCAGTGTCTGGCTGGCCGCCGGCGAGGAAGGACGTATCTGGGGCTGCTCCGATCGAAAAGCAAACTAGTATCGCGAACGAACGAGTGCAGAAAGATTAATTGACGGACAATTTGTGCGTGATAACAATCAATAGTCGATCGGACATATTGCCAAAGTGATAGCTGCTATTTGGAGTAACACAGATCAAAAGACGTCGAGTGGATCGGAGAATTGGAAAGGAGACGTACTTCGGAAGCGCAGCGCCTCACCTCGGCTGGTCCCAAGTGAAACGACCCCGGCAAGCAGCGAAGGAGCGCGAGGCAACCCGAGGGTCCCCGAAGCCGCCGACGCTCGTAGTGGAAGAAGTAACGGTAAATATTTCTTCGATCGATAAGATCGAGAGACTAACAGTGATTCTGGGTTATATGAAAGAAAAGGGTAGAGACCACCATAGATATTGTATCATTAGTGATTTGTATAGAATTAATAAATAGTTCAGATTATTTTGTTCACGGAACAGTGGTGTTTGATTAATAACCCCGAGCCCATTCACGAGAAAGAACACCTGTCCCTTACAAATAAATTTACTGAGAACAAGCCGGCCTACCCGGTACGTCACAATGTTAAAACTTATTCATAAAGCAAAATAAAATGTGCACTCAGAAAATATAGGCGCATGATCCGCCATCCATCGGAGAGAAAAAAATGTAAACACCCCTTATTAGTTCCCTCAAAGGAATGTAGATTAACTTAAAAGCGATGTCAAGGTGTTGGAAGGAGAATAGGGGCGACGTCCAGGTGTGAACAAGCACAGTTGTTCACACCTTGCAAACTGAATGCCTTGCAAACACACGTGACGGACACAACACAAGTGACGGACGCGATGCCTGCACGTACTGAGTGCGCCAAATAAGTAATGAGACTTAATAGTGATGAAACTGTAAATGCTCTTTGTGGACCAATATATGCATTTGAAACAGTACGTCTTCCTCCACAATCTGGCAACACCACATTTGTCGTGCCTAAAGCATGTCGGCAAATACGACGTTACAAGTAGTCGCCGAGAGATCCTCGTCATTCAGCACATCATAGAGCAAAGAGCAAATTCTCTTTGAAATTGAGTAAAGGTTCCAGAAATTGCTTATTTCATTCGGAGAGTGTATGGAGTTACTTGAATACCTCGTATACAGATATTTAGGTGAAATACGTGTTTTAAAAGTGGTGTGAAATCGAATGCAGATGAACCTTGTCACGGCGTTTAATTTCGTCTTCGGAAGTCAAAAGTTAAAACAACGCGTCATGTTTCTATGGCAGTAAGGGTATCATATATTCATCATGAATTTGTATCAGGTCACTCAGTGAAGGCTTAGTTTTATTTGTTTTGGAGCGTGTTATGAAGATAATTCGTCGTGTTTGGTCTGAATACTCAGCACTAAGTAGCTGCTTCCTTCTTCAAGACAATGTACCATCTCACCGGGCAGAACTGGAATAGGAACTTTTTGGTCAAAAACAAGTATGTGAGCTGACCCACCTCCCCTTCTCCCGATATAACCCCCTCCTCTTCTCGAGATATGACCCCCAGCGATTATTTTTTTCCCAAACTGAAGTTACCATTGAAATGACGACTTTTTGACAATGTGGAGAAATTTCAAGCAGATGTGACATCAGCTTTGCGGAGAATACCCACACACTGAGTTACTGTGATCATTTTAGGGTTCCTCTCAAGATCCTGCCGCTCGCTGTTTGATGCATAAATGATGTACTTTGAATAATAAACAAATAATATTAACTTATTTTTCTTTATTTGGCCACAATAGAATCAGTCACATTACTAATTTGTTGCACTGCGAACCTCGGCAAGACGACCTTTTGATTTGATTTTTTCGTGTTTCCGGGCGAGAAACGTTTTAATTTTCCGCCTAACTACGTAAATAGTAAAGAGAAAATATTGTAATCGTGGGGTGAAAATCGTTCTTTTTTCGACAGAAAATGCGATTTTCTTCAAAATTGATATTCCCTGATCGATTTAAAGGAACTCGAGGCCATTCGAGTTTGAAACTTGGATAGCGTAGAGAACGCTTAAAAATCGGGGGGTTGTCATTTTCTCTGAAATCCCTGATTTTATGAAAACTGCAAAAGTTCAAAAGTTTCTTCGGCGCCTCCCTACAACTACAGTATTGAAAATGGAGATTTTCCTTCATTCAAATCGTCGTTTAATGACAGATTTTGAAATAAGATCAAGTACAATCTTTCGATTGGTTTGGTTTGTTTTTTTCGGCGGCGTCAACTGCTTTGGTCATTAGTCCCGCTAGTGTAGTGCATGTTTTTTCTCGGGATATGCGCGGTTATCTTTCCCCGCTGGATGGCGAGATCCGGCGCCGACCTACCGTCGGCTAGTGGGGTTTCCACCTAACCAGGACTCTCCAAGTTCTCCACACTCCAAAAGCTAGGGTCGAAAATCCTGCCGCCGTGGGGAGTGGGAACCTAGGACCTCCCGGTCAGAGGCGCTGCAGTGACATCTGTTGATGGACTGAGCTACCGCTCCCGGTGGCAAGGCGAGCGCTAGCGTTGAGCAAACGCTAGGCGATGCACTGGGAGATCTTGTCTTGCAGGCTTACGGCGGTGACGACTACGCAGACTGTTCTTGAATTCCACATAGAGTTGTGTGTGCCGTGACTATCCCTTTACGTCACGAATGCTGGAGAGACGTCTTGTGAGTGCCATTGGAAGAGAGTGCCAGATGTGTTCCTCGGCGGCCCTGGACACTTCTGGGTTTACTGGCACTGCTGGTGAGTGCCGTGTTAATGTCCTTTGGCAAGCACATAAACACTGCTGCGTCTGTGTGCTGGCTGGCTTCTAGTTTGTTGCCAGCTCAGAAAGCAGTTTTTATGCCAGTGCGGTCAGTATCGACTCTACAGGTTCTGGCTAGCGGAACTACTTTCTCCCGCCCGTGGAAGGATATACAGAATGATGAAGTCGTAGGTTTCCGCGGCCGGAGTCATGTGAATGATCTTGGTTGTCCGGGTGACGCCGCGTCGAAGGCTGTTGCCGACGTTTCGACCATCTTTTGTGGTCTTCCTGTTTCAGCCCTGAGGAAAATCACGAAAATATGGTCGAAACGTCGGCAACACAGCCTTCGACGCGGCGTCATCCGGACAGCCAAGATCATTCTAACAGAATGATATATTACAAGTGATCGAAAGATGTTTATTTTTTTATGATACGTTATTGCCTGTTATTGCCTTTGATATGAGTTTGATATGCACTGCATAACGTACCTGCAACGAGAGGATCGTGGTAACGAGAGAAGTATGAAAACAGGCGAATGTTGCTACATGTTCTCTTGTAGAGGGAATTATGTGAGGGAAATATTAAAAGATTTGGCGTTGTAGAGTGAGGTGGAGGCAGCTGAAGGGAGATTATTACTGGTATGTGGCTCGAGTCTAGTTCAAATACAGTTGATTGGTGGTGCGGATTCGGTGGTATACCGGTCAGCGTACCGGACTGTTGTACCCGAGTTTGTGGGTTCAAACCCGATCGAAGCCATGGGCTTTTAAGGGCGAAAAATTCCTACGTACGCCTTCCTTCGAAGGGAAAGTAAAGCCGGCTGTCCCATGTTAGTAGATCTACGGCATGCAAAAGATTCTCAAGCCTAAAAGAAGCCTCTGAGCAAAATTGAGATCCGCCTGTTTCGTCGCCCAAGATAACCTCCTTTCTCCGCTAGGTGGTGAAAGGAGCGTAGCGAAAAAAACGGGGGAAAAAACGGAAGAGCGGGCCCGAGTCTCGCCACGTAAAATAAGGCATTAACTAAGTTTAATAGCATTTGATGCTGGTTGGATAATGTTGGATTGGATACAGTTCGCGAGCTGGCAGTGGCGACCTGTCGTCCATGGCATCGCCGTTTCATGTGGTGTACGCTACCGTGCACCACACTTTACCGCACTGTTCCTGTTCGGGCCCACAGCAAAGCAAGAAATTTATTTATAATTTAATATATAACTTCACAAAGACAATTTATATAGAATTTTATATGTACTTCGCAAAGGCAGATATCACATATAAATCTATTTCATATGTCACGTCACAACACAATCCGTTAGTTCGGAGTATTGCTGCAGTCGTGCCACGCCGGCCGCCCAGCGGACATGCACGTGGGGGCGTGCGTGGGCGCCCATCGCTCCGACGCAGATTCTACGAAATGCGTGTTGGAACACGCCAAAGACAACGGCTTATAACTGCTACCAACCAACATTTGTTCTACAAGGCCCCGGAATAAGTTCAAATATTCATTACTGATTCGCTATGGCCTAACCCCACTTTCATGTGCCGTGCGCACCAAGTCTTGCGACGTTACCGTCGTTGTGTTCAAACTTCAGACGATCTGACAAAACCGGGAGCGGTAGCACAGTGCATCAACTGATGTCACTGCAGCGCCTTTCACCGGTCGAATTCAGTCGCTGTATGGAGGAGAATTCTAGCAGCCGGCTGCTCTGATCGATTTTCCGTGGTTTCTCCGATCAACACTAGGCGAATGCCAGAGCAGTACCCTACCAAACGGGCCACGGACCGCGCGCGATCTGTCCTTCCTCTTCCTTGTCCTATCCTCTCCCCTTACATCCACACACTTACACTAGCATACACTACACTACCACATAATCCGGGAGGCCGGTCGGGAGCTTAGAGCTAGTCCCGGCTGGGGCGGTGCCTCGCTGGTGGGAGAGTCCTGGTTAGGGAGAAACCCCACTAGCCGACAGTAGGTCGGCGCCGGATCTCGCCATCAAGCGGGGAAGACTACCGCCATCTCCCGAGAAAAACATGCAGTACACTAACGGGACTAATGGCTAAAGCAGTTGACGTGCCCGGAAACACGAAAAAAACAAACGAAACCAATCGTTCTAGCGGTTCGCTCGTGGCGGAGGTTCTTTCGCGAATAACTGAATGCCATATTGGCAGCATGGAGTCGTAACAGAGCTCTGTAAGTATCTTTGTACAGAATTGATATTACATTATTTATTAACATTGAAACAATTCTTTGCATTTGGTTTGGATAAAGTAATTTAACAACATATCGACATTTATGACACATAAAGGATAAATTTAGAACAGAGTTGAAATCATGTGAAATTAAACTGTTGATCCAGATATTGAATGTTGGCGTAATGAATCACGCAAAAAGGAAATAACAAATCATTGAGTGTCATTCATATCAGTACAAAACAGTTTACGATAGTTATTACGAGATCATTTAACACGGGATACAGTAGAGATTGAATGCCCAGAGCGAATTAAAATAATTAACAAGTTACTGAATTCAGAAATAGCAATGCAACTAGGTTGCCAATTCGATCACTAAATTGCGTTTTTAACACATTTGGGCGCAACGTAATTTTGTGCGCAAAGCGCTCACCCATTGTTGCGTCCGTGCGCGCTCAGTCTTTGTTGGAGCAGTCTGGTAGCATGTGTAATGCACATACGCACAATAGTGTACGAAGTATTGCGTAAGAGAAGCAATGGATATTTTTCTCAAACATGTACGCGAGAAAAATATCGCTTTTCAAAGTTATCTAAATTAAGGTCACGTCCGGAGCAGGCGCTATGCTGGGTATCTTTATGTTAAGAAAGTTTATGAGAGAGCTTCCAAAACCGTTGTCAACGCTAAGGACGGTGACACAGAGTGTGGAAGCGGGGATGTAGAGGAACTTATGAGAAAGTGATTTTGAAAGGGTAAAATTGCTCGGACAGTTATGTCTGTTTATTGCGTCCAAGACATGTACAGGTCAGGCGGGGGTGGCAAATGGCCTCATAAATTTCCCTCTTTTCTATATAAGGATCCTGTAGCGTTGATAACAGACAGACAGCTCAGAGTCATTTCTGTGTTAACTTCACGTTGCTCTGCAGCTTTACTTTTCATTAAACTTGTTTTATACTTCATCAGACTTGGTCTCTGTACTTGAACCTCGCTCACCAGCACGCTCCTCCAGGGAACGTAGCTTCTCTGCGAGCTCAATATTTTTGCATCCTGTACTGAAAGCATTTGCAATCGCCTGCAATCACTGCCAGTAGCAACACCTGCAGCGAAAGGCATTACACATGTATTTGCAACTTTTACTAAAATTGTTATGTTGCTGCATTATACTACTAGAGCGCCCCAAAGCGCCAAATGCAGATTACATGAGAATTATGAAATAGCATGAAAGTGGCAAAACCGTTAGACCTTAGCTGCATTTGCCCCGTCAACCTTGGGGCGGACCAAACACCGTTCGCTTTACACCGGACTCCCTCTCCTACTTAACCACAGGCATTTGGCAACCTTCCCCTCCAGCACTATTTTACCTTTTGTTTACTTTTCCAGAATAAGCTCGCTAGAAATATTTTTGACATGTACTTGTCGACCAGGGCTCGCAGACGTCCTTCATTTCATTTCGTGATTTTTAATACGTTATACAATCTGAGGGCCATTAATTTTAAGATCCAAATCCAAGTTGAAATAATGATTTCGATAGATTGTAGGTATATTTATGTTCACGTTGGTGCCAACTAATGTCGATTCAATTAAATTAAGTAAAAAGACATTTCTGACTCAAATATGTCGAATATCAATGAACTAATTCTCTGAATAAATTTGTGACGTGTTAGTTTTCTCTACCGTTTCTTTTCTGAGAACAGTTTCTGTTAGGTCTGTTACTCAAGTTTGATAACTGCAATCTATATTTTAACTTCTAAAAGAAGGTAAATGCTATTTATAATTGTTAGAGTTTATTCCTGTCGGAGTTCAAACAGAATCGATAGTAGGAGTGTACTGTTAGTGTCTCTTGATTTTGCATTTTATAAAAGTAAAATGTTTTAGAATATGTGAATGTTTACTTTACATTTATCAGGAATAACTCAAAAGTTGCCAATAGTCCTAAGAGCACAAAGTACACATTATAAAATCAAATAGTTACAAGGGTGCAGTAACACTTTACTCCCTTAGATGGGAATAATATTTCTTGCTATTTATTTGTATATTTAAAGTCACATCGACTGCAGAGGATATTAATGACAAAAATAATATTTCAGGAACATCCATTGCATTGCAATACATGGTTGAGCTTAAACCATATAATTTTATAAATACCATTCAGTACTTTGTAGTTCCATGCAGAAGAGAATAGTTACAAAAAACAAAGAAACTAAACATTCCACTGAAGTCGTAGCCTTCCGCGGCCGGCGAGTCACGTGAATGATCTTGGCTGTCCGGGTGACGCCAGTTCGAAGGCTGTGTTGCCGACGTTTCGACCATCTTTCATGGTCTTCCTCAGGGCTGGTCTGACCAGCCCTGGGGAAGACCACGGAAAGATGGTCGAAACGTCGGCAACACAGCCTTCGACGCGGCGTCACCCGAACAGCCAAGATCATAAACATTCCATTACAAGAGACTAGCATTGTATTGTATTGCAATTGTATTGAATCATTAAAAAAATTTACAATTATTTTAAAAATATATGAATGTGTACATTAATTAAGAATAACTCAAAAGTCACCAATAAGCTTAATCGAACAAAGTACACATTGTAAAATCAAATAGTTTTAAATATGCAGTTCACTTTATTCCCGTAGATGCTAGGAAAATATTTACAGCAGATATTTACAATAAATAGCACAGCACAAATATTTCAAAACATATATTAACCTGGTAAGACGTAATTTCCTTTCCATTTCACATAGGGAAATGCCATTTAAAATAAAAATGTACACTCCAATATTACCGCCGTTTATATATTTTTCTCTCGCGCAATATTTTCCTTCACAAAGAACTGCGAATTCTCACAGAACATTCATGAGTTCACATAATAAGACGCGATAAGGTGCACGCTTTCCGACTGCAATATCACAGGGCAAAATAATAAAGATAATTAATATTCGTAGTGTTTAGCAGGAATTGCACCGCTTGAGAGTGGGCGCTATTTTCTGAGGGCGGCATTAAATCCGGGCAAAGGAACAGCAGCGCAAAGGTCGCCCGCGCGTTCTAGCGGCCGGCTCGAGGGAAAAATTTAAAAGCTCCTGAATTATTCAACGACGCCATATAACGGCGGCTAAACGCGCGCCCCGGGCAGGGAGGCCTGCGGCGGCGGCGGCGGCGGCGACGAGGGCGGCGATGACAGCGGTGATGTTGGCGGTGGCGATGGGGACTGCGAGGAAAATGGAGGTCAGCAGCTGACATGTTCAAAAAAATTATTGCTTAAATTTATAATAACAATATTATTATTATTATTATTATTATTATTATATTATTATTAATTATGATTATTATTATTATTATTATTATTATTATTAATTATTATTATAATTAATCATAATAATAATAATAATAACAACAACAACTTGTGAGTGTTCTGGAGAACGAAGAGTGGCGCCTAGCCTGGAACGGTAGTTCAGTGCATCAACTGTTGTCATTGCAGCGCCCGTGACCTGGAGGTCCTAGGTTCGAGTCCTGACGGCGGCAGGATTTTCGACACTAGCTTTTCAGCTAGGTCGAATTCAGTCGTCGTCTGGAGGAGAATTCTATCGGACATCTTCTCTGATCGGTAGTTTTCCGTGGTTTCTCCGATCAACACCAGGTGAATGCCGGAGCACCTACCAAACGGGCCACGGACCGCGCGCGATCTGTCCTTCCCCTACCTTGTCCTATCCTCTGCCCTTACACACACACACTTACACTAACATGCACTACACAACGACATATTCCGGGAGACCGGTCGTGAGCATAGAGCTTGTCCCGACTGGGACGGTGCCCCGCAGGTCGGAGAGTCCTGGTTAGGGGAAACCCCACTAGCCGACGGTAGGTCGGCGCCGGATCTCGCCATCCAGCGGGGGAAGATCACAGCCATCTCGCGAGAAAAATGCACTACACTAACGGGACTAATGACTAAAGCAGTTGTTGCGCCCGGAAACAAGAAAAAAATAATAAATAATCAAAAAAGGTGCGCATGATTGGGATAGAACTATCTTAACAGACCAGATAGTGATTCACAACACACCGGATTTGGTTGTGATTAAAAAGTGTGAGAAACATGTCATACTTATTGATGTTTCTGCCCCAAATACTGGCAACATTGAAAGCAAATACACCGAAAAAATAAGTAAATATGCAGATCTTGTTGAACCCGTTGAAATAAAGTGGAATATGGAAAAGTCAACATTATCCCGATAATTGTTTCAAGCACCCGAGTCATCCCTAGGAGTCTGATGTGGGGCCTTAAGAAACCGGGTGTGAAAGAAGACCTGTACAAACTCATGTACGAGTTATATCAACAACAAGGATAGTGTAAAAATGCATGAGAAATAATGTATTATAAATTCTTTTTAAAAAATAGATGTATTGTGCTTTGATTTTATATCTGTACAATAATTCATTCAAATGTACCAATGAAATGAGAGAAAAGGATAATAATAATAATAATAATAATAATAATAATAATGACTTTATTTATGCGGCGAGACACGAACCATGCTCTTCCGCATAACCCCTAAATATATAAATTTATAGATAAAAATTGAAACAGTATCAGAGATACATTTAGTAAATAAAACAAAATACAACTTAAAAATGTAATGCCTGGGCTCACAAAAGTGAAAGAAATAGAACGTCCCAGCATTTGCCTTAAGTGGTCGGGGAAAACCAGGAAAAAAATAGGGTGCATGATCTTCAACATTGCAACCAAATAAAATATTTAAAATAATTTAAAACAAAACATTACTTACACAGGAAAACTGTAAAAGCGAGTCCAAAAATAAATTATGAAAGTTATTAATTTAGCAATATGCATCAAACTTTAGCAAAAATATCTCGAATACATTAACGAATCATTCTGGACGTAAATGTAGCTTCACAATGCGCACGTTTTGTTGAACTTTCCTTTTGCTTGTAGTGGTAGTCGAGCTTAGGGTGCGTTTCTATTTTGTTAACAATACAGAAAAATCAAATGTTTGTTCCTTTACCGTTAAAAATTAGTTTTCTATAATTTTGCAACTAAAATATCTAGTTTTTGACATGTTATTCCCATGCTTTTTTAAATTTGTAATTAATATAATATTTATTATTATTATTATTATTATTTTTTTTTTCATCTTTCAACTATTAATAGTTAAATTGTTGGGAAGGGATTCTGAAACTCAAGAAAGCGTGCCCAGATGATTTTCTCCCCCCATACGTCACATACAGTTTTTGACTAAATAAATAAATAAATAAAAATGAGATTGCACGCAACCACCCGACCAGAATGACGGCTTTTGGCTGATTTTGGTTTACAACCTCATGTACTAAGGGAAAAGACGCATTCACTCACAGCCATGACAAGTTAAACAATAATGGATTAGAAATAATGGACTAGTAGATAACAAAAAAACCTTCTACCCTATAATAGACTTAATTTTAACTAATTATACTATTGTTAAATAAAATTAAATTTGAATAAAGTTTAAATTTAAATTTAAATAAATTATTTAATAAAATTTAAAGCGTTTTTTTTATTCAAAATTCAAGTAGTATATGACTTAGTGTAGGGATCACAGAAATTTGATAATATGCACTGAATTCACTTCTCCCCATAGCACGTCATACACAGTTTTAACTGTTTTAGGTGTAAAATAAATTAATAAAATAAAATAAATAAGTAAAATTAAACTTGAAGCAATTACAACGCTCACTCTTTCACTGTCACCTATGTGGCTTTTCCGTTAGAGGCGAGTAATTTCTTGCTTTGGTAATATGAAGGGGTAACTAAGGCAACCTGCCTTAAACGTCTTATTCTGAAAGAGGTGTCTCAGGACATCAGCAGTGACTCTGACCGGGATGTGCTTGGGTTTCACTCCCGACGGCGGCACGATTTTCGACACTAGCTTGTCATCTAGGTCGAATTCAGTCGCTATCTGGAGAAGAATTCTAGAGGTCGGCTGCCCTGATCGATAGTTTTCCATGGTTTATCCGATCAACACCAGCTGAAAGCTGGAGCAGTACCGTATTAAACGGACCACGGACTGCGCGAGATTTTTTCTTCCACTTCCATCTCCCATCCCCAAGCTTTATCTCTCTCTCTCTCTCTCTCTCTCTCTCTCTCTCTCTCTCTCACTAACAATTAAACTACCACGCATGCTGGGAGACCACTCGGGAGCTTAGAACTTGTCCCGGCTGAAGCAGTGCGCCGCTGATGGGAGATACCTGGTTGAGGGACACCCTGCTCCCGAGAGTAGGTCGGCGCCGGATCTCGTCATTCGGGGAAGATCACCGCCATCTCCCGAGGAAAAATATGCATTACACTTATGGGATTAATAACCTTAACAGTTGACGCGCCCGGAAGCACTAACACAATCGCTCGATCACCATCTTTATATTGAAAATGAAAAGGATTTTTGTCTTGAAAGAAATTTGACCTTTCTACTAAATAAAATATTGTGATTTAAATAGTAGTCCTACGTTGTGTTATATCTTGCGGATTTTCGAAGTTTAAACGTAAATTTTAATAAAACCGTAACATTACTAGAACGAACACTTATCTGTAGTTATTTGTGAATTATTTTGTTCTGCGAGTTGCAATCGATCATAGTTTCTTCACCAGGTATGTGGGTGTGAGGTTATGATTATGTTTTCGAAGGCCTTGACTGAGAAAACATTCACACTATAACACAAAATAGATATCGTATTCACGATTAGGTCTCTACTTTTTTAAATATATGGTATGTGAGTCCATGTGAAGTTTTGTTAGAGAATTTTTCTCTGCCACTAAGTCTGAACAATCACGTTGGTGATTCACTTGCCGGGGCATTTGCCTCTAGTGTATTTTACTGAAGACATTTCTTCTGAGACATTGCTTCGACAACAGATAAAATGTGCGTAACTGAACGCTTGGTTCAATTTAAACATCATGAAACAAAAATAGTTTAATTTATTCTGAAACAGGCCTACCGGTTCATTATGTTTAAAACAACCGCAATAGGAGGTAGGAAGGCAAGGAACATATTTCTTGGGTTTACAAAACAGTCACTTTGTGGACTTCTCAGTTGCCGTCACATTTTGGTGAGTTTCCGCTAGTTGAAATATGTAATGTAAAATAAAGAAGTAAGTATGAGTGAATATTCGAGCGGGCATGGTTGTGGTGACAGTGAGAATGACAAATAAAAGAATCCGGAAGATTAGGTTACCTTACCATGAAGAGACTGGGCATGGGGCCTACAGAAAATCTGATGGTATGGAGAGAAGCATATTTCTCATAGCCATAATAATAATAGTATAAAACACATATCCGTTATAATAATAATAATAATAATAATAATAATAATATAATATAATGATATTGAATGAATAACTATTATTCATGCTACTACTGTACATTGTATACTTTTTTGTGGAATCTGGGCAAAATTAGTCAAACGGGAAGAGATACTACGAGCAATACAAAGACGATATCATTCTCCTCGCGAACGATGTGGTAATCAACAAAACAAACTTGATTGATTTTTTCGTGTTTCCGGGCGCGTCAACTGCTTTAGTCATAAATCCCGTGAGTGTAGTGCCAGTTTTTTCTCGGGAGATGGCGATGATCTTCCCTCACCGAATGGCGAGATCCGGCGCCGACCTACCGTCGACTAGTGGGGTTTCCCCCTAACCAGGACTCTCCCACCAACGGGGCACCGCCCCAGCCGAGGCAAGCTCTGAGCTCCCGACCGGTCCCCCCGGAATATGTGGTAGTGTAGTGCATGTTAGTGTAAGTGTGTGTGTAAGGGGAGAGGATAGGACAAGGAAGAGGAAGGAAAGATCGCGCGTGGTCCGTGGCCCGTTTGGTAGGTGCTCCGGCATTCGCCTGGTGTTGATCTGAGAAACCACGGAAAACTACCGATCAGAGCAGCCGGCCGCTAGAATTCTCCTCCAGACAGCGACTGAATTCGACCTAGCTGAAGAGCTAGTGTCGAAAATCCTGCCGCCGTCAGGAGTTGAACCTAGGACCTCCCGGTCACAGGCGCTGAAGTGACATCAGTTGATGCACTGAGCTACTGCTCCCGGTAAAACAAACTTCATACACATATTCTCTGACCATTTAACCAAGAAACGAGCTGCCTGTGCTGTCGTACCAGGAAATGTATTATCACGTCACACTGGCCACCCGACATGTAAACGAATTTCTTCAAGAAGTACTATTCTCATACCAGGAGGCCGACACATGAAGCAGAGTACCTGCTTACGCGACTTCGTGGCAGTTTATAAACTTCACCTTCAAAATATTTTCAATAATTGTATTAAATGTATTATTATTTATTTTACCCCTCCTTTAAAGTCTATAATATAAGATGGAATCTTTATATATTGAGATATACAAAATTTTCTCTCTACATTAATATCTGCCAAAGATCGTAGCATCCGGCTTGCTGGGTCAATGGGTCACGATATATTATAATCCTTATTACCTTTATAATGGATTATAGGATCCGCTGACTATACAGCGCAGCTGGGAATCTGAAATAGAATGATTCTATTCCTAGTTCATTTCTGTTTGGATTGACTAAATGAAAGATCACTTTCTTTTCTAAAGAACAAAATTTAACAAAGTTTATTGTTACCTTTTTAGCAAAAAATTTAGTGAATTTATGTTATGCCTTTGGTCTAGATATCTTTGAATTTACAATTTTATACCGCGGTTAACTTATCTATTCTTCGTTGATGTCCCTCGTGTCCCAATCTATGCATTAATATACTTCACATGCAATATCTGCAAATATCATTTACTGTCCTTAAAACTTCACGATCTGATAACCCGATTCTGACTATCTGTATTATACTCGTTCCCTCTCACAAACCTACGATCAGTTCAGAAACGCGATGCCCGTCGGAATGAAATCTTCCTGCATAATTCACCCTCGAAGACTTCGTATTAAACTACCTTCCTCTTTTTCATAACATTTGACCGTCCTTCTCTCACCCAGCCAATCCATACGTTCGTTATATTTTGGCGTAGCTGACCTTCGATCGTCTAAAACTTTGCGCCCAATCCCAAATTTTCTACTTTCGGCATCAAGCCACCTCTTAATGCATTTACAAAACAAAACTACATTGTTTATTCACGGTCGTTGCTGCCCTAGCTCGTGATATTTCGTAAGCATTTCCACTCATATAGTCTACAAATAAATGTTAGTTTATTTTCATGTGACATATCGGTATGTTCATTATATATATATTGAGATACCAAAAATTTTCCTCTCTCTCTACATTTATATCGCAAAGATCTTGTCTGGCTTGCTAAGGTAATCACGATATATTACAATCCTTATTACCTCTATAACGGATTATAGGATCCGCCAACTATACAGCGCAGCTGGAATCTGAAATAGAATGATTCTATTCCTAATTCATTTCTGTTTGGATTTGACTAAATGAAAAATCCTTTCTTTCTAAAGACAAAATTCAACAAAGTTTATTTTGCCTTTTTAGCAAACAATTTAAAATTTACATTTTAGGCCTTTGTCAAGATATCTTCAATTTCACTTATACCGCGGTTAACTTATCTTCGTTGATGTCCTCGTAGCTTCTAGTCGAAATATCTTGCGATCTTGCCGTATCAAAGTCCCAAATCCTCTTCTGCCCCTATCAAGCTGGTCTCAACTATCAAATTATCAGTCCGATTACATCCTATGACATAGTCCCGAACTCGATTACCTCGACAAAATTCTTATACATCAATATTGTTTCCACATCAAAATATCTGCAATATCATTCACTGTCCTTAAAATTTCACTGATAACCCAATTCTATCTCGATTGTACTCGTTCCTCTCACGAACATACGATCAGTTCAGAAGCGCGTTTCAGAACAGAATGAAATCTTTCTGCATGATTCATCCCTCGAAGACTTCGTATTAAAACTACCTTCATTTTTTTCCTAACATTTGACTGTCCTTCTCTCACCCAGCCAATCCATACGTTCGTTATATTTTGGTGTAGCTGACCTTTTGATCGTCTTTTGAACTTCTTCGCCCAATCCCAAATTTTCTACTTTCGGCATCCAGAAAACTCTTAATGCATTTAGAAAAACAAAAACTACATTGTTTATTCACGGTCGTTGCTAAGCTCTAGCCCCGGGATATTTCGTAATGCATGTTCCACCATATTGTCTACAAATAAAAGTTAATTTATTTTAACGTGACATATCGGTATGTCACAATATATACTCGTGTTGTTTAAATGACTAAGATGTTTAAGACACAAGGAAATTAGAAAACGTTACTACGAGAAAGTCTGTGCCTTTGTGCAGCGCGACTAATTTAAATAAGTCATACTAAAATAATACCTTAATAGCCGAAATCAACATATCTACGTACACAATATTTATTTCTTGTATGGTTGGATTTATATACTTCTAACAAACCTTCACAGTTCAAATATTTAACTGGGACAAATCATTAAAAAGCAGCTTATATTTATCTACCATACCCAAAATGGTTCATAAAATATTGGGCATCTATGTTTGAGACGTATGTTAGGATATAACAAAACTACTTTGAGATAGTTAAAAATGAAAAATGCTCATTAATTCTTTGTAGACATTACGATTTATAGAAATCAAAAAAATATACATATTTCTGACCTACTGTAGTCTATTTCACCATGATTTATTACTTCTTAAATTTCTTTACATCTGTCGATTTAGTTTCGTCTTTTGAAGAACCAGAAGGAATTATGTTGCTCTCTGATGTTCTTTCTTCAGTTTCAGGAGACGCCTCTGGACCACGTGCCTCGTCGACCTCCCCTCCATGTAAATGCGAAGGCGGCGTATCGGCAAAAGAGACTAATATTTCCCTTTTCTGAGGCCAAATTGCACCTATAGCTGGCTGACGTCTTTGAACATCAGAAGATGGATAAATAGTAGATGAAGGGACATCAACGACGGCATTTGCCCTTTTTACGTTACTCAACAAATTGTTATCTGGGAACAAACGCACAGTCCTAGGACTAGTACCTTGCAACCGCGAGTTAGCCACGGAATCCGGCAACTGAGATGAATCTGGGGGACCAATCTGATTTTCATTCGAATGTGCTGCATTGCCGTACGTCTTTGGAGAAGTATGTCTTATATCTGGACTGAGAGGGAAAGTATTAAAATTCAAACCACTACTACCGTGGCCAACCTGGTCTAAAATCGCAGAACGCTCGCGATTGGTTTGCTGAGATAAAGACGTTTGACTTGATAGTCGTTGGAATCTGGTATATGGATGTTCACGAGACATCCCTGCATTAAGCCCAGAGTTACTGTCAGTCACAGTTGAAGACCGATGAGATAAAGACGTTTGACTTGCTAGACGTTGAAATCTGGTATACGGATGTTCACGAGATATCCCGGAATTAAGCCCAGAAGTACTGTCAGTCACAGATGGGGGACGTTCAGAACTTCTCTGGTGCGACGCATCACGTTTCAACTCCTGTTCTGGTACCGATTTTCCAGTAGCATCACTGTTTGGCGCGATAGGAACAGCAGAGAGCTCAGCTGTGTTATGTTCCGGTACATTCAAGAGTGATCCCTTTATTGATTTCTGCCGACCTTCAAGAAGCTCTGCGGAAAGAGGAGATGATAGTCGTTGCGAAGCGCCGTTCCCTGAATAAGCTGCACCTGTATTCTTTTCTGGCTGCATACCTTTAAGCAATCCTGCAGGCTTGTTGACTTGGGAATCTCGATTTTCAGTGGGTTTTTGAATCTCAGTAGCACTCCTGCGAGTAGAGAGAGTCCTCTCCTCTGGCAAAGGAGCTCCTTTGTAAAACATATCTGTTGCGCTGCTGAAGCGCTCGACTGATGGCGAACGATCGGGGCTAACGTCACGAGGAGTATCCCGTGTCGACTTCTCTTCAGGCAAGAATTCCCCTGTATAAAACAAATCAGCAGAATCACTGTTTGTGGGCGCAGCACAAGCAGCAACTGGCCGCTCAGATGCGCCCGCGTCTTTTACATTCGAAAGAGATCCCTCCTTTGATTTGCGTCGACCAATATGAAACACCGCGGATAAGCGGGAAAACTTCTCACGTGATGATTGGCGTTGCGGTGTGGAGCTTCCTGATGAGACCTGTCTTGTCCTTTCCTCTGGCATCTCACCACCTAAGTAAAACCTTTCTGTAACTTCACTGTCTTGGGTATCCCGATTTTCAGTAGGCGTTTGAGTCTGTGTAGCACTTCTTCGAGTAAACAGAGACCTCTCTTCTGGCAGAGGAGCTCCTTTGTAGAACATATCAGTAGCGCTGCTAAATCGATCTACTGAATGAGGACGATCGGGGCTAGGGTGCCGTGAAGCCTTACGTGCTGACGATTCTTCAGGCAAGCCTCCTCCTGTGTAAAACAAATCAGCAGAATCACTGTTTGTGGGCGCAGCACAAGCAGCAACTGGAAGCTCAGATCCGCCCGCGTCTTTTACATTCGAAAGAGATCCCTCCTTTGATTTGCGTCGACCAATATGAAACACCGCGGATAAGCGGGAAAACTTCTCACGTGATGATTGGCGTTGCGGTGTGGAGCTTCCAGATGAGACCGGTCTTGTCCTTTCCTCTGGCAGCTCACCACCTAAGTAAAACCTTTCTGTAACTTCACTGTCTTGGGTATCCCGATTTTCAGAGGGCTTTTGAGTCTGTGTAGCACTTCGAGTAGACAGAGACCTCTCTTCTGGCAGAGGACTCCTTTGTAGAACATATCAGTGGCGCTGCTGAATCGATCTACTGAATGAGGACGATCGGGGCTAGTGTGCCGTGAAGCCTTACGTGCTGACTTTTCTTCAGGCAAGCCTCCACCTGTGTAAAACAAATCAGCAGAATCACTGTTTGTGGGCGCAGCACAAGCAGCAACTGGAGGCTCAGATGCGCCCGCGTCTTTTACATTCGAAAGAGATCCCTCCTTTGATTTGCGTCGACCAATATGAAACAACCCGGATAAGCGGGAAAGCTTGTCACGCGATGACTGTCTTTGCGGTGCGGCGCTTTCTGAAGTGACTGGTCTTGTCCTTTCCTCTGGCAGCTCACCACCTAAGTGAAACATTTCTGCAGCTTCACTATCATCGGTATCTGGATTTTCAGTGGGTTTTTCAGTCTTTGTAGCAATTCTGCGGGGAAAGAGCGACCTCTCTTCTGGCAAAGGAGCTCCTTTGTAGAACAAATCGGTTGCGCTGCTGAAGAGGTCGGCTGATGCTGGACGTTCGGGGCTAGTGTGTTGTGGAGCATCACGTTTGGACGAAGAACCAGACGGTTGAATTACGCCCACATCTCTTACACTAGTTTGTGATCCTTCCTTTGATTTGTGTCGAAAAATGAACAACCCGGATGAGCGGGAAAACTTGTCACGCGATGACTGTCGTTGCGCTGTGGCGCTTTCTGACGTGACTGGAATTGTCCTTTCCTCTGGCAGCTCACCACCTGTTGTCTTCGGAATCGATTTTCGTGGGTTTTGAATCTGTAGCACTTGCGGGTTGAGGCCTCTCCTCTGGCAGAGGAGCTCCTTTGTAGAACATATCCGTGGCGCTACTGAAGCGATCTGCAAATTGCGGACGATCGGGTTTAGTGTGATGTGGAGATTCCCGTGTAGACTTTTCTTCAGGTAAGGTCCCCCCTGTGTAAAACAAATCGGCAGAATCACTGTGTTTAGGCGCAGTAGAAGCATCAGGCGCTCCATCTGTACCCGCGTCTATTACATTCGAAAGAGATCCCCCCTTGATTTGTGCGACCAAATTAAACACCCCGGATAAGCGGGAAAACTTTCACGCAACGACTGTCGTTGCGCTGTGGCGCTTTCTGAGTGACTGGAATTGTCCTTTCCTCTGGCAGCTCACCACCCAAGTAAAACATTTCTGTAGCCTCATTGTCTTCGGAATCCCGATTTTCTGTGGGCTTTTGAATCTGTGTAGCACTCCTGCGGGTTGATAGTGACCTCTCCTCTGGCAGAGGAGCTCCTTTGTAGAACATATCCGTGGCGCTACTGAAGCGATCTGCAAATTGCGGACGATCGGGTTTAGTGTGATGTGGAGATTCCCGTGAGACTTTTCTTAGGTAAGGTTCCCCCTGTGTAAAACAAATCGGCAGAATCACTGTGTTTAGGCGCAGTAGAAGCAGCAGGCGCTCCATCTGTACCCGCGTCTTTTACATTCGAAAGAGATCCCTCCCTTGATTTGTGTCGACCAATATTAAACACCCCGGATAAGCGGGAAAACTTCTCACGCGACGACTGTCGTTGCGCTGTGGTTTTTAAGGCCTTTCCTCTGGCACCACCTTTTGGGCTTTTGAATCTGTGTACCGCTCTTACGAGTGAGAGCGACTTCTCTTCGGCAAAGGAGCTCCTTTGTAGAACATATCTGTTGCGCTGCTGAAACGATCGTTTGATTGGGACGGTCGGGGCGATTGTGTCTGGGAGTTTCCCTTGTCGACTTCTCTTCAGGTAAGAATCCGCCTGTGTAAAACATATCCGCTGAATCACTGTGTGTAGGCACCGTAGAAGCACCAGGCGGATCAGTTGCGCCTGCGTCATTTACGTTCGAAAGAGATCTCTCCTTTGATTTATGTCGATCAACATGAAACAACCCAGATAAACGGGAAAACTTCTCACGCGATGACTGGCGTTGCGGTGTGGCGTCCTGAAGTGACTGGTCTTGTCCTTTCCTCTGGAGCTCACCACCTAAGTAAAACATTTCGGCAACTTCACTGTCTTGGGTATCCCGATTTTCAGTGGGCTTTTGAATCTGTGTAGCGCTCTTACGAGTAGAGAGCGACCTCTCTTCTGGCAAAGGAGCCCCTTTGTAGAACACATCGGCTGCACTGCTGAAGCGATCGACTGATGGCGGTTTTGCAGCAGTAGTACGGCTTGGGCATCACGTTTGGATCTCTCTTCAGGTAAGAATCCCCCGGTGTAAAACAAATCAGCAGAATCGCTGTGCTTAGGTGCGGAAATAGAGGTAGACGGTTCTATTACGCCCGCATCTCTTACACTAGTCTGTGATCCTTCTTTTATTTAAAAGAACAACCGGATGAGCGGGAAAATTTCACGCGATGGCTGTCGTTGCGGTGTGGCGCTCCTGGGTCCTTTCCTCTGGCAGCTCACCACCTAAGTAAAACATTTCGGCAACTTCACTGTCTTGGGTATCCCGCTTTTCAGTGGGCTTTTGAATCTGTGTAGCGCTCTTACGAGTAGAAAGCGATTTCTCTTCTGGCAAAGGAGCCCCTTTGTAGAACACATCGGCTGCACTACTGAAGCGATCGACTGATGGCGGTTTTTCAGCAGTAGTACGGCGTGGAGCATCACGTTTGGACCTCTCTTCAGGTAAGAATCCCCCTGTGTAAAACAAATCAGCAGAATCACTGTGCTTAGGTGCGGAAGTAGAGGTAGACGGTTCAACTACGCCCGCATCTCTTACACTAGTCTGTGATCCTTCCTTTGATTTGTGTCTAAAAATGAACAATCCGGATGAGCGGGAAAATTTCTCACGCGAAGGCTGTCGTTGCGGTGTGGCGCTTCCTGAAGTGACTGGTCTTGTCCTTTCCTCTGGCAGCTCACCACCTAAGTAAAACATTTCGGCAACTTCACTGTCTTGGGTATCCCGCTTTTCAGTGGGCTTTTGAATCTGTGTAGCGCTCTTACGAGTAGAAAGCGACCTCTCTTCTGGCAAAGGAGCCCCTTTGTAGAACACATCGGCTGCACTACTGAAGCGATCGACTGATGGCGGTTTTTCAGCAGTAGTACGGCGTGGAGCATCACGTTTGGACCTCTCTTCAGGTAAGAATCCCCCTGTGTAAAACAAATCAGCAGAATCACTGTGCTTAGGTGCGGAAGTAGAGGTAGACGGTTCAACTACGCCCGCATCTCTTACACTAGTCTGTGATCCTTCCTTTGATTTGTGTCTAAAAATGAACAATCCGGATGAGCGGGAAAATTTCTCACGCGAAGGCTGTCGTTGCGGTGTGGCGCTTCCTGAAGTGACTGGTCTTGTCCTTTCCTCTGGCAGCTCACCACCTAAGTAAAACATTTCGGCAACTTCACTGTCTTGGGTATCCCGCTTTTCAGTGGGCTTTTGAATCTGTGTAGAGCTCCTACGAGTAGAGAGCGACCTCTCTTCTGGCAAAGGAGCCCCTTTGTAGAACACATCGGCTGCACTGCTGAAACGATCGACTGATGGCGGTTTTTCAGCAGTAGTACGGCGTGGAGCGTCACGTTTGGACCTCTCTTCAGGTAAGAATCCCCCTGTGTAAAACAAATCAGCAGAATCACTGTGTGTAGGCGCGGTAGAAGCACCAGGCGGTTCAGTTGCCCCAGCATTTTTTAAATTCGAAAGAGATCCCTCCTTTGATTTGTGACGATCAACATGAAACAACCCAGATAAACGGGAAAACTTCTCACGCGATGGCTGTCGTTGCGGTGTGGCGCTTCCTGAAGTGACTGGTCTTGTCCTTTCCTCTGGCAGCTCACCACCTAAGTAAAACATTTCGGCAACTTCACTGTCTTGGGTATCCCGCTTTTCAGTGGGCTTTTGAATCTGTGTAGCGCTCCTACGAGTAGAGAGCGATCTCTCTTCTGGCAAAGGAGCCCCTTTGTAGAACACATCGGCTGCACTGCTAAAGCGATCGACTGATGGCGGTTTTTCAGCAGTAGTACGGCGTGGAGCATCACGTTTGGACCTCTCTTCAGGTAAGAATCCCCCTGTGTAAAACAAATCAGCAGAATCACTGTGCTTAGGTGCGGAAGTAGAGGTAGACGGTTCAACTACGCCCGCATCTCTTACACTAGTCTGTGATCCTTCCTTTGATTTGTGTCTAAAAATGAACAATCCGGTTGAGCGGGAAAATTT
The DNA here is from genome assembly GCA_964035755.1 of Teleogryllus oceanicus. NCBI lineage: Eukaryota > Metazoa > Arthropoda > Insecta > Orthoptera > Gryllidae > Teleogryllus > Teleogryllus oceanicus. The sequence continues at coordinate 85,042,023 of CAXIVR010000003.1, forward strand.
CTCACGCGATGGCTGTCGTTGCGGTGTGGCGCTTCCTGAAGTGACTGGTCTTGTCCTTTCCTCTGGCAGCTCACCACCTAAGTAAAACATTTCGGCAACTTCACTGTCTTGGGTTTCCCGATTTTCAGTGGGCTTTTGAATTTTTGTAGCACTCTTGCGAGTTGAGAGAGACCTCTCTTCTGGTAATGGAGCTCCTTTGTAGAACATATCTGTTGCGCTGGTGAAACGATCGTTCGATAGCGCACGACCAGGGCTAGTGTGTCGTGGAGTTTCCCGTGTTGATTTCTCTTCTGGTAAGAATCCCCCAGTGTAAAACAAATCAGCAGAATCACTGTATTTAGGCGCCGAAGAAGATGCAGACGGTTCAATTGTACCTGCGTCTCTTACACTAGTTTGTGATCCTTCCTTTGATTTGTGTCGACCAACATGCAACACCCCGGATAAGCGGGAAAACTTCTCACGCGATGACTGGCGTTGCGGTGTTGCGCTTCGTGAAGTGACTGGTCTTGTCCTTTCCTCGGGGAGCTCACCACCTAAGTAAAACATTTCTGCTACTTCACTGTCTTGGGTATCCCGATTTTCAGTGGGCTTTTGAATTTGTATAGCAATCTTATGAGTAGAATGCGACCTCTCTTCTGGCAAAGGAGCCCCTTTGTAGAACATATCTGTTGCGCTGCTGAAACGATCGTTCGATAGCGAACGACAGGGCTAGTGTGACGTGGACTTTCCCGTGTTGACTTCTCTTCAGGTAAGAATCCTCCTGTGTAAAACAAATCAGCAGAATCACTGTGTGTAGGCGCGGTAGAAGCGCCAGGCTGTTCAGTTGCCCCCGCTTTTTTTAAATTCGAAAGAGATCCCTCCTTTGATTTGTGACGATCAACATGAAACAACCCAGATAATCGGGAAAACTTCTCCCGCGATGACTGTCGTTGTGGTGTGGCGCTTTCTGAAGTGACTGGTCTTGTCCTTTCCTCTGGGAGCTCACCACCTAAGTAAAACATTTCGGCAACTTCACTGTCTTGGGTATTCCTCTTTTCAGTGGGCTTTTGAATCTGTGTACCACTTTTGCGGGTAGAGAGCGACCTCTCTTCTGGCAAAGGAGCCCCTTTGTAGAACATATCTGTTGCGCTGCTGAAACGATCGTTCGATAGCGCACGACTAGGGCTAGTGTGTCGTGGACTTTCCCGTGTTGACTTCTCTTCAGGTAAGAATCCCCCAGTGTAAAACAAATCAGTAGAATCACTGTGTGTAGGCGCGGTAGAAGCACCAGGCGGTTCAGTTGCCACCGCGTTTTTTAAATTCGAAAGAGATCCCTCCTTTGATTTGTGACGATCAACATGAAACAACCCAGATAACCGGGAAAACTTCTCACGCGATGACTGTCGTTGTGGCGTGGCGCTTCCTGAAGTGACTGGTCTTGTCCTTTCCTCTGGCAGCTCTCCGCCTAAGTAAAACATTTCGGCAACTTCACTGTCTTGGGTATCGCGATTTTCAGTGGGCTTTTGAATCTGTGTACCACTCTTACGAGTAGAGAGTGACCTCTCTTCTGGCAAAGGAGCCCCTTTGTAGAACACATCGGCTGCACTGCTGAAACGATCGACTGATGGCGGTTTTTCAGCAGTAGTACGGCGTGGAGCATCACGTTTGGACCTCTCTTCAGGTAAGAATCCCCCTGTGTAAAACAAATCAGCAGAATCACTCTGTTTAGGTGCGGAAGAAGAGGCAGACGGTTCAACTACGCCCGCATCTCTTACACTAGTTTGTGATCCTTCCTTTGATTTGTGTCGAAAAATGAACAACCCGGATGAGCGGGAAAATTTCTCACGCGATGGCTGTCGTTGCGGTGTGGCGCTTCCTGAAGTGACTGGTCTTGTCCTTTCCTCTGGCAGCTCACCACCTAAGTAAAACATTTCTGCTATTTCACTGTCTTCCGAATCTCGATTTTCAGTGGGCGTTTGAATCTGTGTACCACTCTTGCGGGTAGAGAGCGACCTCTCTTCTGGCAAAGGAGCCCCTTTGTAGAACACATCGGCTGCACTGTTGAAGCGATCTACTGATGGCGGTTTTTCAGCAGTAGGTCGGCGTGGAGCATCACGTTTGGACCTCTCTTCAGGTAAGAATCCCCCAGTGTAAAACAAATCAGCAGAATCACTGTGTTTAGGTGCGGAAGAAGAGGCAGACGGTTCAATTACGCCCGCATCCCTTACACTAGTTTTTGATCCCTCCTTTGATTTGTGTCGACCAATATGAAACACCCCGGATAAGCGGGGAAACTTCTCTCGTGATGACTGTCGTTGCGGTGTCGTGTTCTCTGCTGTAACTGGTCTTGTCCTTTCCTCTGGCAGCTCACCACCTATGTAAAACATTTCGGCTACTTCACTGTCTTCCGAATCTCGATTTTCAGTGGGCTTTTGAATCTGTGTGGTACTCCTGCGAGTAGAAAGCGACCTCTCTTCTGGTAGAGGAGCTCCTTTATAGAACATGTCTGCTGTACTGCCGAACCGATCGAGTGATGGCGGTTTTACGGGAGTAGTATGGTGTGGAGCATCACGTTTGGACCTTTCTTCAGGTAAGAATCCCCCTGTGTAAAACAAATCTGCAGAATCATTGTGTTTAGGCGCCGGAGAAGGAGCAGACGGTTCAATTGTACCTGCGTCTCTTACACTAGTTTGTGATCCTTCCTTTGATTTGCGTCGACCAACATGAAACACCCCGGATAAGCGGGAAAACTTCTCACGCGATGACTGTCGTTGCGGTTTCGTGTTCTCTGCAGTAACTGGTCTTGTCCTTTCTTCTGGCAACACACCACCTAAGTAAAACATTTCTGCAGCTTCACTGTCTCGGGGAACTGTGTGTGATGAGAGTGTGTTAACCCGAGTAGCACTCGTACGAGGAGACGGCGACGTCTCTTCTGCCAGCGGAGCTCGATTTGAAGACAAATCTGCTGTGCTGTCTAATCGTTCGAATGATGTCCGTCGTTGATGTTTGTGGTGTGGGGCCTCACGGGCTGTCTTTTCTTCAGGTATGCCTCCTGTGTAAAGCAAATCAGCAGAATCACTGTGTTTGGGCGCGGTAGAAGCTGCAGCTGGTGGATGAGTTGTATCTGCGCCTCTTGCAGTTGATAATGCTTTCTCATCAAAGCTAAACACTTCGTTTAGGGTTGTAACAATGTCAGGAGATTTTTGTTGTTGTGGTGTGATGTTCTTTAAGGAAACCGGGCTTGCCTTTCCTTCTGGCAAAGCACTTCTTACGTTTAACACTTCTTCAGTTTCACTAATCGTGCCATCTTGGGATGTAACGTCATGTTTAGGGGTGCTCACATCTAGGTCTTCTGGTTGAGAGCCTATTCGCTGGAACCATGAACTTCGTGTTTCGAGTGGTGGATGAGTTGCCGGTTGGTCTTTTACTGCCGTATTGATTCTACGCTCATTATTGTTGAGTATGTCGTCGTAGAATGTTAATTTTGGTTGCGTAGAGAGCTTGTGTGCGGGTGGTTTCTGTTTCGGACGGTGTTTCGTAGTTTGTCGTTCCGTATGGATGGTCTTTGGCTTCGCTCGGCTCCACGCGGTGCGCGCTGGGCCGCGTTCCCATAGTGGAGACGCTGGCGCGCATGATGATGACGGAGGGTCGTGTCCAGATGAAGTCCTGTGGTGGAGGCGCGGTTATAGGAGCTGGGCCACCTCCACCCCCGCCGCCCGGTTCGTTGTTTTCAACTGTAGTGACAGTCTCCGTGACTGTTTCGGTGGTAGTGTCAGATTGTTCCCCGGCAGTGTTGCCTGTGCCCATGTCGCCTTGTCCGCCACCCCCACCTCGCGGTGAGGGACCGCCAGGTTTGTCGGGTCCATCAGGTTTATCAGAACCGTCGTTGCCTGGTTTTCTCTTTTTCTTCTTTGTGTCATAAAATCTCGCCATGAACAACACTTCTCGCACCCCATGGTTAAATTCTCTGACCACTTCGAACTCAGTGTACCCCAAGTGACCATTGTGGGTTACAAGATATATATTTTCTTCTACAAGTTTCGTTTCCATATGATATACCTTCGTGATACTTTCTAGGACACTCTGCGGCAAATTGGGCAAACACATTCGCGCAGAGAGAATGAGGCCGGATCCCAAGTTGTCAAGATTGACAGTGAGAAAGCCGAGTCGGTCATGGCGTACCGGGCGCAGACATTCATCAAGCACCGGCATCACATCCACCAGGCGGCGGTAGGCGGTTTGGAGGTCACCGTTTTTCTCTTGCGAGATGACGCGCATGTGATCTCTAGAATTTATCCACACAAAGAAATTACGTTCCTTGTTCACAAACACCCCGCGTCCGTAACTCCAGAAACGTGGAACATTGGCGGCATGATCGTACTTGTCACCGCAGGTGAAGAGACAGAAATCTTCCTGCAGTTGTTTCTTCCGTGTCGGTGGCATGCAATTAATGAACTCATATTTGCCTTTGTAAACCCCGGGCAACTTGTAGAGAGTGAGCAGAATGGTGTCCTCCACCTTGTGTAGCTCCTCGGGGACGATGGTGGGCGTAAAGTGGAAGCCCGGGAGGTTTCGGCGGGGGGGGGAAGGCCGGGTAGGCCGTGGGGTCGGGCAGCACGGCGCCGACGGGCGCGTCGTGGTGCAGCATGCCCTGCTGCACCACGTCCAGGCGGTGGGGGGGGGGTTTTGGGGCCCCCCGCGAGGGCGTCGGGGTCGATGAGCGCCGCGTTGCAGTGGCACAGCCGCTCGGGCGTCGGCAGGTAGATCTTCATGGCGGCGGCGGTGGGGGCGTGGGGGCGCGGGCGAGACGCTTCCTTCTGGCTCACATCATCGGACGGCGCGCCGTGGCGCTGGGTCTTCCGGTTGCTCCAGACTAGGGAACGCCACCCGCATGTTGGATCAATTAAAAATTTGTTCAACGTGACAAGTTCTACAAAATAATGAGACATTGAGTGTCTTGATTGATGATTCCGTAATGTGGGGCGTGTCATGGTCATTAGTCCAAAAGAGGAGTGCATGTTCTTTAACTTGAGGTGTCAGTGGATGGTGAGATCCGGTGGCGACCTACACGTCGTCTTGCTGGCCCAACCATTTTTCCACCAGCCGGTCACTGCTCCAGCCGGGACAAGCTCTAAGCCCCCGACTGGCCTTCCGGCATGTGTGGTAGTGGAATGCGTGTAAGTATAAGTGTGTATAAGGCAAGAGCATAAAGCAAGGAAGAGGAAAGAAAGATCGCGCGCGGCCCGTGGCCCGGTTGTTAGGGTACTGCACCAGCATTCGCTTGGTACTAATCGGAGAAACAGAAATCTACCGATCAGCGCAGTTGGCTCCTAGAATTCTCCTCCAAACAGCGGTCGAATTCGACTTAGCTATGTAGCTAGTGTCAGAAATCGTGGCACGGGCGGGAATCGAACTCTGGAACCTTCCGGTAGGAAGAATTTAAATGACAGTAGTTGATGCTCTGAGCCATCTACGCCGGTTGAATGTTTCAAATGAAACTCATACTTGGCATTTAGGAGTCTCAGAATTATTGTTCCAAACTTCAAGAACGAACAGAGGGATAGCAAATTATCACCTTTTGCCAATGAACATTACGGAAAATTTCATATAACAGAGTAACGTATATGCCATTGGCCTCAGATTGTTTGGAAACTCTGTATGCCCTGATGTTTGGTAGGTCAATAAATCGTGACTGCGTTTTAACGCGACCTGCCGAACACCAGTGCTTAAGAAGTGGCTTGAAATTCAAAGGCCTTGATCATGTGTGTTATTTCATTACATGAAATTTAGCACTATACATTCCTTGTCAAAATCTGATCGTTTCCGACTCCTCTACGTGTCTTAGAAGTTTGTAACATTTTCTGTAAGACTCTATTCATTAGTTTTGTAATTCTTTTCTTAACCCTTCAATGCTGAACTGCAGATGAGTAGAGTGAATCAACATTTCAGTGAGGTTGAAAAAAAAAAGGACCGTGTAGGTCAGAGGAACCAGATAGCTGCTCGCTCTGCCGCTACGGAAACCTGTCATCTCTACAGGGGAACCTTCCGTCTCCTCTACTCCCTTGACGACAAGGTACGGAAATTTGCGAATAGAGGAGAGTTGAATGTGACGTCTTAAGGGATTATACATTGAAGTGTTAAAAATAATGTATAGTTTTTAAGTTAATGAAATTTTCGCAACTTCTTTTATATAACGAAAACGCCTATTCTATTTGAAATATTCATTTATACTTGTGTAGAATGGTTAATTACAATTTTAAATTTATTACATAATATACTTGAGAATAATATATTAAAGTAAGAATACCTTCATATAGTCCATGACGGTATCTTTAATATCCACTGATGGATGCTTTTAAATTCAGATGATGTCTTTTATTCCAACACATGATAAAAAATCCATCGTAATAATTGACTAATCATACTGTTTGATTCAGAGCTGTTAGTGAGATTGTCAGTGATCTTGGTGTGCAATCTGAAGAGGCCAGGAAATATGTTTCACGTCATTTTCATGAAGCGCTGACAATGAGAGGAGAGTCTGCATTAAACCACACAGCCAGTTCCATTCGCATGCGAGCTGCTGCCCCCGACTGGTAATTTAAACGCGCGTGCCGAGCGCCACGTTGGAAAACACACCCAGAGCGGCGCAAGTCTTTGGGCGTTGTTTATGGGGAGGCATCCGGAGGCAATATTTTACACAAGCTATTCTTCAATAAAACGATATACCGGAGGAGTTATAAATCTCAGATACGCTGCACTGTGCCCCAGGGAAACATAATGCGAGTTCTGCGAAAGTGACGTACAGCGCCGACTGGTTCGATCCATCGCGATACCCAGTCAGAGAGCAGTGGCTCGACCAATGTTCACAAAGAAATATTCCACGAAAGCCAAATATGCAAATTGTTATATGAAACTCTGACGTTTGTGAAACTAAATACAAAACTTGGAGTAGAAAGATTGTGAAATCAATATCAAACTTCTATTTTCCATTTCATGTAACAGTCAGTTTTAATATACAGGACGTGTCACGTAACTTCGGGACCTCCTGTAATTTTTGAACTGTTAAAAGTAATTGCGATGTAGTTTTCACGGAAGTGCATGAGGGAATGCGGCTAATTAACACATGTTTTCATTTCTATTTTATCATTTGTATTTTTCGAGATATTGAGGGAACCTTGTTGTTTTTCAAATGGAACTATACATATTATCGCGCAGCGCTCTCCCTGCTAGCACGTGTTCGAGCGTTACAATATCCATTAAATAATGACGTAACGTCACGACCCTTGAATTTCAAACCGAATTTTTAATTTTGAGGGGTACTTTACAAGAAGCCTCTGGAATAGTTTCAAAATCTCCAAACTTTATTATTAGTTGGGCCAAGAACTTTTAGATAATGTGCAGGTCTAAGTTGTTGAAAACACTGATTTTTGAAAATTGCAAACGTTCAAACTTTTTTCGTAGTCTTACTAAAATATTAAAGAAAGAATTTTTCCCTTAATGAAATCGGTTCTTTAAAGATACATTTTAAAATAAGGTCATGTAGCATTTTTCAAAAAGTTTTACAAATTACAGATGTGTTAATTCGGAGAGAAAATGCGGTATAACTAATAAGAACTTCTAAGCTAATAATCATAACTAATAAGCATTTCTAAGGACAAGAAAGTATGTGCTGTTTTAGCATCATTTCATTTTACTTTAAAGCCTTCTCTTTGAAATTTCAGACTGATTGGAAGCAATGCCCTATAACTTAGATATAGCAAATAATTTAAAAACGAAAAAAAAAAAATAGTTGAGACACTAGACCCTAAGGTGTCTCACTACAGCCCGCTTTTTTCCCAATCAAACTCCATTAAGATATCAAGCTTTATCACTTTAGCCTCAGCAATATATAAAATATTAGCCCCATTTGGTGAGATAATGTTCGTTTTTTTACATTTTGATAGGACTTATTTTTTTCTTCATTCACGTCTTTACCACCAAAAGGCATATATTCGGTATTTTTTCGTTATTTTGCTACACTAAGTATAGAAGAGAAGATGAAAGTGTGCTTTTCTGTATCATAATAGCTGCGATTACTCTATTCAAATGTAATAGATGATATTCTGGTTATATTTGAAATCGCTGAAAAAACTGAATACCTACCTAGTATACTACGGTAAAAATTGTGATATATATTTATATAAAAATATATACGTACTTGGCATAAAAATTAATAAACACTAAACATGTCTCCGTATCTCTTAATTTTTTGACGCTATTTCCATCAATTTTTATTTACTACGTACCATAGTTTCTTTTTCCATTTTTCCCCTGCTACTCTACGTCAATCATTGAGAGTTATCAATTCTACCAGAGACTATTCAGCTCACATTACTTATATATTGATAGAGGAATTAGTTATACTCAACACACATAGTACTAAATATAGTGGAATAATTTTTACATCATGATACTAACCCAGTGAATATGGGATCTGAAAACAAAACTTTTTCCGCTCTACCACCCATTTTATTTGTGTTTATCGGAATTCTGAAATAAATATTTACGTGGTAAAGTCATAGTCACTTTACAAATTTCAAAATTAAAAAGTATGTAATTATAATGCCAAATTTGAGTATTAATGTTTCAAGACAATAATAGTGTCTACAATTATAAGAAAACTAACAAAATATTTGCGAAGCAAAATTATAAAAACGAAATTAAAAGTTAAAAGTACCATATTAGTCATATCGTATTTTTTCCATTATGAACAAAAAAAAACAAGCAACTTATTAAAGTCACATGCACCTGACATGTTTTGTAACTAACCTGCATCTTTATGTAATGTATATTGAAATCACTTTGTAGAAAGCATTTTCAGATCATCGTTGGTTTATGAGATTTTACGGTAATCTTCAGACATTTTACTCAGAAAATGCATAATCTTTCATAAGTGATCAATATAATAGTAAATTTATAGGATTTTTTTTCTCATTGAAATACTATTGCTTATTCTAACTACATGACATTGTTGCTAGAAATTAATGTAAACATGAGCAAAGAGTTGCTAAGGAAAAAAGAAAACACTTTACATTTATGCCAAAAGGTTGCTATTTCTTGAGCTTCTTTGGCGTTCTTTGCTCCAAACCATGGTGGAAATAATGTTATTTAATATGTATGAAATAATGTTATTTCCACCATGTTCCAAACGTTAGTAAGGATGTAGCAAAGCAAGGAGCAGAATGCCAGTGGTTGGTACTTTTCACCATTCTTGAATCTCCTCTACGCCGTAAGGCATCTGAAAACTGCAGGCGATAAAATATTTACTTTTCTGGCGTCTGAATTAAAATCAAACATTTCTGGCGTTTCATCCGTCATGGGAATGCTCATTACAAAGTCAACTCTTGTTCCAGCAATTCACATTTTTCACACATTAGGGAGTGACAACCCACGATAGAAAAATTGCATACAGCTTTCAGAGCCATCTGTAGGATAAAATTGTCTATACTGATGTACCTTCTGTTTAGCTGCCCACTGACTAAGTTTTGTAAATAAAAATAATAAATTAATATTCCAAAATTAAAAGTTTAAAATTGTATTTTAAATTTGATTGCAGACATATTACCTCAATTTGCTCAAGACATATTTAATTTTTTTTCGCGTAACTATCATGCTTGAAATATTGCTCCTTGAGAGTGCGTCATTCGCTGAAGAGTACTATGTAATATTTCTGTAGAGGCAACGTGCTATCATAAGTCAACAAGTGATGGAAGTCACATGAAAAATTGCAAATTTTAAATAGAAAGTGTAATGTGTGATTTATAAGGGAATCTTATAGAACGTCATCACTTGTTCAATATACATTTACAATAATAAATACCATAAAATTAACCTTCCGTCAGTGCACCTATAATTTTTTTTACGTTGCCTGCTCAATGAGTTTAAGAGACAAGACCGCCTGCAACATTACAGATGGTCTTTTCTTGTTAAGAGACCTGGACAGTCATTCAACATGGCCGCCTAAGAAGGCCATACAAACTGAAATGCGAAGTAAAATTGTGATTACCACACGAAAATATATAATTAATTACACTATCAAATAAAAAGAAAAGAGGTCTACTTTCTACAGCTGGAAGATTGAACATAAATATAAGTTCTTTTCCACGCGAAACAAGCTGCAACTTTTATCACGTACAACGCATAGTCATGAAATCCTATTTGTTCTAATCACAATAATTTTTGTTTTCAAAATATTTTGCAAGTATTGATTTTAAATGTTTCTCATCCATCATAAAGAGTTACTAATTTATCACGAAAATCATTATATTATATAAGTATTTTTTTAAAAATTGTTTTCACTGTGTTCCGTTTGAGGTTCTAAACGAACACATCCTAATTGCACAGGGATGAGGAAATATTATGAGCATAAATGTTTGAAATATTTATAAGAATATGGCTCTATGGTAAATAGCTTACAAGACAATATGAAAAACTATGAACTGTACTGTTGTCACTTTTCATGGTAAGATTTTATTACAGCGTAAAAGCAACAGGTTTGCCAAATTGTGAATTTGTGGTATCGATTTTAAGAAAGATGTCTAAACAAAAGCAAAATCATGAAGACTGTTACTACTACTACTACAATACGTTTTACAATAATAAACACTGAGTTTCAATACTTAGCAAACAACTGAATTGATTATTTTAGGAAAGAAAAACAATTAATATGTTGAAATAGATTAATTGATTTAATTAAAAGAATGTTTCCTTAAAAAAAAAATTTATATATATGTAAATATATTTGGTAATATATGCAATTAAAAAAGGAAAAATACAATGTGTAAGTGTAAAATAAATAAAAGTATAATGTGGAAAATATGTTTCAAAAAAAAGACTAAAAAATCATATAAATTGTTACAAGCAACAAACATTAAGTCACGGGCTTAATTTTGAAGAACACTCATTTCTTAGGAAAATAATAGGTGATGCAGTTAATATACATTCACAAAATAAAAAAATATAGGTATTGAAACAGAAATATGACTTCCTCTCAATTACAATAAAATCCAGTGACCACATAGCTCGTACCAGAGAAGTCGAAGCCGCTTACACACTATCATGATTGAAATAACCACCATGCACGCTATAGGAACTGTAACAGTTGGACTTCTTTTGGTGGGTGAGGGGTGAATATTGTAATATTCCATGATTCCCCCCAAGAATAAGGCACAAGTCAAAGAATAAATAGAAAATGCATAACATTAACATGAACTGTAAAAACAGATGAAGGCGATGTCGCTGAGATAGTTTTGAAAGTAAACGGAAAACGCGACAAATTCACAATTGGGACAAGATAGGGCAGTAGCGTTCATGTAGCGAAGTCGTTTGCAAGTTATTTGAAGGAAATCGCATCACGCGTTCGAAAGATATGAACATTTTTGTATAGTATAAATTCCAGCTTGTAAACAGACATGATAGCCATTGTTGTGCTTTAAGGTTCAGTAAATCAAAAGGTGTTTGTGGCGAAAATTAAGAGAACACGTGAAGTAATACAAACAAAACTTTAAGAACCAACAGAATAAATCATTTAGAAAATTATGGTAACAGTCGCAACGTTGGGAAACTTCGAGGGGCTACGCCAGAACAGAAAATGTGAATTAAATTAAATGATGTAATATTTTGTAGGAGAAGCAACAGCGATCGTGTGATGTTAAAAGAATAAAAGAGCTGACGATCCGGACACAACAATGACGAAGAGAGCGCGGTCGAAATAAGCTTGAATACGGATGCATGTTGAAACGCTCCGCAAAAAAATTTTATTTTAATAGAAAATTGCGTTCAGTTTGTGAATAGAGTGAAATATATCGTGTTTAGTAACTGTCGAGTTAATGGAAAGATAAAACGTGGAAGAGATATTTATATATATTCACGAAAACAGTGTTCGGGAACACTGTCGCCATATTGTCGGTCGCAGTTAACAGAAACTAGTATAGTAATTAGTGAGTAGTTTTAATCAGGGATATTCTTCATTTAAAGTAAATTTTCGTTAACAAACGTGTGTGAAATGGATGGACGCTGTGGGAGATGAATTAATGGATGCTACATGTATACTACGGAGGTGACATGGAACAATGGCGTTACGCGGATGGCCGATTTCTACGAAAGGAAAGTGCAATAACTTTGCGTAATTTAATAGTTCACATAAATGGGAAGAAAGAACAGATTAGATTTTAATGTACAAGACCAAGTTTTGCGGAAATAATAATAGGCTATATTCAGACAGAATAGGGGATGCGCATTCAAGTGTGAATGATTTGTTTTGTTTTTGTCGATTGTGTAAATAGTAAGTGTGAATGTGATTTTATGTATTTCAGGTATTGTGTTTTGTTGTTTATTGTATTGCATTTGTGTATGTTTTTGTTGTTATGTCTCCAGCCAGGTGTGGAGAGAGTGAAAACCAGAAAGAATAAATAATGCCGGACGTATTTGGTTCGACAGTAAGCCATATAATATGATTTCGTGATTTTGTATTAAACAGTGACCTACGCCCAACTGTCCAGAGTATCTCGTTAGGCTCCTGTGCAGGCCAACCACAGCCTCACGCTCAATAGTTTTATAACATTGAAGGAGTAGCTAAGTAACGGGCACAGTTTTAGATAAAGGAGGCAAAAGTTAGCAGGGCATAAATTTGTATAGATTTTATATAGAGTAGAGAGATTCAAGGTATAGTCGTTTTATTTCATATTGTCACCGCAACGTGGTGCAGGTTACATACAGATTTGGGATAAGTAGGCAAGACGTACCATTACATAATTGGCGCCGCAACGTGGGTCGTGAGTAGGACGAATACTGGGACACTACAATAGTACGCAAGTGGGCTAGGTGAAAAAGGTCAAAACTAATTGTAAGTAAAACATAGTACAATTCAAAATGGAGACGCTAGTGGCAAAATGTTAAGTACACGGGATGCGTCGGATTCAGAAACAATTTCCGCTCGATGAGGATGAAGAGGCCAACATCTAGAGGAATTAAATTAGAAGGGAGGGGAATATCGCGACAGATACGCAAGGTGCAAATATGAGCCAGGAAGCTGCAGTGAAATTGTTCCGGAGGTGCAAGGTGCATCGGAACCCACTCTGTCGATGTTATTACGAGTTAATGCAGGAAATGAGAGTGATAGTGCAGGTTGGAAAACAACTTGCAAAAACAGATAGAGAATAAATTTGAGGAAGTTGTAGAGCAGAATAGAAGTATCAATGCCGCGCTAAACACATTGCAGAATGAGGTGCAAGTCGCAGTGTCGAAAATTCAAGACGAAGTGAGCGCATTTAAAGTAGAGACAATTGCCGGTTCACTAGGTTAGAACAAAACGCGAAAACGGTGCAAGGACGTCAGAAACTCGTTTCGCAGTTCAAGAGGTGTTCAACCAGCAGCTCAGTACAGGTGTAGGCGAAATTCAATCGACCGTGGGCACTTTACAACAATCGGTAGGCTGCAAGAAACGCGATTGTCAGAAATCGACAGGAATGTCAAGACTTCAGGAAGTAGCGCGACAGCAAGACGTGCGTATAGGTCGTGTCGAGGAATCGATCAGTAAAATCGATAGGAACATTAAAACGGCTGTTCAGGGAGAATTCGATAGTCGGAAATTGGCAGAGATAGGATCGACAAAGGAAGTCGATAAAGAAATTATGAACAAAATTGCCGACCTCGAACAGCAGGTGTATGCAGCGCGACGATTGAATGGCAATGGTTACGCGATAGGGCATGCAACGTTGCCGGATTATCTACGTTTTCACGGGAGGCAGAGAACAACCATATTCGTTCTTGACGGCACTCGAGAACTACTTTAAAGTAAATAACATTCCGGAAGGAATGAAATTGAGGTTTGTCGAGGAAGCCCATAGCTCAAAGGCGCAGCATTGGTGGCGAGCATTAACACCAACACCGCAAATTTATGGGGAATGGCGCGAGAAATTTTTAGAAGTATTGGAACCAACACCACCGATTCGAGTTAAAATACCGGTTGATGTCGGAACGATATCGAAAGGGAGACGTGAAACCATGAGCGACTTTGTCACTCGTAAAGTCAGCGCGTTTAAAGTATGTAGCGAAGATTTCAACCCGGCCGAAGTTATTCGAATTCTGATTCGACAAATGCCGAGTGGAATACGAAACTTACTATGGAATAATATGCCGGAAACCATAGAGGCATTGATGAGAGAGTAAGTCGGTTCGAGCAGGCGAACGACGACAATGAACGGACGGGCGTGACGGGAAGGCTCGAATCCGGGAACGGAAATGGCAACCACCGATACAACGGAGGCGATATCGGCAAGATAATGTGTGCGCAGTAGAGGTGCGCAAAAGAAGCCTCGAGGGAGGAAGAGAAGGCGCAAGACGGGCAGGCGCAGCAAAGCCAAAGCCGAAGGACGGCGAACGAGCAGGCGCGGAACGAATGGAACAAGAGGTCCGGGATCATAACCAAGCGAAGGCGGAAGGAGTGCAAGGCCGATGGGAATCAGTACCTAGGAAGGAAACTAAACACGTTTGGGGCGAAAGGTGGGTCGAACCAAACGAGACGAAGAAATATCGTAACGATTGAGGCCATAGCGAGTATTGTCGTTGGAGGTGACGAATTGCTGAGAGAAGAAACAACGGAAGGCGCAGGGCCGAGCAAATGCTTGATTTTGCAAGGCAGGTGCTCGGAGAGAAGTTCGGGCGCTAGTAGATACGGGCAGCAGTATTAGTGCAGTGTCGGAGGAATTTTGTAAGAAGGTGCAAAGGAAGGGCACATGTTGATTGAATTACCGACGCGAAGCTTCGCGTGATCATGGCGAATAGGAAGGCAGCCAACACTACAGGGAAACAAATCTGGTTGGAGATAGATTTGGGAGAAGTAACGATCGAGGTAGCAGCAATCGTTGTCCGGGGCTGATCCGTGACGTCATCGTGGGGATGGACGCACTGGATGCTTGTCAAGCCGTCGTGGACGTAGGAGCAAGGAAGATAATGCTCAAGTCACGAGGTTCTATTGAAAGTAGGTCAGTGGTCGCTGAACTTGATGGGGCGGAGGCGGAAGGAGACGAACTGCAAGCTAGTATGGAAGAAATTCTCCAAAATGTAGAAAGGGCTGCGGAAGAGGTCATCGATCAGGAAGGCTGTCCAGTAAGAGTTCGTCAACTGTTAAGAGAATTTATTAGTGTTTTTGGGGAGTCGTCAGAGCCGGTGAAGGGCTATAAGTTCAAGCTGCAGTTGAAAGATACGACGCCGTTCTCTACGAAACATATCCGTACCACAAGTGTACCATGAGCAGGTGCGCCAACTTATTGGAAATGGAGCAGAGGGCGTTGTCCGAAGGCAATAACCCGTATATAAGTCCGTTGGTCGTAGTGGTGAAGAAAATGGAAGCATTCGTCTGTGTCTAGACGCGAGAAGACTCAACATGGTCACGATTCCACGGTATGAAACGCCACCAACTGTAAATGAAATGGTGATGAAGTTAGGAGGAGCAAAATCTTCAGCGCGTTAGATTTTCATCCGCGTACTGGCAGATCGAGGTAGAAGCAGAAGCCAACAATACATCAGCTTCAAATTTGAAGGGACGGTGTATTCATTTACGAGACTGCCGTTCGGATTGAAAAATTCTGGACCTGAGATTGAACGATGTAATCCCGGTTGAGTTGAAGAGCACTATGGTGATGTACGTTGACGATATTATTTTGTTTTCGAAGGATTTGGAATCGCACCTGAGAAATTTGAGGAAATTATTAGAGATTTTCGAGAAGTTCAACTTGAAATTGAATTTAGAGAAATGCGAGTTTTGTCGTCAGCAAGTGCAATTCATGGGGCACGAAATATCAAGTGCGGGGATGAAGATGCAGGAAAATAAAAGGGAGATAATTCGGAAATTACCACCACCCAAAAATGTGCGAGGATTGCGGCGAATATTTGGAATATGTAACTATTACGCGCGATTCGTAAAATTACTCGCAAAGGTAGTACCACTGTTGCACTTGTTAAGGAAAGGAAGCAAATGGCAGTGGACGCAACAATGCCAGGAAGCATTCGAGGAGTTGCTGAGCGCTTTCGAACGCACGTATATAGTACAATATCCGGATTTTCGACGTAGAATGTACGTACAGACGGACAGCAGTGGATTCGCTCTAGGGGCTGTGCTGTTCCAACTGGGCGAATGTGGCGAACAACAGATAGTGGCTTTGGACAGTCGCGCACTAAAAGGAAGCGAAATGAATTACGGCGCGACAGAGTTGGAAGCTCTTGCTATTGTGTGGGCGACCCAGAAGTTCAGAACATTGCTAGTAGGGCGCTCCATTTACCATAATTACGGACCATAAGGCACTAATATTTTTGATGAGAAGCCACACGCATAATGACAAACTGTTACGGTGGACTTTGTGGCTGCAACAGTTTCAATTCGAGATCGAATATTGCGAAGGCCGAAAGAACCTGTTGCCAGATTACTTGATCAAGAATCAGGTGAAAGAAAGGAGCCTGGATAGTGTGATGGCAGTCATTCGGGTGAGAGAAATTAGCCCGCGATGGACGACAAGAGCAATTATCAATATGCAACAGAAACGTGTTCGTGCAGGAAATATGAAGTTGATTGATGGCCAGCCGTACGATAGAAGGCGAATCCGCAAGGAGAAAGACAAGGACGCAAGTAATTGGAAGATTTATGAAGGAATCTTGTTAAGAAAAATTGGTGGGCCCGAAGAGAAGTTCCGAATATGGATACCTGAAGAAAGTCGCAAGGAATTGGCCACGTCCACACATGAACATTATGGGCATTTTGGAGGTGGGAAAATCGCACAAATCTTATCAGATTACTGTTACTGGCCGAATATGGAAGAGGTGCGACAAATACGAGTTCCTGTGACGTCTGTCAAAAGACGAAACAGCCGAACAGACGCTGCGAAGGTGAATGGCAGCCGATTTTACCGCAGAGGCCACGGGAATTGTATGCGGTGGATTTATATGGGCCGTTGCCGAAGACCAAGTTTGGAAACCAGCACCTAATGGTAATAATAGATGTTTTTTCTAAGTTTGTGCAGATATTTCCGATAAGAAAGCCCAGTGCCGCCAACTGTATACGGCAAGTGAAGCGATTTATAGAAATGTGTGGGAAGCCGACTAAGATATTGAGCGACAGAGGTACGCAGTTCACCAGCGGAAGATGGAGAGAAGAGATGGAAACGTTAGGGATTTCCGTCCATCTCACGGCAGTGCGACATCCACAGAGCAACCCAAGCGAACGAGTGATGAGGGGAATTGTCACGTTTGTTTCGGGTATATGTCGCGGAAAATCACCGAGCGTGGTTCAGCCGTTCGGTGCTGAACGAAGTATTAAATGCAGTACCACACTCAAGTATCAATGTAACACCATGGGAGGTGCACTTCGGTGCCAAGAAGAAGAGGCCATTCGATGACGTGAAAATACCACCGGAAATCGGCGGTTTAGAACAAGTGACTACCGATCAGAAGATAGTGTATGACCAGTTGCGGAAGTCGGCAAAGCAGCGTAGCAAGGCTCAGAAACATTTCTGTCGGGGACAATTTTGTGTAGGGGACCAGGTTTTAGTCCGCTCGCCTCACTCGTCCTCATCCGATCAGAAATTGTTTAAGAAATTCTTTCCGATATACGACGGTCCGTATACTATCACGAAGGTACTCAATAACAATAATGTTGTAATAGCAGATCGAGGACAAGAAATAGGTGTCCAAAACCTATTTAATGTTAAATTATACAGAACCGAGTCTGTAAGGTTATGTGGTGAGAAAGGAGTTTGTAATGTAGTAATATAGTAGAATAGTATTATAAGCAAGAAAGCAAGATTGTTTAGGGTAAGATTTAGTTGTAAGTAAATGCGAGGTACACTACAAGACCGTGAAAGAAGTAGCAGGTGTAGCGAGTGACAGGTGCCGCGATAGACGACGGTAGAGGCGTACCGACTTAATGCAGTGCCACTGCAAACATTAGCAGGTGTGTCCGTCGCAAACAGCAGGAAACGGTAGTGTTGTGTACTTCAGAGACGCATTGTTAGTGCAAGATCAAGTTCACCAACACAGGCAACGATGGCCGTTGAACTGTAACAGGTGCCGAGTGGAAGAGGATACGTGGTAAAGAACGGGACCAACAATGTAATGCTAGATGTAGACTCATCATGACGGTGTCATATCTGAGCGACATCTTAGGCGGGGGGAGATGTAATATTCCATGATTCCCCCCAAGAATAAGGCACAAGTCAAAGAATAAATAGAAAATGCATAACATTAACATGAACTGTAAAAACAGATGAAGGCGATGTCGCGTAGCGAGTAGTTTTAGAAGTAAACGGAAAACGCGACAAATTCACAATTGGGACAAGATAGGGCAGTAGCGTCAGCCATTGTTGTGCTTTAAGGTTGAAGGAAATCGCATCACGCGTTCGAAAGATATGAACATTTTTGTATAGTATAAATTCCAGCTTGTAAACAGACATGATAGCCATTGTTGTGCTTTAAGGTTCAGTAAATCAAAAGGTGTTTGTGGCGAAAATTAAGAGAACACGTGAAGTAATACAAACAAAACTTTAAGAACCAACAGAATAAATCATTTAGAAAATTATGGTAACAGTCGCAACGTTGGGAAACTTCGAGGGGCTACGCCAGAACAGAAAATGTAATTAAATTAAATGATGTAATATTTTGTAGGAGAAGCAACAGCGATCGTGTGATGTTAAAAGAATAAGAGCTGACGATCCGGACACAACAATGACGAAGAGAGCGCGGTCGAAATAAGCTTGAATACGGATGCATGTTGAAACGCTCGCAAAAAATTTTTATTTTAATAGAAAATTGCGTTCAGTTTGTGAATAGAGTGAAATATATCGTGTTTAGTAACTGTCGAGTTAATGGAAAGATAAAACGTGGAAGAGATATTTATATATATTCACGAAAACAGTGTTCTGGAACACTGTCGCCATATTGTCGGTCGCAGTTAACAGAAACTAGTATAGTAATTAGTGAGTAGTTTTAATCAGGATATTCTTCATTTAAAATAATTTGTCGTTAACAAACGTGTGTGAAATGGATGGACGCTGTGGGAGATGAATTAATGGATGCTACATGTATACTACGAGGTGACATGGAACAATGGCGTTACTTGGATGGCCGATTTCTACGAAGGAAAGTGCAATAACTTTGCGTAATTTAATAGTTCACATAAATGGGAAGAAAGAACAGATTAGATTTTAATGTACAAGACCAAGTTTTGGAAATAATAATAGGCTATATTCAGACAGAATAGGGGATGCGCATTCAAGTGTGAATGATTTGTTTTGTTTTTTTTTGTCGATTGTGTAAATAGTAAGTGTATGAATGTGATTTTATGTATTTCAGGTATTGTTTTGTTGTTTATTGTATTGCATTTGTGTATGTTTTTGTTGTTATGTCTCCAGAGTGTGGAAGAGTGAAAACCAGAAAGAATAAATAATGCCGGACGTATTTGGTTCGACAGTAAGCCATATAATATGATTTCGTGATTTTGTATTAAACAGTGACCTACGCCCAACTGTCCAAGTATCTCGTTAGGCTCCTGTACAGGCCAACCACAGCCTCACGCTCAATAGTTTTATAACATTGAAGGAGTAGCTAAGTAACGGGCACAGTTTTAGATAAAGGAGGCAAAAGTTAGCAGGGCATAAATTTGTATAGATTTTATATAGAGTAGAGAGATTCAAGGTATAGTCGTTTTATTTCATATTGTCACCGCAACGTGGTGCGGTTACATACAGATTTGGGATAAGTAGGCAGGACGTTCCATTACAATATGCAACACAAATATGCAATTATGGTGATATATGCGAAATAAAAATAGCTTAAATTGATTCTAAATGCTTCAAAACGTTTACAATTTATTGAAACGGGATGTTTTAGTTAACAGAAAAAACTATCAATGCATATAAATCACAGCCCTACTTATAATAATCGTAAAAAATAAGCAACTCCAGTTTGCTTCTTAGTTCATCAAATCTACAAGGTATCATTGAACCTTGCAATGTTTTCTTTTGATCTTTTTCAATATCAGACAGCTGATACTCGGTTTCTAAACTCAATTTCTTGAAGACAATCTGTAAGAAGGGCTTGGGCGATTCAAGTAAGCAGGACAATTAGGAAACAAAGAAGGCGTAGCTCCACGAGTTGTGTATGATTTTAAAGAAGATTTGATTTTTAGTCCATTATCACAATAGAACTCTGAATACTACTCAATTTCCTCACGTTCGCAAATACAATTCACAAAACTGAAAGTAATCACTGAACTTAGCAACTTTCACATTACACTTTTTATCATAATTCCCTCAGCTGGGGTCCCTTATTTATAATTCCTCTTATTCACCAAGATTCTCACTAATTCAACAAGAGACCACATCTACTTAACCACAACTCGAAAGCTACACGTGCTACTCAACATACACAACTGGATCGCCTCAACTCGAACAAGTCGGCCTTCTCTAGCCGCCATATTGTGTTTGAAAAACTGTAGTGCGCAGGCCTTGTATGTCTACGTAATAGGTAGTGTTGACTCCGCAATATTGCAGGTCTTGTTACTCGTTTTTAGAGACCGTGATAAGCATCTGCGCAATAAATTATTTTTATGAAACTTCATTTTATAAATTCTACCATGCCAACTTTAAAATTTGGAGTATAGTAAAAACTTAAAATCAAAAGTCGCCTTGTTTTTACCTAATAATTTTAGGCAACTATTCAGGAATCATCAAATCCAGGACAGTGGCACCACTGGCGGTAGAATCACAAAGTTCTAATGACAAAGAGTTGCACCATTTTAAAAACATTCTCCATTGCACAATGAATACTTATAAGTAATATCACTTGTAACATTACTTACATCATACTCCTAAAGTTCCTGAAATTTATTTATTTATTTATTTATTTATTTATTTATTTATTTATTTATTTATTTATTTATTTATTTATTTATTTATTTATTTATTTATTTATTTATTTATTTATTTATTTATTTATTTATTTATTTATTTATTTATTTATTTATTTATTTATTTATTTATTTATTTATTTATTTATTTATTTATTTATTTATTTATTTATATATTTATTTATTTATTTATTTATTTATTTATTTATTCAGTCAAAAACTGTATGTGACGTATGGGAGAAAATCATCTGCGCACGCTTTCTTGAGTTTCAGAATCCCTTCCCAACAATTTAACTATTAATAGTTGAAAGTTGAAAAATCATAAGTAATAATAATAATAAATTTAAAAAGCGAGGATTAACATTTCAAAAACTATATATTTTCGTTGCAAAATTACAGAAAACTTATTTTTAACAGTAAAGGAACAAACAGATTTAATTTTTCTGTATTGTTAACAAGGGGCCATCTCAGCATTTGCTCAATGGATCAGGGAACAGAAGCAAAGCAAGGGGCCATCTCAGCATTTGCTCAATGGATCAGGGAAACTGGACAAAAACCCGATCGAGATGGGGGTCATTGACCCGGAAGTACATTATTTGTTACAGGCATATTGAGTCTTTTTTAAAATTATATAATGCAAATGTAGACTAATTCATTATACTTAATCTTGTTTTTTTAATTAAACATTATTTTTCTTTTTGACGATCAGTATAGTCTCTAATTGTATAGAAACAGTTTTGCCAGAAAATATTTTTCTTTTAACTTAAATTTGTGTACCAATTTTAATTGTTTAATTTCATCTGGTAATGAGTTGTAAAGTAACGTACATGTATTGTATGTGGATTTCTTGTAGTGAGTTGTTGATACTGACACTTGATGAACATGATTTCTACGTCGAGTTTTGTAACTATAAATATCAGTATTACATGAAAATAAGTTCCCACCGTTAAGTAAGTCAGTTTTGACAAATACTACAGACTCATAAATAAATAGGCAAGGCAATGGTAAAATTCCAAGCTCAATAAAAGGTAGTAAAATCTAATATATAACACTGAAAATGGCAATGGCAAATAGAAACTAAATGCTGGTTAATTTGTATCAATCTTTTTGACAACGATTCATAAAGAAAACAAACTATACTTGGATTTTTCTATCGTGGCAGCTGAGGGTATAATCAAGATTGAATATGGCACGACTTTTTGCGTCTTTTTCTGTCCTGACGCCAGATGTCGCATGATTGAAATCGTATTAAGCAGCGATGCACATCAAGCGACTCTAGCGGCACGACCGAGAAAGACGCGAAAAGTCGTGCCATATTCTATCTTGAAGATAATACCCTCAGATGCCACGTTAACAAATCCTAAGTATAATTTTTGTCCATGAAGGGCAAATTACATTTACATTAGTGACTTATACTTGGGTTTTCATAACGTGGCGCGTGAGGGACTCAGATGTGCTTGATCTGCAGCACTGCTTGATACGTTGGATCATCAACATGCGGCGGCATGACCGAGAAAGACGCAAAAAGTCGTGCGACATATTGAAGACAAGTCTCACGCGCCACGTCACGAAAACCCAAGTATAAAACGATTAATACAACTACGCTACCATTGACTCTGAATAGCACGTATGTCTAATGGAATGAGATTAAATAAAGTTCTTTTAAAGAAATTGTCATTCTCATCGTTATCTCTGTAATAACACCTTCTATGCTATATTTATGTTACAAGAAATAAATATTTATCTAGCGAAGACTGTCACTAGTAAAAATGAATAAATTAATTAAATCTTGTTTGCATTAAACAATTTATCAAAACCCTTCCCATTTACTATATATTTAACAGTGTAATAATGCGCAATAAACAACGAAGTCACATAAAGAATTATTTCAGAGAATGTTCTGAGCCATATTTAGTATAATTTGAAGTAGCATTTTTTAAATTGGTTATTTAAGGTCGCATCAACATCTTAGGTCATTAGCGACCACTTTGCTGTTAACGGTATGGTAACTATGAGGATGAAACGATGTGGTGATGATACGGGGTGAAAGGACGAACACAAATACAACCATGTTCGAGGCGGGACTCGAACCCGCGACCCTTCGGTCCGAGATCATTACGACACTACTGCCTTAGCGATCTCGGCCACCGGGCCGACATAGCCTTTTTATTAATAATGAATTGAAAATTTGTCTATATTCCCAATATACTTAATTTGTAAGCTTCTAGCTTAAGATTACAATAGTTCGTTTTCACGAATTGTTTGTTTACAGAACGCTTCAAGTCACTACAATTAACAAATATATTGTATACAAAACTGTAACTCAATTAAAAGAATTTAAAAATATATTGAATATGATAAACTCAAATATTCTATTATCGGTATCCCAAATACAGAGAATCGAAATGCGTATGGGTAGTTCAACAACTTTCTTAATTTTGGGAAATCTTTTGGCACCAATTTCTTTGTTTTGTTGCTCTTTGTGTTTTTGCAAAGAAATAATCGTTAGATGGAGACAGGAATCCATGATCTATGTGCCCTTCGAAATGTAGTGAAGCATTTTTTAATCGAAAACAATATTTAAAACTAACTCCAAGATATCCTGAAATAGTATTTTAATGTTATGTTGGTAGCTGGATAGAGTTTCATTTGTCAGGCTCTA
This sequence comes from Teleogryllus oceanicus, assembly GCA_964035755.1. Lineage (NCBI taxonomy): Eukaryota > Metazoa > Arthropoda > Insecta > Orthoptera > Gryllidae > Teleogryllus > Teleogryllus oceanicus. Next base: position 85,065,599 of record CAXIVR010000003.1, read on the forward strand.
TTGACCAATTGGATGCTTATTTCATCTTTCGTTCCAATATCTTTGTCACTTCCAGGTTAGTAGTTGAAGTAACAGTTCTCAGCGTTATTTAAAGGTGCAGCACGTCGTATTGTTATCACTGACTGGAATCCTTCACATTTCAAGGTAAAATTCAATAACATCCGTATTTTTTATATTATTTCAGTGTTATTTTAAAGTAACCGTATAGCGAAGGCGTTTTTTGCACTTACGTTACCAGTCATGCCACCGGTCACCATCGTGTTATTTTGAATGTTCGGTTCTTAAATACAAAATATGATAAAACAGATTTTCATTTATTATACGGAAACCAATTTTGCTGATATACGTTATACGAACAATAAAAATCATTACGATGCATTTACAAAATATGGCAACATAAAAATATGCAAAATCAATCATGAAGATACACTTCAGATGAAATCTAATCACTGACATTTTTATGAATGAAATACATCGTCAGTTTTCACACTTTACATACTATTTTATAAAATTCTGTGCTTCTTATATATACAGAACATTATTATAGTTCATCGCGGGCATTTTGTCTTTCATTCGTTCTCAATGCATGCAACATACTCTTTATGCCGCCATTTTTCTTCCACCTTTATCCGACCTAAAAATAATTAAATAGATCCTTAGTATGTAAATATATGAATATGATTCTCAGTATGAACAAAATGATTTTAACTTATACGACTAGGTGCGTGCTGAATTTGTCACAAAATGCAACCTTAGTATGAAGATAAAAATCAAAACCTTCGAACATTCTGAAAATATCGCGCACATGACATACAGAGCACACCGTAATGACACACTTAGTATACAAAACTAATCGTACGCGGTTTCTCTTTTGATTATTATTGTGACACCTTAACATAATTGTGAATGTGTTTGGGCTTATCTTGAGACGCCATTAAAGATGGCGGGAGATATAAGGGAGTCATCATTATCTTTGTAACCCTTGGTCCGATCTTTTTGTTTTTCGTAGTAAATTAGAAGTGTTAAATTATTTTACACTCTTTGTGATATATTGTAGAGTTTTTTCGTTAATGAGCATTGTTTGAACATGTTAAGGGAAGAATTCTGGAGATACAAAAATATCATTCCAAGACAATTTTGTAAAAGTGCGCCGCACAACAATGTTTGCTCTATTCAATGGAACTAAAATTTTTCACTGAATTTATACTGACATTTATTTTATCGTGGCTTGGGAGTTTTTTTTGGGGGGGGGCATAAACTTAGATATTAATTCTAATCTTATACTAACTTTACAAACTAATATTTACATTTTATGCTACTTGTTACATTATTTACACATTTTTGCACTTATAATCTAAACATACACACACTGGGTAAATTGCAGCAAAGCTGCCGAAACGATTTTGCCAAAATCATCTATTTAAACTCAATTTGTGAAGAAATTGTAAGAGCTAGGATGTAGAAATTATTCATTAAGCACATTAATGGAGGATTACTCCCGAGTGCAAAGCGCTCAACGCCCCTTAAGGGGCTTGGAGACGCGTTGCGTCAAGATGTAGACGCAACAAATTTAAAAAAGTAAAAAAAAAAGTAACAGGGTTGAGCTCAGGGGCAGATTTACGCAAAGGCACAGGAGGCATTTGCCCACGGCAGCAAAAATGAGGTCTAAAGAGCCTCTTCTTGGCCGGGTGTGATTTTTCTTTTTTGAATTTGTATTCTATGAGTTTTTGAACAAAATAGCATTGTAATCAAATTTTAAAATAGTGTTCGTCTTATATTGTTTACTCTACGACATAATGTGAATTAACGTATTTTTCGCATCATTTTGATAGTCGTGTGGTTAATATGCTTTTCATATCATTCGATTTGTTGTGTGGCTTGATTTCAACTTACATTTGATATAATTCTGTTAAGCACTGTAGTTGCAGGGCCAATTACAAAGAGAAACCGCGAACAAATTCTTTTGCGTACACGTGGGCCTCAACGGCATCGTCTAAAAGAAAGATACGAACTGTGGCACGGTGTATTGTTGGATTTTCGAGGACATAGAGAGCCAAAGGCCGGTCTGGTGAACGGAAATCAGGAGCGCGTTCGCATTAGGATTACAAGTGTAAAGTAAACTAGTTCTTGAACACAAACTGATTCTTTTAATTCATCATTTTAGATGTGTGATTCTACGAAAAAGAAATTGTCCAAGCCGAAGATGCGCGGTCTGTTGTATTCCCAAATACGGAAAAATGTCTCTATTGCCATTTTATTGTCGATAACGGGGGGACTTTTATGGAAGTTCCTTGTAGCAGAGCGACGAAAGCAGAGATACGCCGAGTTTTACAAGTATTAATTTTTCCTGGTTACATGAACATACGAATGCGTGAAAAATAAGTTCACTTTTTGTTATAACACTTTAAATGTTTCAGAAACTACGATGCCGAGGCAGATTTTCAGAGAATGGTAGAGGCTGGAGTATTTGATAGTGTTCAGTTCTCACTCGATGAGGAGGAGGAAGAAGAAGAAGAAGAGAATGGAAATGGTAACGGCAGTGTTGCTGTTGATGAAGGAGGGAGGAGAAAATGTCGCAAGCGAGGCCAATCCTAATACACAACGATTTAGTTTTATCATGTCAATTTATGAACGGAAAATTCAAATTTTACTGGTTTCATCATTTTTTATAAATCATAGTGTAGAAATGTAATGGATAAGAAAAGTACCACATAAAATAACACATTGCCTGTACTAACGTCTAACTTAATAGGATAAAGAATTGATAAGTGAAGAACGACCAATGAAGCTATATTATTTCTGAGAAGCAAACGCAATTTTTTGGAATTACCAGCATGATAAATAGTCTCCCTTCCTCTCAGTTTTTACTCAGAAATTGCGAAGTTATTAATAATCTCTAGGTCATGCAATAAATAATATTCATGAAATAATTTATTTTCACAAGTTTCTTTCAACTTCAAAAATAGATGTAATAAACTTAATATTTCATGTGACATCTAAAATAATGTGAAAAATGATATTTGCACCCAAGTTCCTACGGATCTCAGGTTTGACGGTAATCATTTTAAATATGGTTGACAAAACAAATTGTAGCTTCTGTGCAGGGTTGACAGATCCGTTCCGCTAAAATCCTACTAACTAAAATTAAAACTAAATATTCTTTAGGAATACAACCTATCTCATCCATCAATATTTATAGAACTTTCTGAAAAGAATGGACGCGATCACATGCCTATTTAAATAAAAAAGCGGGCTATGACATCTTTTCATAGTAGCTAGATTTTTCCAAGTGCGTCAGAACTAAACTCCTGTGTTAATTTTATCATTCAAAATATAAAAATATTTGCTCAATTTTTAGGGAAAGTAGGTACTATTCATAATTTAATCAGAAAAACTATCGCATCGCCCAAACTCCTCCCAGAAAACCAACACATTCCGCCTGTTGGGCGGAATCACGCAAGTCTAGGCTTTGTTTCGCCCCATATGTCATACCCGATTCTGTGGCGTAATGATTACGTTCAGCCAATGTGGTTCAGCTGATTAACTATAACATTCGGGGCATGCGATTAATTTGTTCTACAATTTGAGCTGACCACATCCCAAATGAAGCTTCTGATTTGCTGCCACTGATAATTACTGAAATAACCTCATGAACACGAAAAATCAACCACTGAAATTTATTCGTAGTAATTTCTTATAAATAAATTTTTAAATGAGTAACGCATTAAAAGTTAATTTCGAGAAATGTCAACCATTTAATAGTTAGAAACACGTTTGCAAGCCCATGAAGCTTGACAGATTATTTTTTGCTATTTTTAAAAAAGACTTAATATCACTTTGACACTGAGAATATCGGGTCAAACAGTAGAATGCAGTGATAGTGTTGCCAACTCCAAAATTGAAAAATTAAATTTGAAGCCGGCCGAACAAAAATATTTTAGCATCCGACAATATAAGATTGCAACAAGTCCTCAGAATTCCATGAACGGACAGTTCAGGACAAAAGATGAACAGAAAGGGGCATTGTGTAGTATTTGCCCGCGGATTAGTGCACGTTTTCATTAGTATTAATGGCGCAACTTTCCTTGAACGATGTATTGGAGAAATGCGGGTAGAGTGGGGTATTTGTTACGACATCCGCCACTAGGCTTTATGAAGCAACGCCAATCTCTGGAATATCAGACATGCTTTCGCAACTTTCTCGATAAATTGAGTTCTAATTTTTCCAGGAGTTCGAGATATCTTCTGCATGGATCTAGATCTGCTTTGGCCATTTCTTTAGATATTCTTTAGAAAACCTCACCAGAAGCTCTTGGTTTCAACAGTAAATATGTTTTCTTACGCGACAATGAAGGTGTGTTTGGAATGTCATCAGTCCTTGATGCAGCTTTGGTCCTCAACTGTTTATTGCTCTAGGGAGGGGGAAGTAAGGTTATCATTCAAGAAACGTTGCGCGGGTAATGTCTTTCTTTTGGGCGAGCGCAGCAGATATAAAAATATGAAGCCGATCTGGTGGCCGAGATCGCTAAGGCAGTAGTGTCGTAGCGAACTCGGACCGAAAGATGGCGGGTTTGAGTCCCGCCTCGGGCATGGTTGCATTTGTGTTTGTCCTTTCACCCCTAATGATCACCATATCGTTTCATCTTCATAGCAACCATACCGTTAACTCCAATAGTGGTTGCTAATGACCTCGATGTTGATGCGATCTTAAATACAAAATGGAAACCAAAATATTAGCGGAATATGAATAGTTTTGATACACGTTTTCTACATCAGTTGCCATTCTTCTTAAACCCTATATATTTGCCAATTTTCACATGAAAGGTTCATTCATTTTCGTTGCTTAAATTATAATATGGTATGCATTTGATGAATTCTCTTTTTTCGACTTCAACATTTGAGAAGGGTAATATAAGAATTCAGATCGCCCCTGCTCATTCTGTGTATTCCTGCTCGTGATCAATTGTTAGTGCTTGAGTGTAGCAACTAATGAGAACGGTATGTTTACATTACAAACAATGGTCGCTTTATTATCTAATCATAGTAGATACTTATAGAAAATCGAAATCTTTGAGCGGCAATATTAATTGTATAACTCAGATTTTTAAATAATTTAATTTTTTTAAATTTTAAGCACATACGTCACATAGAAAAACACTAGATTTGGCAACTGGGAGTGTTGAAAACACTACGAAAGCGACATGGTGCTGAATACAAAAATGTAAGAATAGATGATTTTTCAAAAAGCATATTTGAATTAAAATACTTGATTGATTTAAATGCTTTGAAAAAGTTCTCAAATGCAAAATATCCATTCTTTCGCACATTTTCAGTCAATATTGCTTCCACACTTGGCTCAACGTATTAGCGGGCACAAGTTTTTTCTATAAACAATTCTTCTCTAACATGAATCACGTTAACCCGATAGTACAATTATTAGGAAACATTATTGTCATGTGATAGAAGTAAACGGATGTAGTTCAGAACCAGAAATCGAATTAATTTGCGCCGTCACAGAAGCAACCTAATGGATATCAAAAGAGAATTGTGAATTGGTTTGGGCACATGTTAGTAGAGGCCATGGTAGAAATAACACCATGTTGGTGGAAATATGTGGTGGTATAATAACACCATGGTAGAGGCATAGACTAAAAAGGTATCTTTACTCTAAAGTAGAGGTGTATTTCTATAACCAAGAACAAAGAATTCCCGCAAGTGTAAAGTTGTCGTTGTTTACAAATCATATTTTCAGTACACAAACTACTTGTGAGGCGCAGGGACGATTCACTGCGCGTATCCACTTTTAGAACGAGGCCCCGGCCTTCTGTCTACTCGATTAACACAAAACATTCTTGAGTGTACACCAAAGTTCCTAAGTGTACTTGTGTTTTCATAATATGGCGCATGAGGGATTTGGCTTCACGAAGGAATATGACACGCCTTTTTGTGTCTTTCTCTACCGTGCCGTGAGATGTCGCATGATCGCGACCGTATACAGCAGTGGTGCAGATCTAGCGACACGACCGAGAAAGACAGGAAAAGCCGTGCCATATTCAGTCGTGAGGACAAGGCCCTCACGCGCTAGGTTACGAAAACACAAGTATAACTTGGAGACTGGCCTTCGGAACTCGCATAAAGCATTGGGTGTATCAAAATCAGGCTATTAGAGGAATAAGTTTATTTTCAGGTATCACTAATTAAACTATATCTATTCGACTTCCACGATTTCTACTAACTTAATCAAATTCATCGTCATTGTTGCGTTGCGCCTGGTCCCCATACGGTTGGCAATACGATTTACGAGAATGTACAATTGGTAGGTTGGCACTAAATTTCAACAAATAAAAAACGTGTGCCACGTACACTTGTTTTTTTAATGTGGCATCTGTGGGTATGACAACAGAATGCTAAGCAATAATTTGGCATTTTCGTGTGCAGAGACATCACTAACAACATACAAGACGTATTTAATTCGCAGGTTGACGTTCATCGCATTCAACGTAAATGTAAAACGATCATCACGATTTTCAGCACTTCAACGCATTGCAGTTGTGCAACCAGTTATAATGTTGAGATCACTGCAACCAAATAAGCTCGTAGTATTTTGCCTTAAAAATTGTTTTTTGATTTAAGTCCTTTATCTAACACCCTATAATTCTACGTTGTCTTTACTGAAAGTTGTTTTATGTTATGTATGTCGTGATTTATTTCAAACCATTTATATAATTCAATGAAATTCTCTTAAAGGATTAGAGTGAGATAAGTGTTATGTTTAACATGGCCTTTTTATAGTAGTATTAATCGAAAGATGAGTCGCTCTTGTTTCCAGTCCGGTGACTCACAGTCAGAAAATGACACTTTTTAGGTACCAAACCAAGATGAGGAAATTGGGATTAAATCGAAATGCTAAATAATCACCCGAGAATTTGAGTCCTTCAAATGTAATTGAATCTTCCAATACATTTTTTCACATAATTCTATTATTTCAAAGTTATACACATTGTTATCATGTCACTCTTCACATTGTTATCATACACATTGTCACTCTTAACTTACAAGAAACAACCTACTTCTTTTGTATTATTCCTCATTTTTTAAAATTTTTTTTACAGTAAACATTTTTTAAAACATGGATACAACCAATTTTATTTGTAATTTTCTTACACGGTTATCCTATTATAAGTTTCTGTGTGTACTCACATCTCAATCTTAAAAACGTTTCATTGAAAATCACTTCTGATAGAACATGTAATGCAGCAATCAATAGGTTTCTGTTAGTGTACCAACAATTTTAGTTTTTTTACGTTTGTTAATTAATTTGTCACAAAGGAGCTCAGATACGTAAAACTCACAAGAAATATAAAATACAAAACGTGAAAATAACACAAAATATAATAGCAAAAATATAAATATACTAACACAAGATACAGTATAATTAAGTCAACAAATACAAATAATAAAAGTACAGTAACAGAAGACACAAAATAGTTAAGGCAACAAGCATACTACAAATATAATGAAAACAACCTGTACCAAGAGAGGCTTGACGCATTGCACATAAAATAAGGTACTAATAATTCAATCATCAGAATGCTCGTAGAAATTAGGTTGAACTATTTATGTATTATAAATGCCAGTAATTTCAGTATTGATGAAATAAAAATTTACAGAGTTTTAGATATTTCAGAGGACGGAGGAGGATAATACATCATTGTTATGTGGTCCTCTTAAGCTCATTATAATTGGACAGTAACATAAAATATGTTTGAGGTTTTCTTCGGTATTCATTTTACATAGCGAGCAGATTGAATTGGTGTATTTTATGCCACGTTTTTTCACAGTAGACCTTAATTTTTTTATCACTGGACATTCTGATTTTAGAAACTACTCCAGTAATGGAAGTGGGAAGAGATAAAGTTAAGTATGTCTCTGTTTCTGTAGATGGAAAATCACTAATGCGCTGTATTTATGGCTCTACGCGAATCGTCCGTATAAATTTTACTTACAATGGTTGCAACAAAATGATATATTATTAAACAAACATTTTCCTATTCGGGCACAAAATTTAAAGAAAATATTTGAAGCTGAGAAAATGTTATAATTTTATCATCATAATTACGTACAAATTACTCATATTTAAAAAAAATACATTAAAGTATTTTAAAATCTTATATATATATATATATATATATATATATATATATATATATATATATTGAAAAAAGGTTTCATGATAAAGTATCTTCAACAATGTGATTGGTGGAGGGCGTCCAAAATATTTCCCTCAACAAAGTATCTCCGTCCAACGGGGCACCGCCCTATCTGGGCAAGCTCTAAGCTCCCGATCGGTACCCCACCATGTGAGGTAGTGTAACACACGTTTGTGTAAGTAAGGGGTAAGGAAGAGGTAGGAACGATCGCGTGCGGTCTTTGGCCCGTTTGTTAGGGTACTGCCCCAGCATTCGCCTGGAGTTGATCGGAGAAACAAAGGAAAACTACCTATCAGAGAAACCGGCCCCTACAAGTCTCCTACAGGAGAATTCTGCAGCGGCTGATTGCCACCTAGCTTTGTACCATCGTGGCAGAACCCTAGGGCCACCTTGCCCGATTGATTTATTGATTTTTTCGTGTTTCGGGGCGCGTCAACCGCTTTAGTCATTAGTCCCATTAGTGTAGTACATGTTTTTGGGGGAGATGGCAGTGATCTTCCCCCGCTGGATGGCGAGATCCGGCGCCGGCCTACCGTCGGCTAGTGGGGTTTCCCCCTAACCAGGACTCTCCCTCCAGCGGGGCACCGCCCCAGTCGAGACAAGCTCTAAGCTCCCGACCGGTCTCCCGGAATATGTGGTAGTGTAGTGCATGTTAGTATAAGGGGAGAGGATAGGACAAGGAAGAGGAAGGACAGATCGCGCGCGGTCCGTGGCCCGTTTGGTAGTGTACATGAGTTGATGCCCTGAGCCACCTCTCCCGGTTTCGAATTGCTCGCCCATATACCCGGAAGCCTCGAGGCTCCTGACTGACGGTACCTCGAACCGTGACTGGGGGTGCGCGGGGACCCTGTGTCTGCGGTGACAGCGCGCGCCGCCGTCGCATCGCCGGGAGGCGCGGGGCCGCGCGCGCGCGTCGGGGCGCTGGCTATCAGCGCAACGTGCCCGCGCATGTGCCGGGGAGGAGGCAGCGGCTGATCTATGGGCCCAGGGGGCGAGAGCGGGAGCGGCAGCGGAGGGCCCTTCCGTCTCGGGATATCTTCAATGCACTAGCACGGAATAAGCGAGACATTGACAGTGCGTGGCAAACACTCGGTGAGCAACCACACCTGAGTTAAAGATTGGGTGGTGATAGGTGGGCTCCTCAGATGCACCGGGTTTTTGCACCGGTCGTTCTGCGCAGCGTCAGTTTGCGTCACGAGCCACGTGATGCCGACACGGGCACTTTGTTTGGAATGTTAGACCAGACCATGGCCATCTTGTTGCTTGGAGAGCGAGAAGTGTTGAGAAACATTTTGTAAGTGGCATAACGCGTCGATTTTGTTGATCAAGATATAATTGAAATGAAAGTCGCACTAATTAAAAAAAGTTCTTCATATATCTGTTTTATTGACTTGTAAGTAGGTAATCATTTTCGCATTTAAAATTCCCACTAAGATTGTTATGCAAACTGGTGCTTATAGCTCATTGGCTGAAAGTCGGATACGATGTGCAAGAGCCCACCAATACCTTTCCATCTTGCTCTTAACTACAACGGAGTCTACGAGATCCTATCGATTGTTTCAGAACTTGCATTATCTTCGAAAGTGAGAAGAGCCATTTCGGCTACTTTTAAGCCGAGTGGCTATCAGTGATCACAAGAAGTGGCAAAGCAGAAGCTCTCACATCCGATTGACGATTTTATTTCGGGATGGGTCTCATAGATGCATAGATACCACTTGCCTTAGTGTTCTTACTCTCCAGATTTCTCTGAGCCTTTAGATTAATTTTTTCTTTAGAGCGTATGTGACTTCCAAACTGGACGGGAAATTTAATTTTAACACAATTCGATAACTGATGGATGTGGTCGTTTTTGTGATGATGCCGGTCTGTCAAAAGGCATTGTTAGTGGAAATGAGAAGAAATTCGAGAAGTTGAAGTCTTGTGAATGGTATACTACGTTGCAGCGAATAATAAAGGTGATTTTGAATGATTTTTTGAAAAAATAAGTAACCTTTACGAGTTTGGAATAACATTATAGTTTATTATTAATATTTCCATTCATAAACATTTGCAGGTCATTTTATTTCAAAAAAGTCTTTGGATTTATCTTTCAAGATAAGGAATGCAAAATTACCTTCAGTTCGATAATGCGGAAGATATTGACAAAAATATCGCAGACCCAACTGTACCAGAAACGCCCGAAAATCCCATGCATCAGGGTGGCAAAGCACAGAATTGAGGGCGGCGGACGTCGATAAATTCTAACAGATGAAGTCATAAAGTTCAACGATGGTGATAATTGATATTTTCAAAATAACAAAAATAGTGTCTGTACCTGCCCAGACCGTTGGTCACATTGCTTAACTGCACTCCGCGAAATCTCGGATGTTAAGCGAGACATCAGTTTCCTGGATGGGTGACAGTCTGGGAACCCCAGTTACTAACGGTGCCGAGCCCCTTGCCGAAGGGATAAGATGCAGTGACTGCAACTTCTCGACACAAAAAATTGTAATTTTGTCTACTTGGTATACTTACACGCTCAATGACCAAACGATGGCTAAGAGACGTAGTAGCGAAAAAAGCGCAACCATTTTTTTAAAAAAATGATTGACTTAGTTGAGACAATGAGGGAGCAGTTACATTTTAAGAGGCAAGAAGTCTCGTTGGAGGGCAGAACATTGTTTTCACAGTCGTATCTTCAAGGCCTGTCAAATATGAAAAATTCAAAATACAAATGTTTACCGTCTGAACGGCTTGTTTTCCTCCGAGTTACTTCTGTTCATCTCGTGAAAGTTACCCAAGGATTCCGAGATCAGTTCTTTGTTTCTCATGGCCCATTCAATTCCCCGAAGCAAGCATGGTTACGGACGCAATCTGCTGAGGCCGACGTGGGCGTGTGATGAGACATTGTATTTAACATTGTTTTCGGCACTGCCTCCGCGAGAGAGGAGCCTTTCAAAGGACCCCTTGGGGCGAAGCGGGAGAGCGCTGCATTATTCAGAGGATGTGTCGCAGTGGTTCCGTGCACTCAGGAGGGCCGGCCACACGCAACTCACGCACAGCACCCTCAACAGGAACAACTCTTTGAGGTCAACGTCTACGCTCTTTGAAGAGATAATGTAACTGATGCAATGATTTAGACCCAATGTACGATTTCCTTAATTACAAATTCGAACAATTTTTTAAAATATTTGTTATTCCTTTTTTTATATTGTACTTAATTTATATTGTAATATTTGCAATTTTATAATATATTTTGTTTATTTTCATTTTTACTTTTAATTGTTTGTAGTTTCAAATAAATCATCCAATTCCGATATTGGATTAAAACGGCCATTGGTTCACCCTGATTGAAGGATCAGGAGATGATCGGAGATAATAATGCATTAGATTGATTGATTGATTTTTTCGTGTTTCCGGGCGCGTCAACTGCTTCCGTCATTAGTCCCGTTAGTGTACTGCTTGTTTTTTCTCGGGAGATGGCGGTGATTTTCCCCTCGCTGGAGGCGAGATCCGGCACCGACCTACCGTCGGCTAGTGGGGTTTCCCCCTAACCAGGACTCTCCCACCAGCGGGGCACCGCCCCAGCCGGGACAAGCTCTAAGCCCCCGACTGATCTCTCGGAATATGTGTGGTGCATGTTAGTGTCAGTGTGTGTGTGTAAGGGCAGAGGATAGGACAAGGAAGGGGAAGGACAGATCGCGCGCGGTCCGTGGCCCGTTTTGTAGGGTACTGCTCCGGCATTCGTCTGGTGTTGATTGGAGAAACCACAGAAAACTACCAATCAGAGCAGCTGGCCGCTAGAATTCTCCTCCAGACAGCGACTGAATTCGACCTAGCTGAAAAGCTAATGTGGAAAATCTTGCCGCTGTGTGGAGTGGGAACCTAGGACCTCCCGGTCAGAGGCGCTGCAGTGGCATCAGTTGATGCAGTGAGCTACCGCTCCCGGTAATAATGCATTAGAGCTCTGGGCTTTCCTTTGCTGCTTTTTTTCTCCTCGTGGCGTCTTTTTCGACGCAACGCGTCTCCGAACCCTTGTTGGGCACTGAACGCTTGATGTAGGAGTAATCCTCCATTAACTGTTATTTTGTCACGTCTCCTTACGTCGCAGTCAGTCAATGCCCCTTATCTCTTCAGCCAGGGGCTCGGCACTACTAGATCACTGTGTTCCTGGATGGTCACCCTTCTAGAAATCTCCGAAATCTCGAATTTCTTAACTTCCGTAACTTCACGGAGCGTAATTAAGCAATTCGGCTAGCGACGCCAGCATCATCTTCCATAAATCGAAAGTCGATGCCAGCCGCATGGGGACTTCTACGTCTGATAGAACAAGGCTGTGCTGTCAAAGAAATATGGAAATGCCAGGATAGTTACGGATCCGAAGACAGATGCATGACGCACCTTTGATTGTATCATCAGAAGTAAACTCGGAGGAATACAAACTTTTCAGAGCCTGTCAAAACGATCCATTGCCTTCCTTTCCTCTTACAATTTAACTATTTCTAAGGCAAAACAATCATAAACAGACCGCCGCCAAATTCATGTGAAGTTAATAACAGTATTTTGAAGATCGATAAGGCGCAGCGATAAACCTCAAACTGGCATAATAGTATTACGTCAATAGCAAAAAATAAAGAAGTTAGATTGGTCTGTAAAGCAAATACAGTGATCTTGCATGATTGCCTTATTTCAATGCCTGAATTTCGCTTTTACACACACACACACACAATTTATATGCTGCGAAGTCGGTGACAAAACAACAGGGTGTACTCTTCTCCGAGGACCTCTCGACATCAGGATGCTCCGCACGACTCGCTCGAGCGCCTCCCGCGGCAGGCGCTGGAACTAATGAAAACAAATGAACGCGCTCCCTCCGGCCGAGGGCAATTGGAGCGCGCGTCCAAGCCGATTCAAAGCGAATCTATTTGCGCGGATCAGGTCGGCACGAAAACACCACGGACTGCGCGCGCAAAGTAATTTGTTTAATCGATTTGAGCAAACAGTTTGTCAATTCAATATTGTCTGCACCACTCGGTCAGTCGTGGTAATTCACAAGTTTATTCTGAAAAGAGTATTGGGTTGATCTGTCTCCGAAAAGCTGATATAAATAACCCTTTCAATACCTCCATTCAGTAGAAAATAACAATATTTGTCTAAAGAATAGTCCTCATTTCCGTACCATAAGTACGTAATATTATCTCAAATCTAACAATTTCTGTTCATATTGAAGTTTTTATAAACGGTTTCTCGGAGATTGAAGAACACAAGATTATCGTAATAACCTCTCTATTTTCTTTAAAAATGCTGTTACTTACGTAAGATTGTCCCTTGCCTTTTTGACGTTGAATGCAAGGATTAATTCTCCTTTAACATACTACGTCAGTCATGTCAAGTCAAACAAGTAATTCTTTTTTATCCCTATCGACCATGGGTTCAGCCCTATTTGTATCCGGGATTCCCAGATGGCCACCAGTCCGGGAACCCGCGGTGACATGAGCTACCTAACTTCTATGACTTTAGGGAGCTTGGTTAAGATTGGCAACCGCCGAGGACCTCTGTCAATTTTCATATTTACCTTCAAAAACACGCTGTACTATCGGAAACTGAAAATCTATTGATGAATTTCCAACGCTTTTGGCGTAGAGCTTTCGTTGTATCATAATAATGTACTTTGAAATAATTCGCCAAAGAGAAACAATAAATTACCTCCTTGTCATGTTTGTGAGCGAATCGTCCTGGCTCCTCGTTTCGCGTCCTCTGCAGTCTTCGCGTCGTCTTGCGCTGCCCTTTCGGATCATCACATCTACCGATTTTGTAAGAACAACCATTCTCTTAATTTCCCGTATCTCCTTTGTCGAATGCGAGCGTTCTGTTTCGCTTTCTCTCCCTCTCTCACTATATACCTGAATATATATATATATATATATATATATATATATATATATATATATAGAGAGAGAGAGAGAGAGAGAGAGAGAGAGAGAGACTCATCGTCATAAAAAAGCACCTCCCCAAAGGTCCCTACTGATCCGCTGCAAACTCGGTGGGTGTTTTTTGTACATCATTCGCTAAGCCACTGATTCGTTTTCATAGTAGCCGTATTGGTGGGGGGGGCAGGACTAGGGGCATGACATCACGACCACCGCCCGAGATAAGAGGGCCTCAAATGGCCGCGCCGATCATTGCGACATCGAGTAGCGTCGCCAGACCATCACCTGCATGTACACTATGCCTAGATGGTCGTCCAGCCAGATGCGTTCGAAAGGTGCCACATCGTGGGTCTACGGGAGGCTGATTGGTTCTGTTACCGCACTGCGCTCGACACCCGTCATACGGATACCACCACCGCCCGCTGTTGGCGGCAATGGATTGAGAAAGGCAAGCGCACATCACATGCAAGATTTGGACGTCCGCCACGCACCGTGAGGACGGAAGACCGACGGATTGTCCACCACGCGCCAACAGATCCACCGGCAACAATAGGTTATATTCAGCGGGTTGTGCAGCCTGCACTGTCACATACAGTAAGTGCCAGTAACCCAGGGCTCGCCGCACGCCGACCGTTACGTCACCCAAAACACACCCGAGCACTATTCAGGGGGCCAACCCAGGGCTCGCCGCACGCCGACCGTTACGACGCCAACACTCACACACGCCTAACACTCACTCACGACGGGCCCGGGGCCATGCAGCTGGTCATCTTCAGCAACGAGTCTCATTTCTGCTTTGATGGCGACGACCACCTGGTTCGAGTCAGGCGGCGCACTGGGGAGCACCACGACGAGCCGTTTGTGGTATCCCGTCACACGTTCCGCCAGCCTGGTTTGGTTTGGTTTTGGTTTTTTCGTGTTTCCGGGCGCGTCAACTGCTTTTGTCATTAGTCCCATTAGTGTAGTGTATGTTTTTTCTCGGGAGATGGCGGTGATCTTCCCCCGCTGGATGACGAGATCCGGCGCCGACGTACCGTCAGCTAGTGGGGTTTCCCTCTGACCAGGACTCTCCCACCAGCGGGGCACCGCCCCTGCCAGGACAAGCTCTAAGCTCCCGACCGGTCTCCCGGAATATGTGGCAGTGCAGTGCAAGCTAGTGTAAGTGTGTGTGTAAGGGAAGAGGATAGGACAAGGAAGAGGAAGGACAGATCGCGCGCGGTCCGTGGTCCGTTTGGTAGGGTACTGCTCCGGCATTCGCCTGACGGAAAACTGCCGATCAGAGCAGCCGGCCACTAGAATTCTCCTCCAGCCAGCGAATGAATTCGACCTAGATGAAAAGCTAGTGTCGAAAATGCTGCCGCCGTCAGGACTCGAACCTAGGACCTCTCGGTCGGAGGCGCTGCAGTGACATCAGTTGATGCACTGAGCTACCGCTCCCGGTACCAGCCTGGTGAGATGGTGTGTGGCGCGATGTCCCATAGAGCTCGTTCTCCGTTGGGGTTCCTCGGGGGCACCATGACAACCGTACGGTGCGTTCAGGAGATCCTGCAACCGGTGGCTCTGCCGATCGTGAACGCTCACTTCCATGCTCTATTTCAACAAAATAACGTGCGTCCGCATACCGCAGCCATCTCTCGAGCAGGTCTTGCAGCCGGGGATTCTCTGCCATGGCCAGCCGCAACGCCAGATCTCTCCGATATCGAGAATGTTTGGCGTGCTATGGAGTGTACGATCACAACCCCCACGCCTACCCATCAATATGTAATAATTGCGCGTTCAGGTGAAAGCTGCATGGGAAACACTAGCACAGGACTCCATTCAAGAACTGTACAACTCCATGCCGCGACGTCTGGACACGTGTGTCCGCAAATTTGGCGACCCCATACTAATTATGGCGACTGTCATACTAATTATGGCGACCGTCATACTAACATGTAGCGTCTGTGGCCGTGTAGCGCAATAAATGTTGGTCCTTCGAATGTGAAAGTGCAATCATTTCGTACCCTCTACCTGCCTGCCAACAATGATCGCAATAAGCCTTGTCCTTCTGAGTGCAGCTTTTTGTTATGACGATGAGTATATATAGTTTCTTGTTCGCTAACGTAGTGTAGTTAGAATTTGGGGATTCTTGCTGTTTAAAATGTAGCTTACCTCAACTCCGTATCAAATTACTGCATTTAAAAACTAAGCAAGTTTTTATCAAAACTGCTTCAATTTTGTCCTTTTACTGTATTGTACTTGATTTACTGTATTGTACTTGATTTACTGTATTGTACTTGATTTACTGTATTGTACTTAATTGAAATAATTTTCACTCTATAATATATCATAGATTCTTTTTTCAGTAAAAACTGTGAAATTTAAATAATTGGAACTAATTAACTTCCCTTTGCGTCAATCGGAGACGTTTTATGAAGGCAGAAAACAACTGTCCTAGTGTGTACGTTCATTTGTTGCAGAACCTGCTCCTCGGTTCAAATCCAAGCTTGGGCAAATATATGTGTGGGTTAAAAAGAATATTGCGGGTTCAACTTGTACTATATTTTGTAACCGTAACAAATATATCAAGAAAGTATTGCTGTAGGAGCAGCACTAAATGTTTTCTTCCAAAACTTTCACTGCAATTGCCTTATGTTGTTTCATTCCTCCAAACGAACTGGGAATATTCAAAAGCTAAATTTATATAGTCATTTTTAAAACAAAATATACTAATGGATCACTTTTTTGTTGTGAAACACATCCTTTTCGCAGTTGTACAATACTAAAAAATACATTTAGGGTCTTTGATATGTATTCTTTCAGATTTTAGTATCTTGCAACCCCTGAAAAAACATAGTCAATGCTTTATATTAATAAAAGGGAAGGCTTGATAAAAACAAACATGTATTTAATTCTGATATGCTGTCTTCGCAAACGTATGACACGTACACCAAATAAGAAGGCAAGAATAATCTTAATAATACGACCGAAAAATAGGACCGAAAAAATATTGTTAGTCAGACACTAACGTTTAAATTTCTTCAGAATATGCTCAGCGGAAGGATTACAACGACGATCTTATAGGCATGACCTGTAAAGAAGAAATAAAAGAAGTCATCTTCGTCAACATATCATATGATATGTTGACGAAGATGACTTCTTTTATTTCTTCTTATAAGAACGTCAACAACATCCAATCAGAATTCCCACAATGACCTGTAAAGGTGGCTCAGGGTATCAACTGATGCCACTGCAGCGCCTCTGACCGGGAGATCCGAGAGTTCGAATCCCGACGGTGGCAGGTTTTTCCACACTAGCTTCAGAGGTAGTGGAATTCAGTCGCTATCTGAAAGAGAATTATAGCGGTCAGCTGCTTTGATCGGTAGTTTTCCGTTGTTTCTCTGATCAACACCAGGCGAATGCCCAAGCAGTACCTTAACAGACGGACCCCGGTCCGCGGGCGATATTTCCTTCATCTTACATGCCCTACCCTCATCCCTTACTTTAGATAACACACTTGTCGGGAGCTTAGCGCTTGTCCTGGCTGGGGCGGTGCCTGGCTTGTGGGACATACCTACCTGAAGAAAATCCCCGCAAGCTGACGTTGGTCGGCGGCGGATCTCGCTAGGCAACAGGGCAAGATCTTAGCCACTTCTCGCGATAAAACATACACTATACTTATGGGACTAATGACCTTAGCAATCGACGCTCCCGGAATCACTAATCAATCAAAGGTGCAAGACCTACGTCCACTCTTACATTTGAGTCCACTCTTACATTACACTCTTACATTTGTACTACAGCCTCCGGGTCAATGACCCCCATATCGATCACGTTTATCGTCCATTTTCCCTGATTCATTGAGCAAATGCTGAGATGGCCCCTTGTTTTGCTTCTGGACATAAATGTAACTTCATTTTCTGTGCACGTCTTCTAGAATTCATTGGGAAATATAGTTATTCAAATTATTGTTTCCAGAAGTTCTGTGGTGGCCGCGGAGATTTTGTGGTATTCCATGATAAACTATCTGGAGACATTGAGGTATCTACCACAATAGTATTGTGGTAGTACTACTATTGTGGTAGATACCTCATTGACCCCAGATAGTTTAAATTGTTTCCATGTTGTTGCGGCAGGAAGTATTATTCCTTGACGAAGGACATCATGGATAAGAGCCCAAAATTTATTGCTTATTTATCCTTGAAAATAGATATTATTACCTTAGAGCTCTGTTTTCAAAATTCATGTAGTATATGACTTAGTGTAGGGATCACAGAATTTTGAAAATGTACACAGAATTCACTTCTCCCCATAGCACGTCATACGCAGTTTCAACTTCTTTTTGTCGTAAAATAAATTAAAAAAATAAAAAAAGTGTTAAGCGTAATATGCCCCCTAGGGTACTGTTACAGAGTTAAATCTATTAATATAATACTGAAATAAATTATTCAACTGTCATTAACTTTGGTCCTGGGCCTTTCTGCAGCTGCAAGCGAGAACGTGTCGCCGGGGCAACGAAGCAAGAGCCTGCCGAGGCGTCGATAGAATACACCAGACCTGACCAAATCAATGGCTCTAGGACCACCGCCCTGTCAGCTGCGTGCACTCAAGATGTCTTGAGGCACGTGCAATACTTTGCCAGTTCTAAAATGTGAGTTCTGTGATCGTGATGGGGAATGAATTGCGGGAGGAAGAGATTCAGCCACGATGACCACGGCAGCGCGCCTGCAGAGCAGAGACGGCAGCTCACGTGTTGCCACCCCCCACCGGTCACATCCGCCCGCGCTCCTCGTTTGGTATGCTATTTGAGGCCAGCGATTGTAATTTGTGGGACAGTTCTAATGGAGGGTTCAGCCTTCGATTATGGCTCACGGCGGGTGCCGTTCAAAGGGGTGGGGTTGAATGGTGCTTACACGAGAACACATGGGTCAAAATCGCAATGCAGAATAATCCTCACTTCAATATCTCAAATCTGTTGAGTAATGGTCATTTTAACCCTTGTGGTAAGACAATGGAAATAAACAGATGTCAAGGTTACTTCATTTTTCAAGAATAGGTTGTTGGGAAAATGTTTCTTGTGAAATTCATTAATTGTCAAATTCAATAAAATATTTTCCTGACTTCTATAAAACTTTTAAAGATATGCCAAATAGATCACAAATGTTCAGTGCCTATTCAAAATGGAATATAAGCGTAAATTGAAAGCGTGGCGAAGGCGAATTGAAAGCAAACTCTGAAAAAATAATGACTCCCCCCATTCACATCCCATTGTCAAACACTAAGTATTACTGACCCCTAATAAACTGCACAATACTGAGAATCTTAAAGAAGGAATATTTATGTTTTGAGTTGAGATTCGTGTTTTAAAGAACAGTTAATGAATTAGATAATTAAAAAAATATTTTATATATATATATATATATATATATATATATATATATATATATATATCCAAAGTTGTTTACCTTTCCAAACATTTTGCAGTCACGAATTTCCCCGAATTCCAGCTTTAAAAGTTCGTGGACTTCTTGTATCCTACTGGATGGTCATTACTTCATGATAATTAGGATTTATCTTATATCACTAATGTCATGTGCGCTGCCGTAGATAAGGGAGGAAATGATATTTTTAAACCTGTATTAATAACTCCCATGTTTTAGTATTTCCAGGACCTGATAAAATCGTTGAAAGGCAGCACAGATATACAAATTTTAGGATTGACATTCATAAATACGCATTATCTGTTTGAATACGGAGCAGGAAATGAAATATTTATTGCCCAAACATAAATCTGATTTTCACTCGCGCATCTGACCGCAAACACAGCCCTCATTTTCATTTCACACACGTCAATTAATGGTCAGCTGTACTCACATTCACGCAGGGCGCAACACGTAAAACCGCGAAACATATTTAACCAAGAATCGAGGTGAATGAGTTCTTTCAGATACTCGAACTTTAGAGCGCAGACGAGCTTCTTGAGCTCTGCGAGAGGAAGAAGATGAAATTAATTTCCATTAATAATATTACTTTTGAAACACGTTTTCAATTTCTATGTGACTGAAAGAGACCTGAGGCAGTAGTGATGTTAATTTGGCGCATATAAACCTATAGTTCACAATCCTGCTTTGTATACTCCGAAAGTTTCAGACCTTAGAGTAAGCACCAAGTTTTTTGCTCTTTCCTCACCCCATCATGTGTGCAAAGACAGCATCAGATTAAAATCTGGGAACATAGTGCAATTTTGAACTATGTTGCATGCACGTAGTGCTTATAAAAAATTTCAAAATTTTCTCACAAATGGCTCCAAATTTGTTGATTGAACTTTGTCTTCGGAATCGTAAAGGATACCTAAAATAATGTTGAAGGTCACTTGTTTGAGGAAATTCCTGATTTTTCTAAAATTGTCAAAACACCTGGTGTTATAGGGCCCTGGTATAAAAAAGTGGATAAATGCTGCTTCTATATGCAGTAAATTACTTCCTCTAACTAGTTTTGTACTCAAATTCAATGTTTTTTCGGGTCTTGATTCTGAAAAATAGATTTACGGTAAAACATCTGTGTCCATGCGTCTGCCTGCGTTTAACGCTAGTGCTTACAAGATTTTCTTCAGTTCACAATATTTTCTTCAAAATCGATAGTCCCCAATAGATCTGGACGAACTTGAGGTCCTGTGAGTTGATACGGATGATTTAGGGTGTATTTTATATTAAGCATTTAATTTGCAATATTTTCTGAAAAAAAAACAGCTCCATTTTTATTCTACTTTTTCCTCGAATAGTGCAAAGTACTCTTAAAAATGGCGCTGCTTCCATTTGATTCGGAACTTCAGAATTAAGCAATCTTAATAAAATTTGTTCTCAAACATTATACTTTAAATACAACCAGGTGGATTTTTAAAGACAATTTTTTTGCAATATTTTGCTTCGAGCTTATGCAATGTACTTTCTAAAATTGTTAAAATTGCTCCAAGTTTTTAATGTTTTCCTCTAATAGAAAAATGGATCAGGTCCCATTTTCGACGAACTCTGAATTTTCGAGAATTGCAAACAAATAATTTCCATTACAAAACTACAATATTGATTGTAGAATATTCATAGTTTAGATGGTATATAGTTTGTTTGTTATTGTATATAATTTGGTATAGATTGTATATAGTTGTATATAGTTTATTTTGTATAAAGTTGTATATAGTTTAGATTATATATAGTATATTTAGTTTAGATTGTAGAATATATATATATATATATATATATATATATATATATATATATATATATATATATATATAAATATCTTGAAATAATTTGAAAGAACAATATCTTACCATTTGAAAATTGCAAGTGCAATTTTTGTCCAAATTTTTTCAAATTCCTCTTCTTTTCGAATTAGTGCCAATTTTCTAGGTCACGTCACTAAGTTCGCTAGTGAGCAGTTTATTTATTTATTTATTTTACGCCAAAAAAATACAGTTAAAAACTGCGTATGACGTGCTATGGGGAAAAGGGAATTGTGTGCACATTTACAAAATTCTGTGATCCCTACACTAAATCATATACTACTTAAATTTTGGAAAAAAAGAAAGCTCCCATGTAATAAAATCAATTTTCAAGGATAAAAAGGCAATAAATTTTGGCTCTTATCCATGTTATCCTTCGGAATAATACTTCCTGTCGCGACAATATGGAAACGATAATTTGAATAATTGTATTTTCCACTGAATTCTAGAAGACGTGCACAGAAAATGTAGTTACATTTATGTCCAGAAGCAAAACAAGGGGCCATCTCAGCATTTGCTCAATGGATCAGGGAAACTGGACGAAAAACCTGATCGAGATGGGGGGTCATTGACCCGGAGGCTGTAGTACAAATGTAAGAGTGTAATGTAAGAGTGGACGTAGGTCTTGCACCTTTGATTGATTAGTGGCAAAGTGTTGTAAAATAATGTACATGTATTGTATGTGAATTTTTTGTAATGAGCTGTTGATACTGTTACCTGATGAATATGATTTCTACGTCGAGTGTTATAGTAATAGACATCGGCATTTTCTGATAATATATTCCCGCCCTTAAGTAAGTCATTTTTGACAAACATCACTGATTCGTAAATAAAAAGACAAGGTAATGGTAAAATTCCTAGATAAATGAAGACAGGCTTACATGAATCACGTGGGTGGAATTTGGTTATTATTCGTACAATTCGTTTTTGTAATCTAAAAGTCTGGGAGCTATAAGATGTATTTCCCCAGAATATTATGCCATATCTCAGCCGGGAATGAACATTTATTTATTTTTATTTATTTATTTATTTATTTTACGTCAAAAACAGTTAAAACTGCGTATGACGTGCTATGGGGAAAAGTGAATTGTTTGCACATTTTCAAAATTTTGTGATCCCTGTAATTCTGTAATTCTGAGACATTCGCGAAATATACACAGTTATCTCTAATTAAAAGTATCAGAAAGGTTCAGAGCGTCCTGTATTGTCTGCATAGTTTTTGCTGTTAACTCAAAGAATTTGAGCTCTAATTACACCTCAGAACATTTTTGTTGGTTTGAAAACACTTTTCCAATGATTGATTGAGAGTCCGGGTAATTAGTCCCGTAAGTGTAGGATATGTTTTTTCATTGGGAGTTGGCAGTGATCTTCCTTCACTGGATGGCGAGATCCAGCGCTGACCTACTATCAACTAGTCGGGTTTTCCTAAGCAGGTATCTCCCACCAGCGGGGCATCACCCCAGCCGGGACTAGCTTTAAGCCCCCGACCGATCTTCCAGCATATCTGGTTGTGTAATGCAGGTTAGTGTGTGAGTATAAGGGGTAAGGAGAGGACAAGGAAGAGGAAGGAAAGATCGCACGCGGTCCGACTGTTTGTTATGGTACTGCTCCGGCACTCGCCTGGTGATTGGAGAAACCACGGAAAACAACCGATCAGAGTAGCCAGCCGCTAGAATTCTTCTCAAGACAGCAGCAGAATTGCAGAATTAGACCTAGCTATGTAGCTAGTATCGAAAATCGTACTGCCGTTGGGACTCAAACCTAGGATCTCCCGGTAAGAAGCACTGCAGTGACATCAGTTGATGCACTGAGCCACCTTTCTAGGTTTTCCAGTAATATTGTATATCCATTACAAATAATGAGAGAAAGTATGTGCTGTTGCAGCACTTTATCCTCCCCCGTCCTCGTCCGCATGCCCTACCGTGCCCCCCCTGTTGCGTTGCGTTCCGCCCCGCCCCCGCGCGTCGCGTCGCAGCCATTCCGTGGCTGCTGGTGGCCTCTAGCACGCCATAGGCTGCCGGGCCCCGCAGCTCATTCAGAATGAAATGAGCAGCCAGCAGCAGCCCCAGCCCCAGCGGTTGCCGGGGGAGGCTCCGCGAGAGGAGCTGACGGCTGTCGACAAGGAGCTCTCTTGCCACAAGCCCCACCCACCTCCACCATACAAGCACCACGAGACACTCACAAGCTCACTGTTCTCTGTGCTGACGAAACTAAAGCATTATCATTTCTTGGAGAATTAGATACATTTTTAAAAATTTAAGGTCGCATCAACATCTAGGTCATTAGCGACCACTATTTGGGTTAACTTAATGGTAACTGTGAAGATGAAAAGATATGGTGACGATAGAGGTGAAAGGACGAACAAAAATACAATCATGCCCGAGCCTTGACTCAAAACTCGCGTCATTTCGGTCGGAGATCACTACGACACTTCTCCCTTAGCGACCTCGGCCATCGGATCGGTCAGATTCCTTTCGTGGATACAAGGAATTATTGTCGGTAAAAGTTGGAACTTCGGATTTGTATAAGTGAATAATGAACAGCATTTACTGTTTATTTCTAAAGTACTTTTTAATTTAATGTTATCCACACCGCTTGCATACACTACACTGCCATGTATGTCGGGAGACACTGGGAAGATTAGACCTTATCCCGGCTGGGGCGGTGCCCCACTCATTTTCAGGACCATCTACAAAACATTGGACTAGGTCGTTTTGTTTAGCGAATTGCAATCGAAACATATTGCAGTTGACAATTAGTCATGCATGTGAATGAGGTTAAACATGATGCACGGATATCTTTGCATCGTGACGTAATAGTTGGCGGAGCAAATATAGCAAGTTTTTAAGCTCGAAAATTGACTGTTTTAAATGCTAATATTAGTGAGCGTATATAAACACAATGTACCCCAATCGTTTGGCACATGTTTCAACGTTTAAATCTGTGTTCACAGTGAACAGTGATCCATAGTTCCATAATTTGTTACCCTCATTTTATTAATGCTGGAAAATAAGTTGTGAGTGACAAAACGTTTTGTGGTTTTCCATTTTCTGTATAGTGCATATGTAGTAATTTTGTCGTACAACGTTTCTACAGCTATCCGTATTGTGTTATGAACTCGCAGGATTAAATTAACCATTAAGTCGTTGTGCTGCGGTACCGGACACAGGATTGACTTTAAATATGTGACTTTTCCTTTGTAATGTTAGTACTGATTTGTGCTTTGAGTATCTTGTATCTGAAGTTTCCGATTATATCTAAGATATCACATTTGATTACATAATTTCCAGTTACGAAGTTATTGAAAATATGAAGCGTGGTGCGTCTACTGTACAGAATACACCGTGCGATCAGTTTAATATCAAACTTTCTCAGGAAACTAGAAAGTTTTGTTCACTAGACTTACATACCTTTGAAAGGTACTATATAACTCTTGTTAACAAAATTTTTTAAATGTGTTCAACTGTAACGCCAGGCTGTAATTGTAACCGACACCATATTTTGATAGCCTTATTGAATCTGTTTTGCTTTCTTCTCATATTATACAGCTCTGAGGTTGGAAATATATTTTCGAAAACGTCAGCAAACAACCAAGTTGTAAATTCTTTTTATTTCTACTGACCAAGCCCTGCCTTCATTTATGGTTGTTAAGAATTCTTCATGTTTAAACACATTTATAAATTTACGACTGTCCATGTTTATATAAATATGATTTTGGGGTTTTCAGTCATTAAATCCTAAAAATTTAAGTTTTGAAAGTGGTGTCCACACTACCCCGCCTAATCACATACGGTACAAAACGTGTCCCGTCTACTTAAGGTTAATCTTTATGTTCTTGGTGATAAACTTGGGGTTGGGGTTCCTCAGGGACTCGAACTGAAAATGCAATATGCTCAGGTTACGCAGTCGTACTCTCTCATGCCTGCCATCTTTGATTACGTTTTCTTCTAAGAAATTCTATTCGTTTTTTAGTTTTTTTTAGTTTTTTATTTGTTTTTTTTTCTCCCTTTCAAAATTCTAAATTTATTGCTTATTTATCCTTGAAAATAGATTTTACTACATGGGAGTTTTTGTTGTTTTTTTCTCTCCCTTTCACAATTCAAAATTTAAGTAGTATATGACTTAGTGTAGGGATCACAGAATTTTGAAAATGTGCACACAATTCACTTTTCCCCATAGCACGTCATACGCAGTTTTTATCTGTTTTTTTTTACGTAAAATAAATAAATAAATAATTTTTTGTCGTAGACGGCGCCTGCGAAGACACGAACGCCCGCACGTGTCGACGTTCCCAGGCCTCGTTGTTGTTGCTTGCATCGCCATTTCCTTTAGTGTTTTTCTCGTTCTTGGATAAGATACAGTGTGTGAAGTGTGTCTCCACGGGTAAGCACGTGACGTAAGTACGTAGAGAACGGAGCAGTGACCACGCTGTCGATTGACTGTTTAATTGTTTCTGGGCGCGGCAACTGCTCAGATCATTAGTCCCGTAAGTATAATGCATGGTTTTATCACGGGATGTGGCGGTGATCTTCCGCAGCTGGATGGCGGGATCCGGCCCCGACCTACATGTCACCTTGCGTGGTTTTCTCTAACCAGGCATCTCCCACCAGCGTGGTACCACCCCAAGCTTCTAAAGATAGGACAAGAAAGAGTGGAAATATCGCGCGCGATCCGTGGCTCCTTTGTTAGAATACTGCTCCGGCATTCTCACTGTTCAATGAAAAAACGATTTACTGCCGATCAGAGTAGCTGACCAAAAAAATTCTCCCCCAGACTAGGACTGAATTCGATTTATCTAGTGTCCTAAATCCTGCCACCGTGGCACCTCCAATGCAGAGGCACTGCAGTAACATCAATTGATGCTGTGAGTCACCTAAGCCACTCCGGTGTTTCGCGCCATTTGTAGCATTAGCGACACATGTTCTCCATACTGTCCCTACTCGTAGAAACACGCGTTAGTTGCGTAGCACGAGCGTCTACAGCACACGCATCCACTCAGCTCTCGTGATTCCACATGACTGAAGCCATTACCAAAGCGATCTAAGTATTGTTTGCAAAATTTGCGTGATGAAAACAAATCACCAAATTTTTTTGGGAAGCCACGCTTAGCAATTAACCATCTCCGACGCCGTTTCATTGCAGCGTAATTCGCATTCGAATTCAATTCAGATGAGAGTTGGGCGCAACAGGACGCGCGTAAGGGGGCGTGGGTGGGACGGTGGGCGGTGGGGAGAGCGGGTATTGTGACAGCTGTCTGCGCGCCCTGTCACGGGAGACGCTGCGCCGGGTGCATTTTTGTGTCACGTGTCAGCGACCGGCCACCGCGGCCTGCTGTTGGGATGACAGGGCCCTCCCCCGAGCCCTTCTCGCTGTTGTGGGCCCTCCCTCCGTAGCGACCCTAACGCGCCCCTAGGGGAGGCGGAAGCAGAAGGGCTGAAACAGAAGCAGAGGCCCTCAATGAACACGTGTGGCGATATTCGGCTAACGAGGCCGAACTCATTAGGCCGAGCGCCACAACTGATGCAGTACTTGGTGTTCAACTACACGCTCTTGAAACAAAAGTATTAAAAGGCGCACCCCTGGCTTTTCATTGCTTATTTCGCTGAGCGATCAAGTGTGCTTCGAATCTAGCAGATCGTTATTGGTGGGTGTTTGTGATAGGTAGAGCCAGTTCGTAGAAGGTATTCTCGAGAATTTCCACTGTTTATTTCACCACTTGTACCACCCAAACTACTCAACATAATGACTTGTCATTCGCCCAGCGTTGAATTATGAAGTCATCGTCATCGTTTACTTAATATTTGGGACCAAATTAACTTTGATTCCAAGAGTAATATTACTAAAAATTAATTTGAAAAATTATGGAAATTGCCTGACTAGTCTCATCTGATGCAGAAATTAAGTTCAATGAAATGTTTTAACGCGTAAGAAATACGTCGATTTCTATGTTTAGGGACTTATTAAAAATAAATAAATGAATAAACGCATTTCACTCCTTTATTTATTTTAATTAACTCCCTAAATATCTAAATAAATGTAATTCATACGCAATTCAAATCACTTCTTCCACAAGCACGTTGTGCTTCCCGTAAGTTCTGCAAATACCGAGGCATATTTCGAAAGCCGGCTAGCAATTAGGTATCTGGCTGACCAACTTCTTAACCCCACGTATTCCATTCCTCGCTTCAATTAAAATCATATTGTGATATCCTTTATGGAAAGGGTTATTTGTGACTCCGCGTTTCACACAGGAATGGGAAGTTTAACAGAACAGCCACAGGTGACACCATCAGAAAGAGAGAGAGAGCAAGTTTACTCGGGGTTACATTCAGCTCGTCATTTTGTCAACAACTATGCATCAAATGTTCTATTGCGACAGTCGACTTCACTGTATAAGAGAGTCAGCGAATATAAAATCGAGTATATTTCAGAATGACAACAGCATGAATCGCTCGATTGTCGTATTTATCACAATGTAATTCAATTTCAACTAAAACTACGATAAAATACAAAAAAAAGTGACCATCATTTTACAATATTTATTACTAGCTGAATTAACTCGGCAATTTCCGAATATTTATTTACACCAACCTATTTACAGGAAACAGGATGAATTTTCAATAATTAAAAACATAATAGTTATTTATGTACCAATAGCGTTATAAGGGTTCTAATGATTGAGCGATGACAAAAAGCCCGAGGGAATTTTGTCTCCCGAGATCATTAGAACTAGTTAACGGCCGTCGTACAAACACGACTTTATTTTATACCTAATTTTAATTATTCATATTTAATTATTTACTAATTAACTAGATGTTAACTTGGCTTGCTTTGTCTTTTCATGTTTCCTTCCCATAATTCCTTTTCATAATTCGCTCCAAAAGAGAATATATGTGTCCTATCAACTATTTTTATATTTCCTTTATAACCATGATTCTTTCTATCCTGATAAGTTATGCAATGTATCCCGAAGGCAGTAAGCAATAATGTCAGTGAAAAGCAAATAATTTTACTTACCTCTCCGCAACGCCTCTCTCCACACAGATCTTCTCCGACTCATCCTGCCCCATGACATTGCCTCTTCCCAGCTCCTCCCCTGCTGCGCCCAGCTAATTCTCCCGTTCAGCCCCTCAGACCCTGCTTCTCGCCATCTTTTACCACGTCCCCCGCCTCTCTCCATCCTTTCTTACCTCGACTGACCCCTTCTTTCTCCTCTTCAAGGAAAGAATTTCCAAAACCTGATTTCTCAGTGGTACAACGTAATATATAACTTTTGAAAACTATGTTCCATGGGCCACGTTTCTACCTGTTTGAAAAGAGTTTCCTCTAGGATGATATGCCAGTCCATTTCCTCTTATGTATCCTGATGAAGCAGCAATGAATGAGCAAAAAATAAATAATACATACAGGTGAAATATTAGAAACAGTTCTTTGCTCTGTAGTGTTTTCTTCCCTGATTTCTGTGTTTAGGATGTTATCATCTACATACGGAATATTTTTCTACTACTTACGTGTAATAATAAGCATTAAAAACAAAGTCCTCATTAGTGCAATAAGTAATCTCTTCCTTCCCAATTTTTGCCTACAAGGACATAAATAAACTCAACCATGTTAGGAGTCCAAAATGCAACACTGAATCGCATGTCGATAAGCCGATGTGGTCTTCGAATTTTTCAGCAACCCTATCCGAAAAAAAACTGAGTGGAGGATTTATATTGTTACATAATTTCTCTCAACATAGGAATAAATACCAATGAGAAAAATATTCTCGAATTCTTA
Organism: Teleogryllus oceanicus; assembly: GCA_964035755.1. Taxonomy (NCBI): domain Eukaryota; kingdom Metazoa; phylum Arthropoda; class Insecta; order Orthoptera; family Gryllidae; genus Teleogryllus; species Teleogryllus oceanicus. The sequence continues at coordinate 85,094,755 of CAXIVR010000003.1, forward strand.
GGTTTTTTTGTCGAGGGGAACTTTTCATTTCTTCTTTTGAGAACGTTCCTAGAGATTTATACAATTTTTTTTCTTTGGGGTATAATACGCATTTTTCGAGAGTTTTAAAGCACCTAGAAGCGATCAATAGGTCATTCGATTCCTGTGACAAGACATGCATCCAAATGGGACAAGACATGGATTGTCACATTTTTCTCTAGAATATTCTGGAACCAGAGAAACATGTTTTTGGGAACCTCAGAGGGAAAACACTGTGGATTACTATACTGCCTTTCTACACTTGTTGAAGACCTTCTTACACTTCCTAGCAAAAACAGTCCTACCGAGAATTTTGAAAATTTATATAACACCTTATGGTTAATGTGTAATGAAAGATATATTTAAAGAAAGTAATTATGTAGGTTATTTTTCATGTGTATTTCTCTGTGCCCGAGACTATGCAAGCCAGACAACTGTTTCTCGTTTAACATTTCTGTCTTAGTTATGAACTTTCATTGCACAAATAAAACCAGTGGTAATACAGAATGGCACAGACCTTCTGGAAGATAAGTTTTCTAATTTCCTTGGAGTGGGCGAGCTTTACGGTCTTGCCTCACCTTCAGCTGCCATCTATCGCCGTCCAATTTTTTTTTCAGTTTTTCCAATTTATCCGTCTCCTAATAGCAGATTCAAAATATTAACTTTTAGAATATTAAAGAAACGTAAAACGTCCTATATGGAAATTTTCGTTGAAAAATTCGGAGCCGGATTCCAAAACATGTATTTCCGTTTAATGTCAAAATCGATTTTCCGCAGCATTACATAACTTTCTCTACACTATGTATATTACTCCGAACACGAGAGAGTAAAACATCAACCTGCCAATGCCAGCTGGAGGCGCCACGCTGAGGCGGTGCCCCCTGAAACAACGGGCCGTGCACGCTCCGGGGTCCACCAGACAAAACATCGAACGCACTCCCTCCCTTATTAAGCTTGCCCTCTCATTTAATGCCAACGTCGGGCGTTGCGGCGCTTGAGCAGGTAACGTTCATTTGCGAACAAGCCGTTAGGATCCCGCGCCGTCGCAGCCCGCCCACGCAACCGCCATCACATATCGATTCTCGCGTCACGATGGTTACAGTTATTACAGACCGTTCGCAATCCCGTTCTGGTAATTGTCCGGGCTACATTCGAGCGGCTCGTTGGCGAACCGAAGAACAATGGATGGGGATAGCCGCACTTGTTACTCCAGTGAACGACTCCGTATTCACTCTTTGATTGAACCGATGGATTTTGGCAAGTACTCTTCTAAAACTAGAAGATACTATTTTTAATATTGAACTTAGTTAATAATCACTAAAACTGAGCCAATTAGCATTTTTTATAAAGATATTTGTAAATTGGAACATTTATGTTACGTTTAGTAACAATTTTAGACAATAGTATGAAAATAACCCTTATCTTGTACTCATACGTTATAGATTGCTGTTGCCTTCTGTAGGGATATTTGCAGCAAAACTTTCCTCAATAGAGAGGATATTGGTTACGAGGGAAATATGAAGAAAGTTGAATGATGCTACACATTTCCTTATGGAGGTAATTATGAAAGGGAATTATGAGAAGGAAATGTGGAAAGAGAAACCAGGTCAAGTTAACATCTAGTTAATTAGTAAAGAAGTAAATCTGAATCAATGAAATTAAATAAAAAATTAAAATTATGTATGTACTACCATGGGCGTTAACTGGTTCTAATGACGTCGAATTGTTTTGTCGCCGCTCGATCATTAGAACCCTCATAACGACTTTGGTGCTTTAATAGCCATTTCTCAAAGATTGATATAACTTCACAATACCAGTGTTTTGATTCAGAAATGTAGGATATTCTTTATTTTTGCGTTGTTTTGTGAACAGTATACTTAACAAACACATCAGAAGAATATTTTAGAGACCGTCTTTAGAATCCCAGAAAATCTCTCGTGACATTAATATTCATAAATTTTAAAACTTTTGCAGGCCTTGTACAAGTGAAATAATCTTTAATTTTCTTTCGGCTATCAACTTATTAACTCTTTAAAGATTTGTTTAAACAGATGATTCAAAATTATCTTCAGTCTTATGAGGTGAGGATTCTTTGCTATTCACGTTGATATTTATACAAAAATAAAATTGGAATTGCTATCGTTTGGAAATTATAAAAGATTACATTGAAAATTTGAAGAGTCAGAAGTCCACAAATCACTGCCATACGATAGAATACACTGCCCACCTCAACCTGCAGAAATTTTGTCGCCGCACGATTGTGATTAAGGTATAACACATGACATTAAACAGAATGCGAATATAACTACGAAACAGAGTGTGGCGCAGTCAACGCTATGCAGGTCACATTTGACGTCTTCTCAGGGTCATCACTTCATAATAGTGGAAGCGTCTCTTAGCGTCCATTGATTAGTTTAATTGAAATTTCCTGGTAGTTAAATGGTGTAGCCATTAGTACCGTAAGTGTGATGAATGTTTTATCTTGGGTTTGATTGATTGATTGTTAGTGTTTTCAGGCGCGTCAACTACTATAGCCATTAGTCCCGTAAGTGTAGTGGATTTTTTCTCGGGAGATGGCGGTGTTCTTCCCCCGCTGGATGGTGATATCCGGCGCTGACCTATCGTCTCCTACCGAGGTTTCCCCTCAACCAGGTATCTCTCACTAGGTAGGTGTCCCGCGGGGTACCGCCCCAGCCGAGACAAGCTCTAAGCTCCCGACTGGTCTCCCGGAATATGTAGTAGTTTAGAGCATGTTAGTGTAAGTGTGTGTGTAAGAGGAGAGGACAGGACAAGGAAGAGGAAGGAAAGATCGCTCACGGTCCGTGGCCCGTTTGGTAGGGTACTGCTCCGGCATTCGCCTGGTGTTGATCGGTGAAACCACGGAAAACTACCGATCAGAGGAGCCGGCCGCTAGAATTCTCCTCCAGACAGCGACTGAATTCCTGAATTCGACTCAGTGTCGAAAATCCTGCCATTGTCGGTTTGACCTAGGACCTCTCGGTCAGAGGGATTACAATTGCAGTTGATGCCCTGAGCCACCTCTCCCGGTTTTTTTCGTGGGGTGTGCGGTGTTTCACTCCCACTGGATGGTGAGGCATGGCGCCTACACGTCGGCATGCGAGAGTCTCCCCTAAAGGTATCTCCCTAACGATTCCACCCCCGCGGCAGCATGCTCTACGCTTCTGAATAGTCTTCCACTAGGAGTATAGTGCACGCAAGCAAGTGTGTGCGCATGTTTATGAGCGCTAAAATGCGCGTGCGGTTCGTGGCCCATTTTGTTCCCACGCTAGTGGGAACGTATAGCTTGTGTCGAAGATGCACCACTGTTGGGGTTGCCACCTTAGTACATCTCAAAGTCACTGCAGTAACAACGGTAATGCTGGCTCTGAGCTGACTCAGCCATTTCTTAGCGCTGAATGTATAAAAAAGTGTCACCGTAGGGTGCCTCATTTTTCCACGTCGGAGAAATTAATTTGCGATTTTTTCAGAACAGGATGTCAGACACGAGTTATTATATTGCGACGAAGCAGACTTTTAGATTTCTGAAGGCATTTTTGAATCACTATGTGTAGTATAGGATGCAAAATAGCTGTATTGGATTTTTCTCTCCTTCACAACAGAACAGCGATTTGTAAATTATTTTTTAATTATGTTATATACTTACAGAATTTTTAATGCAAAAGAAGTAATATTTCATAAATGTAATTATCACTCAGCAAATTAATAATATCAAAATCAAAGAAGTTAACGAAAGAAAAGAGATATTTAGGCAACACAATATTAATATATTTTTCGCACCGACAAAAATAATTATTGAATAATGTTAAGGCCTTAAAATAGCGTTAGCATTTGGTGGGAGAGCAGAAAGATGAAATTTGCACGTCTGTAGTGTCATACACCGACAAGCGAAACGTAGTTTCTGGAAAATAATAATTATATTGTCAGCACATGCAAGCGTTAGAAACTGTTTGCGAACACAAAATATATCAAGCACGATATTACATGTAACCTGTTTGGCGTTATATTCACGTGTTTTTAATAAATCTCCGAGTGGCTCGCGTCAGCTGATGTCTGCACACGTTTTATGCGTGCGTGCCAACATTCAGAGCGTTCAGAGCATATATTACATGGCCGGAGAAGATTTTCAAAATGTACTGATTTAACAGCTCTTGACTCCACGAAAAGTACTCTCTAGTTCATGTAGAAACAATACAGCGTCCAACGACCACTCATGTCACGCATATTCAAAGCTTCACAAAGGCGTCTTCGCAAAGCAGCACACTGGCGTCTCCTCAAAATTCTTCCAAATTCCTTGAAATTGCATTTAGCGTCCAGCGCGTGTTGCACTAGGGCACCTTCGCTGACAAGTGCTCTAGTTTGAATGGGGAATGCGATGTCGTGCGTTCTTCACTGTGCAGAGTGTGTCGCGGTTTTCGGGAAAGAATAAAAAAATCTCCACGGTGCCAGAGTGCTTAGATTATTTGTGTCAAAGAATGTTTATAATATTGTTCATTAGATGTAAGGCGCCGAATTTAAATAAAATACCATGAAATGTGGTAACAAATAGTAAAACAGATACCGGTCTTAAAAAATTATTGTAAAACACCAATCTGAAAAAATTCTAACATACAAATTTGGAAATTCTCAACAATTATTTTGTCGTTGTTTTCGTTTTGTATACTGATAAAAACAGTAATCCATTGTGTGGAAATACGGGGTTACTATAAATGCTTTTCCATGACCTACAACATGGCCTTCAATCGAAGAAACGCGCGAGAAGACGCAAGGACAGCGTTCGTTCGGGGGCTGGATTGATTGATTATTAATAATTCCGGGTGCGTCAATTACTACGGTCATTAGTCTCGTACGTGTAGTGCCTTTTTTTTGCTTGTGAGGTGGCGGTGGTCTTCCCCGCTGGATTGCCAGATCCGACGCCGACCTACCGTCGGCTAACGGGATGTTCCACATCTAGGTATCTCCTACCAGTGGAGCACCAGCCCAGCCGGGACACGTTATAAGTCCCCGACCGGCCTCCCGGCACGAGTCGTAATGTAGTGCATGTTAGTGTAAGTGTATGTGTAAGGGGAGAGGATAGGACAAGGAAGAGGGAGGACAGATCGCGCGCGATCCGTGGCCCGTTTGGTAGGGTACTGCTCCGGCATTCGCCTGGTGTTGATCATCATAATGGCATAAAAACTATCTTCAGTGCTGTAAAATAATGATAATGATAATAATAATAATAATAATAATAATAATAATAATAATGATAAGAATAAATAAATTAATAAGTAATGGCTGATGATATGACAAGGGAGAGGAAGGAAAGTTCACGCACGATCGGTGGCCCATTGGTTAGGGTGCTGCTCCGGCTTTCACCTGGTGTTGATCGGAGAAACCACGGAAAACTATCGATCAGAGTAGCGGGCCGCTAGAATTCTCCTCCAGACAGCGACTGAATTCGTCGTAGCTAAAAAGCTAATGTCGAAAATCCTGCCGTGTTCAGGACTCGAACCTAGAACCTCCCGGTCAGAGGCACTACAATAAGCCACCGCTCCCGGTTGGGGGCTGGAGCAGTTCCTTTGCGGGCGTAGCGCACCGCGTCCCGAGCGGCTCTTTAAGGAGTCGAACTCTCCCCACCCGGAGGTCGCTTTCCGGCGCGGAAGACGCCGATTCCGGGTCGAAGGAGTTCCGGGTCGCGCGCGCCGCTTTGTGATGCTAATCCGGCGCGGCGCGGGGGCGGCGCGGTCGGAAGCGGGCGCTCCAAACCGAAAACATCCCACGCACCCGCACAAAGGACGCGTCTCCCCCACGCACCACGCCCGCACCCGAGTCCACGCTAATCACTACGGAGATTCGATTCCTACGAAAGAATCGATTCAGGAATCGGTCTTGGAATTGAAGGGCCGGAATCGAAACGCAAGAAAAGAATCGATCTCCAAAAGAATAGCATTCAAATGAGTATTGGCCATGGTGGAAAGATATGATCGAGGGAGGGCGGGCTCCTACGCATCCTATCCGACTTCAGCCAATGAGCTTCAGATTGCGTCAAAATATTTGCAGGAATTTTAAATGCAGCGAGATACCAAAATTATCACCTCGTTACAGTTCTTTTAAATAATGGATCTTGTACACCTTTATCGTGTTAAGTTTGGTTGGTTGCCGTTAGTAGATATTTATTTATTTATTTATTTTACGTCAAAAAAAGCAGTTAAAAACTGCGAATGCCGTTCAATCGGAGGAACCCACCCATGTATTTCCACCCTGGAAATGTTTGGGCTACACCGGCGCACTGATGTTTGATCGTTCTACGCAGCACTAGTTTGCTTCACGATCCACGTGACCAAAACATGAGCACTTCGTTTGAATTGCCAGACCAGTTGCTGGCTGCCATCTTACATGGAAAGCGAGAAGTGTTGGAAAACGTTTTGAAAGTGCTATAGAGTAACAATTTTAAACGGTGACCAACAAAAAATAACATGAAGATGTAGTAAAAATAAAAGCTGTAATATTTGTATTTTTGTCGTATATCAATTTCAATGACGAGTAGCAAGGTGATAATTTGGATATCTGGCTTCATTTAAAATTCCCGCTAATATTTGCCTGAAGCTCATTGGCCGAACTCAGATACGATGCGCAATAGCTCACCTATCTCTTTCCACCATGGTATCATCACACAACCCAATGATTTCTACTTTCATGACAGAAAAAAAAAACGTTTTCAATGAAAGTATTGATATCTGAAACACATCCAAAGAAAAATATCGTTATCCAAAAAACGAAAATCGTTATACAAGTGTAAGAAAAATAAAAATGTCTCAAGAAAAAGGTTCCACGTAATATAAGAATATTTTTTTATGATAATGAAATTTATTCTTTCAAAATTTGGCAATACAATATAATCATATTTTATCACAGAAGAATACATAATAAAAAAGGTGTTCATTTTATTTAATTCCCACCTTTTTAGACTGGATATCAACAAGAATTGCATACTGATTCTAAAGCTGAATGGAGAGATCCAGCGCCGGTCTATACGTCGACTAGGCCTGGGAGAGGGCTCAGAGCATCAGTTGATGTTACTGTAGTGCCTCTGCCCGGGATCTCATAGGTTCGAGTCCGACGGTGCACCTAATCCTGCCACCAGATGGTAGGATTTTCGATACTAGCTACATAGCTAAGTGGAATTCAGTCGCTTTCTGGAGAATTCTAACGGACGGCTGCTATGATCGGTAGTGTTCCTGGTTTCTCAGATCAGCATCAGGCAAATGCCGGAGCAGTACCCTAACAAATGGGCCAAGGATCGCGTGCGATCTTTCCTTCTCCTTCCTTGTTCTATCCTCACCCCCTCACACACACGTACATGCAGTATACTTCCGCCCGGAGACCCGCTTGGAGCTTAGAACTTGTCCCGGCTGTGGTGGTGCCTGGCTGGTAGGAGATACCTGGATGGGGAAATTCCGCTAAACGACAGGTCGGCGCTGGGTCTCACACACCCGCTAGCGAAGATCACTTTCACATCTCAACACGCACTACGCTAACGAGCCGAAAATGCAGTTGATGCGCCCGGAATCACCAATCAATAAATCAATCAAAAACGTCGTTCAGAAGAAGCTGCTGCTACATACAATATGAGCAGATGATTTGGTTACTTTTATAAATATTTATTTGAAGTCTTTACTTCCGTGTCTCGGGAACACGTGCTCAGCGGTACGCAACCTGGCAACCTCGCACCCTTCCACTCGTAAATATCAATCACCTAATTCTTTTAATCGCACTCTAGCACGAGTAGCATGATAGAGACTGATGGAACTAAGGCAGTTCCCAACGGACTGCTATTCCGGCTGAGAGGTGGGACACGATTCACAGACGCGCTTGGGGAGGTACAGCAGAGTGCACCTGGCAAGCGGCCACAGTGGCGCCGCGCGGCGGCCGATCTCGGCAATAAAAACAATTGTCGGCGCCGGCGCGCGTGCGGATTAGCGAGCGCGCAGCTTTTATGGCGCTTCCGGCGTCCATTTTGTTTGGGGATCGCTGCGCTGCGCGGCGCGGCAGAACGTGTTATTTTGGGGCATGTTTACGTAGGCGGGCCTCCGCTTTCGCGTTTTCCTGCCCGTTTGTCATTGTGTATGTAACAAAGCAGCACTTTTAGTCGTTTTCATCTAATGGTTAGTTTTTTCTTCCATATCGTTATATTTTTGGCTCGCATTGTAATTAATTTTAACCTATTGTTCGCTGTATTCTGAACTTTAAATCTTCTGTGCTTTTGTGAAAGTATTAGTAGTGTTCAATGGAAAATATTTCATCGTTTTATCTGATCTTGTTATTACAATTAATCTCAAAATTCTGTTCTTGGGCGTAGGGCCAACATTAATTTTAAAGCTGAAAACGGTGTATTTAAAAGAGAAATCAATAGAGAATACGTATAATTTGAGGTGTTTATATTTCTGACAGAAAAAATCATAAAACGTAAATAGCATTCTGTTTTTTTCGTGATGTATGATACTCGTATCCACTGCCATATTTGAAACAATTTTTTTCCAGACTAATTAATGAAGAATGCGAAGTGAGGCATGTTTTGTAAATACCATAAATATATATCAAATGATTGTATGTGTACATTATGATTACATGACACTGTAGTAGAATTTGATCAGTAGAAATATTTCTAAAAATATATTGTCAACGATTTGAAAATTTATATTTTCATCTTCAACGGTGTCCTAATAAACAAAACAAACACTTTTGATTCAATTAAGCGCTGGGACTTTATTTCAGACCATAAGCTTAAATACAATCTGTCGTATAGTATAAAACATGTGTACATTTAGTCATAGAATGTAAATGGGATTAAGTTTCTATCTACTTTCATGGAAACCATAAAATGTTTGAAATATATTGAACATTTATGAACGCAACAGGTTGTTAATGTCACGTAACAATGTATCACTAAGAATTTCGTTTAAATTACTTTCCTGCCTCAGTAGCTGAGCATCGTGATGTCACACTGATTTACTCAGCCTCTCTCCGCTCAACCAACTTTTTACCTCATCTCCAAAATAGTTTAGGAAACCATATACCAAGGTTTGAGGTTAACCGTGTCCCTGGGCAGTCAGAGTGTTTGTGTGTGACGGGTAAGAGTTCTTGCAAAAGGAAGGAAGAAGGTTTGCAGATAAGGCAAAATGTGTAACAGTATAATTGGAATGGTCTCATTAGAAAAACGGATATTGAAGTTCGAAGTTTGAAGTCCAATAAGACCTAAATATTTACCGCATTCCTAAATTTTCTCACCCAATACCTCTTGAAACTTCCTGCGTACAGATAGATTGACAAGAAAATATAGGTTGTACAGCCAAGCACATATAGCTTCTTCATGTCAATGATTGTCTAAAAATTAGCGAAAGGCATTACCTGGTTAAGTGCATCAACTGATGTCACCACAGTGCCCCTGACTGGGAGGTCCTAGGTTCGAGTCCCGACGGCGGCAGAATTTTCGACACTAGCTTGTCAGCTAGGTCGAATTCAGTGGCTGTCTGGAGAAGAATTCTCGCGGCCGGCTACTCGGATCAGTAGTTTTTCCGTGGTTTCTCCGATCAAAACCACGCGAAGGGCTAACAAACAGTCTATGGACCGCGCGCGATCTTTCCTTCCTCTTCCTTGTACTATCCTCACTCCCTACACACACTAAGTTACACTAACATGCACTACACTATCACACATGCCGGAAGACCGGTCGGCAACTTGGAACTTATTCCGACTGGGGCGGTGCCCCGCTGATGGGAGACGCATAGTAGGGGAAACCCTGCTACTCGACGGTAGGTCGGCGCCGGATCTCGCTATTCAGTGGGGGAAGATTACTACCACCTTCCGATGAAAAACATGTTCTACACTTTCGAGGCTAATGACCTCAGTAGTTGACGCGCCCACTTAATCTGAGCCCAGTTAATCAATCGAACTACATTGCGGCATGGGACATGGCCTAATGGCTAGAGTATACGCTGACCAGCGCTGGGACCCAGTTTCGATTCGCGATTGCTGTATGATTAAATTGGTGGGGGACAAAACAAACTCTCACCAGGTTTTGTTGAGTATTCCCATTTCCTTTGCCTTTCATTCCATCTTTTATGTTCCCCTGACTCCATTTCACGATATATTATTTACCTCATCATCATTATTATCGCTATCATTTACTCATTGGATCACTCATACAAAGCAATGATTTAGTAGTTAAAGAGCCTTAAATTCCAATTAGTATATAAAGAAATTGAGGGACGTTGTTTCGCTAACTCTCAGAAACTTAAAGCGTCATAAAAAAGTCATAACATAATACGCGTTTTCACATATCCAGTGCAATAAATGTCGCGTTACCAGTCGATACTTATTAGAATTGAAATAGGTGATGTCTTGCCTGACAGCCTCACTTGCTGCTGGACCAGATTGTTACCCGAACAGCGGAAAGATACCAGCATTTGACAGACGTTTTCGGCGATTTGTCTTCGAAAATAAAACGTTGTTCATATTACAGTTTTCATAACTATATATCAGAGCCTATAAGCGAAGTTTGATTTTGAATTGTTATTGTGTTTGTGAGACGCAGTCTAGACGAAAGACATATTTGCTTGCAAAATAATGATATATGACTTTCGTTAAAACAAACATATTCGTTTGTTCATATTTGTGCTGAATATTTCAAAGCAATATTATCGTCCAAAAGTACAAAAACGTATGACTACACGATGTGAAGACTTTAGTACGAGGCTCGAAGTATTGAACTCCAAGCACAAAGAATAACTACTGAATAAAAATTGACAAGAAAAGAAAAATTTAGAAGGATTTTCATGAAGGTATAAAATTAATAAGTGCGATAAAAAAAATTTCGAATTTAGGCTCATGTAGATGAATAAATTCGGTAAAAATATCCACTATGATACTATGTTTAACATCAAGTCTATGCTCGTTATAATGTTTAATTATTTCTCATGAGCTGTGGGATCAGGCTGTATAAATCGGCTTTATAGATCAGGATAATTTCTAGGTTCTGATACAAAGGGGTTATGTAAATCCCACTGTTCCTAGGCTCCACTATACACATTCTCTTTTTCATAAGACACAATGAGGACAATTAATGGAGAAATAAATACGCTTTAAAAGAAAAGTGCCCAAAATCGTTCAGTTTTATCTAAACGTGTGTAGCTGTGGATACATTGAAATAATTAGTACCTCCCTTAACTAATCACTTTCTAAAAATTATTACAATAAACAAATTATACCTTTCAAAAGAAACGCTCTGTCATGCAACTCCTAATTTTTGTAAGCATCACAGAAATTTAAATGATTCAATGATATTGATCAAGAATCATTTAATCAATTATACAATTCACACATTATCAATCTGCTTGTATGGCTGCCAACAATTATGAAGATACTTAATAGTTAAGCGTGTTCAGAGACGAACTGAAAGCTCCACCGTGTTGCTGTCAGACACGCGGGAAAATCCCTCCCTTTGAAATGTCGAAAGTGACAACAACGTTAGAACAAAGTTCCGCCACAATGGCAGATAATCAGTTTCATTTGTGAAATTTGCATGATTTATCTTCTAATTTTGCGTCCACGTAATTCGCAATGATGAATAACTGTATCACAATATGTCCAGCTGATATGAAATGACTGCCCATAGAGTGAAATTAGTAGTACTGAGTTTGGATACACTGACATGCAATTTAATAAGTTCCTTTTTTGGGTGAAAATACACAAATTTTTTAATATATCTCTTGATTAGAAACTGATATATGTATTTTTATTTACAAAATAATTTCATACAACATTTTAGAAAAACAATATTGATTAAATGTTGATTAATTCTGTCTTTTAAATTATCGTAAACATATACCTCAGAATGTTCAGGTGTAAATTGTAATAATACACCCTGAATCATTGTACCTCCGCAAACAGCCACTATCATTGACCGCTTCGACGGCGCTAGTATTTCTATACCACGGTTTTTATAGAGCTACCTCTCAATTCCACTCAAGGCCCGTCACCACGGTGGCATTATGACACGGTTTTACGCGTCTTTAGCGGTCGTGCCGCTAGAGTCGCTTCATCTGCAGCACTACTTGATACGGTCGCGAGCATGCGACACCAAGCGGCACGACTGACAAAGACGCGAAAAACTGTGTCATAATGCCACCGTGGTGACGGGCCTTGAGTGGAATTGAGAGGCAGCTCTATAAAAACCGTGGTATAGAAATACTAGCGCCGTCGAAGCGGTCAACGATAGTGGCTGTTTGCGGACGTACAATGGTTCAGGATGTATGGTTACAAGCCAGGGGGGGGGGGGCTACTGCGAATCGTATCCGACTTCAGCCAATGAGCTTCGGACACCAGCTTGCGTCACAATATTAGCGGGAATTTTAAATGCAGCCAGATTCCAAAAATCATCTCGTTACGAGACATTTAAACAGATTTATGAAGCATTTATTTTAAATATTGCATTTTTCACCTTCATCGTGTTATTTTTGGTTGGTTACCGTTGAAAATTGTCACTTTGTACCACTTTCAAAGTGTCTCTCAACACTTCTCGCTCTCCATGCAACACAGCAGCCAGCGTCTGATTTGGCTCATCAAACGAAGAGCTCATGCAGTGGTCACGTGGTTCGTGACGCAAACTGGTGATGTGCGGAACCAGCTAAAGTCGGTGCACCGGAGGAACCCACCTACGTATTTCCACCATGGAAACTGGCACTTTATTCTTTGTTGCCGCGTCATCAGCGAGTACAAGTGTTAAGGTTTCAGGATAACCGGCGCACTGGAGAATTATAGAACGTTCAAAAATTAGAGAACATTTGCAATTTAATTGCAATTAAATTGCAAGCAGAGGTAGGCAGTGAAAATTGCAATATTTTACGTGGAAAATGATTCTTAGTGAAATGTATCAAAAACAAGGAAGACTGGAGTACCAAATATAACAGGGCTTTCTGCTTTACTACATACTCATACATTACTCTTTGAGCTTTCTGCTTTACTACATACAAATCTTACGTATATCCAAATGGTACGATAAAGAAAGTCGGGGTACTAGCCAACTAGCCAGAAAAGAAAATACTAAGTCTATAGTTGTTCACAGTTGTACCAGTAGATGTACAAGTTCTGAACCTAGTCACTAACAGTTCCAACGGAATAAATAAAGTTCTTTGTGAAGTCAGCGCAACGGAATCAGTTACAATAATTATAGCGCTCTCACTCACAGTCCAAATCTAATCTTTTCCGAGCGCTAGCCCGGTCGTTACATACGCACCTCCCCTACTGGCCCCCACACTCGCTCCGATAGCTTGCTGTAAGGTAGAGCGAATATTGTTAGGCTGAACTCTAGACTTCACGTCTTGCGTCCGCACGCCATCTCGAAAGCTAGCTGTGCATACAGCACGTATATTCAGAAGAAGCATTAGAGTTGTAAATTAATAACTTATTTGTACAAACTCAGCACGTGTGCATTGGAATGACCTACGTGTAATTATTACGTGTATTTCATCTCACTTACATCTTCTCCTCCGGCCAAGGTGGGAGTGCTAAATAGCAATTGAATATGTTGATTGTACGCCAAGTACGCGCCACGGGAGTTACGTGTGTGCCGGGGGAAGCCAGCGGAGTGGTGCGGCTACTTCAGGAAACGCCGGGCGGAATGTGGGCCCACGCGGCGGCGGAGGCCGCACAGCGGCAGTAGGCCGCGCGCTTCAAGCACAGTTACAAAAGCCGTAAAGTTGAGCGTTGCACCTCGTAATGCGAACAATAACAGCGTCCGCATTCTCTAGCCGCGTGCGCCCTCGCGCTGTTCCATTCGCATAACACGCGTCGCCGCCACACACGCCCGCGCGCGCCCGCGCTCCTCGCGCTTTCGCCATGAGCTCTCGCCCCGCGCTCGCCCCGCGCTCTCGCCCCGCGCTCTCGCCCCGTGCTCTCGCCTCGCGCTCTCGCCTCGTGCTTTCGCCATGCAGTCTCGCCCCGCGCTCTCGCCTAGTACTCTCATCCACCTTTCGCCCAGCTCTCGCCCCGCGCTCTCGCCCCACGCTCTCGCCTCACGCTCTCGCCTCGCGCTTTCGCCTCGCGCTTTCGCCATGCGCTCTCGCCCCGCGCCGCCTCGCCTCGCCTGCCATGCGCTCGCCCGCGCTTCGCCCGCGCTCGCCCCGCCTCGCCCCGCCTCGCCCCGCGCCTCGCTCTCCCACCTTTCGCCCGCTCTCGCCCGCGCTCGCCACGCCTGCCTCCTGCTCGCCTTCGCCCGCCGCTCGCCCGCGCGCTCTCGCCCTCGCGCCTCGCCTCGCGCCTGCCTCGCTCGCCCGCGCTTCGCCACGCCTCGCCCCGCCTCCCCCGCCGCCATGCGCTCGCCCGCGCCTCGCCCGCCTCGCCTCCGCTCGCCTCCCTCCCCTTCCCGTCGCCTCGCTCGCTCCCGCCGCCTCGCCTCGCCTCGCGCCGCCCGCGCTTCGCCATGCGCCTCGCTGCGCCTCGCCTCTTCGCCGTGCGCTTGCCCCGCCTCGCCCCGCGTCCGCCCGCCGTCCGCGCCCTCGCCCGCGTCTCGCCTGCGTCCCTCTTCCGCCTGTCTCACGTCGCCGCGCCTGCTGCTGCGCTCACCATTCGCGCGGCTTGCCTCCTCCCGCGCCCGTACCGCCTCGCGCCTTCCGCCTGCCCGCTGCTACCCATCCACCATCTGGAGGACACCCCCACTCCCACTCTCGCTTGCGCCGACACCCCACAACCACCCCATCAAGCCTCACCCTTTCTATCCAAGCTCACCCCTTCGCATGCCGTTGTTCCTTGCCTCGGCAGCCCTTTTCCATGCTCACTCACCACCCGTTAAGTCCTTCGTACTTTTCCCCCAGTGTCTCCCGCCCCTCTTGGCCGGGCCCCGCCCACGTGGCGCCGCTCTGACCGCCTCGCCCGGCCGCCCAGCGCGAGGTGCGTGGCGCTGCTGAAACATTAAGCGCCTGGCTCCGTGTCTGCACGCGCCCTTACGGCGAATGGCGCGCGCGCTAGGGGGAGGGAGAAAGGCGCCATCTGCATTCATACGGGAAGGCGACCAGCAGCAGGTAATAAAATGGATGTTGTCGGGATGCAAGTACTTGTAAAGCGGAACCACCGGAAGTCCTCTTTCAAGCTTGTTCGACGATCACTTGTCTCCGATTGACTATTTAATAATATGGTATAGCGAACGTGCATGAAAATAGTATTATGCATCATCGTCATCCCACATGTAATTTAACGGTTTTCTGTAAGAACAAAATGTTCTTATGAAAGGTACGTTTATAATTTTATTAAAACTTGTGAACTTTCAAAAAGTGCAAATCTTCTAAAACACTACATAGGAATCTCTCACTTTTTTCTGAAAAGAGTGTTCAACAATGTGGCGAAAAAATTACTTTTATAAATCTGCAATCATACATTATACATCCGTTACAAATAATGCGAGAGTGTGTGTATGCTGTTGTAGACCACTAGTTTTAGCATTCATAGTTCGTTGATTGCTAAACGAAACTGCAGAGAAATCCAATCAACCTCCCTAAAACAATTTCCAATGACCTAAACGTTTCATTTCTCCTGTATCACCTCTCTGGCGCCAGAATATTCTACTGCGGACAGTAAATGGAATCCGCATGCGTTTATCTCGTTTGCGAGTAATGAGGTAATGTTTTACGCATCTGCGCAATCGAATGAGCACATAACTTCACGTAGCCAAATGAAGCAAACAGCGATATTTTCCCAATGTTTCCTGCCCCGGTGAAACGTGATTTGCTTGCTACTGGTGTCCTTGAATCCCGGGTGCATTACTGCACGTAATTGCGACTCTGCAACAGTAGGTTCGTGGTCTGGGGGCCATAGATTCTAGAGTACATGGTGAAAGACTGGCGACACAAGTTAAATAGGTTGACTGAAGTCGATTACTCCCTAGATAAGAATTTGTGGCTTTGATAGCCAAGCGGCAATACCGTTACATCTAGACCAGGCACGTCAAACCGGGACCTCACGAGCTACTTGCACGCCCGGGGAGCCCGGCGCTCCTACGGGCACGAGAAACTTCCCCTGACTCCGGACTCATTTTCCCTTAGAATCCAGAAAGAGGGATGCTGAAGCGGCTACGTACGAATAGTGGTTTCGTACGAAAATTGGTGAGCCATTTTTTCAATCGAATAATCGACTATTGTATTATGTTTCTATTTCGCACTATTATTACTATTTGGTGTTTATTTTCTTACTACGTTCTCCCTTATATATGTATCTATACTAATATATAAAGAGAAGTGCGTTGTCTTAACAGCGCGTTAATCTCTGAATCCACTGAACACATTCCAATGAAACGTTTGTGCAAGCTTCCTTTAAAGGTCTGGAGTACTATAGACTATGATTTACAACCATAAACCGTGATATATTTACAAAATAATTACTTTTCTGGACATTTTTCGCCTAGCTATACATCACAGATTCAGGAGCGCACTAATTCCAATAGTTTATTTGCGCGCCACCAGAGGATGACTTCTGAGATCTACTAGTGATTTCATTAATGTCCAGAATTATTTCAAAATTCATTGGTGTTTCAATAAGGCTATGTAATGTCTCTGATGAAGTCGGTGATTTTTTTAGCTATGAACGTTGGTGGAACATTTGAAAGAAATCTGTGCCACTAAAGTGGTAAAGAATGTCAATGTACATGCATTATCCTTAGTCCGTGTTATATACAAAGTAGTAAGAAAATATTGTGAGTTTGAAAGTGTTTAAAATATGAGGTAGATTGAGAGAGCAAAAAGCACAATAATATACAGTGCAGAATATACAATAATGTACAATGTACAATAAACAGATATAGTATACTTTCTAAACAACATCTTCTTTTACAGAAATTTGTGAACAGTGAATTATTTGAAATAATGCCGAATCCAGTGTCACAGTTGTCAAAACAGACTCCAAGTGCGAAGAAATGGGTAGTCTACACAAATTTTGAATCGGCTACTCAGAGGCAAGAGCGACTTGCTGCAGTACTAACTCGCACTATTCAAAATAATACTGCAAGGAGGGAAGATATTGTGTAATAAGTAGTATGGCAGCTTTTCATTAGGGCTATTGACACAGCTCTCAGGTTCAAATTGTTGAAATGGAAAATTTTTGTGTACTTTGGGTCCACCCACTTGATTTTTATTTTCAATATCTGCAGGAGGTTAGTACAATGGTAATTAATTTAGCAATGAACATTTACATTTTAAGACTAATCTGTGTTGTTGTTTTGCATATCAATTGCATATCAATCCCAATGAATGAATTGATCCATTATTTCTATAAAAATTAATTTCTCTAAGAATATTTACATCTAAGCAAATAAAAGAATTGTGAGTCCTTGGCTTCTATTATTCACATTTCAAACTCCGTAACATCCACCACTTCAGATCAAAGTATGAAGCTAATTCAGTCCCTGAAGAAACACGCTCTAAGGAGGTTTCTGAAGTAGCATGGGAATTGGCAGATGGGGGCGTGGTGAAAAAGAGTTGGGAACCCCTGGTCCTCTGCATTGTTCATGGGAGATCCTAGCATTCGATTCCCGACGGTGGTGGTGGATTTTCGACTTAAATAACTAAGTGGAATTCAAACATTGTTTTCAATTTGGCCGGTTTCTCTGATCGGCAGTATCCGTGGATCACCTATTAATACCAGGCCGATGCCGGAGCAGTACCCTATCAAACGGACCACGAACTGCGCGCATTTTTCTACTTCTTTATCCCTCCTCTTCCCTTACATACACACATAGACGCACGCGCATACATGATATACACTACTACAGAGAGCAGTCGAAAGTGTAGAACTTGTCCCAGGGGAGGCAGAGAAACCACGGAAAACTACAGATCAGAGCAGTCGGCCTCTAGAATTCTCCTTCAGACAGCGACTAAATTCGACTAGCTACAAACTAGTGTAGAAAATCATACCACCGTCGGAACTCGAATCTAGAATACACAGGTCAGAGACACTGCAGTGACTATTATTAGACTTTTCAGTTATTAACAGAAATTAAAGAGAAACTTTTCGTGAATAATTTTTATTCGCTTCATTTTCAGCCTATTTTTGTCTCAGATTCTGGTTTGTACTCGTCTTCAAGAAAGTGTATCAGTTTCAGGGCGATGCACAACTACACTTTTCTTATTTCTGATTTTTATGGACTTTGCTAGCAGCTTCACAATTACGAGTTTCGTATTCCATGTTACATAATAACATTTTCGTTCTATCTAGCTAACACAAAGAAATTTAATAGCGTACAAAAACTTTTAGCATGATATGTAATATTATGTTAGAAACACGCGTTATTTTCAATTATATTTTCTGCCCTAACCATTTCTGGCACCACAATTTTCTTTTCATTTCTTGTCATTAACGCTTCGCTGGCAAAATACGCGTGCAACGAAAGCCGAGACCCACAAGGCCTCCAGCCCTGCGGAGAAAGCTGTAGCTATTTTCCGAAGACTGCCCCGTTCAGAAGGAGGAACGAGCGTAAATTTATTGTGAATCTGCCCTTGATGGCCCTAATATTTTTATTAGTTTTTGTAAATTTTTACGTGACGGTTCTAAACGTCATCAGCCGGATATACAACAAATAACCGTCCATTATTCGTGACTCGGCCGTGTGTAGTTTAATACGTTTCGTAACTCCACCTTTTTATATACTAAAAAAATAATAAAAATGCGTTTTCTTGAAGTATGAGAATTCATTCGCCATGTTTAGCTACAACCCATTTGTTCTTATTGGCGGACTGTAAAACCTGTAACGGATGCTAGCCATTAAAGGGTGGCTTTTCGCTCTTGTTGAAAAAATATGTAAGGGTGTATATTATAAGAGTGTAATAAATCCTTAAATACGATTGTATCATACGTTGTAACCGCATTTATTCTACAGTATTTCCATTTCATGCTTCGAAAAGACATTGAAACCTAATGTTCATAGCCGCTCGCTATGGCGATATAATGCCAACGGAATTTCACCTAATTCTTCTTTCTCGTCAGTTTCTAGAAACTCGAAAGTTTCTTTCACAAATCGGGATCTTTTAACGGTCAATTGGATCATTATTTCTATTTGGTTAAGGAACGAAGAGAATTATGAACACATTAATACGAGTATAAATGTGTGATTTACTTGTCTACCACTAGGCTGAAAATCTAGGTAAAAATGGTAATAAAATTTTTCTATTTCTAATTGAGATGCGTGTTTTCAACAAATTCTTAAATTGAATAATGTGAAAGTGCAAATTCTTCGTCTGTCAGTTTCTTTGGACAACTCGTTTATTCTGATTGGGTGAGTGAGATATTCAAAAGAGGTAGTACAAATATAAGATACAATCTTCGAAATATTGAATTATTGTTGACAATTAGTAATTAAGAATTAATATTATAATTCATGTTTGTAATGATGTATAATATGGCAAACCGAAATAACTAACAAATAAATTAAAAAGAACTTCTGTTAGCAATTAGTAGTTAACGCGCTTTAGTTTTATTTCTTTTTCATTTCACCGGGGACAATTGAATGTTTCAGAAATGTCATTTTCATTCTCTCTGCTGTATAACCTCCAATAACTATCGATTGAATGTGTATTAAATGTAGAACTAGTCTATCATTTTGATACAGTTTATAAATATTTTATAAAGGTTTCAATTCAAAAAATGTTTACAGTCCAACATTTAAAAAAGTGGTTGAAACCAGAATTATGTCCTTCAAATTCCTTTACATCACTACTTAAAACAATCGTGAAATATTGTTCTGTATACTGTGAAAGATGACACATTACATCCGTCTTCTTCCATGCACTGTGAAATTTGTTCGTGTTTTCAGTAATCTAATAGTCAGTCCTTCCGGCACTCACGAAATCTATGAACATTAATAATTGAGTGGTTTCTTTCCACATTAACAATATCAAAAATGGTTGAGTGCGAAAGAGATGGAAAAAAATAGATCTGTTACTCAAGGCGTCTTCTCAAACGTATCTGAATGATGGAAATATTATTTTCAGAAATCAACTTCCACAATTTAATTAACAGACATTGAAACACTAATAATAAACCCCAATGGAACAATGAATACGTGGTCCCATTAAACAACAGGAAACTACGAAACAATCTGGTTGGTAGTTCCTAACAGAACTCGGAATAAGCTTTGAATTTCCACAGAGCGGATCTAATGTCACCGAACATGCGGGAGTGGAATTGTGTCCACTGACCTCTTCTATCGAGTAATCGATTGGTCGCCCGTTTGCAAACTGATCTTCTTTTGCTTGAACGAATCCAATTTGCAGGGTACATTCGCAAAGGCAGTTTCCAATGGTCCGCGTATTTTACGAACGTAACTACCTCGCCAAAGTATCACTGCCAGGTGTTCGTACATGAGATAGCGTGTATCAATAACAATAACGTCCCCCAGGCAGAATTCTATCCTCTGCTGGAAGTGTTCCATGTTTTGAGCTATGGAAGATTGGAATTAATTTACAAGAGGACTTGATTGCAAATTACTTTTTTTCTGTTGGAAAGAGATGCTCCGCTAATCGTTTCATTCAAGCGAGAGAAGGAAAAAAAATCATCGAGCGTTACCTCATACGAAAGAGGAATAAATACAGTCAGGGGGAAACCTCAGTCGGGATTAAATCCATCTTTTGTTTGAATTATTGTAAAAGTTATAATTTTATACTGTTGCGTCATTAGTTCAAATTTATCAGTGTCACAATGGAAAAGTACATCCATTTGTATTAAAAGAATGATGATTGCGATACCGACTCAGTCGGAAAAGCTATCTTTTATCAAGCTACGAGTAAATTACTAATTAACTCCTGATGGTAAGTAGGCAAATAAATTTGAGACAAAGGTAAAGAGTAGCTGAGAAAAAAAATTATTTAGAGATAAAAGTCGGAAGCTGTCCACCACAAAAGACAGGCTGCAATGGATTAGTGACAGAATTACGATTAAGGCCTACGGCAGTGTTGACCAGGAGGTTCTAGGGTTCGAGTCCTGAACGGTG
Source organism: Teleogryllus oceanicus (assembly GCA_964035755.1). Classification (NCBI taxonomy): domain Eukaryota; kingdom Metazoa; phylum Arthropoda; class Insecta; order Orthoptera; family Gryllidae; genus Teleogryllus; species Teleogryllus oceanicus. The sequence continues at coordinate 85,115,801 of CAXIVR010000003.1, forward strand.
GTTGATTTTCGATAGTATACAGTTAGCTAAGTTAAATACAACCACGATCTGGGGGAGAATTCTAGCGGTCGGCTTCTCTGATTGGTAGTTTTCCGTGGTTTCTCCAATCAACACCAGGTGAATGCCGGAGCAGTACCCTACCAAACGGGGCATCATTCCTTCCTCTCCCTTGCCCCATCCTCCGCCCTCTTTTACATGCCCTACACTCATTTACGTGGGTCACATAGATGTGTTGGGACACCCGTTGGGAGCATCTGGTTGGGTAAACAGGGCACCAGTCCCCTGTTTAACAGTAGGGTGTTCTTGCACGTTAGAGCAATCACTCGGGAAGCGTTACATCAATCGACGGCACATCTATCACCTGCGCATGCGGGCATCAAATTTCGGATGCATCTGCACATGCGTGGAAGATCGATTGATTTGATTGATTTTTTTCGTGTTTCCGGGCGCGTCAACTGCTTTGGTCATTAGTCCCGTTAGTGTAATGCATATTTTTTTCTCAGAAGATGGCGGTGATTTCCCCCCCCCTGGATGGCGAGATCCGGCGCCGACCTACCGTCGGCTAGTGGTGTTTCCCCCCTAACCAGGACTCTCCCACCAGCGGGGCACCGCCCCAGCCGGGAAAAGCTCTAAGCTCCCGACCGGTCTCCCGGAATATGTGGTAGTGTAGTGCAAGTTAAGTAAGTGTGTGTGTAAGGGGGAGGATAGGACAAGGAAGAGGAAGGACAGATCGCGCGCGGTCCGTAGCCCGTTTGGTAGGGTACTGCTCCGGCATTCGCCTGGTGTTGATCGGAGAAACCATGGAAAACTACCGATCAGAGCAGCCGCCGCTAGAATTCTCCTCCAGACAGCGACTGAATTCGACTAGCTGAAAAGCTAGTGTCGAAAATCCTGCCGCCGTGGGCGTGGAACCTAGAACCGGACAGAAGCTCTGCAGTGCCATCAGTTGATGCACTGAGCTACCGCTCCCGGTTGGAAGATCGAGATTGCTGTCGATTACCGTGCAAACACTGCGTCGTTTCTTCGACGGGAGATCCCGCGCCACCCATCGCCATCGTGCCACGCCCACTCCGTCTCAACGCCCCGCGCATCGCAAAGTGCCGGCGCCTGTCGCCGGCGCCGCAAGCGTCTTTGGCGTCGACTGCGCCTCCCCGCGCTCGCACGCGCGGGTCGATGCGACGCTCCTCTGCGAACGCCTCCGCTCGGGGGAGGGGCAGGGGAAGCCTCTCGTTGGGCGGGCGGCGCGCGGAGGTGAAGCAACGCCAGCCGCCAGGCACATCACACGACGGCCACACTCCTTCCACCTTCGCAGAGCCAAATCGAAGAAAGTCCCCTAGCACTGAGTTGATTGATTAGTAATTCCGGAGCGTCAAACCGAGAAAGGTGGCTCAGGGCATCAACTTATGTCACTGCAGTGTCTCTGACTGGGAGATCTTAGGTTAGAGTCCCGACAGTGGCAAGATTTTTGACACTTGCTAGACAGCCGAGTCAAATTCAGCCGCTGTCTGGAGAATTCTAGTCGTCGACTGTTCTGATCGGTAGTTTTCCGTGTTTTTTTTTTTCGATCAACTGCAGGTGAATGCCGGAGCAGTACTCTAACAAACGGGCCACGGACCGCGCGATATTTCCTTTCTCTTCCTTGTCCTATCCTCTCCCCTTACACACTCACACTAACAAGCACTACACTACCACATGTCCCGGGAGACCGGTCGGGAGCCTAGAGCTTGTCCCGGCTGGGGAAGTGCCCTGCTGGTGGGAGATACCTGGTTGGGGAGAAACCTCGCTAGTCGGCGGTAGGTCGGTGGCGAATTTCGCTATCCAGAAGGGAAGATCACCGGTGCCTTCCGAGAAAAAGCAACCCAACTAAACGGGGGCGTCAACTGCTAAGGTCAGAAGTCCCATAATTATATCGAATGTTTGATGGCGGGAATGGAGGTTGTCTTCTCCTGCTGGTTGGAGATATCCGGCGCAGACCTACACGCCTGTTTGCGGTGTTTTCCCAACGAGGTATCTTCTACCAGCGAGCCCCGCCTCAGGTTTTCGTCCAGTTTCCCTGATCCATTGAGCAAATGCTGAGATGGCCCCTTGTTTTGCTTCTGAATTCAGTTGGAATACCATTATTCAAATCATCGTTTCCATGTTGTCGCGGCAGGAAGTAATAAGAGCCAAAATTTATTGCTTATTTATCTTTGAAAATAGATTTTATTACATGGGAGTTTTTTTTCTCCCTTTCAAACATTCAAAATTTAAGTAGTATATGACTTAGTGTAGGGATCACAGAATTTTGAAAATGTGCGCACAATTCACTTTTCCCCATAGCATGTCATACGTAGTTTTTGACTGTTTTTTTGACGTAAAATAAATAAATAAATAAAAATAAATAGCCTGACTGGTCTCCCGCCATGTATGTTAATGTAGAGCTTGTAAGCGTAAGTAAGGGCCGAGGCTCCGACAAGAAGGCTCCGAAGAGGAAGGAAAGATCACTCGCATTCCTTGGTCCGTTTCTTGACCTAACTCTATAGCTACTGTCGATAATCCTCCCATTGTCGGGTTTTGAATTCTAGGATCTCCCATTCAGAGACACTGCAGTGCCATTTAATTAATGCCCTGAGCCGCCTATTTAGTGAAGGACTGAATGAATAATCTAGGTAACGGATATTTTGTGCCGCTGTAAACCTAAAAGATAATCGTGAATTATGATCATACTACATATTATCACAGGGACATCAGAATATATATAAATATAGGGACATAGGAACATCATATTTGGCTTGCCGTGAGGGAAGAAGACTAAAGAAGTATTTATGTGATTAACTTGAATTACTTCATTCAATTAAAAAAATTTAATTTGATTTTTACAGAATTCTTTCGGAATTATTAAAGAATTATTATATCAGAATTCTTAGAAAATTAAATTTTTATTGATACAGAAACATTTCGCTCCCATTTTCCTTGAAACACCTATTGAATGAATTCAGTGTATTTTGTTAGCAAAAGAGGGAATATACTAGCCTGAGGCATTATTAGTGAAAGCCACCTCCTGAGTTTTGTTATCTGTGATTGATGAAAACAAAAACCAATTCCTCCGGATATCGACATTGTAGTATAGCAAGTAACCAATAAAATGTCATGAAAACTACAACATTGTGATACACATTCTGGCTTGAAATAAAGAATATGAATTATCGCCTTTTCTGTTCTCACGTAAGCATGTTAGCGTTGGATTTCTGCTAACAGGCCGATACCACTCCTCAAAGCACAAATCACCCAAGTGTACCACTTTCGGTATTGCCGAGAACTGCTCGGAATTGGCGATTTACCATAGGAACATTGTAATGATAGTGCAATAGCCACACATAGCGAAAAAGTATCAGCAAAAGTGTCAAACCTCCTCTCTCTAATTAACGCAACTTCTCCATTAAAAGTTGAATGTTCGCATTCACAATCTCTACAATCAATCTTACATCAATCTTCAAACCGTAACAGCCCTTCAGATAATTTTTAAGAACTTGAAATGACCCTTATTCATTTCAAAACTTCGGATTATCAGAAAATTAAAAGTACCTTCATTAAGCGACCATATAACATGAATACCTCACAGTTTTTATCAAAATATTCAGTCTTACCAGTACGCCTTAATCTCCAATCTTGGTCACAATGTTGTACACCCACTAATAAATCCAGATATTACAAAGATCGTTTCAAGCCGCCATTATTCCCAAAAATTGTCAGTTGAATTAACATTGAAACAACCTTCAACCTGACCTTATTTAATCTTATTCCATTGTATATTACGTTCTTCCGAGTCATAGAGAATTACTGCTTTTCGATGGGCATTCCCAAAAAGATACAAGCAGTGAAACAGTGAATTGTATATTTAACTTCCTCGAAGGACCGTGTTTATCGAACGAAAAGAAATATAAAAGAAAAGGAATTGGCGAGCGGGGACATTCCCTGCTTCGTGATGCACAGATTCTGCCGACCCCTAGTTTAGAAATCCAGCGATCCTTAAGCAGTTGGCAAACACGGTCCCTCTTTTATTACCTCAACAAAACACTACATTTACTTGTATTTATACACATTTAATGTACTTTCTTCCTCTCTGGAATTAAAATTGTGTGGTCAGTATAGAATTAGTTAACATTTAATTTCCCCTTTTTTCCTTTGTTCATCTTCAATCCTTTTAAAATTTTATTCATAGTTACGTTCCCTCACCTCTTACTTACACACACACACACACGCACACACTTACATGCACTACACTATCACACATATCGGGAACTTAGAGCTTGTTCTGGAACTTGGAGGTCCTAGGTTTGAGTCCTGACGGCGGCAGGATTTTCGACACTAGCTTTTCAGCTAGGTCGAATTCAGTTGCTGTCTGGAGGAGAATTCTAGCGGACGGCTGCTCTGATCGTTAGTTTTCCGTGGTTTCTCCGATCAACACCAGGCGAATGCGGGAGCAGTACCCTAACAAACGGGTGACGTACCGCGCGCGATCTTTCCTTCCTCTTCCTTGTTCTATCCTCCCCATACACACACGCTTACACTAACATGCACTACACAATTACATATTCCGGGAGACCAGTCGGGAGCTTAGAGCTTGACCTGGCTGGGGCGGTGCCTCGCTGGTAGGAGAGTCCTGGTTAGGGGGAAGCTCCACTAACAGACGGTAGGTCGGCGCCGAATCTCGCCATCCAGAGAGGGAAGATCACCGCCATCTCTCGAGTAATAACATGCACTACACTCACGGGACTAACGACCAAAGCAGTTGACGCGCCCGGAAACACGAAAAAATCAATCAATCAATCGAATCCAACGACTGTCTAGAAACAGTTGCTATGATCGGTAGTTTTCTGGGGTTACTTCTATCCATACCAGACGAATGCCGGAAATATACACTAACAAACATGTAATGCAGAACGCCCAATCTTTCTTTCCTCGTCTTAGCGTGATGAGAAACAAAGGATTTGTGGCTGGAGTGCTGCGCCACTTGGTATAAGGGGAACTTTCAGATGACGTGGAGGTCGGCACCGGATATCACGCCCCGTGGGGGAAGACCACCACCACCCACAGGGATAAACCACCCTAATTACAAGCGGGAGCAACTTTGTTGACCTAAAACATCGCCAAAAATGATCAATAAAATGCTCTTATAATGTCCTAAAACAAAGAAAAATGACGTACAAAATTGCATCAAAACCAGATCCGATGAACAACTCAAGTTGTTGGGTATGTTCCTGATGTAAACGAGGTTTCTTCCTTTCGTACAAGTGAGTTCAGCTTGGAAACTTTTATTTTGGAATGTTCTTTACCAGGAAATCTATGTTTTTAGTTATCGTTAAATCGGCCGAACCGACAATGGCGTTCATAGGCACCACAGGAACCTTAGATTTCACACAACGGCTGGCAGTACAATTTCTGAGGGAACAAATCGAATAGGCTACTCATGAATTCTGTGGAGAACATTTACTGCAACGCGTAAATATTATTTGAAGCAAATACCATTAAAATTATATTAAACTGATGAAATTTGCGAAAATGCTTTAAAAATGATGGAAAAGGATAAAAAATAACTTGTTTGTCAAATTCAAATAAAAATGCAAAAAATATATGAAAAGGGGTCATTTCCTTTTGTCATAACATACAATTAATGTCTCCACTAAAAGGCTTGTTCTAAAATTTTAAAAGACACTTTCATTAAAATTCGTCTCTATTTATAAGACTATATATCTCGGTAATTAACGTGCAAGGAATTGGTGCTTATTCACTCACTTAATTGGAATTTAATCACGGGAAAAAAATTGTGGAATTGTTTAGACAAATGTGGATAATGCTTAATTGTTCTTAATTTTATTTGTTTTCCTGTAGGAACTATCATATTCCTGTAGGATATCAACTGTGAATTACTGCAGGTTGTTATTAGTACCATCTTCCTTTAATATTCTAAAGCCATTTATAATGTAGTACTTGTAATCATAGGTTTTATTTAGGTGAGTGAAGCACACGAAAGCATATTTATCAAACTCCAAACTTATTTGACTTCTTTGTTTTGTAATGCCCTACCATAGAATGGAAAATTTATCAAAAAACTGGCCGTGCTACACAATGACAGGGTATTTCTCGCACAAGTAAGTTTTCTATACGTTTTTGTCTAGAACAGCATTACGATTTTGCGCCCCTTTTCTCCCAGTTGCTGTCTATCGGTTACTAAAAGACAATTTTTTCATATTTTTTCTTTTTTTATGTCCCGAATATTAAAATATGAATTTAAGATTATTACACGTAGTAAACAATGTGCATTTCTTTTATAAAAAATTGAATATGTTCTAGAGGAAATGTTGTTTGAGTGTTTCTGAAAATGATCAATTTTGAACACGATTTTGCAGAAACGTTTTTGAGAAATGAGAAATCATTTAAAAAATGTGTACTCAATAAATGTATAAAACTATAAGTACTTTGGCAGCACATACTTACTCGCATTATTTGTAACTTTCGCAACATTCAAAAATTCAGTTAGTTAAACGAAAATGAGACCTGTGCCCATCTTTAAGAGTGCCTTGTTTTTTAAAAAAGCCAAAAAATGTTGGAGCAAATTTAAAAAACGTTTTTATAGTGTACATTATCAGCAAGCAGAAATTACGCAAAACCGACATGTTCACTTTCTGTGCTCGGCTCAACTACCTTAGACATATGTCCGACTAATAAATATAGCACTTTATGAAACAACTCATTGACCACTGTTTTCAAATTAGTGTATCAAAATATCTATTAGAAAGTGCAGCCCATTGCGAATTTGCCTCCACACCATTCCAGGAAAGACGTAGGAAGGTCTCCTTCCAGGGCAGCCGAGCTCTCAGGAGAGGAGCCTGACGGACGCAAGCAAGGGGCAAGGGGGTGGACGGGAGCCGTTGCATATTGGATGTCGCGCCCTCCGCCCTCGCCTGCACGCGGGCCGATGCAATTTGCAGCGCAGGCGGCGGCGGCGGCGGCGGCGGAGACGGCGCGGTGGCTAGAGATGGCGAGAAAGGAATCGACAAAGGAACTGGAATTCTGCATCTTGAGCGCAAAAAGTGCCACCTTCTCGTCTCGGGTTTTGTACACTGGCTTTTGCCTTCTTGATGCCCATCGCATTGATAAATGGATAAATAGAACATACAATATGGGAGCAATGGTAAAAATAAACAAATTTCATACTCTACTGTTGTTATTAATATAATAGTAATCAAGAGATAATCAAATCAGAAAAAAAGTTTATATGTTTCAATAATATATTAAAATCTACAAGAACCAAAATTAGAAGAATATTTGTAATTAACGCAAATGCAAAATACAATATTTACAGCTAAATATAATACGTACTATTTTTTATATTTTTACCAAGATAATTTTATCAATGTTAATAACGAAATTTCATCTGGTGCTACGTGTATTCCAAATGAGACATAACTCAAATCATTCGTCAATGCTACTTTAATCAAAACACACACAATTTTAAGAAAATGACCCTGCAACATTCTTTTCTCCTTTAACTTGTTTTCATTCAATAGTAATTTCAAAATATTTATAAATTTAAAACATGATAGAAAAAGTCGTATTTTTAAGTTTGACACCGGGACGAAATTTAAAAGTAATGAGCGAATATGGTTTTTGATGTGTATATTATGAAAGCATATCCTATGATTTTCCATGTTTCTTAAATTGCCAGCAATATCGCTGGAATTTCTTAAATCACGAAAATCACCGAACAATAAATCTGAACTTTAATAGGGCTATATGTCTTCCTGCTGGGTAGTGACATATGACAACGACGCTATGCATGATATTCTGGGGTTCAGTAAGTTAACTACCGATCCATCAACTCTAGGGCCGATGTTTCTCGTGACCTCAGGGAAAACTCGTGTTTCAGAGTTAAAGAGACAAAATTACCCTGGATAATGCCTTCCAAGTAATGGACAAAACTAGTTGTGGTTTTATACGCAGTGTTACGCTAATCGAATTCACGGTTATTTCTAAATCTGAAAAGAAACACACCTCTAAGTTTTGTAAATATTTTGGAGATCCACTTTTATTGATAAAATCTTTACACTAGAATTGTTAAACATGTTTTTTTCTGATTTACATGCTCTACAAACCTACAATGGCCGAGTTCACAATTTCAGTTTTGTAATGTTTCATACAACGGGATTAAGGTTGTTTCTAAACAAGTGTTACCAGAAATTCTGTTGTTAGACCATTTGAAAATAATTCTGGTTTTGCTAGCATGCAGGCCAGAGGAAGATCACATTGGATTTTGAAAATACAAAATCAAATTCTTTACAAATTTACCAAACACATACTGCCCCTGTTACATAACGGTTAGGTAATATAACACTACTAGTTCAACCCGTACAGAAAATTGCCTCTATTTGAATTCGAATTTATGAGTTAAAGCTGAGTTTCATTACTTGAGATTGCTGCACTGACCCAACATATGTCTCAGCAAGAGTTTCAAACCCCAAAGATAATTAACTGATCTGGGATTCGAATTTGAACTTTTATGCTTCCGACTTGAAATTTTTTGTGAACTTTTTTGTATTTTCGAAAAGAAAATACTTGTGACGATAAGTTAAATATATCTTTTAGGACAAGTATTTAATGTTTTTATATAGATACAAAAGAATTCTCATCAATGAAGTGTAGCAATATTACTCATGAATATTATGGATTAATTTTTCTCATACAAATTTCCACCTTAAGCAATTGTTTTCTTATCAAACAGAATGTCCTAAATGATAATAACACTTAAGCTCCACATACTTGCATTTTTTTCATCAATTTACTGCAATGTTCCTTTACAATATTCACCACTAGATCTCCGGGATGTATCTTCGACACCACGGGGAAAAGCATTCCTCGGTATATTTTTCAATTACCCCCGCCCCCTCTGATAACGAGAATATCTAGTTACGTACATTTTCAGAAGGATTCAACAATATTAACCTATGCCTCCGAGCACTTGAAAATATTAAGTGTAGTTTTAGGATTCTTATTTTCTTGACATAGGAACCAAAGCTTTACAGGTTTAATTTAAATTGAACGAATCTCGGACGGTGGTTAATATTTTTTCAATAATGTATAATATTTTAAAAAAGTGCTGACGAAATTAGGTCCGAGAAGCATTGATTCCCGATAAATGGGTAACAATTATTTGAGTATTGATGCTCACATATAAATACTAGTATTGTGATCAAATAATAGTATTATATAATATAGTATATAATGTTTAGTAACATATAGGTCATTTTAAATGTTCACCAATATTTCCATAAGTTTATGGAATACGAAACTGAGCAGTATTACCAACGCCGCCTGTGGATACTATCGTCACTTGCTGCTCGTACGTAAATGCTCCTTCTCTCACGTACGTTTTTTAAAAATAAAACGTAATAAATCAATGCAATAAAAATGTCTTAAACCACATTTTCCTCTAAAATATTTCTTATTCCTTAAATGCCGATTTTCAATTTTAAAGAACCAGTTTTGAATTTAATTAAAATTTTCGTATTCAGTGGCCTCGAAAATACTTCCTTTAGCTTCATTTTGAAGTCCCCATTTTTAATGTTGAAATTTAATATTAATATTAAATTATTCAGCAATATCGAGAACCCCCTTATATGTATGGTTCTATGTATTTTGTTTATTTTTAAATAAGTCTTTCCGCCACTTTCTTGTCTCCATTTTGAATTTTGAAATTTCATTATAATATTCGAATTCAGCGACTTCAAAACCCCTTTTATATCTATCTCTAGCTAATCCACTCGCATTTTCTATTATGGTCACGTTTTTAGGCGTTATGTACCAGAGTGTGGCTGGCGAAGTGCTTTGGTATTGAACCTGGAGAGGAAAACCTCCAAGACAAGGTCGGCGCCAAATTTCATGTTCCAGGAGGGGGAGAACGTCGCGTTCACTGGGAATATAAGATGCATTACACCTACAGGACTAATGAGCAATGATTGACTCTGATTCCGAGCGCGTCAACTACTTAACTAGGTCGTTATCCCGTAAGTATAGTGCAGGTTTTCTCGCCCGTTGGCGGTGGTCTTCCCTAGCAGATCCGGCGCCGACCTACCGACAGCTAACAGGGTTTTTTCTAATCAAGTATCTCCCACAAACGGAGCACCGTCCCAGCCGGGACAAGCTCTAAGCTCCCGACCGGTCTCCAGACATGTGCGGCTGTGTAGTGTATGTGTGTGTAAGGGGAGAGGATAGGACAAGGAAGAGGTAGGAAACATCGCGAGCGCACCGTGGCCCGTTTGTTAGGGTACTGCTCCGGCATTCGCCTGGTGTTGATCGGAGAAGACACGCAAAACTACCGATCAGAGCGGCCGGCCCTAGAATTCTCCTCCTGCGGCCGTCGGGACTCTAATCTAGGATCTCCCGGAGAGAGAGACTGCAGTGACATCAGTTGATGCCCTGAGCCATCTCTCCCGGTACTATTGAACAACGTCGTATTTCAAGACCAGAAACTTTAAATACTCACACCCTGCTTTAGGCACCGCTGCAGTTTCTGTCTGGTGTTGCGAAGAAATAAACACGAAAATAACTGATTTAGAGCTGCCAGTCTCTCGTAGACTTGTCTGTAACAGGCAGTATCCTGTATCAACGTAGCTACTGAGCGGGAATTGAAAATCCGCCACAGAGGAGACTCAAACCTGTGGCGTCATAAGACTCGTTTGTGAATTTGAAACTACCTAATACTAAAACGTCACGTGCATTTAGCAGTTTCCCCGAAGAACATGTTCCGGTCTGTTGCGACGGAAAGGGCGGAGCTCCCGTGCCCGAGCATAAGCGGCGCCGCTCTCTTGGAGGAGGCTCCATTAGCGGCGAAGCCTCTTGATGGCGGAGGCGCGAACGCACGCCCCGCCCCGCCCCCTCGCAGCCGTCCCTCATTAGCCGCTCGCTCACAGCCCCGGCGGAGCACGTTCAACTACCGCAGGGCTGCTCAAATGCAACGATCGCTGCCACTCCCCTTTACTAGGCCAGACGCATTGGAAATCGCCCGACTGCATCCCACGGTCAGGTTTCCCTCACCCTCGCTAATCCCGTTTTACTTTTCGTTACCTGAGAAGGCACAGTCGGACTTCATCGCGTTTCGTTCATCCGGTGTTTCAGAAGCGGAAAACAAAATTAAGTTTGCATTCATATGAAGCGTATATAGACGTTCTTACATCAGGTCCGAGAAAACCTCGAACATTGAACATTGCTGAACATTGCTGGCAGAGTCATCGGTATTGTGTATGTTAAGGCTGCGAGGTAAGAAGATGCACATGATAGGTGATTTCATGTTTTAGCACCTGAAGCGTTGCGATCGTCAGGCATAGGCCAGCTCACCACCAGTTAACTCTTTCACAGGGATTAAATCTCTTTTTGAACAACACTTTTATTATATATGCTCCAGTACATCCACTTCTTATAGAAATGTAGAAACTATCTATTGACCATTTACTATAGCTTCTTAAAAGTAAACACAAGTAGGTAAATTATAATCGATCAATACTATTCTCAGCAGACCACGGGAAACGTAGAAATCGATCCTCATACTAAGAAGGAAGACAGAACGGGAAGGAGACGGGAGAGGCCTTTTTGGGGAGATAGGTAAACGGCTTAGGAAAAGTTGATCGCGGAAGCAGCAGGATTGATTGATTGATTGTTAGTGATAGTCAACTACTACAAGTAGTGTTGGTTATTACTGAGATAATTAGTCCCGTACGTTTAGTGCAGGTTTTTCATCGATAGGTCGCTGTGATCTTCTCCATTAGATGGTGAGATCCGGCGTCGACCTACCGTGGACTATTGGGGTTTTCGCTACCAAATTATCTTTCAGTAGCGGGGCACCGCTGCAGCCCAGCCGGGACAAATTCCAAGTGTATGCTCCACAAATTCTATGTGTGGTAGTGTAGTGTATGTTAGTGTAAGAGGTGAGGATAAGACAAGGAAGAGGAAGGAAAGCGCTGTCCGTGGCCTGTTTGTCAGGGTACTTCTCCGGCATTCGTCTGGTGTTGATAGGAGATATCACGGAAAACTACCAATCAGAGCAGCCGATCACTAAAATTCTCCTCCAGACGGCGACTGAATTTGACCTAGCTGAAAAACGACTGTCGAACATCCTGTTGGCGTCGGGACTCGAACCTAGGACTTCCCGGTCAGAGGCAGTGCAGTGACATCATTTGGTGCACTGAGCCACCGCTCCCAGTGGGATACAGTAGGTACACGTCCGATTCCCTCCCTCTACTCTTTCCTGTCCATCAGCAAAGAGACCAGTATATTCCCTCGTCTTGGTCTCGGGGTGGCTCGACAAGCACGGCCGCACCACATGGGTCGCCCGCGGAGAAGTGCTGGTCCGGGGCACCTCAGACGGTCTGCTCACTTGAGCACCCTGGACTACAGTGCGCTACGAAAGTGTCTCCGCAATTGCACCTTGCTAGTGAGGGTGCTAGTAACAGAAATTGTTGGTAACACAAGCTACAGCTTGTAACAAAACAAAACGTATATTGCATACTCACCACAATAATAATAGGTTCTAGAAGTGTTGTCCCCTTCAATGACTTCCCAGTGATGTGGTTGCTACCAACATAAATGCAATTTTTAAAAGGAGGTCCTGATTCGGGTCGGTGTGGAGAGACTTTCGCGGCGCACTCTACTAACAGCATCACGCCACAATCTCTTCCGAGATGCAGTAAAATTTTTGTGTGTATCGTTTAGGATTCCTTTCTTTTCTCGTATACTCCGAATAAAGAAAGTTACGTAATGATCCACGAAAGTGCATATGTTATTTCAGAAAAATACGTTTCGTGGTTGTTAGAACCCAAAGTGTTGTTTCTATCCTAGAACTAGTACAGGTAGTCCCATAGCTGCAAGACCGGGCTCCCACGGCTACAAGGCTGGTGGGTCTTGGCCCCGTCAGGAACTGTTGTGCAAGTACAGACAGACAGTAGAGGTAGTTATTTCAACATGTCTGTTTGCCTAGGAACAAAACTGCCGCCTAAATAGTAGTCAAGATATTGACCAAATTGGATAGTTTGCAATCGATCTGGATGATTCCTGCTACTTCCCAATCACCGTCAGCCTCAAGTCGTACGATGTTGACTTTATACAAATATCAGTGTGTGGATCGTTTTTTGAATATCCACAAGCTTTAATACCGGTTTGCTGTATAAAGGATGAGTGAGACTTGGACCGAAATGCTGCCCGTTGACTAAGATCAATCCAGTCAAACATTTACGTCTGTAGAAATTTCTCGTCAGACGATGATATAATGTAAGAATAAGGACAGAGCTGTTTGTGTGCAAAATTGAATCTTAATGAAATATCCCTTTCATGAAACCTCTTCAAAGACGAGTGTCGTGAAAGCTTTTAAGAAAGTAAACTGACGCATTCTGGTGAGCGACACTGAACGAAGAAGGAAAAAACAAATTAAAAAGAAAAAGAAGGAAAAGATAAAGAGTAACGACTCAAGGAAATAATAGAAAAAAGAAAGAGTATATTTTTCAATATATTTTTTCCTGTCCAGTACTTTTTGCAGTATGACTTCCGAATTTTACATTAAATATAAAGTTTTTCGTAGTATGTGGTAAAAGAGATTGATTTCTTGATGTACTTAATAATTCAGTAATAATTTTTTCAGTTAATTATCTATAAACCAGTTTAATGATAGTCTTTATTATTTAGAATTTGCTTATATTTGAAGAAATTAAATAATCATTTAAACGTAACTTAAATAATTTTATAATATGTTATGGAGATATGAATAAGTATTTTGATTTAATTCTAGATAGTACTAATGCATTTATTTCTGAGGTTGAAAATACACTGCATGGACAAGATGAGATATCTGTTTATTTCATGAGCAAAATGATTTTTATACCTAAACAAAATAAATTGAAATTAGTATATCTAACTATTCGTGTACTTCTTTCATTGGCAGTAACGTTCATTCAGAGGTTTAAATTTACTTTCAGTTATTAATACTTTCTGTTGAAGTAGCTAGAACGCTAGAGACAATGTTAATTAAAACAAAACTTTTTTGCTACTTTACATATTGCCAAAACAAAAGCTGCTTGCTATCATGGACTAATTACAGAGGTACCTATTTTTACATTGTTCGCTACCGCTGCGTGCTTTCTGCAGAACATCTCATATTCAAAGTAAAATGCACAAATGCAGAGAAATTATTACAATACTAGTACTTTTAAAAGAAAAAAATCACCCAGAGGGCTCTTTACAAAACAGTAATATTTATGTAAACGAGAGCAAAGGGAAGAAAATGAAATAGAAATGTAAATGTGACTGCAGAATGGCAACTTTAATCCACATAATTCCCGAGTCAAGTTTTATATCCGATAATAAATGTATCTGCCACGTACGCCTCGAGGGACGAAAGCTGTTTCTGGGGAATAAATGTGCGCTATTTGTCATGGCCCTACTAGCAGCTGGGCGAAAGTCACTAACAAATCCCTTTTCATGAAAACAGTTGTTTCGCTGCGTTTCTAGCTCCATTGCAGTCGACCAAGCACTCGATTCGCATCTGTTGGCGATCATCTTCCGTTCACTGGGAGGGGGAAATCATTCAATGACGAGAATTTCGTTTTCTTAACATTGTTAACACATTATTAAAAACGTCGTTTATTTTTTATGCGTGCTTTGTATACTTTGTTTACAATTTCCATTAATATTTTTGGGAACTTTCAAAATCTTGACTGACAATTGTTGCGTGTTTCGTTATAATTTTTACTAGCCAAGGGCAGTTTCTAAGCACATCTGGTCACTGTAACCGCCCGTACAAAGGTGTTTCCCGCAGGAACAAAATCGAATCTCTGCATTTCTTCAGTTATACATAGTTTATAAAAACAGATTCGGTTTTCGAGAAACCTACTACTTAAGGTCGATTGTACTTGTTCAAGGACTTAAATTGATGTCAAGTTTGTTTCTTCAAATTATATTATTACAGCTGCTTACTCCCAGAAATAAGACGTAGCTCGTAGAAGCACATCTCTCGTTGGTTGGTTAGTGATTCCGGGCGCATCAATAACTTAGGTCATTAGTTCCCTAAGTATAGTGTATGCTTTTTCTCGGGAGATGGCAGTGATCTTCCCGCGCTGGATGGCGAAATTCCCTAAGACCCTAACCAGGACTCTCTCACCAACGGGGAACAGCCCCAGCCGGGACAAGCTCTAAGCTCCCAACCGGTCTTCCAGAATATGTGGTAGATTAGCGTAAGTGTGTGTGTGTGTAAGGGGAGAGGATAGGACAAGGAAGAGGATGGAAAGATGGCGCGCGGTCCGTGGCCCGTTTGTTAGGGTACTGTTCCGGCATTCGCCTAGTGTTAATCAGAGAAAGTACGGAAAAATACCGATCAGAGCAGTCGGCCAGCGACTGAATTCGACCTAGTTGAAAAGCTAGTATCGAAAATCCTGCCGCTGTCAGAACTCGAACCTAGGATCTCCCGGTCAGAGACGCTGCAGTGACATCAGTTGATGCACTGAGCTACTGCTCCCGGTGTACATCTCTGTAATCTGACTGTAAGATACAGCTTTCACACATTCAAAAAAACTGAACCCATTTGTTTTCCATATTATTCCTGTTATTTATTTGAATGTGTATTTTAGTTTTATTTCTTCTTTGATATTATTTATCTGAATTCTAATAACTCATTTATGTTTATACTTTGAATACGTTTGTATAATTTTTGGTTCAATTTTGTCCAATATTCATTTCTTAACATAAAACTATCGTCGCTCACAACGCTCTTAGCCTGGGCAATATATTAATCTGCCCGAAACGCCTGTATTGGTAATTGTATGTATTTGGTAATTGGTGATATTTTAGAGAAATTTGTTTGGCAGCATATAGGAAAATTAAAATGTAATCTTTTAAAATATATTATATACAATTGATTGTAGTTTTTTTATATCTACAGATTTGTTCCGATCTTGATGAAATTATACAAACATTCCCTTTAAAACAACAGAAACGTAACTGTCTACTTCAACTTTTGAAAAAATATCTTCAAACCCCTATCCTATCCTTAAATTAGAATTTAATTGCCATGAACTTTAAGCTTAAAGAGATAACGATAAAATCAGATACACGGGGATGTAGTAGGTCAGGGATGTCCAATTTGCAAGGTCTCAAGTGCGGGCCACAGTCGTGTGCGGTACAAGCCGTAAGGCCAGCACCCGACCTGAGACGTCTTGGGGGGGTGGCGAACACAATTCACCAGATGGTCGACTAGCTCAGTATAGACGTCCCAGTGTGGACACAATAAATAAAAAAAATAAGGGGGGGGCAGGGTCGTGAAGATCGTTTATGGATTGGATGCAAAAATTACAAATAACTCGGGTGAGAATCACTTTTCACTGAATTCAGAATATATTCTAAAATATTTGCTGCTTTGACAAATACATACAATGGCACACAGAAAAAAATCAAATACAGAATACTCTTGACTGAAAAAAAAACACTAATAACACAATACACAATTTCCTACTTTCATCTACAACCCAATTGTTTAACAAACACACTTTCAGAAATTGAAAGAATCGTTAAAATATTACTTTACAAAATTTGAAAGAAACACACATTGAAAATCAAAATTAATACTTTTCCTTAACATTACTTTTACAACAAAAGGAAACTCTTTCTCTTTTAAAATCCAGAGAATTACTATTATTATAATTATACTCTTACACAAACTCTTAATTACTATATTACAATATTTGATCTTGAAATCTTTTGAAAGAAAAGATTGATTCTGTTCTCACGTATTAGAAGTCGGAAACAAATGTACTTTTACTTTTCTTATCTTTTAAGCGTGGTAAATCTGTTACCCTCCTTTTTTTCTACGTGATAGATACAGAATGAGCTTTCTTATTAAACTGAATCACCCCTATCCCTACAAAACATTTTATTTGGAACGACCTTACTGTGTTCTCGGCCGCGTAGAGCAGTCCACTTTGCTTCCTTCTACACCTTCCACCGAGCTGCTCCGGCCTTGAGCGTCGGGGCCTCGGGTTGAGAACGCCGTTGCTCCCTCAGAAACCGCCTTCTTCTTCTCGTTCAAGTTTTATATGCTTGAATACTCTCATATGAATTTTACTTTATTTTCGATTACAGTTAATGACCAACTGGATATTCAGAGTGAAAATGAATCCAAAGATCACCCCTTTTTTTATATGAGCACCAACTTCAAGAGGTATTTAAATATGCGAAAAGCATGAGAGAGAAAAAACTGGAAAGAGAAATGAATGCAACTATTAATTACTGCCATCTATTCAAATTTCTCTCCTAATTCTTCCATTATAAATTCATAACATTTCTTATTACCTTTCTTCTAAGATTATGTTTAAATCAATTTATAACAGAATAATTACCTCTTCTGGTCTTCTAGAAGAGTTTTCCTCAAAAAATTTGCAAATCTGAAGTCCGCTGCAATGTCACTTCCTGGCGTACCGTTTCCATACGTCCGCCCAGTTCAGCTGCTACCTTCAGAAAGAACTTTTTCTTTCAACCGACCTCCGGTCTCGCCCTTGGTCTAAGGTGGCGGTCTCTCTTGTTTTAAATTCTAATTATCATTCCAAATATCCATCCGCGTTGGCGCGCGTTCAAAATATTCTTTTCCCTCGCTTTCTTAGGGCGGTATGTGACACGTTTTCGGAATCTAAGAAAACGGGCGGTCACATAACCCCTTCTTTCGAAAAAAAAGATTTTATGGAATTTGATTTCATATGCCTTAAAATCTTTTCACTAAAATTTATGCTCTTCTTTTTTCTTGATTCTAGAATGTCGAGCAATCTTGTTTTCTTCCCTCTTGTACTCCTACTCCTTTTCTTCTTCCTCATCTTCCTTCTTCCTTTTCCTCCTTCTTTCTCCCTCTTGTTTTTTTTTCCTTTTTCTTTTTACATGATTCTTGTCGGTTACTTTATCTGTTTGTTTCATCATTTTGCCACTTATTTCATTCTTTAAATGGTCGCAAACTGTGGAAATTTTACTTTCTGATTGTATTCCCACTTTCATCTAGTGTGCTTTCGCAGCAACGGAAGAAATATTTCAATGTGCATGGAAATTAGGAATAAATCTGGCGTAATAATTGACGCAACCTAACAAACTTTTAAGCTGTTTCGTGTTTTTTGGCGGTGCAATTTTATCTATCTCTCGCATCTTTTCCATATTCATTTTGACTCCGTTAACTGTCACATCATAACCCAGGAACTTAACTTGTTTAATGCAGAAATTACTTTTCTCCAAATTCAGTTGTAAATTATTTTCAATTAGACGTTTCAACAAAATATCTAGCTTAGTCATGTGTTCTTCAAATGTCTTAGAATACACAAGCACGTCATCAATATAGATAAAAACATCGCTGGACATCTCTCTGCCAATGATATTATCTAGACATTGTACAAGAGCAGATGCACTGTTCTTGAGTCCAAATGGCATTCTTTTGAAGACATACGAAATTCCCCGGTGAATAAATCCTGTATATTGTCTACATTCAGGTGCTATCGCTATTTGCCAATACGATGCAGTGAAGTCGGTTGAACTCAACCACTTGATGCCGGATAATTGATTAGTTAAATCCTCTACACGCAACGGTCTGTCTCTGTACGGTAAGGTAACTTGATTCAATCGCCTTGCATCTAAACACAACCTTATCTTCCCATTACTCTTTTCTACGAGCACTATCGGATTTAGATAAGAGGTTTTGGACTTCATGATGATATCATCTTGACCATGGTAGCAATGAGCTTATCCACCTCTTCCTTATGTTTTTCTGGAATGACATATTGGTAACCCGTGAATGGTGTTTTATCTGTTAATTCTATTTCGAATTGAAAATCTTTTACTGGATTCTTGTTTTTGCAAAACACCTTTTGATTCCTAAGTAATACTTCAGTTAACTGTTTTTCTGATATGCATTGAGATTATCGTTGCTCTGCACAGTTCATCATCAAATGAGATTAATTCGATTGATAATATCGCCACCTCTTCTTCACTAGATTGTTCTATTTGGTTTCGGCGGATGGCGTGTCGAAACAAACCTTTCTAATTTTCCGACTCATGTCCGCGAGATGTACTTGGTCCTGTATTTCTGGGTTGGAAAACCCCTCTATCAATAGAATTTTTCTATTTCTATCCTAGACGAGGTCCTGTCTTGTCTAGCATAAGTTTGTTTTCTTGGTAATGTTTCGGTTTGTAAGTTTCTCCTGTTTCTGGTTTGCTTACATTATGTTGTTGCTGCCTGCTATCTTGACCATTTACCGGACCATTAGCATTTGCCCTTGCTTTCTGTAACCTTTCATTATACACGAAAGTGGCATCATACAATCCTAGCTGCGTTATTAATTTTTCAGTGGACATTGGTAAGAGATTCTTAAGCAAATTTTGCGTCGAGGAAGGAAAATGACGTATTAATAAACAGACAATTTCTTCATCCGGTATCGTCGGAGTACATAATTTGAAACAAGCTAATTTCTCCGTTGCATATTCCTGCATGGACATCGTACTTCTTCCACGTACCATACATTACGTTAACTTTAAAATTGATTTGAGTTTCGTTATTCAATATCTCGAATAAAATTTTCTTTGAGTTCGGCCATAGTTTTGGGAAACTCTCCTAAACTATCTGCCCAGATTCGTGCATTACCCTGCAACATCTGATAAACGATTCGAGTTTTCTTACTGTCCGAAACACAATTTAAAGAAAAGAAATTATCTACTTCTTTCATAAATACATATGGATTTTCATCTCCCACTGCACTGAAATTAGGAGTACACGGCAATGAAACATACGTGGGCTGAACACTTCCTCCACTCGGTGGTAAATTTTCTAATTGATTTTCAGTTCTACTACTTCATTCTTATATGCATTAATTTGATGTTGTAGAACGCCATCCTGTTCAGAAAGAGCCTTTATTCCACTATCTAATTTATTAGCTTGAACCTGAACTTGTTCAGTAACTAATTTCTGGAACTTTCTACTCCTTGTTCTACTCAATCTGCCTGTCGGATACGGCGGTTATAAGATCCGATTGTGTTTCGATCCTATTTTCAAATTCTTTCGTTACTTGATCCACCTTTTCTTCTAATTCAAGTCCCAGCTCCGTGAATTTTTTCTCTAAGTTCTCGTGTTCCTGTGCTAATTCTTGTTGAACCTCGCCTTAAATTCGACCTTCCACTGCTCCGCTAATTCAGTAAACTGTGCTTTTAAATTTCTTCTAACTTCCTATTATTTTCTTCTAATTTCGTGTCGAATTCCGTGAATTTTGTTTCCAATGCATTTATTGCCGAGTTATTTTCCTCTAATTTGGTTTCCAAAGTAACCTTGTTCTCCTCTAGTTTAGTTTCCAATGCATTTATTGCCGAGTTATTCTCCTCTAATTTAGTTTCCAAAAATAGCCTTGTTCTCCTCTAGTTTAGTTTCCAAAGTAACCCTAATTTTTTATGGTTTCCTCTGTTTTTTCATCCTGCATGACTAACCTCACATCTAATTGTTGCATAAATTGACCTATTAACCGTTGCATCATTGAATTAGCCCTCTCGAGGTTTCGTTCTTCCTCATCCTGATCTCGTGTTGGCGTTGGCTGTGATTCTGTCGGCGACGTCTCACTAGTTTCTCCTGCCGCTCCTAGTTCTACTCCTGTCGTTTCCTCCCGATCATCGTACCTGGTGCTTGTCCCCAGTTTCCTATCGCTATCTGATTCCTCAGAAGTTCCTTCCACGGTAGGTAAATTCCTAGCCACGTTATACTTATCTGCCATTTTGAATCTATTAACTGCCTAGAATCAATCAATTCTTTCCCAGACACCATACACCTCTCACAAAATATTTCACAGAAATACCAGACACAATTTGAAACTGATAAAACTCTCATATAATAAATATCCTTTCGAAAAAAAAAAACTCCTGAAATAACACACTTTTACTCAACACACTTGTACTCTGCAACCTGGTCAGAAATTTTAGTGAACTGTGATTCAATTGTACTAGTAATTTTAGTTACACCAAATTTTGGTCTCATTTATTCCCAAATCGAGTTTGTCGTAAATGCATCCAATAATCGAGCCCCGCTTATGGGCGCCAATTGCGGGCCACAGTCGTGTGCGGTACAAGCCGTAAGGCCAGCACCCGACCTGAGACGTCTTGGGGGGGTGGCGAACACAATTCACCAGATGGTCGACTAGCTCAGTATAGACGTCCCAGTGTGGACACAATAAATAAAAAAAATAGGGGGGGGCAGGGTCGTGAAGATCGTTTATGGATTGGATGCAAAAATTACAAATAACTCGGGTGAGAATCACTTTTCACTGAATTCAGAATATATTCTAAAATATTTGCTGCTTTGACAAATACATACAATGGCACACAGAAAAAAATCAAATACAGAATACTCTTGACTGAAAAAAAAACACTAATAACACAATACACAATTTCCTACTTTCATCTACAACCCAATTGTTTAACAAACACACTTTCAGAAATTCGAAAGAATCGTTAAAATATTACTTTACAAAATTTGAAAGAAACACACATTGAAAATCAAAATTAATACTTTTCCTTAACATTACTTTTACAACAAAAGGAAACTCTTTCTCTCTAAAATCCAGAGAATTACTATTATTATAATTATACTCTTACACAAACTCTTAATTACTATATTACAATATTTGATCTTGAAATCCTTTTTGAAAGAAAAGATTGATTCTGTTCTCACGTATTAGAAGTCGGAAACAAATGTACTTTTACTTTTCTTATCTTTAAGCGTGGTAAATCTGTTACCCTCCTTTTCTTTCTACGTGATAGATACAGAATGAGCTTTCTTATTAAACTGAATCACTCCTATCCCTACAAAACATTTTATTTGGAACGACCTTACTGTGTTCTCGGTCGCGTAGAGCAGTCCACTTTGCTTCCTTCTACACCTTTCCACCGAGCTGCTCCGGCCTTGAAGCGTCGTGGCCTCGGGTTGAGAACGCTGCGTTCTCCAGAAACCGCCTTCTTCTTCTCGTTCAAGTTTTATATGCTTGAATACTCTCATATGAATTTTACTTTATTTTCGATTACAGTTAATGACCAACTGGATATTCAGAGTGAAATGAATCCAAAGATCACCCCTTTTTTTTATGAGCACCAACTTCAAGAGAGTATTTAAATATGAAAAGCATGTGAGAGAGAAAAAAACTGGAAAGAGAAATGAATGCAAGCTATTAATTACTGCCATCTATTCAAAATTTCTCTCCCTAATTCTTCCATTATAAATTCATAACATTTCTTATTACCTTTCTTCTAAGATTATGTTTAAATCAATTTATAACAGAATAATTACCTCTTCTGGTCTTCTAGAAGAGTTTTCCTCAAAAAATTTGCAAATCTGAAGTCCGCTGCAATGTCACTTCCTGGCGTACCGTTTTCCATACGTCCGCCCAGTTCAGCTGCTACCTTCAGAAAGAACTTTTTCTTTCAACCGACCTCCGGTCTCGCCCTTGGTCTAAGGTGGCGGTCTCTCTTGTTTTAAATTCTAATTATCATTCCAAATATCCATCCGCGTTGGCGCGCGTTCAAAATATTCTTTTCCCTCGCTTTCTTAGGGCGGTATGTGACACGTTTTCGGAATCTAAGAAAACGGGCGGTCACACAAGATCCACAACTAAAACCTTCTATATTGTTGGGGGACATAGTTTCATTTCTCGGGCGATCCAAACCTGACTTTCCCGTGTTGTTGATCTCGGCTCTTAGCCCTGCTGCTCTGAAACGAGAGGGGGTGAATGGAACCATACGCAATATCAGGCCGTACCGTGCACATCGCAGTGAAGCACATTGGGATGAATTTGAATTTATGAGTCTACTAGAAAAAGTCCTTAAGCCTAACCTTTACTTATCTTTACGTTAAAGGGGGTTTTGCCCCCCTTAACACACGACGCAGGACGCAAGGATCACAATGTTCTCGCCCGACTTGGATGCAAGGGACTTTCATTTTCGTCTCATAACCTTTTGCGGGCTACAAAACGTCAGCAAGGGCCGCATCCGGCCCGTGAACCTCCAGTTGGACAAACCTGTTGTAGGTGTAGAAACTAGCTTCGTTTTTCAAGGCACCTTTGCGGTAGCAGGTTGTGCAGACTTACATTGTTACAGTCCTTCGTGTGCGAATAATATACGAACTAAAGGTGAAATTCAAAGCAAATTATAAATTTCAGACCACCGTCCGCCACCGACAAGCTCATCTACAGACATTTCGCGCAACTACCCTCAAAGTACCTGGGCTTGGCGGTGGAGCAATGCACTTCATTTGCAGCAGCAGAGGTGCTCCGCGCGCGGCAGTGAATTACTAATCCAGCCAGTCAAAATGGATGGGGCGAGCAACAGTTCTCGCTGTAATGGCCACGTGAATTACGCTTCGCTTTATGGGCGCCATAACGCCTCTGCTGACACGGCCGCTCGCCTCAGAGCTCGCGAGTGGCAGATGCGCTAGACAGAGGGTCGTCAACAGTACTCCGCACCGTCGCTCCTTTTACATCGCAGGTCTTGTATTCATAACGTCAGTGAGGTGTTTGAAAATATCAATAGGTGTAAGAAATGTTCTCGCTCGGAAACTATTTAAATAATTGAAATGATTGAAGGCGTTGTCATTGTCAACAATAGTATTTATTTAAAAATAGCAGCTTTCGATGGCTTAGCTGAACTGAACTGACTGAATCAATATAACTATTTAAATAGCTGATTAGCAGTTCAACTTTTTTATATTACTTAGCGTTTGAATTTTTATTGATTAGCGTTTGAACATTTTTATATATTAGGGCTAAAGTTCGATGTTGGTTAATTTTGAAATTAGTCTGATAATGTTCACGAAATAGTTGGATAAGATCGGAAGTAGGAAAATAATTGAAGCATACTTCGGACTTAGCCGGATGAAGTTCACATTTGGCAACCTAGGTGTCTAGGATAGTAAGGATAAAAATTGTTTCAGAGTGTATCTACGGTATGGCAACACGGCCGTGCCTGACACCACTAATAAAGGGCACTATTTAGAGTATACCCACTGAAAGAAATAACAACAACCCTAATTTGAAGTATCCTGACAGAGGTGCGAATTCTAGTGGTATGCCTGCCATGGGCGCCTGAATACTTATATACGCCTCTGTGTGTGATCAACGGGGATCAGCCTGCTAGGGAGTAGTTTCTAAGGCAACGAGAGACAAAGTGTGTAGTTTCAAGTTTCACTAGTCAGTTAGTTTCGTAAATTTCAGTTTACATGATATAACCTAACCAAACTTAGCCGATCTTCCGTGTGTGTAATTTCCAATTTTTATATCAAAATCTATCTCTGCTAAAATACAAGACACATTTGGGCAATTATCTTACTTTAGAGAGCGCAGTTATAACTACATAAGGACCGTGAATTAGTTAAAAGAGTGGGTGGCATAGGACTATTACAGTGATAAGTAAAGAATATCAAGTGATTAGTAGATACAAAATACTACATAGAAATATCAAGAACATAACTCCTTACTAGTAGTTTGTCTTTACGTATCTATACTTATTTATTAGCGCAAATAAAAGTGTTTTATTTGTACACGTTCTTTAGTTATAGCTCGATTTGACGATCAAAGCCAGTTAAAACGTATGCAAATTGACATCTATGATGTAAGTCTATAATAAAGGACACTGTTGAACCTTTGAACATTTTAATTCATTTTCAGTACAACTTTCTCTTATTTTTTAAATGTGTTTTCATGTTTTTAAAGTATATAATTATATAAAGAAGCTTGATAAATATCTAATTTGCATGAATGGAATAAAAAATGTTGTCTTTGATATAAAATCCAATAGTAAGTGTTCGGTGCTTTCTGTTCGTTTACCATTAGTCACAACTTCGTTTGCTATCAGTGAACGCGTACTTTTTCAGTGAATGTATAGGAAACCTAAGAATAAATACATAATAATACACTTTAGGTTTATTCAATGTAGTTCATGACTTTCCGTTTCTATTATTAACCTTCATTTAACTGAATTTTAAAAAAATGAAAACAGAATATAACTTTGTAGTTATGTACATCTAACATTTATTTTACATTATATTTCAGATTGTGACAGAAATTAACTGGAAGAACAAGTTGTTCATTATGTCGTAAGGTTCTATATTTCACCATTTATTGTAGATTCTTTTCCGAGTTTAGATTCACGAAGTCAAATATTTCACTCCTTCACTGGCATAAAGAAACTTGTTTAGGCAAACCGCTTGCATTATTTCACATGACATCAGAATCTACGTTATCAGCATTCATAATTCCTACAATGTAATCGGCACTTCTTTTCTGCTTCAAAGTTAAATCAACACAAAGGGCCAACTTTACAAATATTACAGCGAAGTTTCGACAACAACCGAAAGCCCTTTATTAAGAAGGCAAGGCGACTTGCAGCTAATAGTAGGTGCGGGCGGGCCGCTCGCCCACCTGCAGATCCAGCACGTCCAGGCTGCGCTTCGGGGGCGCGTCGCCGTCGGCCGGGCCGTACAGGCGCTGCACGTCGCGCGCAATTGTGGCGTACAGCTTGCGCGCCTGGAATACGGACGGAAAAAGGAAACACCCACGCTTTTAAAAGATCGATATCTTCAAGCAGCAACATTGATAATATAACATATATTTGACCTCGGTGAATTGGATGATAAGTCAAAAAAACTTAATTTTACTGGGGGACAAAAAACACGTTAAACTAATGCTATAAATAAGAGCTTCATTATATTCAAACAAAACCTACACAAAAATTGTTTTTTATGTAATCTTCGTTTGAATATCGTTAATCACTGATTTAATTAATTTAAACGTTGTTTTTAGCTCTCCACTAAAATTAAGAGTTTATGTCTTACCAGCTTATTCACTAGGATCAAAGATATATGTTTTCTCTGGATGGATATATTAGTTCAGAAACATCGATATCTTCAACTGTATCGCGATGTAAATAAAATTTCCAGAGTCTATTTTTTCTAGATTGCTCGCAATCAACAACCATTGACAACTATCACTGTTGACGATTCCCAGACAGCACGAGACCGTTTGCTATTCGCAACCTTTCTCCAGTGTTATTACCTTTTCTTTCTTGTTTTTTTACGTGATAATATCATTAAACTGCATTTTGAACCTTGACAGCATTGATTATAAAATTAACATAACAGTCAAATTTAAAACATACGAGTAATACCTGAGTACATTAAACTAATATTGACGTGTTATGTATGACATTAGAAGCAGGCCACTTTACTTCGAAATGTTGCATCAAATTTAAATCATCCATATTTTAAACATTATTTGCTTGTCGATATTTTTTATCGATATCGAAAATCAACCTCCTAGGGCAATCTGTTGCAGAGATACGTGTTTTGCATCTTTCATTTTTTCTCCGCTTCTATTGCGTGTATTAGGCTGAACAAAAAAAGGAACAGGGAAACAGTTGCATTTGAAGGTACTTGTCAACAAATTTTGACACCAAATTCATACAGAAAAAATAAATAAATATTTAAAATTGATTTTCGACATAAAGTTGGAGTACTTCTCAAATCCCCCCTCCAAAATGGATCTTATAACATTCTATAATATATTTTTTTCAGATTTTTAAACAATGTGGACGATAGTGAAAAAAATTAAAAACATTTTTTCAGTTTAAACATTTGAAATTCGCGCTAAAATATGATTGGAAAAATATTTTACCAATGTTTAAACAGTTTATATTAAAATAATTGAAAGTTCTCGCTTCCAGGAGATTTGAACTTTTTGCTGACAAATGCTTGTTTTATGTGCAAAGCATTTATATTATTGAAATGAAATACCTTATTCGCTATACCCTTTGCCGTGACTAGAGGTTGGTTGGTTGGTTGCTAGTGATTCCGGACGCGTATACAGCTTAGGTCACTAGTCCCTTAAGTATAGTGCATGTTTGTTTCTCGGGAGATGGCGGTGATCTTCCCCCGCTGGATAGCAAGATCCGGCGCCGACCTACTGTCAGCTAATGGAGATTCCCCCTAACCAGGACTCTCCCACCAACGGGGCACCGCCCCAGCCGAGACAAGCTCTAAGCTCCCGACCGGTCTCCCGGAATATGCGGTAGTGTAGTGCATGTTAGTGTAAGTGTGTGTGTGTAAGGGAAGAGGATAGGACAAGGAAGAGGAAGGACTGATCGCGTGCTGGTGTTCGCCTGGTGCTGATGAGACAAAACCAGGGAAAACTGCCGATCAGAGCAGCCGTCCGCTAGAATTCTCCTCGAGACAGCGAGTGAATTGGACGTAGCTAGTTGGGTCCTCGCCTGGAAGGAGCCGTCGGGGGCGAAGAGCTTGCCGTCGGGGTTGTAGCGGAAGAGGAACTCGGCGAGGAAGTCGACGGGGTCGGGCGGGCGCAGGCGCGCCGTCTCCAGCAGGCCGCGCGTCAGCGTGGGGAAGATGTACTCGACGAGGTAGTTGCGCAGCGCGGCGCCGTCGCGCGCGAACGCCTCCTCCTCCTCGACGCGCAGCGCGTCCATCGACGCCGCCCACTCGCGCAGGCGCCGCACGCGCTCCCCGTGCGCCGCCTTCTCCGCCTGCGCGGATTCAATACGTGATTGGTTAGTGCTGATTCCGGACGCGACAACTAGTAAGTCATTAGTCTTGTAAGCTTTCTCCGCCTGCGCCCATTCCGTACGCCAGTGATACTACTGATTCCGGGCGCGACTACTACTAAAGTCATAAGACCCGCAAGGCGGCTGCGCGGATTCAATACGTGATTTATTAATGTGTTTTTACTGACTCCAGGTGCGTCAATTCCAAAGGTCATTAGTCCTGTAAGCTTTCTCCGGAAGCGCCGATTCATTAGGTAATTGATTCATTGATTGATTGATTGATTACTACTGATTCTCGTCGTGTCGGCTGCTAAAGTCATTAGTACCGTATGCCTTCTCCGTCTGCACGGATTTATTACGTGATTGATTAATTACAAGTGATTCCTGGCGCATCAACGGCTAAGTACAGTAATCCCGTAAGTGTAGTGCATGTTTTAACTCATCTGGTATCTTTCCTTGCTGGATGGCGAGATGTGGCGCCGACCTACGTTCGGCTAACGAGGTTTTCCTCAACCAGGTACCAGCAGGCACCTCCCCAACTGGGCCAAGATCTAAGCCCCCGACCGGTCTCCCGGCATGTAGAAACGATTCATTGGGGTTTGCGCGGACGTCTCCAGCCAATGTGACTAGCCCTAGTGCATGGTTTCATCACGGGAAGTGACAGTGCTCTTCTCCCACTGGATAGCAGAACTACGAAACTAAGTTCAATTCAGACTCTTTCTGGTGGAGAATTCCGGCACATAGTGACCGGCTAATCTGATCAGTAGAATTACGTGATTTCTCATCAACACCCGACGAATGCGAACCAGCCACGGGGTGCGCGCTATATTTCCTTCCTCTTCCTTGTTCTATTCCTTATTTACTACCACACTGGGAAACCAGTGGGAAGCTTTGAGCTTGTCGTGTAAGGTGTTTTGCTAGTAGGGAGATATTTGGTTGGGTAAAACGTCACCAGCCGACGTGAAAGTAGGCGGCAGGTCTTGCCAACCAACGGGGGAAGATCACAATCATTACTTTCTACAATAAAAGTGGGATACACTTACGGGAATAATAACTTTAGCAGTTGATGCGCCCGGAATCTTGGAATCAATTATTCCTTAAAGAAATCGGCAAACGGAGAAAGCTTACAGCTATGACCTTACAGTTGACGCGAAGCTGTAATGCAGCGCTGCGCACCTCCTGCTTGCGCGCGAGGTCCTTGGCCTCCTCCCAGCGGCGGCGCTCCTCCTCGTCGCCCCTCGCGCCGCCGCCCCCCCTCCCCCCGGCCCGGCCAGGCGGCGCACCGCCCTCCTGCACCTCGGGCTCGGGCAGCGCCAGCGCGCTCCACCAGCCACTCGTCGGACGCGTCCAGAGCCACCACCAGGTCGAGCGGGCGCGGCTCCTCCTCCTCGCCCGCCGCGAACTCCTTCTCGTCGAACAGCACCCGCAGCTCGTCCGCCGTCTCCGGGAAGCCGTCCAGCACGAAGCCCTGGTTGCGCAGCGGCGCCGACGACAGCAGCTCGGCCGCGCAGCGCTGGAACGTCTCCGGGTCCAGGTGGCCGTCGTTCTCGTCCAGGTTCTGCACCAGCTCGTCCACCGCCTCCTGCAGCTTCGCCACGGGCTCCTCCGCCTCCTCCTCCACCTCCTCCAGCAGGTCCTCCTCGCCTTCCTCCTCCTCGACGCCCTCCTCCTGCACCTCTTCCTCCTCCGCTTTCAGCATTTTCTCCAACTCCTTCTCCGTTTCTTTTTCGGAGGCTTGCTGTTCCCTCATCTTTATCCGGCTAATCTTGTCCTTCATCCTCTGCATGAGAATTTCAGGAATGTTCTTTTCGCTAATATAGTGCAGCCCGTAATATTCGCATA
Organism: Teleogryllus oceanicus; assembly: GCA_964035755.1. Classification (NCBI taxonomy): domain Eukaryota; kingdom Metazoa; phylum Arthropoda; class Insecta; order Orthoptera; family Gryllidae; genus Teleogryllus; species Teleogryllus oceanicus. Next base: position 85,145,261 of record CAXIVR010000003.1, read on the forward strand.
TTCTTTTAGCCAAGGTTGTTTTACCAGATAGAGGTGGGCCTACAACTAGTACACGAAGTGGTATAAGCCCTCTGCTTTCTCTAAACTCTTGAACTATACTGTCAATGTTTTCCGGAAACGAAAGCTCCGTCCAATGCATGTGTTCCAATTCTACAAAGTACTGAGGTTCCATTCGTACATTTACTGTTAAGCAGTCGTATACGTACTGCGGAACTTTCAACAGCAACATTTCCTCTTTACTCACTTGAACCGTCTCCCCCGTCGTCAGAGCACTACTAATGGCTTTCGTGATTGCCCTCATGCTGGACAGATTTTGTTCCACCGCTAAGAGATACCTGTGCTTTATCGGAAACTGCTCAAGAATGTTGAACATCATCATCGCCAGGTCCCGCACGTGGACGAGGGGGACAAGTTCCTGCCCTGCGCGAACAGCGGCAGCACCGGCTCGTTCTCCCAGCCCATCTTGAAGAGGAAGAGCAGCGTGTCCTCCTCAAGCCGTACGGCACGCCCGAGCACACGACGAGCGTCTGGAAGCGGTGCGGGAACGCCTTGCCCGCCTCCACCACCTCGTTCTCCAGCTCGAAGTGTTGCTGGAAGTTGGGGGCGTCCGCGCGCGGCCCCGCGCGCCCCACGTCATGAAGCGGAGATAGGATGAAGGACGGCACGTCCGCCATCTCGGACGCCTGCGAGCACACCGCTCCAGACGCTCCAACTCCGCCAGCAGCGTCCTCAGCACCCAGCGGGCCTCCGCGATCTGCTCGGGCGAGATGTCGTAGATGATGAACCCGCACGTCGCCAGACGCTGGAACAGCCGCCCGCGATTCCCGGAGTCCACCACGCTCACTTTCTCCCGGTCGTACTCGCCGTTCTCGTTGAGACGCGTGCCGCACACCTTGTAGTTCACTTTGTCCGGCTCGCGGTCCTTGGACGCCGAGAACAGGAAGTCCATGTCGTCGAACAGCTCTTCCCCCTCGCCGAACGCCTCGTCCACTTCCGGCGGCGGCTTGAGGATGCCGAACTGCTGGTCGGCGAGGAAGCGCGCGATGTGCTTGGGGGCGAAGGTGTCAATGCAGTTGATGAACACGCGGTGCGGCGCGTACACGTAGCTGGGGTCGTACACCGAGATCCGCTGCGAGTCCGCGCGACCCAGCAGCGACGGCCGGGGCTTCTCTCGCGGCGTGCCGAACACATCGGCGTCGAACGTCGGCGCCGGGGAGCCATCCTGCGTCAGGCTCATCACCGACCGCATGAAGTCCACGCTCGACAGCGACGGCGTTTCGCTCATGTTGGTTCGATTCAAATATCACGGCTGGTATATCAACTCTTCTCTTGATAAGGCTCTCTAAGACCGCTTTCAGTCTTTGTCGATCTTTTGTATTACTCACTGCCAAAGAGTATGCGATGCACACACGAATAGCGGTTTGCAAACAACTCGTTTCTCAATGAGAACTTAAATATCACGTCCACAAAACAATTGACATTACTTAATTCCACTGTTTCAGCCAAAGAGGTTGTATACGAATGAGGCAAAAACAAGTGGCTCCTCAGGCGCCAGTTGAAGGAAGCAAAGACACAACGTGCATTTGTTATGAAGGAATGAAACGCGACATTTGAGCAAAGAAATGAAATGAAACCTTTGCGAGTACTAAAGACGGGGCTTATTTTTCAGGATTTCTGTTGTCTTTGAGAATGCGAATATAACTTAGAGACCAACATGACATATATAACATCACGTTTTTATTTTTGTTATCTGTACGTGTGAAACGTTTTAAGGCCGGGTATTGCACATAATTAATTTCAAATACCCTATTACTTTATTGGCAAATTAAATACAAGAACATTCAATTTCCATGTCTTGGAGAAGGATAGATGAAAACATTTCAGAAACAAACGAATAGAGAAGCTATTAATTTTTACTCTTATTACTTACCAATTTCAACAGAAGCGTCTTTATCTATCATGCAACTTCCGGAATACGCCGTGGTATTTATACCACGTGGGATTGTGGATTTTATTAAAGTTGATGCTGTCTCGCAGCATCTTCACTTTCATGTATGACGCCCTTTCTTTATTTCGCAAAAAATCAGTCAAATGAAGTGAGACATTGACTAACTTACGTTTATAATTTATATTAATTACGTTCTATATGCACGTAGACGTTTGTAAATATTTGTCAAATTTACATTTTTATAAACATGTAAGAATATCAATTATTGTCCTACGAAGATATTACAATTTCAAATTATTTAAATCTGTGACGTTTGAAAAGCATTGCAATCCATTTAACATAATTTTAAATGCGCTGAATAGTCAATTCGCAGTCGACGACAGCGTAACAAGACCTCGCAAAACGTAACCCTGGTTTGAGATGTAATTTATTTCTGTAACAGGTGTAAAATGAAATTAATCAATTTCTGTTACATTTCATTTAAGATTAACATTGATTTTTTTTTCATTATCTTGTCATTACAGTCCACTTCTATCTTCTTCTTCTTCTTCTTCTTCTTCTTCTTCTATCTCTTCTATAAATTGCTGGAAACAAATAGCCTTCTCAAACTATTTGTTTCCAGCAATTTATAAATTTCATGATATTGCAATATTCCATATATTTCCATACATTCCATATATTTTCGCTTTCCTTCCTTTCTTTTAGTGGAGTCTAATAATATATTTGTTTCGGTATACGATTAAATTCAATACGATTATGTGACCAAATCATCCTAATTGTTTGTAATTTACGTAATTTACAATTGATTTTTTCATTCTTTCCCTTGTAATACTGTTTTTAATATTTTTCCGTTCTAGACACTCTTAGGGATCTTAAAAATTTATCTCCATGGGTAATAAAGCAAATTTTAAGGTTGATTAAATTTTCATACTTCTGCCCCGTATGTAACTGTATCCTAACTATCGTAAAAATAATTAATTTACTCATTATAGAAATATGTTTGTCCTATAATGTATTGTTAAACATTTTTACTCAACCTCTTCCTTTATTTATTCTTTTACGAATATGCAAATCTCGTGATGCATTATTTGAAATAATAACACTTAAATTAAAAACCTTACAACATTTAATTGTGCCATGATTATCATGTAAAATTAGATTATTAAAGGAAACACATGACATAAAATATTTCATTTAAATTTTATTCAGTTTTATTCAGTATTTAAATTCAGTTTTCCTTATTCGACCGGTGGACAAACTTCTTTCCTGCGAAATAATTCCTGGAATTAGCGACCGCAAAGGAGTCCTTCTAAAAATGTGCAGAAAGGGTAAGCGAAACGATCCCGTTAAAGAAAGAAAAAATTTTCAGTTTTATAGAACAGATGTTACAAACATGCAATTATATTTGAAAAGCAAATTTTCAACTTGGGCTTCTAACGGATGTACAGTAGAACAGATATGACAAACTTTAGGAACATAATTTTAGAATGCTTAGAAAAATTCGTGCCTACCAAGAAACTACGGTGCAATTCGGATCCGGTCTATTTCAACAAAGAAGTGAGGGACTGAAAGGAAGGTTCAGAAAGCGTATAGTAAACGTAATGTAAACAAGGAACAGAAAATAATTTTCTACGATTATCTAAAGACTTGCTAGAATTAAAGTTACATACCAAGAAAATTACCAAAATCAATTCTAAACGATCGATTGAACTGTTGGCAAAATTCCTTCAAGTATGTAAGACATAAGAAAGGTAACAAAGAAAATATTCCAGCGATCTGCGGAGCTGACGGTTCGTTAATTACAAATGACAGTGAAAAGGCGGCTTGTTTAAATAGGCATTACGCGTCGGTTTTCAGCCGAAGGATCGATTTCAGTAAATAAATCAACACCCGTTATAGAAACCTTTAGAGTCGATGCAGGAATTTTTAGAAAAGGGATTGCAAAAATTAGGTGAAATAAATCTGTAGGTCCTGACGGAATAACAGGAGAAATATTGAAATTGGGAGGGGAAGCCATGATTCCTTACCTTGCTCGGTTAATGGACGTCACTGTAAATAATAATACGATTCCTCAAAATTGGAAAGAGGCAATTGTAGTGCCGATTCACAAGGGAGGAGACAAAAGAATTGTTAATAATTACAGGCCTATAAGTTTGACATCAGTTGTATGCAAGCAGATGGAACACATGATTGCGGAATATATTAGACGAGTCTGGAATAAAACCGACTGGCTTTTTCAAAATGAACACGGTTTTCGTCCTAGCTATTCGTGCGACAGCCAGACTATTTCTTTATGTCAGGACATAGCAGATTCATTAGACGAAGGGAGTAGGGTCGATGCAGTAATGTTAGACTTTTCTAAAGCGTTTGATCTGGTTCCACATGGCCTTTTAATTGAAAAACTGTCAAAAACTGGATTAGATCATCGAATAATCTTGTGGATAAAAGAATTTCTTACGGGCCGAACTCAAGCAGTCAGAATAGGTGACAAACACTTATCGAAAGCCGATGTAACCTCTGGGGTCCCCCAGGGGAATGTGTTAGGGCCATTGCTATTCTTAGCGTTTATTAATGATATTGCAACTGGAATAAAATCGAAAGTTAGACTTTTCGCCGATGATTGCATAATATATAGGAGTATTGGCGCGTCTTCGGATGAAAATGTTTTACAGAACGATCTTAACTGTTTATGGAACTGGGCGTGCAGAAATAAGATGGAATTTAATCCGGAAAAGAGTAAATTCATTTGTTTTACCAAATCTCGCTCGAATGTACACTCGAATTACAAGTTAGGAACTAACGATATACCGCGTGTAAAAACTGTAAGTACTTGGTTTGGTCCTGCGTAGCGACTTGGTTGGTCGGATCATATTAACAATACGGTCAAAAAATCATGGAGGGCGCTGCACTTTGTAATGCGCATTCTAAAAAACAGTAGTTCAAATGCCCGATTCTTGCCATAAACTACACTTGTTCGTCCTATTTTAGAGTACGGAGCGGCCTTCTGGGACCCGTAGAGAAAAGGGCAAATCGAGGCGTTAGATAAAATTCAAAAACGGGCCGGAAAGTTTGTAAATCATGGACGCGTTGATGGACGAGATGAATGGGACCCTATCTAAGAGACGGAACGGGCGCGTTTATGCGTAATGTACAAGACATACAAAGGGACTCAGCATGGGCAGATCTCAGTAAAGATTACAGAAACCTGATTATAAAGCAGAGAGACCATCCCTGGAAAATACGATGTGAAAGCAAAGAACTGAGTGTGGCAAGTTCTCCTTTGTGAATCGTACTATAGTAGATTGGAACAAACTACCTGCAAAAACACTAGAGACTCTTCCTTCTAATGTAGTGAAATTTAAAAATATACTTAATTCTATGTAGGTCATCATTAATAATACTGGGACTTTTATCTATTATTATTATTATTATTATTATTATTATTAATTATTATTATTAGTTTCATTATTATAATCGTTAGTATTATTAATAATATGGTCATGTCTCTTATACAGTGAAGTGAAGTGTAGTGTGGTGGGGGCATGGGAGGGGAGGGGAGTTCAGTGTAATGCAGCGCAGTGAAATGAAGTGAAGTGAAGTGAAGTGAAGTGAAGTGTTAGAAAAGCTATAAGTCAACATATAGATAACTCAGAATTAATTATAAGTAGGATATTAATCTCTAATTCTAATTGTAATTATATTTGTAAATATTCTTAATAGTTTTGTAATTGTATATTTAGTTGTAATAATGTTTGCCACCGAGCATTAGCTCAAAGCGAACTTTAATAAATCTATCTATCTATCTAAATTAATTTTTAATCTTCATTGTTCATATTCCTTCATTAATTTTCTGTACATAAATTCAATATCATCCACATCTTATGCTAATAATATTTTATCATCCGCAAATAATAAAGTGTACAAAAACCCGTCAGATAGAGGAATTTCCACAGTCGAACAATACTTTTTCTATTTCATTATAGATTGTTGTAGGTACCTTTTTAATAATATCGGCGACAAACTACATTCATGTCTTAATCCTTTTGAAAAAATTTTTTTGACAAAAACTTTCCAATTCGGACTTATGAATAAGCTCCATCAAATAATTGTCTAATTGAATATTGTCATTAATATATTTATTTATTTATTTAACGTCAAAAAACAGTTAAAACTGTGAATGACGTCCTATGATGAAATTATATGATATAATGATATGATGTAATACAACCTGTAATATATTTTCGAAGGAAAAATGCATATATTTTTTATGCATTTATTATGCTGTATTTAATATACAGTACAGCAAAAACCGATTAGAATATCTTACAATTTCCTTGTAGAGCAATATTCCATTCTCAAAGGTAGATGCAAAGTTTATCTGCTGTCAAAAACATGAACGAAGGAAAGGAAAACAGTATAGACTGAGTTTCTCGGCTTTCGTTTCTTTGATCGGAAATTCCATAGAAAGTTCGATTCTCATCCCAGGCTAATCTGCAAGTAACGACTTCCCGAGAAACAGGCGACGAGCGAGTGACGCGTTCTGGTCGCTGCGTCAGCTGCGAACCGGCCCAGCCACTCAGCGCTGATACTCGACTCGCGGAGGGGACCGCGCCACATTGTTCTCCCCGCTTCGCTTGGCAATTCCGAGGAAGTAATATGCTCGCACGATGCGCTTTAAGAGAGGGAACGTCAGGTATAAAAACAATAAGTCAGCAGTAATAATACTCGCTTAAAAAGGCTATTGTCGGAAGTTCTTCAGTCTTTAGAAAAGAAGTTTGGTTGGTTTAAATCAGAGATTTTTACTACTTACACAGTATTGCCATCGGGAGCGGTGGTTCAGTGCATAATCTGATGTCACTGCAGCGCCTCTGAGCGGGAGGTCCTTGATTCGAGTCCCGACAGCGGCAGGATTTTCGACACTAGCTTTTCTGCTAGGTGAATTCGTTCGTGTCTGGAGGAGAATTCTAGCGGCCGGTTGCTATGATTGGTAGATTTCCGTGGTTTCCCCGATCAATACCAGGCGAATGTCCCTAACAAATGGGCCACGGACCGCGCGCGATGTTTCCTATCCTCATCCCTTACACACACACTTACACTAACATGCACTACACTACCGGCCTACTACATGTCGGGACACCGGTCGGGGTCTTAGAACTTGTCCCGGCTGGGGCGGTATCCCGCTGGTGGGAGATACCTGGATGGGGAAAACCCCGTTTGCCGACGGTAAGACGGCGCCGAATCTGGCCATCCAACCGCTATCTCCCGAGAAAAAACACACACTACACTTACAGAACTAATGACCATAGTAGTTGACGCGGCCGGAATCACTAACAATGAAATCAATCAGTGTTGATTACTACTTACGTAGAATTACTTTGTTATTCAACAGCAAAAGCAGCGGTTAATGGCAGAAAAACTAGTACAGTGGAAACCTCGTAGTAAAAAAGTGGAAAAATTTTGTTCCTATACGAAGTAAAGAACTTTTTTTAACATGTCATGGGGGCCAAATTCGCGTTTTGTATGTTTTCGATAGCGGAACATTGGTTTACTGCAAAATGTCAGCCTATCTGTGAACGACGCCAGCGGCTGAACCATAGGCAGCATTTTTACCAAAACTGATATTCCCTTATTGATATAGTAAATATTGCGGCCCCTTGAATTTGAAACGGATATTTTCAATTTTAGGGGTATTTCGAGAGAAGCCTCAAGGACATTTTCAAAACATTTTCTCAATAATGTCTCAATGTTTTCCCAGGATAAAACAAAGGATGCTTAAAAAACTGTGAAAGTTACCTATACGATGAACTTACTGCATTTTAAAAAATGCAACAAATGTTCATCAGATATATCATTAAATAAGGCCTTGTAATTTTTAAAAAATGAGTAGCTTTTGTATAATTTTGCCTGAAATGCAATTTTCTAAAAAACTGGTTCAATTTTAAATCATAATTTAAATCAATGACACGTATCAATAGTTTATTTAAACAAATGATTTAGATTGACTCAAATTATCACCACCGTGAGTTTAAATATTAATATGTGCATCATATAAACTCAACATTTTAAGTAATGCATGTCTAAATTTAAGCGGCTTAAAAATTCTCATTGCCAAACAGAAATTCTATGTCATTATCTTTAATGGCGTCAATTAGAGCCGTTTATAGTGAATTAAAGGTTAATATGAAATACAATAACCCTTATGATAATCATAACACGCAGACTTATTTCGCACAAAAATATCTGTTAATAATTCTTCAATTTCAAGATAAATGAATAAATTCTACTCATCTTGGTACTCATACAGATATTTTAAAATACCTTTATGATTGTGAAGAAAGCCGAAATTTACATCACTTTTTTGAAATATAGAAGAACCTAATTACAAATGCTCTAAATATATTTCCCTAAAAATATAAATTTAAAAAAAAGTTATTGAATTAATTTATTTTAATTTTTCTGCTCTGTAATAATCATCAACACATACATATTGTTATTGAAAGTGTATTATAATTTATAGATTATTAATATTGGGAATATCTTTGTCGAAACACAATGGGAAGTAATTTAGCAATTACAGCAATTTTTGAAAAAAATTTGAAAATGTGGGTATTTCATAAAATTACCCATAGAAATTAAAAGATCACTTTGAATATATCGGGATTTTCAGTGGGATGATCGATAGTGAAGTAACCAATTTGTTGAAAATCGTATTAGCAATTTAGATGTAGACACAGACGTTCAGTTAGTTCACAGAGAGGAATAGACGTATTGAAAAAATATTTTTTCGGTATCAAGAATCATAAAAACGTGAAGTTCGACGAAACTACGCATACGAGAACGTGATATAAAGTGTTTTCCTGTCAAAATATTGACACTTTTTTCTCCAGCATTACATAATTTTTCTCCACGAAATCTACGAGAATGTAAAGAGTGTCAGGATCAAATCAACTTCCTGAAAGTACTGTCTCAAAAATTATATTTTGCGCAGTTCCAAAACGATATCTATTTTGAACATTTCGCTAAAAAATGGTAACACTCAAGTTTTCTTTCATTTCTTCAATCAGAAAAGGAATATGAATACATCAGTAATTAAATCTAAACTGAATACAGTAACATTCTTGGGTCATTTTACTATGATAAAAGTAAAATAAATAAGTTAAGTTAGTTAAAGTTAATAAGTTAAGTAATAAGTTAAATAAATTCAAATTAAATTAAAATAAAACAAAAGGAAGCGGTTAAAATAAAACACATTAGGGGGCGAAGGGAAGTGGGAATCGGAAATGTTAGGGCAGAGGCGTTGGTGCGGACGATTTTCTGTGGTGCTGTTTGTTTTTCAGGTGCGGTGGAGGTCAAACACTGGAAGGAGAATGCCTGACGCCCGCGCCAAATAATAAATAGTTTAAAAACCGGATAGAGTAGCATGTACTCGGCTTCTGACGGCAGGTTTTTCCCCATTCAGGGGTTTTTTCCTCAGCCGTACCTTATGGTCTCGTTTCCGCGGCTTTGATGCGATGGAGAGACCATTTGGGGTGAATACCAGAAAGCGAAAAGTTAGAACGCGGTAGAATGTAGGTATTGTAATGGCTTAAAGGCCTTCGGCCTAGCCACATTGCATCAAGTTTTCTAATTTGGCTGTAATAATTACCTATTAAATAAAAAAAAATACTATGGTAAAAACTTATGTTCAATGTTACTCATCCATAAAGAACAGCTTTGATATATATTATTAGCGGGCCTTGCAACTCAATTTAATTTCCCTTCTATTTAGATATGGCAACTCGTCCGCACGGAACACTGAACTTATTTAACCTGGTTGACTTTAATATCTGTCGTTCAATATAGCATTGTTTTTTGCATGGTGTTATCGAATCTATGAGTTGATGCTGGTTTGCAGCTCAATAGTGCAATGATTTGTTAAATTATCAAAGATATTTTGTATGAATTAATCTGTTTGTTAATAAACGCTTAGGAATATTAAAATGTTTACCCATGCACATTACTGAGCAAAATAATGTAACTCAGTGTTAAAGCTTGTCATTCGAAGTGGATTCCAGAAAAGCGCTACTTTCACTTTCAAAACAATGATTTACAGAGCGAAATGAATGTACACATCCGATTGGTTTATATATCTATTTCATGAACATTATTGAATTTATGAGTAGAATGTTCTTCAAATTACTTCAAATGAAGATTGTCGAAAACTCAATAGATTCTGTAAAATGAGCTCAAATTTCGCATTTACAGTAACGCTTAACGCTATTTTCTTAAAACTGTTCCAAATTTTTCAATGAAAATTGTTATTTAGGACAAGGTTTTAGCCGTCTTTAATATTCTTAAAATAATATTTCGGTTCTACTATTTGGAAACCGAAACGTTCGATTTCGAAACCGAAAATTATTGAGCACAAAACTTCGGCTTTAATGTATCGATTTTGAGATCCTAGATGCTTGTACAAAAACATGAATGTTTTGAAAACAACGACATATATGTAGCAGTTGCCCCCTCTCTAGGTTCTGATTTTGAAGATGTCTGATTTTGAAGACGTATAGTGAAGTAAAGAGAAGTGAAAGGTTCGATTATACGTAGTCTACAGTAAAAAGTATTGAACAATTAATATTTAGATAAAGTTATATGCAGTGCAGTGAAGTGAAGTGAAGTGATATCATTTCTTCTGAATATAACTGAATAAGTTCTGACTGGTGTGTATGTGAGGGTTCCTCTGTCTCTCTATGTATACACGCGTATATGTTTGTATGTATGTATATTTGTGTAATATGTAAGTTTATTCATTTATATGTTAGTGTACATGCATTTTAATGTTTAGTATAGGAATGTAAATGCCATCTGCATATATAGGAAATGACAAAATCAATTTGTTTGTTTATATTTATTTTCTATATATTATTATTTTTTTATAATTTTTTTTTAATCATCTGCCCAATTGTAGAATAAATTTCTATCTATCTATCTATGTATTCACATAACTAATAAATAAGGGGAAAGGCCTGGCGTGTGCGTGTGTGTGTGTGGGTGGGAGGGGTGAGGCCCACCGTCTCGGAGGGCAGCGGGTCTTCGCATCGCGTGTGCGCATGAGGACGAATGGGCGGTGGCTGAATTATTGAGAGGCGCCGCGCTCCTCCGCCGAGGAAGACGCGTCGAGCAGATGGGATATATCTTCCTCCGTCCTCACCCCCTCCCCACGCTCTGCCCCTTCACGAACCGGTGGAGAGGGCGAGGGTGGGATCATCACGAGCTTCTTACGGCGCCTAAATAATCTATTATGCTAGTTGCGTGTGTACTATTGACATATTGAGTAAATTGAGAAACATCTAAGCACCCTTTGGCTTTGTGAGAGGTGTCACTGATTCCTTCAGACACCAGACATATTGCAACAACAAAAAAATGAAAACGTTTAGAGTTTGACTGCAAAATGCAGTCAAACGTGTCGATTCAGATCGGTGCGATTTCAACCATTTTTTCTGAATCTCATTTTCCATATTTGCCACAAATAATTTTCTACTGCTGCAGTCAGTTGTTATTTTGGAATTAAGTGCGTGAAATTGTGTAATTGATTAATTGTTTCCGAGCACTCATCCGCTATGATGGTTAGTCCCATTACGCTAGTTGTTTTACTCCGGAAGTGGTGCTGATTCTGCCTAGTTGGATGGTGTTAACCGGCGCGATGTGTGATACGCCAGAATTTTGGGGGAGAACTACCTCCAGGTATCTCCACCAACGAGGCACCACTCCACCCAGATCAATCTCTGGGATCCCGACTTGTGTGATAGTGTAGTGTATATAGTATAAGAGTTTGTGTGGGTAAGTGTTTTGGAAGTTCTTAATTCCAAAAAATCGATTATCGCCAAAACGTCTCTGTTCGTCCATCTATCTGTGTTACACACACTAGTGCCTAAACCATTCTGCCGACTTTCTATAAAATTGATATTCCCCAATCAATCTTGCTGATGTCACGGCCACTTAAATTTGAAATCGATATTATCATTTTGAGCGGGTACTTTACATGGCGCTTCTGCGACATTTTCAAGTAAATTGCACCAATGTGTTTCATTACATTTTGGCTTCGGATAGCCTAAAGGACGCTTATGTTAGTAGAGAAGAGCTCATGTTCGTAGAAATCCCTGATGGTTTTAAAATAAAAAAATAAAAAGGAAATTAAAAATTTTATCAGTTTCTACTACAATTATAAATTTTTTTTAAAAAAATAAAAAAAGATCTTCACAAAGTCATATTCAATTTTTCAAAAATATGAGATTTTTTGCGAATTTGCTTAAACATACGCAATTTTTAAATCGCGTATGTTTTTATTTTCTCAGAAGCGACTCGAAATATTTTCTTTACATTTTTTCACCTATGTAGCAAATAGCAGTCAAGTATGTGGTACTGGTCGAAATTTGCGGTGCATTATCTGTATAATTTTAAATTGAAAAGAAAAATGAAATGGTAAAATGAATACTCGCGCTTAGTTGAGGCGATACACACTGGTCTCTGATTAAAAGCAGATAAATTTCAGACACATAATTGTAATTACGTGTAACATTTTCGAAAAATAGTACACGACCTTATTTCAAAATCTATCCTTAAAGAAGAAAAGACTTTTTTCAATACGAAAAAAATTGTATCCTCAAAAATAAAAATATCCATTTGAAACTCCCAAAGCCTTGAGTTCGTTCAGATTGATTGGGAAATTTCCCTTTTGGAGAAAATAAGCTGAACAGTTTAGTCCTTAACAACGACCACAGACTGACAGAGAGGAGTTTCGTCGTCAATCGATTTTTCGGTATCAAGGACCCACAAAGACATGGATTCGGGCTTCACCACGTGTTGGAGAAAGTATTTATTTATTTATTCACAGGTATTTTACCAACAAAATACATTTCCTCCACCCATTTGTTCAAATATTTCAAAAACTTATATATCTACCCATAATGTCGAAATCTATTGAAGGAACGTTTTAATATTAATTTCTTTCTCTAATAGATTATGCTCTGTTGTCTCATGAAAGAATAAACAATTTATTAGATTTTGGAATCGAATTACGGGCAGAATCCGACCATTTGCCTGTGTGCGTTCATTTAGCAGTAAATGCTACTGAACTGCCACAGGCAGTGCACGGCAGGAGCAACAAACTTCACAATAGCAGACGACGGTTTATGGAAGAGGAAAAGCGACAGGAATTTGCAGAGGCTATTCTTAACTCGGTAGGGTGGGCACGAGAGGGCGGTCACCGGAAAGGCAAGCAAGAATTTAGAAAGGAGACTCTTTCGCGCAGGGAGGGCATGAGAATGTGGGGAGAGGAGGAAGGGTACTGACCAAGGATGGTTTAGCGAGTGTCGGTGAGCAGGCGTGAAGCAATAGTAGCCTTAAGAATGTTCAGAAACAGTGGAACTGCGAAGCGAAAATAGTTACTTGTTACTACGTAGGCAAACGAGGCCACAATTAAGAAATCGAAGAAATCTTGGCAAGAGAGTGAGACAGCAAGAATAGAGGCAATTTTAAGAAACAATCATAATAAATCAATTTGGGACGTTATAAGATCACTGCGTAATAAAAGAAATGTAAGTAATGCAATTTCATCAGACGCGTGGAGCAGTACTTTCACGAGCGCTCGAAATAGCGAATATTGAAACAGGGATATATATTATCACGGACCGGATGTCCCTGAATTAGACGAACCGATAACCTGGAATGAAGTGAATAGGGCTATGCTAGCCATGAATAATAAGAAGGCAGGCGGCGCGGACGGCATTCCGACACAATTTATTTCGAATTGTGGCACATAGACCAGAGAATATTCTAAATTTATTTAATGCAATAGTTGATTCTGGATCATCCAGAAACGTAGATACAACGATCCCCCAACCAGTCTTTAAGAATAAAGGTAATACGAATTGCCCACAAAATTATCGCGGAATTAGTCTTTTACCAGCGCTGAGCAAGCTATTTTGTAAAATACTCAACGGGCGACTGGTGAATGGGCGGAAAAGCACAGTAAAATATCAGAATTGCAAGCAGGCTTTAGGAGGCTTCGCGACTACCGACAATATCTTTGTGTTAGATACCTAGTAAAGCAGGCGCTTGGCGTAAGCAGGCCACTTATATTGCAGTTTTGTAGATTTCGAAATGGCTTTTGACTCTATCAATGGAAAGCTTTATGGCAAAAACTTAATGAGCTAGGCGTCTCACGTAAAGTTTTAAAAGTGTTGCAGAGCATATACGAAGACGATAAATTTCTGTGTCAGGTGCGTGATGGAAGTACAACGCGAAAAATAAAATCGACAGTAGGAGATAAGACAGGGCTGTCCTCTCACCGCTATTGTTTATCTTGTTTATAAACGATTTATTGACGTGGTTACAGGATGCGATACATCTGCGCCGGAATTTGAGGGCCTGAACATTCCCGGACTACTATATGCTGATGATTTAGTTTTATGTTCGGAACTATTGACGCTTACAAAAAGTTTAAATATCCTAGAAACGTATAGTGAAACATGGGGATTAAAAGTAAATATTCAAAAACCAAAGTAGTTGTCTTCAAGAATGGATTTATCTGAGGTAACAAGGAGAAATGGTTTTACGCTCAGGAGGAGATTGACCAGGTAAAACATTTACATATCTTGGGGCAAAATTTTCCATGAATGGTGGATGGAGTAATCACATAGTGGCGGCGCACAGTAAGGAAGAATTGCGCTCAAAGAAATCGTTTGCGCAGTGCGCAGGGTTCGGAATTGCCTTTAAAGGTGTGCGAGACGATGTTTAAATCGCTAGTTCTCCCAGCAATGAATTATGGGGCAGAAATTTGGGAGTGGATAGGATAGATCGACTAGAAAGCGTCGAAACAGATTATTTCAAATTAATTCTCGAGTCTCTAGATTCGCAGCAAATGCCGGAGTCCTAAGAGGTCGGTAGTGTAGGAATTTGGAAAGATTTTAAAATGAAACCCATTAAACTTTGGATTAAATTAGCAGGTGAACAGACTGACTCACTTATAAATAGATGTTTTCGGGTGCAGTTACAGGAAGCAACCAACGCTACTGGTCGTATAAAATTAAACTGCTACTGGAACGTTCAGGTCTGGGAGACGTTTCTCCGGAAATGTGGAGATAGGGGAACACGTGACATAGAACGGTTAATTTCGGATAGACTTGCGGATATTAAAAGGCAAGAGATCCTGGCAGCAACGGCCGAAAAACGTTCGCTAGTTGCGCAAATTCACGCGAGTCCGTTATGGGTTGCGAACGTTACGTAAACACCTGCAAAGGACGCAAGAGGGGATACGCTTGGTTCAGGGTCGGGGGGTGGATGCAACGTAGATTAAAGGACTCGAATGGTAATGGCATCTGTGTGCTTTGCGGTGATAAGGAAGACTGGATCCATATCCTTTTAATTTGCAGTGCGACCGAAATTTGGAGAGAAAATGGATGGGAATGAAATTACTACTTCAACATAGGAACGTAACGCTCGCCCAAAACATTCTAGGGATAAAGAAGCTAACTTCATGAAAGAATTAGGAACATTTCTCGAAAGGTTCGGACCACTAGAGAAAAAATAATAATTGTTAAAAATAAGTAGATTAAGGGTGGGAAAACAGCAGTGGTTAGTACGAGCAGAGCCTAGACTGGAGAGAAATATGTAATAAATCAATAAACTAACAATAATTAAGTTAGTCAGTAAGTTATGTTAGGTTAGTAAACAGTACAAAAAAAAAAAAAAAAAAAAAAAAAATAAGTCAATAAAAAATATATATATATAAACTTAAAATAATTAAAATAAGTTAAATAAATTAAAATTAAATTAATTTAAAACAAGTTAAATAAATTAAAATAAGTTATATAAATTAAAATTAAATTAATTAAAATAAGTTAAATAAATTAAAAATTAAATTAATCAAAATAAGTTAAATAAATTATAATTAAATTAATTAAAATAAGTTAAATAAATTAAAAATAAATTAAATTAAAATAAAATAAAAAGGGAAACGGCTAAAATAAAGCACATTAGGGGCGAAGGAAGTGGGAATCGAAATGTTAGGGCAGAGGCGTTGGTGCGGACGATTTTCTGTGGTGCTGTTTGTTTTCAGGTGCGGTGGAGGCCAAACACTGGAAGGAGATGCCTGACGCCCGCGCCAAATAAATAAATAGTCTAAAAACCGGATGAAGTAGCATGTACTCGGCTTCTGACGGCAGGTTTTCCCCCTTCAGGGTTTTCCTCAGCCGTACCTTATGGTCTCGTTTCCGGCTTTGAGGCGATGGAGAGACCATTGGGGTGAATACCAGAAGGCGAAAGGTTAGAACTCAGTAGAATGTAGGTATTGTAAAGGCTAAAAGGCCTTCAGCCTACCACATTGGATCAATAATTTGTTGTATTTCCAATATGTTTAGGTCTTAAATTAATTTCCATCTACATTTCTACCTTCCATTTTTTCTTGCATTATTTCCCATTAAAATTTGTATTATTTCTTCCTTCTATATATGTTTAGGTCTTCCTCTCTTTCTTCTCCCAGAGAAAGTAATTTACTATCTACAGAAACAGTGTTTATCCACTTTTCATTACCAGGCCCCGATGTCAGAGTTCAACGAGCCGGTAAACAACTCATTCACAATTTTTCAAATATTACAATTGTCCGCGCTCTAGAATTTTAAATCAATTCACAAAATATCGATTAAACCTTAATCCCTGAGATCCTTTCAATGATCCACCTCCCATTCCTTCCCCTCTAGAACTACACCCATAACACTGGCACACAAATAAATTATCTTACCCGAAGACTTGATACATATTTTTCAATGTATTTCGATGTGCTGAACGTGAATCTGAAGCCAGAATTGCGTCACCACTTTCTATTTTTTTAAATCGTAAAAGACCATCGTGATCTTTATTTTTTTGTTTTCGGGGCTTGTTGTCAGACCCAAAGGCTTAACAAATTCCACCACCATCCTTCCTTTTATAAAATATGTGATCCAGTGATGAACCACTAGGGTGGACGCCATCTTGTATCATACCCGGTTTTATTTTAAATGTTTAGGTGTTATCCACGTTGCTTGGGCAGTAAGTTTTTTCAATGTTTTCTATTTTTCAAAATTTTATCATCGTATTATTCATTTCACTACTTTTCTCTATTTTATTCTTTATATCACTGTTCCTCTTTAAGTTAATCACTCAATTTTTTCCTTTTTGTTAGAGACCCACAGAGGATAGGAAAATATAATTCCCTAAAGTTACTTAGGGCATAAAATAAATAAATAAATAAATAAATAAATATATATATATATATATATATATATATATATATATATATATATATTATATTATATATAGGCAAGGTCATTCGATTATGAGGATACATAAATTATGTAATGACAAGTTAGAGAAAGGGAGTGATTTAGGAAAGCGCACCAAAAATTAAACATATGGTGAAATGCAGAGATGATGAGAGGAGGGGTTTGCTGGAGGCCGTCTCGACGAAATAATGGAGCGGTGGTGAGGGGGGAGGGCAACTGGGAGGAAGGAGATAGTAATGGGGGCGTGAGTGAGGCAGGCAAAGAGGGGGCGGAGACGGATAGGCGTGTGACGGAAGGGGGGAGGGTCGGAGGGGTGTGGGTGGGGAGGCGTGGGAGAAAGGAGACCGTGATGGAACGCGGACGTGGGCGGTGCAAGGCGCGGCGAGGAGGTGCGGGGCATGGTGGGAGGGGGCCGGATGGGGCGGGGCAGGGCGGGAGACGTAGGGCGGGGTAGGGAGGGATGTGGGAGGGGCGTGGCGTGGCTGGGGACGTTGTGTGGCTGGGGGCGTGGCGTGGCTGGGGTGTGGCATGGCTGGGGCGTAGCGTGGCTGGGGCTTGGCGTGGCTGGGGGGGGGGTGGGGGAGGGGTGGGGGGACGTGGGGGATGAGAGGAGGCGGCGAGATGCCCCGGCGGCGCCCCGAGAAGAGGCGGGGCTCACGAATTCAATTCCGACGGGCGCCACTTTTTCTCGTGCGGTCGCCGGCGCCTCGCGCCAGGCGGCGGGGGCGGGGGGAATGAACCTCATTCAAAATTAAATGGCGCCCCAGCACAGACCCGGCGGCAGCGCAGAGCGAGGGACGTGTGCGAGAGAGCCCCGCCCACTCGCGACATTCGAAGCCCGTTCGCAGCGGGCGTTAGGCGCGCGCGCGCCGCGCGAAAGAAAAACAATTGCGCGCCGAGCCATCTCAATAAAAATCGTAGCCCACCGGGAGTGTGTGTGAGGAGAGAGCGCGTGCGTCGGTGTGTATTATTCACCGCAAGCTACATTTAATTTACTTTTATTTTTTTCTACAAACTATATCCACACGACTTGTCGCGTTTATTCATATTGTCAACATTTTATTTTGTCACGGAAATTTCGTCGCTTATGTTAACGTAACGTAAATTTAATGTAAAAATTCCTTCAGAAGGCGTTTTATTTGAAATATCTTTTTTACACTAATTCAACGTCTTTGTTGGCACATATGCAGTCAAAATTAATTCAAATTTGGCGCCGTACTTGAAATTATATCATCTAATCTTCCTTGGCGCTCATTAACAGCAAAGGGCATGCATTTTAAACGGCTACCGTTGGCCTTATAATATTTTTTTCTGTAAAAACCGCGGGCTGACTTCCAAAGAGAAAGACAAAGACGTCTTTCGTATGAAACTCTTTGAAAGGAGTGAACTGCTTTGCAAAGTTGAACTGCTTTCATAGACGCTCGCGAGATTGCGCCAGTTACTGGAAACCCGCATTGTTGTCACTTTGGGAATCAAATGCATTTCTTAATATGACACCATCAGAGTCAATTGTTGGAGAATTTTTCAACCAAGCATTTTCACAAAAGATCGACTTGTCAGCAAAAAGGCGTAGTAGTAATTCACATCCTGCTACACTGAAAAAAATACTTTTGGCGAAGAAAATAGTGTTTTGGCGCGTAAACTACCGTGAAATTGTATTACGCCGGAATTACCACAGAAAACGATTATCTGTTCACCTAAGACAAGGTAACACTGACAACGTCGTCAATATGTAATAATTCTTACGCTGAGGTAAACTAATAGTTTTTAAATAATAGTCTTTCAGAATTTTCCATTGTGCCAAGCAAGAAGACTATGTCCACGCTTGTGGGCAACCCTGTTCATCATTCTGAGGCTCTCCCAAAACTCCGATGAAGCTATTTTGCAGCCTCAACAGTGTTATCTATTAAAGAATGTTCAGTCTAATCATCCGAATCTCATTTATTTGTAAGACCATATTAATCCAAGAAATAAAAATGAATTGAGTTATTTTTATTATATTTCATTGCAATATTTTCAAATTAAATTTCAAAGAGTTCACGTATTCTTGATTTACGAACAACAGTGTTAACAGACAGTCAATATTATTACAAAAAATAGTATAGCGACCTGCGCATAACCTTTCACTTCCAGTATTTGGAGCATGTGAGGTGTCAATAAAAGTGCCTCACTATAGTAGTGCAGAAGTGACCTATTTTTGTGAAATTATTGTATGTGAAAATTTTTTTAGGGTTTTATAAACGTAGTTTTTGTATATCAGCATTATAAACAGTCTGTTCTGTTGCAAGAAATCGTTCATAATCGAACATTGATGGCACAAATAATGGTGTATGAGAATTGTACACCACGTATGACTGCGTCATGAAATGACTGCGAAATGAATTGTAATAAAAATGCAAAATATATACTTACATACGTACTTATTTTTTCCAAAATATGTAAGTACAAAAAAGAAAATATAAATAAAAACGCCTTATTGTGTTTAAAATAGTTCTCTAAAACCATTTTCCGACCATAGAACGTCGCCGATCAGTTTTTATCAAGGATTCGGAGTGGCTGAAAGTAGGTTCTATCCCTCTAGAAGTAATTGCACACTAGACTTCACCACATATAACAATTTTATTCGAAATATAAAATACGTTCATAGTATATATTATAATGTTTACAAGGATCCAATGTACCGTGTAGTGAGTGATGGATCCCGGGAGAGGGGGTTAAAGGGTATACACCCCTCGCTCCAAATCGAAAAACGTGGTAAGACAATTTTCTGTAAAACATATTCGTTCGTTTTCGATCTAGTAACGAATTTGCTGTTTGAAACATGTGCAAGCACGTGGTTGAAGCAACTTTTGTTCATAAAAATCAGCTCATTCTTGCTCCGAGTACGCAGTAAGCGAGGCAGTGGGTAAGTTTGACAATTCATGGCGAAGATATTGTAGTCATGTAAGGGCAGCTGCATTACATTTGATTTGTAATAAAAATGATTCTGTAACATATATTGCCAACGCGCATCTGAAATGACCCGTTTCGACGTATAAATATATTAATATATTAACGAAATATATAGTAATAGATAAAATATGTAAAAATATGTAATTATACAAAAATATGTAAAAATGCAAACAATAAAAATAGTTGGTTTTTTTTCATTCAGAATGTCTTGTAAACTCTAAAAATTATAATTGAATGCAGGTATCTAGTTCCTGTTCAAACATGTAATTATACTTAAATTCGTTCCTAGTCATCACACGTTCAGCCAATCGCAGTGAGAGAATAGTGGGGAGATCGAGGTAGCGGAACAGCCGACGACGATTTTCTTGCACAGATGTCAAATACCCGAGACGTCACAAAAGAGTTGTTTCGCAAAATAATGTTTGATTATCTAATGAATTTATAATGAAATATACAAAAAAAAGCGAATGCAACTCGTTTATAATGTTGCTTTATTGCATTCACACAAATCTGAAAACTCGCTCCTCAAGTCACTCGTTTTCAAAACATGTACTCACGCAATTAAGGTTAACATTACATACTAGTTACGTAAACTACTATTTGGGGCACGTCAGACACAGAGGCGATTTGTAGGTCATTAGATCCCTCTTAATATGACGAAACGGTTATTATTTTTCATTCAATCATCTAAAAGGCTTCTCAACGAACTCCACGAGTATACAAAATATTTATTGGTGTCTTCGATGCATCTACAGTAATTTAGCGCTGTGAATTACCAAACTGTCTTCCCGACATAACATGAATTGTTACTTAATTCATCACATTAACGATAATTAAATCTAATTTGGCAGAGAAACACATTTTCAAGTAACTTTCTATGCCCGAGGATGGACGAGTCAGTCATCTGTGTTAAGTTTACCGTTTTTTTTATTATGAACATTCATAAGTAAACAAAACTTTTCAACATGAGAATAACGGCCGGCGGCGACGCTAAACTAATTTAATAATCCTCTTAATGTTTAAATACACAGGGACACAAAATAAAAAAAATGTTGTCAGACTCAAAGACTTGACACATGCTCCTCTGTGTATGTCGACGCGCTGAATTCGAATCTGAAGCCAGAATTGCGCCACAATACTCCATTTTCTTTAATCGCCTGAAAACACCTTGAAATTGTAATTTTTGTTTTGATGATTATTGTCAAACTGAAAGCCTTGACACATGTAATCTATTATAGTTCTTGAAATCATGAATTTGGAGTAAACCATGGTGGAAATAACATATAATATTTCCACCATGGAGTAAACGAAAACTTCAATATTATTCATTGATCGGCTCGCACACTCTGTGCTTGACCTTGAGAGAGCACTTGGGAGAGAGTGTGAGATAACTTTGTATTATCTCGTAAATTGCACTGTTTTTCGTGAGTGGTAGCCGTTATGTATGCAATTATCTCGCTACATCGTGACTTGGTCTTGGTTGGTAAGGTGCTGAATGATCCCGAATAATCAATCGCAATCAATTTTCTTCGTGTTTAAATATTTATTAATAGTTGTTTCTCATATTAGTTTCTTTGTAACTGATTTTGTGAGTATA
Organism: Teleogryllus oceanicus; assembly: GCA_964035755.1. Taxonomy (NCBI): domain Eukaryota; kingdom Metazoa; phylum Arthropoda; class Insecta; order Orthoptera; family Gryllidae; genus Teleogryllus; species Teleogryllus oceanicus. Next base: position 85,167,057 of record CAXIVR010000003.1, read on the forward strand.
ATTGGCAACAATTACTTTTCAATATTAAATGACCAATATTCATTACTTGCTGCCTAAGTACGTTACTGACGTTTCATTTCTTCTACACACACACACGCAGGCACGGGGCACGGTGGGTGTGGTCGGGGGGGGGGAGGAGCGTGAATGTCGGGGGGGGGGGGTTCAATGGCGCGTGTGAGCGGGCGTGGCATGGCATGGCGGAGCACGGCGTGGTGAGGCGTGGCGTGGGAGGCAGGGAGTGGCGTTGAAGGCGTGCGGGGCGGGAGGGGGGGGGGCATGCGGGCGGGCGTGGCGGGCTGAAGGCGCCGTGGGCGGGAAGTGCGGGGCGGGGGGGCGACAGGTCCTGCGAGGGGGCGTGGTGGGGCATGGCAGGGTGCGGCGGGGCGGCGCGAGTAGACGGTGGCGGGGCGCGGGCGCCTGCTCTTTCAATGGCGCGCGTGAGCTGCGTGGCGGGGCGGGGCGCGGGAGCGGGCCATGGCCGGGGAGGCCGCAAGGCTGCGTTCGAGGGGCGTGTGCGGATGACAGATGGCGCCAGGGCCCCGCGGGCGCCGTAAATCGTGGACCGGAAGCGCCGCCGGACGCCGCGGCCGATGACGGACGCGGGAAGCGGCGCACTTCCGCCGCGAGCCCTTCGCGGGAGACGCTGCGCAATTTGGAGCCCAGCCAGACGCTTTCTACCTCGCGTCAATCTTGTTAGTCGCTTTTTTAATAAAGGTTTTTTAATAACTTTGACCGCTGTCGTTTCGCACAAACTATCTATTTTATTTTCATTGGGTGTAGGGTGAGCGAGTATTTAATGTTTGTGGAGTCTACAACTACTTTAATCAGTAGTCTGGTGAATCTAGTGCATGTTACAGCGTTGTTGCTTCCCCTCTGCACCCTAAGTTCCGGTGTTGACGTATATGTCAGCTTGCGAAGTTTCCCCCTTTAGATATCGTCCAGAGCAATTTCCCCCTATAGGTATAATGCCACCCGGTACCAGATTCAATCTCTAGGCTAGTCTTTAGAAATGTGTGGTAGTGTATTGCCTGAGAGTGTGTGTGTGAGAGTAATTTGAAAAAATGAACAAAGTGGTAAGGGAAGATCGCGCAATCTAGTACAGCCTGAGAGTGCTATTTCGATAATGATAGAAGAATCGGCGGAAAACTACCAATCAGAGCATCCGGTCTCTACAATTCAATTCTAGATAGCGTCTGAATTGGACCTAGCTATGCAGCTAGTGTGAACAATCCTCCACGTGCGACTCGAAACCTAGGACGTGTCTCATTAATCTTGTTGATATCAACGGCAATTTCCATCTCAATCCCATTTTTAGTAAAGATATCTTAAACAAGTGCTAATTTTATGAGACATGGAAGATAGCAGTGGAATTTCTAATGAGTAAAGGCCGTGAGTGACATTGTCGCTTATTGTGAACGGACCATCACAACTTTTTGCATAAATGGTCACTACTGTTTGGTCGTTAAAATGCGAAGAAATTGTATTAAATATTACGCGCGATAAAAGCCTGAGAGGGGCAGTTTTGATACTCATGAAAGTGGCATTGATGCGTTTCCTGTTAGAAAATATTTCCTCTCTAATTAGTTCGTGTTACATAACGTTCTCTGTACTATCTACATTATGCCGTATTTACCAACTACTTTGGGGGGCAATAGATGACAGCTGAGAAAACAGCGGGGTAAAACCGAAAAGACGGCCCAAACTAAAGATATTCTGTGTTAACTAACTAGTAGAATAAAAAAGTCTTTCGTTCTGTAGTACCACTAATGTTATTTTGCGCAATCCTAATGAGTTACATATAGCTTGAACGACAGAATGTAGTAATTGCGTATCGGCCCATCTGCAATTCATTGTTTCCTTTTTAATCGCATTTAGCGACCGGTTCGGTGTCCCGCAAGGTCGGGTCGTCCGAATTCCAACGCGGCGAGGGCAGCGCAGCCAGCACAGAGCGGCGAACGTTATTCAGCGCTTTTGTTCGCCGGTGGCGGCTGTCCCCGCAATGGCTGCACCGCCCGGCACGGCCCCCTGCAGGCAGCGCGCCAAAGCAACGCCACCAGGCCCACACTGGCCCGAGCGCCGCGAGCGTTTCCATGTCAACAGGCCGTCGATGGATGACGCACCTGCGATAATGTCATGTTAAAGAGATCAACCGAGCGTGGGATAATTTGCGTTTCGTTGAGGTTTGAAATTTCAGTTCAAACCCCCGTACGAACGATCTTCACCGCAAGCAGGAGCTCGTCAAAGAAGAAGCTCCAAGTTCAGGGTTGTCCAACTGGCGGTCCGCGGTGCCATTTATTGTGGTCCCAGAAAGGTTATTAGTTGGATGTGAAAGTCCCTTGGATCCATGTCAGGCGAGAATATTGAACCTACGCACGCTCCTTGTTGGGTCAACCCCCTCCTTAGAGTAAAAATAGGTTAAGTTTAGATTTAAGGAATTTTTCTAGTAAATTCAGAAATTCAAAATCATCCCAATGCGTTTCACTGCGTTATGCATGATAGAGCGCATGATTCCACCCCCACCCCCGTTTCAGAGTAGCCGGACAAACCGCCGATCTCAACAATGCGGGGAAGTCAGCTGTGGATCGCCCGAGTAATGGTTTGGTTTGGTTTTTTCGTGTTTCCGGGCGCGTCAACTGCTTTGGTCATTAGCCCCGTTAGTGTGGTACATGTTTTTTCTCGGGAGATGGTGTTGATCTTCCCCCGCTGGAGGCCGAGATCCGGCGCCGACCTACCGTCGGCTTTAGTTTTAAACAGTCTTTTAAAAATGGCTCCAATGATTTTATTTCACTTTCTCCCTAGGAGTATTAGACGCTTAAGTATTGCGCAAGTGAAGTTTCTGAAAATCTGCACTATTAAAAATGAAAAAAACATAAATAGTATAATATTGATGACATAATGTTTTTAAATGAAGTCGGATCTAAAAAATTAGATGTTTAGGTAAGGTTTTGCACATTTGTTCTTAAAACAAACAAGATTTCGCGTAACTTCGGTTTCAAGTGTAATGGTATATTATGTTGCAACTTAAAAAGTTTTTCTCAACAATGGCTCCACATTTTTTTACAATTATTTCTCGAATTTAGTAAAGAAGGGTTAAAAGATGGAGGGTATCTAATTTTAGTTGAACATTTTTAAGAAATTACTAAATTAGTCGCACTAAGCGAGGGAGTATGTGCTGTTAGTGCCGGAATTTTTTACATCTAAAACCATAAAAATTGTCACCAAACTTTTCCGTAAAAATACGAATTGAAAAATGTATGAATGTTCTCTGTATGACTTCTTTTACCTTCATTTACAAATCTGAAGGGGTACTTCTTGGAGAGCTATCGACATTATTGTAAAACCAAAATTACATGGTCAGGTTCGCTTCGTTGTGTTCTGAAAATGTATTACAATATAATATATTAGAAGTCTCTAGATTTTCATTGCCAAAATTAAAATTTATATGGCAATAAAAAAACAGTAATTAATTCTGTATTCCACATCGGTTTTATTTCAGTAATTAAGTTTGTATTCTTCCAGCGCGCTTGTAACAAAGTCTTTCAATATAGAAAACAAGACATGAGAGATATTTAATAATGTATTAAGGTTTTGAACCATTGCACCTTTAACCAAAATTTCCTTTTACAGTTCTTGAGAATTAGTTTAACTTAGTTTCAACATTTTATGATGTTTTCAGAATAATTCGCTCTTTTCACGAACCGTACGACGAAACAGTGAACCCATTTATTAGCTAAATTAACACATTAATACTTCAATGACGAGGTTAGCGACAAATTCATATGAATCCTATAAAGGACATATTTTCTCTGGTATCATTAATTATAATATTGCTGGAACTTTTTGCAGGATGTCGAATGAATCAAAAGCTCAAAGTGTACGAAAACGTTTTATCTGCTCTATAATATTTCATAAAATGCAAACAAAATAAATGAGGTTGCGGATGAACTCAATCGGATAAAATTACTCGGAAATTTGTTGGACAGATTCATTAAACGTTGTATAAAAATCTCATTCATTTTGTGAACTTTGTAAAACAAGTAACCGCCAGCTTATAATGTTTCGTTCCGAGCGGTTTGTGCTCTGAGGTGGACGGAGCCACATATTGGGTAGGTGGAAAATTACAGGAAATTTTGCATCATTCCATAACCGGTTCCAATAGAGCGATTGCAAAACCCGTTTTCTCTTCAACATTGTTAATCAGGTGCTTAGGGTTCGATTCCGACAGTGACATTTTTTACAAGCGACATAGCTGAGTCGAATTCAGTCATGTCTAGGGGGGAATGAAGGAGAAATAGTTTTCCCGATCAGACGAATACAGGAGCAATACTTCAACAAACAGACGATCTTTTCGTCACCATCCTTGCCCCGCCTCTCGCCTTATATACATGGTTACATGCTCTAAACTACCTAACATTTTGAGAAGGCAGTTGGGGGTTTAGAGCTTTTCCCGGCATGTACCGCTGGGGATCTATGTGCAAACATAAGAATCCAGTATAGGTCGGAGGATTTCAATTTCCAATGGGAATGGAACGCTGTCACCTTCCTGAATGTAACATGCATAACACTTTTAGAATTACGTGATTGATTAACTGATCATTTCGTGTTTCCAGAAGCGTTAACAGCCATGGTCATTAGTTCCGTATGCATAGTACCTGTTTTCTCTTAGTTTATGCTGGTGTACTTCTCCCGCTGTCTGAGGAGATTTACACCTCGGCTATCGGTTTTTTCTCAACCAGGAAACTCCTCCTAGCGTGGTACAGCCCCAGCCGAGACAAGCTCGAAGCTCCCGACCGGTCTCCCAGCGTGTGTGGTGTGTAGTGCATATACGTATAAGTGGATATAAGTAAGGAGTGAAACCGGGAGCGGTAGCTCAATGCATCAACTGATGTCACTGCAGCGCCTCCTAGGTTCGAGTCCTGACGGCGGCAGCATTTTCGACACTAGCTTTTCAGCTAGGTTGAATTCAGTCGCTGTCTGGAGGAGAATGCTAGCGGCCGGCTGCTCTGATCGGTAGTTTTCCGTGGTTTCTCCGATCAACTCCCAGCGAATGCCGGAGCAGTACCCTACCAAATGGGCCACGGACCGCGCGCGATCTGTCCTTCCTCTTGTTGTCCCAACCTCTCCCCTTACACACACACACACACACACACACACACACACACACACATACACACACACACTTACACTAACATGCACCACACTATCACATATTCCGGGAGACCAGTCGGGAGTTTAGAGCTTTTCCCGGCTTGGGCGGTGCCCCGCTGGTGGGAGAGTCCTGATTAGGGGAAACCCCACTAGCGACAGTAAGTCGGCGCCAGATCTCGCCATCCAGTGGGGGAAGATTACCGCCATCTCCCGAGGAAGAACATACACTACACTAACGGGACTAATTATCGAAGCAAGAAAAAATCAATCAATCAATTAGGAGTGAAGATAACTGAAGGGAAAGGAAGGAATGATCGCTTGCCGTGCGTGGACCAATTGGTAGGATACTACTCTGGCATTCGCCTAACACTGGTCGGAGAAACCAAGGAAAACTACCGATTAGGGAAGCCGGCCGCTAGAATTCTCCTCCAAACAGACGCTGAATTCGATCTAGCTTTCTAGCTAGAGACAAAAATGTTTCCACCATTAGAATGTAAACAATAGCTAAATATGTAGGCCAGACCTGCAGAAGCTTCAATGTCAGAATTAATGAATATTTACATGTAGGGAAACACAATAAAAGCAGATCGCACTTTGCTACACATTTTATAAATGCAGACCAGACCCTCCACCCCGACACAACTTTAAAATTCTTAAAACAGAACGTAAATACCGGAGCAAGAGTTTTTTTTTTAGAAAAGTTTCATATTTTTCAATCCAAGAAATCTATAGCTCTCACCCACGAGCAAACCAATTTTCCTGTGTCTCCTTGGCTAATAATTTTACACCCCCTTTCCCACAAACTAATCCCCCCTCCTAAGACATCGCCAGGAAGACACTAAACAAACCTCCTCCGACCCCTCATCCGCTGGGAGGTCCCGGAAACATTAAAACCGTACGTCAAACTCCCCTCTGCGCACTGTTTCTCGACTTTTGCCAAGTACTGCGATGTCAGTGGCTCAACGTATTCTGTTTCATTTCTTGAAATTTCATTTTAATTGTATTTTAATGTATCTATTTAATTTTCATATTTGAATTATACCCACCTCTTTTTTGTATTTATACTAATGTCAATATGTTTATTAATTGTATTATGTTCTTGTTAATTATTTTTAATATTCTATATTATTTTGTATTTTGTTTATATTATTTCTATCTAGGGCAAGTTTGGTAGTAGGGAAGTCCTACCATGGGTAAGGTTGTTTGTCCAGTATTTCACGTATGTGTGTGTTGTCACAGAGCGCCTCGTCAATCTGCTGACCACAGACCCAGAAATCCGCAAATGTGTCAGCGTCTAGTGTAAACGTTAATGTGTCTTCATGAGAGACATTGTGGGTAACCGGCGCAGATAGTCTAGAATCAGCATCCGGTGAAGATGGAAAAGTCCTTGGAAGAAAAGAAAATTATAGACTCATGATGACAGCCAAAGCCGTCAAAACTCTCTGAATAAGGCTCTCCGAATAAATCTGAGTTGACGAAGACGACATCTGTTATTTCATCTTTTAATAATGTCAACAATATCTCATCAGCATTCCCACAATTCATATTTTTGAGCTTCACCTATTCAAAACAAACTCGCATATTTTTCAACGAGCCAAATTCCTCCAAATAATATTCCTTCCCCTTCTTTCTTTCATTCCCAAAGCTTTTAATAGTCCCACGCTGGAGCACGGGTCGCGTTCATTCTGAAGAGCCGCCAAGCAGGCAATTTTCAGGGGGGGGGGGCAATTTGCTGCGCGGGTCCCCTGCGCGCAGAAGGGGCCCCGTAAATCGCGCGCGCAGCACCCGGCGCGAGCCCCGGCGGCGCCGCTGGTGATCCGATGGTGATCCGCGGTGATGGGCGCCCCGCCCCCCTCCGCAAAGCCCCATTAGCACAGCGCAAGGCGGCGCGATTTATTGCAGGCTCCGCTGCGGTGGCAGGCGCCCGCCCGGCCTGCACGCGGATTACCGCGCGACAAACGAGCAGGTGAAGACACAAAGGAGCGCGGAAGCTAACTTTTGTCACGATGCACACGCCCCCCGCAACGCAATGGGATTTTAAGAAATCAATGAGGACTAATAGTTAGTTACGTACTAAGGGCGTTATAGGGGTTTTAATGATCTCGCAGGAAATCATGCTCGATCACGTTTTTTGTCCAGTTTCCCTTATCCATTGAGCAAATGCTGAGATGGCCCCTTTTTTTTCTTCTGAATATAACTGTAACTTCATTTTCTGTGCACGTCTTCTAGAATTCAGTGGGAAATACAATTATTCAAATTATCGTTTCCATGTTGTCGCAGCAGGAATTCCTTGACAAAGGACATCATTGATAAGAGCCCAAAATTTATTGCTTATTTATCCTTGAAAATAGGTTTTATTACATGGGAGCTTTTTTTCTTCAAAATTTAAGTAGTATATGACTTAGTGTAGGGATCACAGAATTTTGAAATTGCACACAATTCACTTTTCCCCATAGCACGTCATACGCAGTTTTTAACTTTTTTAGTAAAATAAATAAAATAAATAAATCATTAGAAGCACTTAACGCCCATAGTACATACATAATTTTATTTTTTACCTAATTTTAATTATTCGTATTTACTAATTAATTAGTTGTTAATTTGACTTGGTTTTCATTTCATACTTCTCTTCCATAATTCCCTCCGTAAGAGAACATATAGCAACATTCAACTGTTTTCATATTTCCCTCGTCACCAAAATCCTCTCTATCCAAGTAAGTTTTAGAGCTTATATCGATCCCCGTATCGAAGGCAATGACAGGTAATAATTTATCAGTAAAACATAAACCGTTTCCGTCGAGGTCAGAATCGGGAGGGTATCTTCCTAGTGTGTGGGACCATTGTTGTAAAGTGTTGAAAGTGTAACACCCAGATCGCCCGTCTTTCCATCTGTGGTAACAAGCCGACAAAGCGGCTTACAAGCGAACTTGGCCACTGGTTCGATGAAATTTCCCTGAATTCTTTCTTATTTCGTGCGCTTTTTCATCCCTAATTTATCTTCTTCACCATCTAATACTTTGATGTACCATTTGTCATACCTTTCAAAATCAGTATTTTTGACGACCTGTTGATGATACACGCCTAATTCAAACTGGGTCATTCCCGAACGCGTCGTTTAATCCTCTCCCCGATTCATCTGAGGTGCAAAAGATGTCATTGAAGTTGGTTTTCCCAACGTGTCATCTCATGAAGAGCGGTGCTCCGGTACTTTTGGACGTCATTCTGCAGCACTGCTGCGTCCGTACATCATTAGAGGAAAAGTTCACGATATAGAGTCGATTTCACACAAACTCTCACGACAGTCTAAATATTTCGTTTCCTCGGATAAGTGGTAATTGCACATTTTCGTTTGCTGGCCATTTACGACATAATAGATACGTATTTGTTTTACAAATAAACCAGGTTGCAATGCGACTTATGTCTTTATTCTCTTGATATTTCATACGGCAATCATAAGAGAGAAGAATTCTTCTATCATGTTATTTAAGACAATGAGTAGTACATTTAAGTTCCAGTTTTATTTGCACGTAAAAACTGTGCACAAACCGGAAATCGCATGTTTTTCCGTTTAGACATGCCTATTTTTATTGAAACGTATTTTCTAGTACTTCAAAATATTAAAAACAATCACATTGGAAACATGTTAATAGAAAACATGTTAAAAATCTTTAACATTAACATATTATGTAATATTAGAACTAGATATTTGTTTAAAAAGGAAGAAATTCCAAATCTGGAAAAAATTCTTCTCCATTTCTACCGTATATTTGATCCATTGTCGCGTGGAAAAAGATGGGAGACCTGCGAAGAACTTAAAATCATTGGGCGTTAATTTTTTAAGAATATTTCTTCAAACAATGGTGCATATTTCCTTTTGGCTCCATACAAATAATCGCAAAGTCGTATGACAATAAGGAACATTTAGTATGTGGTTTGCGGGAATGAATACAACTCACGAAAAAATGTATGGAGAAATAATTACATTTTCGGGATGTATTACCTGTCGTATGATGCATGTTTCTAGTCAATATTCAACCCTAAGGAAAAAGTTGTTGGTTATAGCATATAAAGTAAATATAACGAATCGACAGTGATGTCCAAAAGCACTTACACCTGCCTAATTAATTATGTAAATTTAAAACCATCTCAAAAATATTTGCTACATTCTCGCGCAATTCAAGTCTGTTTGCGAAGATGATATCATCGCTGATTGGCAATGGCAAGCTAAAATAAAGAGCATGGCCATTGCAGATTGACTTTTCTTTTAAATTAAAATGCCTGACCTCTCGCGTGGGCTTGCCGCCCTTAGGAAGTCCTTCCAATATTAAAACGTTTATTTAACAAGGTCCGCTTTGAAACACGGAGCAATACTACATTCTTCAATAAAAATGCTAATGCTAATATAAAGCCAGAGTCATAAAGAATCACGTGTTCAGAAGACTAGAGAGTAGTATTGTTCGCCGAACCATACGCGTCACAATGACAAATTCGCCGTAAAAATGGGGAACTCGCTCCGGCCGACATAAACATGCCGCAAAAAGTAATAACATTAGGCAATCGTAATAGAAGGAAATTTGAAACAAAACAGACGTCAAAATGGCTCATAAAGGGCGACGGCGCGCAGGCATGAGGGTGCTGGGGGGGGGGGCACAAACGGCGCTTGTTTTATGAAACTGTGAATGGGCGCCGCGCCACCCGCGCGATATTTCACTCGCGCGCGTCGCCGCCCATCCCCTCCACTCCGCCCCTCTCCATCCATCCCCACCCCGCCCGTTCTCTGCCTTGGGCCGCCCCGCCTAGCGCACTACTACCTCTCCTCGCATCCCAGCCACTGCCCTCCCATCCCCTCCCCCCCCCCCCCCCCCTCACATCCCCGCCCTTCCCTCCCATCTCCTCCCCGTCCTATGCCCTAGGTCATCCCGCCTAATCACAACTTCGCGTCCATGTACCGTCCTGCCCCTTCCTCGTCTGCCCGAGATCTGCCCTGGGCCACCCCGCCAAGCACACGTCATCGCCGCCCCCCCCTCCCTGTCTGCGACCAGCCACCCCGACGCCCTGCTTCCACCTTAACACACACCTCCCTCTCACACAACCCTTCCTATACACACCTTGTCGCACACATCTCCGCTTCATGGCGCGCCCTCCCCCCCCCCTTCCATGCGACCTCGCTCGTTCCCTCCTCTCGGCATACCCAACATTACCCCACACTTCCTCCCAGACATAACAGGCGGGAACCCTGAGATTGGGAGCGAGAAATAAGGCAGGGGGAAAAGCACAAGGAAAATGAGCTCATAGGAGAGGGAAAGGAGGGTTTGGTGTTAAAGTGTGGGCGCGGCAAGCGACAACGACCAGCAGCGACCACCCTCCAACACTCGCGAATGCCACATTCAAGAACTTCTGGGTTGTGACAGAACTAGGTCACAAAGACTCTTTAAAATGATAACTAGGTGTTTTCTTGGAACTTTCTAATGATACTGGTTTACTGAAAAACGAAACGAACATTTGTTAAAAAAGCAACACAACAATTCCAGCGAAAGCAAAGATGACTCGTTTAGTATTTAAAACAAAATATAAAAAATTTATTAACATATGTAAAAGTTTGATAGAAGAGTTGATATTTTATATTAATATTAATAAAAATTTTCTAATTGATAGATAAAAAGGTAAAATAAAAGGATTATATTGCTTATTATAACGAATAAGACCCCTAAAAAAGGAAAACAGTGCAGTCGTCTCCAATAATGTATTGATAGTTTTAAGTAGATTTCGATGAACTGGTTAGATATTTTGAATGAGCTAGAATAGATCGGGACTGCAATGCAGCGGAACTAGGTTTGCTAATTTTACTCTTCCAAGTACTCCTATTTCTAATTATCCTTTTCTTTTTACCAAGTAAAGTCATGAAACTAATTTTTTGGATTTTAGAAATGTACTCTATGTCAAGCGGTCATATTTAGGGGTGCCGCAACGGAAATAATTCATACAATAAAAAGACAGTGCTCATTGAAAGCATTGAACATTGTCTCATAAATTATTTCAGTGGAATTGACGAGTTTTGTGGTTCTCACACACAACCAACCTTCATAAATGTCGACTCTAAGGAAATAATTCCACGGATACGTGACTAATTGCACTTTACAAATATAAAAGATTTGTCTAAACAAAGCCTCTAAATATTAATTTTGAATGCAACCCGCATCATCCATGCAGCAATGTTAAAATCTTTATAGTTAAGTACGTCCTAAATGAAGCGTTCTACTTAAAATCTGGAATCAAAGAAATGCTTCTCACACTATTATCTACAGGATGAGATGTGCTTGGACATTCTGCTACACTTTTGCTGGTACGGCTTTTTTTGATACTGCCACTCCTGCTCAGAGACGAACAGAATCTGCAACTGTATGTAAAATTAAACTAATTTCTTGATATTCTCTGCGATTTAATTTCACGTTTTACTTTTCTGTTTGTAATAAAGTTAAATAATATTGCAAAATGAGGGTTGTAATAATTCCCGGGTCTACATTTTCGCATGGACTACTTTATTTACCTTTCTCAAGAGTAAAAAGCTTTTCTAATATTTTTGTTGCTATCAAGGAAAGTGAAACGCTGTCAAGGAAATGTATAATTACTTCAATGTTGATTTTAAAAAAGTGTTGTGAATTGTTCCAAGAACATCTGTCTAGAATACTAATAAACTTAATCGAAAATTTGCTTTAAACATGAATTAAATTATTTTCTATTTTTATTTGATATTCTGTGAGTACATTGGAAGTTTCCTTTACACATTTTTAAACAAATAAACACGTTCTGTTTACAATTTTCCCTCTTAATATGGAAATGGAAGGTTAGGGAAGAGGGTGGGCTTTCACATGCAAGAGTTCTCGCATCGGTACGCTAGTTGATTAAATCGCTCTCCCGACTTAATACTTCATTCTGTAATTCTCTGTAATAGCGGTTTACCATGGCTGTATGAATTATAATGTATGAAAGATGGAATCTTGTTTTATTTCAAAATTTGGTAAATAACTGAGAAAGCAATTATTAATATAGCCCTTCCCCAATGATGGGAGCAAATGATGGATTACAATGTAGTACTCCATTTTAAATTTAACTGAGAGTAGAAAGTAAAGTTATATTATTAATCAACATTTCTATTGTAGATACGTTGTCTTTTTCTACGTATTATATGAACTCACCAGATGATCAACGTTGACATGAAAGCGTACGTACCTGAAACACAAAAACAAAAATCAATGTTATTTATAATGAAATAACAATACATTGCACGATTTTCAGATCTATATTTATCGACAAATGCGAGGAAAGTTTTAAGATGTTCTAACTAGAATGTAAGGTAGGATGAGGATCAAAGTTCCAAAAGCATATTTTGCCCAGTCTGTAAATATTTTATTGTCTCTGCCCCCAAATATTTAGACCATCAACACTTTTTTATTTATTTAATGCCAATAAGCATCTAAAATCTGTGCATATAAATAGAGAATTGCAATATGTGTATGGTTTTTTGAACTCTGAAATGTCCAACTCTTATACATATTAAGTTGAATTATGAATACATGTAGCAACAACCGTCTTTGGCCAGAATTTATAGGAAAATATTCGCTCCCGTATAATAAAAATATTTGCAAAGAAAAATCAGCTACAGATTTAGGTTATTGTCCCTAGTACTTTACGTGAAGGAATCACAAGAGCTTCCTGAGTTAAATATGTACGTAGCAGTATAAATGATGCCATATGAATTATTCTAGATACCAGATTATCATTTGTTTCGGTTAAACTGCTGCGTCCTTGAACGCAGTTTTCAACATTTCTTCCCATGCTCAATAAGACTCTCGAAACAGATGACAAGCCGCGGCCCATCATTTCTTTCGGTTTTGCTTTCTCTTGCAAACTTTGATGATCATTGAGAACTCATAAAATGAGCTCTCTAATGTCTTTGATAATAATCATTACATTCATCTGAACTCAATATTAAGGAACTATAATAAGTTAACAATATAACGAAATATCGCGATCTTGAAATATGAAATGGAACCATTTTCATATTTTTGGGAGTAAAGAAATATTAATTACTTTATTTTCAGCATAACACCAAGACTGCTATTTTTCATTAATGCTTCCATTACCCATGAATTACAGTAAAATTATTGTACATAAATTCAAAGAATTAAGTTTAATAAAGTCAGTGTGAACATCATGTGAATGTTTACATGCAATTCCGTTAATATTACCAAGGCGAGAGGAACTCGAGCTTCATAATAAGACGGACATTAAATAGCGTTTCTCGAAACGTGAAAGGGGCTCAAGAGCGCCCTGCTGCGACGTCCATCGTAATGAACGTCAGTCAGTCAGCAGGTGACGGGCAGGCACTGATATAGTACGTATGAATAGTTGTTGACCAACGAGCTTGAATTATAGAGAAAGGAAATGTGCAAATGCGGGGCTCCTTTGTTCAGGCTCTTTGCAGTGCTGGTCGCCAAATTTTATGTTGGCAAAACCAACTAAGGATTGCTACGAGATTCTTGGGAAAAAACACAAGTATCGGTATTTTATATATATAGATATAATTTTAAATTATAAAAACATATATATATATATAATATATTATAACACGCCCACTACTACCTTCCAGCCGGTGGCGATGAAGGTGAAATATGAATGCTCGTGAAGGAGTTTTAAATTTCTTCAGGAAGCAGGATCTTTCAAGGAAAGGTCTGAACCCTTGACAAAAATGAATTATATAAAACTCTGGTAAAATGAGATATATTCAGTAAACAAATTACACAGTGGCACAAATATACAATAAGTAGGTACTTATAGATGGTCACTGCAAAGAAAACAGAAACAAAAGAACAGAAATAACACAACCATAAGAGAATGTATAGGGTCACCTTGACTGCCTGATTATTTCAATACGCACTATTTACAATACTTTTGCTTTGACCTCCTTCAATTATTTTTGTACTTCACTTAACTGTGGTTAATCTAAAGTTTTCCGTGCACGCCCCTATGATTCTCTAAATTATTCTTTTATAACTCACAGAGGTCAGCCTTGAGCTGCGCATTTTATTACAATGCTATTAACTCTAGCACAAGAATAAACGTGACACACACGTTACTAAATCACCCTTAAAATTTATAGCAACTGAGTATTCTGACATCATACAATGGAAACAATACTTTCAATAAGATTACTTTACATTATATGAAAATTATAATTTACTTTAGAAAAGTTGTACAAGGTAAGGCATTCAAACGAATTTACTGGTGCGTACAGTGAATGAAATCAAAACTCGCTCATACGTCTGAAATATTTCCCAGTAACTTTTTGGGAACTTTCACCTATTTTAGGACGCTACGCCTGGTGTTTAACGCTACACAGTTTCCCAACAAATTGCCGCATGAAGTTGCCAGTTCTTTACCCTCGACATTTCCTTCCCGCTCGCCGTCAGTTAACCTTGGTGTTCGGTCGCTCGCAGTCCTCGCCACGTCACTCGACTGGTTCGATGTCCCGCGGTTACACCTCTCTTCGCTCGATCTCAGGATGCCGCCACACGTCCAAATTCCAAACCTTCTCTCGTCCTCAGGCTCGTACCGTCCACGGATTGGTCCAAGTCTTTCTCGCCTACGCTTGAGTGTTGAGTCGTCCTTATGCCGCCTGCCGCGCACCCGTTGCTCGCGTTTTCCAGTTTTAAATAACTAACGTGCTTGAATTGACTACTTCAGCAATCGGCCGACATACCACACTTTGAGCGTGCGTGGTCGGCGTACAAAATTAAATACTGGATTTCGTTCAGGTCCTTCTGCGCGAATTTACTTTGATGATGAAACTATTTCAAGTTCGAGCAGTCACAACGCTTGCTTACTGCGTAATGTTAGTGCAAATGCTGTACATGCACTTTGCTTCTCAATTCTATCACTTATTACCGCGTTTCTTAAATCAGCTTTACTAAAGCAAGTAAAATTATACTCCTGCACTAACCAATTACTACCGCTGAAGAATTTAGTTGAGTCGCCGTCGCTAAGTCGTAAGAGAGCTCTACCGAAGTGCGTCACGGTATTTATGCAACTCCGCCTGGGGAAAAATTTCTGGAGGGGTGAATTTTCTCCTCCTTCGCGCCCTCTCGAGAAAATATTATCCGCAACATTGACATCGAAGTGCGAAACCTGCGGGTAGATGTCGCCTTCTCGGACCATCGCTCCGCCCGTACCCTATTTCTCAGTTCTCTGGTCTTTCTAGTGGCTTATGGTGGCGTTACGGGTTCGTATAACCCGTGACGTCACAATATATATATATATATATATATATATATATATAGCACTCGTTGGTATGCGCCTTTAAATTCCTTACTCTTGTTCGAGACGAATAAAAGCAACAACAGTATTGGAATATAAAATTTATATAATCTATATCACAGTAGAGGGGGTAATTTATTTTAATTATGCGTATCTAATGTATACTTTAAATGATTAATTACAACTCGACTGTTGATAAAGTCAGTTTTAAGTTGAGATTGGTCAAGCTTTTATTGACATTCTCTAGGCACAGGTAAAAGTATAGGACATTATATTACAATATATTAAAATGGTTGTGACAAGTTTGTTAAAATATTTGTTTATTTTCTTATCGACGTTTTTGAAATCGTGCTTTTATCTCAAATTCTTCTTACGCACAGTTTCATAGAGACATTAGTTTAAAGTTACAGGAGTCCTAACCTTATGTAACCCTAAGCAGATATTCCTCCTATAACCCTAAGCAAATATGGCGACTGTGCTTTCAAAAAGTTACAAATAAGGCGAGCGTATTTCCATTCTGTAGATATTTATTGTGTTATTTCGTTTCTGACAGGTTTTGTAGCTTCTAGGTATCCAATGCCTTCCGAATGCAAGGACAATCGACGTTTAAATTACTGAAATGTGTAGACTTGATGTTGAACACTATCATTGAAATGAACTTGAGCCTAACTTTGTGAATCGTATGCAGGGATCTAGAGTAGGTAAAATATTGAAGCCTGGGAAAAAGGTGGTTCCACTGCACCCAGACCTAAACTACACAACTCAGAATCGCTAACTCCAAACATCCATGTTTTCTTGCTAGCCACAAAATAGGACGTTGGTTTGGGGGGTAGAGAAAGGGGAGTTGTGTGGTCTGGGTCTCAACAGAAATTAAATCGATAGAAATTACGATAATTTGTTCCCGTGTGCAAATAATGTGTTCCAAAGACTTATACGCAATAGTTTCATTGAATGAAAATATATACCCATCGTTGGTTCAAGCAATATTGTTTTCTTATCCAGTTTTTTTTTCAATAACAAAATACTGCGTCCTCGGAATGATATAAAAACAGATCGACAAATCTTCAATGAGCCCTAAGAACGAGATGTATCTAGAGAAAGGTGGCCACCGTTGCAGGCGGTAGGACGCGGATGAACCAGCAACTTCCCCAGTTGGCAGGCACCGGCGCCGGCGTGGGAGGAGGGGGAGCAGGAGGCGATCAAAGGCGCTGCGCCCCTCCGCAGGGCTAACAACCTCATTTGCACATAGAGGGCGAGTAAACATTCGGCGCGGCAAGAAGCCACCCCCACGGCTGCACAACGCGCAGCCTCCCGCAGCAGCAGTGAAAATGCGTGTTCGTGTTCGCTGGGCTGTCCGGACGCGCCGAGGCCCAGGCACGGGTGCAAACGGTCTGGTCGACTTGCCACCCTCAGCAGAGCTTATCCGGTGTATGTTGACGCCATGCTAAGGGAGACTAAAATGGATTTCGGCGGTGGAGCTTGAATTTTTATTAGCACGGGTCAATATGATTTTGGTTTGATTGATTGATTGATTTTTTCATGTTTCATGTTTTTCTTGTTATTCAGATTGTGATACAAACATGATTCCTGTTCCTAGCATTCTCACCAGCAAGGTGCCACTTTGCAGACTTGTTTCTAGCGCATTGTAGTAGCCAATGCAAGTGAAGTAGCTAGTGGCAATGTCATTCTATCGATAACTTCGTTACGACTCCAGTTTCTCGTATTGGAGCTTCCAATTGGATGATAATGTTCCCCCCTCCTTCCAGCTGGTGACCTTGAAGTGCCACTATGCTTAAATTATAATATTTTGGCAGAATTTATTATCTCTGAGCGCCGTAGCGTGAGGGCACATAGTCCCCGGTCGTAAACTTTTGTGCGCAAGTGCACTGTTCATAGTGGGAATTAAAGTGGCACAGACGCCCTGTTCTCACCTCGTAAGTTTTTCTTACGTACCGTTTTTAAATTTAAGTATTTCTGCTAAAGAGTCTAACGTTCGGAGAGAGCAGCTCTCCGTTGCTAACTTCCGGTTGTGTTAGCGTAAGTTTAGTTCGCATGGTGCACGAAAGAGTCGACTGTTATCGCAGAGTTTAATTGTTCCGATAAGTTGATTAATTAAAAATCTACATTTTGCTCTTCGCGCATGACTAGTAATCGCCATGAACTTTGTACTCACTGTTCTATCGAAGTGAAGATAAACAGAGTTCATAGTTACGAGAATCTACTGTAGTGTGCTAATTTTTACCGACAAAAGTAGAGATTGGACAACAGTCGAAGTCTTTGTAATTCACCCATCTACTATTACTGAATCCGATCTCCCATTTGAGTATTCATGAACAGTCTGCTGTAATTTTATGTATATCTTTCGAGTGGCCCAGACACTGCTCATTCTGAATGTCTTTTGTAACCTCTTCCAGGAAAATATTTATGTATAATATTCAGCTTAATAAATGTGTGTTTTAAATGTGATCCCCCTTCTGTGTATTCTAAAAGCCATGTATTTCATCTGAATTCAATGAACATTAGGACTTCCCCATCAACTAAGCTATGCGAAGATCCACGCAGGAAATTTTCATTATTAATATGTCCACTATATATCTCCATAAACAGTATGTTAAATTTACATTTAAAACTGAAATTATGTCTGGAAAATTAATTTGCAAATCATATAGTACAAGAAAGGCTTTCAGAAATTAAAAGGTAAATAAAAGGATTAAAATACTATTAGCTTATTCTTTTAATTTTCAGTCTCAATAGTGTTCTTAAAAATACTATGCTAGATAATCAATTATTCTGACAGTTAGGTTAATTTCCCCTTCAGATGCAATTATATGTTAAAATCTGACAACCAAAACTTTTAAAGTTAATAATTTGTAATCACTCTACACGTACATTAATATCATTTTTAGTAGAGCGTAAACAATTTATTTTGAGAATCTGGCTGGATCCTATAAACGAAACAGTAAAATTTGTTTCACTGAAACGTTTCCCCATATCCATTTCGAACATTCCAAAAAATTATTATTTTAGAATGAGAAATATAATATTGAAAGTGTTAAAACTGTCCTAATTCTGATGGGAGCTGTTGTCACATTTACAGCTTTTAGCTACGACCTAATAGAGATGATATAAGCTTGATATACGAATCAGAAAGACGCAATACTTAAAATTAATCACCAAGAGAAAATCGGATTATAGCTTGCGGCTTTGACTAATATCGCCTCCCATGCGGAATACGGCAACTCACAGTATGTGAGCAACCATCCGAGAGGAATAATATACACCATTACATTCTCTCAAATTTAATACTTTACGTAACATTAGGTTAGAACGGTAGTGTCGTGGACATACAACACAGAGCTTTGATATCGTCCAGAGAAGTAATTTGTTGCCTGTACCTGATAGGTGATTGTGAAATTGTGTTCTCATTCAAAGGAAAAAAAAAATTTTAAAAATATATATATATATATATATATATATATATATATATAATGCTAGAACACCTTCTTTCTATAAATTTATATTTATATTTTATGTACTTATTTTCAACTGACTTGAAAATCTAAATCATTGATATGTGAAAAAATCCCTGAATTCTTTTTTTTTCATACGCAAAATATACAATTAGCATTACGTCGTATTCTGCACCTACATCATTATGTGTGGTATTGTGTTGAAAAAATATTCTTGAACTTTTGTACAATTACTTATTTAATAAAAGTGATTTCAACACCATACATCGGACAGAAATTATGATTAAATGTGTCTTTCAAAATATGAAAGTCTCCAAATTCGAGTGATCATTAACATGAAACGTAGCAGAAGACGCTTTCATCAATGAGCTCCCTCTCAAGCAAAACTCTTCCCTAAATTACTTCATATAAGGTTCTTCCATCTGTAAGATATAAGAACATCGAACGAGGTAATTTCTGCGTTCGCGCGGAGCCACGTTGCTGGAGTGCTCCCAAGGAGCAGGTAACCTCCACCTCCGCCCCTCCCCACCCCGCCCCGCCCCCGCCCACCCCTCGTCCCCACCCACGCCTCGCCTCCACCTCGCCCCGCCCCCGCCTCGCCCCCGTCCCGCACTGAAAGCTTCGAAGGTGCAGGTAGCTCCTGCCTCGCCCCCGCCCCGCCCCCATGATTCCCCCCGCCACGCCCGCCCCAGCCGCCCCCACTCCGCGCGCTTAAAGAGGAGCGCGCGCGCCCCGCGGGCTCGAACCCGCGACCTCCGCCCCACTAGCGCCTACGTTTTCTTTCCTCAAATATTCATAATTACGGGTATCCAATAATACTCAAATATCTACTGATTCAGTTCAGAGAAAAACATGAATTACTAAACAGTCACAACTATTTTCTAATTTTGATATAGTAATGTTTTGCTTATGTTGTAGCGTTTCATTAGAAAAAGAGTTTTGTAGATACATATGGAATATTGGAATAATGCCAGTAAGTTGAACAGATTTGTATTACGCACTGCAAATACTTAAATACCATAGTGATTCGCGATACCATCGCGAAGATCCAAGAAAGATAATTCTAAAATTTTGAAATAAAAATAATAACCTGAAATTCTAATTTTTCACTTATGCCCATTGTAAATGAAACCATTGTAAATTTTTACTCACATCCCATCTTCCTTCATTTTTTCTTAAAAAAACATGTAAAATAATGCATAATCAATTACGAGTTACGAGCATGTAAATTCTAAACTATTCCCCCAAATATGCTTCATTTCTGTATTCTTAAATTAAACACAACTAACGACGAATAGTGACACAACTAATACTACGTTGACGAAGATGACTTCTTTTATTTCTTCATATAAGAACGTCAACAACATCGAATCACAAGTCCCACAATTCAAACAATATGTAGGAGGTCCTAGGTTCGACTCCTGACGGCGGCAGGATTTTCGAAACTTGCTTTTCAGCAAGGTCGAATCGAGTCGCTGTCTAGAGGAAAAAATTCTAGAGGCCGGCTGCTCTGATCGGTAGTTTTCCGTGGTTTCTCCGATCAACATCAGGCGAATGCCGGAGCAGTACCCTTACAAACGGGCCACGGACCGCGCACGATCTTTCCTTCCTCTTCCTTGTCCTGTCCTATCCTCTCCTCTCTCTCACTCACACACCTTTACACTAACATTCACTACACTACCACATATTCCGGGAGACTGGTCGGGAGCTTAGAGCTTCTCCCGGCTGTGCCGGTGCCCCGCTGTTGGGAGAATCCTGGTTAGGGGGAAACCCCACTAGCCGACGGCAGGTCAGCGCCGAATCTCGCCATCCAGCGAGGGAAGATCATCATCTCATGAGGAAAAACATACACTCACTTACGGGTTAATCAGTTGACGCGCCGGAAGCACAAAACATTCATAAAAACAATCAAACAGAATATGAAACGCTCCTTTGGGTTCGTACCCCGCGGGCGGTGCAACAAGGGGAACGGCGCTCGCAGCCGTGCGTTGGGTGAATTTCGCTTCGGCGCCATTCATCGGAGCGCGCGGGCGATGCGGACGCCGCTAACGCTATCTGCTGCCCCGCCCAAGGGAATTTCGCCGATAGCTCCGCCTCATTAGGCCCTCCGCCGCGGGGCGGTCTGTGCCGCGCGCTCATTTGGGCGGAGAGAGAGAAAAATCGTGCGATTGCGCGCGGAATTCATCACAGACTGGGATTACGGCTTTCGGGCACGGTATTCAACTGATGACGACTCGAAAACGGATTTGGCGAAATGTGTCAATACGAACGTTTTCTCTATCTGCGACGCGGCGATCGGGCGAAATTAAGTATTCCTCGTGCGTAGAATAACAAATAGTTGGAAAATGAAGTCTATGTTGCGTTCGTTCTTTCTGTCATATTTTTTAGAAATGTGTGAATTTCTCGGTAGCACAAATGGTTTTAAAGCTATTTCGACATTTCCTAGCCTTTATTGTTGCAGTTGTATTTGCATTTGGAGCTATACGGCGAGCGCCTGATGTTAGGCAATTTGTGGAACTTCTCTGTACTTATCGGTTGCATATCCCCTTGGTACAGAAATTCGAAACTTCAAAGCAAAATGGAAGTAATATTGTTTGTCAAAAAGCACGGCAAAAAAATTTAAGCACTCTCCGTAAGTGTAAAAATAGAAATGATTATGTCTTTTTTCAAAAGTTCTTCCCTTCTATAACCTTTTATTTCACTGATTTTCGAAAATGCCAGGGTACCTGGTACGTACAGTGCAATAGATTGGAGAATAGTATATCTGTAGGTAATTGTGCCACTGATTCCAGCTTAGAGTTAGTGACGAGTGTAGCCGTCTTTAGTGGACGTAGCGCTACCGTTTAGACTGAATACTGTCCAACAGTGTTTGATGCAGGCGACATTTTAAGACAGAGGGCTAGCCATTTCACCAATTGCCTACGACATACGTCGTTCCAACGACACTAAAATTTCTTTCATGACATTAATGTGATAGAACGAAAGATCCAAAGGATAATTTTGGAAGACCTCGATAGACAATTGGGTGAGAGGATTGTCTGAGTCAAGGGCATAATCTGCTGCTCAGACTATCTCTGGTAATCATTTGCAAAGAGAATTGAATTCAGGATAAATAGTGTTATTTGAAAACAGCCTCTTTCTAATATTCGTCCAGAAGTTCCGTCTAATCGCAAATTCCCGTTATTCGTATAGTATTTATATTTCGTATCCGTTGTTCGTATTCAATGAAAGTAAAGTTTTCTTCTTCTATATTTAGAAAAACCTTCAGCACTTCGTGTCAGTTTCAGGATCCACTTCTGGGCGTTGTGAAAGAAGAGAAATGATCTAAAAAGTACTGTGCAGTATTGAAGCGTATATACTAAAACCAGTTATAGTCATGATTCGAGTGATAAAAGTAACATTATTTTGCAAATAGAAAAGTTTACAACATGAGGCCAACTGACTACGAGGTCTTCCTGAATCCTACGAGCAAAATAAAATCACTTTTACTACGTGCTTCTTGCACTAACTAATACATTTGTTTTTATTATATTACTTATGTATAATTAAATTTATACAATAGTTTACATTATTATTTATTATATCAATATCCAAGTATAAATTCAAATAAACAAACATTTTAACACATAATTTATGTAGACAGCACTATAAAAATATATAATTTCACAACATTAATAGTTTGCTTCTCAGTAAATATTTCGTAAGAAATATAATATTTTATCTCCAAAACCCTTCGTTCAACATTTATCATTTCAAACCACGTCCAGTTCTTGCTTTTACATCCAACATTACACGTATTTCCCAATGAGGAGCCAGCTTCAATTCCGTATCGAGGCCGGTGGCTGGACACTCGAGCAGAGCGCACTCGGAGCCAGCCATTATCGGCGGAGGGAGGGGTGGGGTGGGGGCAGGCGGAGGTGTTTTTCGCGGCGCGCGCCGCCGTTTAATAAACACGCCATCGCTGTCGGCAGCTGCCCGCGGCGCAGGTCCCTCGATTTATGTGCCCGGGGCCCGCGCACAGCAGCCAAGTGGGCTTTGTTCAGGGGCCGCCCGCTGGCGGAGGCGGCCACAGAGAGAAGGGGCGGTGGGCGGGCAACAAAGCTGCCCACGAGGGGGGGGGAGATGAAAAAGCATTTGGTAGCGATATCTGAGGAGACGTCGAGAGACAGCTAAATGGCGCTGCAAGTATCAATGCAGTTGTGCGAAGAAAGTGTCTCCGGACCGAGCGGAATTAGGTCCACGAATTAAAAATTGCATTTATTTAGGTAGCAACCAAATCATTGGGAAACGAGTGAAAGGACAACACATCCAGCATTTGTTTGATTGTGCTCAGCTCGCAATTTACGTTTTCCTTTATTAGAATATTCAGATTGTGATATAAACATGATTTCTGTTCCTAGCATTGTCACCAACAGGATGCCACTTTGCAGCCTTGTTTCTAGCGCATAGTAGTAGCAAATGCAAGTGAAGTAGCTAGTGGCGATGTTGAGACTGCAACCGTAGGTGCTAGTAGCGGTGCTCGACACTGCAAATGATAGTAAATTGCCTCTTCTCATAGTCATTCAATGATATTTGATTAATTAATTCTGACTCCGGGAGCATCTACTACTGGGGTCATTATTCCCGTATGTGTAGTGAATGTGTTGTGTATATGTAGTGTGTTAGTGTAAGCTCTTAGCACCTGACTGGTCTCCCGGCATGTGTGTTAGTGTACGTGTGTGTATAAAGGGTAAGAATAGGGTAAGGAAGAGAAAGGAAAGAGCACCCGCGGTCCGTGGCCCGTTTATTAGGGTACTGCTCCGGCAGTCGCCTGTTGTTGATAGGAGAAACAACAGAACTACCGAACAGAGCAGCTGGCCGCTAGAATTCTCCTCCATACAGCGACTGAATTCGACCTTGCTGACAATCTAATGTCGAAAATCCTGCCACCGTCGGGACTGGAACTTAGGGCCTCTCAGTCAGAGGCACTGCAGTGACATCAGTTGCTCCACTGAGCCACTTCTCCCGATATCGTGATTCAAGTGGCGGTGAATGTAGGGGTTCATATGGTGGTGCAAGTGACTTTGCTTGTAACAGTGTCAATGGCCGTAGTAGTACTGGCCGTTGTGCAGGTGATGATGGTTGTCATCAGGTACTGGATGAGGCACCGCCGAAGACGGTGGCGGCGTCAGAGCCACAACGCGTATGAGGGGGTTGATGCAAGGCGCGCCGCCAGGGGACTTGGAGGGCTACGAAGGCAGCTGCGACGGCAACGGTTGGCAACTAGACTGGCCACGGACAGTGTGGGACAGCGGACAGCTTTAATGATTGATTAGTGATTCCAGGCTAGTCTACGATAAAGGTCATTAGTCCCGTAAGGATAGTGCATTTTCCATTGCATATCACGGTGGCGCTGTCATCTTCTCCGCTGGATGGCAAGATCAGGCGCCACCCAACCCGTCATCTTACGGTGTTTTCCACAACCAGGTGTCTCCCAGAGTGACGGCACCGCCTCAGCCGTAACTAGCTCACAGCCCCAACTGATCTCCCGGCATCTGTGATAATGTAGTAGTGAGTGTATTTAAGTAAAGGGTAAGAATAAGGGGAAGGCAAGATCACGCAGCGTTTGTGACTCGTTTGTTTAGGGTACTGCCCTAACATTCACCTGGTGTTGATCGGAGATACCACGGAAAACTACCGATCACAGCATCTAACAGCTAGAATTCTCCTCCAGACAGCGCAAGCAGACCTTAGCTATCTGGCCAGTGCCAAAAAGTCCTCCGGATTGTCGGGAGTGGATCCCTGGGTCCTCCCTGTTACGCACAGCAATGACATCAATTGGTTCCACCGGTATCGGTAGCTTAGTGCATCAACTGACGTCACTGCAGCGCCTCTGACCGGGAGGTCCTAGGTTCCCACTCCCCACGGCGGCAGGATTTTCGACACTAGCTTTTCAGCTAGGTCGAATTCAGTCGCTGTCAGGAGGAGAATTCTAGCGGCCGGCTGCTCTGATCGGTAGTTTTCCGTGGTTTCTCCGATCAACACCCAGGCGAATGTTAGGGCAGTACTCTAAACAAACGGGCCACAAACCCTGCGTGATCTTGCCTTCCTCATCCTTGTCCTATCCTCTCCCCTTACACACACACACTTACACTAACATGCAGTAGACTACCACATATTCCGGGAGACCGGTCGGGAGCTAACGGCTTGTCCTGGCTGGGGCGGTGCCCCGCTGGGGGGAGAGTCCTGGATAGGGGGAAACCCCACCAGCCGACGGTAGGTCGGCGCCTGATCTCGCCATCCAGCGGGGGAAGATCACCGGCATCTCCCGATACAACACATGCACTACACGAACGGGACTAATGACCCAAGCAGTTGACGCGCCCGGAAACACGAAAAATCAATCAGTCAATCAGTTGGTCCCCTGAGCCACCTCAGCCACTGGCTGCGGGGGTGATGAAAGCGGAAACGGCGGTGGGAAACACAAGGGCGGGGCCAACTTCTTTTGGGGAGAGGGCAGGCGCCTAGTGGGTGGCGGGTCCGGAGTCGGCAGCGCCGCCGGCGCCACGGCGCGGTCTCATGAACTGCTGCACCCAAGACCGTGGTCGAACTGCTCTGTTCGCGGAACAATAGTCAATTTGAGCTCAAAAGGGCGCCTGACAGGAAAGTTTTGGGGTCCTTTTTATTTCTTTTATTCTATGTTTTCTGGGGTGCTGAATCCGAATCGGAGGTTATTAACAAAATTTCGTGGCACAACACTAAAAATGCAAAAAAAAGCGGGGGGATTCCCAATTTTTGGCTTTTTTTTGTTTATAACTCGGAAACTATCAACTTTTCGTAAATAATCTTGCTATTCATAATGGAAGTACATAAAATGTCCTACAAATTTCACTAGTAATGTTTTTTCTCTGACGAACCGTTCGGTGTCAAGCGGTAGTTGAAAATTGGCGTATTTCGGCTGCCTCCGCAAAAACCCACTTCTTCCATTCCAAAACTCTAATTTATTATTGGAGGCTGGGAATTATGAATTCTTTGCAGTTCTATGCATATATCTTATTTAGATCGTATATGTAAAGATACAGGTCATTTTTTAAAATTACATGTTCAAGTTATTTAATAAAATCCAAAATTGAACAAATTCAGCTACAAAAAATTAAAATTTCCAACCGAAAATTTAAAAAATTATTACAGATTATTATATTATATTATATATGATTATATATATATATATATATATATATATATATATATATATATTGAATTAGTATATGAGCAAAAATTGTACGCGCCATAGTCGTTTAAGGGTCCTGACTGAGGTTCTTCAGGAGAATAGTTTTAGTGATTAAAAATTCTGCAACAACGAGTATCATTTCACAAGTAAGTATATAGGTAAATACAAATTTGAAATGCGACATGATGTAGGGAAACATAGCGCTTAAACCATCTCTGGAAGATTTATTACCAACAATCCTGCCTTGATGGTTTGTATTATTTCACAAGCTGCTATGTTGTTTCATCTGCTCCACTGAGCGTAGGTGAAGCTCCCACAAGCGCTGAAATATCATTCTGCCTCCTGTGACAAGAATCAGATGAAAAAGGCATTGATCGCAGGATATTGCTGTATATTCCGCGGAGTGTGAGTGCTCTCACTAAAGGCACTGCTCGCTCTGCTACGCTTTTCGAGGCGCGTACGGAGGCCCCAAGCGAAAGGTAGAAAGCTGCTGGTTCGAGGTCGTGAGAGATGGAGTGGAAGCTCGAAGGGAAAATATAGAGTGGTGTGAAGAAAGAAACGAAGGCAAATCGGTAGAAGGAAAAGCGTGCGAAGAAAGTGTAGGGGGCAGGGCGAGGCAGCGGGGGCGGCGAGGTGTATAGAAGGGGAGATGTGATGCAGGTTAAAGAGGGGAAGCGGGCGGGGCGGGGCGGGGCGGGGCGGGCGGGACGGGACGGGACGGAGGGACAGCGCGCCTTGGCGCCAGAGTGTCAAAGGCAGAGATAAAAAAGAAGAAAGGCTTCGTTAAGATGCTAGGGCATCGGGCCCAAAGTGTCGATGCATCTTTCATGACGCCCTAATGTATGTGCGCGACCCGGACAGGCGCCGTCGTCACGAGGGGGGGGGGGGGGGAAGGGCTTGAAAGGGAGACGCGGCGCCGGCAGCGGTGGAGAGAGCGGCCGAAGAAGCAGGACGAAGGACAGACGCTGAATGGGGTACGATGAACTCTCGTTACGTGGGGAACTGACCCTAATTATGCACTGATTTTATTTATTTTTATATTTTTATTTATTTATTTTATTTCATTTATTTATTTCATATATTTATTTCATTTATTTATTATTCATCATCATTATTTTTTATTTATTATATATTTCAAAACAGTTAAAAACTGTGTGGCATGCTATGGAGAGAAGTGAATTCTGTGCACGTTTTCAAAATTCTGTGATCCTTACCCTAAGGCATGTATTAATTGATTTTTTTATACAGAAAGAAAATGAGAATTTTTTTTGCAAGGATTGTTAAAAAAAGTATTCACTCCCATGTAATAAAAGCTATTTTCAAGGGTAAATCAGCAATAAATTTGTGCTCTTATCCCTCATCATGTCCGTCGTCAAGGAATAATACTTCCTGTCGCGACAACATGGAGAACGATAATTTGAATAACTATATTTCCCACTATATTCTAGAAGTCGTGCACAGATAATGAAGTTACATTTATGCCCAGAAGCAAATCAAGGGGCCATCTCAGCATTTACTCAAAGGATTAGGGAAACTGAACGAAAAACCTGATCAAGATGGGGGTCATTGACCCAGAGGCTGCGGTAAAATACTTCTTGCAGGTTGTTTAGAAATATACAGTCCAAATGGCAAATAATACATTAATATTAATTTTAACAGTGATATTTACTTTCTTTTTGCTGGTCAGTATAGTCTCTAATTGTATAGAAACAGCAGATTTATTATAATTTGTGAGTTGTAATATATCACCACACGTCCGGTGAATCGTCCGATTTTGAAATTTCTAAAAATACCATACCTCACGTCGCTTCTTACGTGTTTATGTGGTTTAGTAATGTTTCCGTAGTTGTTTCAGGGAGGCAGCACACGTTTGCCGCGTGGGAAGAGTCATCCTAATTGGTTGATTAATTGGTGTTTCCGGACTCGTCAATTAATAAGGCAATTAGTACCGTGAGTGTAGTGCATGTTTATCCTAGGAGATGGTAGTGATCTTTCTACGCCGAATGGCGAGGCCTGACGCCGACCTACACCTCAGCTTGAGTGGATTTCCGTAATCAGGTATCTCCTACCAGAGAGGCACCGCCCCAGATGGGACAAGCTTTAAGCGCCCGACTGGTCTCCCGGCATGTGCGATAGTGTAGTGCATGTAAGTGTGAGTATGAGAATAAGACAAAGAAGATGAAGGAAAGACTTCGCGTGGTCCGTAGCCCGTTTTGGTAGGGTACTGCGCCGGCATTCGCCTGGTGTTAATCGTACAAACCTCTGAAAACTGCCAATCAGAGCAGCAGGTCGCTAGAATTCTCCCACAGACAGTGACTGCATTCCACCTAGGCATCTAGCAAGTGTCGAAAATCCTTCCAAAATTGGGAATCGAACCCTAGGACATCCTGGCCAGAAGCACTGCAGTCATAAATTGATGCCCTGCGCAACATAAGCCCGTAAGATTGGACATATTTATACGTTTATTTAGTTACTTACAGTTATTATACTTTACGTCTCACATGACATGTGTTTACGAACTGTATTCTGTTTTTCAAGCTCAAACTAATGGCGATACCACAGTTTGTCTCCTATTATTGCTAACTTTCACAATTTTCGAATTTTCAGATTTCAAGAAAATCAGATCTATTGCATTCTGTCTCTTGTTTCAAACGTGAAAAAATGAAAAAATTTTTTAAAATTTTTTTAAGCATACATTCCCGAAATCTACTCCTTTCTTCAAAAAATTGTACATGACCTAATTAAAAAAGTGTTTAAACAGATTTTGTTTAAGAAAAAATGAATTTTATTATGTTGCAATGAATTATCTTCAAATTTATAAATTTGCAATGTTATCTTTTTGTAATTTTCGAAAATACAAAGTTCGCCGGAAATGGGACTAGCAGCATTTTGATCGTTCTTTGATGCATATGAGGAGAAAATTTAAAGAAAAAAAATTGGAGCCGTTTTTGAAAATTGCATACATTTCACTCAAAACTACGGGAATTACTCATGAAAAATTGTACATGCTCTTATTTCATGACCCGTCTTTACAAAACAATCTGCTCTAAGGAAAAAATCTCTGTCTTCAATATTGTATTAGTAGGAGGACGCCAAAATTATGCACTTATGGAATTTTCAAAAAATCAGGTTTCTCAACGAAAAGTAAACTTAGGCTAAATTTTTTTTTGCGTGATCAATCAAAAAATGTGGAGACATTGTGAAGAAAATGTTTAAAATGTCAATGTATTCCAATATACAGTATCCCCAAAAATTAAAATATCCCTTTCAAACTCCAAATGCCTCGAATTCTTTTAAATCGATTCAGGAATATTAATTGTGGAGAAAATCGACTGAACACTTTAGATGCTAGCATTAACTACATACAGACGAACGGACAGCCACGTTTTGCCGTCAATTGATTTTTCGGAATCATGGACCCGCAAAACATGGATTTTGACTACACAATGTGTTATGAGAACAATTTACTATAAAGAGAACTATGTGTTAACTACTTCTTCATTACCAGAATCCGGCAATAAAAGCTTTTTCTGTCGAAAATTTTCCGTTTTCCGGTGTACGATTACAATAAGCTTCCTACTGTTTCTTCTTACGAAGTAAGGGCGATAAAGTAAAAATCTTCTAAAAAGAAAGTTCTAGATAATCAGCACGCATAATATGATAACCTATATAAATAACGAAAACATGTACGAGTAATTAGCGTCTTTTCACTTTACAATAATATTATTCCCTCTGCATTAGATGTTCATTGTTTTTTCATGGGAATTTGCATGAACGGCTCCTGATAACCCAATAATATTTTACTAAGCAAAGTTTCATAATAACACTGATTATTTTCAAAACAAGCAAACACAGTCGATTTCTGTTAAGATGGCCTACAAGATAAGTAATTTCTTTTATTCGTTATTGAATACTTAGTTTATAAACTTCTGCCTCAATTTCTTAATAAAAATAATATTTTTTTTGTATATTATAAATAACAATTTTTAAAACGTTTACATTAAACTTTGCGGAAAGGCCAAACATCGTTCCCACGAAAACAAATGTATTTCTTGGGACAGAACCAATATACTTCAATAATATGTGTTATATTTTCATCAGAACACGTTTTTACACATAAATATTCTTCATACGTTTCTAGATAAAAAGAAGGTCCCTACACATTTTAACATTATAAACGCATGCATGATATATTTTTGTGGTTAGGCGGAAGAGCGGGCCTAATGGCCCGAGCCTCGCCATATCAATAAAGGCATTTATTATTATTATTATTATTATTATTATTATTATTATTATTATTATTATTATTATTATATTTTTACATAGGGGCAATATTATGAGTACAATTATATTTTCGATTTCTTACTAATTAGGTAAAGAATAAATAAGTAGTAGAATATGCCAATACTCGTAGTTAGTATACAAATTTCTGGATAGCAGGAGAACCACCTTTAAATAATACAATTTTATTTATCAGTTTATACTATTAATCTAAATGAGAAAATAGAAACATCCTCCATAAAATCTTTTTATTTTCTCTTCACTATATATCGTGAAGAGTGGTGACGAGAGCGGAGAAAAACATTACTGAGGATCAACAGAACTTTTTTATCAACGTGTGGAAACTTTTCGCGCCAACAAAAGCAGTCTGGAGGAAACAAGCGGTGTTTGCGTGGAGCGCCCCCAGGTGGCGGAATTCACAGCGCGCTCTCTTTCTGCGCGCAGATAAAGTCCCAGTTCGGAGGACGATCTCCGAACGCAGCTGTCGGCAGTCGAGAAAATTTTCGAGAAAACTTTGTCAGAAACCAAACTACCGCCAGGCAAGGAGACACTCCCCACATGTCTTCGCCACGCTTTGGGAGCGAGCTCGGAGACATTCCACAGGGAAGCCAAACTTCCGATTAATATGAGAAACAAAGAATTTCATGACGGTTGATACTTTTTTGATCTCACGAGTTCCATTTGTCTAGATACGTTGTGATCTAGGTTCTTGGTTTCTTTCATACTCCGGGAGAATACTACTCGGTTGGACCTTTGCTAATAATAATTTTTCCATTTTCATTATTAGGCTAATAATTGTGTCATATGGTTCTTTTAATATGAAACTAATATGCAGAAATGATATATGAGACGCATACCTTAGTCTTTAACTAGAAACGCACCAGCTCAATGAGTCTTAATTTGCACTCTGTGGGTCTCCTAGTTATCACCGACGGATCGACAGATGAACTCAATCTACGGGAATTTTACGAATTTTTCAGTTTATACGAGTGACAGTTTTGGAAAGAATACTCTTCTTCTCTCAGATTCATCTTTTGTAACCACTAGAGGTCCGTTTTTATTACCCATTTAATGAAGGTCTTCTAATCCTGGAAAAGTAACCCTTTGACTTTTATAAAACTAGTACTTGTATACCCAAGCTCATCTAATTTTTGTATTGTGAGGTTTTAACAAACAAAAATTACTTCTTAGGGCGAGAAAGCAAAAATATACTCAAAGGAAAGTCAGTGAATGCAACGCGCACAGATTCTGTTGGCAAGTCTAATGGCGGAAAACATACATTTATCATGTTTACACATCGTAATATTTTTAATATAAAAGAATACTGTTCAGCAACGAGGTACAAACCCTAATTATATTTTGTCGGATGGCCGATGATTCTAGTCCACAGGTAATCACTTCATTATGGAATCCTCATTTGTTAACCAATATGCGATGCCAACCTATCATTAACCAAATTAATGAATGTCTAACGGAAGAGCCCAAAATTTCATTTTGTATCACGACAAGCAGACGTTTTTGGAATATAGAAAAGTGATCTGAGCGCACATCAGACATACGTAAATGTTCCAAAAACTATGTAGAATAAATAAAAACTTTATTTGAATTATACTAGTAATCATGTTCTTCCAAGTTCAACAAAATATTGGACTAAAAATGCCGACGTTCAATAACCTATTAGGCAAAAATAATAAACATAAATAATAACAAAAATACTCAATGTAGCTATTCATAATATCCCTAAAGGGCATTATAAAAATATTAGTTACTTCTAGCTCGAGAATGTCATTTAAAGCCGTTTACAGTATTTCACTTGCGTTAAACTGGAATCATTAATATCTCTAACAAAGTTCTTTCCCATGAGACCTAATCGCCCGGTAGTGAAGTCCTTTCACGAGGATCCTGTGGCCACGAGGCAAATCGGAGGGTGATTAATGAGGATGTGTAGCGTGGACATGCAGAGGTAGTCGGGGCGGAAAAACAACGCCGGGGCTTTGTCCCCCCCCCCTCCGCCCGAACCGGGACCGACGCCGACGCCGGCGGCGGCTGCGCAGATCGATGGGTCAACGGCCGCCGGCGCCGCCCTCCACACACACCCTCGCATTCCAACTGATGGAAGCACGCATTCGTATGAGCATATATCGCTGCAGTGCCTCTGACCCGGAGGTCCTATGGTGTCACTCTCGACGATGGTAGGATTTTTGATTCTGGCTACATGGCTTCGTCGAATTCTACAGCTGTCTGGTGGAGAATTTTAGCGGCTGGCTCCATTGATCGATTTTTTTCGTGGACACACGCACACCCTCGCATTCCAACTGATGGAAGCACGCAATCGTATGAGCATATATCGCTGCAGTGCCTCTGACCCGGAGGTCCTATGGTTTCACTCTCGACGATGGTAATGGCTTCGTCGAATTCTACAGCTGTCTGGTGGAGAATTTTAGCGACTGGCTCCATTGATCGATTTTTTTCGTGGACACACGCACACCCTCGCATTCCAACTGATGGAAGCACGCATTCGTATGAGCATATATCGCTGCAGTGCCTCTGACCCGGAGGTCCTATGGTTTCACTCTCGACGATGGTAGGATTTTGATTCTGGCTACATGGCTTCGTCGAATTCTACAGCTGTCTGGTGGAGAATTTTAGCGGCTGGCTCCATTGATCGATTTTTTTCGTGGACACACGCACACCCTCGCATTCCAACTGATGGAAGCACGCATTCGTATGAGCATATATCGCTGCAGTGCCTCTGACCCGGAGGTCCTATGGTTTCACTCGACGATGGTAGGATTTTTGATTCTGGCTACATGGCTTCGTCGAATTCTACAGCTGTCTGGTGGAGAATTTTAGCGCTGGCTCCATTGATCGATTTTTTTCGTGGACACACGCACACCCTCGCATTCCAACTGATGGAAGCACGCATTCGTATGAGCATATATCGCTGCAGTGCCTCTGACCCGGAGGTCCTATGGTTTCACTCTCGACGATGGTAGGATTTTTGATTCTGGCTACATGGCTTCGTCGAATTCTACAGCTGTCTGGTGGAGAATTTTAGCGGCTGGCTCCATTGATCGATTTTTCGTGGACACACGCACACCCTCGCATTCCAACTGATGGAAGCACGCATCGTATGAGCATATATCGCTGCAGTGCCTCTGACCCGGAGGTCCTATGGTTCACTCTCGACGATGGTGGATTTTTGATTCTGGCTACATGGCTTCGTCGAATTCTACAGCTGTCTGGTGGAGAATTTTAGCGGCTGGCTCCATTGATCGATTTTTTTCGTGGACACACGCACACCCTCGCATTCCAACTGATGGAAGCACGCAATCGTATGAGCATATATCGCTGCAGTGCCTCTGACCCGGAGGTCCTATGGTTTCACTCTCGACGATGGTTGGATTTTCGATTCTGGCTACATGGCTTGGTCTAATTCTACAGCTGTCTGGTGGAGAATTTTAGCGGCTGGCTGCATTGATCGATTTTTTCGTGGACACACGCACACCCTCGCATTCCAACTGATGGAAGCACGCATTCGTATGAGCATATATCGCTGCAGTGCCTCTGACCCGGAGGTCCTATGGTTTCACTCTCGACGATGGTAGGATTTTTGATTCTGGCTACATGGCTTCGTCGAATTCTACAGCTGTCTGGTGGAGAATTTTAGCGACTGGCTCCATTGATCGATTTTTTTCGTGGACACACGCACACCCTCGCATTCCAACTGATGGAAGCACGCAATCGTATGAGCATATATCGCTGCAGTGCCTCTGACCCGGAGGTCCTATGGTTTCACTCTCGACGATGGTTGGATTTTCGATTCTGGCTACATGGCTTGGTCTAATTCTACAGCTGTCTGGTGGAGAATTTTAGCGACTGGCTCCATTGATCGATTTTTTTCGTGGACACACGCACACCCTCGCATTCCAACTGATGGAAGCGCGCATTCGTACGCACATATACCGTTGCAGTGACTCTGACCTGGAGGTCCTATGGTTTCACTCTCGATGGTGGCAAGATTTTAGACACTGGCTAGATAGGTAGGTCGAATTCAGTCGCTGTCTGGAGAAGAATTCTATCGGGCGGCTGCTGTCATCGGTAGTTTTCTGTGGTTTCTCCGATCAACACCAGGCGAATGTCGAGGTGGTGCCCTGACTAACGGGTCTCACACTGCGCATGATATTTCCTTTCCCTTCCTTGTTCTGTCGTCACCACTTACTTACATACACTTATATGCCCTACACTACCACATATGTAGAGACGTTATTCCGGAGCTTAGGGTTTGTCCCGGCTGGGACGGTGCTCCGCTGGTGGGAGATACCTGGGTGCGGAAAATCCCGACAAGCTGACATACGTCGGCGCCGGATCTCCCTATCCAGCGTGGGAAGATTACCGCCTCCTGACGCTACGAAAATATGCTCTACACTTACGGGTCCAATTACCTTAGCGGTTGACACACCCGAAATCACAAATAAATCAATGAGCATAAAGCACACTTCGTCTCATTCCTCACGCACATAGGCCAAATAAAGGGTTAATCATGAGGATCTTCTGATTTAATGATTGCAGAACAGAAATTCGTTGCTCTTTCTATCGATTAGTGGCTTTTAAACTGTTAACATTTCTGTCCGTGTAACTTCTGCAAGTCTGCGAGCGACTGCCTTGCTTAGTGACTATTTGGGAGACTGTCTTTGAGCCTGTATGTCTGCTCATCACACTACCTGCCCGATTGAATGTTTGTTTATCTTGTCGTTTATAAAGAGCTTAGTTATTTTCCCATGATTTGGAGAGGACTCACGGAGTAATAACTTTTCCATGCGCCATCCGAAACTGGTGCTCGGTTTTGTTACCGTTCAATACATGTGAAATTGTGGTGAACAATAGACGTTTTATTGAAAATATTCTTGCTCTGTCTTTCATTCCACCATTTCTCCATCATTATTATTGCTGTCAACTACTTCTAAAATCATTATTCTTTGGATTAAAAAATTTTAGAACTAAAAGAGTTCATAAACTCAAAAAAATAAGTTAATTAATAATTTAACTGTTAGTATATGAATGATGTTAAACTAAATTAATGTTCTGTCGATATGTTCATTTTACGACATTTTTATTTTTGCCCACCACATGTTTACGTAGTAAAGAAAAAATATTCTATTGCAGAAAAAAGTGGCGATTTTGTGTCATAAATACTCGCATTGTGGAGACTTTAAAGAATGCACGGAAAAAGTTTGCTCCTGTGTGTAGTTAAATACTTCCTCTTATACCATATGTTGTTAGTATTTACATAATGTGGGTTATTGATACTCAATAATGGTCATAATAGTTCTAACATTAGTAGTAACTTTTACTATTTTCGCAAATTTGGAGAGTTCAACGAAAACCGAACAACGTAGTTTTTGTATGCGAATTTTACTTTTTTGGAGAAAAAACATTTACAAAATTAGAACTAAGAGTTTTTTAATATCCTACACACTGAGCATATGTCGTTCTTTACACAATCAATTTGCTTGAAGAAAAACAATAAATACACACCTTCGGAAAAATTATTATATTATTAAAATATTTATGACAAAATAAGTCGTAGTGCAAACCTAGTCATTTTCAAATATGGTTCAATATTAGTTTGGTTGATTGATAGTAATTCCAGGCGCGTCAATTACCGAGGTCATTAGTCTCGTAAGTGTAGTGCATGGTTTTTCATCGGGAGATCTTCCCCCCTGTATGGCGAGATCCGGCACCAACCTACCGTCAACTAATCGGGTTTTTCCTAACCAGGTATTTCCCACCAGCGGGGCACCGCACCAGTTTAGACAAGTTCTAAGTCCCCGACTGCCTCCCCCGGGATGTCTGGTAGCGTTGTGCATGTTAGTGCAAGTGTGTGTGTGTGCGTAAGGGGTGAAGATATAACAACGAAGAGGAAGGAAAGATCGCGCGCGGTCCGAGGCCAGGTTGTTAGGGTTCTGCCCCGGCATTCACCTGGTGTTGATCGGAGAAACCACGGAAACCTACCGATCAGAGCAGTCATCCACTAGAATTCTCCTCCAGACAGCGACTGAATTCGATCTAGCTATGTAGCTAGGGTCGAAAGACATGTCGCCATCGGGATTCGAAACTAGGACCTCCCGGTCAGAGGCACTGCATTGACATACGTTGATGCACTGAACCACCTCTTCCAGTTCAATATCAGTTTAAATCTGCCAGTAGCATGTAAATAAATGCAGGATTTCCTTGGGTGCGCATTTAGACACAGGTTCATGGGGACGAGTGGTGACAGCAGCAGCTGCAAGCCGCGCGCTGGAGACGCGAACAAGCCCGCAGATTAAAAGACATTTCAATAAAGCGCCTTCGCGGAATTAAAATAGCGAGCCTGCGGGCCGTTTTTAATTGCGGCCGCCCACTATAGATTTATCGGCTCGCTGTGTCGCCATGCGGTGGCCGCAAGGGTCAGAGAAGGGGGGGCGCCTGAAATACTGCTTTAATGAAACCGACTTCCCTTAAATTCCCTCGCGCAGAAGAAGACCCTGGAACGCAAGAATCGATGCCGCCTTGGAAGACAGCGTTGGAAGGAAGAATATATTTTATATTTTATTGATACGTTATTTGCTTGTTATTGCCTTCGATATGAAGCTCAATATACAGTGCATAACTTATCTGGATGGAGAGGACCGTGATTACGATGAAATATGACACCAGTTGAATTTTATCTTATAGAGAGAATTATGAAAGGGAATATGGGAGGGAAAATGAACAAACAAACCGCATTAAGTTAACATCTAGTTAAGTAGTAAATAAGTAAATCTGAATCATTAAAATTAGATTAAAAATAAAATTTTGTAAGTACCGTGGGCGTTAACCTTTTTTAATGATCGAGCGACGACAAAAATGCCGCATATGAGGCATTTTGTTAAATACTGCTTCTTTAATTTCAAGTTATTTTAAGTTGGTCACTGTTGAAAATTATCATCTTATGCCCCTTTAAAAATGTTTCTCAACACCTCTCACCTCTGGCCTAACATTTGAAACAAAGTGCCCATGCAGTGATGTCGTGGTTCGTGTCGTACTGCTGCTGGGAAGAACGAGTAAAACTCGCTGCGGCGGAGGAGCTCACCCATGTCGTTGCATCGCGTATGTCACAGAGCCCCCGACGAGGCTGTGGGTTGGCGTAGGCGGAGCGCGTGGGAGGGAGAAGGGAGCGGCGGGGCCTTTCAACTCCCTGGTATACTAACGGCGTCGCTTAGAGTGGGGAGCTCTGCCCGCGTATCTCCTTGCCACAAGCCTGGGCCAGAAGACTGACTGCTGCCGAAGTTACTGAGCGGGAAAGGCCACTTCATATGGCCACGAATCTTTCATCAACATTTATTATTATTATTATTATTATTATTATTATTATTATTATTTTTTGTTGTTGTTGTTGTTGTATGCATTTGGCGTTATTGAGTCGGAAGTCTGACTTTGCTGGCCAGCTACCGGTTGAATTGATTGATTGATTGATTGTTAGTGATTCCGCGCGCGTCAGCTACTGAGGTCATTAGTTCCGCAAGTGTAGTGCATGATTTTTCATCGGGAGGTAGCAGCGATCTTCCCCAATGAAAGGCGAGATCCGGCGTTGATCAATTGTCGACTAGCAGGGTTTTCTCCAACCAGGTATCTCCCACCAGCGGGGCACCGCCCCAACCGGGACAAGCTCTAAGTCCCCGATCGGTCTCCCGTCATGTGTGGTAGTGTAGAGCATGTTATTGTAAATGTGTGTGTAAGTGATGAGGATAAAACAAGGAAGAGGAAGGAAAAATCGCGCGCGATCCGTGGCCCGTTTGTTAGGGTACTGCTCCGGCATTCGCCTGGTGTTGATCGGAGAAACCACGGAAAACCACTGATCAGAGAAGCCGGCCGCTAGAATTCTCCTCCAGACAGCGACTGAATTCGACTTTGCTATCTAACTAGTGCCGAAAGTCCTGCTACAGTCGGGACTCGAACCTAGAACCTCCCTCCCGCCGTCGGGGCCAGCTACCGGTGTCCCCCATGCCTTGGCCTAGTTATTCCTATGCTTGGGAATAAGAGCGACATGAGGACAACATGTATTCCCTTCACCATAACTGGCAAGATTTGCCTGATTGAGCTTTTCTTCGTCACACAGCTACAGAAACTGGGACAATTTCAAAGGAAAGCTACAACTCTACTTATTCCTCGACAGGGAATCGAACCCGGGACCATAGCACGGGAAACTAGTACGCTGCCCATGAGCCACCCCAGAGGCTAATTATTATTATTATTATTATTATTGTTATTATTAATAATAATAATATCATATTTAAACTTGTTTCCACTCGTGCATCTCGGTTACCATGAACAAGAGATACACGTTTCAACTGCCATAATCAGCACTGGATCAACCCTTAATGTTCAGAAACTTCCTCACGATGTTCCATATGTCTAGGATAACTATCGTCTGTAGCTCTATGTATAATCCCTTCTTCAGCCAGGAATTCATGTAGGAACCTAGAAATATTCCCTGTGGCACCCAGAATTATTAGAACGATCGTTACTATTTTCATGTCGCTCTACATTTCCTTTATCTCATTTTCGTTATTATTATTATTATTATTATTATTATTACAAACAATTATTACTGAATTTTTGAGGTTTCTTACAAAAGCTTAAAATTGTTAGAGTGTGATGTTGTATGCATACAATCCAGTGGCGAAGCTAAAGTAATGCAGTTGGATATCCTGAAAATTTTACCTTACATATTTTGTAAATTAACTCCGTTCATCGGTTTTTTTATTCAGCAAAAACGTCGATAATGTGTTCTTTAAAACTGTCGTTTCTGCATAGTTTATTTACCATACACCTCTTGATAGCCAGTATACTGAAAAACCGATTCTGATTTTACCACAGAATTTCATAGGAATGCTTTTATTCTCTTTTTCGTTTAGTTAATTAAATATACTAATTAATTCCACTAAAATTCGTATATTATCTCCATGTTAATGGTGCGTGTGTAATTAAAATTCCACTGTGCAATTAAAAACCATACCTGCCAATTAGATTTCAGAAAAGGAGCGAAATCATTTAATTAAGAAACTATGACACTGACGTCGCCAAGGTACTGCAGTCGGCCATGAAACATAAACAAAAATGTGCATCACATTTACGTACCTACATCAAGTATACATAAACAACGAATGAATTAATCTAAATTGTGTAAGTAAACGTTAGCTAGCTGACTTATGGAACAACATTCACATAAAATATTTAACGTGAATAAATTAAATGTTTTACCTGTAAAACATTTGTCTTGGGATTACAAATGTAAAAATGTAAACATCAGTTGTATTTACCTGTTCTAAAAAGTATGCTGTAGCAACGCTGTGTCAGAAGTGACCAGTTTTTCTCCCAATATTTATACATGTATTCTCTCTCACACCTGTTTTTACTTTTCCTGAGAAGTAATGTTGTCATAACTTTGTCAAGTTCTAATATTTTATCCGCAATATGTTCAGTACCGTCCATTTGCAAATATTTCGTGAAAACAAAAACAATGCAAAACCCACTAAAACAGTTTTTTCAAAAGCAATACTACGCCATGAAATACATGTCTCGGATAAAAAGAACGTGCTTGAATTTATAAAAATTTGAATTATTCGTAAATGGAAACGAAAAAATATTGAACGTAACATGTGTATAAAGGGGTATAATTGCACTCATGATTTAAAAGAAAACTCACTTCTATAGTCACTCGTTTTCTTGAACCTACCATTCATGCAATTATACACCTCTTTATACACTCGTTTCGTTAATTACTAGTATGTAATTATATTCCTTTCACATAATGTGGTAAAGGGAAAGTTAGATTGAGTTATGTCTACCGAACCATCTCTTGATAATTTTTTCTAGACCAATTTGTGTGACAAATACTTCAGCAACAAATCTGCAGCCATGTATGTTGCATTATCAATGAATACATTTGTCAGTTCATTTCGAAGCTGCTCACTGTCAAAGAATGGATATTGTTTTATTAAGAAAGAAAAGTTTTCTGAACGATAGGGCTTTGTAGACGGAAAACTGCTTTTCGTCAATAAATTCAATAGAATGGAAGTTTTCAAAATATTGAAACCTTTAGGCCATCTGAGTCACTACTGTAAAAACATTTTAAAAAGAAACAATTTTGTATCTTTAAAATAATTCTGAACCTGAAAGTTCATTTATAGTCGTGTCTGCTTTCATGCAGATTTCAATAGTCTCTTCATATCTAATACGGTACATTACTACTTATCTATACCACTTCTATCTCTACGGCGTAATATTTACCTCATGATTTCACATTGTTGAGCGAAAACTGCATTTCGATATCGTGAACCGTTCAGTAGTTGTGGGAATGGTGCATAATCAGTGGGACATTCTCTAGAACACTAAATCTTTAGCTTTATTAATTGTTCCTTAAAGAAAACTGGAACAAAAATCACACAAACAACTGTACTTTTCCTCAACGTCAGGTGATGAGCTGAGTTTGCGTAGCCGGGACGTGGACGTGCATCGCGGCACAAGTCCGTGCCTCCCGGAGGCCTAGACTTTCCGTGGCTCTAGGCCCAGTGAGTGCGAGTGAGAGGGAGACAGCGCGCCTTCTTGTGAGCATGCGCGGCAGAGCAAATTGGTGTATATCCACTGGCAGACTCCTTGCTCAGCTGCCGCCCCCGAAGAGTATATCACTGCGGACCAGCTGATTCCCTCGCAGGTAAGCGGGGAAAAGGAGTCGAAAACGTTTAATTTTCTTGAACGAGTCGGTAAAAAACATTGAAAATGGCACACTTAACCACAGATTTTATTGAAAAATAATTTTGTTATTCTAAGGCACCCAGGTTACCCTTCATCTTCACCTCTGATAAAATCTTGTTATTATACTCCATTTAAAACAGAGAGTTACTTCAATGTCACGAGCTGGCAAGAGAGGTGTAATACATTACTAGCTTCATTACTACTAAAATTGTTGGTATTGAAGCTTCCAATTTTATGATAGTCTCCCCCTCTCTCTTCAGCTAACCTTGAATGGACTTCCTGTTTTAATCGAAGTATATATGCACAGCAGCACCGTGTGGCACCAGTGCCACAATCCTTCTTTCCTGTAGACCTCGATTCCAACGAACTGGTTTAGATGGCTCAGGGCATGAATTTATCTCACTGAAAGACATCTAACCGTGAGGTCCAAGAGTTCGAGACCTGAATCGAGTTGCAGGATTTTCGATACTGGCTACATGGCTGGGACGATTTCAGCCGCTGTCTGGAGGAGAGTTCTAGCGACCAGCTGCTCTGATCAGAACTAGTTTTCCATGGTTTCTCCGGCCAAACGAGGCGAATGCCGGTACATAACCCTAACGAACAAGCCACGGAGCGCGCGCAATCTTTCCTACCTCATCCTTGTCCTATCCTTCACATACATTTACTCACATTCACTACACTACCACACATGCCGGGAGCTTATAGCTGTCCCGGCTGGGGTGGTGTTTCGCTGATGGAGATACCTGGTTAGGGAAACGCAAGACGATATGTACTCGCGCCAGACCGCAAGCAGCAGGGAAGATTACCGCCATCGCGAAAAACATGCACATACTTACGGGAGTAGTATTTTAGCCATTGACGCGCCCAAAACACTAATAAATTAATCAATAATGATTCCAATGAAATGCTGCTCAGTGCGCTGTTGCCATAAATTACTACGCACATGGCACCATCTACATCACAGAAAATTAAATCTCAACACATTAACCTTACTGACAGGCTATGACACATTTTGATATAGTGTTCATAACTTTCGCCAAAGTCGAACCATATCGCCTCCGCGACTGCTTGGGTGTCAGATGAGCGGCAACGCTGAACCCTGGGTATAAGAAAGTAGACAAATCCCTGCAAACTGATTGTTTCTGAGCAGGTCACGTGACGAACCACAGCACATGGCGAGAGAACTGTCAGAGTCGCTTATAAGCTGCCGGTACTGTAGGCACTGACCAGAACAATATTGCGTTCGTCAGTGCCCTGGCGATAACAGGGGTGCCACTACATCGCTGTTCTCACGAGGGGAGGCAGTGCACTGAAGGAGAAGGGCGCGTCTGGTGGGCGTCCCGGGGCGGAAGGCGAGGCACCTGCAAGGAGAGGGGAGGGGAAACATGACCTCCACCACGACCACAATAGATGGGGAGTAACATTGTCACGTACTAGGTATTGCTGGTAACAAGGGGGGCTTGTTTCCTGGCGTTGTACTGCTGTTGGAACGAAGTAGCTTCGGATCTTCACGGAACACAAAGACGTCAGGTCTTACGAGCAAAAGATAGGACCCCAGGTATTTTACATCTTCGTTTGATGATCTCTGTAGTTTTGTGTATATATATTGTAATGATCTATCATTTCGAGACAAAACCCCCCAGATGCACCTTTACAAAATGTGACAAGGTTGTATCGATTGTGTATCGATTACAACGGCGACGACAGAAAACATTTTACAAGTCAAAATTAAAATATAGAATTATAGCGCGTGAAATTTGTGAAAATTGAACAAACGATAGAGAAAAATATTAAAAATGTAACAATTTTAAGAATTGTAACAAAACGCACAACCGATTTGGCTGAAACATTGGGAAACAATAGATTAAAACACGGGGAAGACGACAAAATTAGTGTCAACCTTGTCGCATGTTCGGAAGCAAAATTATGACATAATATTTGGAAATTTGCAATGAACTAGAGGTATAAACAAATGACGCCATGTTACGAAGAGAAGAAAGTCATTGGAATTAACAACAGATTAAAAGTAAGCGAGTGGCAAGTATTTTGTTCCAGAAGCTTTTTGTTACAATGCAAGTTGCTGAAAAAGTATTTCGATGTGAGGACAGATGTGTCGTAGGTACCGGAGAGAATGGTTCGTGTGCGCGAAATTGGCGCGTAGTTAAATTTCTTTCGAAAGTGTGGTATTTCAAATAGGGAGTAAAGTTGTGATATTTATTGGAATTTTGAAGTGTTAGCAA
The DNA here is from genome assembly GCA_964035755.1 of Teleogryllus oceanicus. NCBI lineage: Eukaryota > Metazoa > Arthropoda > Insecta > Orthoptera > Gryllidae > Teleogryllus > Teleogryllus oceanicus. The sequence continues at coordinate 85,210,499 of CAXIVR010000003.1, forward strand.
AAAAATTGGGAATTTTTTTTTTGTGATTACGGACAATTAGATTTTATATTTATTGTAAAGAAATTCAACGCTTCGGACATCTCGTTATAAGATAAAAAAAAGATGCTGAGATCGGAAAATTGGACGTTCATTTTTGAATGTAAATTGATGTAAACAATATTAATTTCGAGAAATGACGTGTTTGATGAAAAGGTAAAAATTGTTGTTTTTTGTTTTGTTTTGTTCTGCCGAACAGTACGCAACGAGTACATGCAATTTTATCAAAGGGCGACGGACTAGCAACTGAGTAATATCATTTATGCGTACAATAGCGGTTCGCGATAATTGGTTTCCGAAGGCGACAGCGAGCAGGAGTGGACGGCGACCGCGCATCGGAAGGCACGGGACGGCGGCCACCGGACGTCATTGCCACGAGAGCTGAGCCGCAAAACAGGGAAGTGACACGGTGTGTGTGTGTGTGTGATTTTCTTTGCAGACACTTCATCTGAAGACGCATTCCGTAGCTGAAAAGAGTTTGTTGAAGACCAAGTTTTGTTGAATAAAATTAAATTAAGAAATGGTAAAAAAATCAGGGAATGCGCATTCGATGTGTGAGTGAGGTTTCATATTGTTTTGTTATTATTATGCGTGAATGAGTTTCTTTGTTGTGTTTTGTTTCTTGGTATGTTTATGTCATAGGATTACTGTGCACCAGTGTGGAGGGAGAGATGGTGAGTTGTTATCGTATATGATGAAAGGAGGAAAAAGCCCGAAAGCAGTAATAAATGAATGAACAAAAATATTGTTCATTTTTACCAATTGAGAGCATGCGTCGTCATTTACTATAATACCCTAGCACGCACAATCCAGTCACCTCGCTTGGATTCCTGTATAGGACCACCACGTTATCCACGGCTGCAGGTTATGAGAAATTTTGTAAAAACTAGCTAGCTAAGAGGAGCAAACGATAGGTTCGATTAAGTACGAGTACAAAATATGGCACCCAACAGTCTGTAATACTATAATATAAGAGGAGATTAGCCAGGCAATAGTAGCAAAGAGAGAGAGAGAGAGAGAGAGAGAGAGAGAGAGAGAGGAACTATTACATTTTGGCTGCCCAACGCGAGGCCAGGATAGCCGGGAACTATTACATTTTGGCTGCCCACCGCGAGGCCTGGATAGCCGGGAACTATTACAATATATATTTACTATAGTTTCACGCAAATATGTAAGAACTGAGAAAGTGGCCTGGAATATGAAAACAGCCTGCTACGTATTAAAATGTCCATTAGATCATTGTATAATACGCATTCAAGTGAAAACTATACTTATAAGTACTTTTTTTTTCACATAAAAAAGGAAAAAAACTAGAAAAATAATATCTTATTAGTATAATTACTTTTTCAATCGGTGCTGTTCGGTACTATTAATTATACTATTTCATTTATGAACAGAGTGACCAATTCCAATAAACATTTAATTTAATCTTCAACCACTCCAAAAGTATATCAGCCAGAAATTATCTAGATTTCTCTTCCGCATAATTTACGGTCTCATACATTTGCTTTATTTTAAATAGTCAATTACGTTAACTCTGTGTGTTAACTCAATTACAGTGTTCTCTGAAATCAAACAAACGGTATTCGCATTATGCTAAATGAATTGTCTTGGTAATTTACATTTTCAATTTACAATTTTTGTCTCGCATGTTGTATGTTGGACTTCAAGATCAGAATATTTAAACTTTAAGCAATTTGACTGTTTAAAATTCTAGTTCTTGAGAGCAGACCTTCCGTGCAAATCAACATCATTCGGCAATAGTTTGATAGAATCCAGTGCAAAACTCTTCCACTTAACTCTCCGGTTATTAAGACAAATAAAACACAATTTCCTATAATTTAAAAAAATGTGCGTTTAAGTATTTTAATATTGCTATTTTATAGCTGACGTAAAACAGAGGAAGCTATCTATATAATTTTTTTCTTGGGCTTTTATCCAGCCAACAACCGATTACCCTTTACGTCCCGATGGGACGCAATTCGACCTCCTAACCAACACACTTGCGGGCTCCTCTGATCTGGGCAGCAGAACGCGAGCCCTCCGTGACAACACATAAAAGTCAAGGGACAAACAACCATGCCCAAGGCGGGACTCGAACCCGCGACCCTTCGGATCGGAGCGCTGAGTCGATCGCTCTTAGCCACCTCGGCCATCCAGGTCGGCATCTATACAATCATTTCTCAATATTATATCCTACCGTTTGAGTAAAGCAAGATAGAAGCATTTTTTCGTATTATGGCTTATTTTTTAAGGATAAGCAGCCAAAAAAGATTTTTCGCATAGAATGTTTCCAACAACAATAAAAAACCGACCGGACGAAAAATTAAAAACCGACCGGATGGCTATAAATGTGTTGTTGACACGACACCAAACGGTACAAATCAATTATTTTTTGCGTCGCGTGATTCGGTTTTACAATTTGACTCGAGACACGGCCAACGATTTCACTTCTGATCTCGGTGGCAACGCTAGAGGGCAGCAGAAGCGCCGGCCCGGACAATCGCACGCTTCGGAACTCGAGGTCCGGGCAGGCAAAGGGATTAAATAACCCCGTGACACGCGCTATGGGACTACGACGGTGATTAGGGAAAAGCTGCAAGAGCAGAATTGTCAGGTTCAACTAAATCCATTGCCAATTATTAAAGTTATCTAAAAATACTGAATTATTAGGAAGTCGTAGTACAAAATTATTTTTAAAAACAAATAAAGGTGGGTAGTAATAAAAATACGATCGACAGAGTAGGACTTTTCTGAACCATTCCTCGTTCCCAGCTTCCGTGGCTAAGGAATAGAATATGCCGGTACGGGCGAGCTACGCACACGTGACCGAGGTTCTGTAAACACAGTGAACTTAATTTTTGGTAGAATTGTTTTTGGATTTGGAGAACCCAGTGTGTGGAAAAAATTATAACAAACGCCAGAGGAGTTCAATCAGATTTCTTTACGTCACTTGACAACCAGTAGCAACAAACGAAAATAGCCCAAAGGTTCACCTTGTGACCTCATCAGAGTCTCCCTAAAATTTTTTCGCAGTAACCTAGAGGATCGCTGTTTGTAACTATCGCTTATAATGAAAGGAAGATGGAAATAAAAAAATAAATATAGTATTATGGAAATTCAATTGTGTTCCACAATTTCCTGTTTAATTATTAATATGAGTTAATATTACTCGTATATAAAATATTTCTTATAAATCAACTCTCCGATGCCTGCCTATCTCGTTGATCCTCGGGGGTCATTCGCTGCTATTAGGAAATCATAAAATTATTATAAATACACATACCAGTATACGTATGAACAATACAATAAAGATAAAATGCAGTGTTAATAGTGTCCTTTTTAAAATAACGTCCATAATGATTTATAAAATGTATATATTCCTGAAATGAAAAATTCATACACTGAAAAAATTACAAAAAATTGTAACAACATAAACAACAACTAAAAAATTTCAGGGCGACGAAATGTGTATCAGAAATTTGGAATACTCAAGTAAATTACAAACATAATCGCGACACCAGCAACAAAACTAAAGTAATCTTTCTTTTTAGGAAAATTAAAGCGCCAGCTCAGAAGACCCCACTCTTTCTACTAATTAACGGCGCCCCAACCACTACAAAGCGAACCTAGTGGGATAAACTGCCTTTGCTCCATTAAGAAATGAGCTGCATAACGGAAACTATACCAAACATCCCGGATATTCGGAGGATTCTGGTGCATGAGCTATCAGCATGTATGATTCCAAAAAAAATTCAGGTGACTAAACAGCCTTCACTGATAAGTAATATGCACAAAACAGAGACCCAGCGAACACATACCTGCTCTCTGGAGGATTCTGAGCGATGCCCAGCAGTGATGTTGGTGAGCTAAACTTCCTTGGCTTCATTAAGAAATGTGCTACTTAACAAAAATTAAAGCCGAAGAACATCCCCGCTACTCGGAGGATACATATTCACGTGCGGTGCTGGAAGGCAATGGGCCTTTGCTCCACATGGAAGACATCGACCTAACAGAAGCTACAACGTACAACATTGTTCTTTTAAGTGAATCAGCGCCAAAGCTGATAATTTAGAACTCCGATGTTACATGGTCGGATAATGCAGTCACTAGTCTTGCGGAATTGATTACCTATTTGCTTCTTTGTAACCACGCGTATTAAAAATGTTCTATGTGAAAAACCTAGGCTGTTCGGGGCCGGATTGGAAATAAGTTAAAGGAAATATTTTTTAAATCGTGTTTTACAGAATTTTCTGGTAACATCTATTTTACTTTGGGAAAGTTGTATTTTTTAAAAATTTTTAATGCTGATTTCTAATGGGAATTTTCAATCTTAATATTCACTCCAGTTTATTTTGGGTTAATTTACTTCAATTGTGCCTTTATTTTAGGTGGCGAGACAAAGGAGTTCAGGCTTACTCTTCCATCTGCCCATGGGAATTTTGCTACGCTCCTTTCACCGTTAGTGGAGAAAGAAGGTATCGCCCGTGCGACGAAACAGGCAACTTGAATTTAACTCAGAACTTGAATTTATCTCAGAAGCTTTTAGGTTTTGTCATTAGGATATTTACATACAGTGAATCTACAACATTCGGACAGTAGAATCGATGGAAGACCATGCATATAAGATGGATATTTTCGCCGTTAAAAATCTCCTGCTTCGATCTGCTTTGAACCCGCGAATTTGGGTATAACCGCTGGATATGCTAACCATTGTTCCGACCCAGCTCCCGCAACAGCCAGCTCTTCCGTATTGTATGCGAAAGCCACGTTATTGTAATATTACTAATTCTTTTATATATGAAAAATCATTGTGACCATAATCTGGGTTTCAATAATTTCGGAAATTGTTTATGATCTTCTTACTTACAATATATTTTTTAAATTTATTGCGTTTCCATTGTTTATTAGATTATTTGTGTATCACATCAACGTCTAACAAATATCTCCATATCACTTCTTGCATCTAACAATTGAAAATCATTGCAATAATTAAGTTAACTTATATGTTAGGCTTTGAATATATATAATATATATATATATATATATATATATATATAAAATGATTAATTTTAAACAGTTAAATTGTAAACAGACATGTTATTAGTATTTACCTAAACACATATTCAATATGAATTGAAGTTTTTTATAATCCATAATGAATAGATAGAAAACTTTTGGAATAGCGCGCGATGAGTTACTAATGTCTCAGAAGATGGATATTGTAGAAAATGGGTAAGTGAGAAAATAATTTTTTTATAGTGAACTAAAACACCAGTAACTCCTGTTTGTCCACGTTCTTCTTTCGGAAAGAGGTAACGAAGCTGTAACCGAACGGAGCAGCCGCTTTCACTTAGCGAATGTACTCGACCGCTTTTACGCCCCCGGAGCAGATGCCGCGTGCGGCTACAATAAACCGCAAGTGCGCACTCGGCAGCAAGTTCTGCGCGGCGGCGGCGGCCACGGGGGCGGGCGGGGGGAGGGGGAGCAGCGCAGAGTGGTGCCAGACCGAGCGCCGTTCTCTGTTGGCGTTTCGGAGCACCGGGAAACACGCGCAGGCGACAGTGCAGGGCACGCTGCCTCAACAGGCATGCCTGGCAAACGCAGCCAGGAACAAACAGAAAGATATACCATGGCGTATTTTACTTTCTCGCGGCGGCGATGGTACGGTTAGCGTATCGGACTGTTTTCCCAAGATCGTGGGTTCAATCCCGTTAGAAGACGTTGATTTTTAAGGGCGAAAAAATCCTTCGTACGCCTTCCTTCGGAGGGGAAGTAAAGTCGGCTGTCCCATGTAGTAGATTTACTGCATGGAAAATATCCTCAAACCCCTGAGCTAAATTCAAATGGCCTGTATCGTCACCCAAGTAATCCCTTCTTTCTCCCCTAGTAGGAGAAAGGAGCGTAACCAAATTTGCGTGGTCAGACGGAAGAGCAGCCTCATGGCCTGATCTCGCCTCGTAAAATAAGGCATTTTTCATTCTCGCTACTGTTGAGATTTAATGTAGTATTAACTCTATATAAAAAGACGTGAGTCCTTCAGTAGGTGTTTGGTTTATTCGATATTCAAGATCAACAACTATCTTCTTACGAAGATACATACAATTGAATTAGTACAAACACCATCACACGAAATCCATATCACAACAGCTACCGCTTACGTCGTGGGAAGTAGCGTAATGCTGCGTGAAGAAACGCCGAATTTTTCAGAAAAACTCTTCTGCCGGGCCTCATAATGAAAATGTGGATATGTCAAGTTGCTAAATTTTAAAAAAATCTAACACGTCGAGTAGCCAGAATACTTGTTTTGTGGGCCCTTCATGCCGAAAAATCGAATGACGGCAAAATGTCTGACCGTCCGTTTGTGAACAACTCTAGAGGCTAAACCGTTCAGCCTATTTTCTCAAAAACTGATATTCCCAATTGATCTGACTGATGTCGCCTTGAATTTGAAACCAATATTTTAATTCTGGGAGGTATTTTACATGACACCCTTGTGGCATTTTCAAAAATATTGCTCTACCATTCTTGATTAAATTATGCTGTTAGACAGTGTGTATAAGATAATGGTGCAGTTCTCATATTCGTTAAAAACTGATTTTTCGAAAATTGCAAAAATTCAAAATTTTTGCAATTAGATAGAGATTTTCACTGCCACATAGCAATAGATACTGCGGCATTTGTAAGGAAATCACAGAGGTATAATTTGCCTCGACCGGCAATCCAACCCAGGGTGGCACCATGGAAAGCAAGCCACCGGGAGAGGCCAACATTTCTTTCTAGTTGAGGATAACAACGAATAGACGTGGTGGAACATTTCCATGCTGTATTCTAATAATGAATAATGTTTTTATCCTCATCTGCCCTTAACGTTGCATAATGTACTTCACTTTGAAAAGAAATGAACCAACATTTTTACGATTTTGCTTATACTACTAAAACATTATTGTGCTGGTAATTATTTCATTGACGATATTAACAAGCGGACATTGTTCAAGAGACATACGAGAGGTGTTCGTAACACTCTTCTGCGGGCTTGTTAATGAGCACTTGAAGATTAAAACAGCAAATTAAACATGATCCTGTCCCTCGCGGAACACAAAATTTCAATGCTACGTATAAAAGCATAAATTAATACTCTTTTCCTACTGAAGTATATTTTTACTTTCTCGCCGTTACTAGAGAAGAGGAAGTATTGTAATAGTGTGTCGGAAAATGGCGAATTTTCGACAGAAAAGCTCTAATTGTCGGGACTTGGTAACGAAAAAGAGGAAAAACTCGTATCTTAAAAAAAGCTATGAATAACGTCTTTAAAAACGAGTAGTTGTTACGTAATTTCTGCTTGAAGTTAATGCAAATTATAAAACAATTCTGAAATAACGCTCCAAATTTTTTCGTGATTTTTTCCACGGATAGAGAAAGGAACGACGCTTAAAAGAATGGCCCATGTCTTATTTTCGTTGAACACTCTGAATTGTTGAAAATTGCAAATTTAGAAACAACGCGAGAAAGTATGTGCTGTTGTAGTGACTCTGGTTGATGTGTATTCTGCTTCGTCCGCATCTTGATAAAAAGAGCGGCCGCGTGGGACAAGTAGAGCCAAGAGTACAAAGCGTTTAATTCCAAAGGTGTCCGTTAGCGGAAACAGCGGCCGCCACGTGGGTCTTACATCGTGTACGTGACGCGCCTTCAGCCGGCGGCTGTCGCCTGCAATCTCGGCCGCGCTCGTCCGGCCACGTCGGGCGGCCGGGCCGGCCCGGGCCCCGCCCCCACGAGCGCCGCCGCGCCGCGCTGGCAGCTGTCATTTGGGCGCGGCGACGCCCGATCACCCCGCCCCCGCCCCCACCCGCTCGGCCTCGTTACGCCCCCGGCCACGCCCTCGGCGCGCAGGTCACGTGCGCTTCGTTATCCCCGAGCGCCGCTGGCCCCTTCGCCGCCGTCGCCGTCGCCGTCCCTCGCCACCGGCGTCCGAAGCCCGTTCATTAACACGCGACGCACCGCGCGGGTGGACTGCGTGCAAACGCCTGGAAGCTGAGGACGTCATCTTTTCAATGCATTTGGGAGCCCTCAGGAAACACACATTCTCTGGTCTTTGTCACATCTCCTCTCATGTAGCGGCACAGTCGACCCGGTTGTAGTGAACCCTCGGTTATAGCGAACTTAAGTCAACGATCCCTTGTACTTACATTGCAAATAAGCATACGAAGATTCTGTTATAGTGAACCTGACCCTCGGCTAATGTGAACGTAGGAAATAAGTCCAGGAAATTAATTGGATCTCGTATGTTATTAGGCTAGTAGATGGATCTTCGGAGAGAGTGACGGTGTTCCAACAGTGCAAGCAGCTTTGAAAGGTGCCAATACTGCAATACGATATTTAGAGACAGATGACAATGTAGAGTCACGTAGGGAGAGAGCACGAACTGTCGAGAAGGGTCTAAAGAAATTACTAATGAAAAATGTACAAAGATAGCATTTGAGAATAATTGATTTTTTAGGTTACAAATAAAGATACTGATCTTTTTAGTACGTGCTGTTAATGAATATTACTGTATCTCTGTATTAATTAAAATCAATCATTGTGAAGAAATTTTATTTAATTTTCACATCATCGGATATAGTGAACCTCTGATATAGTGAACCAAACATCTTAGTCCCCAGTTCACTATAATCGGAGTCGACTATAAGGGAAACCGTCATCCTTCTCTAGCTTAAACGCTTGAGTGGGATGACGGTTTTGTTTAATTTGTAAGAAACCATCTCCCTCCAGTAGGCTACTGATGGTTAGAGAATTACCCCGCAGGGCTGCATCCGACAGATTATAAACCAAAAACTAGTGATGCGGCAACCACATATTTCTCACATTATTTTTAACTTTTGAAAATTTTGTAAATTCGGTGAGGTAATTGAAAGTGAGGCATGCGCCGTGAGACGTGAGTCTTTTTGAGAATTTTTTTTAAATTGCATAAACTCACAGCAAAATTACAAGTTAATTATTAATTATTTATTTACTTTACTTTAAAATTACAAGTGTTTGTTTTTCAGCAAACTGTCCACAACCTTATTTAAAGATTTAATTTTGTAGAACAGATTTCATTTAAGAAAAAATTTAAGATCAATATTATACTTTTTCAATGTTAATTTTTAGAAATTTTCGAAAATACAGTTTTCCTCAAAAGTGGAATAGTGTAAGATTTTTGCTCTTTCCTCTATCTGAGGAAAAAACTTAAACAAAGCAATTTAAGCCGTTTTTGAGAAAATAAAAGTTTAAAAAATGTCTATACATCATTAAAATTACTTGAAATTACAAAAAAAATGTATAAACTTTTTCAAAAACTGTCTTTAAAGAACAGACTTGATTAAGACAAATTCTGTTTATTGAAAGTCTTTTATATTGTAGCTGTATGAAGATGCCGAAAAAATTAAACTTTGCGGAAATTCTGAGATTTTGTCGGACACGAACCTTGCGCCATACTTTTAAGTATCATTTTATTTACCCAAGAAAAAATAAATAAAAAATATTATGCCATTTTTGAAAAATCGAAAATGTGGTTCATGCTGTGCATAAAGTACCCTCAAAAATAAAAAATCTCATACAAATTCGCTGGGCCTCGAGTTCGTCCAAATCATTGCGGAAATGTCAACTTTGGAAACAATCTTCTGGACAAAGACTACCGGACAAATGGACGGTCCGACTAATAGACATTTTGTGATTCACTAACTTTTCGGTATTAAGGACCGGCCAAACTTGTCTTCTGAATTTTCAACGCTCAAGTGGATGTAATTTACTACAAATAAGAACAAGATATATCAATTTCTTGGGAATCGGGGTTACCCAATACGAGATTTACGCCGAAACATCATCTATTTTTGTCGAAGCATTATAATACTTTTTATTTACTACGTTAGTACGTAGTACAGCAAGAAAGTAAAATGTAGTTCTCAGATTATGATAAAAGACAAACAGAATCAACTGCAACCCGTAGCACATTCCCACCGAGCACAACTCGAAAACGACGCGCCGTAAGCTCTTAAAAACAGGTTCACGTGTCGCAAAGGGCCAAGCGGTTTTCTTCTTAGGCCGTCATTTACCAAATGAGACATTTTCCGACATTCGTTATGTTCTTGGAGAGTTTCACGACCTCAACTCTGTCACTTTCAAATAATGATTTACAGTGTTGGAAATTCGTGTATACTACTTTGTCACAAAGTTATTTAGAGCAATCTTAATAAAATTTGATATTCCGTGTGAAGTCCCAAGAAATCTATTTTCGCGAAAAGTGTGCACAGAGTTTCTACAATACGTTTTTAAAGAATTTTTCTGTTAAACTGAGTTACCTTTTCTTATTTCTTACCATTTTCTGCATTATGAAATGATTTCAGTGATTAATCAAGTCTTATTCTGTTAATAAGTGGTTCCTTTTGATCATGAAAGCTCCCAAATTTCCAGTTTCTCTTAACTGAATGATAATGTTCACGCCATTTCATTAAGTCGTGGTAAGTGATCTCCCTTCCCCCGAGGATCTCTAAATCTGCGCTACCAGCAGAAGCCCTCCCCCTCAATCGCCCCATCGCCAATCGCTGGCCAATCAGCTGCGGGCGCCCGCGGCCCTGCCTCCCGTCGCCTACGCCCCAGCCGCCTCTCGAGCAGTGATTGACATTCCTCGGTTCCCCTCCCCGCCGCTAGGGGCGCGCGGGAGTTAAGAGCCCACTTCACATAGCCAAAGGCGAAGGGGAAGGGAAAGGGCTAATTTGCCAACATTGCACTTCTTGAAGAGGAACCTTGGGGGTTACATAATTAAGAGTAATTCACAAATCCACATCCTCCAAAATATAAGTTATATTTTCGTATTGTAGTTCATGGGTTAAAATCAAACGACGTTTAGTAGATGAATTTGTGTAATCACTTAAAAAGGGTACGTTTTTGGTGCTCTTTGCAATCGCTTATCAAATACTGAAAATCAATTTCATCTGAAAATACAAGGCCAAGACAATTTTAATTCTAAAACTATACATAAATCTAGTAAATTTTTTGTTCTGAGTTGGGTGTACGAATCTATTAAATGTGGATGATTTTCATCAGTTTGCTTGTTGTTTTTATAATTATTAGCTTGGCCATTCATTTGTAAAAGAAATTGTTCTCGTGATTTTAACCCCTTAAGACCTAAAATAAAATCGTGGGTTTTAATTTCATAATTATTACTCATTTGCTTAACCCTGCAGTAGTTGCGTCCCAGTTTGTGACGCAAATCATCACGCGTACTTCATATGTAATCCAAGTTAAATTACAAATTTACAACCATCCAACCATCAGCTATCACTGCCATACTTCACAAAATGTTTATTGAATATGATATGAAAGTCATACAGTTTTAACATATGATGTTTAAATTTATCTGTTTTTCTCCCAAACATAAATTGGGATAAGCGTGTGTGTGTGTGTGTGTGTGTGTGTGTGTGTGTGTGTGTGTATTATATACACACAGGTGAGTCCTTCAACACCCACAAACCTTCAACAGTTGCAAAATCCTAAATCATGTGATCCTATGACATCATCCTACATCATACAGAATGCATGACAATAGTATACGTGTTTCACCGTAGTCCATCGTCCTTCGGTCAGCCTTCCCTAACTTCCCACCCATGAGGTTACGGACATTACGAATGCAAAGAGCAACACGCTATATGAAGCAACTGATATCCCTACAACTTTGAACATAGTAAAAGTTGCGAGCCAGCAAAATTAAAATGGCTGGACTACATATGTAGCACGAACAAGTACTCTAGGGATAATAATTTAATCCATTTTACAACAGAAAATATTATAAGTTATTAAATTGTAAATGATATATTACATGAACGTGCTTAATGCATTCGTATAAAACGTAACTCAAAATAATCAATAAATCTAAGTTCCATAACGCTATAATATTTAGGTACGTATGGTTAATCTTAGGCAAAGCAGATAGTTACAACGCACACAACTATTACTCTAATTTACTGTGCTTAATGCGAAGGCATTTCAGGCCGCGAAGCTTCTAAGCCTAACGGATGCACGGGTCATAAGCTGGCCCTGTTTCTTGACGATGTAACGTAAATTAGCTGCACGCTCGATTCTGTGAATCGCGCCCACGAATTGCCACGTGCCGCTTCGTTACATTTCAGCGAGTAGCCCACGGATTTTAACTGCCTGAAGCAATTTGCCTTCTCGAAGCTTCCACAACATTTCGAATACGCTCATTTGATTGAGCGATTAATCCTCGCCTCTATTCACAAACCGAATTGCTTGCTTTGCGCAGCAGGAAGATTTTTAGTCTAATGAGTTTCCATGCAGCACGGATGTGCCGTTGTCCACGTGATAATTATGACAGTTTGGAATTTTGAAGGTCAAGTCAAACTAATTGCCCAAGTGTACATGTCATCGCAAAGTATTTCTCTTATAGTACGCTAGCGCGCGCGCACCCACGCACGCGCGCGCACCCACGCACGCGCGCGCACACACACACGCACACACACACACGCGCACACACACACACACACACACACACAATGGACGTACCGCATGATTCCCTCCATTGCACCGTGGATCAACCGTAAACACGGCGAAGTAAATTTCTTCTTGACCCAGCTGTTGGCTGGACATGTATGCTTTCTGGCATATCTCTACAGGTTCATTCTGTTCACTATGTGAACCTGCTGTCGAAGACGCCGAGCATGTGTTCTTCCAGTGCCCGCGATACCATCTGCAGCGACGGCACGTTATGAGTATACTCGGGATCGACCCGCTGACACCCGAAGCAATGGTTGGGTGCATGCTCGCCTCAGAAACCAACTGGGATGCGGTGAGCGCATATGCGCAGACCATAATAGCTGAGCTCAGGAGAATAGAAAGGGAAAGAAGGGAAGTCGACTGATCCTCCTTTGATCCTTCCTACGTTCTGGCAAAGAGAAGTGGCTTGTGGCTAAGCCACTCTAATCCACTCCCCGTGATGTAATGCCTAACGGCGGTTCTGCGGGGAGGATGGAGGAGAAGGGAGTTGGTTTTAGTGGGTAAAAATCTCACACTATCGTGAGGTACGGGCCACATGGTGTCTTTTGAAGATTTCCACCTACCCTAGTAAAAAAATACAAAATACAATAAAATACACACACACACACACACAAAGTGTGAACTGTAAACTGTATCGTACAGCTCTGTGCTGAGAATAACTGTGTTATCTCCACCCGTTTTCAAATCAACTTGGCTTGCAACGGTTTCAAACGCAAACCAACTCCTGTGTGTTGATCAGTGGTGTATTTATTTGCGTGTCTAGGCGTTCTTTGCGTTGCATTTTCTACAAGATTTACCAGTCTGCCAGTTCGACGTGTCAAGACTTTACTTTCAAAATCACCTTTTTAAAGTGTAATGTGTGTTCTCTTGCAGAAGCCGCGACGCAACAATTGTGAACAAATATTATTTCAGCTTAATCTCATATGTGTTTGTGTAATATAGTCTACAAAGGATTTCGCAACCTACATTCCATCGTATCGGTATGTACATCGCGATAAGCTGAACAAGGGGAATACAGAACAGTCACTATCCAACCGTGCAGCACAAACGTCAATTCACGGGTTTGTTATAATGCTGCGTTCTGATATATCACTACAGTAGCTTCAGTAACAATTTCGTACATACTAAGCAAAAACTCATTTAACGCGGCTCTCAGAACCAGACATCAAAATTATAGAGTTGAAATAAGTTTTTTACCTCTTCCTGTATAATATTTTCTACCTGTAGTTCTATCCAAATGAGAAGTGGCAAAGCGTTCAAGTTCGTAGATCCCAACGATGGGATCCCGTGCTGAGAAGGGTTTGAACTCTGTTGCTGCAAGAACTTAGATATTCTACAAAGATTGTTACTACAATTGAATACAAAACTATTCAATTAAATAATAGGGTGAACGACAATTTAAAATGTTCATATAATTTCAGACTGATATGAGTATCACCTCAGCAAAGAAATGGACTTCTCTAATTTCAAAATGACCATGTTTTCTTACAGAAAAATGTACATATTGCCACTTTTAACAGTCGTATACCAATGGATGACCATCAACGTGGGACTTCAGTAAAGGTTTTTGCTCTATATTGAGATATACAAAATTTCTCTACATTAATATCTGCCAAAGATCATAGCGTCCGGCTTGCTGGGTCAATGGTCACGATATATTATAATCCTTATTACCTTTATAATGGATTATAGGATCCGCAGACTATACAGCGCAGCTGGGAATCTGAAATGGAATGATTCTATTCCTAGTTCATTACTGTTTGGATTGACTAAATGAAAGATCACTTTCTTTTCAAAAGAACAAAATTTAACAAAGTTTATTGTTACCTTTTTAGCAAACAATTTAGTGAATTTAATAAAATGATTTGATGTTATGCCTTTGATCAAGATATCTTTGAATTTACCATTTTATACCGCGGTTAACTTATCTATTCTTCGTTGATGTCCCTCGTAGACTTCTCAGTCGAAATATCTTGCGAGCTTGCCGTAGTCCAAAGTCCCAAGAAATCCTCTTCTGCCCAAGAAATCCTCTTCTGCCCCTATCCAAGCTGGTCTCAAACTATCAAAATTATCAGTCCCGATTACGTCCTATGACATAGTCCCGAAATCTATTACTCGATTACCACTCCCGACAAAGTTCCAATTTATACATCAATATTACTTCCACATAAAATATCTGCAATATCATTTACTGTCCTTAAAATTTCACGATCTGATAACCCGATTCTGACTATCTGTATATACTCGTTCCCTCACGAACCTACGATCAGTTCAGAAATGCGATGCCGGTCAGAATGAAATCTTCCTGCATGATTCACCCTCGAAGACTTCGTATTAAACTACCTTCCTCTTTTTTCATAACATTTGACCGTCCTTCTCTCACCCAGCCAATCCATACGTTCGTTATATTTTGGTGTAGCTGACCTTTCGATCGTCTAAACTTCTTCGCCCAATCCCAAATTTTCTACTTTCGGCATCCAGCCACCTCTTAATGCATTTACAAAAAACAAAAACTACATTGTTTATTCACGGTCGTTGCTAAGTCTTGCTCTCGTGATATTTCCAAATGCATGTTCCACCATATAGTCTACAAATAAATGTTAGTTTATTTTCATGTGACATATCGGTATGTCACAATATGTGTTTAAGATAGAAGTTTCTCTTTCATCGTTTACAATTTTATTATTAAAAAAACCTCTCTTGCCCCTCAGAGATCGTTTCGTCTTTCAACGCTTATCATTTGGTCAAAAATATTAGAAACCTCCTGTCACATGTAATAGTCCCGTGGAAACTCTTACAGCCAGTCCTGGCTAAAAACGTTGCAAACTTACTTTAGTATGTCGATGTGGAGAACAGCTGTACGTTCCGGGCAACATGGTGACTGATGAAGTAGTTTATCAAAAAAGTCCTGTCTTTCTACGGAAAGTGGGAAGGTCTGCAAGTACTGAAAATGTTGAAAATATGTCTTGCCAATTCTCAAAACATGAAAATATATAACTTATACGCAGAAAGCGCGGTAAAATTATGTACTATTTATGATTAATTATTTTTGCTTAAATTAACGGCTCTCTTGTAATTTATTGTTAGTCAACGAGAGCTTAATGCATGTAAAGTTAAGATATTCTGCCATCAAGTAGCTATACTTAATTGCAGAATTAATAATAAATATAGTCTAAAGAATGTATAGATACCATTATTTCTAAAATACATTCTGTTTTCTTTGAAATATTTTGGTAATTTACTCCCAAGTGCGACGTTATCCGTATTATTGGTGTTCTCCCAGTATTGGAATGACCCTGGTATGCGACTGTTAAAGAAATAGTTCTCACTTTTTATGACGATCATTGGATTTATTCTACAAATAACACAGTAGTTCGACATTTTGATACTGGAATGAAATACGACATTTATTTGTACTTGATAACTATACAAATATTTAAATAATCCTGCATATACGAATTGAGCCAATTCCATTGCATTTATCTACTTCGGTCGAAGCAGGACAACTCTCAGCACCCTACCAGTCTTCCGACGTGTGTGGCAGTGTAGTGTATGTTAGTGTAATATGTATAAGGAAGGTATGGACATAGGACAACGAAGAGAAAGGGAAGATCGTGCGCGGTCTGTGGCCCGTTTGTTAGGTACTGCTCCGGCATTCGCCTGGTGTTGATCGGAGAAACCACGGAAAACTACCGATCAGAGCAGCCGGCCGCTAGAATTCTCCTCCAGACAGCGACTGAATTCGACCTAGCTGACAAGCTA
This sequence comes from Teleogryllus oceanicus, assembly GCA_964035755.1. Lineage (NCBI taxonomy): Eukaryota > Metazoa > Arthropoda > Insecta > Orthoptera > Gryllidae > Teleogryllus > Teleogryllus oceanicus. The sequence goes on from CAXIVR010000003.1 coordinate 85,226,846, forward strand.
GTGTCCAAATATTCTGCGAACTCTGGGGACTTCTAGGACCTCCAGGTCAGAAGAACTGCAGTGACATCACTTGATACCCTGAGCCACCTCTCCCGGTCATCAAGTCGACTGGACCGGTGGACGCCGCTTGGGCTGCACCTGCCATACAAAAAATCCCTGGTTACGCCACTGCGTAGTTAGCGTAATAAGATCATTTCGTCGGTAATAATAAATAAATAGATAGATAGATAGATAGATAGATAGATAGATAGATAGATAGATAGATAGATTTATTAAAGTTCGCTTTGAGCTAATGCTCGGTGGCAAACATTATTACAACTAGATATACGACACTTACAAAACTATTACGAATATTTATAAATATAATTACAATTAGAATTAGAGATTTATATCCTAGTTATAATTAATTTTGAGATATCTGTATGTTGACTTATAGCTTTTCTAACACTTCACTCCACTTCACTTCACTTCACTTCATTTCACTGCGCTGCACTGCACTACATTCCCCTCCCCTTCCGTGCCCCCACCACACTACACTTCACTTCACTGTATAAGAGACATGACTATACTATTAATAATACTAACGATTACAATAATGAAACTAATAATAATAATAATAATAATAATAATAATAATAATAATAATAATAATAATGATAAAAGTCCCAGTATTATTAATGATAACCTACATAGAATTAAGTATATTTTTAAATTTCACTACATTAGAAGGAAGAGTCTCTAGTGATTTTGCAGGTAGTTTGTTCCAATCTACTATAGTACGATTCACAAAGGAGAACTAGCCTACATCAGTTCTTTGCTTTCTACATCGTATTTTCCAGGGATGGTCTCCTCTGCTTTTATAATCAGGTTTCAGTAATCTTTTACTGAGATCTGCCCATGCTGAGTCCCCTTTGTATGCCTTGTACATTACGCATAAACGCGCCCGTTCCCGTCTCTTAGATAAGGGTTCCCATTCATCTCGTCCATCAACGCGTCCATGATTTACAAACTTTCCGGCCCGTTTTTGAATTTTATCTAACGCCTCGATTTGCCCTTTTCTGTACGGGTCCCAGCAGGCCGCTTCATACTCTAAAATAGGGCAAACAAGTGAAGTATATGCCAAGGATCGGGCATTCGAACGACTGTTTTTTAGAATGCGCATTACAAAGTGCAGCGCCCTCCATGATTTTTGACCGTATTGTTAATATGATCCGACCAACCCAAGTCGCTACGCAGGACCAAACCCAAGTACTTACGGTAATAATGAGGGGGTAGTTAAGAATGAGGGCGTGTTGGGTGTTGGCGTGGCCGCGGTGTGTGGGCGTAACCGCGCGACGCGACGCGACGCCCAGGCGTACTTCGCCCCAGAGCCAGCAGAGCGCGCGCCGAGCGGGGGCTGAGGGGGATGGAGGCGGAGGAAGCGGTGGTGAAGCGGCGCTTGAGGGCGGGGGCGGGGGCGCCGTCGCAGCAGGTGCTGCGCCTGCTGCAGTTTCGCTTCACGCCGCTGGGCGCGACGCTGCGCGACGCCCTGTGCGCCGACGGCCGCTGCCTGCTGCTGCCCGACGAGTTCGCCGCCGACGTGTTCGCGCCGCTGTACGCGCCGGCGTGGGCGCGCGCCGCCCCGCAGCCGCCCGCCGACTGGGGCCACGACTGCGCGCCCGCCCACGAGTACGCCCGCTCCCCCCACTCACCTTACACGCCACATCTATTTCTTTTCTTTTATTTTTTAATTATTGATTCAGTGGTGAGGTGTAGTTGACATTTACATAATTGGAATGATTGAAGGCGTTGTCATTGTCAACAGTAGTATTTATTTCACAAACACTATTGTTGACAATGACAACGCCTTCAATCATTCCAATTAATTTTTAAAGTCAAAAACAGTCAAAAAACTGTATGTGACGTATGGGGATCATCTGCGCACGCTTTCTTGAGTTTCAGAGTCCCTTCCCAACAATTTAACTATTAATAAAGATGAATAATAATAATAATAATAATAATAACAACAACAACAACAAATTTTAAAAAGTGAGGGATTGACACTTCAAAAACTAGATATTTTCGTTGCCAAATTATAGAACACTTAGTTTTAACGGTAAAGGAACAAACAGATTTGATTTTTCTGTATTGTTAACACAATAGAAACTCACCCAAAGCTCTACTACCACGACAAGCGAAAGGATTAAGATCTAGAAATGAGGTATTCACCCGGGTGTGCCTGCAATAGGTAGACTCACGCCAGTACCTCACATATACAGCTGCAACTATTTATAAATGAGTATATGAAATATATCGCGCAGCGCAGCGATCAAGTTTGAACATGTTCACGGGATATGATTCAGCAAAAGGATAAAAATAAAAGGCCAAGCGATTAGAAAATTCAAGAAGGAATACATGAAATATCAGGCGACTAATGCATCGAATAATAAGGCCATGGCTTGGATCTCACAGATCTATTGCGAGCACTTCCGGGTTAAGCGAGACCATTCTCAATGCCTTGACACCGGGAGAGATGGCTCAGGGCATCAACTGATGTCACTGTAGGCCCTCTGACCAGGAGACCCTAGGTTCGCGTTCCGGCGGTGGCAGGGTTTTCGACTCTAGCTTTTCAGCTAGGCGAATTCAGTCGCTGTCTCGAGGAGAGTTCTAGTCGCCAGCTGCTCTCGTTTTCCGTGGTTTCCCCGATCAACACCAAGCGAATGTCGGAGCAGTACCTAACAAACGGGCCACGGACTGCGCGCGATCTTTCCTTCTTTCACACACCACACACACACACACACACACCACTAACATGCACTACACAACGACACTTCTGGGAGACCGGTCAGGAGGTTAGGGCTTGTCCCGTTTAGGGCGGTGCCCCACTGGTGGGAGATATTTGGTTGGGTTAAAAATTCTATTTTTTAAATTTTTCTAGAGAAAAATAAATCAGATGCTTGATATTTAGTTTTCTATCTTCTACAATTTTCTATTAGCATAAATTTAATTGTAGATAAGGTTTAATATTTCTGAGGATGCAATCTACTTACTGCTAATACAAAAAAAAAACAGAAAGCCTGGCCCAAATAAAACAAGACATTTTGAAACGAACTTAATTATTGTTGAATTCAATAAAATAGACTAAAAGTGTGTCATATGCGGTAACGGAATCAGTTTGTGAAAACATTTTAGTAAATAATCCATTAGAAACTAATATTTTAGAGAAACTAGAACGTCAATTTATAATTATAACTTCCATCATTTAAAAGCATCACACTTTCAAATTAGTTATAATCAATTACACAGAAGGCGTTGAGTTTGAATAAAAGTGTGAGGCGATTACATACAATTTCGTAATTCAGTAAGTCTTTAAATGTAAGTCTTTTCCTCGGAAATAACCCTACTTGATGAACATTAAACATCTTTCCTTTTTTCGAAAATCTAGTGATCGTGTCATCGTTTAGGGAATAGTTTATTCAATATTATTATTACAAGTCACTAAAAACTGAGATAAGTTTCAAAACAATAATTATTACAATAGCCATGGTGTACTTATGACCTGGTATTAACTTTAGTCTTTCATCTTCTACGCTACTAGAAGTCAATTTTAAAGGAATTATAGTACAGTTCACGGAAATTTTTACGAAGTGGATAATATTTATTGCAATAATATACTCATATCTCAGAAACAATGATTGAATGAACTAATACAAAACTCTAGTAAAATGGATGCCTTTAAGACCGAAAACAAAATACTATAACCGAGATATTCGCTTCCAAAACTCTTTTTACGTGGTCGTTTTCATCGATACAGAAAAGTGACGGTCCTTAGTGCATGCTATCTGTACAGGAAAATGAAACAGGCATACACACCAGTTTGAATGGAACGCTTTTTGCGTCTCTTTCCGAAACATTATCTCGGTTGCTCCAGTTTGGTGCGTTTTGTTCGTCTTATGCAGTTTTGAGAACGTCCTATTGTGCTGAACTGCATTGTGACGTGATTTTTGTGGTGAAAAGTAAAAGAATTGTGGCATGTAATGTGGTCTAACGACGACCCGTTCCGTGGTCATTCCTAACCCAAACTAACTTAATATGTTACTATAGATGCAATGTTCAACTGTTTGAACTTTTGCGACATCCGGAGCAAATATTTTCACCACGATTACGTGTAGAAAACGTAATAATCGTTAAACGCTGGTTCTCGTTCATCCAGTTTAGATACCGAAACAGTACCGGGTGGAAACAACTGTGCCTTCTCTATCCATTTTCTAGAGAGAGAGAAAATATCGCAAAAAACGACCGTGTAAAGTGGACCTCACATTCGTGTACCGATAGGGAAGTCAACGACAGATACAAGCGTAGTTTTGCCACTATAATTTTCACGGAAGAAAGTATAATTTCGTCTTTTAGGTCATTTATTAACCTTTATTCGCGTTTCGTGATCGCCTTTCAACGTTCATCGCATGTTTAGAAAAAATCGAAACCTCCGGTATGAGTAATCGCTTGATGGAAACGTCCTGCGTTTTGTTATATACAAATCTGCGAATAAATACGTTGCAACCTTATTTTAGTATCTGTCGATATTGATACCAGTAATGAATTCCGAACAAAATAGTGAGTTTTAGACCAGTTCTTTTAAAAGGGATTACCGTATTATCCCCACAGAAAGGACCGCAAGTACAGAAAATACCCTAAAATGCACATGCTTTTACCTTACCTCAAAATAAAATATTTTAACATGAAGTTACAGAATTATTGATTGATTGAAAGGTGTTTCCGGGCGCGTCCACTGCTAAACTCTTTATTCCCGTAAATGTAGTTCATGCTTTATCGCGGGGAAGTGGTGATGGCCTTCTCTCGCTCGATGGAGATATCAAGCGCCGGCCTGCAGGTCGGCTTGCGGGGTTTTCCCCAAACAAATAACTCCCAACAGCGGAGCACTGGCCTAGCCGGGACATGTTCTTAGCTCGTGACTATTTTCACATGTGTGTAATGCATGTATGTGTGAAAGTAAGGAATGAAGTTAGGATAGGACAAGTACGAGGAAGGAAATTCTGACAGAACTATTGAAAAAATTGCTAAATAAATATACCCAATGCTTGATTTCTAAAATGTTAGGTGCCAAAACGCGCCACAAATTAATTACCAATTTAATGGAAATAGTTACAAATTTATTATATAATTTAATAATTATTTCCGAGGTACCGGAACGCCGTTCCGTCGCGTTCGCTGAAATGAAGTCCTGCCATTTGTTCTTAAATATATGAAAATTTTCCTTCTATTATTTTGTATATTATTCTGGGATCCATCGTCAATCTCTTTCATTGGAGTTCTCTGGGTTCCGGAATAGCGTTGGTAAGCAACGGCAAAGGCGCTTTAAATGACTCTACTAACGGTGTAAGAATTATTTTTAAACCGTACTGTGGTTCTTCTACAAAGCAGTGATGCGACATCGACAACCGAACATCGACATCCAAAATTAAAACATCGATATAAATAATGCACGTACGCTTTTAACATTGAATACATACACGATGTTTTTAAACATCGATGTATACAGTCGTACTTACAAGTAGTAGTACAAGTAGTCGTACTACATATGCATTCCGTGTGCGAACTACGAGGAAAGACGAATGTTATCAGGGTCTCAGTAATCTTCTCGGGCGTGGAACAGTCAGCCCAATGAAGGCACTGCAAACCGCGGTCGAGTGGTTCAAACGCATAAACTGCCGTACCATCAGTTTTTATTTCATACTTTAACTTTTACAAAATTGTGATCACGGAAATGTATAATCCAGGTACGAAACTTTGAAAACGTAAAAACATCGAACACAAAATTTCAATGGTAAAAAATCATTGACTTGAATACATCCATGTTTAAAACATCGATATTTCACTTTCTCGCTACGGAGTAGAGAGAAAGTTATCTAAAGCTGCGCGAAAAAAACTGCGAATTTTCGGGAGAAATACTCTTATTACAGGGAAACGAAGAAGTGGATAAATCCAGTTGCTAAATTCAGAAAAAAAATTCTCTAATCCTCATGTTAGTGTAAGTGTGTGTGAGGTGTGAGGATAGGACAAGGAGGAGGAAGGGAAGATCACGCGCGGTCCGAGGCCCGTTTGGTAGGATACTCCTCCGGCATTCGCCTGGTGTTGATCGAAGAAACCACGGAAAACTACCGATCAGAACAGCCGGCCGCTAGAATTCTCCTCCAGGCAGCGACTGAATTCGACCTAGCTGAAAAGCTAGTGTCGAAAACCCTGCCGCCGTGGGGAGTGGTAACCTGGGACCTCCCGGTCAGAGGCACTGCATCGGTTGATGCACTGAGCCACCGCTCTTGGCTTTTGTACGAATCAACTGGCGAGAAAGTATGTGCTGCTTGGCACCGCAAAGGTGGATGTGTGGCTGCAGCGCGTGGCGCGTGGAGGGCGGCTGCGTGGAGTGGGTGGCCGTGAGCGCGGGCCGCAACGTGCGCGGCTGCCGCTTCACGCCGTCCATGACGCCCAGCGACCTGGAGGCCGCGGCGGCCCCCCGGCGCCCTGGGGCGCTGCTGCGGGGGCCCTTGGAGGCCGGCCGACAGTGGCCCTTGGGGCGCGGCGTGTGGATCGGGCGCGACTTTGCCGTCTGGGTCAACGTCGAGGTACTGGATTTCACTTGATTTTTTCGTGTTTCCGGGCACGTCAACTGCTTTGGTCATTAGCCCCGTTAGTGTGGTGCATGTTATTTCTCGTGAGATGGCGGTGATCTTTCCCGGCTGGATGGCGAGATCCGGCGCCGATCTAACGCCGGCTAGTGGGGTTTCCCCCTTACAAGGACTCTCCCACCAGCGGGGCACCGCCCCAGCCGGGACGAGCTCTAAGCTCCCGACCGGTCTCCCGGGATATGTGGTAGTGTAGTGCATGTTAGCGTAAGTGTGTGTGTAAGGGGAGAGGATAGGACAAGGAAGAGGAAGGAAAGATCGCGCGCGGACGTTGCCCGTTTGGGAGGATACTGCTCCGGCATTCACCTGATGTTTATCGAAGAAACCACCGATCAGAGCAGCCGGCCGCTAGAATTCTCCTCCTGACAGCAACTGAATTCGACCTAGCTGAAAAGCTAGTGTTGAAAACCCTGCCGCCGCACAGTGGTGCATTTTGGCGATTTCCTGGCCAAAACCTCTGAGAGCTATAGAATTTTTTCTACGACGACGAAATTTATTTTGGATTATCTTTATAATGTAAGGGAGCTCGTAACATAATACCAGAATAATTGCACTTCTTAAATCTGTGAAATATAAATATATACTTTCTATATAAACTTGGTTAAATTTTATCAATTCACAAAATTGATTTTAGAAAACCGTAGGGATTACTTGCATATTAATTGATAACATTTGGCATTAATATGCCATCTCATGCCCTCTGTCAGAGAAAACTTATATACAGTATCCGAAGAACCGGAAAGGAAGATCACATTTTTCACTAGGGTAGATTTCTCCCTACGGTGATATTTGGCTCAGGCAAATGAGACAAAGCATATTTGTTCAAGAATTTTAACTTTCTTTTGGAAACATCCCTCAAGTTGGAAATGAAGGAACAGAAAATCTCAACAGGCGATTAAACATCTCCTGGACTGGGTGCAGTCTTGAACATGTTCGCGGAAATCCTTCTCCATACCGCCTTATATCTTTGTGAATAGATTCTATGCATGCATTACCATAAATATTCGATTATTTCTGAGGATTATTTAGATTTCTCAAAAAAGCGTCATGCTGAATTACTGTCGTTGCTATTACCATAAGCTTGTTGGGAAGCTCTACATTCAGACCATTTTTCTTTGAATTGCATTGAATAAGTTTCTTGACCATATTCAAACTGTAGTTCCAGTATTATTTCATACAAAATAATATAATACTAATTTTATAACAATAACAATATAATATGAATAAGTGTTGGTATGTAACTTAGGAGTTAAGTAAACAAATATTACTTTACGATCAATTATATTTTTGATTTATTTTTTAAAGGTGGTATGATGAGTTTCTTTGATATCACGTACGTATTTGACCTTTCATCGAGCGCACACCCTTCCTTAAGACGAGCTTTGATGACACATATTATGTAAATATTACTTTATGTACAATTTTAATAAAATAAAATGTGCGTAATCCAGTCGAGGTGTAATATGTACATAAATATTATGTTTATGTAATATTAGTGAATAGTCATAATCTGTTACAAAAATTAAAAATATAAATTTTTTTGTTTATAATATTAAGTAAATTTGTTATTTCAGTAAAAGGGATTCAAATTTTCCGCTAGAAACAGCATTGTAAAAGCAGTTTCAGTTCTCTGGACGGATCTCGACGAGTCATATTCGGCGGTCACGCGTATTTCACGAAAAGTTAATTCTTTATATTCACTAATGGGGCAAGTTGGGGCATGATTTTATAACTGGATTCGAAAGAGGATAGATTCAGCTAGTAAATGAAATTAGAAACATCGCGGAATTCCGCGAAATTGGTAACTTTCAGCCTACGTGAACTTATGAGTAATTAAAATTATTGTATTAATTTCATGCATTTTAATAATTCATCCCACGTCGGTATTATGCATTATTGCATTATAAAACAAACATGAAAATACTCTACAAACCTTGAGGAAGAGAATCCATACTGCCAGTTCTCTCTGCACAACATTGTATGGCCACCACGTACAAATAAAGACGGTCTCTCTATGTTACTCTCGCACTGCAGATCTACCGAACGCCGCGAAGGGTAAGTTCGGGTGGCTACTGGTGCCAGGGGAATTGACCCAGCGACACGAAGTGGGCAGAAACATATGCCCCCAAGTATACTGTGTGTCGTAGTATTTGCAAAAGTTCAGTAAACGCGATTTCATTTTTGAGGTTTTGGCCAGGATTTCGGGAAAATGCACCACCGTGCGCCGTGGGGAATGTTACCTAGGACCTCCCGGTCAGAGGCGCTGCAGTGACATCGGTTGATGCACTGAGCTATCACTCCCGGTTGGAGGTACTTACGTCCGTGCAATATGTGCTCTTGGCATCAATGAGGTCGAGTTTTGGTGTCAAGTGACGTTTTTAGTGAGTGACAAAAATTACATGAGAAGAAATGTCACGGCTCTTAGGTATGATTTAATATATTTCGAACTTTCATTAAGATTTCTAAATTATCCAAAGATGCAAAAGTTATAATATGTTAAATCTCCCTTACAACAATAATATTTCACGTGAATGTTTAATGATGAAATAGCGGGTGTACATTTTATCGTTCACCGAAGATTCGGGGCGCGCTACCCGGGGAGCCGAGGACTCGCTTGCCCAGCGACGTGCTAACGTGCTAACGTGCTTACGTGTTTACGTACAGGGTCGATCGCTGCGCTTAACTTACCTTAAAAAAGATTATGGAAGCGATGTGTTTCTGCTCAAATGCATTCTTGCCATCTCCGTAACACATTATGATTTCCTCTTTGAAGTATGTCTCGAGGAACTGCTGTGATTTTATCTTCAATAGAACGCCGGCGTTATTTCGAATGTGGGTTTTTCTGCTTACACCTGATTTTTCTAGTTCCCCCAATCGGGTGAACAAGGAAGGAATAACCCACGATTGGTTACTTGATTAGTTGTTAGTGATTCCGGGCGCGTCAACAGCTTTGGTCATCAGTCCCGTAAGTGCAGTGAACGATTGTTTCTTCGGGAGGTGGAGGTGATCTTCCCGTGCTGGATGGCGAGATGATAACTCACGACTACAGACAGTATACTACATATATTTGTAGTAGAATATAAATAGTATTTAAACCGTTCATGGATCAAACAGCAGTGTGAGTAGTTGCTGAATAAAATAACTTTAGGTCCTTCTTCTGGTGTCAATTTTTAAAGAACATTTTTTTAAATATCTGATTTATATAAACATCACCAGTAATGGTGATGTTGAAACGCAAATGGCTCCTATAACACTTGCGGAACTCAACGCTCACCACACTCTGTGAAGAGGTTCTCCTTGAACGAGGTGAGAGTTTATGAGGGATTTCTACGCTCCAATAACGGTTGTTCTGGCTGTTGTATCCACACAGACGAAACTACATTTCATCAGAAAAGGTAATCAGAAAATGTTCCGGAGGTGCTAAGAATGACACCGGTTTCAACATCTTCCTTAATGTAGGTAAAGTACAGCGATGGTTCTCTGTCAGAACGGGAGTTAAATGAGGACTTCACTGGGCGAGGGAGACCTCGACGCGCGGGCGATGCGGTCTGCGTCTTCGGTGAGCCATAAGTGTACACTTGATATATTTTAAGAATTATATTTTTAAATTTTTAGAAGATTAGACATTCCGGCGCTGCCTGAAGCTATATAATTAGGTTTTTGCGTGTCGTGTGGTGGCAGGAGTGAATGCATTCCATTCGAATGACATACCTTTCAGCATCTTCTTTCATGTAAGTAACGTACAGCGATAGTTCTCTGTGTGAACACGGGAGAGTGAGAGTTTTAACGGGCGAGCGAGACCTCGTCTCCCGGGCGACGCGGTGTGCGTCTTCAGCGAGCTACACAAAATGTACACCCGGTATACTCTTCAGAATTAGATTTTTTAAAATTTAGGTATCCCGGCGCTCGGTGAAGTGTCACGATGTGTTTGTGGCGTGCGGTGGCAGGAGGGAATGCATTCCATCCGAATGACACGCCTTTCAGCATCTTCTTTCATGTAAGTAACGTACAGCGATAGTTCTTTGTGTGAATACGGGAGTTGAGTGAGAGTTTTAATGGGCGAACGACGCGGTCTGCATCTTCGGCGAGCGACAAAATGTACACCCGGTATGCTTTTCAGAATTAAATTTTTAAAGATTTAGATATCCCATTAGGCGCTCGGTGAAGTGTAATGCGTGTGTTTGCGTCAGGAGCACGTGCTGCTGTGCGCGCGCGCGGCGGGCGGGGACGTGCGCGGGGCGCTGCGCCGCGTGGGGCGCGCCGCGCGCGCTGGACGCGCTGCTGCCGTGCGCGCGCCACGAGCGCCTGGGCGTGCTGGCGGCGCGGGCGGAGCGCTGCGGCAGCGCGCTGGCGGCCGAGGCGTGCCTGCGCCCGCGCCCGCCCGCGCCGCCGCGCCGCGCGCGCGCCTCGCCCGCGCCCGCAGACGCGGCGCGCCCCGCCGGGAAGCACGCGCGCAGGCGCTCGGTAGGATACGCCACCCACACATGAGCGTCAAATAACGGACGTTTCTCTTGCTTGCTTATTAGCAGCTCATTAGCTTGATTGATTGATTGATTGTTTCGTGTTTCCGGGCGCGTCAACTGCTTCGGTCATTAGTCCCCTTAGTGTAGTGCATGTTTTTTTCGCGGGAGATGGCGGTGATCTTCCCCCGCTGGATGGCGAGATCCAGCGCCATCGGCTAGTGGGGTTTCCCCGTAACCAGGACTCTCCCACCAGTGGAGCACCGCCCCAACCGGGACAAGCTCTAAACTCCCGACCGGTCTCCCGGAATATGTGATAGTGTAGTGCATGTTAGTGTAAGTGTGAGTGTAAGAGGAGAGGATAGGACAAGGAAGAGGAAGGACAGATCGCGCGCGGTCCGTGGCCTGTTTGGTAGAGTACAGCTCCGGCATTCGCCTAGTGTTGGTCGGAGAAACCACGGAGAACTACCGATCAGAGCAGCCAGCCGCTAGAATTCTCCTCCAGACAGAAGCTGAATTCGACATAGCTGAAAAGCTAGTATAGAAAATCCTGCCGCCGCCAGGACTCGAACTTAGGACCTCTCGGTCAGAGGCGCTGCAGTGACATCAGTTGATGCACTGAGTTACCGCTCCCGGTCTGTCGCTGTCTGAAGGAATTTTTTAGCGGCCAGGTGCTCTGATCGGTACGTACTATTACGTGGTTTCTCCGATTAATAACGGGCGAATGCTGAAACAGTACCCAAACAATTAGGCAACGGACCGTGTGCGATCTTTCCTTTCCATTTCTTGTCCTATCCTCACCCGTTACTTATACTGACATTTACATGCACTACGCTGCCTCACAAGCCAGAGACACTACCTAGGTCGGGAGTTAAGAGCAAGCCATCTGGTCGAAGATTCTGGTTGAGGAAAATCCGCTAGCGACAGTTGGTCGGCCCCTGATCTTACCATCCAACGAAGGAAAATCACCCCACCTCCCAAGGGGTACAAAACATGCACACACGAAAATAATGACCTTGCATTGACGCGCCCGGACTAATAACAATCAAATTAAAATATTTACTACCCGAGCAAAAACACGCAATACACTTACGGTACTAATGACCTTAGCACGCATAGATGCGCCCATAGCCACTAATCCGTGAATAAATCAATCCCAACCGCCGTGGGGCCTGCCCCTGCAGAAGGCGCCGTCGGCGCTGGCCGCTGCCGGCGACGGGGCGCGCGCGCCGCTGCAGCGCCCCTGCGCGCGGACGCGGCGTCCGCAAGGGCGACAAAGTGCAGATACAGCAGTTCGTGCCCCGCGCGGGCAAACGACTGACGAAGCTGCGAAGGCGTTGCGAAGGCGGGGCAGGAAGGTGGTGCGATGTGTGGATGATTCGTTCGCAGAGCTGTCGCCACAGCTCCTGCAATGTCACTGATTATGCATTTTCCAGTGTTCAATAACAGAAAAACATGGTTTTTCAGGTTTTACTTATACGTTTTCTGTTTTGCTAATACAGATGTATTAACATATCTTCAGCAGCCAAGCGTTGTAAACATAACAAACGTGCCATATCATCAACTTCACAGTAAATAAAACATGACGTTTAACATGCACAAATGAATTGCTCTTGCATTCTCAGTCACAACGACAAATTACAATCCAAAAGACTATTATTGTTGATGTTTTTCATTTTCAAACAAATAGTACTTTATAAAAATGTGATTTAATTTCATCTTTACTTTTTATTAAGAATGTAAACAACACACAAATAAATGAGATAAGCGTATCGTTTCACTTTATTCTAACATTATTTCTTCTTCTTCGTTGTACTAGCTTTAAGAAAAACATTTACAAAGACATCATCGTATTTGTAGTCTCTGTGGTTCAATGTGGTTACACTCTTATATACCAGAAAAATAATTTTAGGTGCTTTCACAATAAAATACAACTTTCACAACAACTTCTTCTTAAGAAATGAATAGGGCGAGGAAAAATCGGACTAAACTTCAATTGGATCACCGAGAAGACCACCTTGAAAATTCCTATGAATCTAGAGGGAGTCCGTGATTGGAGCGGAAAGTTGGCATCCCCTCCCACTGTTTAATACTGACGCCTTCTTGGAGCTGCTTAGAACTCAGTTTTTTAAATATCACACAGCAGTAAAGTTTAGTTTATTATACTCTCTGGAGTAAGATCAATAACATTCTTTGTTGTTCGGCAACACATTCGCGAGCTAAGGGCCAACACATCTTGAAAGTAGCATTATATTTGTGAATACAGGTCTGAAAATTTGTGTACGTAGTGTACAAATTACAACGATCTAAAACAACTAGTCCTACGATCGAATGAATCACTGACATATTAAAACCTTTCCTGGGGTGGATATGTCACAATAAAATATATTTTAGGTAGCCACTACAAAAATATGTTTCTTTTGAGGAATTCACAGCGTGCTAAAAGTTCACATTTTTGTATACCAGTATTGTAAACGACATTTTATGTTGCAACAAATCATTCATAAAAGGGACTTTTATGACGATGATGACGTATTAGATTTTACGGCACGAATGATTGCGTCATTCCACATTCAGCCAATCGTAACGACAGACTCTTACGGTCGTAGGGGTAAAAGCAACAGCCGACTACTATTTTCTCGCAAAATGTAAAATACTTGAGCCGTCACAAGAAAGTTGTTTTGCAAAATAATTTTGAATCTTTTAAAAATTGATAATGCTGCTATACAAAAAGTAGTGTATGCTACTCGTTTGTAACGTTGCTTAATTGCATTCGTAGAAGTTTGAAAACTCCCTCCTAAAGTCGCTAGTTTTCAAAACATGTACTCATGCAATAAAGCTTACACAAATACACAAAGCAATAAAGGTAAATGCAAAAAGTACTATTTTAGCACCAATTTTAAAAGAGAGACGATGCTCAAATGTGCAGATAAAACTGTGAATGTAACAAAGAAAACAAAATAATTTCCTCTGACTGCATGAGCTACTCCTGAACTTAAGGCAACACAGAACCAAATTAAGTGACTTGTGTACTTGAATTACAAATACAATGGCACACGATATAAAATTGATTTTACTTTGTTCACAAGATGCGCCACTCAGCCCGTCAGCCTTGTGCTGCATTCTTTCCTACTCGCGAATTGTCGTGACCGGCCGCACACATTTAAAGGAGCCGTCGCCGAATGACGTCAGCGGGGCGTTACCGCCCCTGGCGAGAGAAGAAGGCAACCGGTGCGAGCTGGCCTGGCCTGTCCGCGCGCGGCCGTCACGCCCGAGCAAGCGGGTAGGTACTCGCCACCGCCCCTACTCCTCGGCTAGTCGGCGGGTAAATAGCCCTAGCGGGCTATAAGATGGCTCCGACCCGACGCCAGGGCAGATAGCGAGTGGCAGTGTTAGCGATTGTGTCCTGGCGAGTGACTTGGCGCGAGAGGTGTGGAGAGCAACTACGACGACGACGACCTGTGCTACTGACGTGGAACATTCTTGTGGATATTCGACGACTTTGCTGATTTTGGGACTTCTTTTGGACTACAACAACACGGCTTCGCTTTTGGTACATTCTTCTAGTGATTCGGCACTTCAGCAATTGTACCTGGACTTGAATAAAAATCATTTTAAGAATTCTTGTCTTTGATTGGATACTACACGAATCGAAATGCCACTTTTAGCACTCATAACTTTTAAGCGATGACAGTATGTGGCAGACATCTGAATAATTAAAATTTGAGCTAAACCAAGTACGCAAATGGTCAGCAAACCATTAAAAACCTTATTACAATCAAATTATATTTTAATTAACACAAACGTGACAGGAATGTCTCTAGGGGAGTAATTAAAATAAAACTGAAAATGACGAATGCGAACTACAAGCGAAACAATAGCTTAGGTAGTAGCGATGATTGCAGAAAACAAATAGTGTGATGCGACATCAAACATACAGAAATTCAGACTAAATAGTCGGAGACCAAATGTTTCTGTTGTGTAGTGCTTCACAAAAGACGAGAACAAATAGAAATATACATTTTCCACCCTAAGCGTGAATAATTTGTGTAGGGCCGAGATCTTTTGTGGAAGAAAGAGTCCGAAGGCAGCTCCCGGTGGCTGGGGACGGAGAAAAACAGCTAGGGAGGCAGACGGTGATCTCCAGATAATCATATACAAACACGAATATCCTTGCGTTTAAAGTTGGGTTTTCTTTAGGGCAAATTATGCACACTACAGGGACACACGTACACGGGATGTCCCCAACGGCATACGTGTTGGGATGCCAAGTGACATAACTTCCCAAGAGTCAATTGAAAGCAAGGTTATGGCGCAGCATTCGAACATTATTGGAGAAACGAAAGGGGCGACGCTCCAGCAGGATGAACAGGAGAGGGAGAACAGAGGTCTCGGGAGAGCTAGATTGAGTGAGGGGCACACACATCATATTTTTCCTCTACTCTGTTCAGATCCGAGATGCAAACCCTATTTGGATGCTGACTTGATTTTCAGACAAACTTATTATTCTATTATTCAGATCCTGACTTGGACTTTGATTACAAATCTAGCATCGCTTTGCATTATGATTCAGACGTAATGCGAACTTCATAATTCAAGTTTCAAAATTATGACTTTCGACTGTGAATGCGAATTCAAGTGAACAGCTTGTACACATTAGAGTGTGACATACCAATATGTGGGACATTGTATTGCGTCACATTTATAGACATAAACAGGGGGAATGGTAAGGATAGACATGTAAATAAGGCGGCCTAGCAACGGTGGAGAGTTGTCGTCAAGGTCAACAAACTTCATTGCTTTGAACCACGGGGCGCGGCTAGTTGATAAAGTAAACTGTTTGGGGATTAGCCGAGAAAGCAATGACAGTTTGGGGCGCGGCTAGTTGAATTTGTAAGTAATTTAGGGATTGGCTAGGCATGGAATGACAATGTATTTCGACGGAAGTGGGTCGAATTTTTTTCTGACAAGAAACAGTAGAAGATATGTACCAAGTTTTGAAGGGCTGAAAGAGGGAAATATGGATTCCGACTTATGCCGTGGTGCTGTGCGGATCGTGTGTAGATAATTGATGTTGGGAGTTTGGGAATTGTGAACATCTACTTTAGTGCGTATTGTTGTCGGACTTAGAATATTGATGTTATGTGGGCGAGTGCAGCAGCTAGAATTTAAACTGTGAACTCAGGTGAATTTGTCGGCAACAGGACTGGGAGTATTTGGAGCAGATAATAGTTTGTTGAACTTTAATATTTTAAGTATACGCGTAGAAAGAACTGGAAACTTTTGAAAGGAAAATTAAGTTTTATCGACTTATGAGGCGGTGTGAACTTGAGTACACTTGTGACAGAACAAAAAAAAAAGATGGTATTTGGACCTGGAGCCATAGACACCGGGCAAAATTGAAAATGGTTCTACGCGGTGACATCGGCCAAGAGCGCTCGAAGACGGGTACTGCAGTGTAAGTTTTGAAACTGGTCATGACCAAAAGTACGTTTTGTATTGTTAAAATTTCATAAACATTGAATAAACTTGCAATTTTTTGTGAATAGAAAAGGTGATTTTCATTTAGCCAATTCCAGCAAATGAGTAGCTAGAAATGTATATTAGCTTTTCTGATTCCTCGACCACTCTGTACAGATGGCAGATCGAATAATTGGCTATTAGTAGGCAACAGCGATTATTTCTTATGAGAACCATCGACCCAGTTAGCCGGATATTAATTTATTGGAAATAGCAGTTGAAGATTAATTTTAAGAATAGAATTAACGTAATCTTTTCCTGGCGCATATATTTTACATTTTAAGTTATATATATAGGTTTAAAAATTAAATTTTTTTTAGATATACTATAGATATAGATATCATATATTGATATGGAAATCTCTTTAGTTTATATAGGATAGAAAAATATTTGAGTTTAAAGATTTGTAAATAAGGGTCATCCATCTAAGAAACCGTAAATTTGTATCTATGGTCTCCACAGTTGTGGCGGTTAAATTGAACGTGTTTACACCGTCAGTGACATTTTGAAAAGTTTGTATTCATTACAGAAGCCTGATGATGACAAGATATAAACATTGTCGAAACATTGTTTTTTGAAGAATTAAGTAAAAATAAATAATGTAAAAACTCCTTATGTTTTGTAAATTAAGCCAACTAAGAAAGGTATCACATATTTATGTATATAGAAATTTCATATCTCTCCTACACGACACACGTAATTTGTAACTGTTTTTATGTTCAATAAATAAATAAATTCATTCCTAAAATGGAAATTGACTTACCTCTCCGCGATCGTTTATATTAAAAAGCAATCTCTTCAAGCAACAGTAAGAAATATTAATTTACTCATCCATTAGAGAAGGACCTTCTTCCAAAAGTTATGTTTGTGGAAAAATCAATAAAAAAAGAAACATTTTCACAATAGCTAACTTCAAGAACCATGGAAAATAGAAAAAATCCAAATGAGAGTTGAGAAAAATGAAATGGATCACCATTTTACTTTCTATTCAACGATGTTTTAAACACAAGTGTAAGTCAACACACCAATTTCAAACTTCTGCAGTTTGTAGTTCCAATTTTATTAAAATCTATTTTAAATTTGAAATAATAAAAAAATTAATGGTACAAGTAATAAATAGAGAGTTATTTAGATCTTCTAAAACTACCAAAGCTAATGCAGATAACAAAGTAGATTTTCACTGATTCTAATCCATTCTCTCATTCCCTCCCCTCTTCCAGCTCGAACCCTGCTGACCAAGACGCAAGAACGGCGCAACACGGAAGTCCAACATTTTCCTAATAGAAATGCCAGGTTCCTGATATAAATCTCCCAACCCACACTTTCCTCTTACTGCAGTGTACTAATAGGACATGTTCAAAACAATGTAACGATGTTGATCAAGTACATTCACATGGGTTCTAGATGCCTTTGTGACAGAGTTCTTTAATAATGACTTTCGACAAACAGACTCAAGCGAAAATAATGCAGTATGCTGTGAATCAACACAACAGGAAATCGATTTCATTTCGATATTCAGTCGCAAGTGTCATAGTTGCAATCGAATATCGCTTTATCGTACACTTGCCCTTCACACAAAAAGCGATTTAATAAAGATTATGCAAACTACAGATGCAAACATTATGCAAACTACAAACTATAGATTGTTCAAGAGTATTATTGAGGGGTTAATTAAATTCTTGTATAAGCAAACGAATAAAGGACAAATTTCTCCATCATACATAAATCGTACTCTCTTTTCATAAATAACCGGCATCTGATAAGAAATTATCCCAATTTACAACATAGTTGTGTTCCTTTGGAATTAACGTGTAGAATAGCTTATACTATTAATCAAAGCACTGCTAAGAAAAGAGATCCTGCAAAGAAGGAAACAAAAGAGTGCTTCCTTGAGTTCATTCAAAGTTAGATAATCCATTCTGTATCAAACCCGTTACCAGATACTTTACGCAGACGTTCTGTTAGGCATATGCGGCAAGTGCCAATTGAAGTCTCTGAGTTCGCAGTTATGCGTTTTATGTATACGAAGATATTATCGTTCAAAGTCTTTCTCCTAATAGTCGCCGCAGGGGGAGAAATGGCTTTTCTACGAGGCGCACAAGAGCCTGAAGGTATAGTTCTTGACTCTGCTAGTCTAAACGCCGCTACGGAATTGTACATCACAAGAAACGTTTTGTTTTCCGTGTTACTACCAGACAGCCAAACAGCTGCAGAATATTTTTTCGTTATTTATGAAAAGGTATTCTAAAATCTGGTGGTTGAAAAGGTATTGAGACTCTGAGATACTCTTTAAAATATCTAATATTATATAGGTCATTACTTAATGGATTTTCGTGAAATTTTCACCTGGCCGAAGCAGGGTACGATATTATACGTCATATTAAAATAATCACGAATCGTCACGTTCGTTCGTCGTTTAAAGACAAAAGTGTTTCAGTGAACAGTAAAACGAGTGAAAAGGTTTAATGACCTATTATTAAATTACATATCTGGCCGTGCAAACCTCGTCGGCCTTCGGAAAGAGATTTCACAGCATTCTTAGCAATTTTGATAATTTCATCGTTATTGTAGTCATCAAGCAATCATGTCACACAATGGCCATACGAATATAGAGCTAACCATTCGCGAGTTACGAGTATTGCTCCAGATGCAAGCTGCAGATACTAAAAGTCAATTTTGCCACTTAAGAATTTTAATTGACTTTAATTCCCTTCCCAAAGAAATTCATACTAAGTATTTTGTTGAGACTAAACCAATGACTAAAATCTAAATTAATTTCAACAATTTCCGTCTTTATCAGAAGTAAGTAAAAGTTCTACACCATCGAAGAGAGCAACAACACTCAATTATAGTTTATATTAGAAGTTATGTTTACTCTTCTTATGTTGAAAATTATACCGCAATATTTTGTCTAGGATGCTATTATAGTTTTATCCAACATCCTACCTTACCATCTTCAGAACTCTACAACTCATCCAGTGAGCCTTGGGTGAGAATTGACCAAATTTACTTTACCGTTAGAAGATCCAAAATGTTGTATGGGGATAAGATTCGAAATTCAAAGCAGCATGAGTAACATTCATCAGTGTTTTAATGTTGATATTTACATAGGTTTTCAGAAAAGCGGTTATTTAAATCCGGTCTCAAAAACTTAGTCATCTTACTGTTGGGCGGTAGATAGAGCAAATCCAGTTTGATGAAACTTGTGTATCAAGCGTAAAGAACAACACATGCCCAACCCAATGAACATGTCATAGGAAACCTCACAAACAATGTTACATAATGTGAAACTTACCTCTTAGTAGATAGGCAACTCATAATTCACTAGAGTATGACTGATATCCAATCTAGTCAGAAGAGATTCGTGTGACTGCCTACCAAACAGGAACGTAAATCACTTGAAAAATTCTGTGTATGAGCCTTCCCTTCCACATGTTTAATAACAAAATGTGATCATTTTCGACGCAACTACAGTACTTAGATATTTGTGATGGATTGATTGCGCGCCAATTGCTTCGGTAATTAGTCCCGTGCGTGTCGAGCATGTTTTTATCACGGAATGTGATGTTGATCTGCTCCGCAGGATTGCAATTCCCCGCGATAAAATATGCACTACACTTACGGGACAAGTGGCCTTAGCCGTTGACGAGCTGGGAAACACCATTCAACCAATCATCCAGATAGCGGTTGAATTGGCCATAGCTATGCAGCAATTACTAATCAAAGTGATTCAGGGCGTATCCCACTGACTTCTCATTTGGGAGGTCCGGGTTCAATACCCGTGCCGGACATCCTGACCGGGGTTCCCTTGTGTAATCCAGACGAATGCCAGAATCCTTCTACTGAAAAGCCACGAGTGCCAAACCGGAGTCGCTAGCCCAATTCGTTAGCTACATGGAGTCACGAGGGATAGAGGAAATCGGGACATCGCTGGCTCCTGCTTGGTTGACCGTCTAAGAACCTCGGGATCGAACTGCAACGAGGCCAATTGCACTTTACGGGACATTAATGGTTAAATCAGTGGTTGATTTAAAAAATTGTAGTTCTCGGAGTTACCCAAATTAATTATTAACTTAATGTAAATGGTTATATATTAATATATAATTCTATTTTTTATAATTATATTATTATGTATTAGATAATTATATTATTATTTATTATAAATTATAATATTAATTGTTATATGATTATATTATTTATTATAATTATAATTTAGTATATAGTTCCATTATAAATTAATAATTCTTCCTGGCGTATCGGAACGTGGTTACGTCGCGTACCGCCCAAAATCAAGCTTTGGAGTAAATACAACTGTAGCTAGTGTGGCACACGCTGTCGCACCGTTGTGATGGGCGTGGCGCGGCTGCCGCAGGGGCGTGGCTGTCGGCGGGCGACGCGGTGCAGCGCGCGCTGCCCTGGCTGGCGGCGGGGCGCGGCGGCGTGGGCGCGCGGGCGCTGGGCGACGGGGCGCGCGCGCGCCGCTTCCAGGCCGCCCTCCTGCGCGCCCTGCACCGCGCGCCGCTCCCCTGGCCGCCCTCGCGCCCGCCGCCGCGCCCTCGCCGCCCCGCACGCGCCCGCGGCGCTGCTGGCGGCGGCCGACCACGCCGCGCCTGCCCACTTCCTCGGGGCGACGCGCGCTCCCCCCCCCCCCCTGCTGTGCTCTTCCCACACGGCCACGCCCACTGCGATGCTCCTCAAGCCCCGATGACTGCGACGCTTTGGACACGTATAACATCTCGGACGCTATCCACCCTTCCAACACCTCCGATGCTCGCCACACAACCGGGCTCCCCGACATCGTTGATGACGCCCACAATTCTTCCACGTCGTGCGATGTGAGCCCCGAGAGGTACGAGCCCCTGTTCCAGTGGCTGTGGCGGCAGCGCGCGCTGTACCAGGTGGTGCTGGTGGTGAAGCGGCCGCGCTGCCCCGACGCCGCCCTGGCCTTCCACCCGTTCGCGCGCACGGCGCGGGGCTTCGGCCGAGTGCAGCGCGTGCGGCGCCTGGACGCGCCGTCCCTCAGCGCGCTCTTCGCAGACACGCTGCGCGACATGCACGGCTACCCGCTGCGAGTGTCCTTCTACGACCCCATCCCTTTCCAAGTGGATGGGTTCGATTTTTTGGAAATATCAAGAGATTCACTCGTTCTTAAGTCTATCCAGCAAGTACTGCGCTTTCGCATGATAAGGGTGCAGTCGGAATGGTCCATTGAGCGGAACTTATGCTGCCCGTCCACAATCTTGGACGTCATGTACAACCGCAGCGACGTGGGCGCCAACTCGTGCGGGTGGGCCGGGTCATCAAGACCGGTCTCTGGCGCTCGAACGCGCTGCTGGGCCTGGACTCGCTGGCGCTGGTGGTGCCCCAAGCGGCGGCCAAGGAGAGCTGGCGCGTGCCGTACCTGGCGCTGGGCGGGCGCGCAGATGCTGCGCGTGCTGGCGGCCGCGCCCTGGGCCGGCGTGCAGTGGCCACGCCCCCACGCGCAGCGCGTGCTGCTCGCAGCGTGCCTGCTGGGCGGCAGCGTCGTGCTCGTCAGCGCCTTGCAGGGCAGCCTGTTCAGGCTGCTGGCGCGCCCGCCGCGCTACCCGGAGATGGAGACGATGCGCCAACTCGACGCCTCCGGCATTCCCATCTACTACACGACCAAATACCTACCGGAAACGGTCGTGTACTTTATTGATAAGGGCAGTATTGAGCACAGAATTGTGTCGAAATTTCAATTGGTGACCGATGAGAAGCTCCTGGATTTGATCACAGAAGGAAACATTGCTTTCGCAGATTATCACTCGTACGCTATTATTAAAAAAAGGGGATGGCCTCGGTTATTTTCCAAATTTCACATATTAAAGGAGTTTGTTGGCAGCGAGATAATAGTAAATTATTCACCTGAATATTCACCCTATCGCAAACGGTTTGATCAAATTATGAGGAGAATTGAACAGTCGGGAATAAATGCCCTCTGGACAAACAATGAGTTATGGTTAATAGTGCAGATGTTGAAACTAATTCACAACTTTAAAGATACTGAGCCCATGCACGAAAAACAGTTTGTAATATTTGGAATCGACCGTCTTATTTTACCGTTCGTCTTTCTGTTGATTGGATTTATCGTAAGTTTCATTACTTTTCTATTTGAGATTTTATATTATAAATATAAATAATATCTTTCATTACTCCTTAAATTTTACTGGGCACTATAATAGTAATTCACTAAAATGTCTGCACTAGTAAATGTTTGATTAGATGATATACAAAGAATACACTAAGAAACTGCTTGAATTAACTATATACATTTCTAGGCACTTTGTTTAAACATCTTAAGGACAATTGAAACGATTGCATCAATGTTTCTTTCGACTTATGTGGATGAGAGAATCAATTGATGTAACTGCAATGTCTGTGATCAGAAGTTCATAGCATTTGATTTCCGATGGTGGCAGGATTTTTGACACTAGTAATGCACTAGCAAGGTCGCTAGCAGAATACTAGCAAGGGCGATTTCAACCGCTGTCCAAAGAAGAATTCTAGCGGCAGGCAGCTCTGTCCAGTAGTCGTTCGTGGTTGCTCTTACCAGACGAATGCCCTAGTAGTACAGTAACAAATGGACCACGGATCGCGCATAATTTTTCGTTTTTTTGTCTTATCAACACCCTTCCATACAGACATATACATTTAATATTCTTAACTTTCACACATGTCGGGAACTAAGAGCTTCTTCGGGCTGCAGCCGTCAGCCGCCAGCACTGGCGAGAGATGCCTGGTTGGAGAATACTGATGTGAATGCTGATGTGTAGGTCGGCAACTAATCTCGCCATCCAGTGGGGGAAAATCACCGACCCCTCCCGATAAGTAGGGCGAACCGCTCGACCTATCTGTTGTGTGTGTGTGTCTCCCTCTCCCTCTCTCTGTCTGTCTCTGTCTCTCTGTCTCTCTCCTCTTCTGTCTCTCCCCTCTCTGTCTCCTCTCTCCTCTTTTCTCTTCTGTCTCTCTCTGTCTCTCTCTCTCTTTTTCTCTCTCTGTCTCTCTCTCTGTCTCTCTCTGTATCTGTTTTGTATCAAAATCTACGTTACCAACTAAAAATTCACTTTAATTTCGTTATTTCCCAGCCACAACCTGCATTGCGTAGTTGTGAGTTTGTGCGCGTGCGAGTAGGCGATGGACATACTGTCTCCTGAGATTGCGTTCACCCAAACTCTGACAAAGTCCACGTTTTCCGTTGAGTGTCTAGCCGGTAAAACTAGCAACATGTTGGCGGTGGCCGAGCCTGCTTCACAATACGACCTTTATCTCGAAATCTATGTAGTAAAGATACCAAATTGTACAGACATTTTAGCATAAAGAACTTTTTATATTTTGTGTCCATTTTCCAAAATTTACACATGCGTTTCGCAACACTCATAAAATCTTATTTTCTAGTAACATTATCATTGTTTCAAGATGTGTTTATAAAAGAAATGTGCAATGTGTTTTGTGAACCCTGACTGTACTTCATTAGGTGTAACTAAATTCTATGATGAACAAAAAAAAACAATTTAATGTGGTCAGTTTCATTTTCCTTCGCACGTTAGGGTAATTCCAGAATTAAAGTTTCGGTTACCCAACATATGAGGATAAAGTCCATTGTAGTAAACGTTTCAAACCATACATCAGACAAAGGCAGACGAAGTGTACGTCATCCAACACGAGGTGGCTGGAGTACGTGAATTATACAAGTATTTATGGGGACGAGAAATAACAGATAAGTTATAAACAGGTATCAGAATGTCGATGAAAAGGGTCTCATGCAAGTGAGAGAGAAGATGTATAGTTCCGAGAATTTTGTTACTAACAAGGGAATGTACAAAAGTTCGACTGGATTTTTTTATCTAGTTCTACGGAACTCTTGTGTAGAACTACTCTACCCTTTCTTACTCCCACCTATTATGATTTTCAGTCGGATGAATCAAGCAAAAAAACTAATTTTTGCTAAATATGCAACATCCAGGTTTAAAAATGGATGTTACAAAAAAGTATTACAACTGGTGTGAAGTTTACGGTCTAATTCAGGGTCTGGGATCATCATTCGAGTCAAAATGCAAAGGAAAGTCTTTTAAGATACACAAAACTTTAAGTAAGTGAGCAGTTACTGTTGCCTCTAAATCTCTGAAGTCATAATACCTTTTAGATAATAATTAGAAAAAACAAACAACAATCACAAAAAAAATGATCTGAAAAAGCATACACATAATCCAAACACAGTTTCTATGTACACATGGATATGAAAAAACATTGAATTCAATATGAGACTTCTCAAGTGTGCAGTCAAATTATTTCACTATCACTTCTAAATTAGCATAAAATGAAGTTAAATCCCTTGTAAATTGTTCACAGAAAGTTTACTCTTTGAATTTGTTACATATAAAATCTAAATTTAAGAATTTTCAATAGTTTTCAAAAATCTTTGCACAGTCAATGCAAGTTGTTCGTTCATCAAAGTACAACAGCTCAGAAAGAAAACATTGTAATAAGAGAATTACACTTAGTTTTAAACCATTCATTAAATCAGGAATTATAATTATGAAAAAATTTACATTAATTTAGAAATGTCCAATGTCTGGTTCAGTCCGACAGTGTAATGTAATTGCAATAAGCTTGTCAACGTATGACCCTGATGTATATAACTATTGAACGTATAACTTAACAGAAGTTCACTGTAGTTCCAACTAACTTGTAGTTGAATTTAGGGAAATTATAAAATGGTAAATTGACTACGGCAGATCTCTGAGAAAAACCTTTTTAACACCAGGATATCCTTCAGGTCGGTATCAGCGTGAAACGCTTCTCGGCTGCCGGCGTCTGCATCCAAGGTCGCACGGTCACAAGTTCCTTCCGTGTTTCTCCGACGCTGACGCAAAATAGTTCGTTAACTCGTTCCACCACTCTGTATTAAAGCGGGACAAGTTGTAATCTCGTCCACCAGCGCGAGATTACAATCAACTTGTATTCTACCAGACGATGTGCCAGGTTGGAGATTACGCAGTCAAATCCAGTTTGAAACTAGTGATGCTCTAGTATGGCGAAGACTTTCTCGTAGGAAAGGTTTTTAATTTCCTTGTTGTTGTTGTTGTTTTGTTTTTTTTACATTTGTTGCGTCAACTCACGACGCAACGCGTCTCCTAACCCCTTCTTGGGTGTTGAGCGCTATTGGAGTAATCCTCCGTTACTTTCTACATATAATCTGGAGTAATTCCCCTTTATTGTAGATATTTCTATATTTCTATCATCTCGTCGCAGTCTGTTGTCAAGAGGACCGCCAGGTAGCATCTCCACGTACGCTTTTCCCACCACGGGCTCCTGCGTGGCCCAGCAGCCAGAATTGGGAATAGGGATAAGGGCCAGAATAAGGATAGGGGTAGGGTGTAGGACACTTCATAGGGGTTGGACTAACCCTTGTGAAGCAGCCAAATTCGTTTCGTTGGAACAAATTTCAGATGAAAGTCGACGGGAATTGAACCCGAATCTCCGTGGTGAAAGGCGAGCGACATTGCTCTGCGCCACGAGATGGCCTCCGATCTTGCTCCATCTCTTGCCAGCTGCTATCTATCGCCACCCAAAGTACTTTATTTTGAAAATTTCTCAACTTATCTGTTTCCTAATACTAGAATCGAAATATTACTATAAGAATTTAAAGAAGAAGAAAACAGACAGCTCTGACCTCAAAAGAAAGTCGAGGTCATTCACAAACACAATATTTCTCGTGAGCGAACAAGTCAGTAATCATCAATGAAAAATATCAAAAATCTTCAGTGGTATCACTTTCCATTCCCTTTCACACTTTTAACACAATGTGAGACTGGAGCGTCCGCGTCCACAAAAACATTCATTTCATGTTGTCCAGGCTTCGTGATATGTTTCCAACTCGATAGAGTTTGGTCCCAGGAGTGAAAATAATGACGGAAAAAGCAGAAAAAGACACAAATAAGGCAAAATGCCAAAAATAGGCATCAGAAACTAAAATAAGCAAAAAATTAAAATCTACTAAAACAACTCCAGAAGTACAATTAACTGAATCCTATTGTTAAAAGTCATGAAATCGTAGCTATAATAAAAGGCATTTTGTCAAACTTTCGAGCTCTAGTTATTGCACACCGACGACCTACAAAACATAACGCTGAAAAACAACTTTTATAAAACTGGTATAAACAAACATTCATTAAGTATACAAAAACGCTTCAAATGGAAAGGCGAAACGCATGGTAAGGAGCGGGCCCCACTACTGCAAATCAATATATATTTTCAACATTGGGTAAATTTGTGAGGCAATGTTTACACCGACGGTGAGATAAATAATAGCATTGTATGTGGTAAAAACTACATGTTTTATAGGTTGTTTATAATATCACAATGTTTTTATAGAAGTGAAGAAATTGAACTGTTTTTGTAAAACAGTAGCTGGCTTTGTAGCTGGCTTGGTAATTGGTTTTGAAACAAATAAGTCAAACAAAGGTTTTAGAAATTTTTTTCCTCGTTAAAATTGAATTGAATCATTTTTCTACATGAATTACGGTTAAAGAGTTATAGAGAAAAAAACGAAAAAAGTCAGAAATTTTTTTGTTCTCCCGAAGTTAGCACAGAGTCTAGGAGATCGAAAACTTGGGGTTTTAATTAGTGCCCGGGTATATCAACAAATCCATAGAAAGAGTTTTTATGCCATTTTTCAGGTAACCCCTTTTTCAGTACCTACCCACTGAACTAATAATAGAATTACACTTGTGTTGTTTGCCCCTGATTTTTAGCCAAGCCCTTAAGCACAATGTTTGGCAGGTTCATAAAAACGTTTTCACTGCGTCAGAAAGGGAGCTGCAAAACACACATTAATAAAGAATTGTCTGAAAATAAGGGATATAGCATATGTGTAAATGCGTTAAATAAAATTTTCAGTTTTGTCGGCAAATAGTTATCATTTTTGACCTCTCTACTTGCTCTAGAAGTTTGAAACATTTTTCCTGAGACATTTATATTTGAATCATTAAGGGGTAACACCCTCTGTGATACCTGAGTTTTCAAATTAACATGCTATTATTGAAGTTCACCTGTTCCTGCTGCTACAACTTTGTTAAGAGTGAGATTAAGAATGGGAGCAACGATGAAATAAGAGACATGATAAGATGGAATATTTCAAGAAACAGTTACATTTATTCTTTCGCTTTAATTACTTAACTTCCGAATGGAATGACCGGGATTCAAAGCCTGTTTACAGAAGAACTAGGGGACGGGGCTGACCCCTTTATGGAGGAATCGCCTCTTTTCTTTAGAATGAGAGATATGATAGCTTCGAAGGCTCTGATAAGCTCATTTCTGCTGTGATCAACATATCTGAGATGTCGTAGGCTTCCGCGGCCGGAGTCATGTGATTGATCTTGGCTGTCCGGGTGACGCCGCGTCGAAGGCTGTGTTGCCGACCATCTTTTCGTGGTCTTCCTCAGACCAGCCCTCAGACCCCACATATGCAGATTTGCAACATTGCAGATATTGGTCCAAGGTACACTTTCATTAATGCTATTTGCAGTTCTAGTTGTATGGAGTGAATCAAAAGATCACATCTCTGACTGCTATTTCTCTTTGACTCAAGTACAAGTTGTTTTTTGCAAACTCCAAGCAAGCCGTTCAGTATCAATACCTACCATCAGCCATAAGACTTCTTAATGATGGCTACCTGAATGATCACGTGATTGTACCATTGATGCACACACTGCTCTGTGTTCCAACTGTGCAAACGAGACAGCAACCAATGAACATGATCGTGAATGTCTGAGAAAAAACGTCATATCAGAGGAATAACTTAATATCTTTGTATGAATTTAAAATATTCTTAGGCACAGTCGGAGATCCTGACTTGTCAGGAGCAACAAATTAAAATAATGTGTGCCCCATTCTGCATACATTGTACTTGTACAATTTGCTTATTGCTTGGCACATGGTCACTCTATTATACTCACTCGTAAACAAATGTCCTAAATAAATTACTATCTAATCAACCAACGAGATAGAATATACTACATAGAGTGGCTGAGTCTGTGGTTTCAGCGCGCTTGGTGGACGCTCTCAGTACTAGGGGCCGCCATGTTTTCTACAGTCAAAACATTGGTGAGTCGGGCATGCGATACTGTGATACTGAACGTGTTTGTGATACCAGGCGCTCTTCGTGTGTCGTTTTACTTTTCGATCACATTTATTATAATTGTAATAGTGACTGGAGCATAATGCCTTCAGTTTGTTCGGCGTATAACTGCACAAACAAGAGTAATCAAACCACAAACATTTCATTTTTCAAGTAAGTGCTTTCATTGAACTGTTTTCTACTTTTGTCTTTGATGTACACATGCCATAAAAATCTGAT
The DNA here is from genome assembly GCA_964035755.1 of Teleogryllus oceanicus. Classification (NCBI taxonomy): domain Eukaryota; kingdom Metazoa; phylum Arthropoda; class Insecta; order Orthoptera; family Gryllidae; genus Teleogryllus; species Teleogryllus oceanicus. The sequence continues at coordinate 85,255,884 of CAXIVR010000003.1, forward strand.
ACCACTAATTGTTGTACTTAATTATTGTAGATTCCCATTGAAGAACAAGGAACATACGAAACGATGGGTTGTAAATATGAGAAGGGATAAATGGGCGCCAACATCAGCAAGTTACTTGTGTTCTTCTCACTTTGAGGAGAAGTTTATGTATCGAACTAATAGCCAAAGGCGTCTTCTGGCTTCATCTCTTATTATTTGCACCAAAAACTGCTGAGAAAAGGGGTTTAATTAAAATAAGAGATGTGAAAGATAGTTTAATAAACCCTTCTGATGATGTTGTTAGGCTTCTACAGGTTGCGGAGAAGTTTTTTAGAAGCGAGGAACATTTGCTACTCAAATGTCCAAAGAATGTCGTTTGAAATTTCAAACTAAATTTTGCAACTTGTAGGGCATTCTTTATTTGTACAGAGTGACCATGTAAGACTGCAACAGAATTTGGAGAATAATCTCACTATGTTTCATTAGTGAAACTGATTCTCAAACATTATTTGAGTTGCAGAATGAACCACTTGTGCAAGACAAAATCCTTCGACATAAGGGGAAAACATGTAAGACAAATGTTTACAAAACTAATACAATTCAAAGGACAGTAGAATATTAAAGTATTTATTGAAAACAATTATGTACATTTCTTTCAAACCCTCTTCCTTCATTCTCACCAACGAATTTATTTTGTAAGTATTGTACGTTAATATCAGCAGTCGTGCAAGAGGTTTTGTTTTTATTTGTTCGCTTATTTGTTTCGTTTTTATTTATTACAACGCCCGGTTAAGGAAGTAATTAATTTTTTTTAATTTCTCAATTCGTTAACTTACGACAATTTTTAAATGATTTGTTACTAGTCGTGAAACTCATTGCAATAGGCTTTCTACGCGCAACCACCCGGGCTCCGACCGGGTTTGACTGTTTAAAACATGGCGGCACGTCATTCAATTTGCTGCAAAGATGGCGCCGCCTCAGCCAGTCTATGTGGTATATTCTAAGTCGTTGTAATCAACAAATCAGAAAAAAATGAAGACGACACAAGCAGTCCTTTTTCTTTTACTTGAAGCAACTAACGTGAAAAATATCCACAATACCTGATAGAGATAATTTTTTATTGAACCAGAAAATTCTTGAAGATAAAATAAACATTTGCATACGACTTATCATAACGTACAGCACATACTCTAAAGTAACTTTTACGTACTTTGCTTGCTAGTGTCACTACAGTGGCAGCGTGTGATCCTGTGAATCAACAAAGTTCTGACAGTCAACTACGGAGAAGGGAAAGGAAAGCTCTCCGTAGGCTGAGATTACAATAAAATATCGTTTACGTCTCTCATTTCAGCGGGAAGGATTTGGGCGATGTCGTAATAACATGCCAGGAAACTTTATAATACTTAAGAGAATTACGCGGCAATCTTGAATCGCGGTAGCTTTAGTTTGTAGATGGGGAGAGTGGGTTCTAATAACATTCTGCGGCATCTGCCTCCGGTGGACTTGTCTTCGTTTCCTGCCTGAACCGGCAGCAGCAGCTCGTAATCCTCTTAGGCTAATTAAACAGCGCGTTCCGCCTCGCGATTCAAGAGGTAACGCGTGGAATATTAAAGAGGATCGTCTGAGGCCTAGTGGGCATATCTTTCGAAGAACACCACAAACAAACGTCTCCAAAAAAATTGCGATGACGCATCATGTTTTCGTAACTGGTTATTTGTACAAAGGGATAACATCGAAATGGTAGCATGTCTTTCAAACGTTTCGTGAAAAATTATGGAAGGTCACGATTTTAGTAATCAGAATTTTAGTATCCCAAATTAAGTTTACTTTATTATTGCATTCCCATATTATGATTACCTGAGTCACAGAGTAAATGTGAAGTGACAGGAGCTGGTGGGAAATGAGACAGGAAATTCTAATAAAGTTCAGGATTTAAAATGAACAAAATTACATCAACTTTTATCACATATCAGCCAACACATATCAACACATTTATGTGAATATGATGACAAGTTTAGTTTCTAATCCGTGACAGAAATTAAAATAAACATTTAATTTGACGTAATTGTGCGTGACGTGAATTTAACGTGACATAATAGTGCATGCATCTCATCTTTTTGCCATGGTTAAATTTTAAATGATTTAGCGAAATATCTTTTAGCACAGTATCTGTGTATAAACTTGAAAGTTATTTGGTACAAGTGTGAACAATGAGTCAAGTTACTATTATAACTTTTTATTTTTTTATTCTTCTTTATTTTAATCCCTTTTATGACTCTCCGGCCAATAATAGTGTAATTTCAAGTGTTTTAAAAAGTAATAAACTCCTCATATTCAAAGTAATTTCTTAAAAAATCTACCATGAGAGAACCAAACATACCACGACATTCGACAGTTGCATATTCAATACTAGATAGAGACATTACTGTTGAAGGACCACTTGGTTTGCTTTGCACTCTTGCCTTGCACCACTGACTTTGCACTCTAACTTATTTACAAAATGTTAGAAATATTTAATTGTATTCTCCGTGCTGTGAAGTATATTCCACAGCATGGTGATACGGAAAAAGCATATCACCATAACACTAAACTAGTACGGTAGAAGAACCTAATTGTATTATCCGGGCTGTGGAGACCGCCTAGTGTTCAGAGAACACATATGGGGGTAAAAGAACTAGTCATTCCATTCCTCCACTTTTTTGATGAAGTCCTGTTTCTTAAGGAATAATTATATTCAAAATGTCTTGTATTGTGCAATTTTATTACAAACTTTTAATACTGACAACGAAACCATGTAGATAATCAAGCATTTAGTCCCGGTCACAAGCACAACAGTGGCTTCAAATAATGCTTTGAGCCACATTAGCCGGAAGAGAAATTGATGCAATCGTCTAATCACACTTAAAGATACTTTTTACCAAAAATACATATTTTGACCAAAGTGTCTGGAAGAAGTTCGAACACATGTCAAGAAGAAGTTTGTCATAAAGACGTATTGGACGAAGATTCTGGCAATATAAATAGTGTAACTCAAGCACTTTCATTTGTGTATCCATCTTAGCATATGTTTACCAAAGTTAAAGCAGAGATTTTACTATATATTTCTGTGAGTAGTAAAAAGTTTAGCCCTTAAAGAGTGGAAAAAGATATTTATATTTATAATATAACATTTCAAATAGAAAGACAATGCAACTTAACGAGAAGTCCAATTAACAGAAAGACAAATGGTAAAATAAGATGGCCGATTGCAAATATTACAAAAGGTTTTTCGTGCACGGGCTCAGTATCTTTATAGTTGTGAATTAGTTTCAACACCTGCACTATTAACCACAACTCATTGTCATGCCAAAACGAATTGATTCCTGACTGCTCAATTCTCCTCATAATTTGATCAAACCGTTTTCGATAAGGTGAATATTCAGGAGAATAATTTACTCTTATCTCGCTAGTAACAAACTCCTTTAAGATGTGAAATTTAGAAAATAACCGAGGCCATCCTTTCTTCTTAATCTCAGCAAACGTGTGCAAATCTGCGAAAGCAATGTTTCCTTGCGTAATCAAATCCAGGAGCTTCTCGTCGGTCACCAGTTGGCATTTAGACACAATTCTGTGTTCGATGCCGCCCTTCTCAATATAGTACATGGTCGTATCCGGCATGTACTTGAAGGTGTAGTAGATGGGAATGCCCGGAGGCGTCGAGTTGGCGCATCGTCTCCATCTCCGGGTAGCGCGGCGGGCGCGCCAGCAGCCTGAACAGGCTGCCCTGCAAGGCGCTGACGAGCACGACGCTGCCGCCCAGCAGGCACGCTGCGAGCAGCACGCGCTGCGCGTGGGGGCGTGGCCCTGCACGCCGGCCCAGGCGCGGCCGCCAGCCGCGCAGCTCTGCGCGCACGCCGACACGGCTGCGCGGGCCCGCGCAGCGCCCCAGGAGGCACCACGCCAGCGACGAGGCCGCGTACGCCACCGCCCACCACGCCCACACGCGCCCGCCCAGCGCCAGGTACGGCACGCGACAGCTCTCCTTGGCCGCCGCTTGGGGCACCACCAGCACCAACGAGTCCACGTCCAGCAGCGCGTTCGAGCGCCATAAACCGCCGCGGATGGTCTGTGCCCACCCGCACGAGTTGGCGCCCACATCGCTGCGGTTGTAGATGACGTCGAGGATGGTGGACAAGCACCCGAACGTGTTTTGCTTAAAGGTCCATTCCGACTGCACCCTTATGATGCGAAAGCGCAGTACTTGCTGGATAGACCTTAGAATGAGCGAGTCTCTTGAAATTTCAAAAAAATCGAACCCATCCACTTGGAAAGGGATGGGGTCGTAGAAGGACACTCGCAGCGGGTAGCCGTGCATGTCGCGCAGCCTGTCTGCGAAGAGCGCGCTGAGGGACGGCGCGTCCAGGCGCCGCACGCGCTGCACTCGGCCGAAGCCCCGCGCCGTGCGCGCGAACGGGTGGAAGGCCAGGGCGGCGTCGGGGCAGCGCGGCCGCTTCACCACCAGCACCACCTGGTACAGCGCGCGTTGCCGCCACAGCCACTGGAAGAGGGGCTCGTACCTCTCGGGGCTCACAGCGCACGACGTGGAAGAATTGTGGGCGTCATCAACGATGTCGGGGAGCCCGGTTGTGTGGCGAGCATCGGAGGTGTTGGAAGGGTGGATAGCGTCCGAGATGTTATACGTGTCCAAAGCGTCGCAGTCATCGGTCGCTTGAGGAGCATGGCAGTGGGCGTGGCCGTGTGGGAAGAGCACGAGCAGGGCCTTGGTGGTGGAGAGCAGCCGGGGCGGCGGCACCAAGCGCCCGGAGCCCAGCTGCTCCAGCAGGTCGTCCATGGGGCCGTGGGGCGGCGGCAGCGCGGCGTCGCCCCGGAAGAAGTGGCGCAGGGCGCGGGCGTGGTCGGCCGCCGCCAGCAGGCCGCGGGCGCGTGCGGGGCGGCGAGGGCGCGGCGGCGGGCGCGAGGGCGGCCAGGGGGAGCGGCGCGCGGTGCAGGGCGCGCAGGAGGGCGGCCTGGAAGCGGCGCGCGCGAGCCCCGTCGCCCAGCGCCCGCGCGCCCACGCCGCCGCGCCCCGCCGCCAGCCAGGGCAGCGCGCTGCACCGCGTCGCCCGCCGACAGCCACGCCCCTGCGGCAGCCGCGCCACGCCCATCACAACGGTGCGACAGCGTGTGCCACACTAGCTACACTTGTGAAATAAGCATTCAGAAAGAAACCAGCTGCAGCCTAAAAACATAAACCAGCATCTAAATGTCAGAAGTCACCTGCAATTGCCCTGGCTGTAGAAGCACTTGTTCTCCTGCAACACAAAAGCGGTGGACGGCTTTGTCGTGTTTCGTAAAACTCCCGGTGGGGGTGAACGATTTACGCCCGTTCTGCTGTACGTCGTCGTTCGAGGTGAATCCTTTGCCCCTTAGTGCCTTTTTTAGGGGACCAAATGTGATATAAACGTATGGACAGGGGTCTGGACTGTGTGGAGGGTGATCGAGAACCTCCCACTTGAGTTTCTGTAAGCGTGATTTGGTTTTGTTGTTGGCCGTATGAGATCTTGGCGTGAACAATGCAAGATGTGATGCGGCCAACACAATCACTGCAGTCTTCCAGAAATGCAAGTGAGTAGTTCTCGGTCATCTTCCATACAGTTCTGACCTATCTCCTTCCGCCATTTTTGGACCATTTTGGATATGTGGGGTAAACGATTTACCTCGGATGACGACTTTGAGCAGTATGAACGAAACTCGTTCACAACGCGGGTTCGAGAATGATACGAGATAGTCATTCACCGCCTTGTGTAAGAGTTTGACAAGTGCCTCAAGAGTCCGGTCATTACTTCTCACATAAATGTAGTGGATGTTGTCCCTAGCCTTTCGGCTCGTTTCTTTTTAGTTATCCATAAATTTATATTTAGCTATTATTGGACTCTAAAGGACAATTGGCCTCGGCGCCGTTAGATCCCGGTGTTACCATTTGGTTATTCAATTAGGAACCCGCGAAGCCGGAATTTGCTTAACCTTCGTGATTTCACGTAGTTAACAAATTGGGATAGCGACGTCGATTTCGCGGAAGGTGTCTTGCTGTAGCACCCTTCCAGCACTTGGATGATAATGGGATACCATGAAACCCCAGTAAGGGTGGCCCACACGGGGATTGAACCTGAGCCTCCCAAATGCGAAGACGCCCTAAATCATTTTGCTCGGTATTAGCTACATACTATTGTGCAATTCAGCCGCTGTATGGACGATTGATTGATTGGTGTTTCCGGACGCGTCAACGACTAGTCCCGTAAGTGAATTTCATATTTTATCGTGGGAACCTGCCATCCGGTAGAGTAGGTCAACGTCATATCCCGTGATAAAATAATGATAACACACACGGGAGTAAGTACCATAGCAGTTGCCGTTCCCGTAAACGCCAAATAATCAATCTCAAACATTCAGGGGCTCTAGTTACGTCGAAAATTATCACATTTTCCTAACAAATCATTCGGAGATGAGAGCTTATATAAAGAATTTATTAAAGTAACATACGTTCTTGTTTGGTAGGCTGCCATACGAAATCTCTTCTGACTACTTTAGAATGTGTACCTGACAAACATAAGTGATCTATAAGTTGCCAGTCTACCAAGAATTAAGTTTCAAATTGCATACCTTTTTTGGGAGGTTTCGTATGAGATATTCATTGGATTGAAAATGTCCTAACCCTCTCTCTATGTGCCATGTATTTATCCTGAGGCATCTCTACACATGCAAGTATTTACGCATAATAAACAACTTTAATAAAAAACATTGCTCTATCTACTGCCAAACAACAATGACAAGTTTTTGAGACGAAATTATTTCTAAAAGCCTATGTAAATTTCATCCGAGAAACTCTGATAAATCTGACTTATGCTACTATTTCTTTGTAATCTCTCCCTCACATACCACTGTACATCATCTGACGATGTAGTAAGTTTGGTAAATTTTCTTCCAGGCTTACTAGATGCGTTGAACAGTTTTGAACAGGGTAAGGCAAGATACACGATGGTGTAGAACGTTTGTGCTGTATATACAGCATTGTGCCTGCGGAGGGGGGCCAGGTGGGCACACTGTGCTGGACACGAGAGGTGCAGTCTACTGTGACCGCGCCGGGGACAAACCCGGACCGGCGACGGGACAGTTAATGAGCAGTACCGAAAGGCGCAATAGGAGCAGGTTTGGTTTGGTTTGGATTTGTTTTTTCGTGTTTCCGGGCGCGTCAACTGCTTTGGTCATTAGTCCCGTTAGTGTAGCGCATGTTTGTTTCTCAGGAGATGGCGGTGCTCTTCCCCCGCCGGATGGCGAGACCCGGCGCCGACCTACCGTCGGCTAGTGGGGTTTCCCCCTAACCAGGACTCTCCCACCAGCGAGGCACCGCCCCAGCCGGGACAAGCTTTAAGCTCCCGACTGGTCTCCCGGAATATGTGATAGTGTGCTGCATGTTAGTGTAAGTGTGTGTGTAAGGGGAGAGGATAGGACAGGGAAGAGGAAGGACAGATCGCGAGCGGTCCGTGACCCGTTTGGTAGGGTACTGCTCCGGCATTCGCCTGGTGTTGATCGGAGAAACCACGGAAAACTACCGATCAGAGCAGCCGGCCGCTAGAATTCTCCTTCAGGCAGCGATTGAATTCGACCTAGCTGTAAAGCTAGTGTCGAAAATTCTGCCGCCGTGGAGAATCTAACCTAGGACCTCCCGGTCAGAGGCGCTGCAGTGACATCAGTTGATGCCCTGAGCTACCGCTCCCGGTGCCACAGGAGCAGGGTGAGCGGCGGCGCCCTGTGCTGCAACGGGGGCACCTGACCGGAACAGGAAACAGCCACCAGAAGACACCACCCCTACCTTCCCCGCCGCAGCGGAGAGAAGCGCATAGACTCGCGCAAAGGATCGCGGGTACATAAGGTCCCCGAGCCGAAGATGTCAGCAGAATATAGTTTCAGTCGCAGAGCTAGTTGTAGGCTCGGTGAATGCATTCTAGTGAAGGTTTTTGTTGACGACGTGTGGCTTTATCCAAAGTCGGAAAGAATATTACGGTCTGTGACTACTGTGCTGCGATAGGGACATCTACTGGTATATGTTGACTTAGCTAGTACTTTGGACTTCGAATATTGTATTGTTGGCTTATTGTAAATTTTTGGTTATTTATCTAACCCTGGATTTCCTGCATATTACACTTCGCTAAACTTTACTTAAGTCAAAACCTGAAGGGCTGAATTTAAATTCAAGACATTGGATTTTTAACCGACAACAAAATCTCCAAGACTTTCTGACGGAAGGAAAAAGAAGTCAATTACGTTTTTTGGTGGGAAAATTGTCCCGAGGTTTAGTATCTGTATCATAAAGAGTGTATCTTCAGCGAAACCTCGAAACGTAGTGACCTAGTAACTCTCGAATAGTTAGCCCGATATTTGTTTGCCGATTGTGATACATAAGACTGTCACTCGTTGCACACTAATTAGCCTGATAATATAATTATCTTCAAATTATCATGATTAGAAAGAATACCGTTATATATCTTATTGAAGCAAACCGAGACCGACTGCCAGATATAGTCTGCAATACCAAGTCTGATAATTTTCACTAGTTTTACTATTAACAGAAACAATATCGTCTTCAGAGGACGCATGAAAGTTGTCATTCATGATAAGTTTCTATGACATATCTTACCCAACTTCGGCCATCTGAATATTTATAAAATGTCCATCAAGTAATAACCTATTTAATATCAATTATTTTAAACTAGGCAAATAGGATCTTAAAATATCAGTACTTTTTACATGACCAATGTTTAGAATACCTTTTCAGAAATAATGGAAAAATACTCTAGCTATTTTCCTGTGTGAAATAATGATTGAAAATAGTTTTTTTTGTAATTTACAATTCCGAAGCCGAGTTTACACTGACAAAGTGAGGAATTGTACCTTCGGGCTCTTGAGCGCCTCGAAGAAAAGCCATTTCTCCCCCTGCGGCAACAATTAGGAGAAAGGCTTTAAACGAGATTATCTTCATATCAATAAAGCGCATAACTGCAAACTCACAGAGACTTCAATTGGCACTTGCCGAAGATACCTAGCGTGTCGTATATAGTAACGTGTTTCCAACTGTGCAACATTTACGAGGAAGCAGAAGGTCTTCATTGTCCTTCCCTGCAGGACATTTCTTAACAGTGATTAATAGTATAGTTTTTTCTATACGTCAATTCCAGAGGAACACAACTTTGTTGTAAATTGGGATAATATTTATCAGATGCCGATTACTTGTTAAAAGAGAATATTGTTTATTCATGATGGAGAACTGTGCACTTTAATCGTTTGCTTATATGGGAATTTAGTCAACCCCTCAATGATGTTGAACAATCTAGTGTCATCTATGGTTTGCGTTATCTTTAGTAAACAGCTGTTTTGTGTGAAGAGCAAGTGCCCAATAAAGCGATATTCGATTTGAGCTGTGGCACTTACGAATGAATATCGGAATGAAATCGATTTCATTTTGTGTTGATTTATTACACACTGCATTATTTTCGCTTAAGGTATCTGTTTGTCGAAACTCAATACTAAAGAAAGCTGACACAATGTCATCTAGAGTCCATGATTAAGTGAATGTACTTGAACAACATCATTACATTGTTTTGTACATGTCTTAATAATTCACTGCAAATAGAGGAAAAGATAGGTCTGGAGATTTATGTAAGGAACCTGACACTATTTCTATAAGGAAAATGTGCGATATCTCGCGTCTTCCTCATGACTTGGTCGACAGGAGGAGATTTGAGAGAGGATAGGGAAATGGGAGAACAGATTACACTCATTGAATATCTACTTTGTTATCTGAATTTACTTTGCTAGTCTTAGAAGATCTAAATTATTTGCTAGTCATTACTTATACTATTTTTTTTAATATTTCAAATTTAAAGTAGATTTTAATAAAATTTGCACCGCAAACTGCAGAAGTTGGAAATTGGTTTGTTGACTTCCACTTCTATTTAGAACATCATTAAATAGAAAGTAAAATGGTGTCACTTCATCTTCCTGAAGTATCATTTGGACTTTTTCAATTTTCCTTGTTTCTTGACGTGACTTGCATTCGAAAGTTCTTATTAATTAATTATTTTTTTCGCAAACACTACTTTTGGAAGAAAGTATTTCTCTAATGGATGAGTAAATTAATATCTCTTACAGTTGCGTGAAGGGTATGAGTTTTAATATAAACAATCGCGGAGAGATAAGTCAATTTCCAATTTCCATTTTAGCAGTAAATTTATACTCTGCAATTTATTTTTAATAGTACTTGCGTTTCTTGCTGGTTTGAAAACTGATGCAAAGTGTTTTCCTAAGAATTCTACTTTTCTTCTGTGCTTATTGCCCATAATTAGTGTCAGCAGTAGGTGAGAGTGCATGAATATAATTAGAAAATGTTTTGTTTTCCTATCCCTTAATTTCACTTGTTAATTATATGGCTGCTGTGTTATATTTTGTTTTGTCATCTGGTTGACGTGGCATCATGAATACTCGTCGGAGTCGATGTTTTTCTACACTTTTTATCTTATTTCTGCGAGATACGTTGAAGATGCATTTATTGTTTCTCTGGGTGTTGCGGCCCAGGCAGCGTCTTGCAATGTGTCAGTTAGGTGCTGTATTGCGTCTTCCATGTTTTCTCCTGTTGTTAGGCACGTAATCGCGATACTTGTCCCAGTTTGTCTTATTACACTTGATAGTTTTAGAGAATAACTTCTTTCAGTTATATTTGAACTGATGATCATTTCTACTGGGGTGGGGTCTGAGGAAAGGTCGTAACAAGATTTCACTTGTACTGTACCAAAATGGACAGCTTTTCCTAAGTAGAAATTCAGGAGGTCAGGAAGCTTGTTGGCGTCGGCGGGCCACTGCGTAGGTTCACCAGTTGATATAGTAGAAACGTTTAGTTTTTTTGATACTTTGACATGTGAACAGAAGTGAAAAGAAATTAAAACCATTTTTTTTCAGTTTAAAAATTTGAAATTCGCGCCTAAATGTGATTGGAAAGAACGGTGTAACCGATATTCAAACAGATTTAAATACGATATACGAACGCGATATGTTATAGGTGTTACATTGATTAATTATGTATCAAACTCAATTGGAATATGAAAGAGATGGGTGGCCTCTTTCGCACTCGGCTTCAGCCAATGAGCTTCAAGCACCAGTGTACGTCATAATATTAGCGTGGATTTTAAATGCTAAAATTATCATGTTATTGAAACAGAAAAGCACTTTTTTTTAAATATTACAGCTTTTATTTTAATTACCCTCTCATCGTGTTATATTTGGTCGGTCACTGTTGAAAACTGTCCAATGTTGCCACTTAAAAAGTTTTTCTCAACACTCCTTGCTCTCCATGAAACATGACGGTCTCGCTTTCCAAACGAAGTGGTTTCATGGTTCGTGATGGAAACTGGTTATGCGCAGAACTTGCAAAAATGGGTGCACCGGAGGAGCCCACCCATCTCTCTCCTTGAGAATATCGGCAGGGAAATGATATTGTCAACGTGCGAACGGAAGTGGCACCCTGGGATGCTGCTCAAACATAGCTGCGATCATTTAAACACCCTATTGGCACACGCTCGGTACTTGGCGAAAATTGTTAACCAGGTATTTTTAAATAGAAATGTTAAAAAAAACAGAAAATTTGAGTAGACTGTTTGGAACAAATGCATAATCCCAGTTTTAATTTTTATTTGTATTATACACATAAATGATTAATATAGTACCTCAAAGTAATCTGATTTATATTAGAAACAATAGATAAATCTAAAAGCAAAAGGGGTTTGATTATTTTATTTCAATAATATAAATGCTTTCCACATAAAAAAACATTTATCACCAAGAATTAAATCACCAAAAGTTTTTCCAATCATATTTTGGCGCGAATTTAAAATGTTTAAACTAAAAAAATGGTTTTAATTTATTTTCACTACCGTCCACATTGTTTAAAAATCTGGAAAAAATATGTTATAGAATATTATAACACCGATTTTAGGAGAAAAAATTGAAACAGTTCTCAAACGTTATCACGTTGAAACTTAATTTCAAAACTTTATTTATCTTTTTATGAATTTGGCAACAAAATCCGTTGACAACAATATTTTTAAATTCAACTGTGTTTCCCCTTCTCTCCCATTTTTTCAGCATGATACATGCAATAGATACTGAGAAAAAATAAAACATGCAAAACACGTTTCTCGTTGTATTTCTGCAACAGGTTGCCCTAGGAGGCTGATTTTTTGTGAATCTACGTCATTTTGTTTTCTCTTTCATATGAGCATAGCGATTATCGATTTAGTTAGGGGCACTTTTCACCGCTTTATTCGGCTATACCCTTTATCTCATTTAATGGTACTTCGTATTGAAAAGTGAGAATGGTAAAGAGAGGTGGTGTTGATTCAGAAACTCTAGAAAACGTGGCAGATTAGGAAATTTATTTTTATATTTTAACTATAAATAACAAAATGAATCACACTTTATCCACATCGCATTGCTAGACAAGTTACAAAATAGGCCATTTACTTATCTTCAATCGAAAGAATATTCGACAATGCTCGGGAAATGATTTATTACAATCATCAAATAAAGTTCCTCTCCCATCACGCCCACTGTTCCCGCTCAGCTTTACATAGGGTAAAGGCACCGAGGGTTCCATAATGATTTTTTAAAATTTCTTTCTACCGCTCACGTAGTAGAGAGAAAATTGCATAATGCTGCGCGAAAGAACGGCGAATTTTCGGCAGACAACTCTTATGACAGGAACCTTGGTAAAGAAACAGTGGATAAATTTAGAAAAAAATCCTTTAACACGTGGTGAATCCATGTTTTGTGTGTCCTTGATACTTAAAAATCGATTAACGGCAAAACATCTCTGTCCATCTGTCGGTCTGTCCGTGTACAACGCTAGTGGCTAACTCGTTCAGCCGTTTTTCTTTAAAATTGATATTCCCCAATCTATCTGGCTGATGTGGCGGATCCTTGAATTTGTAAACGATATATTAATTTTGAGGGATACTTTACATGAAACCCCTGATATATTTTCAAAATTTTCAAAAAAATGGTTATATTGTTTTTTATTAAATTTTGTTGTTGGATAGTGTAAAAGACGTTGAAGATAAATGGTGCAGTCCTCACGTTCGTTGAAAACCCCGATTTTTCAAAAATTGCCAAAATTCAAATTTTTTTTCGGCGTCTTCCTACAACTAATATTATGAAGATAGACACTTCTCCTTTAATGAAACGTGTTCCTTAAAGATTTTAAAATAGGGTTACGTACAATTTTTCGAAAATTTTAATGCTTTTCGCGTAATTTTGCTTGAAAGAACGGGCGAGAAAGTACGTGCTGTTTTAACACCACTAATTTTAAATGACACACCCTTTGCAACCACACCGCTAGAGGAATCTTACTTCCACAGAAGTTTTTTCCACATTGTAATTATCCAATAATATTGTATATCAAGTTTTATTGAAATGGCATTGTTGCGGCGTTGAAGAGTTAAGCTGGGACACCTACACACTTATATACATATACATTACTTTTTTGTATATTAATATTTTCGAAAATGGTACATTCGTTTGGCAACGTTTACATCGACGTTGTGCTCAATAATAGTATTACATGAAGTAATGGTTATATGTATGATAGGTAGTTTATAGTATTACAAACATGTGTATTTTTATACATATTTTAAAGGAATAAAAATAGCATTTCTTAAAAGCAGTAGCTCGCTTGGTAATTGATTTAAAAAAAATGTTTCAAACAAAAGTTGTAGAAAATTGTGAGAGAGTTTTAGAAAAAAACCGGAAAAGTCCCGGTTTTCGGTTCTCGCGAAATTAGCACAGGGTCTGAGAGATCAAAAACTTGGGATTGTCGGGGTGCGTACAGCATAACCGAAGAAAATGTTTTTATGACTTTTTTCCAAGTGATATTTACCAACCGACTGGACTATAAAGCCTCTTCCCACTATAAGTTCTTTAGAATAGAATGATAATTTCGCTCCCTCTACTTGTCCCAGTACTTTGTGACATTAATTCTGACTCACCTGTACGTGAACATCGGATTACAATTAAGGTCACTCCATGTTCATGAGTTCGATTGACTGATAGTGATTCCAGGCGAGACAACTTCTTAAGGTCATTAGTCCCGTTAGTGCAGTGCATATTTCTTCATCGCGAAGTGGCGAAGTTCTTCCCCCTGGATGGCGAGATCCGTCGCCGACCTACCGTCGACTAGCGGGGTTTCCCGAACCAAGTATCTCCCACCAGCGGGACACCGACTCAGTCGGGACAAGCTCTAAACTCCCGACCGGTCTCCCGGAATATGCGGTAGTGTAGGGCATGTTAGTGTAAGTGTGTGCGTAAGGGCTAAGGATAGGACAAGGAAGATGAAGGAAAGATCGCGCGCGGTCCGTGGCCCGTTTGTTACGGAAACGGAAAACAACCGAACAGAGCGAGCGGCCGCTAGAATTCTCCTCTAGACTGCAACTGAATTCGACCTAGTAGACAAGCCCCTTCCGATCAGAGGCACTGCAGTGACACCAGTTGATGCACTGAGCCACCTCTGATGAATTCGATTGGCGATAAGTATTTGTAAGGGAACGTTACAATTCAAGTAAATGCTCCGTTTTCACTATATCACTTCCCTTAATATCCGTAATATTTACCAGCGTTACGCAGTCAGAACCCTAAACTAATAGATTGACTGATGACCAAAGATTTGGCGACATTCTTTTTTCTTGAATGTCTCATAAGAAACAAATAAATAAATGCTGCAAAAAACCTGGTGCTTTGCCCTCATGCAGATAATTTCTTGTTAAGAAATACATCGACAGGTGAGCAGAATGTACGGACAATAACTTACGACAATAAAATCTGCTGACTCATATAATATTGAAGTTCCCCGGTCACGCAGAGGAAATATCAGCCGTAAACAAACAATATGTTCGATCGGCAAACAATAAAATATTGTAACAATATATTACTTTACAGTCATTGATATAGAGAATGGGTCATGTTTTAATTTTCGTCATGTTTTCGCGTACAGATGTTGAAATTAAAACATTTTCAGGATTTGTAGCATAAATACACCCAAATATAGCATTCAGAAGGAAATGAATGGAGAACATGGCACACATCGCACGCGGCTTCACCACTGTTTTATATTCAAAGCTGACACTGGCAATATTTGTCAACAACGACAAAGTAAAATTCACTGCCACCGTTCCGCTGTCGCGTTTCTATTCGTCACGTTGTTCTATTATAATCAAATGGGACACTCAATGAATGCTGCGCTCCATTCAGCCACCGCAGCTCAATTAACAATGAGATGAAAATGAACGCTTTTCCAAAGGGAATTTCATGAATAAGCTCCATTGTATCCAAACGCTGTAGTTTAAAAAAAAATAAACTAAAAAAATGTAAATATGGATAATTTTGCGTCAATAAGTAAACATCTGTTCGGTATATTATTCTTATGAAAAAGCATCAAGTAATTTACATATGTTCCCTATGTTCGGCAAAAATAAATATATATAATTTTTTCTCAGTATGTGACCTGCCGTACACCCACGTTTGAGGAGTCGCCTAATAATCAGTGCAAAATGTCACATGTGCAATATTGTTACACTAAATTGTCCACCAATGCTCATTGGCAACAAGGGATCATCTCCGACTTCTCAATGTAAGATTTGTTCTGAGAAAGCATGTAACGCGTAGTGTACTTACTATGTTTTCGCTCGGGTTTCCGGGTTAAGTCATGTCGTGAGAAGATTCCTAACGTGTCTTCCATACTTCCAAATCAAAATTACTCTGAAAATGTTTATCTAACATACGACAATAAGTATATCAATGGATTCCGTTTTTGCGCTCGTCATGATACACCAAAATATGTATAGTTCCATTTAAAAAAAAACAAAGTTACCTCAATATCTCGTAAAATACAAGTGACAAAATGGAAACGAATAGATACGTCAATTAGTCCCATTCCATCATGCACTTCCATGAAAACTCGATTGCAATAACTTCAACCGCCAATAAAATAGAGGAGG
The DNA here is from genome assembly GCA_964035755.1 of Teleogryllus oceanicus. Classification (NCBI taxonomy): domain Eukaryota; kingdom Metazoa; phylum Arthropoda; class Insecta; order Orthoptera; family Gryllidae; genus Teleogryllus; species Teleogryllus oceanicus. The sequence goes on from CAXIVR010000003.1 coordinate 85,271,936, forward strand.
TACTAAAGTTACGTGACTCATCCTATATGTAATGGTGAAGTGCACGCGAGTGCATGTATATATAAGGGAAGAGAATGGGTCGAGGATGAGGAAGAAATGATCGCATGCGGTCCGTGGCCCGTTAGTTAGGGAACTGCTCCGGCATTTGTCTGGTTCGCCCTGATCCATGCTCGCCAAATCCGCCTCCTTCGCGATTCGGTCCTTAGGATCTCCTGCTCAGAGATACTGAAGTGGCAACAGTTATAGTCGCTTGCCACCCTAGCCGGTAAAAGTTTGTCCAAGAACCTTATTTTTATACACTTAAACATTTATCACCGCTACAGAGCCCATCAATGCCCGTCAATATTTCACCATAAAGTCATTGCAATTTTTATTAATATTATCATCATCGTCATCATGATTCATTACCAACACTTCGTTTTACAACCCATAGTATCCTAACAATTACCTCGCAGGATTGAAACGCACTCTAATAGTGAACCAGAGGAACTCGGGTTCAAAAGAGTCATCTCTGATTGTCTATCAACGGTAAATCTGCGAATAAACAGAGGATAACTTCACGCTCCAAAATAGCGTAGTGTTTGGGAAGGCAAAAAATTCATTAAGTAAGAAAACTATTGTAATCTAAAAACGTGTCAACAAAATAGCAAAGAGCTGTACATAAAAGACACAATGCGAATTTGTTTAACTATTTTGGGAATATGGAATATAACACTGCTATGAACGAAACACTGTGTTTCGCTCCGAATCAGCTGGCAATTACCCTAGACACACGGGATATGTTACAACTGCCGCAGCGTTGACCACGGAGGCATTTTGTTGAAATCTAGTGAGGGAATGGCACAGTGCTTGTTGGTCGCAGTCAGGATGCTCGCAGGGAAGTGGGCAGGCTTTCCGACTGCCGTACAGTAAACAAAATGCACTAATTATCACCTGGTTGAGGGTGAATAACTGCTATAAAGTTCGTTAGAGGGAGCGACAAATTGTTACCTGACATGCAGTGAATCATGTACGACGCGTTTGGCAGTGAGTGAGAGTGAGACAGAGAGAAAGCAAGAGTGACGGAGTCAGAACGAGAGTGAGAAAGAGCGAGTGAGTGAGTGAGTGAGTGAGTGAGTGAGTGAGTGAGTGAGTGAGTGAGTGAGTGAGTGAGTGAGTGAGTGAGTGAGTGAGTGAGTGAGTGAGTGCGTGAGTGCGTGGTGAGTGAGTGAGTGAGTGAGGAGTGAGTGAGTGAGTGGTGAGTGAGTGAGTGAGTGAGTGGGGTGGAGTGGTGAGTGAGTGAGTGAGTGAGTGAGTGAGTGAGTGAGTGAGTGAGTGAGTGAGTGCGTGAGTGCGTGAGTGCGGAGTGAGTGAGTGAGGGAGAGGGAGAGGGGGAGAGGGAGAGAGGGATTCAGTGAAGCAAGACGTGTTGATTGAGCTTAGAACTTGAGAAAGAAAAATAACTTGAGATAAACAATTATTTATTCTTACCGAAAATAAACATAATACCACACCGTAAAACCATATCGTTTAGTATAACAGTTTCAAAGCTGTAATGGGAGAAAAAATCATCCACTTGAGAGCTTGTGCGAGACTAGCGCTCCTGGTGGCTAGCAAGATGCGTCAGTCTTTAGGCTACAAGAGATAACACGGGACTGCCTAGTAATTCATAATTTTTAAAGCTTGAAATTTTAGAATACTTAAAAAGCATGTATGTCGTGCATAACATCTGAAAATTAGCGGTATGCGCATAATAAAATACTCATTCCAAATTTATCATGAAATACCAATTTATTACTGTCAAAGAACGAGGATAAAATCTTCATTTACTTCGCAGAGGCAAACACGGAAACATCTCAGCGTTTGCTCTATGAATCAAGGAAAAGTGTATGAAAAACCATATGGGGTGAGACAGCCAGACGTTTCAATGATAGAAAATAATTATAATTTTAATACTATAATAAATTAAAAATTATAAAAATAGCATAAATCAAAATTTACATGGTATTTATTAGATGACAAAATCTTTCTTAATATCCAAAATGATGTAATCACCATATTGCAACATTGAAGAACAATTTTGTTAACGCGTTTCTTCCGGGATGTTTAGGAAACATAAATACGAATACGTTTCGCGAATTCTTCTGATTGTTGCTACAATTTAAGCTCTAAGGCATTTCCGCATTTGTAGGCATTTTCAACCCTACATCAATGTGTGAAATGTCAACACAATTTAGTAGCTAGTGAGCTAAAAGGAAATATTAAATAACACGCAATCAACTCAACTCACTGCATCAAAATTGTAGCACATACCATCAAGCTAACCACGTGTAAAAAGCATGCAAATATGTATATCGCCCTTCAACAAACTGGTGTCCGTCTCTTGCTCGCCAGTGGGAACGCTGAGACAGCACCCTATGAAAAAGTCCTAGGGAGCTTGGCAAGTGTTTTACTAAACTGTGGTAATACTCTAACTAATCACGCTGTGAAACATTTCTTGTTCCTACCGCTCACACTAAGCTGGGCTTCGATGTTTTGTAACATGAGCGATCTGATTCCTTGACAAGTGAAATTGAAAGCGAATTTAAGCCCACGAAATACGGCAAAACATTATTCAACATCTGACCCAGGTTAATTAAAAATGCAAGAGATTTTGCAATTCCAAAATCCTATTGTGCGTAAAGAATAATTAAATACTGAGCAGCGAACGAATACACCCAGTTTTCAAAAATGTTAAAATGTGGTAACCGAAACAATTCGTAACCAATCGGAGCAACATTAAAGCGAAGTACTGGGAAATAATGGTTGAGAGTAATCAAGTAACACCAAGATATTCAGGAGAGATACGCAGGCCAAATCTAATACCCATGATTCCAACGTGTAGGAATATACACCATAAATTATTTATTTGTAAAACGTCTAATGATTCATAGTTGTGGAATAGAGCGCCTTTTATTAAGTCATCAACGGATCTCTGAAGGTACACATGCAATTTTGGCAGATGGTCTGCAGAGTGACGTGAGAAAAGAGAAAACAAAACTTCCTCCACTGAGAGTACGCAGTGCGACCTTAACTATAAATAAATATAAACAAATTCACACCAACGTTTCAGGCCGTTTCTTATACAGAAATATCACCTTAAATAATTTAATCCTTTTAACAACAGGTAAAAATTAAGTAAATTCAAATATTTTGACAATGATCATTGATGATCAAAAAAACTCTTAACGTAAATGTAGTCACCAAAATATACCCAGTTCTCAGTATAATTTCCGATAAACTCACTTTGAGTGATTGTAAGTGAACAGATTTCCTGGGCATGGTCTAACTCCTCAGAAAATAAACCTCTTCTTCAGGTAAACGATGCGGACTCATCCTCATCCTTTCACTTTTTGAAGTTGACCCGCGCAGAAATAATCCCCTTACCAGGTAAATGGTTCGGACTCCGCAAGAAGGAGCGGCACTCAGTCTTTCATTCACTCCCTGTGAGCATCAAGAAGAATAGAAGGCAATGGAATTCATTTACAGACAGCGCGGCAAGAAACTTTCCGTGCAAGGTAACCATAAATTTTACAGAGATATGGCGGCGATTAACGGAGTGCGGTGGCGATGCGTATCCGAATCTTGCAAAGCAAAATTATTTGGGTGACATCGTGAGTCAACCTCCAAGGTACCCCTTGAGTAACGCTAATAGACTCATGCTGAAGAAGTATTCATTAATTTAAGGTGCAAATGGTCCTTTTATATAGAAATATGAAATAGTATTAGTTTCTGTTTCCCCGTGTATACATCGAAAGTTTCCCTGATATCTCTTATTTCTGGGAAGTTAATAATTCCCCTTTATTACCCGCCTTTGTACTTGCAAGCTTTCTGCGGAGTTTCCCTGATGGGCGCTAATCCCCTCTTCTGCCAGTTCGACCATTTCTTTTTTTTCTTTGTACCTGAGACCTTTCTGCGGAGTTTGCCGATACCTGATTTGGATTTATTTCCTGTCGTGACCGCCCGCACGCATTTGAAGGAGCCGCCACCGAGTGACGTCAGCGGGGCGTTACCGCCCCTGGCGGGAGAGGAAGGCAACCGGTGCGAGCCGGCCTGGACTGTCCGCGCGCGGCCGTCACGCCCGAGCAAGCGGGTAGGGACTCGCCACCGCCCCTACTCCGCAGCTAGTCGGAGGGCCGCTAGCCCAAGCAGGCTATAAGAGGGCTCCGACCCGACGCCAAGGCAGATAGCGAGCGACGGTGTTAGTGACTGCATCCTGGCGAATGACTTGGTGAGCGAAGACTGGAGATCAGCTACGACGACGACCTGTGCAACGAAAGTGGAACTCTCTTGTGGATATTTGACGCGCGGCTGATTTTGGGACTTCTTCTGGACAACGAAACACGGCTTCGCTTTTGGTACATTCTTCTGGTGATACGGAACTTCGGCAATTGTACCTGGTCTTGAATAATTTTTTTTATGAATTCTTGCCTTTTGATTGAATACTACATTTCCTTTCCGTACTAATGAAGGAATTGATTTCCATTTTATTATACACTGCTAGATTACTGCGAGATCAATGGGTGCTTCATTATCAATTTGAACGGCAGCAATGATTTAAAGCGAGTTACAATAAGAAACCTGTAGCTGGCAGAGGACGGAAATGGGCGAGACTAACCATCGAGCTGCGTGTAATGTCCACTAATTCTTATCTTATTAGGCGCTGGTGCCGTGCTCTTTGAGAGGTGCGTAAACTCGCCTAACCGACAGCGCGATCCGCCGTGGCGCGCTCACGGCTGCTCTTGATGTTGACAGGATGTGCGAGATCAGAGGACGCGGAGCCCAGGGAATAATTTCTACCCCCTCCCTCGACTCCGTGCCATTACGCATTACATATTCAACAGGAAAACCGCCCGATTATACTACCAAATGCTCCTCCGGCTGCGCTGTCCAATATTTTATCTTTTGTTGTTACAGCCCGCGCAAAACCTACAGCTTCAGTACGATGAAAGTTTACGCGCTGCAACTCCCGGTCAGAACAAGTGTCGGAATAAATAAATTACTGAAAGTCACTCTGAAAATTAGTGTACGTGACAACGGTAGAATGTCACCACAAAGTATACGTACGTCTGTCAACATTAATATGTCGCACACTCCAAAATTACGCAAACACTTATTAAGAAAGTATTCTCTGACAGGAACCAACAGAAAAACGGTGAAAGGTTTTAATTCTCTGAAAAATAAAAAACCATTGTATCAAATACGTAAATATCTAACAGATAGTGATGGTTAACAGCTTCACGGGTAGCTCACTGGACAGCGTACTCGCTTTTCATTACACGACCTCATTCGTTTCCCGACTGAGGTACGTTATAGGGAGCGCTTTCCTTGCAACATCTCAGTATCTGTTGCTGTGTGGCGATGAGAAAGCTCACCCTTCAGGTTGAGAAGACCGAAATACAGCGTAGGGAGGTCTATGAGTTCCGTTACACGTACCCTTTGACCCATGGCCGCAAAGCCGGGACGCCGCTCCTAGGCCTTGACCCCGGCAGAGTCTGCTGAGCCAGGACAGACAGACAGTAATGGTTAACGTTTTACTAGTGCCACAAAGCCAAGCATTACTATTAATGACTGTATCTTCCAACATCCATAAAATGATATTTGGAAGAGTAAAATCTCCTTCGTCAGCGCTCTTGCAGTCACAAGGAAGACATTTTAAATCATAATTCATTGCCGAGGAAGAAGAAAACGTCATTAATGTGAGAATTGTGTTTTCTTAGTTCGGACACGGAGAGCATGGGACTCCTCCATTTGTAGTCAATTCGAAAAGTCAGAATAAACATTGTGACAACCTGTCAAACCCGGCGACGTGGCCATAAAGTTCTCTAACGACAATAAAACACAATTATTATCAACTTTCATGTATGTAGAAGAGCTGAAAAGAAGCATAAACTTGGGTATTTATACTAGATCTAATTTTTTTTACACATAATTGTTTCAAAGCCCATTACAATTACACTGGAAGAATCAGAACATTAGGTTAAGGGCCTAAGAACATTTACATATTTTTTAAGACAAACTTGACTTTTGAAACGAAATCTTTTCACAGTAATTACATATTCTCAACAGTAGGCCGGTCCAGCCCTGATGATCGGAGGTCGCTAAGGCCGACGAGTCGTAACTGCTTCGTACCGAAAGGGTCGCGGGTTCGAATCCCGCCCGGGGCATGGGTGTTTTTGTGTGCCTGTATGTTTGTAATGGTCCATGCATCCTTCATCATCATCAGCATCATTTCATTCCTCAACTGTGCCAGTGCTAACAACCTTCGCGTGTAAAAAGGCATTCAGCATAGAAATGCTGACCCCCCCTATAAAAAAAAGTCACGTGTACTTACCCCCGGGAAAATATGACTGGGCCTCTATGGGTGCAGTTTGCGTGGTCGTAAGACGACCATTTCGTGACTAAAAATAATACAGCATGCCTATATTTATTACAAATTTTAACTAGGGATAAAAAAGTTAAAATATGCATTGGAAAGAACGAAAGACTTAATCAGAAGTTAAAACTTTCACTCTTTGAGAGAGAAGGGTGGAGGGGGAAGAGAAGGGCAAATAAGCGAAGCAAGAAGGCGGGAGCGAGGGCAGCCGAGCGCTCACATACAGAAACAGGGGCAAAACCGGGCGCTGGCCCTGCGCGCCCCACGCGGCCGGCACTGGCTACAGCGGCAGCGCGTGAAAAGCAGCTGGAGACAAAGACCGCCCACCCGCTCGCCCGGCTCGGGGCGACGCCGCACACAGTGGGTCTGGCGCCATAAACATATTTAGCTTAATTGCCAATCAAATCTATTTACCTTTTTTCCTATGAAAATCTTGATTGATTGCTTATGTATTGTTTCTGAGCGTGGCTACTTTGAACATTAGTTTCGTTGAAGTACTGCATGTTCTACCCCTGGAGGTGGCAGTGTTCCTTCCGCTCTGGAATGGGAGATCTGGCGTCTACCTACAGGTCGGTTTGCAGAGGTTTCCCGCCTCAGGTAACTCTGCGAGCGGGCTATTGCCCCAACCAGAACAAGCTCCAAGCTCCCGTTTGGTCTCTCTATATGTGTGGTGGTGTAATGCGTGCAAGTGTGTGTGTGTGTGTGTGTGTGTGTGTGTGTGTGTGTGTGTGTGTTAAAAGCGAGAGGAGTGGACTAGGATGAAGGAGGTGTAAATGTAAGCTTCCGTTCGAGTCCATACCTTTTTTAAAAATTTTATTTAACCAGATTAATAGGATTATTACTTTAGAGGTGAGTATTTGTTTTGAGTATGTACTATAATCAATAGCGGCTCGAAGTTACGAGTAATTGTAAATTTTCACACTTCAATCAAAAATAGGGTTATGATCCGCACTGGGTACCTCTATGATGGTTGTTGTTAATTTTGTGAAGAAGAAAACAAGATTGAGAATGAGAGGTGAGAAAAAATTTCTCTAGGTTATGGGGGACGGAGCAGATCTTTTGGGAGACGCGATTTAATTCTTGTAGGAGAAATGCTGGTTTTTCCGAGGTTAAAGTGGCTAGTGCAAGGGGCAGGTTGGAGGTTGCAAATGAATTTAGATGCCAGTAAGGAAGATGAATTTACAATTGGTTCTACGTCTAGTTCTCTATGCAGTAGTTTGTTGGTTATATACCACGGGGCTTTGTACGAAGAATATTACTCTGGAAGGTTTATAATGGTTTAATAACGGGAAAAGCGACACCACCCCAGATTGACGCTGCCTAAGTTATTGCGGGTCTTACGACTTTTCTGTAAGGAAACAGAATTTTCGACTTTTAGAGATGACTTTATTAATAAGGGGATATAATTTTAGTATGGTTTGGGTATGGTATTAGTTTTATTCAATACTGAATAAAACTTATAGAACCATACTCAAATTATATGTATAATGTATAATATGTATAATATGAGGTTTCCATGTAAGGCGAGTATGCAAGAGGACGCCTAGGAATTTCTTTGAATTATTTGAAGGGGTCCATGTAATTGGGTAATTATTTATTTTTAAAATCCATTGTTTCTTTGCTGTTCGAATGATGCCGTGTTGCAGGCTGAGAGGCCAACGTTTCACCTGTCATGTTGCAGACTTCCCCAGGGCAATGCTGCACGTCTGGTATTATATACTATTCGACCGTGCCCTAAGATGTCACCTTGGGACACTCGGTCTACCGAAAGCTGAACCACCTCTAAGCGGATTCACCGGGAGCGGTAGCTCAGTGCATCAACTGATGTCACTGCAGCGCCTCTGACCGGGAGGTCCTAGGTTCCCACTCCCCACGGCGGCGGGATTTTTTGACACTAGCTTTTCAGCTAGGTCGAATTCAGTCGCTTTCTGGAGGAGAATTTTAGCGGCCGGCTGCTCTGATCGATAGTTTTCCGTGTTTTCTCCGATCAACACTAGGCGAATGCCGGGACAGTACCCTAACAAACGGGACACGGACCGCGCGCGATCTGTCCTTCCTCTTCCTTGTCTTATCCTCTCCCCTTACACACACACTTACACTAACATGCACTACACTACCATATACTCCGGGAGACCGGTCAGGAGCGTAGAGCTTATACCGACTGGGGCGGTGCCCCGCTGGTGGGAGAGTCCTGGTTAGGGGGAAACCCCACTAGCCGACGGTATGTCGGCGCCGGATCTCGCCATCGAGCGGGGGAAGATCACCGCCATCTCCCGAAAAAACATGCACTACACTCACGGGACTAATGACCAAGGCAATTGACGCTCCCGGAAACACGAAAAAAATCAATCAATCAATCTAAGCGGATTCGCCGCCCGTTCACGAAACTGGGGGTGTTGCTAGTGTCCACGAGAGCTGAGCTGCATCAGCCAGCGATTTGGCTAGATTCTCGGTCGCAATCGCCTATAGTGCGGGCCGGCTAGGAGGTGGGAGGGGCGAGGCGGGCTGTCTTTGTGGCGGCGCATGGGCGGGGGCTTTTCTTGGGCGGGCGTGCGTCCGGCCGGCCAGCGCAGTCGCCCCGGGCGACGCCGCTTTCAGCGCCCTACAATGCCCTCGGATCCAGGGCGCGCCCCGTCCCTCCCCTCCCCGCCACACGCAGGCGCTGCTGCTCGCTAGAGGGCAGTGCGTGGAAGGCAAGCGCAAAAATTGACGTTGCCTCTTAATCCTACCGCACACGGTTGTAAACAAATGGACGTGTTGCTGAAGAAAAGCAATTTGCTATTTACCTGTCACTATTGTCCTAATTGTTTGTAATAGGTAGTGATTGTTTCTTTTGAACTTTAATACTAATTTTGTATAAAGAGACGTATATGTACAGGTGAGTCACGTAACTTCAGCACCTCCTGCAGACTTTGAGCGGTGAAGTTACTGCAATGCAATTTGCACAGAAGTTCAAAAGGGATTGGGGCTAATTGATAGAGTATTCATTTCTAATTTATCTCTTATATTTTACAAGATATTGAGGTAACTTTGTTTTTTCTAATAAAACTATATATTTTAGTCTATCATGACGAGCGTACAAATACGAATACAATGATATACATAATGCCATGTTAGATAAGCATTTTTTTAGGAATTTGCATTTCTGTCCTACTCGTGTTCAACGGATATTTTGAACGGATGTTTTCAGCACAAGGTCACGTAGCGTTTCCTCTGCTATCACGCGATCAGGCAAGGATAGCTGAACGCAAACAAATCAAAATTACTCAAAATAATTATTTTACTTATGACAATATGTATATCATTGGATTTGAACAGAATACAACACGCATGTGGCGGCGGACGGACATACGGGATACTACGTAATATTTCTATTATAACGGCAGTTGTCTACGTCCAAAATTTTAAACACTGAGTTCATATTTATAAATCTACAAAACGTCGATAAAACAATTATTTCGTTTAAATTTGCATTACAAAACCTGAATATCTCTCCTTGATCACTTCCAAGAATGTCTTTTATAGTTTTTATTTTTCAATATATTTGTGCTTTCATATTGCAAACTTAATTGTAACGTGTACTAAATTGTAATCTATAATTTTAAGAGACGTGTATTTGCCAAAAGGTAAATAGGGGAGTTAAAATTGCGGAAAGAAGAAAATTATATTCAAATTACTTGCAACATGCAAATCCCGATGTTAACCACACCCTACGTCTTCACGATATGTGACATAGAGAACATTTATTTGACTACTTATTTGGTCATTCATACTTCTACTTGTTGATTAAGGTTATAAAGAGACCAAACAGCAAGAAAAAGTGTGGGTAATGTGTTTTTAGAAAAGAAAGAAAATTTATCAGACACAAAAAGTAAAGACAATTGTGTGGAAAGATTATATCTTCAACTTTTGGCAACAAATCACATGAAACGTCTTCTACAAAAATATCGTAAAAGGTAATTGGTTAAAGGATTAAAAGGAAAAAATGTTTCATATGAATAATATTAAGAACTTTTTTGTGTAAATATTTGCATATATTCTTTATTCATTTTATTACAAATAATAATCTCTGCTTGTATATATTAGTATAAAATTGGTTAACTTCCTTGTTTCTTTTTAATATTAACAATAACATGATATTAAAAACGTTAAAAATGTATCATTATATTTTTGGACCTATAAAGGAATTCACCACACGATGTCATTTTAGCTTCCAAACATAATGGTTTCCACCACTTGCACAAAACATGGCCAAGAGAGGATAGTGTTTATTCGCCAAAGAATTTTTTTCAGGCAAATGAATAAAAGGTTAAAAAACCGAAGCATTGGCAATTCAAAATTCTTTTCCTTTATGTATTAACTAAAGATAATTTCCAATAAAACGTGGTGTGTTAATTAATAACACAGGCGCACTAAAAAGTGTCAGACCCAAAGACTTGACACATGTATGTCGAGGCGCTGAATCCTATAATCTGAAGCCAGAATTCAGTCACATCCCTCCAGTTTTTTAATTGCAAAAAACTACCGTGAAATTAGAGATAGGAAATTTCTCGTTTTTTTTCTATAAAAAACCTGGAATGCAGTGGCGCAATTCTGGCATCAGATTTGAATGCAGGGCGTCCACATTCATAGAGAAAAATGTTTCAAGACCCAAAGGGCTCTGACAACTTTGTGTGTGTGTGTGTGTGTGTGATGCGTGTGTGTGTGCCTGTGTTCATATGTGTATATTATAGTATCTATATAGAATCTTTAACAAAAAAGTCAAAATATTTGTGAACTTGGTTGAGCAAAATATACAAATTCATATAAAATGTTTCACACAGTTGCTAGGATAGTACAAATCTGAGATTACCTCAGTTCATACAGTACATGTTTCGGAAATATGCGTGTTTCATTCATTGCTTCCCATTTTTCTTTAAAAAACGAAATAATGGCTTTCAATACGCATTGTAACATTGTTTAATAACATCTCATTTTCCAGATTCCTTTTACCTCTTAAAAAATGGGTACTTTTACAGCGACCGGTCAAAAAAGTTCTGCCGTGCGCAACGTGATCTGCGAGAAACGCGGGAAGTGAAGATCCCGCTGTGAATCCCAGCGGAGGGTCGGGACAAGTTCGGCTGCCAGAAGTGTCGCGAAACACAATAAGGCTGAGGCGGCGGCGGCAGCGGCGGCGGCGGCAGGGGCCAGCCGCGGGGCCAAACGGGAGTGAGTGAGGTCACGTCCGCTCTCATCGGCCGCTAGGGGCGCTGCGGTCACGTCCCCCACTTTTCATTTCACGCTCGGCGACTCCACTGTGCAGGACGTGACGTCGGGTGGGCGGGGGGGGCGGGGCGGGGGGGGGAAGTGGCGGGGGCGGGGGGGAAGGGGGGGGGGGCGGGGGGGGGGGGGGCGGGGGCGGCGGCGGAGGGAGGACGGGGCGGGGCAGGGCGGAGCCGGCCGGGGTGGAGCAGGGCGGGACCAATTACCCATGTTGCGCTCCCGATCGCTGGCAGGCAGGCCCGCGCGCCTCCCTCGCCTTTCCCTTAACGCTGCCATTTGGAATCACACACTTCGCAGCGCCATTTGTCACGCGCCGCGCAATGTAATTACATGCGGATTGCTCCGGCGCGGGAAGAGATCGCGCAGGCCAAGAGCGCGCGCGGGCGCAACGAACGGCGTCGCATAACATTTGCACGGGAATGTTTTTCGTGTTTATGAGACGCGGACAAAAGAGAGGAAGGAAAGGCAAATGGCGGGAAAGAGGTGAAAAATGCGATCTCACTGAAACATTTCCATTCTATTATCATGTTTATAGAGATCGGAGTTGCAGTAATTGCATGCAATACGGCCAACGGGATTAATGCAGTGAATATGAAAACCTTCATCGTGATTCAGCAATTTTTTTTTACTTTAGAACGAATATACGTAGTTTACCTTCATGTTTGGCAGCCTTATCTCTTTCGGGACATATTTATTCAAAAGTTTATATGTAAAAAAGTTATACACTTTTTACTTAGAATTGTATAATTATGAAAATTCAAAATTGTTGAATTCAAATGACAACTTAATAACATCAATGAATACACTTTATCACTCTCCTTATTTACTAGCACATTCTTGGTTTTGTTATTAATTTAGTCTGCTCCTAAAAAACACAAAGGTGCCCTCATCTGGATCCCATGCTCCTGTGTCCTGTAAACGTTGAAATTACAGTCAACTCCGGTTATAGTGAACTCGGATATAGTAAACCCTGGGTTATAATGAACTTATGTCACTGGTCCCGGTTCACTTCCATTACGAATAAGGATAAGAAGATTCAGTTATAGTGAACCTGAACCTTGGTAAAATGGACTTAGGAAATATATCCTGGAACCAAATATGTCGCCTCAGTCCCACAAATTTCAACTTGAGGACTGAGAGCAGTAAATCACTGATGTCTGACCGGGAGATCCTAGGTTCGAGTCCTGATGGTAGCAGAATATTCGGCTCTTAGCTTTTCAGCTAGGTCGAATTCAGTCGCTGCCTGGAGGAGAATTCTAGGGGCCGGCTGCTCTGATCGGTAGTTTCCCGTAGTTTCTCCGATCAACACCAGGCGAATGCCGGAGCAGTACCCTATAAACGGGCCACGGACCGCGCGCGATCTGTCCTTCCTCTTCCTTGTTCTATCCTCACCTCCTTACTTACACATCTACACTAACATGTACTACACTATCACACCTGCCGGGAAACCGTTCGGGATCTTGGAACTTGTTCTGGCTGGGACGGTGACCCGCTGGTGGGAGATACCTGGCCGGGGAAAACCCCGTTAGACGACGGTAGGTCAGCGCCAGATCTGACAATTCAGCGGGGGAAGACCACCGCCACGAGCAAAAACACGCATTATAATTAGGGACTATGCCATAGTAGCTGCCACCCAGAATCACTAACAATCAATCAATCAACTCTAGTCAGCTTGGAAAAAAATCTTGTCGCTGTACCTTTGTCAGAAATATAACCAAAAAATTGCAAGTATTATTAAAGTAAGATCCAATATAACAAATAAAAAAGTACATAGAAATAGAAGATTGTTAAAAAATAAGGTTTTATGAAGATTTCTCAAGGTTGTTGACCAAAAGTCATAATCGAAAAAGTGCCCTTAAGTGAAGAAGCGGACTAGAATGTGTACTTACTGATTACTCATGCCACTCAGTTTCAAATGCCGGGTCCTGCGTGGTCTACAATTAGCGGCGGCGACGCGGGGGTGCTTGCTTCAGTTTCAAGCATGACGTTATTTCCACGGGACAATGCGCGTTGTATTCTATGCAGACGACTGGAAGCGCGCGACTGCCACATTCCCAACATTCGCGAAACCCCGCACCGCGCGGATTGATTGATTGATTGATTGACTGACTGATTTTTTCGTGTTTCCGAGAGTGTCAACTGCTTTGGTCATTAGTACCGTAAGTGTAGTGCATGTTTTTTTGTTCTCGGGATATGGCGGTAATCTTTCGCCGCTGGATGGCGAGATCCGGCGCCGACCCACCGTTGGCTAGTGGGGTTTCCCCCTAACCAGGACTCTCCCACCAGCAGGGTACCGCCCCAGCCGGGACAAGCTCTAAGCTCCTGACCGGTCTCCCGGGATATGTGGTGTAGTGTATGTCAGTGTAAGTGTGTGTGTAAGAGGATAGGAGAGGACAAGGAAGAAGAAGGGCAGATCGCGCGCGGTCCGTGGCCCGTTTGGTAGGGTACTGCTCCGGCATTCGCCTGGTGTTGATCGGAGAAACCACGGAAAACTACCGATCAGAGAAGCCGGCTGCTAGAATTCTCCTCCAGACAACAACTGAATCAGACTGAAGCTGAAAAGCTAGTGTGGGAGAATCCTGCCGCCGTCACGTCTCGAACCTAGGACCACCCGGTCAAAGGTGCTGCAGTGACATCAATCGATGCACTGAGCTACCGCTCCCGGTCCGCACCGCGTGGAAAAGCAGTCAGTTTCATTAGCGGCTTGCACCTCTCGCCACACAAAGAATCTCGTATATTATTAGGCGAGTGAAAGGTATTAACAACAGTGGAACAGTTCGGTGAGTTGGACGGTGTTAACATAGGAAGAGGCATTGAAGAGTGTCAAGACTGCATTATGATACTTAGAGATAGTGGGATGCAGAATTAAACTGAGAGAGAGCATGAAATCTGTAGAAATTACTAATGAAGAATATACGAAAAAAATGAAAATAAATAATTTTTGAAGGACAGATATTGAAATTTTCAGTTCGAGTTGTGATATAGTTTGCTGTATCTCTATATTAATAAAATAAAGCATTCTCTATTTAATTTGACATCATAGGATAAAGTGGACCTCGGATATGGTGAACCAAAAATGTTAGTCACCTGAATTTCACTATAAGCGGAGTCGACTATAATTCTATTTTACTTTACTTTTCTAGAATTCAATTGTTTTCCAATATTACTCCTTAACAAAGAATTCAAAACTTCTGTCCAGATAGTGAAATCAAACGCATGTTCTGCTGTACTCTTAAAACTTGAGTTTTTCAACTTTCTGACCACTCCCTTTCCTAGATAAGAACCCTTCTGATCTCCAACATGTTGCTACTGGTCCCCAACCTACCGAGAAAAAACGTACTTTTTTTCTCCCCTGCCTCATTTTCGCGTGATTTGTGAATCGCCGTCATTTGTATACAGTTCTGTTCCCAGAAATCCTCATAAAACCCTTATCTTTTTAGCAATCCTATCTTGAATTATTTCTTATAGTACTCTAAATATCACCTGGCAATTCTGTTGCGTTATATTTCGTGAAAAATTGCCGGGAAGTTCAGTAATAATATTCCCCCAATCAGACAATTCTGAAATATGCGCATCATAGATAGTCTATTAAGACTCAATGATTTGATTCAGGTATAGTGTAGAATGCCATAATACATTTTTTATTTACATTAATCTCCAGTTTAGCGCAACTCAGCTGGGATTTGCCTCTGGCTATATCATATTCAGGATAAATGGGATAAATAGAGGATGAAGCCTCTTTCAAAATGAGTACCCAAAAAGTAGTCACTTTACACGCCTATTCTGAACCCAAATCGGGCCAGTTTGGGAAAGTCATACCACACACGCGCCTCTGGCGGTCGCCCTGGGTTCAATTCTCGGGAGCCTTGGGGTACGCCGCGGCTCCATCGCGCGCCCCCCGCCGCGCCGGCCCGCTTCCAGCTCGGCGGCGCCGGCGCCAGGCACGGCCGCGCCCTGTCGCATGCAACACGCGCCTGCGAGTTACGGCGCGGCAGCACGCCGCGGATTTATGCGACGTCACCTGCTCCCACACGGGCGCGCACGCCGCCCTCGGGTTAAGATGCTGCTCGCCATGCCGCCACAGTGACAGGGCGCCAGGAACGCCCGAGCCCGCGGACGCAAGCCATCCCTTGCTTCAGCGCTTGCTCGAAAACTGCATCAAACAATAGCTCTTCAGGGAAGAAGAGAGTTTCTCCCGATTACGAGGTGGGACTCATGTTTCTGGCCTCACTCACTTCTATTTGCGATACAAAGAAAATTATTTTGTAACTTTACTCCAACGCACTTTTCACATTTGTTTAACATATTTATGTGTTTTGAAAAATTTCTCCGAAGTTTGGTTCGTAAAATGGTCAAAAATTGCTTCTTTCAGCTCATCTTATAATTTCTTCTCCGAAGGTCTTACCTAAGATTTGATAAGTGGCTGTCTTGGTTGGGTGCCTAAACTGGACTGTAGGACGAATGGTCCAACTCCTTGAAACCACAGTCCTTTCGGATTCTTTGCAATCTGAGCAGTAAGCACAGATGCTTTGTCATGATGACATTAAACACCATACAATTTATGCAGCGCATTCAACTCCTGTACTCCTCTCCAGAAAAACTGAGTGATATGTCGGAAAACTTATAACGTTACAACAATGAAAGAAAAGACATTCTACTGCTCAGAAGGTTTTCCCAATGATGGTCGTAATCTTGGGAAGGCCGAAAACATGGAACGGACTCTGCAGGTTCCTGTAAGTACCCGCCACCAATTACTCTGCTCGTCTGACCTTAAAACCTTTTTGTATCACTCCGTCGCTCTTCTCTAAGTTTCCATAAGTATATGATATTCCACGCAATTTAATCACATTTTGACTGTAGGTCTAGTTGTCAATAAGCACTTAGTAATATTAGAATGTGTACCCATGAAAAGTGCCGTGACTATAATGCTGTAATGGCCTGACCATTGGAATAGGATTCCAGTTATTAATGCACCAAGGGGTTATAAGGTTCCAATGATGTTGGAACGGTGACAAAAACACGAGAGTCTTTGGCCCGAGGGTCCGACTCATTAGAACCTGCTAACGCCGGTTCAAAATTTATTTTTTATCTACTTTTAATGTTCAGGTTTAAGTTTGTAAGCAGGTAAGTTCAGGTTTACTTAATTATTAATTAACTAGATGCTAACTTGACTCGGTTTGTCCTTTCAATTTCTCGTCCATAATTTCCTCCATAAAAGAACTTGTAGCATCATTCAACAGTTTCATATTTCCCTTGTAACCACGATCCTTTTAATCCAGGTACGTAATGCAGTGTATATCGTGCGCGTATCTAACCCAATAACAAGCAATAACGTATCACCAAAAAATAAAGGTATTTTCACATTTAAAGTAAGGATTTACAAAGTGCCAAATGTTCGCAGAGGTTCAACTAGTCAAACGAATATTCCCACTGAATCAACTTTCATATATTGCCTAAAGATAAATGGCGTTATTGATTTTAAACAGAATTTCGTTGCGTTCTTGCGTTCGTCCTGTTCAACCGTTAGCGTTTGAATGAAATCAGGAAACATTTTTTCCGAATCCTTCTTTCTGAGCACAGTCGCATTGCCCTGAAAACACTTCACGGTCTATCGTAGTGGCTGCTGTCCTCTTCCACATCGGGACATCAGAAAACTGAACTTTTACAATGATGCAAAATTCATTCACAGGTACTAGATCAAATCAAACCGCTGAAGTTTTCTTTCTAGCTTCCCTCATATTATTTACACAAGCTGATGCAACAATTTTCCTCACCTGCTCAAATTTCACGTTGAAAAAAACTGGTAATTTAACTGCCTGGGGATAAACCGCGGTCCAGAGAGGAGGAGAAGGGGGGGTGGGGGCAGGGAGGGGGCGGGGCCGCGCGGGATAATCGGCGACGTCACCGCCGCAGAGCCGGCGCGCGTCACTCACAGCGCCCAACGGCGGAATAAAACCCCCTCTCGACTCGACGGCGACAGCTCGACAGCCCGACAGATGGACGCGTGTCACTCAAACGCTGCTGTCTTCTCCTCCATTCGGCAGCCCCTCCGTCCCGCCCCGCCCCGCCCCCGCCCGACATTATGAGCGAAACGCCAGTGATACGCGAAAACATTCGAATGGGACGCCTCTCGTTATTCCGCGCCATCGAGGCGCTCCGCACTCACTTAAAGATTTCGTTCCGGTCAAACGAACAGAAATATCTGTATTCCGGGTGATGTGGAAGCTCACTCAAGCGTTTCAACGTACGAATGCGATTCAGCATTGTAACTGCGTTAAATATGTATAAAAATTTGGTACCTCACGATGGTTTACAACATATCTTTTATATTTTAAAAGTTGTTATAGTACAGTTCAGAGAAATAAAAAAGAATTTTAATAGAAGTTTCACAGATGAGGTGAAGTATTGCATTCTCATGCTCAAGCATTCTCAAGTGATAGACAAATGTGATTTCAATTTTTACAAAGCAAGACATTTTTTGATGCTCTACGTTGTATTTAATTTAAAATGAACAATTATTCATGAAATTGAATACTGATATAAAACGTTATTTCACTGAAGTACATAAAAACAAAAATAATTAGTTTCATTAATACAAAATTAGAAGCAATGATCTTAAGTAGTAAGTTTGAGGGCCTCTGCATAAATGTAGCACAAGACGCAAATTATAATCTACCAACTATGCAGTGGAGCCTGAAAAAGATGAGTCATGCTACAAGCGGCAATTAAAAATCTCATTATTTTCTGTTGAACGATTATTTTCAGTACCGAAATTATTACTCACAATTCATATATTGCAAAATGCTAATTATATTATCTTTCAATTCCATTTAAAAATGGAACTACTGTTGCCTTTGCACATTGAAATAAAGAATATATTACAATTCTTGACCTACAATTTAAGTCTACCGAACTGTATTTTTCATCGATTAGATAAATCAATCAAAATGGTCCGAACTTCATATTTATATTTTGATTTAGCTGTAGGTCATAAGAGGTGTTTAACCACGTATTGAAAAAACTCTTGAAACTAAACAAGTTAATTTTGCAGCAATAAATATATTAATGTTATTATTAACTAGGACTGTATCATGCAGCGTTTCCAGTGCTTATATTTCTTTCATGTTTTTATCATAAAAATTAATAAGTCAGATCTGTTGTTTGTTTGAAATTTCTCATAAACATTTCAGTTAATGTTTAATGATAATTTACGCAAGGAAAAGGATTAAAGGTTGAAAATAATGGGATGAATGACGATGAAACAGTCACGGAACGACAGGAAGAGAAACGGCAGAACATCGTGCGTAGCTGTCGCAACCAACTTTGTCCATTCCAAATTCCTTGATATAGGCGAGTATTTGTGCGTCCACATCTACAGGTGGAAGCCGAGAGAGCTTGTTCTTTTCAAGCATTTAATGGGATCCGAATCGCGATTCTGGAGCCGCTTACTCACTGTGACAAGTGAGTGAGTAAATATTTGGTGTTTCTCGGCGCCCCAGTTAAACTTTGGCTATTAACACTCCGAGTACATGTTAGAGTCGGAGGGCGGGGGTGTTTCTCAACTGATAGAACGTGGATGTACGGCGCCCATTTACACGTTGGGGAAGATGATCCTATCCCTTCCAGGGGAGCACCGACCCAGTTAAAACAATCTCTAAGCTTCTCATGCCGATATGTGTGTGTAGTAAATAGTGTGCTGCATTTTAAGAGTAGAGCGTGTCCACTTGTTTGGTCCAAATATCTTCCCAACTGTATTAACGGTCGAAAAATGAATTCGGTGAACTTTTAGTATAGATTAATTGATTTTTTAGTGTTTCCGGGTGTGCAAACTACTGAGGTCATTAGTCCCGTAAGCGTGGAGTATGTTTCTCCCTCGAGAGGTGACGGTGATCTTCCCCACTGGATGGTGAAGATCAGGTGCAAACCTACACGTTGGCTAGCAGGGTTTTCCCCAATCAGGAGTCTTCCATTAGGAGGACACCGCCCCAAACGGAACAAGCTCTAAGTCCCCGACTGGTCTTCCAATATACCTTAGTTTAGTGCATGTTAGTGTAAGTGTTAGTGTAAGTAAGAAGGGAAGGACATGACAAGGAAGAAAAAGGCCAAATCGCGCGCGATCCACGGCCGTTTGTTAAGGTACTGCTCCGTATTCGTCTGGTATTAGAGAGTTTGTGCACGCCTTAGCAAGCAGAACTATCGATCTTCTACGCATGCGCACATGCACTAAAGCGATGCGAAACTTTAACTGCGCATGAGAAGAAGTTCGATAGTGCTTTAACGTTCGAGGGTGCACTAACTCTATATTTATTACAGAAGCCACGGAAAATTACCGATCAGAGCAATCGGTTGCTAGAACTCAACCTGGCCATCTAGCTCGTGTCCAAAATCCTGTCACCGCCGGGACTGGATCCTCATGCTCTCCCGATTAGAGCCACTGCAGTGGCATCAGTTGATGCGGAGCCACCTAAGCCGGTTTGCAGTAAAGTAGGTAAATGCATACTTTTGAGATGAGCTGCCAGGCCGCAGGCAGCTTCCAACGCTGCCCGCGAGGGGCGCCGCTGTCCGCGTGCCCAGCGGGATCAAAGCCAACGCGCGCAGACAGCGGCGAATCAACTCCGCGACCGCGCGATAGGACACGTGCGAATCGACGTTGGCCGCGGGGTACATGCAGATCCGCATTATGTGGCGCAGCTTTGCATAAAACCATGCTTGGCTCAAACACGCTCGTGCAGGCTGTAATGCCTCTCGTATTGGCACCGAACTCCTGTCTTAAGAGGTCTTGTCTTGTTCGACGGCCACCAGCAGACAATTAGTTCCGAAACACAATGGTAATGTGTTACCCGATAAAGTAAATGACAATCAATTTGCGTATTTCTCAAAAATAGGTGGTTGTTTTCGCAAAATATTTACTTAGAAAAGAAAATATTCAAATGAAGTTCTATTGAAGGTTCATCGAGTTTTTAGGAAGAATATTTTAGTAGGCAGTTTATTGATGTGACGCTTCAAAAACGGGATGTGAAAGGGACTTAGCGATTACTGGTCGGTTGCTCCCTTACATAGTATTTCATATGCTTATGTAGTTTTATAGCAATTGTCGTTTGGTATGTTTCGCATTTCAAAGGAGAGAGACAAGGGTGATATCAAACATAATGAGTAAAAATTGGATTTGCGTTCAATAAGGCCGGAGCAACAAGAATTATGACTGAATAATGTAAGCAATATCTTGAACATCTGCAAAGAAACTTTTGAGTTGATATTTAGTAACGAGGGGACGCGTTTCAGTGAAATGTCATTTTTTCACTTTTGAACAATGCATTTTAGTAAATACAATAATTTTGTTTTTGACAAATGGAAATGACCCATTTATTACGACTTTTTAGGCATTTCGTATTTCACGTTTTAAATTTCGTCTCTGTCATTTTTTACCTTTTCCCTTCCCCGAGTTTGTTTCATCGCATGTCATCGTTTTTAATATCATTTTAATGGTACTTGCTTCAAGAATATTTACGAAAGGTACAAGTATTCTGCGCAGAATGCCTATTCGATTTCTCCCTCAGTAATTGTAATGCTAACCGTTGTATGTAATCCAATATTTCTGTGACGCCAATCAGAGCTATTGTCGGTTTGGCCGACTTCGGGATAACTAAAGACAGTGATTTTCTGGTAACGAACAATCAATATCAAAAGTTTGCAAGCTGAGTTCTCTTGAACAAAAAGAAGTTTCGACTACGTCAGTAACATATCCAACAGCTTGAGTTGTTCATCTAAACTACTTATGCTAAGATTTTTTCGTAATTTTCTTTGCTTTTAGTGCATTTTAAAACCATTTTACGATAATTTTATTGATAGTTTTGTCGATGTTTTAGGTCATCAAAATTCCCCTATTAATAAGGTAACTGTTAAAACGTTAAGCATGCATCTCCAAAAAATATCTTGCCTTGAAATCTGGTTTTGTATTTGAAAACAATGCAATGGATTTCAAACCAATGGAACAATAAAATGGTTATTTATCCTTTCCTAAATTTTCTCTTGAATTTGTATCTTTCATTAATTACTGACAATTCTCAATATAAGTACTGTGCCTAATTAACATTAGATACTGAATGGAATGTTTTATTTTCATTTCAGCTGGCAATTAAACCACGTTGGTGTCAACATGAAGGCAGTGAATGGAGATATTAATTCTTGCGTCGAATTGAAATCAATATCTATTCCCAAGATTTTTCGAAAAAAAGAATACTTTCTGTAATAATACACGACACTGGTCTTCAATACATTGATATATCTATATATTGAAAAATGAATGTAGTTGTGTTATAGGGGGATAACCTCTCCGAAAAGTTTGATTTACTTGAGCTTCTGCACTCAATGTTTGCGCGAACGCTTAAGAATGGGGTGTTTTGTGAACGCAAAACGTTGCCCCAAACCTGCTTTCCCTTAACCCTAGGATGCATAGCCTTGGAAAACTACAAGAATGCATATGCAGGGCCACTGATATCCTATGTAATACCTCTCGAAAATGCACTTCAAAAAGTGTTTTTTATTCTGCACGGCCTCTGAGTCCTATGAAAAATGCACATAAATGTGTTATTTTTAATAACTTCATTTCTTAATAATTTCAATAAAAGTCAACTCTTAATATTAAACAAATGAATATTTATTTAAATAACTGTGAATATTACCATAAAAAAATATGCATATGCATTGGCGTAATAGAATTAAGTTTCAGGACCTGTTAGAATAGAACTTCTGAAAACCTGATTCATAGAACTTCTGAGAATTTTTCCTTTGCCACTGACTAAAATGAAAGTATAGAGGTAGACTAAAGGTTACACGGTGAACAATCTCTCAGAAATGCAACTTTGTAAGGGAAAAAGCGAATTAAAAAAAACATTTAAAAAATGTTAGAACCCCGAGGCAGTGCATGTTCGCCCTAGGTTTGAAAGATGCAACCCGCAATGCTTCATTGTGCAATGCAACCCACAACGCAACACCATGCATTGCCGAGCATGGCGCAGGGCGGGGCATCAAATGAAACTAATTTGGCATTGTTCGGTATATCCAAATCTTTAATTTTCTGAATAAGATCAAAGGAATTGTTGAGTTTAAACTTGGGGTCAAAATTAGTAATGGAGTTGAATATAGGAATGATAGGTTTACTCTAGGGTGAAATACAAGAATTACTAAAACTAACTACATGTCTAATAGGTAGGTTTTCTTTGTCTTTATTTACTGAACCTAAGAAAAAGTCTTTAATAGTTATGAACCCCCAATGCTCCAGATTGTATGGACTCTTAAACTTCACAAAGATGTCAATAATTTGTTCACCAATATTCCACCCTCTGAAGTACAAGATATTTACATTAAACATATCATGAATTCTAAATCCACTATTAATGTAAAAATAGATTTAATTAAATTATTAGATTTATGTATTGGACATAACTATTTTAAAGTTAACAACACTATTTACAAACAAACTGAAGGTTTGGCTATGGGCTCTAACATGTCTCCTTTATTTGCTAAAATTTTTGTGGACCATTTTGAACATAACTTATTTAATAGTAATAACCTCTTGCTTAAGAATATCATGTGTTATTTTAGATATGTCGATGATATTATTTGCCTTTGGACAGGTACAACCAGACAATTAAACCAATTTTTTAATTTCCTCAATTCATTACACCCAAATTAACTTTTAAAATGGAATTAAAACAGAACCCCCATACCATAACTTTCTAGACTTAACCATTTATATAAAAAACAATAGACATACTTTTAAAATGTTTAGAAAACCTACCCAAATAGATTTAATCATACCCTACAACTCAAATCATTGTAATTACATAAATTTGCAGTCTTCCATTCATGGATTCACAGATTATTCAATGTCCCCATGTCAAAATTAAATTTGATGAAGAAGTAAACACAATTTTACAATAGGACAAAATAATGTTATAACCCCTCCATAATTAAAAAAATTATCAATCAAAAAGAAATTAAATTATTAATAAGAAGACCTTCCCACAAAATCTATCTGCTGAAATTAAACAATTTGTAAGCATCCCATATATAGGTCTCATATCTAAAAAGATAGGAAATATATTTAACAAATATAACTTTAAGGTAGCTTACAAAACTCACAACAACTACAAACTTTATTTCCCAGCAACAAACACCCTGTACCCATGAAGGAAAAAAGTGGAGTTTACATATTAAAATGTAATAGTTGCAATTCTGCATATGTGGGACAAACAGGTAGGAAGTTTTCCTGTAGGCTAGAGGAATACCTAAGATCTTGGAGACTGAAACAAGATCATTCTACATTTGCCAACCATCTTATTCAAAATAACCACTCTTTCGATCCTGATACTAATTTCAAAATTCTACATTTCTAAAATAAAGCACCAAATTAAATATATTAGAAACTTTAGAAATCTTAAAATTATGCAAAAATCCCAACCTTTATGCCAGAATGAGCAATCCATAGTAAAATCTATCCCCGTCATAAATTTATTAGCTAGCTTCACCATCCGTCCGCTAGACTAGCTTTACCATCTGTTCATTTTCTCCCTTATCTTCCCGCAGTCTGCTTTCGTACAGCGCACGATCAAAATGGGGTCATACTTTGAGAACTTTCCATGAAATTATGCGTTTAATCCGTGTTACTTGGGTAGGTACTAATTTTAAATAATTATTTTCTTGTCCATTATTTATATACGATTTTGTTGACGTTAATACATGTGTAATTTTTTTATGTACTTAATTGTAAATTGTAGAACCACTGAAGATGGGAAGAGTGTTCCCGAAACACGTGTCTGGCTATATGTAATCATATTAAAATTACATTTAATACTATTGTGGTAGATTCCTCATTGACCCCAGATAGTTTAACATTCATTGTTGGTTATTCAGATGATGGAAAATGCTGTTCGACTCTATCCCTTCCTCCGTTGCCTGCAGGAACCGCAACTGGAAAAACAACTAGTGGCGAGGAGGCCCAATTACATTCTGTGCCCAAGGGAGATTAACCGAGATGTAATCTCAACGATTTGATTCTGGTCACGAAAAGACAAAACGTCTGCACTTCGTTTTTAATGAGAAAACGGTTAATTCGTTGAAAACCAAATGAAGGATGGATCAATCAAAATGCAAATGGGTACTCATTTAACTCAAGAATCCATTGGGAAATCAAAAATTCTGGATAATTAATGGCATTGTAAATCTGAAACTACGTACCAATAAATACTTCAAATTTCGAGGTCCAAATTCAAGATGTAAGAATAAAAGGTAAATCAATCGCTTTCATTGAAATGAGAGATTCTTAGCTCAATCTGGTTCTTTCTGTCGAATTACTTCCTACTAACGAAATATGAAGGAAGAATCTTCTTAATTCATCAGGTTAATAATCTTTTGCCTAATTCTTCAGCGATATTTTTTTTCTTTTTAACAAATTTTAATTTCCACAACCTTTTGTAATTTAATTCTGATGAAAATATTTTAATTCGCGAATTAGTGTTACATAACTTTAGAATCAGACACTAAACTATGGGGACGCATTCCTCAGGCTTCCGAATGTAAACACATCCTTTCGGAATGTCTTTTACAACAAATTTCGGAATATATAGTGAAGAGAGACTGATTTGCAGTTACGTTCTGACATTGATCCATTTACCCCATAAGTTCTATATTTCTGTCTCATGCCCTTGAATACCAAAATATTAATTGTTTGACATCTCCGGGCCCATCAATTGTTATGGTCATTAAGTTAAGTTTATCAGTCAAGTTTATCAAGAGAGATCTCTTCCCCCTCTGGGTGGAGAGATCAGGCGCCGATCTAAACGACGGTATGCTATGAATTTTCTCTTCCGGGTATCTGCCCAGCAGGGCGTAGCCCTAGTCAAGACTAGCTCCCGACAGGTCACCCAGGAGTGTGGTAGTGTACTGTATGTAAATGTAATGTATATGTGAGTATGTAAGGGAAGAGGAGAGTACAAGAAAGAGGAAGGAAAGATCGCGTTGTTAATAGCCTATTTGTTAGGGTTCTGCTCCAGCATTCGCCTCGTATTCAACAGAGAAACCACGTTAAACTACCTATTAGAGTAGTCCATAGTACTATACTTCAGACAACAACTGAATTCGACCTAGTCATCTAGTAGTGTCGGAAATCTGCCACCAACGGGACTCGAACTCTAGACCTCCCGGCCATAGCCACTGCAGATCCAGTAAACGTGCTGGCTCTGTGACAAACTCGGACGGTCAAGATCTAAAGAGCTTCCCATAGAAATGTCAGTATTGCCACTGTCGCGATGGTAAGAAGTGATCTCAAATATGTTTTGGAGCTTACAGAAAAAATTAATAATTCATTAATTATCTTCTGTAGTTTGGGAAAGGAAATATTTTACATTCCTCTTTTTCAGTTGAACCCTTCAACCAAAACAGATTGAGTTTATTTCATTAATTTTTTTCTTCTTTTATTTTGAGTTCTCTTGCCACAGCAACAGCCATCATCAATCAAATTCCCGTTAGTTGGCGGTTTGTTGGCACGATGTCAATTAGCCGCATTTTATAGTTGCCAACCATATCCACAAAATAAATCTATTTTTATGATAATTTTATTTTAATGGATTTTATTGTGGTGATATATTAATTCACTCACGGGGTAAAATCATCAGCTGTGGCTATAATTAAGAGCATATTCGCTGTTTTCTCCTCGTACTTAAGTCATAAATTCTTATGTAAAACGCAATGATATATTAGCATACTTCTTTCTGAAAAGATCCCTTTCTTGAAAACTGGCAATTTTTAATTTCTTATACTATTAATTAATTTATTTCGAAACACTTATTTTGTTATCTATTCACGATTTTCTCAAGTTCCCCCTTAAAAATCTGAAGATTTGGTAGTGTCAGACACGCCAGTTACCAATAGCGTATGGATATGACTACCTCTCGAGTCCAAGAAAGTCTCAAAACTTTTTTTAATTTGTTGCATCGTTGACGCACCGCGTCTCTTTACCCCTTCTTGGGCGTTGGGCGCATTCTCTGGAGTAATTCTCCGTTATTGAGCAATTTACTTTCATTACTGTTACTCAGTAATTACTATAATTAGTCAAGTCTCGTCACGTCGCATTCAGTCAGTGCCTCTTATCCCTTCGGCCAGGGGCTCAAAGCTGTTAGATTCTGGGGTTCCTAGCCGGTCACCCAACCAGGAACCCGCGAGTCTCGAATTTGCTTAACCTCCGTGACTTCACGGAGCGTAATAAACGAATTCGGCTAAAGGCGAAGGCTTGAAATATGAACTTACCGTTCATATTTCTTATTGCAATGCCAATATTAATGTTTTCAGCTTATTCTTTGAGGATAAAGTCAGGATAAAATTAATTCATTTTGCCCTAAGCCTCGCCATTAATGGAATAAGCTCCTGCTTTTTTATGTCTTAAGCATTTAATACTTTAAAAAAATTGTTCGTGAACAGGCCACAATGAAAAAGACCTTTCATTGACGATTCCCTACTTCCTACTATGTTGATAAAATAAACTTTTGGGGTCGTTTCTGACATTTTTAAAAGCAGAAACGTGCCTTAGTACGGACCTTTTTCCAAGTATTTCTAGTGAGGTACTGCGCATGAGCCCGTCCGTATTGTCAAACTACTCTAGGGTGTGAGACAATATACCCCAAGCTGAGTTGGTTGGAACATCTTGACTTAATAATAATAATAATAATATATTATTATTATTAAGTGTGTGAGTCAACACATTTTTTTAAGTAGAAGCACATATTGAGGAAGGTAACCGTAATTTTAACGGTTCTCGAGCGAGCGGGTGCGAACGTGTCGTGTTGGCAACAGCGCGCGGATTCTCGATAAGAAACATTACACCTTCAAAACGTGAAAAGTAGTACAGATACTGGGTCCCTTCATCAGATCTCACGGTTAAGAAGGAAATGGTTGTTGTAGAGATATACTAGGATGACGTCACGAGTCAGTCGCTCGTTTATAGACAGGAGTACCC
The DNA here is from genome assembly GCA_964035755.1 of Teleogryllus oceanicus. Lineage (NCBI taxonomy): Eukaryota > Metazoa > Arthropoda > Insecta > Orthoptera > Gryllidae > Teleogryllus > Teleogryllus oceanicus. Next base: position 85,299,604 of record CAXIVR010000003.1, read on the forward strand.
AGTTATTTGAAATAATTCCTTTCCCCCCACCAAACAAAACGCTCTCCTTAATGGATAGCAAACAGGGATAAAATGAAGGAGGAATTTTACATTCGTTTTGAGTAAAAAGTCCTTAGGATCACTTTCCTCATCAAAACTATCAATGAGAAAACAGCTGGAAAGTGACTTGAGAAAATTGTGACCCTTTTTGGAATTATTGACGAGATATATTGAGCTTTGACCAGCGTGTGACATGTGGATCGAGCCAGACTTTAACCAACAATGTAACGTTTTTTCACATTCTCAAAACACTCTTCTCTCAAAGTCAAACCACTTATTAGATAAAAATACATAATGTTAATAAGTAAATTAACATAAATGTGTAAAATATTATATCCTTACTTTTTGTAATACTTATGCAATTCTGTGAATTTGTCCCCACAATTGCTTGATAGATTGATCAAAGTATGTTCATTTCATGGAAGTACAAAATGCACTACCTAAGCCTTGCAAATCTTCATCGAGAAGTGTCAAAGTGTAAAAGCGTAATTTAATTTAGATTAACCAACATCATCCTATTATTCTGCATTTGTTCTGCACTTTGGTATTTGTTCGCTCGACACAGACATATTGCTGCATTATCATTGCTTGCGGCCGTGTGCTCTGATTGAACGTATACTAATTCACCTAACAGTTAATTCAAATTATTGGGCAACTAGAGAGCCTCTGCCGCATATAAGCTCCACTAGTTTTGAGTTTCATCGCTTTTATGTATATCATCAAAGCCATAATAGATTATTAGTACTAACTGTTTACAAATTAATTATCTCCTTACATGCGTCAAATATTTGTTGGAAGTTAAATGTATTGTGTAATTTGAATAAGGCACTGCCACAGAATTCCTTAAATGTGCTGATGTTTGATGGGGGAATTACCTCACAGTGATTCAATAAATAGATTAAAGCGGCGAAAGAATTTTGTGAACTTCTACGCTATGAAGAATTCAGCATGCACCATTCAACATCCTGTAAAATTCGTTACCACTCTGCATAGCCCCAAAATGGCGCATTCTATGTCCTTAAATTCCTAACTGTCGGACCCCTTTAGGTTCCTGACTTAAGTGTCTTCGATTGCCATGTACAAACTGTCTTCACAAGAGCTTATTAAAAATTATTTACTAATAATTATAACAGGTTGACTAAAACTAGTTTGACCCGTGTAAATATTCCACTCTTGATAAATACTTGCTTTAAAAGTTTAAAAACATACACTACACTTACGAGACTAATGATCTAAACTGTTGACGCGCCCGGAATCACTAACAACAAAACAACCAACCATTAAAGCGAGTCGCAGTTTTTATTTGCTCACGCATCTAGGGACAACGCGAATTCTGTCCTTACAAAGCAGGAAACTAAATAGCCATAACAAACCAAGTGCATCGATGAGCCAGAGTTGATCTTGAGTTAATGACAGAACAGCAAATGTGAGGGGCGTCCTGTGCAGTGGCGTGGACTTCGCACAAGGTTTAAGAGAACTTCTAACTTCAAAAGGCTGTGTTTTTCAAGATAGAATGTCCAAATGACTACGGACGACAGGAATTTGAAGCCATACGCGCGTATCTTCTCGCACTCACGTTGCTTGTGGGATATCCAACCATGCGCCAAACTTATCAGATTCACCTTTTGCAAGTACGTGTGTAAAGGGAGCCAGGGCAACAAGGATGAGGAAGTAAAGATCACGCGTGGTTTCTAGACAATTTGTTAACGTACTGTCAGGGTATTCGCTTGATATGAATAGGAGATATCAGGAAAAACTATCTTCACAGCTGCCGACCGCTAGAAGTATCCACCAGACTTTAATTATATTCCACCATTCTGTCTAGCTAACATCGAAACTCCGCTACAGCTGTTGTCGAACTCAAAGAGTTTCCATACTGAATCGCTGCTCGGGTTGAGATACTTCATCAAATGCCAGGTTGGAGTAGGGGTGTAATGAGCAGATTGGAGTCCGGGGTGATGAGCAATTCGGGCTACGGGCCTATGGGCAGGTCGGGTGAGGGTTGAAGGGTGCTGAGCGGCGCGGCGGGGGGTAGGGTGCAGTGATGGGCAGGTCGGAGTGCGAGTCGAGGCAGGTCAAGGTTACGGGTCGGCAAGCGGGTTGAGTCTGGGCGTGGGAGGGGGCGTGGAAGAGGAGAGCCTGCAGGGGGGAGAAGGCAGCCTGGGGAGCGATCGAGGCAGTTGAGCGAAGTGCGTGGCATGTGCGAGGGCGCGGGAAAGGGAGCGGGCGGAGAGAGGCAGAATGGAAGCCGATCTGCGATGCTGCTTTGTGCAGCAACACCGCTTGTGCTGTGTCGCTTTGCTCCACTCGCTGATTTGCAAACGACATGCATTTAACCAGTCGGGAACTCCCTTTATCTACGATCCACTATGTGCCTACTATTGACTTTCAGAAGTCAAACATCTGTCGCTAACAGAACTACACGGTATTACTTCTTATTGGGATGTCAATGACAGCATTTTCACTATCAACAGAGCATTCAAATACGACTTCATTTCGATTATTGGAGGAATTATCATCTTTCGGCTGCGAGCCCAACGTCTGCCAATGTCAAGATTATTTTCTTTCGTACATTGATTTTATTTCAATATATTCACACATCCTGTTTGCATTAATATCTTAATTTCTTGAATTAAACTTCTGGTATATCTGGACAGTTAGTTATTTTCCAAAACATTTCCGCGCGAATTTTTAAACTTCTCTTTGTCGCCGAGGGAAAACATGCCCAGTGCCCTGCGCGGTGGTCGCGCTGCTGGGCATCCCTTTACTCGAGGCCAACGGTGGCGCTGCGGGCGGGACATGCGCGCGGGGAAGGACGCAGGACGCCTCGCCCCGGCCAGCGCCCGCGCGCCCTGGGATTTATGGGGCCACGGGACACGGGGCGGATTGGCCGTTGCGGCCGCGCGCACATATATCCACGGCCGAGCGGTGCGCGCTGAGGCCCAGGCGGAACGAAGGAGAAGGCGATGGCTCCCGCGTAGGGGAACGAGAAGAACCACACAGAACGAAGGCGATGGCAATGACACGCGTGGAGGACGAGGTGGAGGCCCAAGCGAAACGAAGGCGAAGGCGATGGCTCCCACGTAGGGGAAGGTGGAGACCCACGCAGAACGAAGGCGATGGCACGCGTGGAGGAGGATGTGGTGGCCAAGAACGAAGGCAGGCGATGCCCCACTAGGGGAAGTGAGACCCGCAGAACGAAGGCGATGGCACGCGTGGAGGAGGATGTGGAGGCCCAAGCGAAATGAAGGCGAAAGCGTTGGCTCCAGAGTAGAGGAAGGTGGAGACCCACGCAGAACGAAGGCGTTGGCAATGGCACGCGTGGAGGACGAGTGGAGGCCAAGCGAAAGAAGGCGAAGCGATGGCTCCAGCGTAGGGAAGGTGGAGACACACGCAGAACGAAGGCTGATGGCACGCGTGGAGGAGGTGGAGGCCAAGCGAAAGAAGGCGAAGCGTTCGCTCCAGCGTAGGGGAAGGTGGAGACCACGCAGAACGAAGGCATTGGCAATGGCACGCGTGGAGGAGGATGTGGAGACACAAGCGAAACGAAGGCGAAGGCGATGGCTCCCACGTAGGGGAAGGTGGAGACCCACGCAGAACGAAGGCGATGGCACGCGTGGAGGACGAGGTGGAGGCCCAAGCGAAAGGAAGGCGAAGCGTGGCTCCAGCGTAGGGGAAGGTGGAGACCCACGCAGAACGAAGGCGATGGCACGCGTGGAGGAGGATGTGGAGGCCCAAGCGAAAGGAAGGCGAAAGCGTTGGCTCCAGCGTAGGGGAAGGTGGAGACCCACGCAGAACGAAGGCGATGGCACGCGTCGAGGAGGATGTGGAGGCCCAAGCGAAAGGAAGGCGAAAGCGTTGGCTCCAGCGTAGGGAAGGTGGAGACCCACGCAGAACGAAGGCGATGGCACGCGGGAGGAGGGTGGAGGCCCAAGCGAAAGGAAGGCGAAGCGATGGCTCCACGTGGGGAAGTGGAGACCCAGCAGAACGAAGGCGATGGCACGGGACGTGCCGAAACGAAGCGAGCGTGTCCACGTGGAGTAGACCCATGCAGAACGAGGGGATGCACCGGAGACGTGAGGCGAACAGCGAGCATGGCTCCCCGTAGGATGGTGGCCCCACGCAGAACAAGGCGATGGCAGCGTGGAGGACGAGGTGGAGGCCGAGCGAGAGAGGCGAGGCGATGGCTCCCACTGGAAGTGGAGACCAGCAGAAGAAGGCGATGGCACGCTGGAGACAGGTGGAGCCGATGCAAGGCAGCGATGGCGAGGAAAGTGACCCGCAGACAGCATGGCACCGTGAGACTGGAGGCCCGAGAAAACATGGCCACAGGAATGGACCGAAAGATGGCACAGGCGGAGCAGAAGAAGAAGCTCCTAGTGGAGAAGCAGAAGGCGATGGACGCGTGGAGGACGAGTGGAGGCCCAGGAAACGAAGGCGAAGCGTGGCTCCAGCTAGGGAAGGTGGAGACCACGCAGACGAAGGCGATGGCACGCGTGAGGACGAGGTGGAGGCCAGCGAAAAGCGAACGTGGCTCCATAGGGAAGGTGGAACCACAGAACAAGCGATGGCGCGTGGGAATGGAGCCAAGCGAAGGAGGGAGCTGGCTCCAGCTAGGAATGAACCCACAGAACGAGCGATGGCACGCGTGGAGGACGAGGTGGAGGCCCAAGCGAAACGAAGGCGAAGGCGATGGCTCCACTAGGGAAGGTGAGCCGAGAACAGATGACGCGTGGGCGAGTGAGCCCAAGCGAAAGAAGGCAAGGTACAATAGGAGGTGGACCACGAACAGTGGCACGCGGGAGACGAGGTGGAGCCGCGAAACGAAGGCGAGCGATGACCATGGGAAGTGGAGCCACGCAGAACAAAGCGATGGCACGCGTGGAGGAGAGTGGAGCCCAAGCGAAGGAAGGCGGCGATGGCTCACGTAGGGAGGTGAACCACGCAGAACAAGGCGATGGCACGCGTGGAGGAGGATGTGGAGGCCCAAGCGAAAGGAAGGCGAAAGCGTTGGCTCCAGCGTAGGGGAAGGTGGAGACCCACGCAGAACGAAGGCGATGGCACGCGTCGAGGAGGATGTGGAGGCCCAAGCGAAAGGAAGGCGAAAGCGTTGGCTCCAGCGTAGGGGAAGTTGAAGACCCATGCAGAACGAAGGCGATGGCACGCGTGGATCCGTGAATGCCGGAGCAGTACCCTATCAAACGAGCCACAGAACGCGCTCGATCTTTCCTTCCTGTTCCTTGTCCTTTCCTCTCCCATTTCACACACCCACACACACTAACATGCACTACACTACCACATATTCCGAGAGACCGGTCGGGAGCTTAGAGCTTGTCCAGGGTGGAGCGGTGCCCCACTGGTGGGAGAGTCCTGGTTAGGGGGAAACCGCACTAGCCGACGGTAGGTCGGCGCCGGATCTCGCCATTCAGCGGGGGAAAATCACCGCCATCTCCCGAGAAAAAACATGCACTGCACTCACGGAACTAATTACCAAATCAGTTGACGAGCCCGGAAACACGAAGAAATCAATCAATCGTAGTTGGTAGCAAAGGGTACAGCTGAGGACTATGTCTAGGGGAAATCAGGATCAAAGGCGGAGCCAAAAGCAATGACAGATGGGATTAAACTGACCCGCAATCCGCAGGGTGGTCAGCTGAAAACTAGGTCTAGGAGAAGTCAGGATCAAATAACATACTCTAATGCTTACACAGATTGGCAGGAAATTTTGCCAGCTTGTTGATCACCATGCAAAAATACACTAAGTAATTTGTAAGTGCCACGGAAGTCTTTTTAGCGACAATTATTATTCTGTTCTTCGTCACCTCAGTGCTGCCGCTGCGCGGAAATAGCCGCGCACCGCTGCCGGTTTCGCAGGCCCTACAACGCAGCGCTAGAGCTATCAACGTTGTTGGCGTCAGAGTCTCAATGGCCTTGGAACGCATGTAGGGTGCTTTGAAACAGGTTCCGAAAAACGTGATGATTGAACTCATTCTTCAATGATTCAGATACAGTTTATAGCTAAGTCAAATGTTCCCCTTAAGAAATCCTCTTTCTACTCGTATACCAACAGAATTACAGGGTTATATTATCGATACGGTGATCAAAATGAAATAAATAATTGTATAAAAATAAATTAATTAAATTAATTTAAAATGAATCAATTTCATTTTTGTGATGGAAATATATTTTTAAAATAATGATATCTACGAAAAAGTACGTAATTATATCAGTGTGAAGACGTCAAGGATACTTTTTCAGTTTTCTTCAAAACAGCATTGATTTAGGAGATCCTTCAAATGTAGGTAGAAAGGAGTAATTAAGATTATTAAGAACCTGTGTGATTGTACACTTCTAAGTAGAAAGGAACCAGTGAATATAATCTTCGCCCCTTGACTTGAAAAACGGGCTACAAAATGCCACCTGACGATGACGTTCCGATTCAACGGAGGTCACGATGCATACTATTCAAAATCTGGATATAGACGATCTAGTATCGAACTTCCTTTCACTACCGTATCTCAAACCCTAGGACCTCCCGATGAGAGGAACTGCAGAGACACCAGTTGCCCTGAGCCTCTGTCCTGCCTGAGCCTGAGCCCTGAGCCGCTTCGAGTATCTAGCATGGTGATGCATGCGAGATGAAGAGGGATATCATAAAAATGGTGAAAGCGAATCATGAAAGTAGTGAATCATGAATGGATGTTGGCGGGGTGGTATTGGTGGTGGTGGAGGTGGTGGTGGTGGTGGTGGTGGTAGTGGTAGTGGTGAATGGAGAACATGGTTCGTTACGGTACCCTGAAACTTCATGAAGAATGTCAACGTGATGTATCTGTGCACGTCTCATATGCTTCTATAAGGTTTTCTCATTTACATAATGTTCTAGCCTCAAGATAAGAAAATAATCCTCGAAACTGTTGCAAGATGATGATGATGATGATGAATGATAATAATAATAATAATAACAATAACAATAATAATAATAATAATAATAATAATAATAATAATAATAATAATAATAATAATAAATGTGACATAATTCATCTCCATTAGCTGTTCAAGGTCTTGTGGGAATTCTGATTTGGTGTTGTTGACGTTCTTATAAGAAGAAAGAAATAAAAGAGGTCATCTTCGTCAACATATTAACTTTATTAAGATAGCCGGCTTTCGACAGCTTTGCCGTCATCGTCAGTTCACCGTCTTGTTCAAGGTCTGTTCAAAAATAAATCAACCACAGCATAATATAATAATATAGATGAACAGACACATAAACACTTAAAATGGTGAAAGCGCATGGGGGACAAAGATCATAGCTCAGAGCGGAGGTCATATCTAGGAGATCAATATCTAAGAGGATCTAGGAGGAGAAGAAAGCAGAAGCGATGGCAAATGGGTTAAGGCTTGGATAGAAAGGGAAAAGTATGCGAAAAGGGTGACGATGGACGTTGAGATAATTAAATAAGATAAGGTTAAATAGACCATGTAAGATGAAATTATGTTAAAAGAAATAATGTAATTTCAGTTGTCGATAAGATCAGTAAACTAAACGTATGCACATATTTGTATTAATGCATCATATAGATCGCAACTTTTATAGTCCATGATTGCATAGAACAGTAATTTTTAATGATGCGCTTAAGGTATGCCTCCAGCTCTTTCGTTGATTACATTAACAAGAGGTTTGCTGAATAAAGCAAGACCTTTATCATTCATTTGTGTATAAAAAAAAGTAAACAAACTGTGTTGGCTTCTTCAAGAGGTCTCAATCAATTGTATTTATTTTAATGTCTCAGATAATCCAACTGAGGATATTATAATAAAACTTTCATAACTATCTACCAATGTGCCTCGTCAACGTGAAATATGGATCTCGAGAAACTCAATCGCTGTGAACAGTATATTAAGGAAAGAGTGCACTCATGTCTTGGGCTATCCCCAGAATTCGAACTGACATTTAAATATAAATGAATACAAAAACACATGCATAAAATGAAATGCGAGTATATATAAATACTGACAGTAAAAAAAATTAAGAATTTTTAACGATTTAAAATATAAATAAAAATCTCGACCCAATTTCTTCTACCTCTTAAAGTTTGGTTATATTTCTATTCAATTCGCTGATCCTAGCAAGGCGAGAATATTATGGTAGTGAGTATATAGATTGTTACATGCGAGCCCATTATCAGTGCCACGCAACGCCTGTTCACTACTGCGTTCAATGCCACTATTTTATCCCACGCGCGCTGCATCACAATGAACAGTTAATGATTTCTAACCTAAATGAACGTCAAATTTAATGCACGAGGTGTTGGAGCGAAGAGTTGACCAGTGCAGGTGATGTAGCGACCGTAAGCTGATCGGTCTCCTCGAACATGAAACAGCAATAACATTTTCGCTTTGTGAAGCACTCCATTCGCTACGTTCCCGCGTTCCGATATAAAATCGTTAATGACTGCAATGCACTAACAACGTTCTACACACCTTCCATCAACAGACTAGAAACTCAGGTTTAGTATTTACATATGTAGAAAACGCTATTTTTATATTTTTCTTCCACTACATCAGAATCCACTGGGTCCACACGTCACACTTTTCTTCACAGTGTGTGATTTTTCCCCTTTTTTCTCTATCTGGATATATTATTCAATCCGCATTGAGATCTTTCGTATGGCTTCAAATGGAAATTACAATTTGTTATTATTGGTACTAAATTAATTTCAATATAAATTTTAAAAATGATCCTAGACATCATTAAATTATTTGCTGTATAAAGCACGCATATCCCTCAGCAAGTATGAACCATTAGCACAGAAATATCTGCACCTGTTTTTAATGTTCACTTGTTTCTATATGCGGAGGATCTAATCAAAAAGACATATGGTCAACAGATGCAAAAAAATGAGTTTCATATAAAATCGTGTAGTTTTTTATACGTTCTACACATTCCTGTTTTTAGGATTCTCAAAATGCATTCAATATAATTTATTAAAATTTGTTTTGAACAAATCTGAAAGCACGAACGTGTAGAACGTATTAAAAACTACACAATTTTATATCAAACTCAATGTTTCCACTAGTGTACAATAGACTTTTCGATTAGTTGTTCCTCATATCTGTTTTCTCTCTATAGGTAAATGACATTTTGTGAAAACCTGGAGTTATAATGTTAGAATTTAATGCAGATTAGAAAGCTCAAAGAATCTTAGAAATTTAAAATACGAATAATCTGGCATCATCATCAAAATGCCGCGGATGAGGCATGTGCATTAAACAATTCGCAAGTGTTTTGTACGAGGCATTCCCCCCGCACCTAGTTTGACAAGCTCGCGTGCGCAGGCCCCTGTGCGTGAGTGTCGCGCGTGTTCTGCAGAGGTCGCGCGTCTGCGAGGCCAGGACGCAGTGTCGGCGGCGGCAGCGGAGAGCAAACACAAGAGGCAAACAGCCGCGCAATTTACGAGAATGCCTCAGCGCCGTGCCTGGGAAGAGGTTCATATTTAAACAGCGCCACGCTGCATCGGCGCCCGGGGCGACCGGCCAGCGGAGCGGCGGGGCGGCGGGGGCGGAGGAGCCTGCGGGGGCGGTGGAGGCCGCGGGGACGGCGGGGGCGGCGGGGCCGGCGCGGGGGCGCGGGGCGGCGGGGCGGCGGGGGCGGCGGGCGGCGGGGCGGCGGGGCGGCGGGGCGGCGGGGCGGGGGGCGGCGGGGCGGTGGGGCGGCGGGGCGCGGGGGCGGCGGGGCGGCGGGGCGGCGGGGCGGCGGGGGCGGCGGGGGCGGCGGGGCGGCGGGGGGGGCGGCGGCGGTGGGGGGCGCAAGGGCAGCGAGGGCAGCGGAGGTGGCGAGGGCGGCCAGGAAGAAGAGTTGAACTGAAGAGATGGCAGAAGTGACTGGAGAGGGAAGTACAAGTACGTGTTGGACGATGGGTAAGTTGCAGATGTGGAAGTGGGAGAAGATAGAGAAAATAGAGGATAGAGAAGAATAGAAGATAGAGGAAACGTCGCTGGTGATGGTGGTGGAGAACAACGAGAAACACTCGCCGGTTAGGCGGTGTAAAAAGAGCGGGTGCCGGGGGGGTGGGGTGGTAAGGGGAAAACTGGTGGGGTGGTGAAGGGAAGCAGGAGAGGGGTGGTGGCATGGGCAATGAGATGGCGTTGGAGGAACAAAGGAATTGACGGTTAGGTGGAGTATACGGCGTGGTGGCGTGGGCGGTGGAGTAGGCAATGGGCGTGGGGGGGGGGGGAGGGAGAGCAAGGCAGCGGAGGAGGCGCGAATGGTGGGAGTGGCGAGGTGATGTGGGAAGTGGGAACGGTGTGGGCGGCGGGAGCAGCAGGTGGTGGGAGCAGCCGAATGGTGGGGCCCCTGGGCCGTTGAGGCGCTGGCGGAGCAATGGGGATGAAACCGGCGGTGGGGGGTAGTGAGGGGGGTAGTGAGGGGGTAGTGAGGGCGGTGGGATGTGGGCTGGCCAACAGAGTAGGCGAAGCTTCGAATCGTAAACGTTGCATTCGAACAATTTCCGGAAATCCATCTGCGAATGTTTAATCATTCGGATTGACCTGGGTTTAGTAGAGCAAATTTAAGAATTCATCAATTGAGAAATATTAACTATGTATGTTCTATTCACTCTCTGGAAGTAAATCTTCAAATAAACATTTAGTAGAATTGAAATTTATGTTCATGTAAAATGAGAGAAGAGATTAAAGTTGGACGTTGAAGGTGAGTGTCAGAAAGAGGAAACGAGGAATAGAGGAGAATGGACATGTTCGAAAAGAGGAAAATTAATATGAATAGGGATATAGATATTATAAAAGTTCATCATTATCTGATATAAAAGGGAATTATATTGAGCTAAGAAGGAAGGGAAGACGGTGATAATATTAGGAAAAAAAGCGCAGGGATGTGATTTTTGATATTCTGGAATCTGGATGAATGCATCTTTATGAATACTCGAAATTTAATGTACACAATTAAATAGGGCCGATAGCATATGCATATTATGCAGCATATTATGTTGCATGCTATTGTACAGTATATACTGTGTCAAATCACAGTATGAAGTTACTGCATTGCGTGGAATAAATGATATGTAGAGAGTGAAGAGGGAAGGGAGAATAAAGAGAGTAAGAAAATAAGGAAAAATATCTGTAGGTATCAGTACGTAGCCGACCTGGATGTCCGAGGTGGCTAAGAGCGAGTACCGACTCAGCGCTTTGGTCCGAAAAGTCGCGGGTTCGTGTCCTGCCTTGGGCATGGTTGTTTGCCCCTTGACTTTGTATGTTTTGTCGCGGAGGGCCTCACGTTCTGCTGACCCCAGATCCGAGGAGTCAGCAAGTGTGTTGGTCTAGTGTATGGTTGAATATGCGTCCCATGGGGACATAAAGGGTAACCGGCTGTTGGCGGGATAAAATCCATAGAAAAAAAGAAGGTACTTTAAGGATAAAGAGAAATAATTTGAGGGCAAAACTGCAGTTGCAAATTCAGAATGGAACAAGACTTATCAAAAACATTGTATTCAATTGTCGTGATTCTGTCTCGCACCGGGCGATCGTCACACAATTTCTGCTGTATTTTCACTGCGTCGGCAGCACAACTGGGTACCGACAAGGTCTCGTATGTAGCGCGACTGAACGGTTGCTTCACGAGCCGACCTGTGAATCGCCGCCTGCACCAGCGATAACTTCATGCACTGGCTCATTCTGCAAGAACTTCACTCACAGCTGCTCAGCTGCGACATCATTCAGCAAACCGGCAGCAAATTGTACATAATATTATTTTAAGATCTGTCGTTCACGAACAGATTTCACTCAAAATATATATCTTCAACATTGTAGGAATATGTCAGAAATATTCTGAACATTTGCAATTTTCAAAAAATCGGTGACTTTAAAATAATGAGATCTAGGCCATTCTTTGTAGCATTCTACATGCTTTACGAATATAATGTTTAACCAAAATATTTGAAGCAAGTTTTGAGAAAATTTTTGTAAACGTTACAAGCTTCATGTAAAGTACCCTCAAAAACCAAAACATCTGTTTCAAACTCACCGGGCCTTGAGAGGTGGCTCTGGGCATCAACTGATGTCACTGCAGTGCCTCTGACCGGGAGGTTCTAGAGTTCGAGTCCTGACGGCGGCAGGATTTTCGACATTAACTTTTCAGATAGGTGGAATTCAGTCGCTGTCTGAAGGAGAATTCTAGCGACCGGCTGCACTGATCGTTAGTTTTCCGTGGTTTCTCCGATCAACACCAGGTGAAAACCGGAGCAGCACCCTAACCAATGGGCCACCGATCGTGCGTGAACTTTCCTTCCTCTCCCTTGTCATATCATCAGCCCTTACTTACTCACGCATATATATTTGCTACATTATCACACATATCGGGAGACCGGTCGGGAGCTTAGAGCTTGCCCCAGCTGGGTCGGTGCCCGCTGGTGGGAGAGTTCTGGTTAGGGGGAAACCCCACTAGTCGACGGTAGGTCGGCGCCGGATCTCGCCATCCAGCGGGGAGATCACCGCCATCTCCCGAGAAAAAACATGCACTATACTGGGACTAATGACCGAAGCCGATGACGCGCCCGGAAACACGAAAAAAACAAAACCAAACTAACCGCCAGTCAATGGAGAGGGCGTCTTCCTCCCACGTCCTTCCCTGCCCTTTCCGGTTGCGACCGCCCCACCCGGACCGGGGAGCGCATCGATGCAGTGTCCTCCCCTCCCCCGCCGCCACGCCCCCTCGGGTGTCACGCGCGCTTCGTTCACGGCCGCCGCCCTGTGCGTGGCGAGGCCAGGCTCTCCCATGGCGGGGCCCCGCAACTCAACCTCGCGCCTCACGCCCCTGACCAACAGCCTCCCAGCCCCTCTCGCCCAGCGAGCACATCCAACCCCAGCAGCTCTTTTTTTTCTCGGTGAACGTACTCTCTGTCCGGGAATACCCTTGCTTTATTTCCATTCCCTATCAGTCTTCATATACAGGATGAGTCGCAAAACGTTAGCACCTCCCGTAGTTTTTAAACGGTTGAAATTACTGCAATGCAATTTTCACGTAAGTCCGTGAGAAAATGAGGGCTAGTTTATACATGTTGTGACGTACTGGAAATAAATAAGACAGACGACTGTTTCTAACAGAAATATATAACTATATTTACACAATAATTTACAAAATAAAAACCTCCGGCAACCTTTCCAATCCCTTAGCCACGAAATCCCTACGACCGTCCCTAGGCCCAGCCCAGTACCACTGCTTTAAAGCAGACTAGCAACGCGTGGTGCGAAGCTGTCGGACACAGTGTCCCTTAACTAACGTTACAATATGGCCTGATGCCAAACCGGTCTTCGCCTCGAAGACCGCGTGCTAGGATAGCACTGGAGATATCACTCGGCCTTTCGACCCTCTACATATCCCGCGTGGGAGCAGTTGATGCAGCCTTAAGTACCCGGACGCTCGCCCCCTCCCCTCGGCGCTCCCATGCCGGCGGGCGTCAGGAAGGCTCGACGGTCAGCCTCCTCTAGGAGTCTTGCGACATAGTCCACGACTCGCACTAACCTTTCTCTATAGTTATTTTTGGAAGAGTTTCCTGCCCCGACAGTGCGGCTTCAGCTCGGTGCGCGTCAGCGTGCACAGCGCATGTCAGCCGCCCCCAACCCCGCATCCGGCCTAAGCATGGGGGAGGACGGTTTTCCCGGCCGGCTCGCAAGGAAGCGATGCGCGACGCCGCAATATATTCATTTCTTTTTTATTGCTTATATTTTACGAGATATTGAGGTAACTTTGTTTTTTCAAATGGAACTATACATATTTGTTTGTCTACCTTGACGACCGTAAAAAGACGAAACCATGATACGCTAATTGTTACGTTCGATAAGCATTTTTTGAATAATTCTATGTTTTTGCGTTCAACTTTCCTTGCCCGAGCGCGCGTTAGCACAGGGAGCGCTGCCTGATCTTGTACGGCGGACTGTTATCCGTTCAAAATATCCGTTAAACACGGATGGCAAAAAAATCAAAATTACTCAAAAACTACTTATCTAACATATAACATGTATTTTTTTCGACAAAGTGTAACTGGTATATACATTTTTCAATAAAAACTATTTCTAAAGAAAGCATTGGACAAAATCAAAGTAAAAAATAGTTGGTGCCGAAATTGTTAATAAATAACATTAATCCATTCCTACTTCAGCAAATACGTTTCCATTCTGCAATGCGATTTCTAACTACGATATCTAGTGGGAGCCTGAACACAATCAGATACTTTGAACTATACAAGGAATGTTTTGGAGATGTTACCATCTCCAAACATACACTGTTGACCCAAAAATGTTCTACATCTAATGTAAAAATCACAAAAAAACACGAAATTAATCCTACGCAAGCAAAATACATATACAAAACATGAACTGGATTCACTCGCACAATACCAGAGCTATTACAACATTCCCATAGCTGTAATTGTCCAGTTGCCAACAATAAGAGGGAAACTTTGAAATTTTTCAAAAAGGCAAGGCAGATATATTCCTTTTGTATAACTAACTTCGTACCTCTGTTATTTAAAATCTCATTTTAAAAAAATCACTGTGACGAAACATTCCCATTCCTTGAAATGTCATTGTCCACAACAACAACAACAACAACAACAACAACAACAACAACAACAAATACTGATAATAATGGCAATAAGAAAAAATATTAATTATTATTTTTTCATTAAAGCAGTTTTCCGTAACTTCACAAACAAAGTTAGGTACTCTTCGCTAATGACCTAGATGTTGATGCGACCTTAAATAACCAATTTAAAAAAAGTTAGGTACTATTTGCGTAATAATGTAATGAAGCACATAAATGAAATGTAATGTAACACCTATAATAAAATGAACCTCATTTACAGAATCATCTGCGGGCGTCACTAAACTCATTAGTCATGTTCGCGTAATTAAATTAATTTGTTGCTGAACACTCCGTAGAGAATATATTTTAAAGGTTCTTTAAAGTAGTATATAGTTCAAACATTTTTATTTGAAGTTTTTCTGATAATGGCATTTACTCCAATTTAAAAATATTTTTATTTTACATACTTTAACAATATATCAAATAATGTTAGATTATGAAGATTAAAAATTTGAATTAAACTTTTATTACATGTATCCCCATATTCCACATTCAAGAGTGATGATGATGACAATGAATACTTTCTAACTATAGGCAAAATACTTTCTAAATACAAACTTGTATAATTGATCTATACAAGCTCGTGGATACTGTTATCATAATATATTTTGCAGTCGTCATCAATACCTTTCTCTTCTCGATTTAAAACTTAAAAATCCAAAATTATATCCCATTGTCGCAAGAGCTTCTACGACCAAAGAGACCTTCAATAATCATCTTCACCTCTGGATTAATATTGAAATATACATTTTAATATTTTCTAACTATATGCTTGTATAATAGAACTATACATGCTCGTGGATACAGCTATGACAATCGTTTTTGCAGTCGTCTTCAATACCATTCTCTACTTGATTTAAAACTTAAAATTCCAAAATTATGTCCCGTTGCCGTAAGAGCTGCCTCAACAAATGAGACTTCAAAAAATCGGCGAACATCCAATAATCATCTTCTCCACTGGATTAATACTGAAATATACAATTCATGCAAAAAAGGGTTGAAATCACCGTTTTTGTGCGTTCATGTAAAATGCAGTAATCATTTTACAGAAGAACAGTGCGAGTGCTCCTGAATTGTATTGTATGGTACTCAGTATGGCCAGACGCCATGCATCCCCGCTTCCTGTGCAAGGGGAGGGGTAGTCGAAGGGGTATAGCTCCACCTTCCTGTATGAGCCAGGGCCAGGAGCAGAGCGGGCAGTCACCTCCGTTATGACGCGCCTCTGGTGTGTAAGCTCTTCGTGCGCGTGCATTGAACCGCACCTTCGCCAGCTGTTGCGCACTATCCAGTGCCGTGTCGGGCCGCCCGCTTTCGGGCCTCGCCTTTTCATCAGCCAGCTGTTTAGAGCAGTGGAAGCCGCCCGCTGCCCGTCGCCCCGCCTGCAGCCGCCCGCCGCCCCCGCCGCCGAGGTTACCGTCACCGCGCAGGGGCTGTCTTCTCAGCGCATCAACTTATGTCACTGCAGTGCCTTTGACCGGAAGGTCCAACGTTCGAGTCCCGATGGCTGTGGGATTTTCAACACTAGTATATCAGCAAGGTCGAATTCAGTCGCTATCTGGAGCAGAATTCTAGCGGTCGGTTGCTCTGCTTCTCCGATAAACAGCAGGCGAATGCCGGAACAGTACGCTAACAAATGGACCACAGATCGCGCGCACTCTTTCCTTCCTCTTCCTTGCTCTATCCCCACCCCTTACATACACACTTACACTAACATACCCAACACTATTACACATGCCGGGAGACCGGTCGGGTGCTTAGAGCTTGTCCCGACTGGGGCGGCGCTCCGCTGGTGGGAATACTTGGTTTGGGAGAACCCCGTTAGTCGACGGCAGGTCGGCGCCAAATCTCGCCATTCAGCGGAGGAAGATCTCCGCCACCTCCCGACGGGACTAATGACTTCAGTTATTGACGTATCCGCTACAATCAATAATCAATCAACCTTCTCAGCTCTTTCTTGCTCAGTGGAAGAGCCAGAGAGTGATGCGACACCCGCAGAATATTCAAGAGCCACGCAGCCAAGTATTGTTACAAGCTTAGTAATATATCATCTCTTCAAGCTTTTTTAATTAAAGTGTGATCTTTAATTAAAGGGTTTCTTTAATTAATGGGGTTTGTATATCTGTGAAACTATTCTTGTCTCACTGAACTCCTACTTCCTGTCAATACAACGTACTGGTGATTAGGTCTCTAGAGAGCAAAACTCGTTCATATCTTGTTTCAGCGGGATCGAAAGACTCTCAACCAGCAATGTTCAGGTGGATGTTGCTGCATACAGCAACAAGGTTAGGCCAAAGGATTAAAGCCCAAATGATGCAACATTCCTATAATAATAATAATAATAATAATAATAATAATAATAATAATAATAATAATAATAATAATAGTGCCCGAATGAATGAGAATATATGAAATATATTTTCAGAGATCATCATAAATTTCGTTTGAAATGAAAACAAAACATTTTGTATAATTATCATATTAAATTTCTGCAGCTCGTTGCATATTCATTGCTAAACACCTTCATTATAGTACAGGGGTTTGACCAATCAGAGAAGTTTACAGTTGAGACGTAATTAATAATCGGCAAATGTTCTTTTAAATGTTTTGTTGCATTGTATTGAGATATACTAAAATTTTCCTTTCTCTCTACATCTATATCTGCCAAAGATCTTAGCGTCCGGCTTGCTGGGTCAATGGGTCACGATATAATTATAATCCTTATTACCTCTATAATGGATTATAGGATCCGCCGACTATACAGCGCAGCTGGGAATCTGAAATGGAATGATTCTATTCCTAGTTCATTTCTGTTTGGATTGACTAAATGAAAATTCACTTTCTTTTCTAAAGAACAAAATTTAACAAAGTTTATTTTTACTTTTTTATCAAACAATTTAATGAATTTAAGTTAGGCCTTTGATCATGATCTCTTTTAATTTACAATTTTACACCGCGGTTAACTTATCTTTTCTTCGTTGATGTCCCGCGTAGACTTCTCAGTCGAAATATCTTGCGATCTTGCCGTAGTTCAAAGTTCCAAGAAATCCTCTTCTGCCCCTATCCAAGCTGTTCTTAAACTATCAAAATTACCAGTCCCGATTACGTCCTATGACATAATCCCGAACTTGATTACCACTCCCGACAAAGTTCCAATTTATACTTCAATATTGCTTCCACATGAAAATATCTACGATCAGTTCAGTAGCGCGTTTCAGAGCAGAATGAAATCTTCCTGCATGATTCATCCCTCGAAGACTTCGTATTAAACTACCTTCATTTTTTTCATAACATTTGACCGTCTAGACTTCTCCGCCCAATCCCAAAGTTTCTACTTTCGGCATCAACCCATCTCTTAATGCATTTAGAAAAAACAAAAACTACATTGTTTATTCACGGTCGTTGCTATGTTCTAGCTCTCGTGATATTTCGTAATGCATGTTCCACCATATTGTCTCCAAATAAATGTTAATTTATTTTAACGTGACATATCGGTATGTCACAGTATATATTACTCTGCCGAGGCAACTCATGACCAATATTGATTCCCCCTACGGGGTTTGTATGAGTTATTAAGCTGATAAGAAAAGATGTTGAGCTTCAATGACAATTCTTTAATAAATTTAACCCTAACTTGACTCGTGTACTGCTTGTTTGAAGTCGGATTTACATATCATTAACCAGAACCTTCTGGGACTCCTAGCTGTCTGGATGATCGGTGAAGTTGGCTGAATACTGCATGCCAGCTGACATGTAACCGTTTAATATAAAAGTTTGATAATATTAGTTATAATTAGTCGTATAAAAAGTGCTATATTAAACTTTATATAAAGGATATTAATAACGAGTATGACTTATTACGGTACGAGCGAGTAACGAGTGAGTATCGTAAACCTTCTATGAATCATCATTACAGCATCGTTTCAAAATATACTATTTCGAAGAACTAAACAACAGTGTTTAAAATAACTATATTATAATATTGTAGTGGAAAGGATTGTAGCAAGGGAAACAAAGAAAGAGAAGGGAAGCTTAGAAAGTATCTCAACCCAAACAAAATAAATAATTTGATAGTGTATATTCATTCAAATTTCGAGAATCTAAGGCATTCTTATAGATCTCATAGTTCTAGAAGTAATAATAACCAAATAATCAGTTTCTTGTTTCTTCTTAATCTCTTCACACTATCAATATTCTATTTTATTTTTAGCTGAAGCTACCAATGAAATGAATGAAGGTTCGTTCAAAATTAAACAAATCCGCCAATAATATATTTCTTCAGAAGAAATTCATTTTTATGGTGAAGAATTAGAGGTTTCACTTACAAAATGTCCGCAAGATCAACTCGATAAACACTTAAGAATAATAGTAATGTTTTCGTCAAGAGCGTAATGTGCGAAAATTCGATGGCAGCCTGACAGAAAGATAATGTACTCCCGTTCCTGGTTCAGTATCTAATAAATCAAACTTGTGAGATCGATGAATTTTCCCCGTCCAGCTGATCCCGTCAGCGTCTCCATCAGCGACGCTGGGACAAGTTGTTTGCTTTCGAAGTTGAGATAGGGCGGATCAGACAATGCAGGTGGCGAGACGTGGAGAAGCCTACGATACCATGTGGAGAAGCAGTTCAGGAGTAAAGTGCTTAAACGTCAAACATGAGGAATCGTCAGCAAGAAGTAATAATAAAAACTAGTAATGTTACAGGAACAGATACTGTCTTGTTATACGACACTTGTAGCATCATTGACGTTCATTTATACAACGTTAATACACTGAATATTCAAAGAAACCTAGTAATATTTTAACCGTCTTATTTGTTGCGTTTTTGGAAAAGCATTTTATTTGATTGCGGATAGCACACCATAATGTGCAGGTGATTGAAGGCTGTGTAGGTAATTTCAAGGCCGGTGTCAGGGTTGAAATTGCTCACTTGTCTCAGAAATAGGGCTTCAGTTCGATTATCTGTTGTATCAGACGTTTCGTCCACACCTGTGGCAGATTTCCTCAGCGGTGACAGCAATGATTGTATATCCTTCCTTGTCGGCTTTTGGCTGATTAAGAATACTCAGACCACTCATCATTCGACTAAATACGTATGTTCTATGTAGACAGATAAATTAATTTTTACTTTCTATTTACTACGTGCTTGCGTAGTAAAGTGAAAGCATTATAATGCTTCAGCGAACAGACGCGATTAATCGTCAGAAAATATCACGTTTCATGATCACAGTGTACATAAAATTAATAGGATACATAAATCTATAAATTTAATAGTTCGTGAATGCTAATGCATTTTGTTTTGTGCTTTATTATGTGTTGTACATAAGAATTTCACTGGAAATATATACTTCCAGTTCTTTTGTGCAGTTTTATGGCATGATTTTGTTTTCCTTTATTTGCCATTATGCCTTGCCCTGTGCTGGTTCTGTGCAAAAGGGAAGCTCCACATACGATCACAATATGTTTGGAGATGTATTATATAATCACTGTATTACTAAGATTGGAATCTGTTGAATTATTTATGAATAATCATTAGATTTCGGAGTCAATTTATGTGTTTTGTCTTAGTCTTACTAATCAACATGTTTAACATGTTGTGGTTCTTGTTGTATTATTAGCCTTGAAGAGGGAATAGAAATATTTCGAAAAGTCGTAAAACTCAAATGAATTCATGTTTTGATTTGAACCAAATCCCATGATCCGGAACATTCATAAAATTTATTTCAATGACCGTGAATAGTTATATTTATCGTCATTCACATTTTCTTGTAACAACCGCTTCGTGGAGATGTAGTGTGAGAAGGAAACCATGATAACTATCTCGTTATGAAAGGGTGAAGAGAAACTTTTGCGAGAGCTTAAGGCATTGAAATCAAAGCTCTCACATTCCATTAACTCTTCGGCAACGTACTTTGAAATTATGCACAATCACCTGTTTGGAACTCATCGTCTTGTCTGAAGGCCGCAACAGACCATTCACCGCCGCGAGTGGAGGCTAAAATATTCAGACAACTTTCCCAGCTCATCCGCCACGTAATTACGAGAGCGCAGCTCCGCTACGTTCACGAAACTCAACGTTAGTTGCGCCACGCTATACCTTCCACTTTGCTAAGTTATTATCAGATTACAAATACTGGGTACATCGTTCTCTTCACCTTGGGGAGATATCAAAAGTAAACACTTTGATGAGGTTTTCGTCTTCAATAACTTTCAGGGCAAATTCACTCCGTCATTGCCTTTACATACACGCGTGCGCATCGCAGGACCTCAAAAGCGCCAAAGGCCGTTTTACATCCCAGAAAATTAACCAAAGTACTTTAATAATATTCATATGACAATGTTAACAGTCACTTACGAATATACATATCGATTCCAAAAATGAATTTTTGAGGTGTTATCAAGTTCTGTTATTATGTTTAATGAATAATTTTCCTTAACGATGTTTGTTAAGAATTACGATTTCTATTCTATATCTATATTTCAAAAGCTAATAGTCCCTTACAGAAAGAGAAGAGATATGTTTTGTAATTACATTACGTAATGTTATGTAATTTTTGAGAGAGATATTTTCGCAGAAAAATTCACGACTGAACATAATCCTTTATTAGGATACTAATTTTGAATCTGGTTGTCACTTCTGAAATTGTATACTTTAATAGTGATTACAAGTGATGATTGTGAGTTTCGTAATTTTTAGAAGTTTTGTAAATGTAAATTTTTTTTCATTTACATAAGACAGTGTAGCGTAACAGAATCTCGATCCTATTCATTAAATAGTTGTTCATAATTAAATAGGATTTGTTAAAGTGTACAATCAACAAAATGCCACTGACAAAAATGAGCTCTCATTCGCCTCATTCGCCTTCCCGCTGCATCTCCGTCAGCCAGAGGTGGAGGAGGTGTGATGTGTAAAGAGAGGGAGATGCGGAGGGTGTGTCAGAGTGCAGCCCAGACGACAGCGAAGACTTGTCGCACAGAGACAGGTCACAGCAGACAAGCACTCGGCGAGTAAAAAACACACAACTAAAATGAATGCCGAGATGTGATAAAAATTAGTGCGAGTGTGTAGATAGCAGCTGGTACTTGGCTAAAAATTAACTATTTTCGAAATGGAATGATTGAAACTGCATGCTCATTAATGTCTGTCAGGAGATGGACATAAGGTAAATTTTCATGAAATGTCCATGATTTTTTCATGAAATGTTCGATTTAGTATAAAAATAATCATCATCGTAGCCATCTTCTTCATGCATGCTGAATAGAAGTCAGGTAAATAGTTAAAAACTAGTAAATGAGAGTCGCATAAAAATTATAAAACTTTTGTGAAAGCTTTCAATAAATGTTACGCGTCGGCTTTAGCCCTGCTCTTAGTGAACAGTTAGTCTCTTATACAGTTTTAAATGACCGGAATTTACTCTTGACAGGTGACAAGAGAATAGGGCACGACTGAAAAGCTAGACCCGGCTAAAAATAGGAAACTAACTAGAACGAGAAAGTCTGTGCCATTCGGGAGCACCACTAGTTTCGTTTCCAATTCCAATTTCGGAATATGATCACATTACAGTTCCACAACACCTTTGACTAAAAATTTAATTTGTGTTTGTTTTTAAATGTCTCATTTTTGTAATTTTAAATTGCATTTTAAAATTATCCGAGTTACTATTTATTTTTCAGAAACACGAATAAAAATATTTTTAATTTTAACATAATGAGGCATTCCGTACCAAGCTATTGAGCAGTCTTGAACTTTCCGTTCACATAACCTTCCGTCCATTTCCCATGGGACGTTGGTCCATGGGATTCTGATATAGTTTAAAAGACCTCACATGTATTTTTTCACCGCTTATCCGTACTGATTTAATAATTGAATGTCTTGGCGCAGAAACAAAATAAGCCACATCAAACATAGTAAGTTCTCTGCTACTTGTAAATGATATCTCCATTTTGATGAAAGTGAGACTTATCATGTTACTATGTAAGTCTTGTTCATATTTACAAATGGATTCAGAGAGTAACAAAATGAGGTCATTTCGACCACAATTTAGATAATGACAGGACGTTTCCTGCGGCTGATGAACTTACGGCAGTAACAAGATAAGCTACTTCTTTGTTTTTGCTCTATATGTGAATGCTATGTGACTTTAGACTGAAATACAATAAACATTTATATCGAAGTTGAAAGTAATAGGAAACCAAGCGATCCGTCAATACACAAAGTCAACTAATGACCACAGGCGTTAGATATTCCTCGATGGAGGATAGACCTTTTTTGGATTCCTGCAAAAATGGCGCTTAATTTACTTGAACTAAAATTGTACTAAACCTCTAATGACAAACTCTAGACATGTCACCACTGACAACGTTAACGGGACATGGACGTTCTTGTTCTTGTACAACTAATATTTAATAATATTTCAGAACTTTTTAGTTCATTTCTCGCACAAGTCGTCAACAAGTTTTAGCATTAATATTAGATTTTTACTCCTAACACCAAACTTGTGACAAAAGTGAAAAAAGTACATGTAGATCTCTGCTTCAAATTCTAAATGCTTCAGTCGTGTATTCGCAGGACCATCGTAATTCCTTTACGTCCCAAATATAAATCCGCCTAAACGGTTTAATATCCGCTGGGCGAGCGATATAATCTGCCGAATAACTCTGCCATCACAGAGCGCGAGCCTCGCGGCGCCATCGACGAAAGCGCCCGAAGGGGGTGGGCCAATAAAAAAGGAAGGACGACGCGGAAAGGCAGAGAGAGGAAGAAACTACTGTCTAGATCAGAGGAGGGAAAGAAGTTCATCTCGCAAAGCGAGCAAACGTAAGAGGAATTTAGTGAAGTTTAGAATTTTTCAGTCTTCTAATGTACGACAAATTCTAAAAATTAAAGTTAAAAGAATTGGAAAAAATATGTTTCGGTTCATTAAAGGCTTTACTAAAGACAGGGTTATTCAAGTGAGAATCAGTGACTGCCTTTCTGAAGAAAAGAAGATAGAAAAATTCGTCGTATTTCGGGGCACGATTACATAACTTTCTCTTCTTACGAAAAAGTCGTAAAGTGAGAAAGTAAAAAGGAGTATCTTAATGATCAATTATGAGTGTTGCACTGTTTCTTTTATTAATTAATAATGCAGATGCAAATATTGAATCTCCAGTGTTTACAGAAGACGGGGATGAAGTTGATATGCCTACACTTAAGATTCGCCATCATAATCTGAAATGTATAAAGAATACAAAAGATACTTAGAATGTCCGTTGACTGGAAAATGACATGGTAAAAATTTTCACAGATGAATGTTGAAAATGCTAAACTGGGGTGCAGATAAAGATTTGTTGTTAATAACGTATAAGACCATAGAGTAAGCTAAAATAAATTTTAAATCTGTAATCTACGACTTAACTAGACCAATGATCTCATTAAACTCAAAGACTTGGTGAGGGTTTGTGTACTCCCGCACAAATCTCATTGGAAGCTTTCTCGTCGCCAAGAAAAGTTACCAAACTTATCGCAGACATACATTAATGTAGCACATCTTCACAGATACATAGATTTTTACCTTCTCGCGTACAACTACTTACATAGTAAATGGAACTAATTGTAATGCTGTCGTAGAATGTGGCGATTTTTCGTCACAAAAACTCGTATTCTTGACCCTGATAATGAATAAGTGCATACATCTTGTTTCTATATGTATACAATTACTTCCTGTAACACGTTGTGTAGACATAATCAACTTTTTATGACTCCTTGCTAACAACAAATTGATTGACGGAAAAT
The DNA here is from genome assembly GCA_964035755.1 of Teleogryllus oceanicus. Taxonomy (NCBI): domain Eukaryota; kingdom Metazoa; phylum Arthropoda; class Insecta; order Orthoptera; family Gryllidae; genus Teleogryllus; species Teleogryllus oceanicus. Next base: position 85,324,071 of record CAXIVR010000003.1, read on the forward strand.
GATTTTGTCTGTCCGTTCGGGTTCAACATTAATGCCTAAATTGTTCACTTTTTTTCCAAAATTGATATTCCTCGATCAATCAGGGCGATCTCAAGTCTTTGGAATTTGAAACAGATATTTTGATTTTGGGAGACGTTACAAAAAGCCGTAACATTTTTAAAATTTTCAATATTTGGCCACATTAAAGTTTCGACAATTTAAGAAGTTCAATATTTTTTCGGGGTCTTCCAACAACAACAATATTGAAAATAGATTATTTTCTTAATAAATCTAGTCTAAAAAAATCTTAAAATAATACCATGCACAATTTTTCGAATACATCAGTAGTTTTCGCTTAATTACGTTATTTAAAACAAATATCTTTTCGAAACAGACTCCAAATTTTTTCTTCAATTTTTTCCTCGCATGGGACAACGAATGCTTATAAAAATGGCGCAGCTTTCGTTGTCTTTGAACTTTTTGAAGTTTTGATAATTGCAAAAATTACAAACAATTCGAGAAAATGTGTGCTTTTGAGCACTGCGAGTTTCTACTGTAATACTCATAAGGGAGCACCTCAATAGCACAAAACAGTTAATTTTCTCAACAAAACTATCTATGAAGTAGATATTTATGAACAAATGTCATAGTATTTAGAGCTGCGAGTGTATGCTAACAAGTTTGATACTGAATTCCCCAACATTAATCTTATCTTTACAGTAGCCAATTCAAGCAGACTCGTGAAGCACCGTAAGTTCGGTTTGTCGCCCTCGGCATTCTAAGATACCAGAGAAGAGACAATTGAAATTTCATTTGGCTCCTTCGGCCTTTAAATCGCACTGCAGTCACAGCGCGCCTGATGTAAGTCGTCGGCAAATGTTCCGCAAACGCTGTGCCCAGTGCGTCGAGGAGCCCCGCAATATAATTAGCCAAAGAGGATTAAAAGCAGATTGCGCAGCTCCCAGAGGAGAAAGCAAGATGAATCTGCGCGAAGCAGCTGCAGCAGGGCTTATTAGCGGCGTCTCCAGGCCACAGCCCCTCCGGCCCCGGGTACTCACTTCCCTGCACTCGCCACGCGGTGATACACGCGGCCGCTTTGGCAATGCGCGCACACTGCTTGCCTCCAACACTTTGATATTTTTTGTCTTCCTGGGGCCTTCTCCGGCTTCAGGGTATGTCGATTTCGATTGATTGGTTTATTTTTTCGTGTTTCCGGGCACGTCAACTGCTTTGGTCAATAGTCCCGTTAGTGTAGTGCATGGTTTTCTCGGGAGATGGCTGTGATCTTCCCCCGCTGGATGGCGAGATCCGGCGCCGACCTACCGTCGGCTAGTGGGGTTTCCCCCTAACCGGGACTCTCCTACCAGCGGGGCACCGCCCCACCGGGACAAGCTCTAAGCTCCCGACCGGTCTCCCGGAATGTGTGGCAGCGTAGTGACTGTTAGGGTGTGTGTAAAGGGAGAGGATAGGACAAGGAAGAGAAAAGAGAGATCGAGCGCTGTCCGTTGCCCGTTTCATTGGGTACTGGTCCGGCATTCGCCTGGTGTTGATCGGATAAACTACAGAAAACTACCGATCAGAGCAGCCGGTCGCTAGAATTCTCTTCCAGACAGCGACTGAATTCGACTTAGCTGAAAAGCTAGTGTCGAAAAGCTAGTGTCGAAAATCCTGCCGCCGTCAGGACTCGAACTTAGGACCTTCCGGTTAGAGGCGCTGCCGTGACATCAGTTGACGGACTGAGCTACCGCTCCCGGTTCGATTTCGACTATCCGCGCCGTGTACCCACTAAGTTTGTCCCCCATGCGGACACTTATTAGCCTTTACACTAGACACCCGGTCGGGCTTCTCGATCTGTGGTCAGTAGACCCTCAAGGCCTTTCGTGACAAACACACGCATGAAAGACGAGGGACAAACAACCACGCCCACGGCGGGACTCGAACCAGGGAAACCCTTCACACCAGGCGCTGAGCCGGCGCACGCTCTAGCCCCCTCGGCGACCCAGCTCAGCAACACTTTGACGTGAACATCAGGGGAAGGGGACTACGTAAGCTTTCTCTCAGCTCATCTGTTTCAATCTCCAGACTGGTCTTCTCAATTCAGTCGGTGTCAAATTGGTATCAAAACTTCATCAGAAACGACTAATGGTATTAAAGAAATAATAATTATAAAATATGGTAATTACATTCAAGGTGATGCGCAACCTCTACATTGCGCATTCCGCCACCAATGTGGCAACGATTTAAACAAAACTAAAAAGTTAAAAAAATCAAATTATCGTTTGTTAAAAAAATTTTTTTAAAAGAAACTGAGACGACCTAAAGAGGAATACGACTCGTTTTTTTTCTAAAAGTATTTAATATTGTATTCACAACTGTCTTTATGCTGCATAATTGTAATTACAGACATTTCAAATATGCGCGGACAAAAATTATCGGAAAAGAGATTCCAATTAACAGTGTATGTTTGTCACAGTAAAGAGCCAGAAGAGAACTTTTACGCAGACAGCAATCATGTCACGGGCAGACCAACATGAGGAAAAAAGTAAAAATTGAGACCCGGTAATTGGCAAAGCTTGTGGAGAGCGGACACAAGTGGTTTAAATGAAAGAAAAACACATGAAACATGAAAGAAAAGTATTTTGGGAAAAAATTATATTTCAGAAGAAAAAATATGAAAAGAGATATGATGAGATTCTGAGAATATAAAACCTTATCTCAGAGGAAAATAAGGAAGTAATAAAATTAATATCTCTTTTTAAATGACGAAATGTAAATCATATAAATATGTAAATATGGTTCCAGTAGAAAATGCGAGGACACTGGGATTTCACTGCTTTCCAAAGATACTAACTAGATTTTCTTTTCTTGTAGGTCGAGAATACCTTCACGTTTTGCTCCACCTCCTTTTCGAAGATTCCTATCGGCGCCTGAGAGAACTATCATGTTTTAAGAAACTCTCTTCAGTGAGAATCCTCTTGTTTTCCGTGAATATACCGCGTAGGTAGCCTTTAAGCCCATCTCGCCACTGTGCCTTTACATTTACGCCCGAGGTAACCTGTGATCCCTGCTCTACGCTTGCACAGTATTGTGGACGTAGGAAACCTCCCTATTCACGCATACAGATCGATCTAAGCAAGTGGTCAGGGCATGGAATTATAGCAGTATTAGAACACATTAGATTGCGAATGTACCCCGTGCCAGAAACATGCCATTTATCCCTTCGGCCGAGACCCTGTCCGAAAGGTTAAAAGGGACTAACGATGACTGTATCGATTAAAGGAGGATTACTCAAAACGTACCACGCCAGTACATAATTACGTAAGAACGTGGTAACAAATTGTAACAGAACTCCAAAAAGAAAGAAAAAATATTAATTGAGAAATCAGTGTACGTCAAATGTAACTCACATGTAACGAATATTTTCTTTCCTCCCAACAACGCAAACTCCTCCGTCACACGGGCAGGCTAGGAACGACAGAATACGATACACAAGGTGACAGATGAAGGGTGGAAACGCCAATCCTACCTCCGCAGAAGGGCGAAACGCCAATCCCTATGCGGATTTGGACCTGCGAGGAACATGGCAGCGCACACGCTGCTCACTCCACCGTCGCTGCCTCAGCACTCACGCCCAACTCCCCCGGCACATAGTTCTAACTAATACTTGCGTACAAGATGAGAGTTTCTTATTGTTAAATTGATTGATTGATTTGATTGATTCATGTTTCCGGGCGCGTCAACTGCTCTAGTCATTAGTCCCGTTAGTGTAGTGCATGTTTTTTCTCGGGAGATGGCGGTGATCTTCCCCCGCTGGATGGCGAGATCCGGCGCCGACCTGCCGCCGGCTAGTGGGGTTTCCCCCTAACCAGGACTCTCCCACCAGCGGGGCACCGCCCCGCTGGGACAGCTCTAGCTCCCGACCGGTCTCCCGGAATATGTGGTAGTGTAGTGCATGTTAGTGTAAGTGTGTGTGTAATGGGAGAGGATATGGACAAGGAATGGGAAGGACAGATCGCGCGCGATCCGTGGCCCGTTTGATAGGGTACTGCTTCGGCATTCGCATGGTGTTGATCGGAGAAACCACGGAAAACTACCGACTAGAGCAGCCGGCCGCTAGAATTCTCCTCCAGACAGCGACTGAATTCGACCTAGCTGAAAAGCTAGTGTCGAAAATCCTGCTGCCGTCAGGACTCTTATTGTTAAAATGTAATATGGTCTTAATACGTTGTTGTCAAATGACTTCTTAAAATAGCAAATTACTTAATTAGAACCTGTAACCAATATGTATCTACTGGGTGGAAACTGGGACACCCGAATTTAATTCCCTTATACATAAATAACCTTCAGAACAATTTTAAGAACTATTTGCACAAATTTATGAAGAATTTATTTTTTGTTTACTCCTTTAATTATTTCTCATCGAAATTCGAAACTTTTTCCCAAAGGAAGAATCCCATTGCTGAACTATGTTTTGATCATTCAAACGAAAAGCAACAGTTTTCCTGTTGTCCTCTGGCTCCTTTCATTTAATGATTTGAGCATGTCACTATTTAATTAGCACTTCTGTGCATTATACCCTGTATACTGTGTCGATTTCGCAGTTTTGAGAACTTAAGAAATAATTGCCACGCTTAACAAAACAACTACAAACATCAGTACTTTTCCAAATCATTTCACTATTCTCTGTACGTGATCGCATCTTGATTACATTCCCCTTGGCAACCAGCTACTTCTTGTGGTTTCCATTGCATTCAAGTTCTCATTTCCAAATTCTTCTCTCCACAATTGCACAAAAATAAAAAAGCAAATGGTGATTTCACAATAGCGCTTTCTATTACGTTGACACCATAATGTGAGTAATACGAGTCTCTCGATGCCCTAAACTAAGCGATCGGTTCAAGTACGATAATTTGGGCGAAATCCCTGGCAAACGAGAGCTTTCAAGTCGGCCGTCAGCTTGCGCCTAACGACCCATCGCCACTACGGGGGACACAATGCGCCATTATGCTCATGAACACGGCATCTCGCAACGCATTGTTTTACGTCGATCTGATATCCTTGCGCACGGCGCCGTTAACGAGATTTGCGCTCTCAATTGCCTCGTTATGTGGCGGCGCCGCCGGCCGCCTCGCCCGGGCTTACGCCAGCGCCACTGGCGGCGGCGCCCGCACTTAGGGGCCCAGCCGGCTCACCCTCCCCCACCCCCGCGGCCACCGACCCCTTGGTCGCTGGCGTCAGAGGTGGGATCAGCCCCAATTTTGACCCAGTGCGCACTGAAAGGGGCGCTCATGCTTTTTGCCGTGGGTTTATTCCGTTTTATTTCTCGGAATCCACAACTTTTTTTTGTTTAGTTAAACAAATATGCTCATTAATTCCATGAAAAATCGTTGATGATCTCTATGATAACAAATTCCGCCGTTCAATTAAAACTCCACACCTGCCAATCAGAATTCAGAAATGGATACAAAACGTTGAATTAAGTAACTACAACACAGACGTAACCAAGGCATTTCCAGTCGGCCATGACATGAACAATGGCCATCACAGATTATGAACCTACAATAACTACGAGTACATATAAACAACGAATGAACAAATTTGACGAAGTATACGTTTAGCTAGCTGACTAAAAGAACAACATAAAATATTTAATGCTAATACATTTTACATTTGGTCTTAGGATTACAGAAATCAACGTTATAGAGAAATTGTATCAGAAGTGAGTAGTGTTTTTTATTTCCGAACTTATACAATTTGTATTCTATCTCGTGACATTCTTTACTTTTCGTAGAATGTAATTATTTCATGACTTTCTCAGCTTTTTTTGATATTATATCCGCAATATGTTCAGTACGTTCCAAATGCAAAAATGTCTTTCAAACTAACACAATGCAACGCCCACAAAAATTGATATTTTTCAGAAGCAATATGACGTCCTGAAACACTTGCCTCAAGTTGTAAAGATGTGCGTGAATTTCTGAAAATTTAAATTATCCTTAAATGGAAACGAAAACATATTGAACATTACATGTGGATAAACGGATATAATTCCACTACTGGTATATAAGAAAAATCGTTCCTACTGTCACTCGTTTTTTGAACATACCACTCATGTAATTCTATCCCTTTTATCCACTCGTTCCATTAATTACTATAATGGTTTTGGTGAAAGGCTTTACAAATCTCTAGCCCTGGCAAATGCAGAACGTTGAAAAGCAGTGGGAATCCGCAGCGTACCGAAACTTTTCCTCCTCTAACATCTCGTCACATTTTTGTACGTGCAATTACTGTATTTACAGTTCTAAAATTGACGTATAAATTACACTGAGAAAGAGATACTTACTTTAATATTGGAAGTAAAGGACAGGTCAAAAATAAAGTTAAACTTTGTAATTTTTAAAATGTCAACAGATTTTCACGAAAATCTGAAATAATCCCTTCCTCTCACCTTACCTACGCACACTCACACTTTGACACACTACCACACGAGTCCGCGGACCGGATTCAATTATTTATTTATCGTATGAGGCTATCAGCGGGGAGACTGCTCTTAGGCAGTTGTGTTGATTGATTGAATTTTTCGTGTTTCCGGGCGCGTCAACTACTTTGGTCAATATTTCGTTAGTGTAGTGCATGTTTTTTTATCGGGAGATGGCGGTGATCTTCCCCCGCTGGATGGCGAGATCCGGCGCCGACCTACCGTCGGCTAGTGGGGTTTCTCCCTAACCAGGACTCTACCCACCAGCAGGCTCCCAACCGGTCTCCCGGAATATGTGATAGTGTCGTGCATGTTAGTGTAAGTGTGTGTGTGTGTGTGTATGTGTGTGTGTGTGTGTAAGGGGAGAGGATGGGACAAGGAAGAGGAAGGACAGATCGCCCGCGGTCCGTGGCCCGTTTTGTAGGGTACTGCTCCGGCATTCGCCTGATGTTGATCGAGAAAATACGGAAAACTGGTTCAGAGCAGCCGGCCGCTAGAATTCTCCTCCAGACAGCGACTGAATTCGACCTAGCTGAAAATCCTGCCGCCGTGGCGAGTGGGAACCTAGGACCTCCCGGTCAGAGGCGCTGCAGTGACATCAGTTGATGCACTGATCTACCGCTCCCGGTTAGGCAGTTGTTCCGCTCCCGTGTTTTCGACTGATACTTCCTTGGAAGCCTTCCCCCGACGCGGGTCTGACGAACTTTATCGAGACGGCACACTTCGCGGGCGGTCCCCTAAATGCGCCTGGGATTTGATTCTTACTATCTTCCCCAGATATCAGGCTCAGTTAACCACATCCGAACTGTCTGGTTGGGAAAAAGTGAGATCTCGTTTGAGCGGGATGTTGTGGGAGGGATTTAATTTTGCAGGGCATCCACCAGGATTCGTTTACATGCCACAGGCGTGACATGGCTGCTGTGGATTTTCCGCCCTTCGATAATCCACGCACCTCGGTCGGGATGAACCCACACACTGGGGATTTAGAGACCAGTAAACGAACCCCTCCCACACCGAGGAATCGGATTGAAGCTTAGAGCTGGTATCAGCTGGGACATTCTCCAATGGGGGAGACACTCGGAGGGGGAAATCCACTAATCGCCATGTTGGACGGCGTCGGATCTCACGTTCCAGCAAGGAACACCGCCCCTACTGTACATAAAATGCACTACATTTGCGGGGCTAATGACTACAGCGGTGACGCGCCCGAAAACACTAAATAATCAACTGATCGATTAATCAAATTAAATTTTTTTGAAAGAGTACAGTGACGAACAGTACAGTGCACTAATAGTTCAGTGACGAACTCAAACCCATTAAATGTTATATTATCCCAAATATTTTCCCGCTTCTAGTCAACATTCATTAAACATCATCTTCCTATTTTAAGATTTTTTTCCTGCTGTTTGAAGTTTTGACTCTAGGAATTCGCTGCTTGTGACTATGCTCAAATGAACTGGTTGAAGTAATACATTAGTCACTTTCTAAAATCTAAGAATGGCTCTCAAATATTGAATTAGAATTTTGGTTTTGTAAGAGTGACAGAGTATCAATACTTTTTAACCAATTGAGTTCGTAGTTTATAATTAAACTTTGTTTAAAATCGCTAGGGTATATCGACCTTTTGTCAAAAATCAGTTCATTGAAACTAACCTGGTAAAAATGTTATTAGGAAAATCCAATAACGTGATTCATTTGTTACTAGGAACCAATCAGTTTCTCCACGTCAATTTTACCATTAAAATACAATTAACGAGCACATGGAATACATTTCCTTCCTCCATTCATTATTAATGAATGGCATCATCAATATTCCGGATAGTTTTGAATGTTCAGGCAGTTTTAAAAGAGTTATATCGATTAACACACCATTATAAGTGTGGGAGCATAAACTGAAGATCAAAATCACAATTATTGAATTGTTTTGCAGTAAAAATTCTTCCGAGAGCATCAGGCTATGAAATGAATACGAATTATATAATGTTACAATTTTTGTTTTTATTTTACGTAAGAATGCTGATGCGCTACTTTTGTTGTTATTCTTTTCTTTGCTATGATTAAAGCAAATGTTATATTTTATAATGCAGAAAACTGTGTATATTGAATCTAAAATAGTGCAATTATTGACATAGAGTTAGTTATCACTTTTGGATGCTAAATTATAAGTGATAAATACTTTATTTATTTTGTACAGTTATCTGTAAAAGCGTGGTGTACTGCATTTTAGATATTGTACCTCTGTTTTCTTTATAATTCTGTTCAGTGAAAAATTTCTGTCTTAACTGTTTAGAAAATTGATATGGCAAAGTATACAGGTTTAAGGTTTTAATTTATACTAAATCAAGATTCTCAACCTATTGTTTTGCTTGGGCAAATTATGATCAGGTATTCATTGTATGATTTAAATACTTTGCAGTATAATCCTGACACAAAACTGTATATATCTTAAGTTTCATATTGTTTTTAGATATCCCAGGTGATATGATGTTATATGATACGTAATGTGTTTAATTAATGATTATATGGGAGGTTCGCGCTGGCATATAGTAGTACAATTGTGAATCACAAAAGTGGAAGTGGATTTGGAGTTATTGTAATGATACTTTAGGATCAAAGAAGTTTATATTTTTGTATACATCATTAGCAACAATATACTAGAAAATTTTCTTAAATATATTGTATAAATAAATAAATATATAATATTCCTACTTTCAACAGACAGACAAGACACCTACATAGAGGACAAATATCATAAACGGAAAGTAGTAGCATTATATGAGAACAGTATTTTCACTCACAACAAATTGAGAAAGAATTTGGGTCTGTTCTATGTAATACAACTGTAATTAAATATTAAGAATAAAAATGCAAACTAGTAGCCCGTTTTAAGTTTCAATAGTTAGGAAGCCATAAAACAGACATGTGCGTGTGCATTCACCGCATGCTTCCTTTAAACGGGCCGTCAAAGGCTGTCAACCGCGAAAATGTGTCACGAAGCACTATAGATAAATTCGTGTATCAACATTTCTGAAGAACTTCGCACAGTTATATCTTTTTTGGAAAATATTTACGCCGTCAAACTCGGTGATAAAAATTACGGGTACGATTATTGCGTTGATAAAACGTTCTGGCAATGGGAGAAATACCGTATTTACCGGTGAATAACATACAGTTGTTTTTCCTTGAGTAACTTGACAAAAACAGGATGCGTCTTATATAACGAATGGGAACTTTTGTAACTGTTTCCATATGTATATGTATAGCAATCCAAAAACCAAATTTTTGTTCACTGAAACACAGGAACTTGCATTTCCACAAAATTAGTTATTACAGAAGCTAAAAGTATTGCAAGAAGAAAGACTTGAAAATTTCTTTGGGTCAAGTCGTGTGTAGCAGATTTATGAAAAGGAAATGTCTTTCCATACATACTAGAAAAATATCATAAAAGTTCCCGGTGGAAAATGAAGAAAGTTCATTGCTTTTCATAGGTCACAATTCCCACTCCTTTCATAAAAATAAAAATCAAGTATAAAATTGGTTTTTGGTGGCTTGAAAAAGTGTATTGACGTCCAAGGGTGATATTTTGAAGAAAACGAAACATTTATACTTTTATATTCAATAAATTGTTATTTTCAAATTTATTCAACTTACTTTTCAAACACACCTTGTATTTTACCTTGACGGCCGGTCAAGTCAGAGCGCAGTTCGTGCTGCTCCTTGACGTCCGACCACGGGTAGCCCCCTTCTCCTACCTCTCCGAATGACGCATCTTCCATTCTTGTATTTTGTCAAGAGAAACCACTTATTTTATTAAAATACTAAACATAACAAATTGGTCTTATCAGTCACTTTTTTTTCACCTTTATGAAGAACCTATAGGTACATCATTTGAAGACATACATAGGTTCTTCCTGGAGTCAAAACGGCGTGAGATAGCGCAGGCCAAGGTGAGGAGCACAACTCCACTCCGCTGCTGGCTTCGCCAATCGACAGAGGGGCAGGGGATGAAGGAGGAGGCGGCCGCCCGCTCGCGCCATTCGCCAACCAGTTCTCCGGTCGCCGACATAACAAAGAACGCGCGATTCGGAGGGCCCGACTTCCTCGGCGGAGCCGCGGGGAGGCCATCACAACGATATTCGATATCGCCAGCTGACGCGGAACGGAGCTCGCCGCGCCGCGCCACTCGATATTCCCCGCTCGCGGCCGCGGGACGTCATTAGAGGCCGAAAAGCAAAAATACGACCGCGACGCGTTCGCAGGCTCTCAAAAATAAATCTCATCCGGCTTTTTTCGAAGGTGCGTTGGCTCAACTTCAGAAATACCCTAATCAAATTTCAAACCAAAACGACGTACTAATTGTACGCCCTACTGCAATAGGCTCTGAAGCTGTTCTTCGTTTTGGTTCTAGTATAAACTGAAATTAACTCTTTATTGCGTGATTTTTTTATTTTTACTTGCAATATTTTTTCATCGCATTTATTTATTTTAATTAAGGGAAAAATAAATAAAATAGTTCAAAAGTAAATATTGCTTTAGAAAAAGACAAAATTGAATTGTACTACTCCTCTAACAAAATGTGCTGTATTTCACAATATAAAAATATATTTATTTTTGAAGATTATTTAATTATTTTCCTAAAAGCGTTTCGTTTCTGATATATGAAACAGAGTGTGTTACTAGGACGTTCAAATCACGACGCCACTAGATTACTATCACTTTATCTCGTTATCTTATTGCATTTACTGCCTAACAATGCATGGGGTGACATAAAGCAGATGTACATATGTGTAATATAAAATAGTTCATAATTAAATCGTTAAATGCGTTTATGGCCTGAAAAACATGTTACAGCTGAGTTACACTATGCAATCAAGGGTTAAAGAGCTGAATAAATATTTTTCTTCCACTGCACTTCATACATTATTTTAGCAAACAATTAGGTTATAAATGAAATATTGTATGTGCCACTAGCATTAACTGGTTCTAATGATTTCGGGCTAAAGACCCACGGGCTTCTTGTTACCGCTCGATCATTACCCCTTATTAATCTCTTGGTGCATAAATAAGTATGACTATTCCACTCATGAAAATAAAACCAATAGTGTTTAACCATACACATAAAATTCCCAATTAGAATGGTGTAACTAAAAAATATCACTTATTCTATATGTTTTTTCTTACCGCTCCTATTTACTGGCCAATATTAAACTGCGACTCATCTATCTTAGGTTTCTGTATGTATCGATCGCTGTGTTGAGGTGCAATAAACCGCGTATGTACTATAATGTAACATCTTTGATTTTAGCATACTTTTAGTTATTTTCAATGTTTGGCACATTTTGGAACTCTGTTGGACGTAATTTCATTTGTGGAATAGTCCTATGAAATGCCACTCGTGCTTTGGAAATCCTCACATATATCCTCTCCTTGCTTGCAAGTCGAGGATTTACGACAATTTCCAAAGTACTCGTGGTATCTGAGATAAAGTTAAAGACTTCATGTTATATATGTAATTGTTGAATTTAACTGTTCTTTTATGCCTTTCTACAAATACATACTCTTGCAGAGACAATTGTCTTTCATTCGCATGTATGTGTCGGTTTTAGTTCACTAAAGTCGTCGAGCATGCAACTCCCACCGCCACTGCGAGAGGCTCGCACTCGCCAAAAGCAAGGGCAAGGCCGGTCTGCCGGAAGAGGGCGCCCGCGGCGCAAAGTTGCACAGGCTGATGAAGCACTTCTTGAAGACGGTGACTTTGGTGCCCGCCGCGCTCATCGCCTCGAAAACGTACGCGGCCGACTCGTTATGCGTGGAGCAGTTCCTCAACACCGTCGTCTCATCTGTCCAAGTAATGATCAGTGTCATTCATGCGCTTATTCAGAATACGTCACTTACACAAATAGCATTTCCTAAATCGGGTTATCAATCATATCCTGCTTTGCGCTGTTTTCGTAACAGAACCAGTATATTGCCAGAGATTTGGCGGTTTTTACTTCAGATTGATTGATTTTTTCGTGATTCCGGGCACGTCAACTGCTTTGGTCATTAGCCCCGTTAGTGTAGTGCATGTTTTTTCTCGGGAGATGGCGGTGATCTTCCCCCGTTGGATGGCGAGATCTGGCGCCCACCTACCGTCGGCTAGTGGGGTTTCCCCCTAACCAGGACTCTCCCACCAGCGGGGCGCCGCCCCAGCCGGGACAGGCTTTCAGCTGTCCTGTCTCCCGGAATATGTGGTAGTGTCGTGCATGTTAGTGTAAGTGTGTGTGTGTGTAAGGGGAGAGGATAGGACAAGGAAGAGAAAAGAAAAATCGCGCGCTGTCCGTGGCCCGTTTGTTAGGGTAGTGTTCCGGTAATCCCCTAGTGTTGATCAGGGAAACCACGGAAAACTACCGATCAGAGCAGCCGGCCGCTAGAATTCTCCCCCAGACAGCGACTGAATTCGACCTAGCTGAAAAGCTAGTGTCGAAAATCCTGTCGCCGTCAGGACTCAAACCTAGAACCTCCCAGTCAGAGGCGCTGCAGTGACATCAGTTGATACACTGAGCTACCGCTCCCGGATTTTTACTTCAGCATGACATTGGTTTAGATCCTTTGCAGTTCTAGTGATAAGAAGAAAAGCTTATGATATCAGTGCCTTTACTACTATCAATTAGTACCTTCAATACTAGCCATCGATTAGTGAACGGCGGTGTTCCTGGGACGAGGGACGGTTTTATAGACTGACGGTTATAGACGATGAACGGTTATAGAATCAGAAACGTTACTTAGGCTGGAGGTTCTTTTGCAAGCCGCGTATCTGCTACGAGACAAGGTAAATTTTTTTCCCTTCCAGAGAGGACGTAGGAAAGTGTACTCTCGATCTTAAAGCTCAAACTTCGGGCTTCAACCTTCATTTTTAGTTTGAAAAAACTTTACATAAACTGCTTCCCCATCGAAGCCACGGATCGGCACACACGAAATTAAAAGTAACAATATTTTTGTTTCTGTAGATCGACTGAGACACATGACTGTCTAGAAAAGTGTTACAGTAGAAAGAACTCGTTAATCCACCCCGCAAATCCGAATTTCAGATAATCCGAACAAAATTGGGGTGGAGGAAAAACAAATAAAATGAATATTTGTACTGTAAAGAAATATTCTATAATTACTATAGAATGAACAACGACTGTTGAAATTAATTGTCAAATGAAATGTTTATTGCACTTGTAACTACGGTGTATATGACATGTTAATGTAACAGTAATTTTCACTTACAGGAATTTAAAAAATCGGTAATCTTCTTTTGCCGAAAGAAACTGACTCTGCTTGATGCGATGTGATTATGGGATTACTATGCTACGTTGTCATTTTCACATATCGCACGCTAGTTGCATTGAGTCTGCTAATCCCATAGATGTATTTTTATATGTACCGAACATTTTTTCGGATAATCCGAACATTTCCGAATCCGAACAGACCACTTCCCGAATTAGTTGGGAATTACGGAGTTCTACTGTATTTACTGTGCCAAATACGTACTTTTTACATTTATTCCAACGGTCTTTGTGCACAGCGAGTCTGCCTCGGTGCACCGCACGAGGTTCTCCTTGGCGCTCAAATACGTGTCCGCGCAGTCTGGGTCGGGTTCGGTCGCATTTCCGCACTTGAAGCAGTAGCGCTTGTTTGGAAAGCATTCTAAAAGCATGGACAAGTCGTTCCTTTTCCCAACTCCATCATAGTTAATTAACAAATATTTTTAAATTTTATTTAATAAGTAATTATTACAGACAAATTAGAAAACTTGATGCTATGTGGCTAGGCCGAAGACCTTTAAGCCATTACAATACCTACATTCTACCGCGTTCTAACCTTTCGAAATCTGGTATTCACCCCAAATAAAAATTCAATCGTACATGTTACCTTGCAGTAAACATTGAAAAAACTGACGCACATGACAATATAGTAGTAATTTTAAATGCATGTTTTATGACGGATAATAAACAAAATATAAAATTATTTCTTTTTTAATATCAAAATAATAAAAATCGAGAAAAATATCAAGTTGCATATAATTTTCATTTAAAGGATCTAAAATTTCAGTAAAGTACCCATCTAAATGATTTTTTTAACTGATACTTCGTTTATTTACATGATCACGATATTTACAAAATGAGCTTTCTTCCGGGTACTTTCATTAACGAAATCTGGAGATTATTAGCAGGATATGTGGCTTCTTTCCAGATGGTTAGATGTGGTGGTGTTGAAGTGAAAATATTGAAGATGGAAAATATCCTTATACTTCTCTTCAAATCTTGGATATTTCATCGATTTGCGCGAGTAACAAAACACTACCGAAATAAAAATGCTATTCACTATTCAATTTTTTATAATATCTTTGCACACAAGAATGACACAAATAAATGAAACCCAAGAGGGCGATGAAAATGAATTTGAAATACGGCGTCCTGCAATGCATGTATGTTCACTTCAACCCACCTTCAGTATTTCTGACGCAGAGACCGTGCATAATGAGCAGATAACAAACAAGAGCATGGCTTGACATGATGCAGCAAAACAGCGTAGGGGAATCCAACCCGTAGTGTTCAACCTCTTCATTTATTTTGGTAGTTTTTGGTTTCCCAGCAGCGAAGTAAGAAATATAAAACTCATAATATGTAGTTCTAGAAAGTTTGTAAATACACGAATGAAGCACATTTGCATTTTCATACATTTTAAGATTACGGATCTTCTAAAAATATTTATTAAAATAATTCCGGGGAACATGAAAAATAAAAATTTATTTTACAATTTTTTTTCAACAAATTCATCGTACAATATGAGTAGTTGTTTATACATTTTTCATTTCTTTCATTACACCCTTGAATGAATTACTTTTCCTTTCAATATTAGAAACATATTACTCCATTTTTCGTAACTTCAATATATTTCAACTCGTGAAATAACATGCTAACTAGCATTTTTTCTCGCATGGATCTATTTAGAATCCAAGCGTCTTTCTTACCAGTTCTGCGAAATTAATATAATAAGACGTTCTAATTGATGCGGGGCGGGCATATGTTGAATATTTTGAGGCATGCGATTAACAGCGTAAGATTTAAGGTATTTATTCCATTGTCTCTTTTAGAATTTCAGAAGGGGTAAATACAATGACAATTCGCGATACTTGAAGAGAAAGCTATGATAGCGAACCTATGATAGCTGTATGTAACGCATTCCGCACTGCAAAGGCATTTAAAGATTCAATATCATCTGAATAATGCATTTTTGGTAAAGGTAGAAAAATATTTTTATATTAATTATATTAAATATTATATATAATTTATATTAATTATATTAAATATTAATTTATAAAAAGATTATATTTGGTCGACGCCTCCTTAAAAAAGCTCACAGAATGTATCCTATTACATTTGCAAGTGGTTGATGAAGTTATGAGGAAGCATTTGTTCATCACATTAAGTGACACACTGTAGGGTTAAATAATTTTGATATATTTTCTTTTTTGCTTTCTTTTTTTTGTATTTTTTAACTCATTACTAAAAAAAGTTTTGTTAAAATACCATTTCATTATTTTTTCGCTCATAATTCTCGGAATATTGTAATAAAAACATTTTCAAGGAAGAAGCGATTTTGTGAAATATTACCTTTATAAAAGAAATTTAAACAAATTCATAATATTAATGTACTAATGTGACCTATAATACAGTAATAATAACAGCAAGAATGACATTGCTGAGCAGCTCCCATATCCTCAGCAGAGACAGAGACAGAAAGCGAAAAGCACAAATTACTCTTCTTCCTTTCGAGATTAGAACCCAGACTCTTGTGCATGGAAAGCAAGCACGCATTTTAATTATCTTATTAAAATTAGCTCATAGTATTTCTTATATATTCATTATACATTCCCCAATGGATTATGGTGTAGAATCAACACTTTTGTTGCTCTGTTCTTTTGGGATTTCCCAGCATACAGAATTTAAAAGGCGTATTCTGTTTATACTTCATATCTTTATCATTCATAATGCTACTTAACGACTGGGTAATTCCTCCTTATTTCGTTTCTCGGAGTTGCAATATTCAGGAGTTGCCTCCGGCTGCCGAATAACTCAAACGGAGGAGGAGCTGACGCCAACTTCAGCAAAGGCGGAGTTGCCAAGTGGAGGCGGCAGCCGCGGGACCGAGCAGAGGAATATTTTATGCTGCTTTAAGTTGAGATACGACCTCCTCAACTCTACTTCTGCTCCTGCAAAATGCACGTGGCAGGCACGTTGCAGTGGCAGGCTGCAGGTACCGCTTCCGTTGCCTCGGGCCATGAGGAGTCGATGATTCCTAAGAGAATCAGGATGGCTGCATATGTTTATTTGCAACGTTCAGGAGACGATAAAATACAAATGCCTAGCCGAGACTAGAACTGGTGTATGTCGGTTTCGGGTAAAGATATTTGGTGAAGAAGCTACTAGAACTGTTGTTGTGTGTGTGTGTGTTTGTGTGTGTGTGTTTGTGTGTGTGTTTGGTGTGTTTGTTTGTGTGTGTTTGTGTATGTGTTTGTGTGTGTGTTTGTGTGTTTGTTTGTTTGTGTTTGTGTGTGTTTGTTTGTTTGTGTGTGTGTGTGTGAGAGAGAGAGAGAGAGAGAGAGAGAGAGAGAGAGAGAGAGAGAGCTGAGTTGTGTTGACCAATTTGTACTTTCAGTGACTCGCTCTCCTCTTGCACTGTGTTGGCAAATATTTTTTGCGAACTCTTATTCGGAGATGTGCTATTTTCATATTTGCCCATTCAATAATTGTTATTTTATGTTTAAATTCATAATACTCATAAAACTATTATTCCTTATAACAGCAGTTTTATGCTTAGAGTAGCAGTTTAATTTTGCTTACTCATTTAATTGAAATATTTTAAAAAATCCAACAGGTAATGTTGACAAGTATTCCCGTTCCTTTGTTGAATGTTTCTTACTATTTCAATTCGTTTATCAATTATTGAAGTGCAATTGGGTTGTCACGCAATGGTATACTACTTTATTTCCGATTAATTGTGTCACAAAATAGCTGATTTGATTCTACATGTCGGTGGTCAATCAAAAGCTATTAATTCACTCAACGATAACACATTGAATTATGTTAGAAAGTACAGTAAAGAACTTGGCCACTAAGTCCTCGTTTATTTATTTATTTTTATTTATTTATTTTACGTCAAAAAAACAGTTAAACTGCGTATGACGTGCTTTGGGGAAAAGTGAATTGTCGTTGTTTATGGGACCTTTACAAATAAAGCATATTAAAAAAAGTACTGAAGTAAGTTGAGAACTAGTAGTTTGGAACGATGTCAATGATTAGTAATACTCAAAACAAAATAAATCTGCAACAAAAAATTAATTTACAAATATTGAAGGTTTAGTTAAAGAAACCGCTACCTATGTTGATAGCACTAGCCGTCAAAGGTCATCAAAAGAACTTTTTTTAAAAAAAACTAACCTAACTCAGCTTGAAAAAATCCCCTTCTCAGTGTTTAAAATATACAATAGGGTGCACATAAGTTAATGACTTTTAAGAAATGTTCAGATAACTATTAATATTCTCGTTTTAAAAGCCACGAAATACTCCGAGGATTTATCACTCCTGGGTGATATTGTCAAGAACAATGTTCACCCAAGTGAATTTGATGTACATTGATTGCAAGATTAAAGAAATCGGTCAGTTTTTAATCTTATATTTTTTATTACTATTATTATTATTATTATTATTATTATTATTATTATTATTATTACTATTATTATTTTATTATTATTATTATATTATTAAATTATTATTACCATTTTAATTTGCCAAACCACTAACTCCATGTGGACTGCTAAATACATTAATATAACAATAACTCCCGCCAAATGACTCCATGCCCGGCGGCGAAGGTCTTAAGAAGGCGCCGGGGTGGAGGAACAGCGGAGGCGCAGACCGGCCCCGCCCTCTGTTCCGAGAAGTTCCGGAACCGAAGGATAGGTCCGCCGGGGAAGCACTCGAGTAATATTGAATGCGGCCCAACTTGAGGCGCGGCCGCTGCAACTCGATTACTGCGCCTGCAAAATTTATGCCGCGAGAAGCTGCGCGCTGACGCAGTGGGGGGGGTGCCGGGCGAGGTGGTGGTCAAGAGTCACCAGTCACCTCGCCCACACCCCGGAGACGTCGCCGCTGAATGTGTCCTCCTCCGTCAACTCGGTGCAACTGGAAGTTGAGAGAGAGGTGGTGATGGCGGCGGACTGAAGGAGCCAGCGTTAAATCCTACCGAATTAAATCTTCACAATACGTAGTATATTCCAGGGGTGTACCACTGGCGGCCCGCGGTGACATTTGTTATGGCCCGCGAAAGGTTATTAGTCTAAAGTGAAAGTATCTTGAATCCATGTCGGGTGAGAACACTGTGCGGCTAGTGCACGAGTCCTGCCGGGATCAACACTCCTTAATGTAACATAAATGGAGTTTAGATTTAAGGAATAATTTTCTAGTAAAGTCAGAAATTCAAAATCATCCCAATGTGTTTCACTGCGTTATGCGTAGTAGAGTCTGATATCTTGCATGGTTATATCCCCCCTTGTTTCAGAGCAACCCGGGCAAACTGCTCTGAGCAACTGTACAAGGTAGTCAAATGTGGATCGCCCGAGTAATGAAAATATGGGCAACTATTTTAAAGGTTTTAGTAGTGTCTCTTGAGGCCTTGTAAAATGGACACCTCAGGTATATGGTCCCCCTCACCGATAAAATACTTAGGAGTGTTGCTTGACAAAAGATGAATATGCAAACCTCATATTATTGGAATATCTAACAAAGTATCATCAATATATCGAAACTGTCCTCTCTAATGAACTGCCCTCTCCAAATTAAGAACAATTTCGTTTCATTTTCCTCATTTTGATTTTTAAATTTATGAATTTATATTTTTAAAAATTTCATTTCCTTTTTCTTCGCAAAATTAATTTAGAATGTGTGATCCACCATCCTTGAAGCACGAGCGTGGTAACGTGCTCCACAGTGGTTGAGAAATAAATGCTTATTAATGCAAACAACCATTTAAAAGGGAAGAATCGAGGAAAACCAGTGCAATGGAATGTGAGCAAACCAGCGCCAGCACTTGGGGTAAGGTCAATAACTGTTTTCACAACGAGAAAACAAGCTTCAAGTGGTTCAATTACTCTTCCCAATAAAAAGAGAAAAAGTTGATACGTTCGTGTCAATAGCAAACGCGGCAGCGTTTTCAACACTAGCTTTTCAGCTAGGTCGAATTCAGTCGCTATCTGGAGGAGATTTCTAGCGCCGACTGCTCTGATTGGTAGTTTCCCATGGTTTCTCTTATCAACACCAGGCGAATGCCGGAGCAGTACCCTAACAAACGGGACACGGACCGCACGCAATCTTTCCTTCCTCTTCCTTGTCCTATCCTCTCCCCTTACACACACACACACACACACACACAAACTTGCACTACACTACCACATATTCCGGGAGACCGGTCGGGAGTTTAGAGCTTGTCCCGGCTGGGGCGGTGCCCCGCTGCTGGGAGAGTCCTGGTTGGGAAAGACCCTGCTACTCCCGGATCTCGTCATTTAATGGGGGAAGGCCACCTCCCGATGAAAAACGTGCACTACACTAACGGGACTAATGACCTCAGTAGTTGATGCTCCCGGAATCACTAACAATCAATAAATAAAAATATTAGCGAAGTGCAATCCGCAGGACGGTGCATTCGTTTTATATGAAGAATGTTTCGTGAACACTGCAAGTATTCTTGCGGCAGTGACAATGATGATTTCCCCAATTTCAAAAAATCCAGTTTTCATCTTTTACTAAAAGAGAATGGTTTTATAATTGAGGGAAGGGAAGAAAATGTATTTTCATATATTTGAGAAAGTTCGAGACAAATTTACTCATTAGTCAACGCCCACCCTTGGCGTGTTGGCTATTTGGTGGCGCGCCGAACGGTAGAGACGTGCACTTTCCCTCAGCGTGTGGGGATTCGCGCTTCATAATGGTCAAGTGCGTAGTTAGCAAGACACTGTTGCTTATTTAGCGTTATCCAGGGGACACGTGGTAGACCATGGACGCGAGCAACTTTGTCTCGTCGTGAATTAATTATAATAATAATTTATTATTATCATTAAGAATAGTGATAGGGCATGATGAGGTATGAATAGACGCACACAATGAAGAGAAATGAGGTGAGCTGTGAGGTGATCGTAGCTTTTTGAAACATCCCAGCATTCGCCTTATGACTGAGTGAAGCCTCGAAAATTCCGGGCCAGGATGGCCGGCCCGGTGATCGAACCCGGCCTCTCGCCTACGGCGCCAGCCCGCTACGCACGGAGCCACTTCGCTCGGTTGAGACAAACTCATTTCGCACTACACTAGTGCTCCGCCCCAATACGATATTCTTGGACACCATGGAGAGCGTAACTTTCGATTCGCAAGGTACAGCAGAAATTCAAAATACCTCTTCCCTCCCATGCTCTAAATTTCACAACAGATACTTAGACAAACTCACATTAACCAACATGGTCCTAACTACGAAGTCAATATAACGTAGTCCTGTAAATAAAAAGGAATATTATCGTATTTTTAAGCAAATAAAAAAATAGTTTGGAGATATTATTTGATTAAATAGCCATAATTTATTCAACGGTATTTTACTTCAATAATATTCACATTAATATAAATATTTATTTATTTAGTCAAAAACTGTATGTGATGTATGGGGGAGAAAATCATTTGCGCACGCTTTCTTGAGTTTCAGAATCCCTTCCCAACTATTTAACTATTAATAGTTGAAAGATGAAAAAATAGTAGTAATAATAATAATAATAATAATAATAATAATAATAATAATAATAATAATAATAAAATTTAAAAAGCGAGAGATTAACATTTCAATAACTAGATATTTTAGTTGCCGAATTGTAGAAAACTTATTTGTAACGGTAAACGAACGGATTTGATTTTTCTCTATTGTATAACAAATAGAAACTCACCCTAAGCTCTACTACCACTACAAGCAAAAGGAAAGCTGAAGAAAACGTGCGCAATATGCGTGCGCTTATTGATACTATAATGTATAATAATGATACTATATAATACAATAGATAATAATATTGACATTAATATAAATATTGATAAATGTAATAATGATTATATAACATAATAGATAATAACATTGACAAATTTAACGAACAGTAAGAAAATATATTAGGGTGGGAAAAAAACCCTACATAAATATGGATAGAGATGTTATTTCTCGTACGAGCAACGAGCTGGCCCGGTTCTTCAAAAGCACCATCAATATTAATTATTACCTGGCTTGTGCGCTATTAAATTGAACCTCTTGTAATTACTTCATTACGGCACACTCATTTGCTCAGTAATTTACGACATCAATTTATCATTAGCACAATTAGTAAAGAACACACTCATGAACGATTCAAAATAGCATGTAACATGGTTTGACTAGCGAGAGCATGAACGTGTGTTCCAATACGTTTAACACAGAGAGAAAACAGTGTCAAAGGCCACACATCTCATTAATCTTTGCAGCTAATTTGCAGCGTACAATAATGTACACTGTGAAAAAGTACAGTGCAGGATGTAATTAAAAATGAAAGTATATTCTTCATTAATTAGAATTAGCTTCGATTACGTTTCCAAAAAATATTACTTTCCAGCAGAATAATGTTATACACACAACCTAATAAAATAATTATTTTATATATTGGCGAGTAAGTAATATATTTTTAGGTAGGTCTTAGTAAAAGCTGACACTACTAGGGCTTGCAAAGCGAGCTAAAAATACAATTTCATCTCTAGTGCAAAAAGTGACTCTATGCTCAAATGTTCAGATAAAAATGTGAAAATAACAA
Source organism: Teleogryllus oceanicus (assembly GCA_964035755.1). Lineage (NCBI taxonomy): Eukaryota > Metazoa > Arthropoda > Insecta > Orthoptera > Gryllidae > Teleogryllus > Teleogryllus oceanicus. Next base: position 85,346,420 of record CAXIVR010000003.1, read on the forward strand.
AGAAAACAAAATATTTCATCCAAATGCATCAGCCACTACTGATCGTAACGTAACATAGTGAATTATATGCTTGAATTAAAATAAAATGAATGACAGGCTCTAAAATATAATGAATGACACACGTGGTAAACTGGACTTTATTTTGTTTCTACGATTGACTCACTAGACTTATCGGCATTATGTCGCAAACCTTCTTTATAGTAAAATATGTAAAATGCACGTTTACCATTCATAAATATTATTAACAACTATTTACAAAGTCTCATTAATAACTCTCATCTATTGTATTTTAATAACATACAACGAATTCCACTTACAAAATAACTCTTTCCTTCTATTTACTACATTTTAGTAATTATATTTAACTCTACTGTTTAACACATAGAGAACATATGGCCAATCTTTAACAAGTCTCAATGTTTAGGTGGAGTAAGAAGGAAAAATGTATTCCATATAATAAACGCCAAGAATCTTAAAATATGAATTAAAAATTCACTTAAAAATTTGCATAAATACTCCCCTCTCTTACCATAAAAGCAATGCACAAATTATTATTTAGGAGATTATATTTTTATTTCGTTGTATTTGTGACATGACAAAAATATCCGTAGAGATAAAAACAAAGTTTGGAAACATTTATTTTATTTACATTCGTTCACATTTGCATTTGTTATTATTACCTTCGAAGTATTCAGAGCGTAGAGGTGAGATAGAAATAGAGAACTCCCAAGCCCACTGCGGAAGATTCATCCAAGAAGGCTAAATAGACCTTTCTAGTGCATTTGTTTCAAGAGGCTCGATAATGAATCACAGGACGTATTTCATTAAATTAATGTTATTTAAATATATTGAAATAAGGTTAAAACATATTGGAAGAGAACAACCACAAGTTTATCAAGAAATAGTATTAGGTCCATAAATAATAAACTGATAAAGATACCTGACTTAAAAGGGTAGAATTTCTAGTATATTCACTGGTGATGTAAGTTGTGTTTGCAAGTATGATTGTACTTTATGATTTTTAATAAATTCTTTGAAAACTAAAAGCCAGTTGTTGTTTCTTTTGTTCACCAAGTCCTGAAAATAGCATTTTGATAGCTTTTTAAATTTAAATGTGTTATTGATGTGGACCATTAATAGCATAATGTCTAGATAGAGTAATATTATAAACTTTGATTAATGTTTCCTATGTAGTTAATTTATTTTACAAATAAGAATATTATTTATTTGTGGTCCTATGTAATTGTACTTATAAAACAGGTTTATTTGAATGCACAGTTGAATGTGACGAGTAAGAAAAACATCTGAATTTTCATGCACTTAAGCAAATAGAGCAGAATTCACTTTTCTGTTATAAGCACAATTTTTGAGTTGTTTAATAAATGAGAAAATAGCGCTAGGATGAAGTGTGTTAGATATTTATCAAAAGAAATCGTTTAATGCAAGACACGTGTCGTTGTAGATGCCACCTAGCTCTCCCGGACTCACGTGACACGGCGCAAGAGATGTTGATACCTGACCGGGACTTCAGTGCAGGCCGTGCCCTAGTATATTTGTGCTCTGTGATTCAGAAAATTCACGATATTCGATCACCTTTCATGATCTCCAACGCGATACACATGAAACGTTTGCTTCCAAATATCACATCTCCAAATGAAACTTTTTTCTAATGAAAAAACGGTAACTTTCACAGAAGCTGTCTAAAAATGTGTCGAGCGGGTTTTGGCTAGCACCGTTCTTAGCATTCGCTGAAGTCCATGCAACGAGCGAATGGCCTATATGCTGGGAATACCGTCGGCCGGGGCTGCTGGCTTGGCGGGGCGGGGAGGGCTCCTGATTGAGTGGGTGGGTGGGTGGGTGGATGCCCTCGGCGGCTGGTCTGGGAGGCTCTGGGCGGGGCGGCTGGCTGGGCGGGCGGCTCTGGGCGGGGCGGCTGGCTGGGCGGGGCGGCTGGCTGGGCGGGGCGACCGGCTAGGTGGGGTAGGGTGGGTGGGTGGGTGGGTGGGTGAGCTTGCGGCTCACTGGGGGTCTGAGTAGCGGGCTTTACAGCTGGCTGGGGCTGATAGGGGATGGCTTGTGGCTGGGTTCAGCTGGCTTGGCGGATGCTTTTGGGCGGGACAGGGTGGATGGTTGGGCGAGGAGGCGGCTGGGTGGGTGGGTGGGTGGGTGGGAGTGAGGCTGTTGGCGGCTGGCGGGCGGACTGGGCGGAAAGGCAGGCTCGGTGGAACGGGGCAACTGGCTGGGCGGGGCGGCGGGGATGAGCACGCCTCCATTATCGGGCGACGCGGCTAATGAAGCTGCGGCCGACGGAGTAATGACGACGGGCGCCGCCCAGGGCATTTGGCGGCGCTTAGCCCGCGGTGGCAACGGTAGGCGTCGCCCGCAGCGCTGCGGCCGCCCACGCTGCATTTATAAGCAGGCGACTCCACCCGCTGGCTGCGCATCGCTGACGTCACCGCTTAAATCCCGGCCACTCTGAGGGGATTTTATGGGGGACAAAACACTCCTCGGCAGTTGTCGCTTCGCTTCTTCAACCGACTCCGCTAACCTCTATCACTCGTTTCACTGAAATGTCATTCGTTCATTTACTTATTTTCATCCCTAACACAACTTCCAATCGCGCGAGGTACAAAATATATAGAATTAAGTATAATAAATAGAAAAAATGTCATATTTTTAGTTTTTCGAGGATGTAGTAAGAAGAAAGAATCGTAATGAATTTAGATTGATTTGTCGAAAATACCCAATTATGGTGTTGAAAACACTTTTCCTGCACAAAAAAACAACAAACCGAGGATTTTACACCAGCCGTTTTTAATTTGAAGCACCCGAATGTTCTGATTGGTAGTTATCCGTGGTTATTATTATTATTATTATTATTATTATTATTATTATTATTGTTATTATTATTATTATTATTATTGTTATTATTATTATTATTTATTTTACCTCAAAAACAGTTAAAAACTCTGTGTGACGTCCTATGAGGGGAAGTGAATTCTGTGCATATTTTCAAAATTCTGTGATCCCGTTCCTACGCCATATACTAATTGGATTTTGAATACAGAAAAAATGAGCGAGATTTGCAAGAATTGTTAACAAAAGTTTTCGCTCCGATCTAACAAAATATATTTTGAAGTGTAAATCAGCAATAAATTTGGGCTCTTATCCCTCATCATGTCCTTTATCAAGGACTTCCTGCCGCGACAACATGGAGAACGATAATTTGAATCACTATAATTCCCACTGAATTCTAGAAGACGCGCACAGATTATGACATTTATGTCCAGAAGCAAAACAAGAGGCCATATCAGCATTTGCTGAGAGGATCAGGGAAACTGAACGAAAAACCCAATCGAGATGGGGTCATAGACCCACAGTCTGCGGTACAAGACTTGTTACCGTTTGTTTAGAATTATACGTTCCAAATGGTAAATAACATCAAATATGAATGTTACTTTCTTTTTGATGCTCAGTATAGTCTCTAATTGTATAGAAACAGTTATGCACAGAAACAATTTACTTGGGATTTTAAACTTTTCTATCGAATTTCATCGTTTAATGTCATCAGGCAAAGTGTTGTAAAATAATGTACATGCATGGTTAAATAATGGTTTCTTTAAAATGTTAAATGTTTCCTCAAATAATGGTTTCTTTTAACAGAACCAAATGCATACTCTAACAGGCAACGGACCACGCACGATATTTCTTCCGTCACGCCGGAAGCGGTAGCTCAGTGCATCAACTAATGCCACTGCAGCGCCTCTGACCGGGAGGTCCTATGTTACACTCCCCACGGCGCACGGTGGTGCATTTTCCCGAAATCCTGGCCAAAACCTCAAAAATGAAATCGCGTTTACTGAACTTTTGCAAATACTACGACACACTGTATACTTGGGGGCATCTGTTTCTGCTCACTTCGTGTCTCTGGGTCAATTCCCCTGGCACCAGTAGTCACCCGAACTTACCCTTCGCGGCGTTCGGTAGACCTGCAGTGCGAGAGTAACATAGAGAGACCGTCTTTATTTGTAAGTGGTGGCCATACAAAGTTGTGCAGAGAGAACTGGCAGTATGGATTCTCTTCCCCAATGTTTGTAGAGTATTTTCATGTTTGTTTTATAATGCAATAATGCATAATACCGACGTGGGATGAATTATTAAAATGCATGAAATTAATACAATAATTTTAATTACTCACAAGTTCACGTAGGCTGAAAGTTACCAATTTCGCGGAATTCCGCGATGTTTCTAATTTCATTTACTAGCTGAATCTATCCTCTTTCGAATCCAGTTATAAAATCATGCCCCAATTTGCCCCATTAGTAAATATAAAGAATTAACTTTTCGTGAAATACGCGTGACCGCCGAATATGACTCGTCGAGATCCGTCCTGAGAACGGAAACTGCTTTTACAATGTTGTTTCTAGCGGAAAATTTTGATCCCTTTTACTGAAATAACAAATTTACTTAATATTATAAACAAAAAAATTAATATTTTTAATTTTTGTAACAGATTATGACTATTCACTAATATTACATAAACATAATATTTATGTACATATTACATTTATGTACATATGTCTCGACTGGATTACGCACATTTTATTTCATTAAAATTGTACATAAAGTAATGTTTACATAATATGTGTCATCAAAGCTCGTCTTAAGGAAGGGTGTGCGCTCGATGAAAGGTCAAATACGTACGTGATATCAAAGAAACTCATCATACCACCTTTAAAAAATAAATCAAAAATATAATTGATCGTAAAGTAATATTTGTTTACTTAACTCCTAAGTTACATACCAACACTTATTCATATTAGATTGTTATTGTTATAAAATTAGTATTATATTATTTTTTATGAAATAATACTGCAACTACAGCGTGAATATGGTCAAGAAACTTATTCAAATGCAATTCAAAGAAAAATGGTCTGAATGTAGAGCTTCCCAACAAGCTTATGTAATAGCAACGACAGTAATTCAGCATGACGCTTTTTTGAGAAATCTAAATATTCCTCAGAAATAATCGAATATTCATGGTAATGCATGCATAGAATCTATTCACAAATATATAAGGCGGTATGGAGAAGGATTTCCGCGAACATGTTCAAGACTCCACCCAGTCCAGGAGATGTTTAATCGGCTGTTGAGATTTTCTGTTCCTTCATTTCCAACTTGAGGGATGTTTCCAAAAGAAAGTTAAAATTCTTGAACAAATATGCTTTGTCTAATTTGCCTGAGCCAAATATCACCGTAGGGAGAAATGTACCCTAGTGAAAAATGTGATCTTCCTTTCCGGCTCTTCGGATTCGGTATATGAATTTTCTCTGACAGAGCATGAGATGGCATTAATACCAGCCTTCTTTATGCCAAATGTTATCAATTAATATGTAAGTAATCCCTACGGGTTTCTAAAATCAATTTTGTGAATTGATAAAATTTAACCAAGTTTATATAGAAAGTATATATTTATATTTCACAGATTTAAGAAGTGCATTATTCTGGTATTATGTTACGAGCTCCCTTACATTATAAAGATAATCCAAAATAAATTTCGTCGTCGTAGAAAACATACTATAGCTCTCAGAGGTTTTGGCCAGGAAATCGCCAAAATGCACCACTGTGCGGCGGCAGGATTTTCGTCACTAGCTTTTCAGCTTGGTCGAATTCAGTCGTTGTCTGGAGGAGAATTCTAGCGGCCGGCGGCTCTGATCGGTAGTTTTCCGTGGTTTCTCCGATCAACATCAGGTGAATGCCAGAGCAGTACCCTACCAAACGGGCCACGGACCGCGCGCGATCTGTCCTTCCCATTCCTTGTTCTATCCTCTCCCCTTACACAAACACACTCACACTAACATGCGCTACAATACCACATATCCCGGGAGACCGGTTGGGAGCTTAGAGCTTGTCCGGACTGGGACGGTGCCCCGCTGGTGGGAGAGTCCTGGTTAGGGGGAAACCCCACTAGCCGACGGTAGGTCGGTGCCGGATCTCGCCATCCAGCGAGGGGAAAATCGCCGCCATCTCCCGAGAAAAAACATGCACTACACTAACGGGACTAATGACCGAAGCAGTTGACGCGCCAGGAAACACAAAAAAATAAATCAATCTTCCCTCATCTTTGTGCCCTACTCTCTCATTACATCCACTTGCACAACACTACCACATACGTTGGAGACCAGTCGAGAGCTTAGAGTTTGCGCCGGACGGGGCTGTGCCCCGTTGCGAGACAACATGGAAGGCAGACAAATCCTGCGATCTATCGTGTAGATCGGCGCAGAATGTTACGTTCCAGTCAGGAAAGAACCCCACCACTTCTCAAGAGATAATATGACCTAGAATTATGGGATAGATGACCTCAGTAATTGACGTACCCAGAATTAATTATTGCTTACTCAGACACGAATTCTATTATTCTTTGACGTACAGGTAAACATAAACATATACAAAATATTGTGTATGCCTCGCATTACTTCGTAAAAAAAGAGAATAATCGTCGGCCGGAAAACGAATTTTTGAGACAAAAAAATCTTATTTCCGGCCCTAAGTTACGTAAAAGAGATAAAATTGGTCCCGTATATAATAAATGTTCTTAATCTAACACGTGTAGTCAGAATCCATCTTTTGTGGGTCCTTGATGCCGACAAATAGATAGACGGAATGAGTGGCAGTCCATTCGATTGTGGTCAAAGCATCTAAACCGTTCAGTCCTCTTTCTCCAAAATTAATATTTCACGATCCATTTCTAGGAACTCCAGACCCAGCGAATTTCAAATAGAATTTTGGAGAGTAAAAAAATTAAAAAATTAAAAATTGCTCCAATTTTTTATTAACATTGTCCTCGGATAGCATAATGACGCTTAAAAGAATGGCCTGTTAAAATCCGTAATTTTTAAATTGCAAAATTTCGAAATTTTTACCGCGTTTTGATACAATTATAATATTGAAAATAGAGATTTTATCCTTAATAAATCTGGTTATTAAAGACTTTCTTGAAAGATATAGAATTTTTCGAAAATATGAGTAGTTTTAGCATAATTTTACGAGAAATTCAGACAATTTTAATCAATTATTCTCAAAAACGACACCACATTTTTTCTCTGAATTTTCAAAAATTGCAAAACTAAAATGTAATAAATGTGAGAAATTGGAGCACTATTAGTATGGATATACAAGATAATTTAGGGGTGCCACACAGCAATACTTTCTCGCATTATTTGAAATATCACGTAATATTGCGAAATTAAAATTTCTGCCATATTAGATACTGTTATAACTCGAAAATGTCCAATTCAACCAATTCAGACGAAGCACCTGTAGTGCATATCCGCGTTTATTTCAATAGCCAGGAAAAATAGTAATTTTATTTTTTATTAACAAAACAAACGTAAATAAATTTAACTATTAAAGTTTTGCAGCACATTATACAGAATAGAAAGAATAATATTTCACACACGCATGCCTGATTACATCGAAGTGAGCTAACAAATTCTGAACCGTAACTTGAGATCAAAACTTCTTACAGTAAATGAAATGTATTAGTTCTATGTTAAATATATTATCTGCCTTAAATCTATTGTATTTCCTTTCATAAGAATGTTATCTACATCGTACGATTAACACGACCGGCAACAGTCGCCATTATGCCGTGTTTTCATTTTGCAAACTGACAACGCAAACGAAGCGCGGGAAATTCGAATTTACAATATTGTTGTTTCCAATTTTCAAAAATACGAGAGTGAACAAAAAATAAGACCAGCACCTATTTCTGTACTATTCATTATTACATACACAAAAAAATAAGGAAAACATTTGATGAATGTTTTGAGAAAATAATTGTTTAAAATTTAAAACATTTTACTTTCGTGCAATATTGCGTCAAAATACCCATATTTTCGAAAATTTGGGCCAGACATTTTTCAAGAACTGTTCATCCATTTCAACACATTTCATAAAGGAAAAATTGTCTTCATAATTGTAGCTGTATTGACGCCGAAAATGTGAAGTTTTCCAATTTTTGGAAAAATCAGGGAACTCAACGAAAATGAGACCTGTAACATTCTCTTAAGCGTCCTTTGCACTATCCGAGAACAAAATTAAATCTAAAAATTTCGTGCCATTTTTTTGAAAGTTTCACAAATGTTCCAGGAACTTTATGTAATCCCCCCCCCAAAAAAATCCCCTAGCGTTGTTCACAGACAGACGAACAGACGGACATACGTTTTGCTTTCAATTGATTTTTCAGTGTCAAAGTCCCACAAAATATGCATTCTGACTACACAAGTAGGGAGAAAGTCAACGCAAATTTGTTTTTGATGGAACTGGGTGGTTTCTGTGTCTCTGGAAGCGAAATAAAAACGCATTTTTACTGGCAATATTAAAAATAACATGATGTTTTTTCTTTTAGGACGGCATTTAACTGTAAAGGAAGAATTGCGTAAATGAGTGTATGTGCAATAAAAATAACAATATTTAGTTTATCACTTCATGTTTGTTTAAAAATCTTGAACATGGAGTTAAAATTCAGTAGTCCGCCAATATCAATCCGTCCAAATAATTGACTTCCCTAATAGATGCTAGAAATTAGAATATTTAAGACACCCTTCCCCCATCTTCGTCATTTGCTTGGTATCTGTCCGCTGCTATCTAAAAGCAAAAGACGGCGCTGGAGGTGGCGGCGGCGGCACCGAAGGGCAGGCGCGCAGGCGGAGGTCGGCGCAAAGGGCCAGGGCGGGGGCGGGGGTGGTGGGGGCGGGGGCGGACACGTCCCTGGCCGCGCGCCAGCGGTCACTTTCAGCGCTCCCTTGCGACCGAAATTGAATTCCTGCGGAGGGCGGAATATGCGCGCCGCACAACGCGATGGCGCCAAAAATTAGGGGCGGCTGACGAGCAAATAAGTGCGGCGTGTCCACTTAATAGATGGTCCTTTCTGATCGACGTCAATTTATAGGTGGCCGATGCACGGTGTAGTCTTTGATACGGGTGTGAGGCACCCATTAAGTTGTCTCGTTACCTTTTGTTCTAGATAGCACACGCTCTGATAAAGAACGATGTTCTGTTCTTTTGTCCAATGTATTTCAGAAGCCAGGGCACAATTGTTTTATCTTCCTCAAAATACGGAATTGAGATGAGAGGAATGTTGGCAATACGTATACGTTTTGGAAGCGTAACCATTTCACACATGCGTTGCTCAGTGAATGTGGACGTTCCAAGAAATCTCATGAATCACTAATTGATCGAGTAACTGAACAACGTGCTTTTCTTCAAACAAACTTGAAAATTACAAAAGGATTCAAGTCTTTTGTAAACAATCTATCAGATTACGAGTAATTCTCCGTGTAGCTGAAAAGCGAGCATATTTGTTCCATTCGTGCGTGCATGTGTTCCTGTGGTGCGGTATCGTATTTGTTCACTTTGAGTTGAAATCCAGTACTCCTTTCGATAAAGCAAAATTCACGTGCACTTGTCGTTGTGGGCCGCAATGTAGCATCAACAGCACATACAGGGTTAATGTTTATAGGCGCGTGTATAGCAGTGCTCCTGGCCTAGTAGTTGCACGCACTGCGTCGGTATGGCACGGACGGGCGTTTTTAAAAGTTGATTACATTGTTTTTCGTAAAAGTGCGAGAACTAGGTGGTTCCGTCAATTTACTATACAGTTTGATATATTCCACACACCGCACTCAGTGAGGCAATGCACAAATGTTGAATATTTAATGATGTATTTGCTTTAAAAGAAATAATTTCGCATCAACGATTTGATTGTGTTCGTTTTAATATTTAAATGACAGCACACGATAGATTTGTAACTTTATTTTTATGCACTAAAAAGGCGAAATATTGAAAGGCCTCCAATTCTGGAGGTTTAATTTATATGAAATTGTCCTTGCTTGTCTTAATAAAATTGGTATGGGTGAAAAATTCGGGTATTCGAGCGGAGACTTGGTTAAAGGGATGTGCCACGTTTATTTGTCTGTCACCGCAGTGACGAAATTCAGGGTAGTGAACTTAACCGTTAAAGTGCATTCTTATAAAAGTGCATTGGTAATTATGCGGTGGATAGATTGAAGGTTGCGTATAGTGAACGCGAGGGCCGAAGGCCCGAGCCTCGCCGTGACTTGGACCCGGGCGAGCGAGTGTGGGCTCTATCCATTCCTGTTTCATATTTCTTCCGCTTAGGTTGGCAGTATAATTACAACTAGTCGTGGGGATGACATCAGGAACAAATGCACATCGCACTCAGCTCATAACCAAGTTTGCGCTAGTATCCCAAAAAATCTAGCAAAAGAATCTTAATTGTAAAAAATTGCTGTAAATATTGTAACAGTTGAGATTTACTCATGTTTCTTTTGTATAAGTAATAAAGAGCTACTAAAAATAAATTAATTACAAATATGCACTGCAAGCGCTTCGTTTGAATTTGTTTGGACTTTTTCAAGTGATGGCTGAAGAGAGGGGAGAAATTGTTTTAGTATAATATTACATAACCGTTCCAAATAATACGAGAAAGCATGTGACGATGCAGCACCTCCAGTTTACTTGTGGGCTTCGAAATACTTATGCTGTCTTCTTTAAGGTAATTTTGATCGTCCTCTTGGACGTTTAATCCACATCAATGCTTTCTTTTAACATTTTTTCTTCTGCTATGTCTTACTTATTAATAGCGTTACTTTCATCAGCCAATTCCTCTTGTGAATTTCACTACTCTTTCGTCTTTCCAGAATCCAATTTCCTACCCGCATTGGGCTCCTGCAGGATGGATTGTCAGGGATTCGCATCACGGCCCAAACGTAACAGGCGCACAGACCGAAGATCAGTCACAGAAATCAGAGATTAGGTGTATTCCTCCAGAGATGTCGCACCCGATTTGCTCGCAAATGGAGGCCGAGGGGACCGTGGAGCGAATGGGCCCTTCGTCACGGCGCCGCGAGCGCGCCCCGCGGTCGCCAGAGAAAGTAGCGTCGTCGCTCACGCCAGCAGCCTTATCTCCCCGCAGCGGTTCTCTTGCGGAATAGACGACTCGCGGACTTAACCATTTGGAGACGTCCAAAAGCTTAAACAACGCGACATTACCACCTTTACTCGAACTTGAGCAAACATAAAAATAGGCGTTATTTGAGATGCAATGAAGGGCAAACCTTTACAAGACCACGACATAGTTGTTTGAAGTACCTATACATTAGAATACACTATGATTCGGTGGTTCACGAAATCATCAATATTAAAGTTATTACGTCATTAGTCTGATAAAAAGCAAAAAACAAACTCGGTATTTGTGTGATCAGCCGCGGGTCGTTCACTACTTTTCATAATATTATTTTCTTATGCCATACGAGTGGTGTACAACAGCATATACTTTCTTGCATTATATATACATTTTCGAAATTTCGTAATTTCAGAGCGTTCAACGAAGCCGAAACCCGCGGCATTTTCGTAAGCATACTTTCTTTTATTCAAAAGATATTTACGAAAAAATTGTCGTTTTGAAAAAAAAATTATTTTATTTTGCCATTATTTCTGTAATTATCGAAAAAAGAGTGTTCACCGAGAATAGAACCTCTGTCATTTTTATAACCGCACTTTGCACATTTTGAAAAAACAATAAAGGAACATTTAGAGTCGTAGGCTTCCGCGGACGAAGTCATTGAATTCTTGGCTGTCCGGCTTCAGTATAGCTCTGATGAAGGCCACAACATGATATCCGAAACGTCAGCTCCATCGTCCATGACGCTGCTAATCCCGGACAGCCAAGAATTCATGGAACATTTAGAGCTATTTATGAGAATTTTTAATAGCCTATAATCGACGGAAAACGACTCGCGAACTACTCATATATTTGAAAAATTGTAAATAAACTTATTTAAAGACACATTTTTAAGAACAGGTTTCATTAAGAAAAATAAATAGTATTTCAATATTGTAGTTGTAGTAAACCGTCGAAAAAGGTTTTCCATTTTCAAACATTCAGAGAGCTAACGTAACTCAAACCTAGGCCATTTATTTAAGCGTACTTTGCTGTATCGAAAGAAGAAATTAAATAAAAAATGTAAATCCATTTGTGAGTGAATTCTGAAAATGTTAAGGCTTTATCTAAGTATCCCCCAAATTCAATATAGCCGTCTAAAATTCTCAGGACTTCGAGTTCGGCCAGATCAATCTAGGAATATCAAGATCGGAGAAAATCTTCTAAACGGTTTTGTAGCTAGCGGTGTCTCCAGGCGGGCAGACAGGTAGACAGGCAGTCGGACGGGCAGTCGGACAGGCAGTCGGACAGGCAGTCGGACAGGCAGTCGGACAGGCATCGGACAGGCAGTCGGACAGGCAGTCGGACAGGCAGTCGGACAACCACACGGACAGCTACACGGACAGCCACACGGACAGCCACACGGACAGCCACACGGACAGCCACACGGACAGCCACACGGACAGCCACACGGACAGCCACACGGACAGCCACACGGTCACTTCGTCTCTTTACTTTCTCGTTTATGTACGTATATTCTGAGTATACTTAGTATATACTCTCTATATAGAGATATTTATGTAATTAACGATGAGAAATTGATGTTAAGATTTCGAAAGCTCACGAGAAAATTCACGTTTTCCTGATACCGAAAAAGTAGTTTTTCTTGAAAATGTCCCTTTATCCGATTGTTCGTATGTCCGTCAGATTGTGTATACAAGTCAACTATTCTTGGGATATTTTTCCCAAAATAATAAATCCAGGTCATTCTAGGCTAACTCGAAGCGATTTTGAAAATAATTTTTGAATTTTGAATACTTTACATAAAACGCTGAACATTTTGAAAAATTGCTCCAAATTTTCCTATTTTTAAAGAGTGAAATGATCCTATAAAGATGGATAGGCCATTTCCACTTGTTGTCTCTAAAATTTGAAAAAAAAATTTTGAAATTTTTAAATCCCCTCGTAGAAACTTCATTATTGAAGACAGAGCTTTCTACAAACAACTTTTGTTGTCCTCATTTAGTTCTTTTATTAATGTCATGTACATCTTTTTAATTATTAATTTTCTCGGAATTCCAAAATGTGGGGAATATTAAAAAAAGATTTTCTGAAACACGATTCCTTATTTTTCTTTAAATTTTGTACAGATAGTGGTAAATGCACTGAATAACACGTCAAAACCATTCTGATGTATTCTTTAATTTTTCAAAAATTACACAATATATTTTTTAAATTTTCATGTTATTATTTATATCACCAACAATTTTATACATTATGTTTCGAGCGCATGTGATTCAAAGATTTCTTAAAAAGTTTTCGAAAATTTAAAATTATTTGTGAATATGACCTTAAAATTACGCATTTTCAAGAAAGCTCGAACGACATTTACTGAAAAGCAGGTTAGTTGTGCACAAACAAATAATTAACCCTTCAGTGGTCGCGTGGATTACTATTGTAATCCAGACTTATTCATTCGCTGTTTACAGCGTGAGTTGACAAACTTTTGGAATGGACTTTTCAGTACCTTTCAAAGAAGGCGCCAGCTATTGAATGATAGCGAAATATGACTGAAGTGATATTGCTGCATGCGCAATAAGCGCCGGAAACGCTTGGATACAATATAACGCGCCTAGCGTACATCACGAATATTGCCGCAACAATACTCTGAATGTTTATGCAAAGAACAAAGTGGAGGAATGTTGACTAGAAGGGATTTCTAATGAATCTCGCTTTTTCCCTGAGAAACAACGAATGAAAGGATGATCGAGAGAAAAACTGTGCCAACAGCAATGATAACACGAGTGAGACTTCTGCTGAGAATCCGAGAAGAGACGGAGGGTCCTCGGGGTCACCGAAGGGCAACGTGGGACGCGTTATCTCTGTAACTTCAACGAAACAAGAACACACGACAGTATTCTGTTAAACTGATCTTTTAATGATCTTAATCAAGTGCACGAAGCATTTATAGCACAAGACTTTTCAAAAACAAACATCTCCTCGCATATATTTGAGTATATTTATTTAAAGGCATAATAGATGTTATTTTGTGTAGCATTTCATAGAATTTGCTTATATCATCGTTCTAATAAATTTAATAGTATTTTGTAACTCGTCATCGTTTTATATACCATTACTGGTCCATATTTAAAATAAAAAATTATAGTTTCTGTAAAATATTATTAAAAAGAATTTTTTAAATATGGATTACAATTGTAATCCACACGACCACTCGCGTTCCCTTTTTGAGCGCGACCACTGAAAGGGTTAATTACTCAATATGCGAGATTTTTAACAACCTGAATCATCGTCAACCATTATAAGAACAACAATTCCAATCTTTTTCCTAACTACGACTCATACTTGGCTGGAAAAAGGATCCCTGAATTGAAATAGATTGAGCCTCCCTTGCTTTGAGATTCAGATCCTCCTCCTTCCATCGAGTTCAAACGCATCCAGCCTAATGATTCGCACTCGCCGGTTGAGGAGGGTGGAGTGATGCATCAACTACCGACTTAAGTAGTGTGATAAAATTCTAAGAAAATTCCATGATTGTTAGCTCCTACGTTTTTGGAAGATCTAACTGTAATTTAATTGATTTAAAAGACCGGTTTGGGCTACAAATATTGGCAATGCAAACTGTTTTGATAATAGAAATATAATCACGCTTCCATGTTAACACATATTATACAAACTCTCATCACAAACTAAAAGAGAATATCATGAGCTACACACTTCTAAAAACAAACAAAAAAGCCTCTAATCAATGCTGTTAAATTTAAAAACAAAACTGCATTAGACAACTACCGTTGTAGGTGAACAACCTTGGTTCTCAAGTTCATATACATTAATCCCAAAATTTACCTATTTTACAAACATTACGAGAACTACAAATTGTTTACATTCAACTTCCTAAAACGTGGGGTCTCGTGAACTTTTATACTTCTACATACGAACATTATACCTTGAAACATGAATATTGTACTTTCAACTTTTCGTCGATCGAAACTTTCCTGAAATCTTTATATACATTGCAGATTTATAACACATTGCTTAATCAACTACGAATTAATATAATTATAAGATTAATATTCTATAGCGTAGCGCAAGAGATTTAGAGCATTCCCTCCTTTAATTTATTACAAGAGTTTTATTGTCTGTAAGCGTTCATTTTGTGGCGGCTATCCTCCCCGGCTCTACTACCATTATACACCAACTCAGCGGCGGCGTAGTTACGGTGACCTTGAAACCAATAACACAGCTCACCCATCGTTCTATCATACTTTCGATGTGACCTGATTGTCTATCTCGTTCTGTTTTCCGCTGTAATTACGCTTTTACTTCGTGCAGAAGGAATCCGAAAGGACGAAGAGATGTCGGAAGTCCGCAGGTAGAGATGGTCTTGAATTGTAAGTGAAGACGGAACAGGCACTAATGGATAATCCTCGAAAGGAAGAAGAAGCTCTTTCCAGATACGTAACTCAATTTGTCTTTCACCATTCACGTATAAAATCGTTCCTTTTTGAGATTTTTTTTCGGATGACAGGTTTTCCGTCTTAGCCAAGTTTTGCAGTATGTTAGTTTAAAGAATAGAAAGTAAAGACAGCCTCGTTTATTTACTGATAATCTGGTCAACCACGAAGATGTTTTTTGCAGCGTCACCGGACGATAAATCACTGCACCTTGTGCTTCGAAGATGAACGTCTATAGATTTTAAAATGAACTTTCTCCAAGCATGTTCTTTAACAAAACTTAATTATGTGCTTCAACATTGTGATGTGAGCGAAGGGTAGCACAGAACACTACAGTAAATAATTAGTTTCTAAAATAATTCATTTTAATTTTTTAATCTTTCCATCAAATGTGAAAAAGATTTGTATACTCCAGGTAACAGCTAAATATCCCATATGGACTTTTTAATATGTAAGTGAAAGAAATTGATTAAAATTGGATGAAATTAACATTGAAAGAAATCATTACTACTCAAAACCTTACGTTATTTTAAAGCCATTAGCAGCGAAGCCATTAACCGTCTCATCACCATTCCTTCTCCAGACCCTCGAAGAGAAATACTCCATCGCAGACAAATGTAGGGAAACAAATCGTTCCATCCACCAGTTGGAGCTGCTACTTATCCAAACATGAAATTCGAAACAGAAAAGAGCTGAAATATAGAAATACTTAAAATTACAATCTGATTCATAATTGTACACATTTCTCACGCTTCTTCCGCAAAACATTTATTTTACTTCCGTGCTGTCCAATATAATTTATTATAACGCCCTTGTAATACAGGAGCCTTTTCAATAACTTCTCGTCTAAAATAATGCCGGTTGGTAGTGAACATTCGTCGCAGAACACTTCATGTCAGCATCCACCCCAGAAATGGCTGAGTTGTGCTTTTGGGTGAGCCTCAGTGAATTCCGTTTCCTCCTTCACCCTGATTGATTGATTGATAGAAAAGGACCTTTCGATCTCTCGCAGCGAATAATTATAATTGATTCCGTTCCTGCCTTCTACTTGGGCGAGCAGTTTAAACACCTCCATGCATCACGTCGTTTGTACCTAACGCGTACATCATCTTTGGGATATTGGACGGTCACAATATAGAATAGTTTGACATATTAAGATTAAAATGAAGATGAAATAATATAGTTATAATTTGAGGGTTAAATCTGTCAGTTTCTTACTTTGTCTTCAGTAAAACAGGAAATTTATTTTTCAATTTCAGCTTAATGACGTTAGAAATTGTTTTATTTTCCTTTGACGTTGATTTAATATACATCCTCATTTAGTGTCCACGACTGGGATTTTACATCATGACAGACAACGCTTTAAAAAAAGCATGTATCTTCATGTTCATATCTTCTCTCTTAATATTCACAATGTGTACCTGCACCCAAGACTATTCTCCAAGCATCTCAGCCGAAGCTGCACCGGTCCTTCTCAAACCCAGTCTCGTGTTTTGCCTTTGCACTGTACTGGTTTGTCGTAATAAACGAGCCCCGATGGGGTTCAGCTGATCGCGCCTCTAATTACAAGCGAATCCCCGGGAGTGGCCCCGTGTAGCGAGGCGAGTCCGTCTGTTTGCGCGGAAGAACAGAGCCCTCGGCGGCGCGGGACCCGAAATGGCCCGGACGTTATGTCCGTCGCGAGCGGGTGGGAGGGGGTGGAGGGGAGGGGAAGGGGATGCGGGCGACGAGTGCGCCTGATGCGCCCATCCATCTTCCTTTGTTCCCGCGAGAGGCGCCGGCGGCGGCGGCGGGGCCGGCGGCGCCCGGGACGCGGCGATGGCGAGGTGATCGCGGACCTCGATTACCGACATTTGAAATATCGATTCTACAACCGAAACGCGACTCAAGAGATATTATCTTAATGAATATGATGACTGAAAAGGCGTCTTTAAAATGGGCGTGCGTTCGTTCCCAACAATTAAGGTCATTAATAGGAAACCCCTTTCTGAAAATCATCTAATAATCATGCCAATCTACTTAGTAGGGCTCAGAATGGTACCTCGAAAACCAGGTGGGTTAAGAGAGACCAGCAGACACTTCAACCTCCAGAAGTGTCTTGAAAGATTTCCGAAGAACCCCTGATCATGTCCTGCTATTATACCTGCAATTTTCTACCATGTTCATTTCAGGGAAGATTCACATTACTACACAAGCAAAAGACTCATCAGCACTTTCATTTCTAATTAATCGTAATATTAAGCGATGTATTGCAAAGAAGTATTTTCTACATCATTTTGATTCACTGCTAATGGCTTTAAAATAACATAAGGTTTTGAGTAGTGATGGTTTCTTTCAATGTTAATCAATTTCTTACATATTAAAAAGTCCATATGGGATATTTGCTGTTACCTGGAGTGTACAATTTTTTTTCACGTTTGATGGAAAGATTAAAAAATTAACATGAATTATTTTAGAAACTAATTATGTACTGAAGTGTTTTGTGCCACCCTTCGCTCACATCACAATGTTAAAGCACATCATTCAGTTTTGGTAAAGAACATATGCTTGAAGAAAGTTCATTTTAAAATCTATAGACGTTCATCTTCGAAGCACAGGGTGCAGTGATTTATCGTCCGGTGACGCTGCAAGAAAAATCTTCGTGGTTGACCAGATTATCAGTAAGTAAACGAAGTTCACTTTCTATTCTTCAAACTAACATACAGCAAAACCTGTCTAAGACGGAAAACCTGCCATCCGAAAAAAAAAACATCTGAAAAAGGATAGATTTTATACGTGAAAGTGGCCTCTATAAGCCACAACGGAACCTGTCTAACGCCGAAACGGAGTGGTTTTTAAAGAACATTAAGTGATTTTTACCTGGCTAAGAAGGAAATTAATGTTTAAATTTCCGCCAATAATTTGGAATGGCATAGTGGAGAGGGTCACATCCTGAAACAAATACAGAGAACGACGAACAATTTCCTTTATATCTGCTGTCCGGGAATCTTTAGTGAACAAGGCGACTTTTTCGCCGTGATTTTTTCTCGCTTTGGTGTGATTTTTCAAGGTCGCAACAAGCGTGGCTTCATCGGTGTCGCTCCGAATCGATAATATAGTCGCCCACACCCTGTTCAATTCTCAAAAGCGTTACCACTTTCCTTCAGTCGGCAATGGAATTTCGGGAAGGCCGTCTTGTCATCCTATATTCTTTTCTAGTCTATGTCCTATATTTTCCTTGTGTTTGTTGTTTATGTTGTTTTTTCTACAATATTTTCATTGATAAATTATTCTTTATTTTCATTACTTTGTTTCGCAAATTATATTGCCAGTACCTTAAAGTATATGAGGAATTTTTGGCAAACATCTGTAAGACAGAAACCTGCCAAGATGGACATTTTTAAGGAACCGTCAGGTTCCATCTTAGACAGGTTTCAGGCCTATTGTATTTACACTCAGTTCCATTGTAAACTTTCAACAGTATGCCACGACAATAAAACGTTGCTTGTAATCGGCTCAGCGGAGTTTGTGAAAAATGGTCATTGAAAAGACATTTCTTCTATTGAAAACAAATATTGAAAGTATTTCTAATCCGCAAAGTCAATTCGTCAATTTTTTCTGAGCTCGGACACAAAACAAATATCAGCTGGGAATGCCTTACAATATTTTTTTCATATATTTTAAATCCGAATCACATCATAACTCAAGGAATAAAGTTAATTCTCCCACCGAAGCAGTCGATTCCGAATCGAGAAATATATTTCTCAGATCGAACGTAACAAACTGTAAACCCCCTGGCTCCCAGGCAACAACAGGCGCTTAACTCTGTTCACTAAACTCGCAGGGAACGACTTTTCCGGCCATCCATTGTACGCGTAAACTGCGACCGGCGCGGAGCGGGCAGCGGCGAAACACCAGGCCGAATTGCGCGCGCCAAGCGGCGGACCGTCGAAGTTCCGGCTGCGCCAACGTTTGTCCGGTCGGCCGCTCGCGCGTCGCATTGACACGGCAGCGCGGCGGGGGGGGGGGAGCGATCGCCGCTTCAGCAGCAGCCGCCGCCCGCCAATCGGTGCCCGGCTGCGCCTGCTTGCCCGCCCCCGCCGCTGGCCGCGCTGCCGCCGCCTCGTAAACCGCCCTTTATGGCTCCTCCGCTCGGAGGCTTGGCTTCGCGAGAGTTGTCGCCAGCATTAACGCACCTCTAGCTTTGCTCGACGACGCCACTCTGAGCACATCGCCGGTTACGACTGGCATTTTTGCTAAGAGGGTTTGCTCTCAAGGTTCAGAATTGAAGAGTTTACTTCCAAAGGGTCGTCTCTACTTTTCCCATTTTTTCTTCTTATTTTTACGTTTAAGCTTTTATCCATCACGATGACAAATGTTTGGTTAAAATTTGTTTCCCCCACGAGAAACGGAAGAGTTTATCCACAGGATCGTGTCTACTTCTCCGGTTTTTCTTCTTCTTCTTTTTACGTTTCAATATAATCTTAAGACGATTATCCACCATGATGGCAAATATTTGTTCAAAAGTTGTGTTTCTTCCATGATAAATGATACTTGAAAACCGTTGAATTCTATGGACAGAACGAACTTCCCATTCCTGAAAAAAGTTTTCGAGATATTCACAATGATGGAAGATTCTTGTTCAAAATTTTGGACTTGCAGCGTAGCTCAGTGCAACTTGATGTAACTGGCAGACGCTCTATTCCGGAGTGTCTAGGTTCAGTATGGATTCGGCGGTAGCAGAGATTCTTCTGTGACCCCTCTAGAGTCTTCTTCCAGCTAGGTCGAATTCAGAGGCTGTCTGGAGGGAATTCTAGTGGCCGGCTGCTCTGTTCGGTAGTTTTCCGTGATTTCTCCGATCAACACCAGGCGAATGCCGGAGCAGTACCCTACCAAACAGGCCACGGCCCGGGCGCGCGATCTGTCCTTCCTCTTCCTTGTCCTATCCTCTCCCGTTACACTCACACTTACACTAACATGCTCTACACAACTACATATTCCGGTAGACCGGTCGGGAGCTTAGAGCTTGTCCTGGCTGGGGCGGTGGCCCGCTGGTGGGAGAGTCCTGGTTAGGGGGAAACCCCACTAGCTGACGGTGGGTCGGCGCCGGATCTCGCCATCCAGCAGGGAAGATCACCGCCGTCTCCCGATAAAAACATGCACTACACTAACGGGAATAATGACCAAAGGAGTTGACGCGCCCGGAAACACGAAAAAATCAATCAATCAATAACCGCATGGTGTCAGAAATTTACGAGATGTTCTTAATATCAGTGTTTGGGGCGATTGCATAAATCAAATTCGATTGTGCACTGCGCTGATAAATGATTTCCCATGTTTCCCTCTCCCGTTCACCTTCGAATAAAATATTTACAGAAAAAACTTGGAGCCATTTTAAAGAAAATTTTGAAAATGTCCCACAGGATTCAATTTAAGGCTCGCCAAAAATTGAAAGATTGTTGAATATTTCTGGAAAAACTTTTGCAATATCGACGAACTCAAAGCGTGTTTTGCGGCCAAAGCCTTTTCTATGCTTGCAATATTATATTATTTTCTCTATAGCACGCATATGCGAAACTATATTCCTCCCCACGAAATTCCTCCTGTAATAACAGATCCCACGAAGGCACTTTCATCTCCACGACAGCTTCTCATTTGAACTACGGAAGGTGCAAAATGAGATGCAAAGACATAACTTGGAATGAACGTACGCGACCACAATAATTTGCACATGAGACAAGCGTTACGAGTAAAAATGTATTATTTAAAAACAATATTCTACTCATCCATTCTGAACGTTGTAATATATAATAAATAAAAATTATATGGAAGGCAAGTCTGTGGCCAGACGTATTTTCTCATCCTCATTTCTTCCATAGAAGGGGGAAAATATTGAAGTTAAGCTTCACATGAACGCTGGCACATTAATCTCCATTTCGTAGAAGGCGCGCGTTCTGCTTTCGCTTACCCGCCCAAGGAGCGGCCTTATCTCCTGAAGAGGCAGCCCCGCCCGCGCGGCACTCACATGCTCTGGTCCCGCCCCCCTCGCCCCGCCCCGCCCCTCCCCGTCAACGCCCCGCCCCGCCCAGGTAATGAGCGCGTGTATCAAAGAAGGCAGGCCTCGCGCGCCCGCGCTCGAGAGCCCAGGGGCCGAGGGGCCTTCGCTAACAACCTCATTTGCCTACAAAGAGGCCCTGTATATGTTCTGCAAATCCCCCTCATCTGCGCACGCGGGGGCAAGGCGCACGAAGGAGACGGCTGGGGGTGGGGAGTGGAGGAGGGTTAGCGGAGGCGGCTGTGCGTCGTGGCTGGGTGGCTAGGGGGAGAGCAGGAGTGGCAGAGGGAGTGACTGGGGGGGGGGGAGCTACGGCTCAGACCTTTCTTCTTCTACTTCTTAAGGCCCCACCCCTCCTCCCAATACCTGCATTCTACCTCCAGCGAACTCCTTTACACACATCGCTATCTGCAGCCTCCATGTAAAAGAGAAGAATGCTGGCAGTTGCCATGAGTGTCCTGCGCCTAAACTCCCCATCAACCGTTGCGCATCAAAAAACCAAACTCTACGTGACAAAGGAACTTTTAGGTTCAGAACATGTGAGGCAAAAAACAGATTTGTAAGGAATTTATTCTAAAAAACATTATTAGTATATATGTATTGTGTCAAAAATATGGTTTCTAACGCACGGACATAACTGCATGTACGAGAAATGTATTGTAGACTTTTCGAACGTTTTCTTGAAGTGGATTGAAAAGGTTCTCTTTTTTCAACTGAATTAATAGTTGACGAGAGAAACCAAAGAACGCTGAAGCGCACTTCATTTGCCATCAGCAAAGTAGCACTTTGCCAAACGCGTTCCGCAAATTAGACTGCCGTACACGTAAGCAAAGTTGCACTTCCCAGAGTCAACAAACAGTGAAAGTACATACCAAGCGTGTCCAAAAAGTAAGTACCGGTTCGTTCTCCGCTTCCGCAGTGTCGCAGTTCCGCGCATGCGTGTTCGTGTCCCTGGTTCCTTGTCAACCACATACACCTTTGCAGGCGGGTCTTCTTGTATTTACATGTGTTAGTGAGCGTTCAAAACGGTTAACCCTCTGCTACCGACGTAGAGTCCATGGACTCCTCCGACTTCGCATAACTTCTGAAACCTACATTTACGTTGCATTGAATACCTAGATTCTTCTTATACATTTCCCTTCAACAGTTTTAAGAAACGGTTCGCAACCTCACTGTTGTGGAATGCACTTCAGGAAATTTATCAGCCTTTTTTGGCGCGCAGACCTAGGGACTCCATGTCAGTAGCGGTGTAACTCTCATTGAGTGCGCGTCGCACTTGCCGATTGGTACTGTTTGCTCTGTGGCGCCTCTAAAGAAAGTGCAATGTACAGAAAAACATGAATATGTCGTTAAGAGAGTGTAAATCTTAATGACGACGATTTCGAAGAAAATATTTCGCAATGGGTGGAGCAAAAGGACAGTAATTGTAAGAGAATATCTTAGAATCATCAAATTGTATGTGACTGACTCATCAAGCTGACTATCGTATGTAGAATGAGGGGAAGAAGACGATAACAAACAGGAATTTCTTGAGAATGATGAACTCGAAAAAAATAGTTGAGAATGCAAAATGCTATAATGGAAAGGACAAAAAAGTCTGTAAGATTTGTGCAGAAAACATCCCTAAAGAAACTAGTGTCAGAATTTTAGTGTTCGCGGTAGTAACATTTTTGTACTTGATTATCAGCTATACAGTTATAGTAGTTTTCATTAATATATTTTTAATGTTCAATAAATGTTGGTTAGAAAGATAAATTCGTTAAAATAAAGATACTCTTAATTTTTCCCGCTTCGACAAATGTCTCAACAATGGTGGCAACAAGTTAGAAATAGTAATTTACGCAATTAGCTTACAATGTTCAGCTTTATTGTGCGAGTACATGTTTTGAAAACGAGAGACGTTAGACCGAGTTTTCAAATGTGTTCGAATGCAATAAAGCAACATTATAAAAGAGTTGCATACGCTATTTTTTGTATAACAGCATTGTAAATTTGTAAGAGAATCAAACTTAATTTTGCGAAACAACTTTCTTGTGACGTCTCGGGTTATTTGACACCTGTGCAAGAAAACAGTGGTCGGCTGTGCCGTTTAAACGCTACCTCTCCACGATTCTCTCGTTGGGATTGGATGAATGTGTGAATGAATTCGTGCCGTAAAATACTAATACTTCATCATTTGTGCCATAAAAGGACCTTTATTGACGATTTCTTGCAACAAAGAAAGGTCGTTTATACAAACTAGTATACTGAAAAAATCTGTCTAATTTGATTTTTAAATTTAATATTTCCTTTGCCCGTCTAATATAATTAAATATTAATTCAACGTAACCCGTTCCAAATTTATATAAGAATATGGGCGCCAGGAAAAGATTACGTTAATTCTATTCTTAAAGTTAATCTTCAGCTGCTATTTCCAATAAATTAATATCCGGCTAACTGGGTCGATGGGTATTATAAGAAATAATCGCTATTGCCTACTAACAGCCGATTATTCGATCTGCAATCTGTACAGAGTGGCCGAGGAATCTGAAAAGCAAATATACATTTCTAGCTACTCATTTGCTGGAATTGGATAATGAAAATAATCTTTTCTATTCACAAAAACGTGTAAGTTTATTCAATGTTTATGACATTTTAACAATACGAAACGTACTTTCGGTCATAACCAGTCTCAAACCTTACACTGCAGAACTTACACTGCAGAACCTTACACTGCAGAACACTGCATCTTCGCGCGCTCTTGGCCGATGTCGCCGCGTAGAACCATTTTCATTTCTTTCCGGTGTCGATGGCTCCAGGTCCAAATACCATATTCTTTCCCTCCGTTCTGGTACAAGTGTACTCAAGTCACTGATTCTCACCGCCTCATAAGTTGATAAGTCTTAATTAATTTTCCTTCGTTCCAATTGCGCTTTGTACTAGCTTCTTTACACGAATGCCAAAAAAATCACATGGAAGCGGTTCGCAGGTTCTCCGATTCCCATATTCCTCGGGATCTTGGGGCTGGAGATGCTGAAGAGGGATCGACGGGGTGAGGACAAGGACGAGGACGAGGACGCGTGCGCTGGCCCTGATCCTCGCGTGCCTGGGCGCGCGCGTCGCGGCTTATCCTCACACGCCGCCGCCCGTGCCCCGCCCTCCCGCTGCGTCAACATGTCCTCAGGCGGCGTCCTCCTCCGGAGAAAGCTCGGCGCCTGGCGCTCGTAAATCATCCCAGCCGCGCCGCGCCGCCCGCGGCGGCTAACGAGGCTGCTCTCAGGAGCTCAGGGCGCACTTACACACAACTCTTCACCGACTTGGGCCAGACTGTTCTTCGGTTGATAACAGCGAAGCCCACACACGCAGGGAAGCGCAGGCGGGAAGCCGAGGGAAGCGACCGTCTCCGGAGCTCACTTCCACGCATTTCGTCATCTCCCTCAGAACTCGGAACGTTGCTACGCGTCCTGCTCTTCGCACACGGAGACTTGAACGCAGAGGCCAACGGGGAAGCAACCCGTGATCACCATCTTTATGAATTGTGAAATTGTAACCAGAAGGCGTCTCCCGAGTGATAAGTTAGTTTTTGACATACGTAATTTCACTAGTTGTTTGTAAGTTATCGATACATTTGCGAGTTTCATATCTGCGGACGGACTTATATGATAGGTTTCAAACCACGAGTGGAAAAAAAATCGATTTTTTGAACTAAAATTCGAACAAATTTAAAAAATTGATGAAATCAATTTAGTAATTGTTACATTGTAAAATTGTGATAAGCGCTACATTGTATGTTTTTATATATTTTTGTATAAAGTTTCACTGTTGAAACAAACAATTACAGTACGTAATTCGGGAATAAAGATAAATTTTGTAGTCATAGTTAACAAATAACATAGTTAACAAATTAACATAGTTAACATGTAATTTGTTATCCCAACTGATTGTACCCTACCAACTGATTGTACCAAGAAATATAGTTATGATTTTATTAGTATTCATTGTCCAAAATGAAAAACGTCCGGATTCAAATTTTGCGTTCATTTTTCACTACCTTCAGAATAAAGTTTTAGATTTTACAGCTAATGATATGAGTAGATTCGAAGGCACCCCTCCCTCTATACTGGGCAGGCGCAAGAGGCAGCAACGATGCTCCGTTGCCCGGCGGCAGCGGCGGGGGCGAGTGGGCGTGCGGTGCTGAGAGCGAGGGTGAGGCGGAGCAGCGGCCGCCCCAGGAGCAGATTTACGCGCCAGATGCCACAGCGGCCGCCGCCGCCACGCTAAATCTGCACCGCAGCGCAGCGCCGGGCGGGCGGGGAAGAGCGGGGCGGGGCAGGTCGGGGCGGGGCAGGGCGGGCGGGCGGGGGGGCGGGGCAGCGGGAAGCGCGGGGGGTGAGTCAGGATGGGGCGGTGGTGCGGGGCGGGCGGAGTGACGGGCGGAGAGGCGGGGGGCGGGCAGGAGGGGGGGGGGGCGTGAAGGGTGTGATTCCAGGAGGAGAAAGGCGACGGCGTCCACTCGATTTCCCATACAAGCGCGCGCCCCCAAATCACCTAAGCGCTCAACACGAAAAATACTCCACCGAGGCAATGCCTTTTGCCTCCGGGTGTTTCTAAAGAGACCCGTGTTTTCCTTTGGGATGAAAGGTAAAACCGGTGACACTTCGCATCAGCAGTCCTCATCATATGTACTGACCGTAAATTTACATTTAGTTATGAAAAGTAGAAAATCCAATGTTCTTAACTTTCTTTGGTAAAGCCTGCTGGAGTTCTTTATTGTGATATTTTGTTCTTTAATTTTCCGAGCTATTAAAGATATCATATTATTATCTTTATTGTTTATTATTATTTTTATTATTACTTTCCTGATTTAAAACTACTTATATTGCTGATTTTAAACCAATTTTACCAAAAACATTAGTTTACGATATAATTGATTACCGTAATTCACAACTCAGTGTGAAATTGTTTGAATATCAACTTTAATTTTTCGCGGGATTTACCAGCGAGAAGATTTAATATCACTATAAGGACAATCAACATTTTTATGGGAAGAAGTGTTTTCTGTGCGCGTTTTCTGAAATTCTGGTAAGATAAAGAACTGATAAGAAAATATTAGTTCACATGTAATAAAAACTATTTACAAAGGCAAAAAAGCTACAAGTTTGAGTTGTTATCGCTCATCGTGTCCTTTGGAAATAATCTAATTACTTAATAAAGTTTCCAAATTGATTTTGAGACAATCAGTTTTTTGGACTAAATTTTTCTTTAAAAAAATTTAATTATATTTCATTTTACACAACCTTGGGAAATCGAATGTGTGTACTTCTTCAGAACGTCAAGTACAAATTGTTGGCACAATTGACAGCAAAAATACAATATTCAAACATTATTTAATGAAATACTAGCAAAATACCCAGCGTCGTCCTTCATTCCGTGCGATGAATGAGGGAAAAGATCAATTTTATATAAACCACGGTGTTGGAGATTATTATTTTTAACATAATTGGTTCAAATTTTAATAAGATACTATAATTTTCTTTCATTTTATTTTACAGTACATTGCTAATAATTTTTTTATCTTATGTCCTGCTGCTGGCCTCTAGCGAATCAATTAGGTACCAGTTCTGCTGCAGCACTCATGGCCTCTGGCGGATTATATTGGGAACTACGTGCTCTAAGCGATAGGTGAAAAATGGTCGCGGTGCATCTACAAACATATTTTATTTATTTTTCGAATTTGTATTGTGTTCATCTTTACCAAACTTAGCAAGGACACTGCGACAATCCTGAAGAAGAGCCTGTAAAAACGTCATACGTTTTCATAGGCTACTTTTTGTGGTATCGATGTCGGTTTTATGTTGAATTCACTTTTACTGGTATAGACAGTGGCGGCTTGTAGGGTAATAACAGTGTGCCGTGGCACCACCAACAAAAAGGAAGGAAATTAAATTTTTCACCACATATGTGTGAATAAAATAGCGTTTCTTCAAAATATTTTTCTTTATAATAATTAATTTGAACAAGCGCTTAGGCAATCGATGCTCTGTCGATACTCTCTTCAAACGCACAGGGCGTAATGCTATCTGTCGGCCTCCTCCTGAACTTCTGAGCCACCTACGGATTGGCACAGTCTCCGCCCATTCAACTCTATATAAAGAACGCTGAATTGGTTTGTATGCGTCTCTTATGGATAAGACGGTGCCATAGTGGAAGTGGCCCAGAAGTTCACATTCTGCTCCAAAGAGGGCGCCAATATCACGAGCTTAAACGAGCAGACTATCCCTCGCTCAGGATGACCCCGATGCCCTGGTATTTCGTAGTCTTTCCCTGTGTTTCGTAAATGAGAGGGCGTATGCCGTGGGTTAAGGCAACTCAGAAAGCTGTGACCTCTTGAGATTATTGGGTGCTCAGGCTTTCAGTCTGAAAATTTTTATTAGTCTATTTTTTAGTTTTTTTTTTCAGTTTTACTTCATTATGAATTAAAAAACACGGTCACTGAAAAATTAATTTTTGTTGCCCATGAATTTTATTTTAGAGATTACTAAACCACTTTTAAAACAACGCATAGCATTTAAAAATTAAATGGTTTTTGATCGATGTTCGACATCGATCGATCATTATCGATGCTTAACATCGATGTTTCCATTTTGACACATCGATAATTGGTAACATGTTTTGTTGTCGTGTCGTATCATTAAGTGACACCACCAATGTAATTCCGTATCGGCAGCCACTCCTTTGAGGTAGTTTCTGCGATTACTAATGCTGATGGGTGAGGTATGATTTTTATGAGCTATGAAGAAGTAAGTCGAAAACCGATTATGAGCGCCTACACACCCACATGCTAATTTAATCGGCCACGGTGAATGTTGGGGTCCTTTTATTTTTCTATTGTAACTCCAAATTTCAACTTATACTGCTATTCTAAGAACAGTAATTGGCAAGCTCAGAGCTTGTGTCGGCTGGGGCGGTGCCCCACTGGTGGGAGATACCTTGTTGGAGAAAACCCCGCTAGCCATCGGTAGGTCGGCGCCGGATCTCCCATCAACCGGAGAGGATCACCGCTACCTCGCGTGGAATGAATATGCAATACACTTACGGGACTAATAATCTTAGCAGTTGACACGCCCGGAATCACTAATCAATCAATCAAAGCAGTGTCCGGCATGTGGAATTTGAAAGTCTCCACTAGGAACAGAAAACAAAAATCTATCTAGACGCAAAGCAACGCCTCAGAAGTGGCAAAAATGATCACGCAACTGAAACTCTGAATCTAGTAACAATGACGAACACCAACCACCAATACAAGACAGGAAATTTTACGAACGGGAAGTCATGGGTTAGAGCTATTTACAGAATAATAAAGTTTTAGAGGTATTGTTTGACATTTTATTTACAGACAACACACTCAATGAAACAATAAGAATCAAGATAATATAATGTTGAGTATCGTTGCTTGTGTATTCTCTGCGCTCTCTTTCCCCGCCATCCCGCTTTAGCATCGCCCCTCTTCTTACTGTATTCGGACGGTGGCGTCAACGCGTCTGCAGCGGATTGATTATTTCGTGTTTCCGGGCGCGTCAACTGCTTCGGTCATTAGTCCCGTTAGTGTAGTACATGTTTTGTCTCAGGAGATGGTGGTGATCATCCCCTACTGGATGGCGAGACCGGCGCCGACCTACCGTCGGCTAGTGGGATTTCCCCCTAACCAGGACTCTCCCACCAGCGGGGCACCGCCCCAGCCGGGACAAGCTCTAAGACCCCGACCGGTCTCCCGGCATGTGTAGTAGTGTAGTGCATGTTAGTGTGTGTGTGTGTGTGTGTGTGTGTGTGTGTGTGTGTGTGTAAGGGGAGAGGATAGGACAGGGAAGAGGAAGGACAGATCGCGCGCGGTCCGTGGCCCGTTTTGTAGGGTACTGCTCTGGCATTCGCCTGGTGTTGATCGCAGAAACCACGGAAAACTACCGATCAGAGCAGCCGGCCGCTAGAATTCTCCTCCAGACAGCGAATGAATTCGACCTAGCTGAAAAGCTAGTGTCGAAAATCCTGCCGCCGTCAGGACTCAAGCCTAGGACCACTCGGTCAGAGAGGCTGCAGTGACATCAGTTGATGCACTGAGCTACCGCTACCGGTGCGTGTGCAGCGGAGAGATGGTGGTGTGTCGACGGCGGCGGTGAGTAAAGCCAGGGACACAATACGAACGGCAACGCATAGCTGAGGACGGGAACGGGAACGCGATATACGGGAGCTTCACAATTAAACGCCAATAGGGAAGAGAAGTGGCGCTATGAACCCGTAGCAGTAAAAGAGAGAAACTCCAAGAAAGAGTTTTTGAAACCAACGCATTTCTAGCTACACTGCTCTGTTCACTCTTTGATTTGTCAACTGCCTGCTGTGTTTGCGTGTGCTACTATCGTCTCCTACATTTTTCAGTAGTATACATACCTTTTGCGGCTCTCGCACGCGACCAATCTTTATAAAGGAGGTCTCTAACGAAAGAGAATTTCACGGAGACGTGATGAATTGCACTTTGACTTAAAATATATGAAAGATTTAGTTTTTTATGAAGGTTATATTTTTTATTAAACACATCGATTTATTAATCATTGGAAATATGTGGATATATGGTTGGTACAGCGTATGATAGATCAGATGCTGTTACTTCATCACATGTTTTATTGTTTATATTATATAAAATACTCTCCTATATTATTTCAGTAAGATGAGTTATGCGCACTCACGACTGATCTTCGTAAATGAACGTCTCTAAAGAAAGAGAACTTCACGGAGACGTAACGATTTGCACTTTGACTTTAAACATGTGAAGGATTTGTTGAAAAAATGAATCTAAATATTCTTATCAATGCATCACGAAACACTCGGGCAGCATTATTAAAATCCATTAAGTTGAATAACTCCTAGACGAAGCGTTCTAGGGCCTTAAAATCTGAAGTTTTAAGCCAAAGGTCACAGAGAAACATTCCTCGCAACGTAATCTATAGGACGGGAGCTTCTGGGACACACTATTCCATTTTGCTGATCCGGCGCTTCTCGATATAAACCCCATCTGTTCAGGGACGTGTAGAATCTGAAACTGTATGTGAAATGAAACTAAATACTTGATATTATAGGTGATTCAATTACAGGAGTGTACCGCTCAGTTTGGTAATAAAGTTAAATAATATTCAAAACGTAGGGTTATGTTTGCCAAATCATATATTTTCGCATGGAGAATTTTAAGTACATTTCTTGAGAGTAAAAACATTTTGTTATATTTTTGTGACTATCAAGGAAAGTGAAAAGATAACTTTTATAGGAAGATTGTATAATTACTTAAAATGTTTTTAAGAAAGTGTTGCGAATTGTTTCAAGAACATTCACCATAAATATTAAAAATTTTTTTAAACATCAATTTCATTGTTCTTTATTTTTATTTTAAATTCTATAAGTACATTGGCAGTTACGTTTTTTTAAAACAAATAAATACGTTTTTTTAATAACTTACCCTCTCAATATGGAAAAAGAAAGATAGGAAAAAGGATGGAATTTAACATGCGAGAGTTCTCTCACGGGTACGCTTGTGATAAAAACAATAAATACTTGACGAAATATATAATAATAATAATAAAATAATAATAATAATAATAATAATAATAATAATAATAATAATAATAATTGTAAAAATCAAAAATTAAATTTTAAAAAATCAAATACTTCTATGAAATTACGGAAAATACAGCAACTAAAATTTATCAAAAACAAACATCTCCAATGTTCTTTAATGAAATACATACAATTACTTTTGGACATTTGTAATTTCAAGAATTAAAATGAACAGACAAACAATTAAACTATAATCACTAAAAATAAAACAACCCACATATATTACGAAAACCAACCTCAAAACGTAATTTCGCAAATCCACGCTTTTTTTCCAATTTCGAAATGCCATTTTCAAGGAGAAGTGAAAGTGAAAGAAGAGAAATTGTCTTGGCTAACATATTATTTATTGTAAGAGCAGCTTTCGATGCTTCATCAATTACCCATATCAACCAGTTACCGTTATATTGTGTGTTGTGTTTACTTGTGTACATACCATCGACACTACATCCAGTTATGGTTATTATAAGCCATCGAAAGCCGTTCTTACAATAAGTAATGATGTTGGCCAAGATAACGCCTATAATAATTCTTTTAATTAAAAAACGAATGCAGCCAACAACACTTTACCAGTAAAATAACGGTCTTTGACTCTTATTTTCACAATACGATTCTGAAATTAAATGTGTTTGGTCCTCCCCTAGTTTTTAAATCACCGTCCGCCACTATCCGACCTCAATATCGCACTTCACTCGCAATTCCTCTCCAGACTAGTGTAGCGCGCTCGACCAGCGGGAAAGCTTCACCGCCATTTGCTGCACTCTGCATTCGTCAAGAGTTCCCGTTCCGGGGCAAGATAAATGTGCCATCCTTCCCGTTCCCGTCGTGTTGTGAACGCCTGCGTGAGAAGTCCGTCCTTCAACTTTCTTTACGTTTCCGTTCGCGTTGCCGTTCTAATTGTGGAGCGGTCTTACGGCGAGGATAAGTTGTTGCGTCGTCTTGATAAGCGGAGCGGCTGTGTTGAGCCAGTAGTTGATCCGCCTCGCCTTCTCTATGCCGTGCGCCTTGCTCGTATGTACTATGCTTGTGCTGTGCTAGAATACGAAGCGTACATACACTGCGACACTGTCTTTGAATTTGGGTTTCTTTTCATTGTTTTAAATCTGCCTTCCCTGGGTATTGGGAATTTTCTATTTCGTGCACAAATCGGCATCTTCAGGTTCACAGTCTGTCGGATGTTACGAGTCGTACCAACATGACCTGTGAACAACATGAACATTTACGAGTATATTGAAAAAGTTCGTGTTTTGATACTGTAGGGCAAAATCGCCTCACGAGGTTGCTTCTGCTTTCTTTTTTTTTACACCTAAAAAGTATTTTCAATATTTGAAGATATTTAATAAGATTTTTGGGACATAGATTTTTTTACAAGATTTGAAAAGAGTTTTAATATGTCGCAGATGAGACAAAAGAAAGATCAGACACGTCAAATAGTTTTTCTCAAAATTGTAAATAAAACCGTGTCATTTTATAACAGTATTTTTATTCGGTCTTGTGAACTAACGAAACTGAATGAAAAGGCAATGGAAGTCCGAAGTCAGCTTGTAGAATTCTCCAAAGCTGCTTGTAGATTGTTTGAAAGAAACCTGTTTCCGCCAACAGCATTTTAAATTTCATTTAAAACCCTATTACCTCTGACAGTTGGAGACCTGCTTCAAGCTGGTTATCCATTTTTGCTTGGTGTTGCTTATTTTCTCCTGTCAATATCAACACCTCAGCGTTACTTAAGTCGCCTTGTTCTCCCAAGCGAATTTCGAAATATTCTCCAGCGATTTCCTCTGCAAGGAACATTCCTTTTCTCTCAGCGAGGTCGCGTCTCCACGCGATGAGTAACGATAGTCTCTCTAGACCCCTCCCAGCCGCTGTGATTTGCCTCGTCACGGCCACCCACTTCCGCCGGGTTAGGTGACTCAGGATATCAATTCATTTCAACGTAGTGCCTCTGACTGGGAGGTCCTGGGGATCGAGTCCCGATGGTTGCCGGATTTTCGTCAGTAACTACACAGCTACGACGATTTCAGTAGCTGTGCAAAGGAGAATTCTAGAGCCAGGCTGCTCTAATCTATGATATTTTTCCGTGGTTTCTCCGATCAACTCCAGACGAATGCCGAAGCATCACCCTATCAAACGGACTACAAGCCGCGCGACACACACACACGCGCGCGCGCGCGCGCACTACACTACCTCGCTAGTCGAGAGGTCAGTCTATCGTAGAGCATGTCCCATTTGGAGCGGTGAGCTACTGGTGGGAGATGCCGGTTGGAGAAAACTCCGCGATCTGACGTGTAGGTCGTCACCGGGTGTCGCCATCCATCGAGGGGGGAGACCACCACCACCTCCCGGGATAATAGCATGGTACACTTATGGTCGAAATCACAGGAACTGACGTGCCTGAATCGCTAATCAATAAACCAACCCTCCTCCGCATCCCCACCTTCAGCTCGCCCCCCTCTCCCACCCCTCTTCACCCTCCTGCGCCACCCACTCCTGCTCCGGAGCCCCCCTCTCTTTACCACCCTCTCGCAGATCTCTGCACGACATCCCTCCGAAACCCTTCCCCCTCCTCAGCGTTCGCAGTCTCCAGGCGCTATACTGGGCCCCACGCCCTCACTGCCCGGTTCCATGCTATTCCTTCCGCCTCCCACCCCTCTGTATCCTCCCCGTCCCTACCCACGGCCGCGGGGGTTGTCCTGCGGCCGGTGATTAAAGGCAAAAGGCCTAACGAGCCCCGTTCAGCGCCTAACGATCGCCTCAGCCGCGAAACTCCTACGGCGCCTCCCCGCCCCCGCCAGCTGCACTCCGCCCTCGCAGCTGCGCATAACGCAGCTGGGAAAAGGCTCACATTGCACGGCCAATTGGTGTGTATTAAATGAAGAAAATTGCAAATTCCAATTAGAACAACGATTTATTCATCCAGAATCCAAAAATCAAAATACAAAAGCCAGGTCTCGTCCTCCAGAAGATGTAATTAATGCAGGCCGGCGTAAAAGGGGTGTGTCCAGTGATCGTTGTCTAAGTCGTGGCCCGTTTGTTAGAGTACTACTCCGGCATTCGCCTGGTGTTGATCGGAGAAACCACGGAAAACTACCGATCAGAGCAGCCGGCCGCTAGAATTCGCCTCCAGACAGCGACTGAAAAGCTAGTGACGAAAATTCTGCCCCGCCACGACTCGAACCTACGACCACCCGGTCAGAATTGGTTGCAGTGGCATGACAGTTGATGCACTGAGCTACCGCTCGCGGTCGACAAACGTGAGAAGCGCGCGGCAGCACAAACCCGCTGCCAATATTGGCTGCCATCACAGCGACCCCAGGGCTTGGGCTGCAACGCAATACCGTTGTGTTTGAGGTTTTAACAAAATTGCAAAACGTTTAAAAACACAAGACCGCAGCATTCGACGGGGCGCGTATTATGTCGCTGTTTGATGCCGATTCATTTGACATCGACCAATGAATAAAATTGAACCTTACAATACGATCAAAATGTAGGATTCGTTGGCAAATTACCGTTGTATTTCAAAATAATTGTTTGGTTTGAATCTTGATATTCTGCCTCTGACACAAAGTTATATAATGTCAGAGAGATAGAATTCACTGGTAAATTCGTTGATCCCCATTTCTGCACAGCTACTTGATATATTTGATTTATTGATTTATTTAGTCAAAAACAGTAAAAACTGCATGTGACGTTTGACGGAGATCATCTGCGCACGTGTTCTTGAATTCCAGAATCTCTTCCCAACATTTTATCGATAAATAGTTGAAATATTAATTAAATTTTTAGAAAGTTAATAAATAAATAAATTATAGGTATGAGGATAATCAAATCACATTGTTTTGATTTGCGTGTATGATGTGTGTTATATACTAATGAAGCGACATTCATTAGCAATAGCTACATGAATTTAAGAAACATGCATTACTAAGCAGTGAAGAATCCATACTGGCTCCGGCGAGTGGAGCATCATATTTCTCGAAAATACTTTAAGTGAGCCACGATACTCAGAATTTCTGTCGAAAATTCTACCAACAATTTTAGAAAATGTGAAGTTGCAGAAACGTATCAATATGTCGTTTCAGCATAAATGTTGCCCTGCGCAAATCAAACGTGGCGACTAACTTTTTGAACAAGCTGGTTCGTGGCTCAGAGCGATGTCGCTCGCCTGTCCCCAAGGATGTCAGGGTTCGATTCCCGGACAATCTCATGTAAAATTTGTTCCGACAAAACGAGTTTGGCTGCTTCACAAGGCCTAGTTCAACCCCTGTCAAGTGCCCTAAACCCTACCGTTTTCCTAATTCCTTCCCTATTCTTGCAGCTGGGTAGTGAAACAGGAGGGTGTAAAAGAAGGGCGCGTGCGCCGAGATGCTACCTGGTCACAGAATATATACTACACAGAAAGGAAAGTAGTGGGCAGCTCCTTTGATCTTTAGTGAGTCACCGCCCAGGGCGGACCACCATCTTAAAACCGTGCAAAGGAACCGCAAAAGTCATCTCAAACGCCGTTTTCTCAAAAATAGATCAAAATTGTTTTCAAACTTTTTCAACAGGAAGTGCTAATTGCACTGCTTATTATTACATAAAACTGGTGTATTATTCTGTTATTTTTTTTTTCAAAAATTACCCAAATTATTTTTCCAAATTACCCATATTATTAAATATCCCCGCTGTTAATATGCACATTTCCAGCGTTTGTAAACACTATTCATTTGTGAGTTAAAGTGTTTAAAGATCTTAAGACTTTTCCGAAAACTCAAAATTTTCTGTGAGAAAGGGTTTCAATATAGCATTTTTATTTTAACGCTTCAACAATATTTTCTTAAAAACTACTCAAAATTTGTTAATGAAAATTGTCATTTAGGAAGAAGTTTTACTCTTTTTTTCATAATCTTAAAGTAATATTTCGGTTCTACTATTAGGAAACCGAAGAACTGAGAAAGTTTGAAAAAAATGGAGTTTGGGCAGAGATAGATGACAGCTGGCTAGAGTATGTGGCAAGTCCAATAAACTATCCCAAACCAAAGAACATAGAAAACTAATACGAGAAATCCTGTGCCATTCTCTAGCGCTACTAGTTTTGAATTTATAATGCTTTACCTTTTTATCTGTTTTTTATTAATACATGCCGATACAAAGCAAATCCCCTCGCTTTACATATGTTTTTGCTATAGCTGAACCGCTCGCAAAAAGCCATCATGGCGGATGTACCTTTGGTAAAGTCTCGGAGGCTGCCCCCACCCTGCAGCATCTGAGATTTCCACTCTCGGCGACAAGGAAGCGCATGGGCGACAAGGAGAGGCGACTGCGAGACGTAGCGATCGCGCTGACCGCCACTCGTCATCACTGCCCCCGTCCTCAGAAGAAGAACTCGCACTCCCAGGAGTGTCCACAGAAATGACGGATTCATAGATGTGTTGATCCATCACATTATCTGAATTATTATGTGGAACAGTGGATTTCTTCCATTGTTCAGCACTGTATTGTGCAAACGCTTCTCTGCGAAACATTTCCTTTTCTTTTAAGGATGCACCAGTAGTTTCTGCTGCCTCGCGCCCTTTTATAAATCCCCGAACAAGTTCTATTGGGATTAGATCTGGATGGTACGATGGAAGACGGAGAGGAATGTGGCAATGTTCAATGATTATTTGATCAACGACCTATCGTTTTTCAGTGGATATACTTTGAATTATTTGTAATAATTGGATTTTTGTGAATAACAGCAGCTACTGTGTAAAGCACATTGTCACTGCTCACTAGCCACGGTAAAACAGGGACTGGAGACCGAAACTCTCCAAGACACGGCTTATATTCTGTTGAGCGTTTGGACAACCCCTACTGTAGAAACACGAAAGCTGCCTTTCGTCTGATCCTTCTCACTCATCACTTTGTTATCACCAAACTTGCAGTGTTGAATTACCGCGCGACCCACGAGAGAAAGACAGAGGGAGAGCTAATATCCTGTTATGATACTCCATTACATACTCCATACATACAGATTGGAACTGAAGTAATAAACAATCTAATTTCAATACATACTTATGACCAATTTTTATTTTCAATTCTTCAATTCTTAAGTAAGAGAAAAATAGGTAAGGTCAGTTCAGGGAGTTCAGGGTGAGTTCAGGGAAAAATTGTAATACTTTTGTAATGATTTGGAATACGATTCTTATGATCAAATTCTACGGTCAGCTTCCCTTCCCTGAGCGCGTAGGTAGGGCGCTACGTGGTTTCGAGTGGCGGACTGTTACATTCAAAATATTTGTTAAACACGATTGGCAAAAAATCACAATTACTCAAAAAATGCGTATCTAACACCTGACAATATGAATATCATTGGATTTTTCCTTTTACACTGCACTAAAGAAATACATGTAGTTTCATTTGAAAAATCAGTTACCACAATATCTCGTAAAATACAAGTAATAAAATAGAAACGAATATATGTATCAATTAGCCCCAATCCTCAATTTCTTCCGTAAAAACTGCTGTGCAACAACTTCAATCGTTCAAAATTGCAGCAGGTACTTAAGTTACGTGACTCATTCTGTGTAATAACCACGGCCAGTATGCCGAATTGTGAGCACCTCGTCCCCGATGAATTCTGTAAAACAATTTTACGTCTAAATTTTGTGCACTTATTCTAATTTTTTTATTATCTTCAGGATTTTATCTTTTTCTTTGTAGTTTCTATGAATTCTAGATTTTCTTCGCTTTGTGCTGACATGCAACCCTAAATCACCGATAATCGCTAACGAGCTTAACTACTGATTGGATATTCAAGCTTTCATATCCCAGTACATCATATACAGCTTACGCCATACAAACTTCTAATCATCCGATCTGTAAACATCATATTAACTGTCAACATTAAAAATAACTGAATTCCAGATATCGCGAAGAGAAGTTTTATGCTTCAAAGCAAGAGCTAGTTCTAATTTGCTCGACTAATCCATGGATTATTTCAAGCCACACGCCTCGCATTTTTTAATGACCTTCGGACGGTTTCTGATGAAGTGCTTCTATTGATGGTCGATTGAATTTCCTTAACGAGAATAGGGATACACACGCGAGAATCACATTTAACCTACTGTACACTTCTTTGGCCTCTTGAGTTCATTTTCAAAGAAAACTTTTTGAGTTTTTAAGAAACATTTGAGACATTATTTAAAGCACATACACTCATAAATTAAATAATGCACACAATTCGGTAATGTAAATATTAACGATGTGAGAGAGATGTCGAAAACTTTTATCAGTTCTAATCGTTTGTGAAATTTGTGAAAAAAAAAAAGAATACACCAAAATCGCGTTTATGTCATATTATTTAGCACATTTATCACTATCCCTACCAAAGAGTTTAAAGAAACATTTAGGAACTGATTTCGAGATGTTTTTAAAATATTTTTTTATATTGCACATATTTTTCTCAATATTCACTGAATATGAATTCTTTTGTCACGGCATTGCCTTGTTAGATGGCATTTGCGCCTTTAGGCAGGCTTATTTTCAGAAGTTCTTTCGTGCAGGTATCTTTTAAATACTAATATTTTATTTATTATATTTTCATTTAAATAGTATTTTGTATAAAACAATGATCAATTTTGTGTACAGAAAATGCCCCGTGTTTAAT
Organism: Teleogryllus oceanicus; assembly: GCA_964035755.1. NCBI lineage: Eukaryota > Metazoa > Arthropoda > Insecta > Orthoptera > Gryllidae > Teleogryllus > Teleogryllus oceanicus. The sequence goes on from CAXIVR010000003.1 coordinate 85,385,155, forward strand.
TTGTTATTTTTTTTTACTTATTTAAAATTGGTCAAAAACGAAGTTAGTACGTACTCCAAACATAGTGTTACGTTCAAAATACATAATCGAAATAGTAAAGTGTAACATTGTTTTATTTCTGCTACTATGTCACGTTTATGATCAATTTCGTGAGTCACTGCATTTTCACATTGTGAAGCGCTGCCAACCTTTGAGAGAATTCGCGTTATTTAGCGATTACGGTGCACTTGCTCTAACCTTAAAGTTATAGCTAGTGTATTCGCAATTAATATATCTATGTGACCAGGAGGTTCTAGGATTCGAGTCCTGACGGTGAGAGGACAATCCATTGATTGATTGGTTGATTTTTTCGTTTTTCCGGGCGCGTCAACTACTGTGGTTATTAGTCCCGTTTGTGTAGTGCATGTTTTTTCTCGGAAGATGGCGGTGTTGTTCCCTCGCTGGATGGCGAGTTCGGCGCCGACCTACCGCCGGCTAGTGGGGTTTCCCCATAACTAGGACTCTCCCACCAGCGGGGCACCGCCCCAGCCGGGACAAGCTCTAAGCTCCCGACCGGTCTCCTGGAATATGTGGTAGTGTAGTGCATGTTAGTGTAAGTGTGTGGGAGAGGATAGGACAAGGAAGAGGAAGGACAGATCGCCCGCGGTCCGTGGCCCGTTTGTTAGGGCGCTGCTCGGCCATTCGCTTGGTGTTGATCGGAGAAAGCACGGAAAACTACCGATCAGAGCAGCCGGCTGCTGGAATTCTCCTCCAGACAGCGACGAAATTCGAAATTCGATCTAGCTGAAAAGCCGCCGTCAGGAGGGCATTCGACATTGGCAAGCTAGGTTGAGTAGAAGGAGAATTTTAGGAGCTATCTAAAGGAGAACTGTAGAGGCCGGGTCCTCTGATCGGTAATTTTCCGTGGTTTGTCCGACCAACATCAGACGAATACCGGAGCATTACCCTAAAAAACGGGCCACAGACCGCGCGCGATCTTTCCTTCCTCTTCCTTGTCTTATCTTCATCCTTTATTGACATATACTTACATGCACTATACTCCCACATATGTCAGAGGACTATTCGAGATCTTAGAGCTTGTCCCGGCTACAGCAGAGCCCCGCTGATTGGAGATACCTGTTTGTGGAAAATTCCGCAATTCTAAGTGTAGGTCGGTAGCGGATCTCGCCATACAGTAATCACCACAACACCCCAAGAGAAAACATTCACTACACTTAAAGGATTAATAACCTTAGACGTTGACGCGCCTGGAAACACTAACCAATCTGTGAGATCAATCTGTGTTATCACTCTCTTTCGAAAAAAGTAATACTTTCAATAGAATCTTTTGAAGATCTACTCATAGCCGGCAGAAAAAAATACGTGACACGATTTTTCACATATATCAATCTATTTAACCATTTTTTGTTCCCTATACTTGTTGGAGCACTGAAATAGATCTTCAATAAGCGACGAGAAAACAATCTTTATATGGAAGAACATTTTGCATTTCCATTAGAACAGCTGAAGAAATAACTAACTAATAAGGAGAATTTCGAGTTGTTGAAACAGAGAAAGCAGTTATCTACGTATCTAGAATAGAAAGCTTATCTTTGGCGATAAAAGCCGACTGGTTTTTCCAACGGTACGCGTACGGTAAAGTACTTTCCAATCCCAAAGTAACACTTTTCAGTCAACAAACAGTAGAGGTTTTCACAACTCAAAAAGGAAGACAATTTAGACATAATGTTTAACGTGCAAGATAACAATTATATAAGAATACTGATAATTAATGGCGCAAGTATATTTTAAGAAAAAATGAACATTTGTTCCTTCAATCTCTTCGCCCCCGGCTGTGTGCAGAATGAATTTTCTCAAAGGATAAAAATGTAATGGTGCCGGGTGCAACAAAAGAGAAAAAAGAAGAAACCGCTTTCTGAGGAGACGTCTTAGATCTGCAGTGAAATCGTAAAGAGAGAAAGAAACTTCTCTCTGAGAATCGTTTTTAAGATGCAATCCTTTTCCGTGGCATAAAACCCATTTGCTTCAATAAAATCGCTGAATCTTCAAAAGAGTTACAAAATAAGAACTGCACTCAGAGAACTCTTTGTTAACGCTTTAAGTTGCGAAGAAAGACTTACTACTACGCCACTTCTTATAATGACGCAAAGAGAAATTGCACATTCAGAATTTTTAATTGCAACATTCAGTCCAATGAATTGTAAACGATATACTATTTAAATCCAATCTTATTACTCGTATCAATATAATATAACAGTTAGTTGTCTTACATTTTCTTCGTGTAAATTTTATTATAAAAAATGTAATATATAATGATTGATCAGTAAATGACAAAAATAAAAAATAATATTTTATAGTATTTAATAATATATTCAAAGTTGAGTCACATGAAACCGAAAAACCTGTTACGAAAAATTAGATAGTTCGTCTCCGCAGGAGAAAATTTTTGAGTTTACAGTACTGATTGAGCTATATGTTCAGAATTTGAGGCAACCTGCTTTCAGCATCATAATTTGAGAGCCGCGTGTTCAGAATTTGACCAACCGCGATTGACTTTCATCCGCGCACGAAGATGAAAATGACACAAATAATAAAAGCAGTCGAATTGTGTAGTTTCTTCTTTCTGTGTTAATTATTCTTTCAGAACAAATATATATTTATCTCCTTTATAAATAATAAAGAAATTTACGTTTCTGGAGTGTTTATGTGTTTCTGTAACGCAAATCTTTGCATAGAAATATTTTTTCTAACCAACTTTGGAGTGCTTATTGCGACTCAACCATTCGGAATATCCAAGGATTTTACAAGACAAATATACGTTATTGGCGTCTACGTGAAGAATCTTTTAGTCGTGCTCTGGGATGCTTCCAAAAATATTCCAGAAAGAAAATGTACTAGATACTCTGTCTATTTTCACACGGGCTACATTAATAACAGGAGTCTACAGAATTAAGTGATTATTGAGTGTGGATGACACAAGGAAACTAAAAATGTGTAGGTTTTCTTTTTAACAGATTATTCGTAATTTTTTATTACTGATAATCTCCACATTGCACAGCATATTTTCTCATTACATTTGAGAGAAGTGAAGAGCTATGACACGAATGACAGAATATAACTGTTTGGGGGAGCAGGTTACTTAAACGGTAATTTTCAGGATATATCTGCTTCCCTCAAATCTCCAAGGCAGTATGACTCGTAAACCGTAGAACGCAGGAAAGAAAAGGCCTATTTGCGATTCGTACTTTGCATATCTCTGCGCTCAAAATTCCTCACTGAGGACAATCCGATTTTCCAATAATTGACGAGTGCACCGATAATCAATTCCGCCAACTGACGAACGAGTGGAAGAGGAAGCCGAGTACACTGATTGGCTCCGAGGTGTTCGGTCCTCCTCGAAGAAACTCGGTCAATCATACTTTGCATCTCTGCTTTCACAGTAACATAATTACGTTTTATGTGCTAATGTTCACAGAGGGACGTCATAAAGATCAAACAGTGAGACATTTTAAAACAGCTAGGTATCACATAACAACGTAAAACTCTATTTCCGTCATATTCGCGAGGGGGGTTATTTGGACGATTATAATAGTTACTCTTCACTACAAATACCAGCAAGCAAAACGGCGAAAAACAATTAGCGAAGCCATCACCCGACATTTCACTCCCGTCGAGTTGGAATTTGTCGGTGCGGAACCATCGCGCAGGTGGCGGCCGGGCCGGCTCCCAAATTAAATCAAGTAGCCACACGCCGGTCGCCCACTCAAGCATTCGGTTGTGCATAGTTAACGCGCAGGATACTGCGGCAATTCTGTTATCCCATTAAACGGAAGCTCGCTGCGCGCGGCAGTAAATTAGTGAGGGCGCCACTCGTTGTTGATTGATGACGCGCGATGCAATGCGCCGTAACGGCCGCCTCCGCCCCGCCCCGCCACGCCCCGCCGGCGCTCCACGCCTCGCCGCGCTGGCCACGCGAGCCGCGCTGCCCGAGCGCGCCTTCCCGCGACCGCCTTGGGTTACCGCCATGGCAGGGCACGTTTACTCCTTGACAGACTGATTAGTCTCTCCGGGCGCGTCAAATGGTAAGGTCATTCATCCGGAAGTGTAGTGCATGTTTTTATTGCGGAAGTGGCGGCTGCCACTATATCTGCCACCACCAACTGCATCTGCCCCATCTGTCTGCATCTGCCATCTGCCTCTGCCTCTGCCACTATCTCCCAGTGCATCTCCCCCCATCAGCCTCTGCATCTACCACTGCATCTTCCTCTGCACCTGCCACCTACCTCTGATTGATTGATTGATTCATTACTTTTAGTATTGTTAGGTTTAGAGGTCGCTGCAACTACTTTGGCCCCGCGTCAAAGTATTTCTTAAAAAAATTAAAAATATCTTGTAAAAGTGTTGCAGAAGCAACTTATCCACGAATTTAAAACACATACTTAAGCTAAAACAAAACTTCTATTCCACATAAAAACCGGAAGCGGTAGCTCAGTGCATCAACTGATGTCCTGCAGCGCCTCTGATCGGGAGGCCTGGTTCGGTCCGTCTGGAGGAGAATTCTAGCGGCCGGCTGCTCTGATCGGTAGTTTTCCGTGGTTTCTCCGATCAACACCAGGCGAATGCCGGAGCAGTACCCTGCCAAACGGGCCACGCACCGCGCGCGATCTTTCCTTCCTCTTCCTTGTCCTATCCTCTCCTCTTACACACACACTTACACTAACATACACTACACTACCACATATTCCGGGAGACCGGTCGGGAGCTTAGAGCTTGTCCCGGTTGGGGCGGTGCCCCGCTGGTGGGAGAGTCCTGGTTAGGAAAACCCCACTAGCCGACGGTAGGTCGGCGCCGGATCTCGCCATCCAGCGGGGGAAGATCACCGCCATCTCCCGAGAAAAAACATGCACTATACTAACGGGACTAATGACCAAAGCAGTTGACGCGTCCCGAAACACGAAAATATCAATCAATCAATCCACATAAAATATACAAGTAGATAAGACAAAGAATTCAAAAACGTAAATCTGACTGTAAAGAGGCCAAAAACAAATATTACTGCTCTTACCTCTCATATAAAATTATATATTCCGCTTTCTCTCAAAAAAACAAAAAAGCTTTGAGAGCGCGGAATCGTCATCGCCGAGCACCTCTCTCACGAAGTTACCCAGGCTACGTCTTCGTCGGTTGCCAACAAATTTTCTGCAGTGCATGAGGACGTTATCCACAAAAAAAATCCTGCACGAGTCACAGATGGGAGAAGATTAACCCCGAATGAGGAAATAGAGAAAAGTGGCGGTGTCCGACACGCAGACGAATTAAAATGACTTCCTCACTCATAGACGGTCGGAATGAGGAACACTAGGGATTAACACAATCCTTTATTACCCTTAGTTTATAGACAGTATTCTGCCACTCTGTTTGCCACGCTCTAAAGATGGATTTCGAAAATAGAATACCTGGAGGCTGAGGCAGCGATGTTCGAATATTATTTGGTTACAAAGATGGATAGAGAATATATATATATATATATATATATATATATATATATATATATATATATATATATATATATATATATATATTGAAACGCACCGCGTTTCTGCCTAAAGAAACGGCGATACATCAAGCAGCAACGCGGCAGAACGGTTGCCAGAGGGCGCTCGCCAGCCACGAGAAACGGTTACGGGCGGCGAAGTGTTGTCGGTTGGCCGAGGCGTGGGAAACGATGCCGCGAGGCTTCAGTGGACGACCGGTCGCCGGTGAGGAAGGAAGTACCTGGGGCTGCTCCACGTTCGAACAAAGTAAAATAGTGTCGCGAACGAACGAGCGCTGAAAAAGTGACTGACGGACAATTGGTGCTAGATAACCATCATTAGTATCTCGGACGTAGTGCCAGAGTGATAGCTATTATCTGGAGTAGTACAGATCGAGAGAACTTGTGTGCAGAGGAGTACACCACGAGACTAGTAGCCTGGTGAAATGGTAAGATACGTGCTCGCAACTGTACTTTGATTAATTAGTGGCGTTTATTAGCTTGCGGAAGGTGACATCAAGAAATATGGGTGAACCGGAAAGGAGTTCAGCGAGGAGGCGCGGAGACACCGTGGGAAAATTACGCTGGAGAACGTACTTCGGAAACGCAACGCATCGCATCGGCTGGTCGCCAGTGGAGCGGACACAGGCAGACAGCGAAGGAGCACGAGGCAACCCGAGAGTCCCCGAAGCCGCCGACGCTCGAGGGGGGAGGATTAAACGGTAAATATTTCCTCGATCGATGTAAGATCGAAAGAACTAACAGTGATTCTGGGTGAGGTAAAGAAAAGGATAAAGATCACCACAGATATTGTAATCAATAGTGATTTGTATAGAATAATAAATAGTTCATGTTTATTTTGTTCACGGAACAGTGGTGTTTGATTAATAACCCCGAGTCCATTCACGAAAAAGAACACCTGTCCCTTACAAATAAATTTACTGCGAACAAGCCGGGCTACCCGGTACGTCACAATATATATATATATATATATATATATATATATATATATATATATATATATATATGAAACAAAAGGAAAGAAATATCTTTCCTTGGAATATGAGTATTCATACGAAATTTTGAGATTCATCTCTTTTCTTTCGATTTTCCTAAACGGCCAGAAAAGTATTACAACTCTCAATTGACACTGGCCGCTACGAGAAGCTTTACGTTCCTCTGTCGTTATGATACGTCGACACAACATTATGGCATAATGAAATTCTGATTTATATGAGGAAATGTTGGATATTTAATAAATGGAATTGTTAATGGATATATTTATTAAATTAAAAGGAATACTGCCAATAGGCGGAATAAGAGATAGTCGGGATAACATATTCAAATATTTGAATTTTTCCACCAAAATCGAAACTGTTTAATTGTTGTATTATATAATTACGTAAGCATTACAAACATTTCTAGAAAGTACGCTCTGTTCTAGCACCATTAGTGTCTAAAATAAGATTTATTAGACGCAGTAGGTAAGTCAATCGTTTGATTTGCCAACGAATTGTGGCGGCTTCTTTGGCTTCACTATGACTTTGCACACATATTCCTTCTATTCTCGTGCATCGAGGCCTCCTGTTTATGACCTGAGTTCGATCAGCTTGCCGATAAAGGCCTATTGCAAACGTTTCCGAAAGTTACGAATTAGAACTGACCGCGATCCATTTCGTCAACATCGCTCTATTTCTTTCAGACCCAGTGCTGGTAAACATTAAATAATATTATGTTTTTATTCATATTTAGACTCGTCGCCTTTACAGAAGTACTTTTACCAGCAGAGTTGGTTTTGTAGGCTACGTTTAAATAATTTAATCATTTCCAATGTTTCTGTTGGCATTTCCTAAACTGAAAGCAAAATGATGCAAACAACACAGAAATAAGTTGAATAACACATAAAACAAGTCCACATACACATTATCCAAACTTTACACAAACTTAACTTCTGCACATATACATTGTGATTACTTATTAATTAAAAATGAGTGTTTACAACCCCAGAGCTGTCAGTACTACACTATTAATATGTCTATGTTGTCGTTCTTGTACACATTCATAGTTCATGAAAACATCAGACGCACGGTTACTCTCCCATGTAGCAACTTGGAAATCATTGCAAACACTAGGCAAGAGCAGCTACCCCACGTGCTGCACTGTTCTACAAAAAAAAATAATTTTTTTCGAGAGTAACTATCATGTTTCAACGGACCTCTGTCTGTTTAATTCATATCTGAAATCAGTTTCTTTCAGTCACTCACCATTTTCAAGTTATAGACAATTTCAATTATTTGACTTCCGTTCCATGCAGGGTCTTTTTGTAGGAAAAATCTATTACAATTACTTTACTTGTCTTTAAAAAAATTATACGGAATATTCCAGTCAGAATAAATCAAAAACAAATAAAGATCCATCAAATGTAATAATATATTACACGAAAAAACTTTATTGTTAGATTATGTCTGAAATGAAGTTATATTTCCCTTGAGAATTTAAAAAGCTTATTTTTTCTCTTCAGATCTGCCTTGTACTCTCAAATACTGTTCCAACAACAATCCGCAATCATTGCAGGTATCCTTTTACCTTCGAACCCCATAATGCATGATTCCATGGTCTTAATTTTTAATGAAATATTTAACAATCTTCATCAAAAGCATCATTGCTGCTGGCAAAAAATAATGCAAATGTGAATTTAAAGAATGCACTTTTAAGGACATGTTGCACTCTAAATTCCTATATAACTGAAACAATTCTTCTTAGTTGTTAGCACTTTTTTCCTAGAAAATTTTGGACATATTCTTGAAACATACATCAGGTATGGAAAATTTGCTGTATTTGTTAAATTAAAATCAAAATATTTTTTATTCAATTTTGTTTTAATTTTGCTCTCAGCGGAATATTTGAAATCGAACTGATGTATAATTTCATTTTAATTAATCATTTCTTTGCTTACAGAGAAAATGGGAATTAATATAGGTACATTTGTGATAATAATTGTCTCCCAGAGTCTGTCTTAAGCCAGGTACCCATTGACGTACCTGCCCCTCCGTAGCATTTGTGAAACGTGTACTTTTAAATCTCGCGCCAATTTCCAAAGTGCTCGCAAGCTCCAGTAAGTTTGTTACCTTGCCCGCGCCTTGACATACGTGTGTTACGTATGATTGATTGATTGATAGTGATTCCGGGCGCGTCAACGTCCATGGTCAATAGTCCTGTAAGTGGAGTGCGTGTTTTTCCTCGGGAGGTGACGGTGGTCTTCCCCCGCTGGATGGCCAGATCCGGCGTCGGCCTACCGTCAGGAATTTTTTTTTTCCTAACCAGGTATCTCCCACCAGCCCCCGCTGGCCCACCGCCCCAGCCGGAAAAAGGTCTAAGTCCCCGACCGGTCTCCTGGCATGTGGTAGTGTAGTACATGATAGTGTAAGTCTGTATGTAAGGGGAAAGGATAGGACAAGAAAGAGGAAGGACAGATCGCGCGCGGTCCGTGGCCCGTTTGTTAGGGTATTCTGCTCCGGCGTTCGCCTGATGTTGATCGGAGAAACCACGGAAAACTACCGATCAGAGCAGCCGGCCGCTACAATTCTCCTCCGGACAGCGACTGAATTCGCCCTAGCTGACAAGCTGGAGTCGAAAACCCTGCCGCCGTCAGGACTCGAACCTAGGCTCTCCCTGTCAGAGGCGCTACAGTGACATCAGTTGATGCACTGAGCCACCGCTCCCGGTCTGGATGGTGGGGGAAAAGGAGGCGACTGAGAGGGATGGCAATGAGGGATAGAGGCGTAACTTCAACAATTCATGGTCTTGCCACGGCGGACACGGGAACAAACACCAATATTAACGTTCAGAAGGAAAAAAATTCCAATTACTCATCAGAATTGAACTTGTACTATACAGGTTGAAATCTCAAAACATCGATTCACAGCGCCACAAAACATTTTATTCAGTTTGTTCGGACCTTGCACACACGACTGCGAATGGGGGGATGGAGAGCATAAGTGTAAATGCTAATTGATGTTCATAGTTGTATTTTTTCTGAAGTTATCTACGACTTATTTTATTTTTGTTTATTAAAAATGAGAAATTGAGACACAGTAAATAATAACAAAATTTCTACCTAGAATCTAAAATCTAATGAATTATCTGGTTATTATGCCAATCTCGAATCACTCATACGTTTTCGTTGTATTTGAAATGTTTTGAAATACTGTCTTGTTCTTACAGCCATTAGACATCTAGCTCGATTCTTGTTAGGTTTGAAAATGACCTCTATTAGTGTCTTCCTTACACTACCTATTTCTTTTTATCATTTATTTCAACAATCAACGCTTCAGTATTACAATCAGAGAAAGAAAAGTTCAATTGTGATGAGTCAATGGACACATCTTTCATTATGATCGTAAATATCGATGTTTGTTCGTGTGTCTTAGTCAAGATCACGAATTGCTGTAATTGCACTATACTCTTTGTCGGTGCCCGCGAAGCGAAGACCTTTCCAAAGGCGACAGTCGCAAGGACTACTGCAGGAAATGTCTTTTAATTTAAAGTCACAAATCAGAAAGTATTATTATTAAGCCAAACTAGAGACAAATCATTAAAAAATGAGACATTATTGTTTTCCTCTTTTTATGATCTATACATTGCTAGTGAGCAAAATATATAGTTCCATTTAAAAATCAAAGATGATTAAGTTTCTCGAAAACTAAACATATTGCGAACATCTATTGTCTACATCATATTAATCGCCCCATGATTCCCCATTGTTGAGCGAAAACGGCATTTCCATAACATGAACCGTTTAGAAGATACGATAATCGTCCGAGGGTGGGACACTCGGTATTTCTTCTTGTACATGCATTACGTACACAAGTAAAAAATGTTGTTACAAAGGAGACAACCTTTTGAATACCCCAAAACTATGTCTGACAGCAAATTTCTAATTTCAGGATTCATTTTCTCATTCCAAATCCTGGAACACGTATTGGAGTTCATGTATTAAAAAATTGACTCTTGTTGAACAAAGAATTGGTGGTTGCTTGTTTTTATCAGAAACATATGCAAGCTTCATTGCTGAATAATAATGTTAGAAAATTGCCTTTTTAACACTTCTGTGAGCATTCTTAACCTCAGAATTAAAACTACGGGTAATTCCTCTAGATGAGTCTAGAAGTTAAGGAAATATTCAAATATGAAATTAATTGTAGGCCTTGAAACACTGAAGGCTATATCGGAGGTATATTTCTAACGTTATAATACGAAGTCGAAAGTATAAATGCAATTCTGCAATAATTATTGTTCTATAACGGCAAATCGGGATTTGGCACACAAAGCACGTGGGTATGAAGCTTAAGTTGTTTCATCTCAACGTTTAGCAAAATATTCCTTATGAATAGCGGGCCTACGACAATCATGGAAAAGTAAGTTGATACTAGTTGCCCCAAATTTAGCTACATTAATTCTCATTTTCTCTAATAAAATAATCCATTAAAATGTAATAATACATCAGTCAGATTTCAAATTGTAAATTGGGAGTAAAATTAAACATTGTGAACTGAAATTATCTTGTTATTTAATCGTTTCCTTAAGAGTGCAATCATTGTATGTTCAGATTAGAAAATTTAACAGATGTCTATGTCTATTTAATGAGTTGCCCACCCATAAGCAAAAATTATTAACTGATAGAGTCTTGTTAATTTACTTCACATTATTGCTTTATTCAACAAATAACGATTTAATATAACAACGCAAAACAATACCAAAAACACAATTCGCTCTTTAAACACATCCCTGCCCTTTGGCAAGAATGTTCATATAAGGCAGTAAGGCATATAAGGCAGTAAGGCACATAAGGCAGTAAGGCACATACGGCAGTAAGGCATGTAAGGCAGTAAGGCATATAAGCCAGTTCTTGTAATTCATATAAGGCAAGGCATTTCATATTTAAAAACTAAATAAATAAGAAATAGTAATAAATAGTAAAATATATAATCATCATGCAAATTTCGGTTGTTTGATGAAACTAAATCTGGGAAACAGTTTCCTATGAAGCCACTTTTCCCCGCTCGACGCCGGTTCAAGTCACCGGTTAAACCATTTCTTGATTTGGAGGAGAAGTGAGAGTAGAGTCCGGTGAACTTGCCTGTACTTGCAGGAGCGCCGGGCTTCCCAGGCGGGCAACTATGTCATGCGAGAGCGGGCAAGGTTACGCTGACAAAAAAGATGTTTGTATTAAGACAAACCCAAAAGAAATAAAAAAAAACTAGAAATCGAAACGAAAAATTAAATACCAGTAGCTATGAAATCACAGGTGCTGTTGTAACACATGACCCGGAGTTCGCTAATTACCGAGGGGGGGGGTTAGTGTGCTGTTGTAACACGAATCAACTAGGAGTCGATCAGGAGGCGTTCGCGACAGTTGCCCCACCGCCGCAGAGGGAGTCTGTCTGCCGTAGGTGCGGACGAATTGTCTAGTACAACGGTTAATCCAAGTGGGGCACGGCTTGGCATCAGCCTGGTAAGCAATTTCAAACCTGAAGCCGACCGTGAAAGCTTACAAATTAAGTGCGCATTATAGTGGGCTACTTTACACAATCAAAGAAAGGAAGAAAGAAAGACGAAAGCATACAATGAATGAGGGAGTCTGTCCGACGCAGGTGCGGACAAATCGCCTGGTACAGCACTTAATCCAAATCAGACCTTCAAAAATTACAACCCTGACGTCTACTGTGAAAGTTTACAGTGTTTTGTAACAATGACAGTAGTTAGAGTAAATCCAATACGCCAGTAATTGCTAACGAAAATACGAGCGAGTAATGATAGGTAAAATGTAGTATAAAACTTGTGTTGTTGTTTTTACTTTCTCGTTATAATTAATTTCATATTTGATAATTATTTTTAATTTGAGAGTCTAACTTCGTCCCGCCATTTTTAGCAGTTTCCCTCTTGTATAATATGATGTATCATGAAAACGAATAATAGTAAACAAAGATTTCTTGATAATTCTTATTTTAAAAATATTGCCAAAGTGATGTAAGATCTAATTAAAACTCTTCACATGAAGAAGGAAAGCAACGAGTGTTGGTGAATTTGTAGCTACGATTGAATTGTTCATGTCGCATTGTAAAGAGTTTAATTGTGACAATTCGATATTGTTCCAATTACAGGTATATAGACGTTAAGATGTTAAAGTCTTGTATCGCAAAATAATAAATATTCTGAGGTCACAAAAACTTTCTCTTATGCAACATCACGTCAAAAGATGCAAAGTTCTGATTATTCACTTCCATCAACGATCGAGAACGAACTTTGAGAAACGAGTGTTTTCATCTTAAGTAGAGCGAATTTACGTAGCATCTACAAACATAAAGCAACTCAAAATCGACTTTTTTGAGATTCAAGGATTTTGTCATCATAACCACAGCGTAAGGAAATTACACCACGATCTTAACATCACGTCACTGTGAGAGTCATTGTAATTACATCTTTCAAAGATGATACATCACAGTGAAACAGCTTTGCTACAACATAGTAGTCCGAATTCAATGGGGCAAGAAACATTCGATTGGAGGCTCTTTACGTCGAGTGCGCTTCGCTTACTCCGGAAGCCCAGAGATTCCGAGCGATCACAAGGTGCTCTGAAGAACACAGAAGACGTTTTATTGAAACCCCGCGGCGCCGCCCGCCGTAAAAGGGACCGAGCGCGGAGGAGCCTCCGTGACCTTCAAATCCGCGCCCCCTCCCCCCCCGGGCGGGCCCGCCCGCGTGCACGCGTCCACGAGCAAGGGCGAAGCTCCAGCAGTAAAATGGCTCCCAGACAATCAGCGTCGACGCGCGCGCCCTCGCGTGGCAGCCAGCGCGAGCCAGCGGCGCGCCGCGGCGCCTGTAATTCCATTTCAGTGCGGGTTTATGGTTTCTCGCCCGCACGTTTTAGGCCCCATAAAAAGGCGTAAGGCGATTTCCCTCCCGGGAAGCCCGGACAGTGCCCTCCGCTGCGCACTTAAGGCTATGTATAGGCCCTTACGGGGCCCATGATAAGGGTGCCGGGTGACGTAAAGCTCAACCTAATCAATTCCAGAAATAGAGGCGATGAAGGAAATTCCTCTCGTCAAACCGTAATTGGGGTCGGTGACGTGATGCTTTTGTATCCCCTCCCCTCTGGCAGGGAAAACGTGGGATTTACAGCCCCCGTCGACGGAATGCGAGAGGCCCAACCGAAGGCACGTGCAGGGACAGAATGATTGCGACTACATTTGGATGAAACGTGCAGTGTTGCAGGAGACTCGGATACCAGTTGCTCCAAGCTTATAAAACTGACAGTGTATGAGTGTATTTGTCTTTCTTCATCATGTTTACGGGCAGTAAGTTGCTTGGCCAGCTGGATTCACGTTGCTTCAGCAGTAAGTTTTTTTACTTTTTATTTTTAATTTTATTATGGTATTATTTATTTCATTTCATTTGTATACTTTATTTCATATTTTTGCATTATGTCCATTTCCTCCCTTTCTTTATGTTAATCTCTCAATTTTTCCTTCTTTTGGTAAGACACCCACGAAGATGGCAAATTGTTTTCCAGAACGGTAACTTTGGGATGTTGTAATAAATATTATAACTGTTATTGATGTGGATGATTATCCCTATTTCTTATTAATTTATCATATAGTTGTTGTACAAAAAAAGTTGAACTTCATAGCAATAGAGTTCTAATTTCATACCAGAAATGAAGAAGTAGAGTGTGGCCCTTAATGTCGTCGATTGCAATGAATCCCAGAACATAAAATATGTTTTGTGTTGTCTATAGGTTGTTTAGTCAATAGTTCTCACAGTTAACTATGGATTAATTAACAGTTAACCTTAATTAGTTAACCTAGGCTTAATATAAACCAAGGTTACCAACGGATAGGTAAGAAGGTCATTGCTCATTTTTACTGTGAAGAATCTATTATTCAGGAAGCAATTTATTATTTTATTCCGGGAGTCCTGGTTCACGTAACTTGAATAATAACCCAGGCTCAGCGCAGCCCTGAGGAAGGCCACGAAAAGATGGTCGAAACGTAGGCAACACAGCCATCGGCGCGGCGTCACACGGACAGCCAAGATCATTCACATGACTGGCCGCGGAAGCATACGACTTCTCTTTTTTGTTGGCCTGTGTCATTGAATTGAATTGGAAGGATGAAGAGGGCTCTAAACATTTCCCCCTCACAAATATTCCATAGAACACGCAGTGTCTTATTGGGAAACGTATGTGCGCCCTATAACATTATATCACGTGATTCAAAATCTAAATTTCCAAAAAACTATTACTTCTCACTTACCCTCATCTTTAAGCTAAAAATATCAGTCCAACCACAATGCTGCATTTGACCGGTTCACCAACTAACCAACATTATTTTTCTGATTTTAATCAATTATGCACTGACGAGAATGTTTCACTGCTAAGGAATCGTTGAAATTACAACTACGTAATCGTTTATTTCCCAACATCAAAGATAATGATCGAACCTCAACTGAACGAACGCAATGGTAAAAGCACTGCGCAAGGTCACATGGCGGTACCAGTTCGGAAGATTTGATATAAACATGGTCCACCCACGGTTCTAAACTCGAATAAACTTACAGTACGTCACATTAATATTCGGGCATTCAATAACTGATTTTCAACTACATATTATCTTATAATACAATTTTTTTATAAAACATTTACGCATTTATTACAACTGATGGTGGCAACTAGAACACTTTATGTTCAAATGTTTATAAAAAAAACACGACTGGTGTGTTCGGAAGGGAGGACGTAACCTCCATTTTAATATTGGGGCACTTCTGCAAGTTCCTCGTAATTTGAAATAATTTCCATCTTTGCCAGTAGGTGGCGGGGTGAAAACTTAAACATGAATCAAAATATCACAGTTTATGCAATAATTGTTTAGACGGCAGATGTAGCTCATCTAAGCCAGATGGGCCGCACAAGTGGAAACATTACGTTTGAGCAGCGACAATTGGTAATTTTTCATTATGCCGAAGACCCTAAGAAAAATAGCGGAAATGCTAAATATTTGTAAGAGTACAGTTATAGTAATTAACGAAACGAGTGTATAAAGAGGTGAGTAATTGCATGAATGGAATGTTCAAAAAAACGAGCGACGATAGGAAAGAGTTTTCTTATATGCCATGAGTGCAATTATATCCCATTATACCTGTTACGCTCATTTTTTTCGTTTCCATTTACGAATAATTGAAATTTTATAAAATTATGCGCATCCTTTCCACCCGAGGTATGAATTTCATGACATAGTATTGCTTCTGAAAAAGATCTATTTTAGTTGACCTGCATTGTTTTTGTTTCCACGATATATGTGCAAATGGAAGGTACTAAACATACTGCGGATAAAATATTAGAAACTGACCCAAGCAAGAAAACATTGCTCTCCACAAAAAGTAAAGACAGGTATGAGAAAGAATACAACATGTATAAATATTGGGGAAAAAACTAGTCCCCTCTGGCACAGTTTTTCTCTAGCGTTCTTTTCATTATTGGTAAACACAACTGACGTTTACATTTTTTACATTCGTAATTCTAAGAGCAACTGTTTTACATGTAAAACATTTAATTAATTTACATTAAATATTTTATGTTGTTCCATAAGTCAGCTATTTTATCGTTCACTTCCCCGATTTACTTTATTCATTCGTTATGTATATGTTGTTGCAAGTACTACGCGGGCAAGTTTTCTTTATATTCCACAGCGGGGGGTGCGGGGAGAGGAGGGTTCTGGCTACGTCACAGCTTAAAAGGGCGTACCAACTGTGGGCATGAATTTAACGCGCCAAAGCGACGAGAAATGCGACAATTGTTTAGAAAGTACGAGGCGGTTATTGCCAGCATTGTAAATTGATACGTGCCGTTCCAAGTCAAAACCTAAGTATCTCAACGGGCCATGCTTTTCAGCGCTGGCTGATGACTAGGGAGCTCGTGTATCAAGAAAATTTGCGCGAGCAATACGTAATATGTGATGCAGATTCTTCTTTTTTTCATGGCCGACTGCAAATACCTTGGTTATATTTTCTTAACTACACGATTTGGTTCCGTTTCTGAATTCTGACTGGTAGGTGTGTTGTGTTAATTGCACGTTTGAATTTTAATTGCACTCATGCTATTAACATAGAGATAATCAACGATTTGTTCGTGGAGCATATTTTGTTAACTAAACGGAAAATGACATAATACATGTATCATACAGCGGTATCAGCGATACTTAAGTGTACCTTTGGTATATGTCTGTTAGGTGCGCACCGATTCTCACCTTCTAGTGGGAAAGGAACACCGCCGCCGCTCGATTTAAAACATTCACCACACTAACGGGTCTACTGATCATTGCGATTGACGTGCCTGGAATCGTCAGTCAAACAATCCATAATAATTAGTTTAAACTTCCCATTATATAAGCCAAGTCTAAACAACACGTTCCACTTATCGTTTCTTCAAAAAGTATAATTGTACTTTTACGTGAAATATTTACATTTGAGAGACAATATAACGACTGTTTTTGAAGTCTATCTCTTATCATTCCTTCAGGTAAGTTCATTTACTTTATTAGTTACATTGAGTGTAACAAATAAAACCAACAAAACATTGAAAAAAATCGAGAAATCATTTGGAAGCGAAATAATATTCCTGTCATGGTATTGTAAACAAATGAACTTGGCCAATAAATGTTACGTATAATGACTGCGCAAAAGTTTACAATTGGTCGTCCGTTTTACATTATCTACCTTGAAAGAAAACCTCATGCAGTGCAAGGGTCATGTCACCCTGCACTCACTCTTCTCTCACCACAGATGTTGGAAAAGCTTATGGAAGCTGATAGCTAGATGTAAAATCGCTGCTATCGGCTTGATACTATGTTCAATCGAGAACGGCGTAAGAGCAAAGCGGTCTCATTTTCCACCCACTGGTTCCAACCTGCAGTTGGAGAATTAAAGCTAAAAGACTTTACCTGCTTTTGCCTGAGGCGGTGGACATTTTGCGGTTGGCTTGGCCCACTCAAAGGCTTGACGCTGGGGACTGTGCTGTGGGCAGGCAAACACACGACTTCTACGTATTTTACATTTCACCCTGAGAGCCGTTTACGACAAATAATTACGCACTACTCCAGTCGCGGCTCACTCACTTTGTAATACCACAAAGCTTAAGATACTGTTTTTCTCGTTTCTTCATCCTGAGGAGTCTATTCCATATACGCAATGTAACGCACATAGCCTACACAACAACTTGAAATAAATGTCAACTCATATGTTTCGTTTGTGTAATACATTTTACAAAACTATGCAAAATATAACAAGAAAATTTTGTGTACTTAACGTGTGCATTTCACTCCAAGATCGGTTCTATTTCTTCCTCCCCTGAGAATTACTTACTACTACTGCACTCCTCCCCTGCTTTGAGCTGTGTCTCCACCTCTCTGCACTTCCCACTCCCTATCCGCGTGTCGTTTGACCTTGAGGAGTGTTCTGTCTTAAAATTCTTATACTCTTTGGCAAAGGTCCGCAACTTGAGGGCCTGCAGGCTCTTGCCCCCAGTTCGTGCCTGTTCAACGACTACAAGTGCAGCAGTAATTTTGAAACGATCAAAGTAAATTAAATTCATGTTAATTATTTACGTGTTAAGTGTGCACGTTTTCAAGAATTTTATTGACAATTTGCGTACGTATTGTGGATTGCGCTGAATCTTTACACACACGAAGGAAAGCAATTTTCTGTGTTGCCTATGCCAACGTAAATAGAGTTTCAACTTGGGAGTGCAACTGTTAGTCAAAGCAGTGGAACATGTGGCTGTTCTTTGGAATGTCTTTTAAAGCCAAATTTCGGTTCCCGAAGTTTTGAAGGGAAGAATGTTGTACTTTTTAATGGAAAACTCACCCTCAATTAAAAGTAAGCACGTAAGTGAAGACACGCGTAAGGAAGTGTCGGAATAATTTGTACGCAACTCACGAATGACTTAATGGATGTTCAAAAAAGCAGATTATTCTGTTGGCCTTACCGTATCTTCACCTATGAAACCATGGGGGTTACAACGATATAGGAACAAAAATTAAGCTATTAAAAAGCATAACTTATCTTAAAATAACCTTTCGCCGTATAATTTTACAGAAGACATTTGGTAAATCTAGAATTGACAACGTAGAATTTTACCGTTCACCACCAGATTGTATGATATACTTAATACTAGGTAAAATTAACGTAACTCTGTAAACTATTACACTAAATGATGCCATGTGAAGTCCTCCTACCAGCGTTTGTACTATGAAACTGTAGACATTATTGTTTAACAGTTCGAGGTCATTACGCAATTTGGACGAACTTCAACTCCTAGAAGTATGAAATAACAGTAATCAACAATACAAGAGAAGTATTTTCAAACTGGCATACTTGGCACTGAAAGATTGCTATGGAAATTCATTTGACTTCGCGTCCTTCAGGTCATAACCCTTCCTAATATTAATTTCATAAAAAAGGTGAAAAAATGTAGATGAACTCCTAGAGTTCGTTAAATGCAATGACCTTGAGTATGCACATTGTGAAATACTGAGATTGTGATAGTACTTAGCATTCCTAAAACAAGTACTTGTGAAACGAAGTTTCTCAGCTTTGAAGTCTTATCTCAGAAAACTTCAGCTTTAAGTCAGACTGTCACATTTACCTCCAATGACCTTCGAGAAAAAAGCAGATTTGTACTGTAAAGAGGCGTCTCGTGATTTGGGGGTATGACAGGATTATAGAAGTGTTTGCTCAAAATGAACGCAGAATTCAGATGCAGTACAAATGAGGTGAGTTGATTGAATATTAAATATTCCTTTCTCTTAAATGTGCATTATGTATTAGTATTTCATTTAAGATTATTTGGTACTTACGATTATTCATATTTCAATTGTTATTCATTTATGTTACATAATTGTTTGTGGAATACATCTGAAAATAGAATCTAAAAATATTTATTTTTCTTCTGTTGATGGATAAGCTCTTTTCCTTACCCAGAAAATAATGTTTACAACGCGCCACAATCTTTATCAAAGTCCTTGTGTGTCATTTGTTTATATTTCCTTCCTCAATTTTTAAAATACTAGCACAGAAATGTATTCCAGAGTCTGTGTTGCTTTTATTTTCAGATAACATTGGCATGGGTATTTTTTTGTTCTCTTTGTTCATAATTCAAAATGACATGTTTCATTCTTTAATTTACAAAGTTCACAGACACATTAATGAATACAGTGATATTATTTCATTCCCCTTGTCAGTTTCCCGTGGGAAACACGAATGATCAGACGTTCCGTACGTCACAACCCAGATTTACCGACTTCAAAAAAATCCATTTCAATGATCCTAAAATACAATGGCGGGTGTATGTAATTTGCCGCCCTAGGCAAATATGTTTGCTTTCCTCCACCTCAAGTAATTTAATTAATTTTGAGTTTAATGTTAAAAGGCAAAAAATATATACAGTAATTATAATTACAAATAAATTATAATGTACTAGTTTATTTTAAAACTGGCATTAATCATACATAAATAATGTAGTGTAATGTAACATTATAATTGCTTTCTTCCAGCTCTTGGATTGGCAAATTTGTTGATAATATCACAATCTACTTGAAGTAAAACATCCTCTTCAATGCTAAAATGGAAAGTTAATTTAATCTACTTTGGCTCATGGTTGATCTTGAGTAGTTTTACTGAAAACGTAGTAGCCGAAAACGATCTTTCAGCCGAACAATTTGAAATAGGTGTACACATACACATGCAAAGGGCGACATGAACATTTGGAAATAATGTGTATAGGTTAGTTCTTAGAGGAAACTGGAGCAAATTCTGAGGCGAATTTTTTCCAAAGCACCCACAGTCCTCACGGTCCAGGTGACGCCCCGCCCCTCTGCGGGCAAACACGTCGCCCAAGGGCAAAGGTCGTCCCGCTCGAGGACCTCGCTTCCGTCCCAAACTGGCTAGCCTAGACATAAAGTGGTCTGTGATGCAAATAGTTATAATGTCACGTAAACCATTTAAGATTAAAGCTATATGCTAATACTGAAGTGGAACTTTTATTATGCGGCATCTACAAAGACAAATGACTCATAGACCACTATAGAATGTATAGATGCTCACCTGTTCAGATCAAATTTACCATAACTTGGATTTTAGCCAAAATGTTTCATAGACCACTTTAGTTCCAAGCCAGCCAATTGTATTATCACTTACACGGCACCAACGCCGTCGACTCTGTAATTGACAGGACGGCCCCCGCGCCGCCCCCAGTTTGTGTGTACTGTTGTTTGACTCCCAAACATTTTGTGTGTATTGTTTCACGTTACTGTAGTTATTCTCACTCTGACATAAGAACAATTTTTACCTTCTATCCATGTTAGATCTTTTTATGACACCAAAATTAGTTCGATTCGAAAAAATGTAATGATGAAGAAGGGCGGGTTTGGTTTGTAAATAACTTTTCTTTCATATTACACTACACAGATTTACACGAACAGCAGATTGTGATAAATACCCGAGTAAAACTGCATTATTTCAGTTATTAATAAAAATAGTAGGAACAATGACCTTTTACTTGCACCAAGATTGTTTCTTGTTGCGAAACCAGCAATTCAGTATTACAAATGAACGTAATTGGAGGTGTCTGTAGTTGTTACGTTGAGGGATAGAAAAAAAATTGATTTCTAGGTGATTTATCTCTTACAAGAAATTAGAATAGCCCATAATTTCTACTCCATTTATTTGCGTTATTTCACAAGGAGTTTGTGTTGTCTATTGATCACTGACCTTCATCTGAACAGAGAAAAACAGCTACTCGGTTCTACGGCTACTGGAACCATACCTGTGGAAAAAGAGAAAATTCAGTTAGTTTATAAAGAGTAAAACCCGTTGTAATGCAAGAGGAAATCAGAAAATTACTGATTCGGAAACGGCATTTCACGAAGCCCTCATAGGGTTTCCATCCCTAAAATCGCATTTCTACAAACGGATGAAACGTTAGGACAAAACTAGGTACTAATGTAGGCGTGCCAGTTAATACGCCCACCACCAACCGCAGGAACCGGAGTATTGATTGATTGATTTTTTCGTGTTTCCGGGCGCGTCAACTGCTTCGGTCATTAGTCCCGTTAATGTAGTGCATGTTTTTTTCGGGAGATGGCAGTGATCTTCCCCCGCTGGATGGCGTGATCCGGCGCTGACCTACCGTCGGTTAGCAGGGTTTCCCCCTAACCAGGACTCTCCCACCAGCAGGGCACCGCCCCAGCCGGGACAGGCTCTAAGCTCCCGACCGGTCTCCCGGGATATGTGTTAGTGTAGTGCATGTTAGTGTAAGTGTGTGTGTAAGGGGAGAGGATAGGACAAGGAAGAGGAAGAACAGATCGCGCGCGGTCCGTAGCCCGTTTTGTAGGGTACTGCTCCGGCATTCGCCTGGTGTTGATCGGAGAAACCACGGAAAACTACCGACCAGAGCAGCCGGCCGCTAGAATTCTCCTCTCGACAGCGACGGAATTCGACCTAGCTGAAAAGCTAGTGTCGAAAATCCTGCCGCCGTCAGGATTCGAACCTAGGACCTCCCGGTCAGAGGCGCTGCAGTGACATCAGTTGATGTACTGAGCTACCGCTACCGGTGGAACCCGAGTACATTTCACGTGGAATTATAGGTGAAACCCGGGTCGACCTTTCTGGGATTAAAGACTGACAACGAGGTTTCGCGACATAATTCATCAGTTCCTTCCTATATGAATCTTGTATTTTCCATGCCTCTCATTACACTTCTATTTTATTATTCATCTATTCGCCAACACCTGCAACATACTGCAATAGTAATTTCCATGAAGGAATACAGCATGACCCAGTTTTGTTCGTGCAGTAACATTTGGAAAATATATAATGATACAGAAAATTTAGTTAGAATAAATATTGGTTTATTTCTCAATGACATTGAATTTTTTAATGTATACAAGTATCAATTTAGTGACCATTTTAGTTCTACATTTTCTATGCCTGAAACCGTAAAAATTATGGCATTTGAGGGCATGCAATACCTTTCTGTACATATGGCAATCGTGCCTAAAATTGTTGTTAAAGTATATCAATACCGAAGAACAAAATCAGTATCTATTGAAAAGGATATCAGATGTACAAATAGAAATGGTACATACTGTTTACTTCGTGAATCTATATTCTTATTTAGAGGAAAAGATTCTCGTTATCACACATCACTGCAAGATTCATTCAATATTCTTTATGACCTGTAAGGGAATACACAGTGAGTCATTCCAGGTGGCCCCCGCGTTCTCCTCAGTTTAGATTGACAAACGTTTCTACTGACATTTCGCCCCACCCCCAAAAAAACACTTCGTTACTGTACAGCAGTTTTTGACGATTTCTGTGGTTCTGTAACATCCATAAAATTAAAGTCGATGCTTCGAGAATAGTTCTCTTTATAAGAACAGAAAGAGTCTACATTTTTCGATACAAACGGAAAAAATACGCAAATTTGTGAATTCAGGGAACTAGAGTGCAAACTATGACAGTCCTGGGACCCTGCAATCGCGCCCAAATTTAGGCTGGTGGCACAATTTAGGCTGGGGGCAGCGCGTAACGGACGTTACAACGTCCGTTACCGGACAGAAGCAGAGCACCACGGACGTCGCGCAGCGCGCTCCGTTGTGCACCAGACGAAACATTACAAAAGATACTACGTGAAGGCCAAAACTGTTAAAGAACTACTTACTAACAATATAAGAAGCACGCAGGTGGGTTCTCTTTTCACACGAACTAAGCCTGCATATTTGTGAACCACATGGATTCTTAAAGTGATGAATGTGGCTGAAAGCAAATTATCTAGAGGGCCTCGCAACTACATAAATGAAGTATTATCCGAATGTCTAGGGTATGAAACACGAATATTTATATATATATATATATATATATATATATATATATATATATATACTAAAATTCGATAATATAAATATTAACGACTTGAGTGAGCTACCTAAAAGTTTACAATTGCGCAAGTTTTCAAAAATCAAAAGAATACAGAAAATGACTTTCGTGTAATACAGTACGCTTCGTACTGTCAATACACAAGGTTTAAAGAAAAACTGCAGTCTTGTTGGGAAAATGGCTTTAAAAATTCGCATATTTGAATTCATTTTCACTAAAAAATTGTTTTTGATGAACGTCATCTGACATTATTTGAAAGGCATGTACTTACAATTTCAATAAAGTATTCAAACCGCCAGTAATATAAATAATAACGTTGTGGAAAATAAAAAAAATACAATTGTGTAAATTAAAAAAAAAGCAAAGAATGCCTCAAAATGGCTTTATATAATTTTACTCTGTGAATTTAGAATTATCCGTTCAAAAGTTTTTTTAAAAACATTGAAGCCGTTTTTAAGAATATATTGATTTTAATATTGCCCTTATTTCACTAAAGATTATGTGGAATCCTCTAATATCTTTTTAAATAATTTTTAAATAATGACGTCAAGAAAGACGTGAGCGTGAAGAACTAAGTTCATTTGAAGGACACATCTCTATCTTCAATGTTTCAAATTTCGAAACACAGATTTAACAGTGAAATTAAGACGTATGCCATCTTTATAAGTGTATTTCGCTCTATTCATACAAGAAATTTAAAGAAAAAATGTTGAGCCATTTTTTACACAGTTTTAAAAATGCCTCGGGGGAGTTCACGTAAAGTACCTCCAAAATTTAAAGAAGATGTTTCAAAATCGCAGAGCTTTGAGACGGGCCAGATCGACCGGGGAATATTCATTTTGGAAAAAATCCTGTATGTCTCTCTTTGTCTTTAGTCGTTTATAAATGTTTGTGTATAGGAACTGTTGATTTAGAATAGATAAAAACCGATACACTCACTCTTATTTGTCTAAATTTCGAATTCTAAAACTAAAATATGACTAATATTTATTTTTAAGTCATTTTTGCACCACTGAAATTATTTTCAATATAAACTTGTGCAACGAGTTTGTATTTTCCCAACATTGTACAATGGTAGGAAATATTGATTTCCAGATTCTTCAATATTTTACATTCCTTTATATACTATTTTTTACACGGCAATCAACGGACAATCCACTTTGATTACATGTTAACAGTACTTTCTTTGCTGCTTTGCTGTGAGCAGAGGTCCAGCAAATGTCAACCACTGCGCGAAAGTGCTTCCAGACTTCTCCCTTTGATTGGTTCCATTAGCGATAATCCCACATTTAAGCCCTTTGATACAGACGTTTATTTTGTACACACGACGCGTAGGTTCAAAGCAGTAGCACATGAAAGGTTGAAACTCAGCCACGCATTTGGAAAATGGTTTATCGAAATCAAGAGTTGTTTTTCACAATGTTAAATAGTTCTTGATTATGTTGACCTCAAAGAAATAGCCAGTATATTAATGAGGCAAATTAGAACTGATTAAGATTTTACTTTCTTGCATACTACTCGCGTAGTATAGAGAATATGTGCTTCAAATCGGCAGCAGCGGGTTTTCGGGTTTCGACGGGTTTTTGACAGAAGTCTCGTTTTGTGTGCCCCTAATACGAAAAAAGTTATATTGCCTACATGCTGCAAATAACTTTACCATGTTGTGTAGTCTGAACCCTCGTTTTGTGTGGTTTTGCTACCGAAAAGTTATTTATGATAAAACATCTTCCCTCTGCTATGAACTACGCTAGCCGGTAAACCGTGGGCAGTATTATTACAACTAGGGTTGCCAGCAATAAAAGGGAGGACACTCGAAAAGAATGAATCAATATATTTCTTTTTATAAATATTTAATTAAGAATAACATCATCTCTATTTCTTTCTTTTCTCCATTTGCGATTCAAGAAAAATTCGTTCCAAAATGCAGTGAAGATGTCTGACCTCTTTTTATTTTACACGCTTGACAGAGGCACTATTATGCATGCGTGTTCGTGTGCGTGTCAAAAAAAGGATATTCTCGTTTTCTATTCTAAATTAAACAATACAACGTAGCATGTATTAGTCACGTGATAAAATAAACGACAACAAATGTTAAAAATTTACTTAAAGGAGAACATTTAAAATACAAAGAAGGACGAGAGGACAACTTACATTAATGAAGGACTGTCCTCCCAAATAGAGGACGTTTGGCAATCCTTTGGCGTATTCTCCAATTGAAATCGGTGGCATCACGAATTTGCTTTGAATTTTAAAAAGGTACTTTGGTTTTGAGACTTAATTTACATCATGCCCCAAGGATATTTTCAATTTTTATCCTCAAAATGGCTCAACGTTTTCTTTAAATTTTTTTCTCACATAGAACTACGTACGCTAATTAAAATGATGCAGGGACAATTTTCGTTAAAATATCAGAATTTTTGAAAATTGCGAAAGTTACTAGTAATGCAAGAAAGTATGTTTTTTCTTCTTAAACTTTCTCGTAGCATTTCACTTCGCCATCATTTTCTTCTTCATTTATGAAGATCATGCATCAGAATGAAGATGGTCACGAAGAAAATATTCCTCTTTGTGTAGACGTCTATGTGGGAACAAAACAGAATGATTAAAAATTTCAATATGAACTACTGGAAGACTATTAGTTATATAATATAATAAATCGTATCAGAGACTGTTGGCGTCTGTGTTCCTAAACGCAGCTGGAACTTTTGGATTTGACCGTTGTTGTATGTTAGTTTAGTAAGGCACCGCTAGATGCAGTTGCCGCACTGCGCGCTACTCTAAGATCTGTACCAAGACAAATGTGACTACTCTGTGACATAAGTGCCCTGTGTGCAGTACACCTGTAACGTTGCAGTACAAAGCATGTGCTAGTTTTCTTAAATAAAACTTTTATTAAATAAACAAATGTTTATTAATCATAACAACCGTTCTTGATTGATTGATTGATTGATTAGTGATTCCGGGTTCATCAACAGCTATGGTCATCAATCCCGTAAGTGTATTGCATATTTTATTGCGGGAGGTGGCAGTGATCTTCATCTGCTGGTTGGCGAGATCCGGCGACGACCTATGTCATCTTGCGGGAATTTTCCCCACACAGGTATTTCCCACCAGCGTGGTATCACATCAGCCGAGACAAGCTCTAAAATCTCGAATGGTCTCCCGACAAATATTACATTGAAGTGCATGTTAGTTTGAGTGTGTGTTAGTAAGGGGTAAGGATAGGACAAGGAAGGGAAAGGAAAGATCGACCGCGGTTCGTTTGTCAGGGTACTGCTCCGACATTCGCCGGGTATTGATCGAAAAAAACGGAAAACTCAATCGATCGGTCAAGGCAGCCAGCCGGAAGAATTCTCCTCCAGGCAGCGGCTGAATTCGATCTAGCTGTCTAGCTAGTGTCGATAAACCTGCCACCGTTGGGACTCCATCCTAGTACAGACCGTTCAGAGGCGCTGCAGTGGCATCTATTGATCCCCTGAGCCACCTTTGCCGGATTGAACTTCCTCTTCTTCTCCCTTTAACAATAGGTATTCGAAAAAACGCTTTTGGCCCCAACAATAGACACATCGTATTAGCCAATGGACGCCACTGAATAGGAGTTCTGTACAATATAGTTCCGATATTCCTGATGATTTTTCATTAGCAACAATGAAAGATATCTCATTTCTTATATTAAATCTTACATGTTTATTATTGTTACATTTTCATGAACTATAACACTTTAGGACTTAATGCATTCCCATCACCAGATCAGATTACTATAATACGACAAAATTACAAGGTAAAACATTGGCATACATACTATTTAAATACTAAATTTGGTATATGTTCTACAAACAATACTTCCAACCTTTTACATTGTAAGATAGAAACTGTTTGATGGAGTTGATAATGAAAATAATAAGTATTATTTACACTATAGTTATAGAAAATACATTTCAGCTATCTCTTGCAAAACTCACTTCCCCACATTATTTGAATAACTGCACTTACCCTGCATCTATGACACTCAACATAAAGAAAATGGACTATTGTTAAATCTATGGGCAAGACTCTGTTTATCATTGTTGATTCTTTACATCTGAAACGATATAAATAGTTACGACATACATACATCGCCACATGTATCTATTTTGACGTTGCATAATATCTGCATTCAGATTTCAACTTTTGTTTATCGCATTTAACTTCTAATTGTAAATGGATTGGGGCACGGATCCCAGAATTTATGATAACAAGCACAGAAAACACTTCTCTCTGTACTACGTCCCACAGGTTTTACCTGTTTCTTGACGTTAAATAAATAAACTCTCACACTCTTGAATGAAATATTTTATAATTTTCGATAAGAAGCTTGTTTTGCTTCTCAAACCTAGTAATCATTATTTGTAATTTTTATTAACTCGTTTTGAAAATTAGTTTTGAAGTAGATGCCAATGTACACCATGCCAACTCATTAAGCATTCATAGAAAGTACATTATTTTTGCTCATTTGATTGTTGAAATGAGTGATCATTGTCATATGGTACTCCAATGAGTGGTTATTGCCAGACAGTTTACAAATACAGAAAGGAGCAACTGCAGTTCGCCTATCCTCGTTCTCCATCGGACATGTCCGGCGCTTGAGCTGTGTGCGGTGGCCAAGGCAATGCCTCCTGCTATTGTCACGCTGAACAGGAGCACCAACAGAACGCACGAGGCGAGCCTCTTAGACCGATCGATTCAGGAAGTGCCAAACGGTAAGTGCACGCAGGATGATCACCGCACAGATCGAGCTATAGTCGCATTCAGAGTTTCAACGAATGATCTGCTTCAACTGTGTTTCCGTTTGCTATGTTATTCAGGAGACGATGGAAAGTTACACGTTCGGATGTAATTTATGGTTTTTCACATTTTGAATAAAATCGAGGTTTTTGGCATTTATGAAGCAAAGCAGTTCCCCATTTTCCAAGTGCTTTCAAGAACGGGCAAGAACTCGCTGAAATAATTTTCTCCTGCGTTATAACACATGTCGCTCGTTTCTTTTATAAACAACTGTATCACATTGTATTTTCCTACAAAATGTGAAATATCAGTAGCCATATTTACACCCGAACGCCTCGCGATTATACGGTAAGATTACAATATACACGCATAGTAAGGTTATCCTTAAGAACTTTACATTTGCCGTTTGAACTGTCAATTAATAAGAGCGAAATACTTTGTACAACTCGATTCTTTGGAATCATCCAAAAGTCCCAACTAACATTTCTATCGTTTCGAGTAAATCGATGTCATATTTTCATTTACTTAATATTCAGTCATCTCTACACCCATAGTAGTGATTTTTCCAGTTGCTGTTTTTCCACAGATCACAGCACGAGTAGAATATACTTGTAGCAGGTCAGATAGAACCTTGTCATACTAACCTTATTTTCTTGGATTCTGTCAGTTGAAAATTTGCCATTCCAACGGATCGAACTAGTCCCATTTGTGCCCTACAGAAGCCACAAGCACCACGCCACGAGTCCACGCAGAGCACGGCGGCGTCCTTGAGCGGCAGGCCACGCCTCGCGTGCGCCCTGGCGCGGCGGCAGAAGGCGACTGTGGAGCGCAGGCGAGGGCCCGAGACCTGACCATGCGCCACCAGCAGGGCGACCTTACCAGCGTGCAGCGGCGGGCTTGGCGAGGTGATGGCAATTGACTCATTATACTCCAATTGAAACATAGCTGCACTTCGAGGTCACGATGTGGAAGGAGAGGGGAACATTGCCATCCAATCGGGAGCTTCGTTAGGACTTGAATTTTTAGTATCGAAGCGTCTGACTGGATAGTAATGTCCACCTCTCCTTTCAGCCCTGAAGTGCAGCTATGCTTAAATGGGAGTATAGCTTGAATTACCTATTCTACTTGGGTTTTCGTAGCGTGGCGTATGACATTTGGTCATTTTTACACCTCCTGCCTTATAAAACGAATCTTTAAAACAGTGATAAGCACATGTTTGAGGCCATGAGCTCCGCTGAGAAGAACGTTCGCGAAATAATTAAAAAGATTCAGTTTATAAGGCGCGAGGTATAAAAATGACGTAATGTCATCCGCCACGTAACGAAAACTCAAGTATCGTTTATTTCACTATGGTGGATGACGTTAAGCTAGGCGAACTGGGACGGTGTGGTACGGCATGGACAGGAATTTTTAAAGTTTATTTCATTGTTTCCAATAAGAGCGCGCCGGCTCAGCACCCAGTGGAGAGGTGCTGGCCGGCTACGCTGTGATGGTCGGGACAGGAGATCCGCACCTTCCACTGTTTCCAAATAGTATGAAGGGAAGTTGTTCTCGACATACCGACGTGTCGATCGTTCCACTGTTTCAGTTGAGAGGTTATGTGAAGTGAACATGAATGCGATCAATTTATTATTTTTATATTTAGTCAAAAACTGTATGTGTGGGGGAGAAAATCATCTGCGCACGCTTTGTTGAGTTTCAGAATCCCTTCCCAACTATTTAACTATTAATAGTTGAAATATGAAACAATAGTAATAATAATAAAACTAGATATTTTCGTTGACGAATTATAGAAAACTTTTTTGTAACGGTAAACAAACGGATTTCATTTTTCTCTGCTGCTAACAAATAGAAACTCACCCTAAGCTCTACTACAACTACAAGCAAAAGGAAAGCTCAAAAAACGTGCGCATAGTGAAGCTACATTTACGTCCAGAAGCAAATCAAGGGGCCACCTCAGCATTTGGTCAATGGATCAGGGAAACTGGACAAAACCCCGATCGAGATGGGGGTCATTGACCCGGAAGCTGAAGTACATTACTTGTCACAGGCATTTAAGTCTTTTTTTTAATTATACAATGAAAATGTAAATTAATTCATTATATATATCATTGTTTTTTTAAGTAAACATTATTTTTCTTTTTGACGATCAGTATAGTCGCTAATTGTATAGAAACAGTTCTGCAGCCGAAAAGATTTTACTTTTATCTTATATTTGTCCACCAATTTTAATTGTTTAATTTCATCTGGCAATGCGTTGTAAAGTAACGTATATGTATTGTATGAGGATTTCTTGTAGTGAGCAGTTGATACTGACACTTGATGAACATGATTTCTACGTCGAGTGTTGTTACTATAAATATCAGGATGACATGAAAATAAGTTCCCACCGTTAAGTAAGTCAGTTTTGACAAATACTACAGATTCGTAAATAAATAGGCAAGGCAATGGTAAGATTCCAAGCTCAATGAAAAGAGGCTTGCAGGGATCACGTGGATGGCATTTTTCATTATTCGGATAATTCTCTTTTGCAATCTAAATGACAAAGCACTAAAGGATGAGCTTCCCCAGAATATTATGCCATATCTCAGGCGGGAATGTACATTTGCAAAATACAAGCAACGAGCTGCATGAAGGCTGACAGAATTAGAAAGAATTCTGAATGCATAACATAATGAGCTTAATTTAGTGTTTAATTCTGTTATATGTACATTCCATTTGAGGTTTGATTAAATTGAGAGACCTAGAAATTTTGTTACCTTAACATCAGCTAACTGCATATTGTTCATTTTCAATGGAGCATAGACTGCTATTTGAAAAAAAATGCATTGAGACAGTTTTTCCTTCGTTAAATTTAATTTGTTATTACAAAACCAATTTGAAACCTCTGAAATTGTACTATTTATTGTTTCTCTTTTGCAAGGAACATTCGTGTCAACCGTTATTAAGTTCATCCAGAATTATCACGAGGTGTACAACGTGATATTAAGTTTTATTTAATGTTTTACTAGTTAGGAGTGTAATTTATTTGGTTACTCAACGATCTGAATCAAGGAGTAATGTTTGCTCACTTTTAAACGATAGATATTTTTAAGAAGTGGTGCAGTCTTAGTAAAACTGCTACATTTGTGCACGGTGAATAAAGTATGCCATATTTTGGAATGATACAATAATTTATATTGATTAATGAATTAATGTATGTCTGTTTTGCGTAAATTATAGATAGATAGATAGATTTATTAAAGTTCGCTTTGAGCTAATGCTCGGTAGCAAACATTATTACAACTAGATATACGACAATTACAAAACTATTACGAATATTTACAAATATAATTACAATTAGAATTAGAGATTTATATCCTAGTTATAATTAATTTTGAGATATCTGTATGTTGACTTATAGCTTTTCTAACACTTCACTCCACTTCACTTCACTTCACTTCATTTCACTGCGCTGCACTACACTACACTCCCCTCCCCTTCCGTGCCCCCACCACACTACACTTCACTTCACTGTATAAGGACATGACCATATTATTAATAATACTAACGATTATAATAATGAACTAATAATAATAATAATAATAATAATAATAATAATAAAAGTCCCAGTATTATTAATGATGACCTACATAGAATTAAGTATATTTTTAAATTTCACTACATTAGAAGGAAGAGTCTCTAGTGCTTTTGCAGGTAGTTTGTTCCAATCTACTATAGTACGATTCACAAAGAAGAACTTGCCTACATCAGTTCTTTGCTTTCTACATCGTATTTTCCAGGGATGGTCTCCTCTGCTTTTATAATCAGGTTTCTGTAATCTTTACTGATGTCTGTCCATGCTGAGTCCCCTTTGTATGTCTTGTACATTACGCATAAACGCGCCCGTTCCCGTCTCTTAGATAAGGGTTCCCATTCATCTCGTCCATCAACGCGTCCATGATTTACAAACTTTCCGGCCCGTTTTTGAATTTTATCTAACGCCTCGATTTGCCCTTTTCTGTACGGGTCCCAGCAGGCCGCTTCATATTCTAAAATAGGGCGAACAAGTGAAGTATATGCCAAGGATCGGGCATTCGAACTACTGTTTTTTAGAATGCGCATTACAAAGTGCAGCGCCCTCCATGATTTTTTGACCGTATTGTTAATATGATCCGACCAACCCAAGTCGCTACGCAGGACCAAACCCAAGTACTTACAGTTTTTTACACGCGGTATATCGTTAGTTCCTAACTTGTAATTCGAGTGTACATTCGAGCGAGATTTGGTAAAACAAATGAATTTACTCTTTTCCGGATTTAATTCCATCTTATTTCTGCACGCCCAGTTCCATAAACAGTTAAGATCGTTCTGTAAAACATTTTCATCCGAAGACGCGCCAATACTCCTATATATTATGCAATCATCGGCGAAAAGTCTAACTTTCGATTATATTCCAGTTGCAATATCATTAATAAACGCTAAGAATAGCAATGGCCCTAACACACTCCCCTAGGGGACCTCAGAGGTTACATCGGTTTTCGATGAGTGTTTGTCATCTATTCTGACTGCTTGAGTTCGGCCCGTAAGAAATTCTTTTATCCACAAGATTATTCGATGATCTAATCCAGTTTTTGACAGTTTTTCAATTAAAAAGCCATGTGGAACCAGATCAAAAGCTTTGAATCTCATCTGTGCTGATTATTTTCTTGCGTGTCTAAATAAAGAAATGTAATTATGATTCTGTCCCTTGGTTGAATTGTGTACAAATCGAAAATTTTCCAAAATATTTATTTATTTACTATATTGTTCAAAATGTCCAATGTATCTATAAATTAATCGAGAGACATCCTCAGGTGCAGAAATAACTTTTCATGCTCCACTAAGTCGGGACATAATTCGAGAAATTCTCCTTTTTTCACTCTCGTTTTGTTGAGAAGAGAACAAGAGAATGTGCGCTTTCTTGCCTTGCCTCATTTTCTTTCTCCGCTATTAAAAATGAACACTGTGATTTCTTGTTGACTTCAACTGTGAAGCCGGCGCGCACGATACAAGACATGGAGGGAGGAGCCAAACTGAATCAGAAACTGTTCGAAGTGTCCGTTCTGCCCCATCCCGGGCTAGTGCGCACAACCCACAAAAATTGCCGTCTGTCCGTGCCGTACTGACCCAGTGCGCACGTAACTATAGTAACTTCATAAGTAACTATCGTTGTTTTGAAATCATTGTCCTGTAAGAGCAGTTTCAGTACGGCGTAGTTGTACGTAGTAATGATTTTATGAAAGGCATGTAAACGTATTTTAACCTTCAAGGTTCGAATGGTAATTGGAAATCGTTAATGTCATTAAAGAGTGCGCAAGGGAAGTAAACTTATTTTAAATAGAGAATTTTTTCGATAGAAGGAAACGTTTGTCTTTCCTCTATGAACACCCAAAAACGAGGCGAGAGTACACTTGATTTTTTTAATGTGGATCTGAGAGTTTTATCTTCAATGGAATAAGCACAACTTTTTACTTCTTTCTTGTCCTGCCGCAAGATATCACATGATCGCGACCGTATCATTAGTTCTGCAGATCAAGCGACCTAGCAGCAGGACGGAAAGACTCAAAAAGCTATGCCTATTCCATCTTGAAGATAATACCCTTAGATGCGACGATAATACTCTTAGATGCCACCCAAGTATAGTTAGAGAGTAGGACTGTTGCATAGTACTAGCAAACGATGTTAGTGATTGTGAAGAACCATGCATCAAATCTAATACTTGAAATGAAACGTTAGTATGGTAGCAGAGATTTGTGTACTCCATATATGAAGTAAAAATAATCAAACTGCAAAAATTCAATTTTTGTACCCAAAGTTAACTTTTGATACTAGCTTTTTTTTCAAAACGTCAATTTTTGCCTTAATATGCCAAGTGGAGAATTTTGAAGTTTCCTTTGAGATCAAAATTTTATTGACCTACTACTACTTCTACTATAAGGGACTTACTTCTTGACTACTAACCTTCGTTTAATTATTCACATCCGTCTTTCTCAATTATGCTGCCCCCACGAGTTTCTCCTTGTTGATCGAAAACTCGTATTCTCAAATTTCATGAAAATTGCCAAAAAATTACTAGGTTAAAAATTAGATTGGACCAATTGAAAAAAAAATACTCTTGGAACCAAGCTTTTTACCCTAGAATGAAAAATTTATCGTGCTCCATTCAATGATGATTAAATTATCCTGTTATCCAAATAGTCTTAAATTTGCTCTTAAATATCAAGCCTTTGTAAAAAGATTTGACTAAACTAAGTTAGCGCTGAAGAAACCTTAAGCATTGTTAATGAAAGCATTAATTCTGAATCCATTTTGATTAATTATTCAAACATTCTATCATATTAAGTCAATAGATCTCTACCTACTCCACCTTTATATGTAAAATATATTCATGAATTAAATGAAAAATTGAAACTTCATAATTTAATTATTAACAAAGCTGAAAAGGCAATACTAGTGTAATAGTACACAATAATTACTAAAAATTGAAAAATTGCAAACTTTCTTTTTGATGATAATGATTTTATTTATCTTGAAAAAGACTCCATTCCATCCTTTAACCTAAAGGTTAGGTAGGAACGGGTCAATACTCTTTTATTTTACAGCACAAAAAGAAATCCCTACAAGTTATGAACCCCCAATCTCCTAGATTGTATGGTCTTATTAAATTAGATTAAAAAATCTTCTAATTAGTGAGGTTGTTAGTTTTTCAACCCCAATATTTCACCCCTTTGTAAATTTATCATTCCTCATTTTAGCACTACCGCCCATTTTAAACATAGATTCAAACTTAACAAATCCATGTGGATTTTATTTTTTAAGTTTTTAAAATTTAAAAAATTAATATCTCCTCCCAATGAAGTCCAGGATATTTACATTAATCATATTTAGAAATCAAAACGTTCTTATCCAGAAAAAATAGATTTAAAATACTACTTGGCTTATGCTTGACTCATAATTATTTCACATTTAATAGTAAAGTCTATTCACAAACAGGAGGTCTAGCAATGAGTTCCAACATATCCCTTCTCTTCGCTGAAATGTTCATGGATCACTTTGGAAATAACATTTTTAACATATCTCCTTAAAAACAATATTTATTACTATAGTTATTAGGTACGTGGATGTCAGAAACAGTTCTTTATAATTTGAGACAATTGAATAATTTTTTTAATTTTCTATATTATACTCACTCCAACTTAAAATTAAAACATAACCGCACAATTTTCTTTATTTAACTGTTTCTCCTGAAAATTGCAAACACATTTTTTTAAATTTCATAAAACCTACACAAACAGATATTATTATCCCTTTCCATTCCAATCATACTTACCAACATAAATATGTTGTCTTTCACTCTTGGATCAACAGATTATTCCAGGTTCCTACTATATCAGAAATTGAATTGAATAATGAAGTACTACCATTTTAAGTAATGGGTATGATCCTCTTTCTATTAATAAACTTATTAAGCAATAAGAAGTAAAAATTATTATGAATAGTGTTCTTTCAGAATTGTCCTTTACAACATAAATTTATTTGTATCCCCTACATACTAGATAGGCCCAAGATCTAAACGTACGCTTGATTTCTGACGAAACGCGACGGAACGGAGTTCGGGTACCTCGGAAATAATTTTTAAATTATATTATAAATATATAAGTATTTCTATTAAATTAATAATTAATTTGCGTCGCGTTCCAGAATCTAAAATTGTACAAAACAAGCCCTGTAAATACGTATACTGCGGTATAAGTCAATGTTTCAAAAAACACAAAAGTGCTGTAGCTTACAACATTTTAAACAAAACTTCAATATTCTGAAACAATTCAAAAATTATATTTTACTATCGTAAATGAACATTCAATAATAAAAAAACACATTAAGTATTTTTATTGACTCTCTCCTTCAACATTTCCAGTTCCCCCTCCTCCTTCTTGTAAAACTTATTGCAAATCGTAAAACATATGGTACATAAACTAACTCTTTTAAAGATAATAAATATATAGACATAAATTCGACATTTAAAACTGTATTTCAACTACCAACAATGAGAAATAATTCTCAAAATTCCTAACTGAAGTGTAGCGGCGAAGCGCGCCATTGTTGCATTCCAATTTGATATCTCCTCAAAGACAAATGATGCCCGGGAAATTCGGAAATTTGTAAAATTATGCAAAATACTCATATTTTTCAACAAGTATACGATCGTTTAAAGAATTGATTTTTTAGAACATTTCATTTAAAAACAGATCTTCAAAATAGTAGTGCTTTTTCAATATCAAATTTTACTTTCTCGCACTTAATTCGGAAGAAGGTTCGTTCTATAATCGGTCGCCGAAAATCGGCAAATTTTTGAAAACTTTCGTTGCCTGACATGAACGAAAAGTGGATAAAATTGTGCCTGTATGCAGTAAATTACTTCTCCAACACGCTGTGTACTCAGAATGTATGTTCTGTGGGTTATTATTTATTTCATTTATTTATTTATTTATTTAACGTCAAAACAGTTGAAACTGCGTGGTGACGTGCTATGGGAGAAGTGAATTCTGTGCACATTTTCAAAATTCTGTGACCCTACACTAAGTCATAGTTTTGTAATCTAAAAGTCTGGAGTTATAAGATGTATTCCTCAGAATATTATGCCATATCTCAGGCGGAATGAACATTCGCGAAATATACACAACGAGCAGTATGAACGCTGACTGAATTTGAAAGAAGTCTGAACACGTAGCATAATGAACTTAATTTTGTGTTCAATTCATTTAAATGGACGTTCCATTTAAGGTTTAATCTGAATTGAGAGAAATTTTGTTGCCTTAACATCAGTCAATGGTACACCGTTCATTTTCAATGGAGCAAGAATTGTTTATTTGAAATGGAAAACTGCATTTAAACCGTTTTCTTTTCGTTTACTATTAATTTGTTATTTCGAACCAATTTGAAACATCTGATAATGTACTATTTACGGGTTTTAATGCAAAGCATGTTCGTATCATCCGCAAAGAGAACTGTTCTTCAGTTTCGAATCGTCTGGCATATCGTTTACGTAAAGTAGGAACAGAATAGGGCCTAAAATCGATCCTTGAGGAACTCACGTGCAATGCGCAAAGAGTCGGAAAGGTGCGTACGTAATTTTCCATCAATTCAGTAAGGTTTTTCCCACTTTTGAGATCGCTGTTTAAGGTACGAACATAACCAATCTACAGCAATACCACGGATTCCATATGAAGGTAATTTGAAAGTAAATGTCATGATCAATGACGTCAGAAGCTTTGAGAGATCTAAAAATAATCCAATAGGTGCCTCGTTTTGATCCAATGATGAGGTGACATCTTTAAGAAAAGAAAATATAGCTGTTTCCGTTGATTTTGATTTTCTAAATCCACGTTCGCTATCTGAAAGCGCGTCGTTTACTGAGAAAGGTTTCCATTCGTACGAAAAAGTCTCCTAATATTTTTGAAAAACTGATAGAAGAGAAATGTGCGATAATTTTGAATTTCATTTTTTGGTTTTTTTGAAGAGCGGGTTAATTTAGCTGTTTGAAAATATCTGAAACGTTCCAGTGATAAGAATGCATTAAATACGTGAGTTAATGGGTGTATAATGGCATACGTACAGGTCTTTAACAATGAATTCGGAATTCATCTAAACCGGACGAATATTTTTAGTTTACTGATTATTTTGAGAATTTCGTAGGAAGAAGTTTCGAAACGAACATCGTGTCTAAAATTTTGGGTAACCTGTGTGTTTTGAATTTGTGGTTGAAGATCCAGTGAGATCGGCAGCAATTCTCGAAAAGTATTGCAAAGAGACTAGCCACTGCTGCTGGGTCGTTCACATTTATATCGTTATATTTTAAAACAACATTCTCTACCAGGTTTCTAGTTGATTTGTCGTATTTTTATGATATTCCACATTGCTTCGTTTTATTTGAGTTCAAAATATCCGATCGTGTTTCATGATTTTAGTGTCTTTATGACTTTTCTTAACAATGATTTGTATTTGTTAAAGTAGATGAGAAAAGCTTTAGATACGTCATGAAGTTTAAAATGAAAGAAAGAATTGCTTGTTTTCACAAGATATGCTAATCCCTTGTGTTATCCAGAATTGTTTTTCCGTGATGTATTTAATTTTCTTTTGAAGAGGAAAGAAGTGTTAAATGAAATGAAAGAGTTGAGAAAAAGGAATTATATTTGTCGTTTGTATCAACAAATGTAAATCGCTTCCCATGACTCCTGCATACTTCTTCTTCTACTATACTTCTTGATCCCGAAAAATCGTTTGACGTCAAAACGTCTTTGTCCGTCTGTGATCAGAGCTAGCGCCAAACTGTTCAACTGATTTCCTCCAAAATTGATATTTTCCAATCGATTTAAATGAATTCGAGCTCTCAGAAATCTGAACCGGATTTTTTGATTTTAGGGGTACTTTACAAGAAGCCCCTATAACATTTTCAAAATAAAAAATAGATTTTTGTCTTGAACAAAATCTGATATAAAAAAGGTCACGCGTTTTCCAAACATTTGTTTTTGAAACTACGGAAAACTACCGATGAGAGCAGCCGGCCGCTAGAATTCTCCTCCCGCCAGCGACTAAATTCGACCTAGCTGAAAAGCTAGTGTCGAAAACCCTGCCGTCGTGGGGAGTGGGAACCTAGGACCTCCCGGTCAGAGGCGCTGCTTACATCAGTTGATGCACTGAGCTACCGCTCCCGGTCCCTCTACTCCTCAACACCCATGTCTTTGTACCCTCTCAACTCGCCTCTGAACCCCTCATGACTTCTGTTTCTCTTTCTCTCTTGTATTATTCGCAGGAACATAGAAGGTTTGATTGAAGGTAGCAAGCCGTGTGTGCGCAGGGCGGCAGCGGTGGGCGCGGCGGCTGGCGCGGGAGATGGTGGCGCAGGCGGTGGCGGGCCTGGTGCGCCGCGTGTGGAGGGCCGGGCGGCGGGGCGAGGGCGAGGGCGAGGGCGAGGGCGTGACGGCGCGCGACGTGGAGCTGGCGCTGCAGGCGCTCGCCCCCCCCCCCCCGCGGAGCAGCCAGAGCACCTGCAGCCCGTGGTGCTCCTCCAGCGGCTGCCCCTGGCCGTCGTCTGCGCCTCGGAGGCGGCGCCCCCCGTCCGCCTGCAGCCCCTTCACGAGCCACAACCACGGACAAGTAAGACACACGCGCTCCTTCACACAGGCCGATAAAAAAGTGGTTTCTTCCAATAAAAAAAAAGTGGTAACATCAACATCCAAGTCATATGCAACCACTATTGAGGTTAACGATATGGTAGCTGTGAAGATAAAATTATATGATGATAAGGGGTGAAAGGACGAACACAAATACAACCATGCCCGAGGCGGGACTCGAACCCGCGACCCGTCGGTCCGAGATCGTTACGACACTACTGCCTTAGCAATCTCGGTCACCGAATCGGCATTTTTAAATCTTGTAGATGTTTTTTACATTTTTCTGTTTGCTGAATCCGTATCTGAACTCTGTTCGTTTCCATCACCCACCGTTTAATAACAATTTAATATAGTAAAATTTAGGAAAGTATGCTAAATTGCAATAAAAATATAACGTAAATGACTTAAAATACCAACAGAACTTTATCTAAACGCAGATGGATTCCTAACATTGCTTTCTACGAAGGCTTTATGTGTCCATTGACATATAGTATTGCTTGTCAAATACAACTCTGACTCTGAAACCGCCTCGACTCTTGATGCACGGTAGTGGAAGGGATCACTATGTAAAAATTTTTTACCAATATGTATACTATCCTTTGTCGTCCTAATACTTTCTCCTACTAACTTCCTGCATCTCATACGTCTCTAGAGACTCAGAGCTGCATTTGCCAAGCTATTGAGACAAAATTTTAAAATGTGAATAAATGGTGGGTGATACGGCAATTTTAGTGTAATTTTTGGAATCAGCACACTTAAAATGATAAGAATTAGGAGAACACAAAAAGATTTTTCGTCGTTGTTCTGTGTTAGTGTTTCCGGGCGCGTCAGCTGCTAAGGTCAATAGTGCCGTAAGTGTAGTGAGTGATTTTTATCGCTGGAGGTGGCGGTGAGCTTCCCCCACTGGATGGCTTCGCCGCCGACCTACTCGCCGACTTGCCTTGTTTTCCCCA
Source organism: Teleogryllus oceanicus (assembly GCA_964035755.1). Taxonomy (NCBI): domain Eukaryota; kingdom Metazoa; phylum Arthropoda; class Insecta; order Orthoptera; family Gryllidae; genus Teleogryllus; species Teleogryllus oceanicus. The sequence continues at coordinate 85,425,588 of CAXIVR010000003.1, forward strand.
ACCAGGTATCTCCTAGCAGCATAGCCTCGCTCGAGCCTGGACAAGCTCTAAGCTTTCAAATGGTGTCGCGCCCCTCCTCGCTCTGCAAGCTCCTGACACCGCCTGGACTCAAATTCTTTGACCTCCCAGTGAGAAGCACTGGAGTAATATCTGTTGATGCTCTGTGCTATCTGAGCGCACGGTAAATGCGCTCGAATCCCTTGGCATTGCCCCGTTTACGAATTCACACTACAACCGCGAGATCGGTGAAAGAAAATAATGAACGATGACATTCTGTTTCGAAGTTCAAATGTGCGTGGTTGCTTTTTGTACTATGAACACATCGATCTATTACAAAAGCAATCAATTTCAGGATATTTCATAAGCAACTTCTTGATAAATACCTCCTCTATTGTTTGAAATTAGTTTCCTGATTTGTTTTTTATTTTTTCCTAAAAGTGTTTGACCAACAAGGGGTTTAAAATGTTTTGAAAAATTTTCTTTAACAGACTCAAGAACATTTTATATTAACCGCAAAGGTAGAAGGACAAAGCCATATCAAATCGGCCTCTTGTAGAGAATCGTCAACTGCGCGATTAACACTTAAATGTTGTAATATACGGCTTCATTCCGCTCCCGTGTTCATGCCGTTCGCCATGCTCTCGATTTCGCAAAATCGATTTCTTCACATGGGATGCAATAGGGGATAAGTGCCGGGAAATGAATAATGTCTCAGACTGTCTTTATTAAAAATGTCTGAAAGTTGTAATTTTATTAAAGAAAAAGTTTTGAATTTTTTTAATGTTCCTATCATTCCTGGTTATGATTTTTTCCATTCTGTTAACACCGAAACTATTTTATCTCGTTTTCGTTCCTTCCCAACAACGCACAAAACTTCAACTCTATTTAACAACCCTTTTTCAGGCAAAACTCGAACGTTTTTAACCTTCCTTCTTCACAGAGAATCAATTTCGTCAATTTGGGTGTATTTTCCCAAGAGTAAAAAAATAATGCTGGCGAGCCATGGTTGTCTGATTTTGGTTATTACTGCTGACATATTTCTTCAGATAATTGATGTATTCTCATTGCAGAACATACAAGACGAGAGTAAGTGAGGTACTACTCGGAAGAATGAAAATCCTGCCATTTCTGCCAAATAATATCTCTGCCACAATCAACCAGCTGCAACCAGTATATTTGTTATTATATCTTTTTATTATCATGTATCAGTGAGAAACTGGTTATTAATTTTGAAGAATTTTTGTTAATTTTCTTTAATATTAAACAAATGTATTTTTGGGTTACATACAGTTTGATATTAATGGTGGATGAATACCCGATGCAGAGACAATATTTAATTAAAATGAATACAAGAAAACCTCGTATCCTTTTCTTCTCTTCCTGACATTTTAATGCCTTCCATCAATTTGTTGGTATAAAGGTCCCACAAAACGTCTGAGTACACAACTTCTGACTACACAACTTTTTAGAGAAAGTAATTTACATGTGGGATCAAGATATATCCACATTTTCGCTTCCAGGACCCCACAATAAGAGTTTTTCTGTTGAAACATTACCTTTCTGGCGCATGATTATTACTTTCTCTTTACTACGTAATTGCGTAGTAGGAAAGAAAGTAACTATGGTGCTTCAGATTGGCACAAACTTTATTGTTAGATTTATTTTTACTTTCTTGTATACTTACCTGAATACATACGGAGTGACATACGTAATATAGAGAAAGTTATGTTGTGCAGCTCCCTACGCGCAGGTTTTGTTGAGCTCTCCTTTTGCTTGTGTGGTAGGAGAAGAGCCAGGGGTGTGTTAACATTTTGTTAACAATGAAAGAATTAAATCTGCACTTTATTTACTAATACAAATAAGTAAGGAGCAAAAATATATAAATCAATATTTCTTCTTGATTGTCAATATATGTTTACAAATAAAAGTATCCAAAGTTTTTTATGACATTCATTTATTCAGCTATTTCACAACGTTTCGTAACTCGTTTTGTTACATCATCAGGTGCTAAACTTAGTGAGGGAACTCTATCCCATTGAATTACCTCATCAGCAGATTATTTGCAAAAATATATAGTTTTCAAAAGTTGCTACTTTGCTGTTTTTGAAACTTTTATTATCATTCAATATTTAAAGTTGAAAAGTTGAAGGGATTCCGGAGCTAAGAAAACGTGCACAGATTGTACTTCTCCCCCATGGGTCACATGTAGTATTACTATTCTTTCACTAAATAAATAAAAAAGAACTGGATGAGGAGTTATGCCAAGATATTAAGGACACTGAAAGGTCGTACCCGGGAGCGATGGAATACATTCATGATGGCTAACTCCTATTGGTTGCCACAACATGATGACCTACTAGAGTTCACAAAAAATAAGCGGCACAAGAAGCTTTTTTGGATGCGTCACGGTTCTATTGATGTTCATAGGCGCGAATGCCAACAGGATATTTTTGCACTTTGAAATTTATTAGTTACAACATGTCTTCAGTTAAATGTTTAGTTTTAACGTTTATAACTGTATAAGAGTCAATACAATGCAAACTGTATTTGATTGGGTTTTTCATTTCATTTTTTGGTCAAACGGTGTTTGCACATTTTCAAATCAAATAATATTGTTAATATTTTTAATGTTTCTTTAAACCTCTTGTAATACAGGAAAATGAACGGAATATTTGTAAACCTTTAAACATATAAAACATTATTGGATCTGAAAAAGGTGAGAACATTTTTTTAGAGAGTTACTAGAAAAAGCGTTTCTTTAAGAGCATGCATAGCTGCTGAAGGTTCAATTAGTGATAAAAGTGAGACGATGCTCAAGTGTTCAGATAAATATGTGACTGCAACAAATAAAACAAAATACTTTCGAGTCAGCTGCTAGCCTCAGTTGCTACTGACCTTCCATGATTTGTATATTACAATAAAATTAAGTTAAGTCAGAAAAGCTCTCTAAAAATAATGAACAATGCACGAAGTAAAAGTGACTTTCATGTGCTAGTAGAATTGGGTCACTCCGTCTAACGGCCTCGTATTGCAACCATTCGTACTCGCAAAATAAAAGTTCACTTTTGCTACTCGTATCATCATATAATATTAAAGCTGTGAAGAGGTCGATTTTGATCTCCCTCCTAATCGGCTCCCAGTGAACGCTTTTAAACAAATGAGATACAAAAAAAAAAAGAGAGAGAGAGAAAAAAATAGGAATCGAGGAAATTATGTTTTGGATAGATCGCAGCTTTCCTTTATTAATAAAAAGCTATGAAATTTGAATTGTTTGAAATGCGCGATTAGAATAAAATCCGGAAGATGACGTCGTGTGTATCATCGCAAGATCGCGGCAAATAGAATAGCAGCATCAAGCATGTGTGTGCCGTTCAAGCAGCATGGTCGAGCAAGTTCTTGATTAGAGAACGTGTTGTGTTCTCGTTAAAACGATTGTTATTATTATTACCACCGACTATATTACGATAAACGATTATTATGAATTGTAAGAATGCAATGAACTTTCTTATAGATAATTTTGTGATACCTACGGAAAAAATAAAGAGGTGAGGGAGTTCTGATTATTATTTGGAAACTTATTTCATATACTTAGTTTTTCTTCAGATTACTAATCATAATTGAAGTGGACTACGAAACTTTTGCCAATTTTTGTTATTTTTAACTGATAGGTAAAATTTATTGATAGACATATCGGCTAATGATATTGATTTGACAATAATATTGATGAAAGAGATATCACGTGTTGGTATTTTCTTTTGTTTTAAGCTGAATTATTTGTATGATAAATGTTCTGTAAGTGGTAAGCTAATAGTACTGAAAGACTGAGTACTATTATTTACAGTACCTTATGTCAGAGATCGATGTATCTCGATCAGTAATTATTAACACAATGCATTTTAATGTACATTATAAATAATTATTTAAAATATTCACAGGGAGGGTGTTGTTCAAATTTCTGATGTATACTAATCGCTTGTGCAATATATGTGACTATATTTGTTTAGTATTAACCACATTCCATTCTCAGGCAAGATATATCGGTGTGCATGTTGCGGTATGTTAATGATTTGATAATGATATTGATGATATATGTATGAAGTATATATCATTTTACTTTGTTATATAGTGGAAGTATTAGAATGCCGAGAAACCGAACCCTGAGATTGCGATGGGATCCCAGAGGCAGCAAAGCATCGAGAATGGTACACATTGATGATATAAAATGTGTTTTTTCATGGAATTGAGGTGTTTCCTGTGGTAACTATCCTACAACTCTTCTGAGCAATGTAATCGCACCGGTTGAGCTAGTAAATGAATATTTTAGCTTGTAGACCAGCGTAAAATATTAAATGATGATGGAGAAACGATGGAATGAGAGGTCGTCAAAGGGAGGAACTTCGAGAAAATCGACCAATGACTAGCTGTGTCCACCACATTTTACATGTGGATTGTCTCAGGGTCGATCCCTTCCCCAGCGGTGTCATGCCGAAGCGCTAGCTATTACTGCCCGGCGATCCTGATTCATTCGTGATTTCAAATGCACATTGTTTCCAATGTTATTGCGAAAAACAAACAATTGGTCTGTGTAGCGCAGAGATGGGGATGCACAGGCAAATGGCGAAATTGGAGACGGGTCTTTATTGTGTATGTCCCTGGCGGGGCGGCGAGCGACTGCATTTCAGAGGGTGCTGGTAGCGGCAACGGAGGGGCGCGACGGGGCTCGCTGTCTGACGAGCACCAATTGGAGGCTCTGCTTGAGCTCATTAGCGCTTTTTCGCGTTTTGCCGGAGCCACGCTCCGCTCGGCCGCCCGCGTCCCGCCTCGCGCCGCACCACGCCCCCCGTCCCTCTTCGCCCGCACCCACTTCGCCCGCTTGCCTCACTCATCCGCCGCAGCCCCGTTTGCGTCCCGTGCCCGCTCAGCCAGCCTCCCGTCCCCCCTGTCCCCTTGCCCCGCATAACCCCCGCCCCCGCTACGCCCCTCCCGTCCGCGATCGCTCCTCCGCCCTGCTCCGCCCCACCCCCACCCGCCCGCCTGCTCTCCGTTTGATCACCGGCGAAATCCTGCCCACACCGCGTCCCGCCCGCCGCGCGCGAGTCATTACGAGTCTCCTCTCTGCGCGCGATAATTACGAGTCTCCTCTCTGCGCGCGAGTCATTACGAGTCTCCTCTCTGCGCGCGAGTCATTACGAGTCTCCTCTCTGCGCGCGAGTCATTATGAGTCTCCTCTCTTACGTGGAATGGTTTCTTCAGGCCCGCGCGGGTGCCCGCGGCCAGTTGGCGCCGCCATTTGCTCTTGGGCGGCGCGGAGCGGAGCGGAGTTTCTTTCGCCTTCGCTTTGCGGCAACGTGCTGCCCGGCGGTAGCGTCTCGTGCAAATGCCGTGCCGCTGTCAGGATTTCATTAGGGGCTCCGTTGCAAAAAAGTTCTTAGTAATAGTCATCTAACTCCTTCACGATATTACTGTTGACTCATTAATAAACGAGGCATGTAGAAATTACTAGCAAATTTTTTGCTAGTAAAACCTATCGAATTAGGGAAAGTATCAGTATTATGTAAACCACGGTGTTTTATATTATTTTTAACGCATTTGGTTCAAATTTTAATAAAATACCATACTTTTCTTTCATTTTATTTTACATCTCATCGCTATTAGATATCTTGTGCACCAATACTGACCTCTACCGAATGAATTAGGTACCAGTTTTGCTGCAGCACTACTGGGCTCTGGCGGAATATATTAGAACCCACGTGTCTTAAGCGAGAGGCGAAAACTGGTCGCGGTGCATCTACAAACACATTATTTAAATTATTATTTTCCGCATTTGGGTTGTGTTAATCTTTACCAAACTAGGACACTGCGACAATCGGAAGAAGGCCTGCAAAAGTTTGTACAACCTCCTAGTTTCAATATCCCATTTTATCATCTATTAGGTCCGCGACAACCTCACACTGGTGAACAAGTAACAAAATGCCATCCACTAAATTTTGTATCGTCTTCCTGCGTCTTTCGAATCCAGTACCTTCAAAACTACTACTATTGTGTCCGGTTTGTTTCCGGAATGATAAACATTCACTACTGCAAATACGCAAAAAAAATACTTACTCCAAATCTACTGAACAGTTTTGGATTCCACCCGCTTATTGATCTTTTATAAAAGGTGGTTGCGGCCAACGTTGAATAATACAATCAATTTTTATAAGTCATAAACAGTTCCAAAATGTTCAATATAACTTAGTACACTGTTTAATATCAGGCCACGATTTAACTCTCTCCTTTAATGGATGAAACAGGAATTTAAAATCTATTGCTGTACCTAATCGAGAACATTTGATAAGAGTACTAGCAACATTTATATAATTAGACTAATTCATCTCTTATCGAATATACATGGTGAGTAACAAACCTTTGAAAATAAGACACTACTCACCTCCTGCTGGTCAATTATATCAGAATACAATAGTGAACGCGAAAAGTTGATGCCTCTTTTTACTTGCATGAGTTCGGACTACAAAGTACTACTACTATTGAGATTGTGCGAACAGTACTGACTTTTTCTGAATTTCATTCTCTAAATCAAAATACGGTTTACAGTAAATACTATATATAATAGTATATAAAAAACATACATATTATAATATATAAAATAATATATAATAGATACAGTATATATTCCACAAACACGTTTGAAAAAATGAAGTAATTACTCTTCAATATTACACGAACTTGCTTTAGATAGGAAAAAGCAACAATGAAGTTGTGCGTGGCAAACGCCTTCTAAGATGCAGATTTAGATATAGATTTCTTCGCCTTCTAAGACGCAGTTTGGATATTGCAATGCTTTTGAAGGTGGGTAACAACTTATACATTGCACCCACAAATGTAAAGATTGGCAATGCCTATTGTTGGCGCTGTGGTAGCACTGAAGTCTAGAAATTGTGAGTGGCGCCATTTTATTATCATCCCGTTCTGAGGTGTTGTACATATAAGTGCAAGGCAGTTGACTGAATTGTGTCTCTCATGCTTCTTTTAGAGTTTCGAGTAATAATTGTAACAAAGTGAACCCCTGGCTAATGTATGGTTTAATTTTAAATATTTCAAGATTTCCTTTGCAGTATGGCACTTGAAATATTTCCCTATATTCGTAAGGACTGCACTTCCATCACCTTCATTCAGGAGGACATGTTCTCCTTTTTTCACAGTCTTTCTGTCCTCCTTCATTTTTTAAATTTACGTGAAATATCCTCCTTTTTGCCCTGTTGAATTGAAAATAATACTGGCATAATTTTAAAGTAATTTAATTCATTAAAAGTATTTCATGTCTTGAATCTATATTTTTACTCAACTAAATGGTCTTCATAATCAATATACATAAATAAAAAAGTATTTATTTATATTGTTTTATGGGTAATGAAGGTGAGGGAGGGAGCGAAGTTATCCTATCGGAAACTATCATTTTTAAAGACGTTACAACAGAGAAACGGGTAGTTTACTCTTTGCGATTATTTTTGTATGAAGTGCCGCGTTGATATACTTGCTTTTGCATAGTGTTTGTCATTTTTCTGAAGTATAAGGCATGTCGGCAACCGAGAAGAGAAGGTGTAAATTTAATGAATTTCTAAGTCAGATTTGCTGAAGACAATTTCATCAAGTATATTATTCAGTCAAGACAAGTCGATAAGAATGTGTTATAAGAACGTTTTAATTGTATTTATACAATTTAACAATAAAGTTCGTCTCTTTCTGTTGCGCAACGTTTAATATTATTTTTAAAGACGTGTCGAGAGCTCGAATGAATATTTTTGTATCATACTTCAACATGTCAACTTCTTTCATCTTTTACTCTCTTGTTTAAAACAAAATTATGCGATCTACCTTGCGGCGTCATCTACGTAATCATTTTTTACCAATTACTCACTTTTTTACATTCCCATGACACTTCCGGTATATTAGAATGAAATTTTCTCATTCGTGTAACTTAGGCATCTCTTAAGTATTTCGTAGGCGAAACCACGGATGCTACTTATTGTCCGCTTTTGAACTAATGGGCATTGTTTATATGTTGCACTCCGGTACCATGGCAACCAACGTCTTTTGCTAATAAAGTGTTATTTTTAATGAAATTCGCTTAATTTCATGTTGGTGACAATCTGCTATGTCACAATACACAATCAACATTTTTATACACTAATATTTTCAACAATTCGTATATTTGTGAGGCAACGTTTCCACCAACGGCGAGATAAATAACAGTACTACATGTAATAATAATTATCTTTACTATAGGCTGATTATAATATCACAAACCTGTGTATTTTGCACCCATTTTACAGAAATAATTAAAAAAACGTTTCTGTGACAAGCTGTCACTCGCTTTGAAATTGGTTTCGGAAACAATATTTAATTCTAAAGTCGTAGGGAATTTTTATTTATTTTTATTTATTGTACGTCAAAAAAACAGTTAAAAACTGCGTATGACGTGCTATGGGGAAAAGTGAATTGTGTGCACATTTTCAAAATTCTGTGATCCCTACACTAAGTCATATACTACTTAAATTTTGAATTTTGAAAGGGAGAAAAAAAACAACAAAAACTCCCATGCAGTAAAATCTATTTTCAAGGATAAATAAGCAATAAATTTTGAATTTTGAATTAATTTTATCCTCTTTAAAATGAACTTAACTATTTTCTACAGGATAAAGAGTTATGGAGAGAAAAAAACAAAAATTCAAAAAATACCAATTTTTTGGACCTTTCAGAGTTAGCATAGGGCCAAGGAGGTTGAAAACTTGGAGTTTCAACTAGTGGCTGGGTACATACAACCAATTCAAAGAAAAAGTTTTTATGGCCTTTTTTAGGTAAAATGTACATACCGATTGGAGAGAGTCGTTTAATTAGTGCACGGAAATTTTCGTCGCTGGAGGTGGTATTCCTCCCCCCGCGGAATGGCGAGACTCTAAGCTCCCGACATACCATGTGTAGTCTAGTGCATGTAAATATAAGTGTACTTGAGTAAAGGGATCGGTAGGAAAGATCTGCATATTCGTCTGGCATGGATCAAAGAAACCATGGAAAACTACCGATTAGAGCAGCCGACGCTCGAATTTTCTTCCAAGCAGCGACTGAATTCGACCTAGGAACTGAAACTCTGGAACCTCCCAGTCTGAGTCACTGCAGAGAAATCGGCAATACTGGCACTGAGCTAACGCAGCCGGTCCCAAGATCTGAAACGTATCGCTGAGAACTAAGGATTCTATAAATTTTAATGTCCAGAGTCAAACTTGTTCCATAAATTTGTTGATATTCGACCTTAGAGACGCATATGCTATTAAAGTAAACTAAACATCGCCTACGCCCTACCAAGAAAACTATTTTAGTTTATACTGTTCTCTCGTGATTAAGTAAGAAACTTTGCTTAATTTGATTCCAGAGTCTTAGACATTCCAGACTGCGATTATAATGTACTACGTAGCAAGAACTGCGATTCTAAGAATAAGTGAGAGGTGCACAAATTCGCGGGGCTTGGCACGCTCGTACATATCGTTTGAGGATAAACGATTTATTGAAATTGCAAAAGCTGCTGCAAAGCAACTGCAAATGAAAGAAAAATACCTCTGGTGAAGAACGTATGATACATGTTACTTTTAATTGTTCTTAAAATCTTACTTACGTGAATGTGACATTCTCGCCCTCTCCATTCTCCCTTTAAAAAAATTATATACTACGTATATTTATCGTTTCTTTTCTCGCGAACCGGGAGCGGTAGCTCAGTGCATCAACTGATGTCACTGCAGCGTCTTTGACCGGGAGGTCCTAGGTTCGAGTCCTGACGGCGGAAGAATTTTCGACACTAGCTTTTCAGCTAGGCCGAATTCAGTCGCTGTCTGGAGAAGAATTCTAGCGGCCGGCTGCTCTGATCGGTAGTTTTCCGTGGTTTCTCCGATCAACACCAGGCGAATGCCGGAGCAGTAGTACCCAACCAAACGGGCCAAGAACCGCGCGCGATCTTTCCTACCTCTTCCTTGTCCTATCCTCTCCCTTTACACACATACTTACTCTAACATGCACTACACTACCACATATTCCGGGAGACTGGTCGGGAGCTTAGAGCTTGTCTCGGCTGGGGCGGTGCCCCGTTAGTGGGAGAGTCCTGGTTAGGGGGAAACGACGGTAGGTCGGCGCTGGATCTCGCCATTCAGCGGGGGAAGATCACCGCCATCTCCCGAGAAAAAAACATGCACTACACTAACGGGACTAATGACCAAAGCAGTTGACGCGCCCGGAAACACGAAAAAATCAATCAATCAATCAATATTCTCGAGGTGTGTTTGAATTGAAATTTCATAACAATTCCATCTTTTAATTCACGCCATCTCGTTATGTAAACGCATCGAAGTGTGTCGCAAGCATTGCAAAACAAGTTCATCAACGTTCGGAAGCCTCTCGGGTGCGTTTACTCAGCAAGATACTTCTTGCGCGAGCCATAACGGGACTGGACGCGAGCCTTAAGAGCCGTTACTTAATAATCTTGTTTTCCACGCACGTACTCCCTGAGAGCTGAGGGAGGCCTCTGTCGGAGAGAGCCAGAAGCTTCCAGAAACGCTGAACTCCCCTCCCCCAACTCCCTTGTGGAGAGCGCGGTAATTTAATACACGATTTATAATACTTAAATTCGGCCACCGCGCGTTTGGAACGCCGGAGATAACGCACGCACCAAGAGGGAAAATTATGTGCCTCCGACCATTCGCGAGCAAATTTCGCGCTCAGTTTTTGAAAAAAAAGAGAGAAAATAAAAAAAACCGTCGAGATAACACCACTCCCCGCATTTGCCGGAAGTTGCACATAACTCCCTCAAAGAAGAACAGCTTGTGCCAAGGAATATTTTACCGATCTAATTAAAACAATTGAGGTGGTTGGTTCCTCGTTCTGTTCATGAAGGGTTTTGTCATAGCTTATTCCAGTTATGTTTCTTGCCTTATCCAAATAAGTCGCTATTCTTGTAACAGAGTTAGGGCAGGCGTGGTGCAGCACCACTCCGTGCTCAGACTATTATTAGCGCACGTTTTCTTGAGCCCTTTTCTTTTGACAGAAGCGGAAAGTGTCATGGGTGCGGGGTAGAACTATTTTTTTCAAATCTGCAGCTCGTTTTTGATACAAAATGATTTCTATCCTAAGAGACCACTCCGCTTATCAATTTTAACACCCCGTAATCATCTAATCACATTCATCACATTACTAACATTGCCCTAACTTCTCCAATATTCACCACGTACAAACGTAAAATTAGATTCTTAGATGCTGATAAGTGTATTATATCTTTAATATTATTAGATAACTAGTCTGGGTAAAGTGTGTTGTATTATTATTATTATTATTATTATTATTATCATTATTATTATTATTATTATTATTATTATTATTGTTGTTGTTAATTACGTGCTGTGGCGTTTGTGCAGTGTTGTGAAGTTGAGGGAAACGAGTGCGTAAGAAACATTAAAACTCAGTGATCAGCAGTGTGGTGAGGTGGAGTGCTATGATAGCTTGCGCGGTGAAACGTTCATGTTATTTTGTAATGTTTTCAAATTTTGTAAATATTTGTATATTTGTTAAGTTCTGCAATGTTAAGTTAGTGTATTCTGCCACCAAGTTCTCAAACTTATATGCAGAGTTAGTAATAAATCTAAATCTAATAATCGTTCCTGATTTTGCCAAACGTTTACGGAGGCGTCGGACATTCATTAGCATGCATTTTGAGAGTAATTCAGCAATAGTAAAAACGTCTGCGAAACGTACTATATTATTATGCGAAAATAACGTATCTAATGTTTTGTGATGAACAAACTGTTGCTTACTTTGAATGCTTCTTTTGTTTGGAATTTCGAAAAAATATTTACACGTATCAAGGGACAGTAATGTTAAGTTGTTGTTGTTTCCGGGCACGTCAACAGCTGTGGTCATTAGTCACGTAAGTGTAGTGCGTGTTTTATGTGAGAAGTGGAATGTTTCTCCTCCGCTGGATGGTGACATCCGACGCTAAAGTACACGTCGCGTGCTTGCGGGAGATTTCCTTCTTATGTGGAGCATCGCTCTAGTCGAGACAAGATCTTCGCTTCTGACACTTCACTATCATCCAACACGTGTGATAATGTAGTGCTTGTAAGCGTAAGTGTGTGTGTGTGTAAGAGGAGATAGTGGGACGAGGAAGGAAATGATGGCGCGCGATTCGTGACACGTTTGTTAGGGTACTGCTCGAACTTCGCCCGGGAGGAGAGACCTTGTAATCTACCAATCAGACCAGCTCTGAGGAAGATCACGACAAGATGATCGAAACGTCGGCAACTCAGCCTTCAACGTGGCGTCACCCGGACAGTTAAGATAGTTTACCGATCAGAGCATCCGGCCTCTAGAATTTTCCTCCAGGCAGTGACAGAACTCGACCTAAATATGTTGCTAGTGTCGAAAATCCTGTCACCATCTGGACCCGAGCCTCAGAATCTCTGCCACTGGTCCGAGGCACTGGGCTTCAGTTTGAGCATCGCAGTCGGAGGCAATGCTGGCTAATGACCTAAACTCAGCCGGTGAATGAGATTAAGTGTTGTGCGAGACTGTTCCGACGTGTTAAACTATTATTTGAAATATACTGATATGGAAAGTTTTATATGCCTTCAAAATTCATTTTTCCTTTGTAATGATGAGACATTTCGATGGCTCTTATTATTATCGCCAAGTTTGATGACTGCTCATGACAGTCAACACCACGAGTGAAAACTGTAAAAACAGCAAACAGAAACGACTCAGGTGATCTAACTTGTAGATGTTCTATGAAATGTTTCACCGCACAATATACTTACAAAGGCAGCAGTAAACAAAGGAATGCCTTTGCCACAAGAACCCCAGGAACCATAAGAATATTTCGTACGCAACCTTGTTTATTGGCCAAGAGTGAGACAGTAGATACATTCTAACCATCCATGCGTGAAGTGGGACTTCAAGCCAAACAGTTGAACGCAGCTGCTTTTGCCTGACCAGGTACTATGTATTAATTTTTATGAAACTTTTTCTTCCTAAAATAGTATATTTTTTCAAGAATGACTTATCGCATCAAACATTACAAAAAGAAAACAAAATTAAAATTTATGTCTTGATTGATTTATTTCGATGTTTTTATCGGTTACGACCCAGTATACTACTGACTTTCATTTCCGCGCATATAACACTTAATAGCAATAAAACGCTTATTTGTGTACAGAAAACGTATTTATTTCGTGACTGTTGAAGATATAAATAATAAACAAGACGTGCAACTGCCTCGCTGCCGCTGGTGCGTTCATTCGCAAGACGCCGAGTACTCGCCGCTGGCCACGGTGGCGGAGTCGGCCTCGATGGCGTGCTTGCTGCAGGGGCGGCAGGGCGGCGGGGCCGGGCGCGGCCTTGGGCGAAAGGCAGAGGGCAGCACGCTACTGCGCCCGTCCAGCGGCAGGCTGGCGTCCGACGCGGCGGCGCCGGCGCCCAGGGCGGAGCACTCGCCCAGCAGGTCGCCCTCCGGCGCCTTCTCCTCCGTCGTCACCGCCAAGTACACCTGCGCCACGCGGGTTTTACATTCCTATTGATGAGTTGGTCGCGATTGATTGAAAGCGGCAACGGCTAAGAGTGTAAGTCTTGTCACTTCGTTCGCGATGTGTGTTTGATCTTCTCCCACTGGATGGTGAGATCCGGTGCCGGCTTACCTGTAGTGGTGTTTTCCCCAACGAGGTATCTTCCACAAGCGGGGCACCGCCCCAGTTTGGGCATGCTCTAAGCCCCCGACAGGTCTCCCGGCATGTGTGTAGTGTAGTGTAAGTGAAAAGATGTGTACTACTCGCGCAACTTTTCTTGAACGATGACCTTTCTTCTCCCTCTCTTAAGCAAAAACAATTGAAGGCAAAAGCTCGCAGCGAGTACTGATGATAACATTCCAAGCATTAAAATTCGTTGGTGCAAAACAGAAGCTAGTCAAAGCTAGTTGCTTTCATAGTCGAGAACGCCTGTTCAGCTTTACTACCATAATCTAAAAAAATGGCTGATGCAGGTCCAGGACCTTGAAGGAAGGCACCTAAAACTCCTATCTAGTGACCCTGCTCTTGCCTACCCAGATCGATGACCTGGCCGCACACGAAGCAAGTTTGACTTTGATTTTCCTGAGGTTGGCATTAATGTAAATTCTTAATTGGCGGACTTTGTAACTAATACCCCCACTCCGCCCGCATTTCTTCAATCCATCGTTCAAGAAAAGTTGCGTGAGTAGTAAGTAAGGGGTGAGGATAGTCCAAGGAAGGGGAAAGAAAGATAGCGCGCGGTCCGTGGCTGACTTGTTTGGGATACTGCTCCGGCGTTCGCCAGGTATTGATGGCAGCAGCCGGCATAGCTGATTGTATAGTGAATAGCCGTGGTGGGGGAGCGGGCGCTGACCTCCTGCGTCCAGAGGGCCAGCAGCGCGGCAGCCAGCGCCGCCACGCCCTGGGCGCCAGCGCCGGCAGCGCCGCCACGTCGGCCACCGCGTGCAGCAGCGCCGCGCCGCCCAGCACGCGCCACCGGCCGCGCCACCAGCGCCCGCACCCGCCTTCGCCACCCCCTCGCGCTCGCCAGCGACAGCTGCAGCACGCCACCCCCACCGGCCTTAAGGTTACCGACACACGGGCGTCAAACGACGGACGTTCAGGCCTGGTCACACGAGCGTTGCGTTGACGCGCGTCACCTAACTCTCAGGACGTCTGCTGCGTCGATGCCTGCGGACATGAGTCACTTAACGCGCGTCGTAGATTAACACTCTCTTATACGAGCGCTCTTGGCGACGTGCGTTGTTGCCAAGAGCAGCTTGACGTACGTTGCAGCTTGAGCGCTTTTGCTTGAGCTGTGGGCACAACGCACGTCGATAGCCATGCACAGCCGTTGTCAGGGGACGGCACGTGTTAATTTAGCCGCATGTTAAGAGACTCGTGTGTACAGGTATCGACGGCGTCGACGTGACTTCATTAGCGTTAAGTGACGCGCGTCAACGCAACGCTCATGTGACAAGACCTCAAGTACGTCCGTCGTAGCGCAGCATGGCGGCATACGGGTCGGGGCACACTGGCGCGCTGCAGTAACGTCCGTCGTCAACTATGTCCGTCGCGTAACAGTCAACGGATGATAGCCGACAGAATGCGAAAGCTGTTCCTGCCGGACGTTGTAGCTTCTTGGGTATTCATAGCGTGCAGAACATTTTCAAACTTCTCTTCAAAATGGCTCCAAATGTTTCCTTAATTTTTCATCTGTGACCAAAGAAAAATATTGCATATGTTTCCTTAATGAAATCTGTGCATCAGAAACATGTTTTATCACTAATATTCGTAGCAACGCAGTGTACCAACAACTAAGCATTTTTTATTGTAGCTATAACGTGCATCAAGGTGTAACGCACGTTGTCTAGCGTTTGACGTCCGTTGTCAGCTAGGTAACGGATTAATTTCAACGTACGTCGCCCAGCTCGCTCGTGTGCCACAGTACGTTTGGACATCTTTCACGCTACTACGGACGCACTTTAACGTCTTTCATTTCACGCTCGTGTATTTCTAACCATAAGGGGAATAACCCATGCGTTTTGCATGATGAATAATGCGCATTACATAACGTACCGCCGCAGAGCGGAGAAAGTGCGTGTAGGCCTTAAGGTTTCTTCTGAGAGCTGGTCCGTAGTTTTTCGACAGGTGCGTGATCACCGTGATGATCAAAGCAACGAAGAGCTCGACAGCCTGTTCAAGGACGAGGTAAGTCATCATTCAGCGGCATGAGTAAGAAAAAATAGTTTAGGCTACCTCACGTTACTCAAAAACGCAATGATGAAAGAAAATGAGGAAAAGTAGAATTCCCATATATATTTTGGACAACTTGTTTACTAGAGACAATAAAGCTCTATTTTAATAATAATAATAATAATAATAATAATAATAATAATAATAATAATAATAATAATAATAATGTATACAATACAACAGCGTAAACAATTTCTGACACGTTTAAAATTCATGAATCTCCTTCAGGACCTAGCGAAACAGTGATGATCTTTCATATTTTAGATCTAACGACTGACTAGTCAACAAAAATCGTTCAATGATGTGAGAGAAAGCTCTGTATCTACCTACCGTACACGGCGCAACGCAAGACACGAAATTTCAGTTTGCTCAAAGCTGTGGAAATTATTAATAAATAAATGACACAGGATTACTCAGAAAATACTTTTAGACCACTGCGAGAAATTTCAGTCCCCATAAGTTCGCGAATCATTCGAAACTGTCTATACTTCGATTATTACAGTGTGCTTCCAAACTCACGAGCTGAAAAGAAAGGGGGACTCTGCCATCCAGTCCGGAGCTTCAATACCAAAACTGTAAGTCGTAACTTAGCTCGCAATTTGATAATAGTGTCCTGGCCGCAATTGTGCTTGAAGAGACATTGTTTTAAACGAAATATATAGCCTGAATCTCCCACTCATTGCCTGTGATCTCAGGATAATTTCAGAAACCGGCCGTCACCAAAACCCCCTCTTCTTCTTCCTCTTCTTCTTCCTCTTCCTCCTCCTCCCCCTCCTCTGCGGGCGCGGGGGCCGGCGTGACAACGGGGCCGGGGGGCTGGGGGCACTGGACGCCCTCGGGATGCTGGTCCTCCGCTGCCCGTTCCCCCATCGTCCTCAGCGCCGCCTCACCTGCATACACACGCCCACACGGCCCAGCTCACCCACGCGATGCGCTTCACATCTAAACTCCATCGTACTAGCAGTCACCTCTCCCAGTTTCAACATTTGTTTCATTTCAACTTCTAAGGTCCCGCATGTGTAGCACGTGGTTTTATCGCGAGAGGTGGCGGTGAACATTCCCCGCTGGATGGCGAGATCCACCGGCGGCATGCGGGGATTTTCCTCAACCAGGTCTCTCCCACCAGCGTGCACCGCCGCCGCAATCGAGACAAGATCTAAGCTCCCGACCGGTCTCCCGACGTATGTGGTACTGTGCAATAAGGGGTGAGGACAGGACAACGGAGAGGAAGATCGCGCGTGGTCCGTGGCCCGTTTGCTAGGGTACTGAACCGCCATTCGCCTTGAGTTTATCGGAGAAACCATGGAAAACTACCGATCAGAAAAGCCGGTCGCTAGAATTTGACCTAGCGATGTAGCTAGTGTCGGAAATCCTTCCACCGTCGGGATTCCAACGTAGGACCTCCCGATCGGACATCCTGTAGCGACGTCAATTGATGGGTCACCTAAGCAGATAGGTTTGTTTGAAATCTCGATCGTAATAACAAGATAAGAGAAACTGCATTCGCCTGGTGTTGATCGGAGAAACCACGGAAAATTACCGATCAGAGAATTGTTCTAGTAAATGTTGCGTTTGATTGTATACTACATTAAAATTGCATTTGATATTATATTACGCTTGTCAGTTTTAATTACTTTTATTATTAGTTATTTCTGGTGTAATATTATTTAAAATAAATGGGATTGTAATTTCACTTCGAGCTATTTGACTAGCGCAGTACTCCCTCGCAGGTGGACTGGTTACCACAGCCACCTGCGGCAGCATGCGAGGGTAGGGTTAGGTGGCCTTGGCTGAATCCTGTATGTCAACTGCCACGGAACGATTCAATGTTAACTTATAAAAGTCGTAGAAAAAATACCGTATGAAACTCGATGTAATGCGTATTAATACACTCCTGTGAAGTTTAAGATACTCGCTCGTATCGTAACGTCACTCTCGTGTATTAATACCCATTATTACATCATCTTTTCATAATGTACTATTTAGAGTATTAAAAATGTTTGTGAAATATGGTAGTGTCTTTTGCAGTGGCAGAATTTCACATCCTGAATCTCCATAGGGCACGTTCTATCGACGCACGATTTTAAAATTTTGTGATGTACGAGTATATGATACTAATTTTCCGCATATAAATATTTCCTCCTAAATCAGTGAGAGAAAAAATCCACGCACGGGGCAGATTAATTGAATTTTAATCTTAATAAAATTGATGTAATAAAGGAAGTGCGGAATCGGAGGTCAGTACAGAGAAATTATTACAAAGCTGCAATTTATTGACAGTAAAATTTGTTTTGTGGGCCTTTGGTAGCGAAAAACAGGATAATTCTTATTCCTGTACGTAATAAATTGTTTCCGTTAACACGTTGTGAAATCAGAATCCATGTTTTATGGGCCCTAGATATCGAAAATTGTTTCATATGCAAAACTGTCTGGTCGTCTGTAGTGAACACTATCACCTATACTGTTCAGACAATTCATCCAAAATTGATATTTCGCGATCAAGTTTGCCAACCTAAAATATATATATTGGTTTTTGGAGGGTATGAAAAACCAATGAAATTTTCAAAATTTTCTCAAATATGTCTCCGTTTTTTTTACGTTTTCCTCAGTTATTACAAGTTACGGTTATAAAAGTGGCATAGGTCTCAGTTTCCTTAAAGTCTCTGAATTTTCGAAAATTGCAAAAGTTCAAATTATTCGGACTCCTACAGCAAATTATCATTCACTAGTTTCTCTCTTTTTCGGGAATATTTATCCATGTTAAGGTTTTCAACTGATATGGTTATGAATCTATGAGATTTAGAGATTATGTCCATCCATATAACTATGGTGATTTTTTTCCTAAAGATGCTTGCTACTAGGAATGAAATCGGAATGTCAATGGACAATAACAGACATTGTTTCAAAATTTTGTAGGCACTGTATTTTAAAAGCTAGTGGTGCTACAACAGCACATACTTTCTCGCATTGTTTCTAAATTCGCTATTTTCAAGAGTGTTCAGCGAAAATGAGACCTACGACATTCTTTTAAGCGTCGTGCCTTGTTTCTTTCTGAAAAAATATAACAAATGTAGAGCGTTTTTTAGAAAAGTTTTTTTTATAATTTGCAATATTTTCAAGCAGAGATTGAGTAAAAACTATTAATTTATTTCAAAGAAATTGTTCATGGCTTTTTTAAAGTACGAGTTTTCCCCCGTTTTCGTTACCAGGACCCGACAATAAGAGTTTTTCAGTCGAAAATTCGCATTTTCCAGTGCATGATTACAATATTTCTCTTCTTAAGTAAGGACGTAATAAGGGCGAGAAATTAAAAAATACGTCATTAGGAAAATAATATTAATTTACGCTTTTACGCGCAAAAATAACATTTTGTGTGCTTCGCGAGACAGGATCATGTTTAATTTGCTGTTGTAAACTTCAAGTACCCATTAATAAGCCCACAGGAAAAGTGTTATGAACACTACTCGTATGTCTCTTGAACAATATTCCCGCTAGTTAATAACGTCAGTTGAAACAAGATGACCACCACAATAATGTTTTAGTAGTATTCGCGAAAACGTAAAAGATTCTTGGTTAAAATTTTTAAAGTGAAGTACATTATGCCGCGTAAAAGGCAGATATGATAAAATCTATTCATTATAGAATACGACATGGAAATATTTCAATATGCCTATTCGTTGTTATCCTCAACTAGAAAGAAATGTTATATCGCAATAAAAATAAGTTGAATTTAATCATGTACAACTTTTTCATTTATTTTTCAAAAGTAGTATTATTTAAGGTAGTAATAGTAGTAATAAGGTAAGTGAGGCCAATATGACCAAGTAACGACTGTGTTGTTAGCTGAAACTCCTTACCATACATAGTGCTACATGCAGTCCTGGAAAATGTAAGAAGTACGTTATCCCCTACCATGCTTGTTGACGCTCTCTGGAGCCTTCATTGTCAAACACATGCTGAAGGTGTCCTTATAAATTGTTTTCAGTTACGTTTATCATTAGTTTCACTTAAAGAAGGATTTAGGATTTTGACAATATACATAAACTTTTACAGTATTTAATGATCAATCTAATCAGATTAATACCGTTTAATTTTACCAAATTTATAGGCATATTTCCAGCACTTTCGGTCATATTAACTTCATGTGTTTTATACACTAATGCTTTTGCGTTTTATTTTCTAGAAAATGTATCCTGCAAATAGAGAGATGTTTGGAGCCAAACCAATTTGAAAAACAACCCAGCAATCAACTCTCACGCTATTGTTTTAAACTAGTGGTGCTAAAAGCGCATGTACTTTCTCTCCCGTATTTTCACGCAAAATTACGTGAAACGTATTCAAATTTTCGAAAAATGTACCTACCTTATTTAAAAACTATCTATAACAAACAGATTTCTTAAGGGGAAAACCTGTATCTTCAATATTTTAGCTGTAGGAAGACTCCAAAAAGTTTGAACTTTTTCAATTTGCGAAAAATTAGGGTTTTCAACGAACATGGAACTTGCACCAATTTCTTAAATGTTCTTACAATATTCAACAACACAATTTAATTAAAAACGTTGGAGACATTTTTTGAAAATTTGTAAAATGTCCCAGAGGATTTATGTACAGTACCTCCAAAATAAAAATATCGGTTTCGAATTCAAGGGACCACGGCAGCAGACAGATCTATTAAGGAATATCAAATTTGAGAAAATCAACAGGGTTTATCCGCTAGCGTTGATCACAGACGGACGGACAGACGTTTTGCCATCATTCGATATTTCGGTATCAAGGACCGACAAAACATGGATTCTGGCTGTACCACGTGATAGAGGATTTTTTTCTAAATTTATCAACTGGATTTTTCCACTTTTCGTTGAAAGGGTTCAGTAATAATTTTGTCTTCCACAAATTCGCCGTGCTTCGTGCAGAATTACATAACTTACTCTCTACTCCGAAGCGACAAAGTAAAAACATGTACTCTCACGTTAATTCAATTTTCGATGTCTGCAAATCCTGCACTTCAGAAACGCTCTCACTCCATTGGGCCCGACGCAAAGACTGTTGCTTCTCTAGGTGCAGATGCGCGCATCTCTCTTCTGAGAAATGAGCGGTCGCCGACGGTGGTTAGTCTCCTGGGACGCGCCATCTCCAGTCGCCCTTGCTCATCACGACCGCCCTCCCACGCGGGCGCACCCGCGGCGCAGTTACCCCGCGACGCTGCGTCTTTGTTAGCGCGGTCCAAGCGCTTTTTTAATTTGTTGCGTCTACATATTGACGCAACTCGTCTCCAAGCCCCTTAAGGAACGTTGAGTGCTTTTGCGTTGGGGAGTAACCCTCCATTAACATGCGCGGGAGTAATCCTCCGTTATCTTTAAGTCATGTCACGTCACGTCGCAGTCAGTTGTCAAGAGGATCGCCAGGTAGGATCTCCACGTACGCGCCTCCTGCTACGCACTCCTGCGTCACTACCCAGCGGCCAGAATTGGGAAGGAATAAGGATAGGGTTTAGGACACTTCAAGGGGTTGTTGCCCTTGTGAAGCAGCCAACTCGTTTTGTTGGAACAAATTTCACATGAGATTCTTCGGGAATCGAAGCCGGACCTCAGTGGTGAAAGGCTAGCCACTTCGCTATGTGCCACGAGCGAGCATCGCTTGCCGTTCGATTCTGGAAGGCAAATCCTGAGTGCGCAGCTAGGTTTCTGAAGTGTATGAAATAGTTGAATGAATGGCGTTTTAACAAATACAGTTCATTGTGCTTTTTCAGCTATACAAACAAGAGCTTCATTCAAATTATACAATAAACGATGCCACGTAAACTACCCAGAAAAAAAGGACCAAGCCTTACTGTTCGCCGTATCACCAGAAGATGTACACCAGTTCGTAGCCTAATTCGCAATAATCCAAAAGAATAAACGGAGTATTGGTGTGGTCGTCGTAACGGTTACTGTCACAATCCCCGAAGCGCACCCGATCTCAGTCAAAAACCATTCTGGTCTTCCCGGCGCCAGGTCGCCCGATATTTATAAGCGCTGCTGGCCCAGACTCGCTCTCGTAGCTCGATGTTCGATGGAGCCTCGCTGCTTCGGCAATTCGATTATTTTCGGAATTTCGATAAGATGGCCCATATGGCATACGATGTTTTGGCGGAATGAAGTGAAGAATGGGACCGGTTCCGTTGGTCAAGAAGGCAATCCAGGACAACAAAAAAGAAGTGAAAAATATTTGAAAATCTTGTAGGAAGACAATTTTGTGCCAATAATTGAACACAAATTTAAGTTATCAAAGAAGAAGAATAAATATAAAAATTGTCATGCTGGGTATGACAGAAATGAGTGAATGATTGCAAATTTGTTAAATTTATGAATGAAATTAATTATATGTTACAAGAGGACTATTTATTTATTTCTGGTTTTCTGCTATTGTATTTGTTTTGATCATTATCACATATTATATATTTATCGCATTTTATATATCATTATCGCATCATATATTTTTCTACGAAAATTTACGCAAGGAACGAGGTTTCGCTCTTCTGTAATATTCATAAAGTCGTGTTTCGCTTCTATCATTATGAGACCGACAAAATTGAGAAAATGTGAAAAAATATATTTGGGGGCGATAAAGACCGTGGAGCTAGCTCAGACCAAGAAATTAGAAAACTAACTAGTACGGTCGAGAAAGCTGTGCCATTCTGTAGCACCACTAATTTAATTATTTTATTAGCCTACGCATCCTGTCGTCTTTTGGACAGACATGACCTCAATTCATTAGGAATTTCTCCGATCTAGTCGGACCGTAGTAAAGGTGCCAGTAATCTAATAATTTTATCGGAAAATGAAATATTTTTGAGTATATTGATGTTTAGGTCAACAAATATTCTTTAATCCAAAGTCGGTAGACCTAGCACCTATTATTATACCTCAAGTTTATTTTGGGATAATACATATTTATTTAAATCGTTCGACTTTTTTCACAGTACAGTTACGAGTCAAATGAGAAATATTATGATAAATCAGGAATTTAGTTCCGTTTGAGTTTCGTGAACTCGGACGTTCTTTGACAACTTTTTAATGTTGGGAACACTTACGCCGTTCGACATTTGTTTTACAGATAAGTTATTCTTACATTGTTTAAATACTGACTTGTTCTGTGAAATCACGTATATGGATGCTTTTGTTACATTCCACGGAAATACTCATCTAGAATGTTGTGGAGTACAAAGCGGTAGAGATTTGTCACGTAAGCTACAAAATAATGTTCTTGAGAAAGGGCATGACCCCAAACACGCGCCTCCTGATTCTCTTCGCTGTCTTCGTTGTGGACTTACTTTTAAAAAACGCACAAGCTTGTGTAGTGAGTCCCAACTGGTCAGTATCAAGTAGGGTAAGGTTCGTATCACATTAAACGATTGGTCTTTCGTTGCTTCAGAACCATGCTAAATTTTAGTTTTAACCTTCTGGTGGGGACATCTGTCTTACAGGCAGACAATTTCTACTGTGATCTCTGGTAGCGCTATAAATACTCCAAACTTCACCTGCATGTGCTTCAGTACGCTTCTAAATTGCAAGGAGATAGGGTCATTGCAGCTGTGGGCTGCGACATTTCCATGTAAAGTTATTTTTTTGAAACTAGGGATGCCTCCTAGGCAGATGTTCCCACAGTTGTTGGTTTGATATGTGTTATTCATGAAAATTTCCCTATCGATGACGTTTAAAAACCTTCATCTAAAGCATATTTATTTATTAAATTTCTTTGTACATACTATTGAAATAATTTTCTGTCAATAGTTTCACGACCGTCTATGTAATTTACTGAATGTAAATTACTGAAAGAACATTGACTAGTTTACCTCATACTGTCTGACAATGGTTATGCCAAAAAATAAGAACATTATTGTTTTAGTTGAAGGTAGTAAAAATCACAATAACATTTTAATAGTATTTTTTAATTACAACATGTAGGAAAAAACAAGAATTTTCTGAATTCCATAGTTGAAAGGCGAGTCCTTGGTTTGTTTTGGTAATGTCTGTCCCTGAGGCAGATATTCCCAATGAAAGGGAAAAGATATTTCCACCATACCATTTGAACCTTCTTTTCATAGAAATGAAACTAGAATTTGTCAATATTTCATTAGGTTCAACATGATTCGTGTGTCAATGAATAATGTTGCTGTTTCCTTAGAATATCGAAATGAATATACGTGTGTTATTTGCAAAAATCTACACATTTAGTGGGAAAAATGTATTGTGTTTAAAGAATCTTCGGCTTGTTTAAAACTTCGTTTCTTCTAGGAACAAAATTGATTAGGACTTAGGTTCATGGAGAGCGTGTTGGTTTGATGCGTCATTTTAAATATGACACTTCAAAAATAAACTCACGACTTCTCTAACTGTAGTAATATGTTTTTGTAATAGGTATTCCAATGTCTGCATTTTAAACGTTTTCCTCTCGACTAAAATATTTTGCTTAGACAACTCAAGTTTCACATTTCTCTCGGTAATCCTTTAATTTTTATGAAGGGTTTTATGCGTTATTGTATTAAATTTCTGTATTCTAATACGTTGCATTTTAAATTGCACACATTCTTTAAACTTTTCTTTTTATTTGTGATTTTTCAGGAGATGCAGGACCTGGTGCGATCATTGTTACAGATGTCATGAAGATGGAATTCTGTGGGTCCCCAGCTGTCACTGGGTGTGTCACTATTGCAGGACGTGCCCCGGAGATTTCGGTAACGCCTGGCTTCATTCGACGCCTACCTTGGGATTTGATAACTTACCAAAATGCTCTTCTAACTCTTCCAAAGCAAAATGAACCATTATTGGGCACATACTTTGTTAGTATATTAAAGATGTTCATAAGTTGTAAAACGTTCTTAATTAATTTATATTCATAAAACGTTCATTATTAAATTACATTGCGACAGAAATATCTATGCCTTTAGAATGGAAATCTATTAATTTATTCTAAACCACAAAATATAGAAGACATTTCAATTGAAATGTCAAGAATACCATGAATAATGTGCACAAATGTACTATTGCTTTTTATATGTCGCTATTCTTTATATTTAATTTATTTTTGCAACTACATTGTTACCTTATTTTCTTTTCCTATATTTGGTTATGTGATACATTCTCTGGGATGTGATACCATCGAAAAGAATTTCTTTGCTAAGTGGAAGCAGATGATATTTATTGTGATTTCACAAATCGTTCCCGACAGTCTTATTTGAAAAGAATTGACAATTTTTATTAAAATAATTAATTTATCGTTAAAACCATGAACACTTGTACACGACGTATGGGTGGGAGAAGTTTAACCCTATTCACGTATGTACTTTGTTGTTCACATATTTTATAAGGTTCACTAGGTAATGATTTACTATTACTCACCCCCAAAGAACAATTAAATTAACATTCCAAATATTATCACACATCATTTGGAAAAATTTCAAAACTATTTGAAATATTTTTATTGTAATTTTATTTATTGTAATCACATTTTTGTAGCATCATCTCTTTCCCTGAAACTTTTTTTCTAGGGCTTTTATCCAGCCAACAGCCGGTTACCCTTTACGTTTCGATGGGACACAATTCGACCATACACTACACCAACAAACTTGCGGGCTCCTCTGATCTGGGGTCAGCAGAACGCAAGACCCTCCGCGACAACACATACAGTCAAGTGACAAACAACCATGCCCAAGGTGGGACTCGAACCCGCGACCCTTCCGACCGAAGTGCTGAGTCGGTACTCGCTCTTAGCCACCTCGGCCATCCAGGATAGCTCCCTGAAACTAATTATGTAAATAATATTTCGGATTTGGAAATGAAGTGGGGTAACGTTCTATACACGTTCACATAATAATAATAATAATAATAATAATAATAATAATAATATATAATTCGAGGTCCCTCATTAATAAGTGATGAATGTAGAAGATGCAGTGCACAGCATGAAAACATCCAGCTCATCCTTGCCAGTTGTAGTGTGTTTGCTCCCGCCTATAAAGTTAGGCATGATAATATGGGGAAAATAATTCATGGATGATTCGTAAGAAATTAGGGTCTTGAGCCCTTTAATATCCCATATTACAAATACCATTCTTCTACAGTATTGGAAAATGAAGAATGGAACCTATAGAGGAACAGAAGTATTATTACAGGCACCACAACTTCGAACAATAGTCCAAACATATAGTTCTAAACATGATCAAGAAAACAGCCATGATAATCGATTTTGCAGACATCATCAATAACATCCTAGACTCTTTCATGACCTAAAGTAATGCGTAGCAGTTTTTAAAACAAATTTATTAATCAGATAGTTATAGCAACTTAAAATTCTTCAAAAAATTACCCTTGTGCGTCTATACATTTTTGTGTGATTTTGTTGCCTCGTACGCACCCAAACAAATCCTGAGCGAAGACGATCCTCGTCGCATTTGTTTGGATTTGTCCAAAGTCTTTAAAAAACGCATTTCATGACCCTTTTCGGCCGAGGGAACAAAAGAAGTCCGCCGGAGCAAGGGCGGGACTCGGTACGGTACAGGGTGGTTGTGGAAGCGTTGCCACACTGATGCGGGTCAGGACGTCCCTGACAACGAAGGCAGTGTGGACCGGCGCGCTGTCGTCGGGATGCTTCCAGGAAACGCTGGTCTCCTTTCAGGCGTGGCTGACTCCGTCGCTCAGTCTCTGAAGACCTTGTTTGTAGAACTGGTCCTTTAAGATGTGTCCAGGAGGTACGAACTCACCGTGCACTATCCTTTGTGTTAAAGAAAAGCAATGAGTATGACTTTCACGCGCGATTTGCTCACGCAAGCCCTCTTGGAGCGCGGAGGCGCCGAGGTGAGACACTCCGCCCCTTTGTTTAAGGATCTAGGTACTAGAATATCCACGTCTCATTCTCAGTCATGGTTGCTTGGTTAGTTGTTAGTGATTTCGGTCGCGTCAACGACCGAGGTCATTAGTCCTGTAAGTGCACTGCATGTGTTTTCATCGGGAGGTGGCGTGATCTTCCCCCGCTGGATGGCGTGATCCGGCGCCGACCTACCGTCGGCTAGTGGGGTTTTCCCCAACCACGTAACTCCCACCAGCGGGCCACCGCCCCAGCCGGGAAAATATCTAAGGTCCCGACCGGTCTCCCGGCATATGTGGTAGTGTAGTGCGTGTTAGTGTAAGTACGTGTGTGTATTTAAAGGTGAGGATAAGGCAAGGAAGAGGAAGGACAGATCGCGCGCCGGTCCGTGGCCCGTTTGTTAGGGTAATGCTCCAGCCTTCTGTTGATCGGAGAAACCAAGGAAAACTACCGACCAGAGCAGCCAGCCGCTAGAATTCTCCTACAGCAAGCCTCTGAATTCGACCTAGCTGACAAGCAAATGGCGAAAATCCTCCCGCCGTCGGGACTCGAACCTAGGACCTCCCGGTCAGAGGCATTGTAGTGACATCAATTAATGCACTGAGACATCTCTCCCGGCTTCTCGGTAATAAGTGTCCAGAAATTAGGATGAAACATAGCGAAAATTTCCACCGGCGTCTTGTTCAACTTCATGCAATCGCGTATTTCAACTTCATGTAATCGTGCAATTGATCGCGTATCTTTCATCTGAAGATGTCTCCATTGTAAGTACGACATTGTACAACAAAAATTCAAACCGATAGCACGATAGCGAGGAACAAATTGGATATTGTTATCCGTTATTTTGAGAAAAAAATGTTTCTACTTGTAGATGTTGCTATGCGGTGCGATCAAAACGTCATAACAAAGGAGGCAGGGTAGCGTGTTAAATACATGGGTTTGGAATTTATCAGCCGAAAGTGGGCGGGAACAGTTGCTACCACCTTCCCAAGGAGCAGAACTAAGGTCTATCGGTAGATAGACCTTAGTTCTGCTCCTTAGGAAGCTGGTAGCAACCCGGAGTTTTTTTTTTAATTCAACCGACTCTTAACATTTTTTAATATTGAAGTAGAATTATGATAATATTAATAATAATAATAATAATAATAATAATAATAATAATAATAATAATAATAATAATGAACTTCAGGCAGCTGTAGAAGATCATCAAACTGCTGATAATAACGAGATGAGAATAGAGACAAATGATTTGAGTATAAATAAGGAAACCGCTGAAAAGTTTGTAGGATATTTCTATCTGTTTCGAGACACAGATCCTCTTGGTAGGCCTAAAATCCCAAAATTGATCTTTACCAAAGAAACTAATATTCTTATTAAGCAAGTTGATCAGGTAATACCTCAGGTTGCTGACCAATTAAATAACTTGACAGATATTCATACTGCCTTGTATGCAGCTGCAGTTGCTGTAATTGATCTTAATGGACAGCGCATTCAGAATAATCCACCAAGCAACACAAAGAAAGCGAGAAAACCTGCATGGCAATTTAGACTGGAAAAAAGATTGTTAAACTGAGAACAGATTAATATAATTCATGAATTTCTTTCAAACAACAAAAGTAGAAAAGTAAAGCATAAAATTAATAGAATCCTACATAAAATGCAAATCAACATCAACGACTCCGAGTTAAGACAAAAACTAACCCTGTACCACGATGAAGCTAGACAAAAGCTCAAAGCTAACGGTGCTAGATTGCAAAGATACAATGAATGCTCAAAGCGAAAACAACAAAATATGTTATTTGAGAGGAACCAGAAAGTATTCTATCGGAAATTGGAACACAAAGCTGATAGCCAGGAGAAAGTTGATAGTCATAAATTCAAGTCATACTGGCAGGAAATCTGGACCAACAAGCTACAATCATGATGCATCATGGCTCTCTGAACTTCAGAAAAAATGGGCAACCTTCCAGAAATGTCTGAAGTCCACATTACCACCGAAGATATTGAAGGAAGTCTTAAGAAATGCTAAAATTGGAAATCAGCGGGATCTGAGAAAATTCAGAACTTTTGGTTGAAGCGTTTTGTCTCCCTGCACAACTTGATTTCGAATAGTTTTAATGAGATACTTCAGAAGCCTGATCAGTGCCCAAAATTCTTAACGCAAGGTATTACTTACTTACTACCCAAAAGTGTTCCTAAATCAGATCCCAAAAATTACAGGCCAGTAACATGTCTCTCTGTACTATATAAGTTATTAACATCAGTTTTACCGAAAAGATATACATGCATTGTGATCAGAACAATATCATCAGCATGGAACAGAAAGGATGCATCAGAGGTACATTTGGATGCAAAAAACAGTTGACTGTGGACAGCGTAATCATAAAACAAGCTGAGGTAAAAAGCCGAAACTTGAGCATGTGCTACATCGACTATAGAAAGGCATTTGATTCGGTACCTCATGAATGGCTGATACACATTTTGAAAATATATAAAATTAATACAAAGGTCGGAACCTGCTCGCTGCCTTAATGAAAAACTGGTGAACGGAGATTAATTTGGAGAATTGTACATTTAAGATTGATATTCGTCGAGGAATATTTCAAGGCGATTCATTGAGCCCTCTATGGTTTTGTTTAGCTATAAACCCCCTATCACAGCTTCTAAACAAGGAATGTCTAGGGTACAGACTCCGACTGTGAGATCCTACCTCCCGAATCAGCCATATTATTTATGGATGATCTTAAACTGTTTGCCGAGAGCCATAAATACCTGAACGCGCTGAAGTATGTGACGCGAGTATTGAGTTAAGACATTGCTATGTCCTTTGGATTTGATAAATGTGCCGAAATACACCTAAAAAATGGTAAATTGGTAGAAAGTACCTGATGAAACTTGTGATTTTCGACAGCTTTTGTACCACGACACTTATAAATACCTTGGTATCCAACAAAATAGACGAGTGAACCACACAAGTATAAAGTCGATATTCAAGGAAAGGTACAAATCAAGAACCACAAAGTTGATGAACAAAAATTGTACTCTAGGAATCTAATAAGTGCTATTAACACCTATGCTGTCCCAGTATTGACATATTCCTTTGATATCCTGAAATATTCAGACACAGACCTTCGGGAACTGGATACGATTACTCGAACCACCCTCACAAAATTCAGAATACATCATCCCAAGAGCGCTGTCGAAAGGCTTTATCTTCCCAGAAACCAAGGAGGTAGAGGCCTACTTAATATCTTCAATCTGTGCAGGTCACAAGAAAAGAAAATGCGAATGTACTTTCACTCCTCGGATAGTGTGTTACTGAAGAATGTAGTTGCTGTAGATGCAAACTATTCAGCTCTAAATCTCCAGAAGACTGAAAACAACACTGAAATTGTTTCCAAGATGTGTAACATGCAGACAGATTGGAAGAACAAGACCCTTCATGGAAAATATCCTAATCTCTTAAATAACCCATCAGTTGATAAACTCTCTTCTCTCCTGTGGTTGAAAATGGGATATTTATTTCCTGAAACTGAAGGATTTATAATAGCAATTCAGGATGGGGTAATAAAAACACGCAATTATGATAAACACATACTGAAGAGCAGTATAAAAGATGTCTGTAGAATGTGTAATCAACCAAATGAGACCATCGACCATGTGATTGCAGGTTGCCCAGTTCTTGCCAACACTGCATATCTAGGGAGCCACAATCAAGTAGCCAAAATAATCCATAGACAATTGGCATCAAATTATAGACTAATTGAGAACCCTCCACCATTTTACAAATATTCACCTTCACCGGTTATAGAAAATATGAAATAGTACTCTACTGGGATAGGCCTATTGTCACTGATAAACTGTGGATTATAATGACATAGTAGTTATCAATAAAATACAAAAGTATGAACAATCATAGATGTAGGCTGTCCACTGAAAAAAACTGAACAAGACAGAATCGGAGAAGATTTCAAAATACCAGAATTTGGCAGCAGAAATCCAACATGTTTGGCAACTGAGTAAGGTTGAAATAGTGCCAATAATCATCTCAGCCACAGGAGTGGTGACAGACCGATTTGCTTCAGGTCTTACAAAAATAGGATTATCAAAAGGAATCTGCATAACCATCCAAAAAGCTTTAATCCTACAGACTTGCCATATTGTGCGAAAATTTTTAAATTGAAGGACGGACAAAGATGAATTTCTTCTCCGTCTTTCCTCAGATCTGTCATTACCAATTGCATTTGCTAGAGCCTAAGTCGTATGAATATATGAATGGTTCTCAATGCTTACTGAGAAAAGTACAGATAATAATAATAATAATAATAATAATAATAATAATAATAATAATAATAATAATAATAATGTAGTGCATGCGTAAGGAGAGAAGATAGGACAAGGAAGATGAAGGAAAGATCGTGCGCGGCCTGTGCCCTATTTGTTACGGTTCTGCTCCGGCATTCGCCTGGTGTTTATCGGAGAAACCAAGAAAAACTACCAACCAGCGCAGCCGGCCGCTAGAATTCTCCTCCAGACAGCGGCCGAATTCGACCCAGCCATCTAAGCTAGTGTTGAAACTTCTGCCACCGTCGGGACACGAAACATAGTACCTTCCAATCAGAGGCACTGCAGTCGCATCTGTTGATACGCAGAGCCACCTTGACCGATGAAAAGTTCTCGAGATACATAAAGGGTAATTTCAAGACATTATGGAAGAGCCCATTGCATCCGCGCGCGACCTTCCTGAATTTTGGTGAAATTGTGCATGTGAAGTAATATTTACCTCAAAAGAGCTATTATGATGTAGCTTCATAGATGAAATTAGGTTTTTAAATGTAGGTGTTTGTTGGACCCCATGCAACGTCGTTATGGAGTGCTGCTATAACATTTTCGGAATTTTGGGAACAAAAATTTCCTTTATTCTTAATAATAAACAAATAAAACTGAACTTACTTTACAATTATTTTTGCTCTGTTTAATTGATATAAAACCGTTATTAAAACATTGCGTAAATTGCGGTAAAGTCGACGAAAAAAATACTTATAAAGGGTAGACTTTAATATTGAATAGTTTCCGAGCGCTGCAGAGCATTTTACTATTTTCCACCAATACGTGGCCATTTACAACCTTGAGGAGAGTGTGATGGAGATGTGTGAGACAATCTGGCAAGAAGATTCATGATTCCTCCCAAAGCCGAGTCAGAAGGGAGCATTACTGCAAACGGCTTCGCATCAGCGCATTTACGTCTTGATCACGACCTTCAATTCTCGCAGGGTGCAAACTTTCACCTCATCCGCAAGCGAGGTGACGTGACTTACGGAAGCCCCTCCGCCCCTCCCTCGCCGCCCCTGGAGCGGATTTAATCGGCTCTCCGGCGAGGCCACGGGCCGCAGCCTCGGGGACGCGTCTAAGAACTCGCAAGTTTAATTACTCCCCGCAGCCGCTGCGCCCGTGCTCGATACGGCAATTTAAGTCGCCCCCCCGCCCCAGCCCCCGCCCCCCCCCGCCGGCTCGATGGCGACCGCGCGGGCGCGGCACCGTGTCACGGCCACCTGCGGAGCAGGGAAGATGTTATCCCCGCGCGTTTTCTTGAGCCCTCATTTCGCTAGTTGCGAGTGGAGTAGGGGGCTTGATTATTTTGTTGACAGGACTATTATATGAAATCTGTAGCTTGTTTCTCGATGCAAAATAGTTTATATTACACGGTAGCAAACATTTCTGGTAGTCACAATTTGTCAACCAAGCTTCTTGCCAGCATTTATTATGAATTCCACTAAAGTTAGTAAAGGAGTGGGGTAGGTTTACCGGGAGAGACGTGCGCGTATATTAGCGGTGACAGGCACTTGCACTAGGCATATATGAAGATCTCGAGGCAATGATATGCAATGCTGCTATATGAAGTTTTGAGAAACTGGAAAGTAAAGGTTTAAACATTTCCATAAATAAGATAAGACCAAATATTTGTATTTTACAATAATAATTCGTAAACTAAATCGAAATACAAATGATACATATTCATCAGAAATGTGCCATAGCATGTTATTGCCACCAAGGTCTACATATTATTCAATAATAGTTATCGGAATGACAGCTAACCTAAAATAGGATTTAATGTTACACGATTTAATGCGGCTGACAGCTGTACAGCGAAAAATAGCAAAGAAAAATCACCGATTGCTGTTGATGTTTCGTATTAGCACACTATTTTGTATCCTATCTAGTAGAGTTTTCTTGCACTAATTCTATGAATAGAAAATGAAAAGAATAGCTGCAATTAATGATAAATATCAGTGATTTTATGGATTGTTAAGAAAAAATTGTATCCGTATGTATTTGATTCTATGCAGTTAAATCAGTTTCCTGAAAAGTTATATCACATTTACAGACTCGTGTGTGCTCAATTTTACTTTCCCTCATTATTACATAAGATAAATTATTGTCATCGGGCGCCGAAAAACGACGAATTTCCGACATAAGAAGTCTTCTTGCTGAGCCCTGGGAACGAAAACTTAGACAAATCGTGTTCCTATATATATATATATATATATATATATATATGTATATATAGTGACGTCACGGGATTAGACAACCCCATAACGCCACCATCAGCTATGAAAAGAAGCCCACGAACAAAGAGGACTAGGGTACGCGAAGGAGCGATGGCTGGTAAACGCGCCATCTGCCCACAGCTTTTCGAACTATGACGCCCGAACTAGTGAACAATGTTTTTTTCGGGAGTTCACGAAAGGAGGAGAATATTCACCCCTCCCAAATTTCCCCAGGCGCGAGTACCATAAGTATCGCGGCGCGCCTCGGAGGAACTCTCTTTGACTGCAGAAGCGACGGCAACTACACTGAGCTCTCTTCGATTGCAGCAGCGACGGCGATTGTAACTTGATAGCATAGGAGTTTATTTTAACTTGGTAGTTAAAAGTTAGCTTAAGAAGCGTATCTTCGAAAGTGAGGTAATTAAGAAATGGAGTGCACAAGTATTCGTCGCATTCACAATATTGAGAGAGAAGCGAAGTGACTGTTTGACGCCTAAATAATTTCATATTTGTAAAATTCGCGCAGAAGGACATTAACTAAATCCAGCATATCATATTGCACGCTGAGACCACACATGCCTAAAGTGTGGTAAGTAGGGCGAGCATTTAAAGCATAATTTCAACAACATTAATTATTCGAGGCTGGAAGCGCGAACAAACTTGTACGAGGCGCGGCAGAAGAAGAAGGACGACCCCAGAAAGAGCGAAACGTAGGCGAGAAAGATTTGGACTGGAACGAGAATCGTACGAGTCCGGAACGGGAGAAGGGTATGGAAATTGGAGGTTTGGCGGAGTTCGAGCGAAGGAAACTGCTATCGTCGAGGAAAAAAACAAGCGAAGACGAGTGGCAACGCGGGGCGAGCGGCAGAAAATCCCCAAGGTTACCTACAGGCGAGGGATGCGGAGCTGTTAAGGTAAAGGAACTGGCAACGTTTATGCGGCGATCAGTTGGAAAAAGAGGATAGCGGTAAATACACGACAATTAGTGTTAAAAGTGGGTGAAAAGTCTACAATATGTGGAAGAAGTATTTCGAACGATGTGAGTGGTAGTTTCAAGTTCATTTACTGCACGTGCCATTAAATTCATTCAAAGAGGCCATACCTTGTACAATTTTACATAAATAATTCATGAATTTTTTTTCATGTTGTACAGTTTATATTATCTGGAAAAGTCAGTTTGTTGTATTGTGTTAAAAGTAATTGCTTTCTCTGATATGTAAAGGGGTCAGATTTAAGTAACGTGTATGTTACGTTTTATTCAGTGTTATAGTGAGTGCGAAGCCCAAGGATAGCCCCTGTGAACGGGATTCCTTGAAACAAGTGTAAAATTCATTTTAAAAGCAGACCTTTCTCATACCCAAAAGATCCTGCATCCTGGAAATTTTAAGTTCGCTTCACGAACATTCATTCTATCACGCCCTCATCACGTGTGGAAGGGTGGTAGGTGGGCGTAGCGTATTGTGACATACCAATATGCGGGACATTGTATTGCGTGACATTTATTGTAAACAGGGTTAATTGTAAGGATAGACATATGTAAAAATGGCGGCCTCGCAACGGTAGACGAGTTGTAGTCAAGGTCAACAAACTTCATTGCTTTGAACCACGGGGAACGGCTAGTTGACTTTGTAAGTAATTTTTGGGATTGGCTAGGCATAGAATGACAATATATTTCGACGGAAGTGGGTCGAATTATTTCTGATAAGAAACAGTAGAAAATAGACCGAGTTTTGAAGGGCTGAAAGGAAAGAATATGGATTCATTCCGACTGGCAGCAGTATAGCTCTGAAGAAGGTCACAACAAGATGGCCAAAACGTCACCTCCATCGACCATGACGCGGCTAATCTCTGACAGTCAAGAATTTAATGAGTTTAAGTTAGTCTAGAATGTGAGGGTTCGGGTCCCACGGCGGACAGTACGTCTTCGTGTGTAGTCTCTGGCATCGACCTGGGGATTCTGTGATTTTTATGCATTTCTCCATGCGAACACGATAGTAGTGATGTAGCAAATAATTAATTTCTGTCTTTTTCGTTAATCTCTTTAATGTAAGAAAGGTACTGGTAACTAATGCCCATCACAGATCTTTATGTCATTCTTCCATCATCAACCACTAGCTAGTACGTCATGGCCAGCACTCCCTGATGTCACTCGGGTCCCACACTAAATCCACTTTTGGAGGATAGGAGTGTGCTGGAGAACACGAGAGATGTAATTAGAACAGAGAAAGCGTGAGCGTGGGATAGCAGTGAAAGAGTTGAGCTATGCTTGACAAATTGGGTACGTGGGACGATGCAACGAGTGCGAAGGAAAGATACTTGAAGGTCGGTATGTGCGGGGCGAGATATAAAGTAGAGTGGTGGAAGAGTGAATGAATGGTCAGAATTATGGAGGAGGGGAAGTGAAGGTGAAGGGGTAATGGAGGAAGTGGAAAATTAAAAGGATGAGAAGATGTGTGAAGGAGGAGGCTGATGAGAGCAGATTGAAGGTGCAGATGCGACGAAGAGATACAAAGAGTGAACGAAAGACCCAGTGGGGTCGAGGAAGATCGGGTTCCGAGTGAAGGGGCAGGGGCGGGGGAGAAGGCTGAATGATGACATAGTGAAGCGGAAGGAGCGGTGGCAAAGTAAGGAGACTGAAGGTAAGGGGCGCGAGACGTGGAGGCTGGGAGGGATCAGAGAGACGGGAAGGAATGGTGAAAGAGTGATGGCAGAGTGAAGGGCAGGGGCCGCGTGTGAGGTCGGGGGAGGGGCGGCCGCTGGGAAATCAGCGGCGATGGGGCCCGCGAGGCCACCTCCCCCTCCCTTCGCCAAGCGCTTTTTGGGTGGAACCACCTCTCCGCCCCACTGAGCACCACCCACCGCTCACAACACACTTTCAAATTCCCTCCGAGCATTTCTCGGCTCGGTTAAGGCATTGGGAAAACATTTCAGGATTGAAATTGCATTGCTGATGATATTAACCAAATTCGATAATTATTTTAATGAGCTCTTTCTTACAGAACACTTCTAGAAATAACATGTATTTTCATTTAAAGTTACGTCAAATGTTGGTTGTACTAGCATTTATGCAGTCTGTGAGGATTTTTACCAGTAGGTACTAGGGTTCCTAGGATCGACGCAGGCGAATTTTCGGCTCCAGCTACGTAGCTAGGTCGAATTCAGGTGCAGTCTGGAGAATTTTAGCGGTCCGATGCTCTGATTGGCAGTTTTTTCCTGGTTTCTCTCATCAACGCCATGCGAATGCCGGAGCAGTACCCTCATAAACGGCCTCGGACCGCGCGCGATCTTTCCTCCCGTTCCTCGTCCTACCTTCATTTCTTTATTATACACACAAACACACACACACACACAACACACACGTACATGTACCACACTTTCACACAAGTCCAGAGAAAAGTCGGGAGCCTTCAGCTTGTCCCGACTGGGACGCAGCGCCGCTGGTGGGAGATATTTTATTGGGGAAGACCCCACACGCCTATGTGTAGATGGGAGGCGGATCTCAACCACATACCAGAGGAGAAACGCTGCCCCTCGCGGTGTTTCCATACTAACGTGACCAATGACCAAAGTCAGTTGACGTGCCCCGAAACAATCAATCAAATTATGTTCGCTCAGTTTCGATATTTATTGTGTTAGAATATGACCGAATGAAGGAAATAAGATGTCACGGCCATGGGGTGAAGGAAGAAATTAAATTATTCTATTATAAGAATGTGGTGAGCAAACTTATTTTCAAAGCATGTCAGAAGCGCACGTCCGGTGGACACGCGTCGTGCGTTGTCGTGCGTCGCGTTGCGTCTGGGCGCTGCGCCTACGCAGGAAGGCCGCCCCGTCCCTCCCCGCTTAGCCCCGCTACGCTCCGCCCCGCCGTCCCGTCCCGCCCCTTCCCGTCTTGCTCCGTCTCGTCTCGTCCGTCCGTCCCGTCCTGCCCGTCCGTCCTCGTCCGGTCGCGTCGGCCGCTCGACCTGACCCAGAGGCCGCCCCGCCCGCCGCCCGCCGCCGCCGACCCGCCCGCCGCCGCCCGACCGCCTCGCGCCCGCCGCCATTTCGCCCGTCCATTTCGCCCGTCCCTTCGATCGTCCGCCCGTCCGTCCGCCGCCCGCCGCCCCGCCTCGCGTCGCCTACCCTCCCGGCCGCCCCGCCCGCCGACCCGCCCTCTCACCCCATCCCCGCGCCACCTTCCCTGCCCGCCCCCGTGCTGCACGCCCCACGCCTATACGCCCCACACTTCCCCGCTCCGCGCCGCACGACGCCACGCCACACCATGCCAAGGTGCGCCGCGCCACGCGCGCAGGGCGCTCTCCCAACACGCAACATTTGGCAGCGGAAATGCAGCAAAACCGACAACGGAATTGTGTTCCGGATATTGTTTTGCACTTCCTTTACAGACCTCCGCTGGAGCCCATTTTTCTCTCGTTTACTTCAAAAAGCTTTTCATTACAGGAAATACGACTTGGCTCTGCCAGAAATTATCGGCCATTCGATCCGCTGCACACGGAATGTTTCAAGAGACTATCTATGAAGCCGAAGGAAAAGAATGAAATGAATTACTGTACACACACAATTTTTTACCCTCTAGAATACTGCTTACGCCGTATAGAGATAGTATTGTAATGTTGCAGGGGGAAAACGACGATTTTACGACAGGAAAACTCATTTAGTGGGGCCCTGATATACAGTTCAAGAGGAAACGTGCTCCAATATGAATAAATTACTTCCCAGTCCTCTGCCAGTAGATAGGCCCCGGCCTGTTCTTATTTGAAATTTCAAACTTTTGAATTTCAAATCGAATTCCGCCATGCGGGGCCCTCCGTGGGCCAATAGCGTCGAAGGGCCCAAAGGCGCGGCGCGCGAAATCTACAGGACAGAACCGGCAATCATTAACATGCTTTGTGTGTAAACGAAACGGTTTCATCTGAACGGTTTTGCCATAGCTTTTGTGTGTTTTAGCGTTTGTGTGTTTTAGCGTTTGTGTGTTTCTGCGTTTGTGTGTTTCTCGAAATGCCCCAATTTAGGCGTTGTTGGGTACCCAATTGCCGATACAACCAAAATAGAAGGAGTGAACAACAATTCTTTAAGTTTCCAAGAGATCCTGAAAGGTAAGCGATATGAAATGCTTAGCATGGTTCTATAACAATTTTTTCATGTACTATTTAGTGACATAGTAAATAAACTATGTCACTAAATAATACATGAAATTAATTTAAATAATGTAATTATATGTGAGGATATTGTATACACAATTATTATGAACATCCAATGTATTGAAGTCATGAAAGCACTGGTTGCTGTAATAATCATGTTATTGATAATTAACATTAAGGTGATGTTGATATAACTATAATAGCTCAATAATACATTACTAATTTTATTACAGGTGTATGAAATGGTTAAAGGCAATTGGGGACCCGACTTTGGCATCTAGCCCTTGGAAAATTCTCATAAGCTTGAGATATGTATGTATGGAGCACTTCACGCCGGAAATGTTCACTGCAGCAGGCAGACTATTACATAATGCGGAGCCCATAATTTTTGCTGATGTGCGTCCTGAGTTGCCGGAGGGAGCACTAAGGTCGTTTTTAGAAGGATTACCACAAGAAAGGCGTAGGTTTTTTTTTAAGCAACTAGAAGCTGTAATAAGAAAACTTTCTTTCTTTTTAAATTTAATTAAACATCCTTATTTCTTTTGCAGGCTCTGCTCTACCTGCCCTGCATGTAGTGGACAACATTTCTCCCGAGTTCCCCGAATGTTCTGGTGAGTGCAAATGCCTTTTTAATTGAAGATAAATGTTTGGCCTGTGTTTTGTGTGTCAATAATACCATGTCTCTTTGTATTGCAGATCCTTCTCCACGTGGTGGAGAAGTTCGTGAAGAACATGAGGAAGGTGACATTTTGCATGTCCTCCCCACATGTTCTGGTGAGTGCAAATGCCTTTTTAATTGAAGATAAATGTTTGGCCTGTGTTTTGTGTGTCAATAATACCATGTCTCTTTGTATTGCAGATCCTTCTCCACGTGGTGGAGAATTTCGTGAAGAACATGAGGAATATGACATTTTGCATATCCTCCCACATGTTCTGGTGAGTGCAAATGCCTTTTGTAATTGAAGATAAATGTTTGGCCTGTGTTTTGTGTGTCAATAATACCGTGTCTCTTTCTATTGCAGATCCTTCTCCACGTGGTGGAGAAGTTCATGAAAATGAGGACTATGTCATTTTGCATGTCCTCCCCACATGTTCTGGTGAGTGCAAATGCCTTTTTAATTGAAGATAAATGTTTGACCTGTGTTTTGTGTGTCAATAATACCGTGTCTCTTTGTATTGCAGATCCTTCTCCACGTGGTGGAGAAGTTCGTGAAGAACATGAGGAAGGTGACATTTTGCATGTCCTCCCCACATGTTCTGGTGAGTGCAAATGCCTTTTTAATTGAAGATAAATGTTTGGCCTGTGTTTTGTGTGTCAATAATACCATGTCTCTTTGTATTGCAGATCCTTCTCCACGTGGTGGAGAAGTTCATGAAGAAAATGAGGACTATGTCATTTTGCATGTCCTCCCCACATGTTCTGGTGAGTGCAAATGCCTTTTTAATTGAAGATAAATGTTTGACCTGTGTTTTGTGTCTCGATAATACCATTCTCATTGTATTGCAGTCACTTCTCCACCTGATGGAGAAGTTCTCAAAGAGCATGTGGAGGAGGATTCCATTGCCATTGCTGATGAAGATGAATCTTCCAGTCACTTGAGTTCAGGTAAATATATTTATAATTTGTACTATTTTCTTTTTTTTTATAGTTTGTGATGTATATTGATAAATTTTTGTATTTCATAGATATTGCTGTACCACTTGGTACAGCTTTACCTGGATCAAGTACTGGTGAATTTCAGCTTCATTCGCGCTTGGGAAAGAGGAGAGCTGGTGATGTGCCCAGCGATGTTCCGGCTAAAAAGCGGTCTCCTGGCTCCTCTTGTGAGTATGATAAAGTTCACTTATATTTTTTTCTGGGGACAGAAGAAAAAATGTATAAATGAGAAAAACGCATAACTGAAGTTGAATTTTATGACCAAAATAAAAACTATTTTACTCTGTTTTATTAGAAAAGTTATTACCGAAAAAGAATAATTTAATATACAGTTTAAAAGATTACTTATGGAAAATCTCTGTTATCTTGGTCTTTAACATTATAAGCCCCCAAGGTATACACTTCCCCCTCCAAACGTGATAGCTGTCCCATCAAAAAAACGTATAAGTGAGAAACGTATAAACGGAGTTTCACTGTAATTTTTCTGTACTCAGATGCTCTTTATCAAAATGAAGTACATGAAATCTCTATCCATAAAAATTGTAAATTAAATTACAATATTTATCACTTAATATTTAGTTTTGGCTGTCATTCATTTGTTTGTATATCTCTTTTTCGGTGCCTTAATTTTTTGGACAGGTGTACATGATTTCATACTGTAAAACACTGTTTACTTTGTCACAAGTGTAAATGTACATTGTAAATTTGATATCATGAATTTGTAATGAAGAAAAAAAAAATACTTTTTTCAGGTTCAACAACAAGGGAGTCACGGAGAAAGATTCTTGTGGAAGCCGGGCATCCAGACGCAGCTATTACGCCAATTAAAGGCCGTTTGATTTCTGAGACAATTAAGCTAAAGCGTAAGCTGAAACGGCTGAAGGAATCAAACAATCATTTGGCAACACTTGCTCAGACTGGTAACTTAGATGCAATGCTTCAGGGTGTTGTATCCCCCGAGTTGCGTACCTTTATCCAGGGAAATTTTCGTAATCTCCATCGGCAGGGTACTGCAAGGCGGTGGACGCATCAGGAAAAGGTATTGGCTTTATCAATCTTCAAACGCAGTCCAAAGGCATATCGGCTGCTTTGTTGTTACTTTACACTACCTTCTGTGCGAACATTGTTGCGTGTCCTTGAACATGTTCCAATGGATATTGGAATTAATGATCATGTCCTTGAGATGATGCAAAAAGTAGCCAGTTCTATGACTGATCAGGACAAGTATTGTACCCTTATGTTCGACGAGATGTCTCTCAGAAAACGTCTTATCTATAATGATAAGAAGGGCCTGATCGATGGTTTTGTTGATTTTGGCTCGCAGGGACGCTCGTACATTGTTGCAGATCATGCTCTGGTTTTTATGATTCAGGGTGTGCATCGGCAATACAAACAGCCAATTGGTTGTTTTTTTTTCAAGTAAAAACACGCCCTCCGAAGTTCTTGCTAACTTAATCAAAGAAGCGATAGTGAAACTACAGCAGGTTGGTTTCATTGTCAAAGCCACTGTGTGTGACCAAGCATCGAACAATAGAGGTGCAAAGAAAATCCTCATTTGTGCCAGCCAGGCTGGGGAAAGGAATGAGAGCATAAATAATGGAGATCCAGTGGCACACCTCACTCATGCCAGCACTGCTGGGGAAGAGGGTGAGAGGCAAGAAGCCCCTAATGCTCACAGTGAAACTCTTGGTGATGCACATCCACCTTCACGCTCCCGAAGGGGGCAGAAGGCAGATGACCTTCAACCATTTTTCTTTGTGGGAGGCCACAAGATTTTTTGGTTGTATGATGTACCCCATCTCTTCAAACGTTTGCCAGCAATTTTATGATTGTGCAAAGATTGAATGGGATGGGAAAGTTGCTCGTTGGGACAACATAGTTCGTCTATGGAGTCTTGACAAGGAACTTTTTAAAGTACAAACCTTGACCAAAAATCATGTGAATCCCATAGGAAAAGCAACGATGAAGGTAAAGTATGCTGCCCAAGTGTTGAGCCGTAGGTGTGCGGGGCATATGCGAACCGTAGGAGTTCTTGATAAGGAAGGCCTGCTGACCAACAGTTGTTAGTGGATGGTGAAGCAACTGCAGATGTCATTCTTGACTTCGATACGCTGTTTGATTATTCGAATGGCTCGGAGAAGCGAGATGACCACAGTATTGTGCATAAGGGAAAAAAGAAAAGGTTTGTGGTGCGAGAAGGGTCTGGGCACATTGCTGTTTGGAAGGAAATGCGTCAAAAACTCAGGAGAATGAGGTTTTGGTCCTGGGAGAAGACGTCTGTGAATGGCTTGGAAGTGAGATGGGCTGGAAGAGAAGTTAGGCACTTCCCATTTCGAGATGGCTACATATCCACCCTTCTCGCCTTGGAATATCTGTGGAATGATGTCAAGGACACCCTCAAATGTTTGCATTTAAGGCGGCTAAACCAGGACCCACTGGAGAATTTATTTGCTGTTATCAGACAGAATGGCGTGACTAATGATAATCCAACATGTAGCCACTTCATTTCTGCTTTGAAATCAGTAGTTGTGAATAATCTTGTCAGTGCCAGAATCGGAATTCCAATTGTGAGGATGACAATTTAGGAATTCTTGTGATCTGAATGAATATGTCAGAACACATGGAAGAGTCACTGGCAGCAGTCAGTTAGAGAATGAGGATGATGCTATGGAGGGGGAACCCGACATGGCACATCCCCATACTGTAGCTGTAGCTGATGATGACACTTTTGCAGCTGTTCTGCATATTCCAGATGATACAGCAGAGGCCAATGCTCTGATGGAGGAGGACATGGCAAGAC
Organism: Teleogryllus oceanicus; assembly: GCA_964035755.1. NCBI lineage: Eukaryota > Metazoa > Arthropoda > Insecta > Orthoptera > Gryllidae > Teleogryllus > Teleogryllus oceanicus. The sequence goes on from CAXIVR010000003.1 coordinate 85,468,412, forward strand.
CTGAAAACATTGGGACCTACTATGTTGCTGGCTACATTGGCAAGTGCATGGTAGGGGTTTTGAAGGGGCAACATTGCTCAATATGCCTAGCTGCGATTAAGAGTGATGAGCCATCCCTGGGGCAGATGTATACTCAAAGTCTGGAATATGATCCTCATAATCCAGCTTTGATATATGCAAATAAGCAGTTGTGGAGTGCGGTCCAAATGGCCCGAAATCTTTTTGTGTCAAATTTTGTTGAAACTCGAAGTTTGCACTCAAGAAGCATAAAGGGTGATGTTGTTAGTTTCCTAACAGCAAATTTGGACTATAGCTGGCTTAATTGTCCAGATCACAGCTGCAAAATGGTATCGATTATGGTAGATACCATTTCTAGATTGGTGTTAAGGGCATATTGCCGTGACGTAAATATAAGGATATTGGAAGGGGAGGAAGTTTTGTAGATATTTTTTACCTTTTTTTTTTTTCAATTTATTATTTATTTTATTAATTGTCGAATATTATTGACGTTCAGTGTTTGTATATATTTTGCATTTTTAACATTGTTGTATATATTTAATTATTGTTTGTATATATTAGTATAGTTTGTATATATTAGTAGTTTGTAATATAATTATATTATATTAGTATTCTGGCCTTTGGATTTTCATCCACGATCCATTGAGCAACTAGTCATGCTTTTGGACAAATATGTGGCCTGTGATATCGGAATATTAGTGAAACCTACCAAGTCCAAAAACTCTGCTTTGAGATAAATGAAGTTGAAGTAGAATCACGTAATTTTTTTTTACTTAGTTCATCACTTGTACTAGGTAGGAGGTAAAACATGTTTATTGTAATGCAGTTTAATGTGTAATATTGCATTTTTGAAGAAAGCAAGTAAAAAAAGATAGATTTTGTGGACTGTTTATGCAGATGCAAGTTTCTTCTTTATTTATAAAACTTATCAATAATATTAATTTGTATTGCACCTTAGTTGCAATTTTGATAATAGGCTGACATTTGACAGGTGTTGATAGCTGGAATGTCATCCATATATTTAAAAAAATAAGGTATTCTGCCATGGCTTCGTTTAGAGCTTCTACTGAATCGATTGTAGTATTTCTTCCTTTAAATGAAAGAATCCCTTGATGTGTTATCAGATATTCTTTGTGTTGATTCACCAACATTTACAGTGTAAATTAATTAATTAAATCATTCTTTAATAGTACGCTTATAAATAGTCAATTGTTTTCTTCCAAAGGCTGACATTGCTTGATGTTTTGATTTGATTGTTGAGATTTGTTTACATTTCGTCAAGGTTTTGTTTCAGTGTAATAATTGCATTGTGGCGTTGACAGTTTGCGTGTTTGCTTTTGTGATGTATTTTGTAGAGAACATTCGGACAGTGGGTTTGCTCACTTGTTCTGAAGTAGTGAAATTGTTCACAGGTTATGCCGAATTCCGAATCGTTGCTCATGTGCCCCAAAAGACGCACACGTACATTAACTGGATGCAGAGAATGAGAAAGTCAACGCAGAAAATGTCAGTTTTGTTCTGCTTTGTACTTCCCATGAGAGAAATTCTGCAAACTCTGTGTTGCTTAAATGGGAAAATAAGTTTACCTTCGAGCAATATGCCAGAAGTAATCAACTTTGTTTATAGAGGATGACACATCAAAAAACTTTAAAAATAATATCTGTGAGTATAATAGTGCTCTTTCTTTTGTGTCATTTGGTGTATTATTGGAATATGTGGGCAACCACACTGCCATTGGTCACGGACCATACGTGTGTTCAAAATTTTGGGAACTACACATCACAGAATATCTTAAGGTTATAATAAAGATCCAAACAATGCAAATATTGTGGAACGTTAGCCTTAGAACAGTATTTTACATTTATCTCAGATCTCACGTCAAATTTTGACGGGTTCTCACTAGTTTTAATAATGATGCAATATTAAAGAAGTAATGGTCACTAGTTATATTTGGACAATTGTCTAAATTCATGGTTTCAGTATTTAGTCAATTGCAAAGTAAAATAATCTTTATGTCTGATTACTTGCTCACATTTATTTTGTAAAAAATTGTATTATTGTTTATATTGTGTATGACTATTTACATAATTTAGAAATAAATATTGCGTTTATAAAATAACTTTTTATTTTGCACTCCCTGGACAATAATTCCATTCAGTGACTTAGGATTCCAAATCCTAATATTTTAGTCTTAATTACCTAGCGTATTTTACATAAAAATAATGTTTTCATTTGACGCCATTTTGAAAACAACTTCATTTTAAATGTCCCGGTCGTCAATACGCGCCACCTCCATTGGTAGAACGCCCTTCGACGCTATTGGCTCAAACGGGGGCCGAGATGGCGGCTTCCCCCCTCCATGAAAATTAGAAATTTGAATAAGAGCGTTCGGATTAACATTGAGTGCCGTCTCTATTAGTATACTCTCTGTTACTTCCCTTAACACGGTGTGTAGACAGAATACACGTTTCATGGGTCCGTGATACCAAAAAATTGGTTTATAGCATAACATCAGTCTGTGCGTCATTCTAGAACGCTAGGAGCAAATGGTAAGGTTTTTCACCAAAACTGACATTAAAAATGGCTAAACCATTTTTTGTAAATTCTTTTTAAAAAAAAAAAAATATTGCAAAAAAATTTTTTTTTATCATGTAATTTTTTAAAAATAATATGTAATTTTCGAACTTTTGCTATCATAGAAACTACTAATTTGAATTTCCAGTGCTTCATTTTCTAGATATTTTCACGAAATATTAGATGAAATACTGCTACAGCAACGTCATGAAATGGCAGTTTTAAATTCTGAGAAATCCTTCTCATTGTTGGGCGATATTTATGGCCCTATTAACTGTCTTGGATTGTTGAATGTGTATTGATGTATTAGCTTTAAAACAGTTTTCTCTCGTGATGCATCACGATTTGTAATGAGTTTTACAAGTGATTGATGAGATATATTAATATGGATAGAAATTGTGGGGTTTGTAATATTACGTAACCGTTAATAGTGCGAGAAAGGGCGTGCTGTTGAGCACCACTACTCATATAGAATTCTCATAGCTCATAGCTCATATAGAATCTGAAAGTATTGCAAAAGAAAAGGCATGCAATGGCCCCATAATTTTTGCTTGTGTTCATTTCTTTTCATGAAACTGAAGGGAAATAAATTTATTACTGTTATTGTACTACTTGTCGAACACTTTATATTGAAAAGCTAAGAGTTTCTGAAGTATTTTATCTAGTTTTATTCTATAAACAATGTAAACTTTCATGAGAGTTTGATGTCGGAATGCTTCTCTCTATAGTCCAAATAATATTTGTCTACGTGATTGCTAGGGCGAGGGTAGAGCGATGTTGCCCCTTACTCGGGCGGCAGTCACGTGTTTGGGTGTTCGTTCTTGCATGAGTAGCAAGAAACAAATCGCAATAAGAGCACATAACAGTAGACGACACAAAACCGCACACACGGTGCATAACCAAAGAAGTAATGGTGCTCTTCAGTTAAGAATTGCTCCGCGCTATAAGATTTCATTTTTTTTTCTTATTAAGTTTCGGCAACTTGAAGCTTCTGATTGGATAACGGAACCCCCTCTCCCCAGTCAGCCGTTGGCTGTCAAGTAGACAAATATTATTCGAACTATATATGTGTATATTTTATTTATCCCTGCTCTTTTTATCAATACCTAGCATAGATCTACGTTCTACTGACTATTTCCACTTCCTTCGGGGGTTTACATTCTGCTGATAAAATGTGATAGAAATATTAAAGTTTTTCATTCTTTGACGCCATTTAATGCAAGAAATATATTAAATTAAGGAATAAAAGGAAATAATTAATCGAAAATAACGTTTTCACCTATTCTATATCTGCTAAAAAACGTTCGTTCTCATCACGGATTAATTATAACATAAACCCGTGTTTTAAGGTTTTCTAATTTTTTGCATTCATGTTTCCTGCAGAACACAAAGAATCATACTATCTAAAACATTGCCTAATTTGGTTCATCCTGCAGGTGGCGTCGCGGCGAGGAAAAACCCAATCGGAGCGGCGGGGGCGGGGGGCGGGGGCGGGCGACGAAAGAGGGCGGGCATCCGGTCGATAGGCACTTCGCCCCTCGGCCATTCCGCCGCCCGCACTGCAGTTTTATACCGCCGTAAATCTCCGCGTTTGCAACCTGCGAGGATATGAGCCAGAGCGGCGCGCGCTCGCGCGCGGAGCCTCCCGGGCCCCCCGCCAGGGGCGCTGTCTTCGGGCGCTTAACGATGTCGTTATGGCGCCAACGAATTTGGATGGCGCGCGCTGAGGCCGCAACAAACTGGGCGGGCGCGAGGGCGATCGAAAGCTGCAGCGGCGAAACCGTGCAGTTCGTTAACTCTGCAATGCCTCATTCTCCTTCCTGGCCGGGGTTCCCGGTTACATTTACGCTCCTGGCATCTCAATTAAAAGCTAATTGCGTCCAAGATTCGTTGCTGGGAGCGTTCGATCTACTGTATGAGTTACTCCACGATGAAAGCGACACACCATCGTTACTCCTTCATATTGATGACAACGAGAGGGGAAAAAAACTGATTCCTGGAGAAAAACCAACGGGAAACATTAATTCAATGTCAATTGTTATTCCCGCGATTTTGTTTTCTTGTCACTATTCCCAACTCGCAAAGTCGTATCGACTGAGAAGAGCAGTCTCGCATTAACTACTTAGAGAGTTGCAAAAATAGTACTACAATATTATTCAGACTTTTCGTTAGTAGTAAATATCATTTCAGTTCTGAACAGACAAACTTTTCGACGAATAGACAAGGAATGAAGAACTCATCGAATCATTCCTTACTTTATTTTCAAATTTATCCATATTTTAAAAGTATTAAATCTTTCCGAGTACGAATATTGAAAGAATTTTTGAATTTATTTCCACAAAGATTAACGATAAGAGTAATTATTATACGTTTATTGAAAGGACTGGTCTTGAATAAGAATGACGCCTACTCTTCCGCCTAACAAGGGAACTATTGTTATATTATTCATATGAAAAAACTAATACATCATTAAACTAGTAGTGTTAATGTAGCATTCACTTTTTCGTATTGTTGTAAATGGTTACGTTTTCTACCCTGACCCTTCAGCCGTTACAACAACAACGCAAACAATCAAACTAAAAATCACGCAAAAACTACTAATATTTTGAAATGGTGTGGATTAAATTATTTAAAGTTCTATTGTTGAGAAACAGGTCACTTAAGAATGAAATATCTATCTTCAACAGTGAACATGTGAGAAAAATTGTAAAAAAAAAAACTTATATATTTTTTATTTTAATGATAACCAAACCTTAGTAATTATTGAAGAAAAAAATTAAAGAAAAATGGGACAGATTCGAAGAAATCTTGTTTAACTATTTTTAACGGTCAGATGAAAGATGAATGTACCAACAAAACGCATTAGGCATCCCCAAGCTTTTTCATCATCCCCAAAACGTGCATTTCCGTCAAAAGGAATGTTAAAAAATGTCTGGAAAAAGTGCACGATAAGAAAGAATGAGGAATTAAATATTCATGTAATCTGACCAACTTCAAAAGATTACGTTTAAAGTAAATATTTTCTCTTCAAAATCAAAATATTGAAGTTATTGGAGCAAATGAGGCTTTGCAATTTTTATTATTCACACTTGAATGCTTGCGTAATTCATGAATTAATTCGATATGCATTCTAATTTTAATTTTTTTCTCTGACGAAATAAAATAAAAATAATAATAAAATAATTTCTGTAATGCTTGTGATTTCATCTTGAAGACGAATTAACTCAGTATTTTACATGAAATATTATTGGAATTATCTCAATTTTTTTATCGCGCTGTAAAAACGTTGAAATGTGAATGGAAGAATTTACTGCGATGTAATTGCAACAGATCGTGTCGACGCAGAATTCCGCTTTCAACGCTCGCGCGGGACGCCCCTTCATTTGCGCAAATAACTCAAAGCGTTTTACGTGCTCGGCGCCCCTTTGTTTTGATTTCCCTACGCTGCGAGTGAAATCTGCTTACACGTGTCATAGGGGAAACGGGTTTCCTGGTTTCATGGGTTCATCGGAATGTCTGGATTTTAAACTTTCAAAATACAATTAATTTCCAAGTTGTGATTATATTTGTGTAGCACCGCCGACATTTCCGACATTTGTGTACGTGTTTTCTTGTGTCTTGCATATTTATTTAATAATTTACAATATAGAAACTAACATTTATAACAAACTCTTTTTACTAACTAATTAAAACAAAATTGAATTAAATGTGAACTGCAATGAAAGGAAAATCCTATAAGCACAATTCTCATTTTAAACACTTTTTTAGCACAATCACATGTGGTACAATCGCTGAAAGCACTTTCGTACTCGATTAGTTTAAAAGTGTCTCTACAATGCTATGCAGTATCTGAATATAAAGCAAAAGTAAATTTACAATCTTTATATTTAAAACACTAGACGGTTTTCGTTTAGAAAGCAAGCTTAGCTTTCTGCTAAACCAAATATGTTAGTTTTTGTTTTAAGTGAATGTAGTGATTTTTAATAAAAACAAATTTCAATAATCCAAATTTTAATAAAATCGTAAAGTTATTGGAACGAACTGTCTGCGGTCATATATTTTACGTCATTTTCAAGACCAACTACAATGCAATATAAGGGAATCCTTGTGACACGAGTTTAAAGTTGGCAGCAAAGATAGCCAAGATTTTAATTTTTAAATGCTTAAGTTAGTGAGTGCACGCAAATAAACGGTATCTCCAGCAATCGTTTGTCGCATATCTCCCTTTATAAAAACTTTTCAGTGATTATAATTTTAAGTAATGCGTTGTAATAATACGTTAATTAATGTGTTTAATAAGTAATTATAAATAATGCGTTGAATAAATAATTTTAAGTAATGTAACATCTTTATGTAAAGGCGGTAAGGTAGAATGCCCTTCTATAGTTCACTAAAGCGCACATGGACAGATCTACGTACATATACGTAAATACTTTCAGTTTCATTTTGAGAAACTTACTTAACTCTGTGTACAGAAAGAATACCGGTTGTATTGTTCGGGCATTTGTAAACCTCCATCATTTCATTAGTTTTGGAGAAGAACATGAAACAAATTTTTGGGTTTTTCGATTTTCCATACAGTGCGTATGTAAAAGTTATCGGTTGTAACTTGTACAGTTCTTCCTTTTTTGCGATGTAATCGCAGACCAGCTAATTTACAATTATTTGTTAATAAAGAATTAAATTATGTTTCAATTCTTTAGTTAATGTTTACTGTTAGGAAACGTCTTCAACATTTCAATTTCAATTGTCTTCATCCATAACTCCATTTCTTCCACTTCTCCCCTTTTTATCGATTTTTCTCTTTTCTTCTTCTTCTTAACTACTTAACTTTACTTTTTCCGCTTCTCGTCCGAAATAATAAGTTAAATCTGCGCCTTTCCCACAATTTTGTACAAAACAACTTCCAGAAAATAAAATATATTTATGTAGCGACTAAATATCGATGCATAATCAATTACAATCGTTCGACTGAGTAATGGAATATTGACTAATCATTCTGTTTCAAATTTTACAGCTTGGAACTTTCAGAATCAGGATTCAATACATTATACATTTTAGTCGATCGCATTCTGTGGAAGTACTGCCTAATTTTAGGAGAATTTATTGAATTCTATATTTATTATAAGATATGAGGGAATTCTTTAATCATTAAATACTGCCATCATTTGGTAAAGAAATTTATATAGTACACTGAAAAATAGTGAGGATTATAAAATTTCTACAGAAAATGTGGATGCAAAACTGTTATGGTAATAAAGTAATATCAAGAATATATGCCATTGTTTGGTAACGTCCTTTATGTGAATAAAGATAAAATAAGTTAATAATGGACAAGGGTATATACATAAATTAGAGATTGCTTATATAAATGGATACAAAACAAAAGAAAGGAAAAGTGGATATTGAATAATGCATGCGAGTTATTGAAGAGAGAACGACTTTTCTACTGTTCTGGTATAAATGTGATGAACACTTAAATACAGAGTATGTATATACTACAAGTTTATTTCAATACCAGCTGCGTGTCTTGTAATAATGAAAGAATATGTTACGTAAAACGCTTCCCAGTCTGAAAACAAAAGCGAGCGCGGTCCGCGCTAGCCGTAGCGCGCGCTCCAGCGGCCGAAGCCGGAAGCAAAGGAGGGCGATTTGTCATCCACGGCCCCCTGCGCGCGTTCGAAAGCAAATGTAACTCGGCCCGAATCCGACGAGTAGCGCGGAAACTGTATTTCCAATTTGCGAGATGGAACTGGGAAATGTAAGCCCGCAAGTCCCGCTTCATCCGCGGGGATTCCGCGGAAAATGCGAGCGGCTTAAAATTGAATGTCGGCCTCCGGCGGCGCCGCGCCGCCCAGCGACGGACCGCGCGGCTGCGCCCGCCCGCGGGCGGGACACGCTCGCCACCGCCTGCAACCACCGCCCACAACCACCGCCCGCACCCACCGCCCGCAACCACCGCCCGCAACCACCGCCCGCAACCACCGCCCGCAACCCCGCCCGCAACCCCGCCCGCCACCCCGCCCGCAACCACCGCCCGCAACCACCGCCCGCAACCCACGCCCGCAACCGCCGCCCGCAACCACCGCCCGCAACCACCGCCCGCAACCACCGCCCGCAACCACCGCCCGCAACCACCGCCCGCAACCACCGCCCGCAACCACCGCCCGCAACCACCGCCCGCAACCACCGCCCGCAACCACCGCCCGCAACCCCGCCCGCAACCGCCGCCCGCAACCACCGCCCGCAACCCCGCCCGCAACCGCCGCCCGCACCACCGCCCGCAACCCCCCCCGCAACCCCGCCCGCAACCACCGCCCGCAACCACCGCCCGCAACCACCGCCCGCAACCGCCCGCAACCCCCGCAACCGCCCGCAACCGCCCGCAACCGCCCGCAACCGCCCGCAACCGCCCGCAACCGCCCGCAACCGCCCGCAACCGCCCGCAACCGCCCGCAACCGCCTGCACTCTCCCGCAGTCCGGGAGGGGTTGCGAGTGCCTTGAACCGCTCGAACTGCGCCCCAGTGACAGCCCCTCCTCAGAGTAAGAAAGTATTAATTCCTGGCGCGTCAATTTCGATTAATTATTGATTGATTAATTGTTAGTGGTTCCGGGCGCGTCAACTACTGAGGTCATTTGTCCCGTGAGTGTAGTGCGTCTTTTTACTCGGGATATGGCAGTGATCTCTCCCCATTGAATCGCAATACCCGGCGCCGACCTACCGTCGGCTAGCGGCGTTTTCCCAACCAGGTATCCTACCAGGGGCACCGCCCCAGGACAAGTTTTAAGTCATCTACCGGTCACTCGGCATGTGTGATAGTGTAGTGCATGTTAGTGTAAGTGTGTATGCATTGGGTGACGATAGGACAAGCAAGGGAAGGAAAGATCGCGCGCGGACGTGGCCGTTTGTGAAGATACTGCTCTGGCATTCGCCAGGTATTGATCGAAGAAAGTACGGAAAACTACCGATGTCACCAGCCATCCGCAAGAATTCTCCTCCAGAAAGCGGTGAATTCGACCTAGCTAATTAGGTTATCCTGCGGCTCGGGACTCGAATTGAACCTCCCGGTCAGTGACATCAGTTGATGCACTGACCCACCACTCCTGGTTTAATTTCGAGGAGGTCGTGACTCCCGTAAGTGCAGAGCATGTTTTATTCCGGGATTCCGGGAAGTGGTTGTTAGATTAATTAGTTATTTAAGGAATCACGGGATCAACTGCTGAAGTCATTAGACACGTAAGAGTAGTTATATTTTTTATCGCTGGAGATAGCGATGATCTTCCTACGCTGGATGGTGAGATCCAGGGTCAATCTACACGTCGGGTGGTTGGTTTCTTTCCCCAATCGGGTGTCTCCCAACAGCGATCCACTCCCCCAGCCGGGATATGCTCAAAGCTCCCGACCAGTCTCCCGTCATGTGTGGTAGCGTAGTACGTGTGGGTGCGAGTGTGTGTAAGTAAAGGCTGAGGATAGGACAAGGAAGAGGAAGGAATGATCGCGCACGGTCAGGGTCTCCATAGCCCGTTTGTTAAGGGTACTGCTCCGGCACTCGGTGGTGTGGATCGGAGAAACCACGAAAAACTGACGATCATATCAGCCGTTCGCTAGGACGCTCCTCCAGAGAGCGACTGAATCGGACATAGCTATGATGTCGAAAATTCTGCAACGGACGGGACTCGAACCTTAAGACCTCTCCGGCAGAAGCACTACAGTGACACCAATTCATGCCCTGAGCCACCTAAGCCCGCACCTTGCAAGAGTGAATGCGTAATGATTTCAGGCGCGTCAACGTCGGGGTCCTAGCTCCCACTAATGTAGTGAATGCTTTATCCTGGAAAGTAGTGGTGTTTCGTCACCGCTGGAACGTCATATTTGGCGCCCACCTGCTCGTAGACTGACATGTTTCTTTCTCCTCCGGGTATTTCCCTCAGCGGGCACCACCCCAGTCGACACAAGGTCTAAGCTCCCGAATGGTCTTCCGGCGTGTGTGATAGTGTACAGGAAGTAGGTGAAAATTTGTGTAATGGGAGAGGAGCGGAGTAGAAAAAGGAAGGAAAGATTGCATACTGTCGTTGGGTACTGCTCCGGAATTAGCTTGGAATTGATGAGGAAAACCACGAAAATCTACCCATCAGAGGAGCCGGCAGATAGAAGTTTTCTCCAGACTTATTCTTATCCAGACTCCAGACCAGTAGCGGCTTAATTCGAGCCAGCTATGTAGCTAGGGTTGAAAATCCGCCATCTCCGGGAATCGAACCATGTAATCTCTGGGTCAATTATGCTGCGCAGGTCACGATGTTGCCGTTGATTTGCTTCTTCAGATTCGCCTAGAGAACAGGTCCATCTAGCCTAAAATCGGGTATAAGAGGGAGACGAAAAGTAGTGATAGAATGCAACTGTAGTTTTGCCTGGATCGTCTGTCGATCCGGTAGTTTCGCGTGAAACCCCCTTCCTCGTCTCATATACTTCTTGAAGAAATCCTTCACAACAGACCTTGTTGTCAATGCTTTTATTCAATAATTTTACTGCAAGTAGTACATTTTGAATGCATTTTAGTATATTATATTATATTGCAAGCATTATAGTAAAGGTATTATTGTTTTCATCTTCGTATTCTAGATTTAATTTATTTTCAAAAGGAGTAAATACGAATGTATGTCTAAATGTATATCGTATGTATATCGTGTGTCTAAATGGGCTTTGTAAAACTGGAATTATTGAATTTTGTAAAACTGGTAAAACTAGAATCCATATGAGTCAAATGGGCTTGAAAATGATAAAACCTGCAAAACATTAAGATGCGATATATTCATTGTTATGTTATTCCTTGTTGTTGTGTTATTCCTCTCGTATTTAATCAGAGACACAAATGAAGAGTCTGAACAATTACGAAAGAGACACAAGGAGTTAACATTTTTTTCCGATAAAATCTCTGGTTGTGAGAACTATTCTCAACCCGCCTCTCTAATAAATATCCAGAATAATTTATCTTCCCTAAATTATTTAATTAATGCGAAGGGGAAAGAGGTAAATATCCCAAGCGACCATTAAGAGTTATTTAATATTTTCTCATTGCTTAACGTAATCCGTATGTATTTGGTTTCTTGGAAGTCGTTCCTAAATCAACCGCACTTACGGGTTGTATTTTTCACCCCTCACTCTTTTGACCGGAGCAATGGATTTGACTACATTTTCTTGGCCATCTGCAACACTGTTGTTTTTATCTTCACTAATAAACAAAGATTCTCGTTTTCTTTCATCTTTGAATATGTATCATTCCATCTGCATTGTCGAGGTCACGTGACCCAATGTGACATTTGGCATCGGAGTGCCCAAAAGTCTCATGAGCGGTCGAATCTGACTTCATACTTTGGGCGGTACACTTTTCGTAATGATCATCGTTTTATCTAATCACTGAATAAAGTTTACCAACAGATTACACTAATTTAAGTTGCAATGGTTTATCAAACTGTAGTCATTAATTTTTTGTTTAAACCATTGAATTTTTAAGGCAGGTAGAAAATAAGTTCTTTTAATGCAATACATCTGCACTGGGTACTTCTTTATTTAATTTTTAGTTGTTTTTAACTATGAAATATTAATATTTTTACATATATTTCACATTTGATACATCAGTTAATTTCATCGCACACGGCTTGAAGTTTTAATACATTGTTCACATATCAGTCCTTGCATACAGTCAGAAGGAGTTGCTTGATCATTTGTGTACTTTCAGAGCTCGAGTGCAGGTCGGTTTCTCGCTGCGCCACAGCAACTCTGTTCTCCATCCGACCGCTAGGTGCGCCACCCTGCAAGCTTTGCGAGTCTGCGTGCTGCAGCGCGGGAATTCAAATTGACGAACACCAATCGCACGCTGTCTACAAGAAGTTACTAATAATGGCTGGAAGAATCTCGACAAACTGGATGTTAGTACATGTGAAATGTTTTTTATTTCGAAAAGGTTTTTTTACAGAAGGTAATATATGGGAGGCCAATTGCTCAAAATTCCTGATTCAATATGAAAATGAAATTATAACTTAAAATTTCTGTATATAATGATTTTCCCAAATCTAAAAAGTTAAAATAAATAAATAAATAAAAAACCAATAACTTCCCCAATCCCCTAACCACTCCCCATCCTCTCTCCCATCTCTCTTTCCATCGTCCTAAATCCTTAACAAAATAACCCACCCTAACTATAACAAAATAACCCTCCTTTCTCACCGAGCTTCCCAATCCCCGTCTCTGTCCGGGGAGTGGAGGTATAAGAAACCGTATAGAAGAACCCCAAACACGTGGAGCCAACTGAACAGTCCCCACAGGGAACATCCCTCAGTGACCCGTCTCTATCCGGGGAACAGAAATAAATAGTTATTAATTATAGATTTGTCTATGACATTAGATACGCTAATATTAAATACTATACAAAATTAATTCTGGTTTAAATATCAATGATACACTCTTTCTTGGTTTCCAAAACGAACAGCGCCTCTCTCTAGCATTGCTGACTCCAACTAACACACAGACTACTTCCCACATTACAGAAAGAAATCAATCCAGGATTTAACTGAATTTTTCGTAAAATATCCTATTGTATTCCGGGGGAAACCTGCTGTAGATTCTCACCCTATTATTTTCTTTTTTGCCTATTTCCTTCCACTGTAATTATTTTAATCAACTTCAGCATAGACACAAATCGTAAATTATTGGCAAGGCAAAAACTCTTCATTCTCTACTAATGAATCAGTTTATACGTTGATAAAAATATAGTTCGAAAATATTTTACCTGACATAATATTTTCGAACGAATCACATAAAACTATATCGCAAATCTCGAAACACTATTTCAGATTTCATTGATCGCTTCACATTGTGAAATCGTAAAATTGCGCCCAGAGAATGAATAATCCATTTACTAAGGTCGGTAATGGAATGCATTAAAAGGGAAATCCAGTCCTCCGATTGCTTCTGCGCCGGAATGAAATTACGAGTGGAGGCGCGGGGCCTCTGTTCCTCCGAGACCACTGCGCTCTGACACTGCGACGGCAGCATTTTTCAAATGCGCGACTTTATCACGTCCCCCTCCCTCGGTCTGTTCCTTCTCTCTTCGCTGTAAGTTATTGCCATTTGTAGAGCCATATTTTACGGTAGAGATGAAATAGAGCCCACGGAAGTAACAACTGTTAATATTAGCTTGCATAAATCTTCAATATAAATCATGAAGGAATAATATCTCCGGAAGAAATATGACCTACAAATCGACATTGACAAATTAGCGGTTTCTTTTGTCTCCAAATACTCTTATTTTACTTACCTCTGTGGTTTAACTGGGAATAGTGTCGAAGTAAATGTGTTTCTGAGGTCCAATTGTATGGAAATGTGTGATTGGCTCGCCGCACAGTTCGGGAGTTCTCTCTCACAGCTGGCCTTTTCGTCTTCAGATATGTGATAGCCGTCTTCAGATAATGTATGCTTCCAGAATTCAAAAAGGTGCAACAACTCAAACGTACGTATATTTAAAATTTTATAATTAAATATATTATTATATTTAAACGTAAGTATATAAATAAATATTTGTATATTAAAAATTGTCTAGAGATAAATTACTCAGAAATAAGAATAGACATTTATTACACCTCTCTACATGAGTCGAGAGACGCCGTCTCAACACATGTTCGAAAGGATCCTGCAAACAAATCATAGCAGCCTTTCGCCAGTCAGCCCTTGGTACACACCATTTTTTTGTTCTTCACCTTGGTGTAAAACGGCCATGTAATGGGCTTTGCGCTGTAACCTGTATTATTTATATTATTATTTATAATTATTATTTTTCATTCCTCGAATACAACATGCGTGATACCAGTGTTATCAAAATTCGTTTTCATCTTACATGAACTTAAAATGGTTTTCAGAACGTTTTGTATATGAGAAGATTTGTCGCTTCCCTTCTGCAACATCACAAATAATTCCTAATCTTGACTTTTCCCTCGATTTGTTCTGCATAATACAATATTCAGCAGTAGATGATTTTTTACCCCTGAAGATTTAATATCGTTGAACTCTTGTTTTCGGAAAAACATCCCAGAAAGAAAGTAAACATGAGCATACATATGCCACCCTATAAATGCATTTCACAATTTTAAATCTAGCGCCCAGCTTGTGATCCACCGATTACAGGCTCATCGTGGGCGTAATCGATCCTAGTTTGTGCATTTTTATTTTGGTCGCATCCGAGATAGGTTTTAATTGTTTCAATATCATGCGGATTAACACGTAAAATGTATGGTCCAACAAAAGCTTACAAATAAATAAATGCTTTATGTTTCATCACCTGACAGCAAGAAACAGAGTCAAGAAGTGACGTCAAGGCCTTTCTATGAAATCTCAGGCCGTTTTTAAAATTCCTTAAACTCGCAGAGTTCCTTTCTGAAGTCTTTGTTGAATTTAAGAGCTCATTAGAAGAAGGAGCTATCTCAAATTGACCTAGTGGATTGAGGATTTTACAACAACTTTCATAAGATAACACTGTACATTTTAAAACTTTTCAACTCAACACACTTGCATATGAGTCCATTCTGAATTTAAATAACGCATTGTACTAAAATAAAATAATATTTGAAGTTACATTTAATGCTAATACTCGATTTCACCAAAGATATGGGATAGACCCTTGTTCGAATGAGCCCTTCAATTGTGAAAACACGAAGCGAATCAGCGACATAGGTGGCTCAGGGCATCAACAGATGTCACTGCAGTGCTTCTGACAAGGAAGTCCTAGGCTTGAGTCTCGACAATGGTAGGATTTCCGACACTAGCTATACAGCTAGGTTGAATTCAGCTGCTGACTGGAGGGAAATTCTAGCGGCCGGCTGCTCTGATCGGTAGTTTTCCATGGTCTTTCCGATCAACACCAGGCGAATGTCGGAGTAGTAACCTAACACACCGGTCACGAACCACGCGCGAATATCCTTCCTCTTCCTTGTCCTATTGTCATTCACTTACACATACATGCACGCCAGTCGTCAGCTTAGAGCTTATCCCAGCTGGGGGCGGTGCCCCGCTGGTGACAGATACCTCCTGCGGAAAATCTTTGCAAGACGCCGTAGGTTGGAGTCGGATCTCGCTATCCAGGGGAGAAGACTCCGTCCCTCCCTAGATGAAAACCTGCTCTGCATTTACGGAAATAACGCCCTTGGTCGTTTATGCACGTGGAAATAAGGACCTTGGCCGTTTATGCACTAATCAATCTATCATTTGACGAAAATGTACACCTCGTCTTATCTTCAGAGATATACTGTAATTTCTAGAGCATGAAAGCAGCCCTATCTGGCCACTTTCTACATTTCCGCAATGCATCTTCCTCTGTCTGTCTGTCTGTCTGTCTGTCTGTCTGTCTGTCTGTCTGTCTGTCTGTCTGTCTGTCTGTCTGTCTGTCTGCCTGTCTGCCTGTCTGCCTGTCTGCCTGTCTGCCTGTCTGCCTGTCTGCCTGTCTGCCTGTCTGCCTGTCTGCCTGTCTGCCTGTCTGCCTGTCTGCCTGTCTGCCTGTCTGCCTGTCTGCCTGTCTGTCCGTCTGTCTGTCTGTCTGTCTGTCTCTCTCTCTCTCTCTCTCTCTCTCTCGTCTAAAGTCTGTCGCGCTTCTGTCTGTCTGTCTGTCTGTCTGTCTGTCTGTCTGTCTGTCTGTCTGTCTGTCTGTCTGTCTCGTCTGTCTTCTCTCTCTCTCTCTCTCTCTCTCTCTCTCTCTCTCTCTCTCTCTCTCTCTCTCGTGGTTAAGTGTGTCGCGGGTGTAAAGGCCGGCGCTGTCGAGGTGCTTTGTCCTCTTTAACCCGCAGCGGCCTCCCCTTTAACGCGCGTTCGCTCGCCGGGGGCTGCGCCAGCGCCGGCCGACTTCCGCCCGCAGCGGGGCGGGGGCGGGGGCGGGGGGGGGGGTGCGCACATGGGCAAAGTGCGCAGCCGCGCGCAGCAGGAGGCCGTGTAAGGCCGCGTGCGCGCCGCCAGAGCACGCGGAAATTACGGAAGAGGAAGCGTTATTTTCATGGAGACGTTCCATTGCGCCGGGCGAGAAACGAAGTAGTCCCGCTTCTGGCAAACAAAATTACGAACCTCACGCATTCTCGGAGTTCTTGGCGAATACAATTACATTATTTGTTGCTGCTATTGCATGTATTATTTAAAATATTTTACTTTAAAAGATATTCGGCATGCCGTCAAATTTAATATGTGTTTTGGTAATTAAAGGCCTTTACTTTATAAAATTGCAATAGAAATCTTTTGCTTATAGATTTTACTGTAACTTCCCCCCAGTCGTACCTATCTCATTCGTGTAGCCAACAGTGAAAATGTTACGAACTATTGTCATCTATGGTTTGAATAGGCCAACAAACAACAACACACTTTTTAAAGTAAACAATCTGTTATTTTAGGTAACACTTATTTTCTATTAATAAATATCCATAAATTTTAATAAGATCTAAAAATCAAATCAACCAGTTTATATTCTCACATTTTTAATGGCCATTGCTTTAATGTGTCAATTAATAATAATTAAAAGGTATTGTTAATAATTCCATTTTTTCATGGTCTAGTAATAACTACATAACATATGTTGAACAAGGTCATCAACCCCGACCCGAATGAAACAATGCATTTCCTGAGCGAGATGAAATTCTTTGAGGCGTTTTTGGGGGTGGGACTGAATTAAAATAATTTCATGTCGTTCACTCTCTGTTGGTAAAAACTCGACAATTTAGTATTGCAAGAAAATGTTACTTCATTTTCCGTTAGGACTTTAAAGTTAAGTACGAAGAAGGAAAAGTGGGAGCTGGAACTTTTCTCACTTCATGAAACAAATACACTGAATTGCAGTGCGTTCACCATTAAATTAACGCAGACGTAATAACATAAACATACTTTTAACAAAAAGGGCCTACTTTCACAATGCCATGAACGAAAAGAGAAACAACCACACATCAATGTCGAAAACTCGCACAGGAGTCTGTATACAATAGAATAACATTAAGTTAGTATGCGTAAGTAGTATGCGAGCGTCTTTGGATGATATTCATTCCATGTACCATGAGCACCACGAATGAAACAATAGAATAATTAATGAACAATGATGACCATGAATGAAAATGCATGCTCTTACAAACTGAAATAACTTTTAAAAAATACAATAATGTTGTCTGACGGAAACGTTAATAGTTCTTTGGGTCTGGCAGCATTGCACGATACTGTATTGTTTTCACATCACGGTTTCAGAAACGTGAAAATGTTTAGCTTGCCACTTTTCACGGTTACATTTTATGTTTATAGTTCAAGTTTACGTTTTGAATCTGATTGTACTCATCCGCAGTTACAATTATAAGAAAACTACAATCTATTTTCACAAAAGCCCCTTGCAGTAATTTATTCTTTTATCTACGAGTAGTCATTTCGTATTATATTACAAAAGTACCAAATTTGAGTAATATTCAGCTGCCTCGTGAAATATAACCTCAAAATAAGCCCGGGAAATTTGACTTTCCAATTTTTGAAGATCTGCATTTTTTTAACGTTCGTAGGTTTTAAAGAAAATTGTTCTTATATTACATTTGAAAGCGTACTACTCAATGAAAGTACATTTCGTTATAAAACCTTGTGATGCTACAACAGCACATACTACTTTCTCCGAATATTATAATGTTATGGTTATATAATATTATACTGACAAATTTCTACCTTTCTTAGACTTCAAATATCACTTAATTGAGAAATGACCGAAGCGCAATTTTTTTCTAATTTCAAAAGTTTAAATGGTAATACCCTTATATCACTGAATTCAGTGTAATAATGTATTCAATGTATTCATTAACATGTGCGACGGCCGTTATATGAAGATATTATTTTGATGAAGTGATTTCAGTAAGGAAAAATGTCTGTCTTCATTATTGTAGTTGTAGAAAGACGCCGAAACATTTTTAACTTCTGCTATTTTCTAAAATTCAAGAAGAGAAATCAATTTCGACCGTTTCTTTATGCGTCTTTTTCTCTATCAGAGAAACAAATTCGAAGGCACTTCTGAGAAAATTTTGGAAATGTTGAGACGTCATGTAAACTATCCCCAAAACTCAGAGAATTATTTTGAAATTGACAAATTGTCGAGCCAATTCAGAAAGATCATGGAATATTAATTTCGGTGTAAGTCTTTAAAAACATTAAAGCCGCTATTTTTGTTCATGCACTACGGACGGACGGACTTTCCCCTGAAACCCCTTTTTGGTATGAAGGATCCACAAATCCTGGATGATGACATACCATGCCAGAAGAAGTAATTTACTACATATTGGAACAAGACTATCAATGTTTCCGGTATCAGGGCTCAATAATACAAGCTTTTCTGGGGAAAATTGCCATATTTTTCAACAGCATTTCATTATGCTCTTTATTCTACGTGTACTACTTCGTACATACGTACGTATATTTACTAGAAAGTGCATCCATAACAAGAATACTCCCATTGATGTTATAATATCCATGGTGATTACGTTGCAACTATAAGTAAACTATGTTGTACAGGGAAGTGGGCGTGGCACTCGAGCTGGACCATTGGTCGAGGGGTTCGCCCCTGGCGGCAGGCGCTGCTCTCACCTGTGGGGCTGGCGAAGGCGGCGGCCTCCAGCAGCAGCGCCAGCGCTCCCAGCAGCGGCAGCGCCAGGGGCAGCCCCAGGGGGCGGGGCCGGCGGCGCGAGGCCTCCTGCATGGCGCCTGCACAATCCGTCCCTCGCGCACTCGAACTCCCACCCACACGGCAATCACCACTCTCCCGGGCCCTCAATGCTCGCCTCCATTACAGATGACAACGAACCGTATGCAAAATAAGAAGCAAATAGTATTAAAAATATTACGCAATAACTTTACGCCAGTTAATTAACTAAGAATATGTAATATTTGAGCCTACAGTAGTTTGATTGTGTTGTTGTATTCTTAGGATCGGCACACGAACAGAAACCGTTGTCACCCTACCGTGTCTTCACACGACATTCGAGAGAAATAATTTTGCAAGATTATTGCGACTTAAACGGTGCGGCAGTAAATAGTATTTAGTTCAATGATAACATAGAATATGACTAAACCAATGGACTCATTTAAGTAGAACGATTCGTGGTCACAAAATGTTCGGTACTACACGTTTCGGCCATTGAAAGAACTATCGAAGATATACGCACGGCATCTGTTCTAGACGACGGCCAGAAATTAAAACAAAAATATTGTTCAAGACGTCAGTGCATCTTCACAAAGAGTTGTTCCACACTTCACGTTGTAAAGTCTGTCACTGAAAAGAGAGGGAAGTTTCGTGATTTCCTTCACTAATTTATTCTGGCACTTATTTAAGGCGTCACAGCGTAAGTTTGAAAGGGTCACTATCTTCTTAAGCACACGCTGCCGAAGGTTAGAAGAGACCGGCTGCAGGTACTGCTGACGGCCAGCGTGATCACTGACAGCGTTCGACTGAGGTTCGCAGACACCGGAAAGGGAAAGCTCCCTCCGAAGGGCGGGGTAGGTCAGGGCAGGGCGAGGGCAGGGCGTCGCGGGGAGAGGAGAACGCGACGGCTCCTCGCTGCACAGGGCCGGCGGCCGCACTGGAGCCCGCGCGCCGCCGCAACCTCCGCCCCCACCCCCACCCCCTCCCACCCGCGCCGGCGCAGCGCCGCGACGCCCCTCCCCCCACCACCACCGTCGCCCGCCGGCGACACGCGCGCCTTCTCCAGTCGCACACTCACACATTAGCTTCGATGTCTTAGGGTTTTGGTTGGTTGGTTAGTGATTCCGGGCGCGTAAACAGCTTAAGGCATTGGTCCCGTAAGTATAGTGCATTTCTTTCAGATGGCAGTGATCTTCCTCTGCTGGATGGCGAGATCCGGAGCCGACCTACCGTCGGACCAGGACTCTCCCACCAGCGGGGCACCGCCCCAGCCGGGACAAGCTCTAAGCTCCCGACCGGTCTCCCGGAATCTGTGGTAATGTAGTGCATGCTAGTGTAAGTGTGTGTGTAAGGGGAGAGGATAGGACAAGGAAGAGGAAGGAAATATCGCGGGCCGTCTGTGGCCCGTTTGTTAGGGTACTGCTCCGGCATTCGCCTGGTGTTGATCGGAGAAACCGCGGAAAACCACCGATCAGAGCAGCCGCCCGCTAGAATTCTCCTCCAGACAGCGACTGAATTCGACCTACCTGAAGAGCTAGTGTCGAAAATCCTACCGCGGTCAGGACTCGAACCTAGATCTCGAACCTCCCCGTCATAGGCGCTGCAGTGACATCAGTTGATGCACTGAGCTACCACTCCCGGTCGGTGTCTCAAGGCGTCAACTGATGTCACTGAATGCCTGTCATTGCGCGTCCGGTTCCACTCCCGCCGGTGGTAGGAGTTTCTACACTAGCTCTTCAGCTAGGTCGAGTTCAGCCGCTGTCTGGAGGAGAATTCTAGCCGCCGGCTGCTCTGATTCGTAGTTTTCCGTGATTTCTCCGATCAACGCCAATCGTGCGCCGGAGCTGTACCCTAACAAACGGGCCACGGACTGCGCGCGATTTTTCCTTCCTCTTCCTTGTCATTTCCTGTCCTTTCTTATACACACTTACACTCACATGTACTACTATTCCACACATATCGGGAGATCTGTTGAAAGCTTATAATATTATCCCCGCCCCGCTGGTGGGAGATATCTGGTTGGGGAATATCCCCGAAAGCCATCGTAGCTCGGTACCAGATCTCGTTATATAATTTTATCGTTATATAGATTTTATAAAATTTTAATATTATGGGTCTAAATTTATAGATATTTATGTCACGAGTCCTCTAAACGAGTCTTTAAGGACGCAGCCGGAAGGTTAACTGCGAGGCGGAGCGATAGCGAAGCCGAGTAGTTAACCTTCCGGCTAAGTCCTTAAAGACTAATAGAGGACGAGTTACATATAATGATTTTTGTTATTCAAGTTTATCGCTTATTAAAAATAACCTTTTATCACTTTCACGAGTTCAGAATTGTCATTACTCTTGATTTTCTGTAGCAAGGGTTGGTGGTACTGGATGCTTTGTTTGTGATCAGACAGTTGAATGTTTTTTCTACTAATGCAAGCAAATTTGGAAAAATGTCTGGGAATTTCGAGTCGTTTGAAGATATTTTCGTGCCAAATGATATTCTGGAGGAAGCAGACGCTGCAGGCTCCAGTTTAATGCCTTCTAAATCACTAACTAGTTATGAGAAAACGTATGATTTATTTTGTAATTGGCGAATTAAAAGGAATGTTCGAGGGGTAAATGAAGACATAATGCTTGCATTTATTAACGAAAGATCGAAAACATTGAAACCAAGTAGTCTCTGGTCGTACTTTAGTATGCTGAAAAAATGTGTTAAAATATATGAGAAGACTGATGTATCGAAGTAAGTTATTCATTCCATATAATTTGACATAGTAGTAAATACTGAGGACCAATTATTTACAATTTATTTGAATATAGATATTATAAAGTTATTGAATTTTTGAAGAAAAAATCTGAAGGTTACAAGCCTAAAAAGTCAGAAGTTTTAACAAAAGAGCAAGTAACTAAGTTCTTACAAGAGGCTGACGATGACATTTACTTGCTTTTGAAGGTCATTCTTGTTTTTGGAGTATTTGGTGCTTGTCGTAGACAAGAACTTGCAGATTTGCCCGTGGACAATTTACAAGAGAAAGTAACCTACTATCGAGTACATATTCCTCCGACAAAAACTGATAAAGAACGTTCATTTGTCATTCCTCACGGTACTGAGGGATTTAATGCATTTGAATTTATTAAGAACTATCTTGCACTGCGTCCTACTGCCATAAAAACAAAGAGGTTATTTATCAATTTTCGTGGAGGGAAATGTACAGTTCAACCAGTAGAGATTCATACAATTGGAAGCGTACCTCAGAACATAGCTAAATATTTAAATTTGGAAAATTATAAAAATTACACTGGCCACTGTTTTAGAAGAACTTCAGCGACTATGTTGGTGGATGGAGGTGGAGATTTCTCAAGAACCTTGGTGGTTGGAGTTCATCTGTCGCGGAAGGATACATAGCTGAGTCAGAATACCACCGGTTGGAGATCGCAAATAAGATAATAAATCATAAGCCCACAAAAACAATTTCAGAATCGGTTTGCTGTAATAGTAATGAAGATGTAAATGTAACAACCTCAAGCGGTATTATAATGAGCGGAAAATTAAAAAATTGTACTTTCAATATATCTGTACCAAAATAGTTAAAAAATAAATGTTGTTTACACTTATTCCCAAAAATTGTGTTTCGTGTCAACGTCATAATTATCCCAATATTTATAAGATCTGACAAAATCTAAACCCGAGAGTCCATAGTGTTCATAGCAACGGCCGCTAAAATGATCGAGAGTCCATTAAAAATATTTTAGCGGCCGTTGCTATGGACGCGCTCTTAAAGCAGTATTTAGATGGTTGGTTGCTAAGGGGCTAAGTGCGTGTTTACTAACGTAAATAACAAAAACTTATCTTGTATTATATGTGTATCATTATGTATCGAACCGTATTATAGTATGTATGAATTTTCTATGGAAGATTGCCATAAATTTGATGCTGACCGAAACGAATGAATTGTAATGAAATGCTGACGTACTACTCGCGCACCTTTTGTTGAACGATGGACTGAAGAAATGCGGGTGGAGTGGGGGTATTAGTTATGAAGTTTGCCTCTAGAGTATTTACAATAATGCCAACATCTAGAAAATCAAAGTCAATGTGTGGGACCTGGTCATCGCTCTGGTTAGGGAACTGCAAGGACACTATATAGGCGTTTTAGGTGCCTCTCTTGAATGACCGGGACCCACCTCAGCCATTCTTTTGATAATTGTAATAAAGCTGAACAGAAGTTCTCGACTATGAAAGCAACTAGCTTGTACTAGCTTCTGTTTCGTACCAAAGAAGTTTTAATGCTTGGAATCTTGTCAACAGGGCTCGCTGCGAGCTTTTGCTTTCAACTGTTTATTGCTCAAGGGGGAGCAAGGTTATCGTTCAAGGAAAGTTGCGCGAGTTAGGTTATGGTTTTTGTCTGGTTTTTTCCTTTAACTGTTACAATATTAATGAATTTTTATCTAATTTTTGTTATGAATTCGATTGAATTACTAACGAACGTTCCAACAATATGAAAATATGTTTCTTCTCAATACTTTCAAATCACCCTCAGAACTACGACATCACATTCAAGACACTCAGACAACTCCACCGTCATGTCAGGCCACAATCTGCAAGGCCAACGACCATCTCTTATACAAAACATAACCTCTACAAAAAATAAACTCGATTTGGCGAAGGGCGCAGCTCAATCACGACACGATCACACAAAAGTACTTTGGTTATCTGCCACATTTATTTTGTGCGCATAGCGCTCGCTTATTGTCGAGTTCGTGCGGAACAGTCATTGTTGGAGCTCACTCGTACATTGTTGGAGCCCTTTGGCAGTATGTTTTTGCAACTTTTAGTGCTAATCAATTGTTTTGTTACTAAATTACATTACTAGAGCGCTCCAAAGCGCCAAACGGTGGTTGGCTATTCAATTGGTTTCAACTATTGAAGAAATATAATTCGCAAATTATATAACACAATGTCAAACAACAATAAAAAAGGTCTGAGTTCTCCAATTGGGGACAATGGCAGTTAATGGGTTAAGGTGAATATTTAATTCAGACTGTATAATAATCTGAATGGGATGCAAGTGCATACATTTTTTGTTAATAAACAATATAGTTGAGATCAGGTAATATTTCACAAGTGACTGCGGTCGTCGTTAGCTAGTATAGCGAGTTTCCTCTTGCTTCTGAGAGATGGCGTGGGTGCTTTTACACAGCTGACCGTTAAAAAAGCTGTTTTCTCGCGGTCGCGGGCATGTTACTGAGGCGAAAAATGGATAAAAACAATATTTGAAGCGGGTTGTATATCGTGCTCCGGAGTTCTCTTTATAACCAGAAAAGACCATAAACACATTTCACTCTTACAGGTACTTTAGCATCTGATGATGTAGAGAACAGTTTTTCAAATGTTGAACATTGTAAATGTTGAACTAATTCTTCAAAAAAGACACTGCCTTATAAGGTACCGCAAAAAGGATCGCAAGAACAAAAAATGTTCAAAATGTATACGAAAAGAATAGAAATAATACGATGAAAACTGAAAATATTTTAACACGAACTGAGAGAAAATTATTGCTATACTTGCTGATTACATCTACTATTCCTTTTTAATACTATGGAAAGCCAATAAGTATCTGCACTTTCGTTCTGTCCGTAGGTTCTGTTCTGTCTTTGCTTATGATAAGTTCTAGAGTTATCACCTAAGTTCGGTAACTTGTTGGGCCGTAAACAGGGCTGCGCCACTCTCCGTTTGAGCAAAAGAACATTGCTTTGTCATTCGTTTTTTGTCTGCTGGATGCTTAACAAAGCAGAAATGTTTAGAAGACATTCAGAACAATGTGGATGTAATGTTTTCCTTGGCGAAGAGTTCACCAGATGGATTGATCCAGTTAAAAGCATCAAAGAAGCATGCAGGATGAAAAGGCCTCAGTAGTCCAGCTTCATCCACTACTGGTCCCAATATCGAGCAAGTCCTGCCCTAATTCTGAATACCTTCCACAAAAGTCATTTTCCTTACTGGAATTAGAAATAAATCCAGGTAAATTTACGAAGAAAATTTAGAATCCGCGTCTTCGTCATGCTCTTTTGAGATGACATTCCTTTTTGAGTATTCAGATCCAAAAATATTGGAAAACAAATGTTCAACCTAATGTTTGATCTGTCGATAATGTTCATGTACGAGAAATTTGTACAAATTACGTTAACATGAAACTGGCTTTTGCCATCCCATGAAACATTATCGTGTATATTATGAAATGTTTGCAGTTTTACTGAAAACAAGTGGTCGTTGTTTTAATTCGAGAATTTACCGACTTCAACAATTAATCATTAATAAATTTAACGTCACCCAGGACAGGGAACAATGGTGCCGGATTCGCATTGTTCGTATATTAATAGCATGTTGAGACCGCTTGAATGCGGTGGGTTTGATAAATCGCACGTTCAAATTATAAATGCCCGGATCCGGCTGCGAGGACTTGCAGTAGCAAGCATGACATTGTCACGCGCGACCCTGGGCAAAGCGAAGGAACGAAGCGATATTTGCGCTGCTCATTAACACGAGATGCTAAAATGAGGTTTAATATTGTTTTTTGATCAAAGTGATTAACCAAGTGCTGAATCCAAGAAATAGATGCTCGTTTATAACTAAGAAAACACATTTCAGGTTAGTTTGCGCCTTCCATTATATAACCTCTTGTCGTCTGTGGAGTTAAATAATAATAACCATAATAATAACATAATTTACAAATAAAATATTTATATTATTGTCAAATAATGTAAGTAATAGTATTTCATTTATTATTATGTATAACTATTTGGACTCATGAAAATATTGTGCAATTTTTAAAACAGTGTTTTAAAGGTTAAAATAGTTTCATATTGGAATACAACTACGAACGTATCTGACAACCTGTATATATATGTAAACTTAAGCACCTCCTGCAGTTTTTGAACGGTTGAAGTTATTGCAACGCAGATGTCCACGAGAGAGTGGGACTAATTGATACCTATAATCATTTTTATTTTATCACTTGTATTTTACGAAATATTAAGGTAACTTTCTTTTTTCAAATGGTACTATACATATATTTAGTCTGTCATGACGAGCGTAAAAAGACGAATCCACTAATATACATACTAGCATCATATATTATTGTTGAGGCATCTCTCACACAACATATCATTCAATATATCCGCCATTTTGTTCGATCACAGTATCTATTCTCAGTCTAAGCATGCACAAGCCTTTTCCAAAATCTTCTTGTCCAAATGTGCAAACGATGACTCAATAGGAACCTTAAGTGATGCAATATTTTGATGTCGGATCTTGTTAGAGTCCCGCTCCATAACGCTACACACGAAATAATCGAGCGGATTCAAGTCAGGGCTTATGGGAGGTCAATAGTTCTTACTCCAAAACATACTCATGTTGTTCGAGAGCCATTTCGGCACTAAATGACTTGTGTGTGCGGGCGCTCCGTCTTGCAAGGCACACTGCCTTCAACTGCAATGTCAATACACGGCTTCACAACAGTTTCTTGCACTGTCATATAAACCTCTTTAGTTTATTCTTTAAGGAAGAAGTGCGGGAGCATGATGTCATCCTTGCTAGACACGATACTCAAGACATTGACACAAACCGGGAAGGTTGTCCTTACCATAATAGGAACGTCCTTGGGTCATGAGTGAGATATCGATCGTTTCTCCTTTTGACTTTTGCAGCAACAGTGAAAATTTTCTCGTCAGAGAAAAGTCGGCAACGACCAGCTGCTTAATTCTTGCGAGTGCTCAGTAACACGTCTCAGCCTTTACGTCCTCAGAGAGCTTTATTGTCTTATCTCAATGACGCAAGACTTGTACCTGAGGTCCTCACGAGCGATTCTATGTGTAGTAGATTCGCTTGTCTTCAAAATGCCTAGGAACTTCCGAAAAGAATCTAAGAATCTGAGGAAATTGTGAATAGAAAAGACATTCCAGAGTCAACCTAAATTCATAATTGTGCCTGCTTTATGAAGTTTTGAGTCCTCCCAGTCTTCACTCTTAACATAGATTTTTCGTGTCGGTGTGTAGGAGTCTTCCTGTGAACTTTCATACGCTGCATAGCGAGTGGCAACATCATAACCTGTTGATTTCGGATAACCGAAGAACTTTACTCTCCCGGGTACAGTGAGTCTAGCGCGAAGACTTTCTACAATGGCAGCACTCCGATTGTACTCCGGGCACGACTTAATAAGATCGGTCATGATGAGAATATGATTCTGATTACAAAAGATCAGCTACATTTAGCATCATCTACACTGTTGATAGACGTTCTGAGACCGGTGAGAAGTTGAATTTGAAAATTGTCCGCATTCAACTGAAACACCCAGTATGCTTTTACGTCCTGATTTTGTAACTTGGTGCAAACCGACCCAATGTTATTTTTTAGTGAATTTCGAATTGTGTGGCTAATGTGTGTTTTAAAACTCCTTCTTTCAGTACAAGAAAGTCAAACGTCAAAAGTCGATTTTATCTCCTGATTTATCTATCCATCACATTGACTTAGGATTTTTTTGTCATTTTGATGTTGTAAGATGCGCGAATGGGGACTTAACACATTGTAATACTCGTCGAACATTCCAGGAATAATTTTGTACAAGTACAGCTTTGATGAAACATTTAGGGGAAGGAAAGAAGAGTCTGAGAAATATATGTCAAGTGGCTATATATAGCCTATCAGTGATAAACCTCTTCCAATCCCATCCACCAATCTCAAGGATCTAAAAGACAGTGTACCATTCATACATCTAGCCAAACAGAATATACTATGAAGCAGTTCTAAACAACATTCACGAACGTAAGACAATGAAAGTGACATTAATTCAGATGACGAACATTAATAATTTTATCTATTAGTTTCTTTGCTATTTTTACAGTTCTGCTCGTACATGTAATTTCTGTTCTCTTTATTATTAAGAAACATTCTACTATAAATTCATGTTTTGTTTTTATAATATGCAACATATTTGACAAGTAGCTCAAATGTCTGTATCGCACAACACTAATTCTCTACATTTCTTGCACAAAAATTGCTTTTATTACTTTTCGAAGCCATTGTCATCGCTTATGTAACTATATACTTATTGAAGGAAAATAAAGAATGCATAAAACTTCAGACATATTTTGATGTCCGATCTTAAAAATCCGTATGAGTCATAACATCTTTAGTCGTGAATTAAAGGATCACTTTACAATTTTTGCACGTGTTTTTAGTTCTTTTCCTAGACGAACCATTCTCCTGCCTGGATGAGAGTTCTAGAAGCCGACTGCCCTGGTCGGTCGTGGCCGTATATTCCTTCTCGGCCCCTCGCACGATGCCGTCGCCTCACCTTGAAGGGGCCACACTCCGCATCCATTTCCCCATTCCCTCTCCACTTCGCTCCTCAGGTCGGACGAAGTTGGGTGAATAAAAGTGTTACTTCTTTGCCCGACGCGTAATGCTTGAGACCGGGGCAGGCTCTTCGACAAGAGTCGAGAGAAGAAGGAAAGAAAATGAGGGAATGGGGGAAGGAAAATGAGAGTTGAGGGCAAGAGAGGAGAGAAAAAGGGAGGAGATGAGAGACAAGAGGAAAGGGGACGAGAGGGGAGAAGAGGAGAGGAAAGGAAGGGAATAAGTGAGAAGAAAAGAGAAGTGAGGAGAGAAGAGAAGTGTGGTCGAAAAGAGGACAGGAGAGAGGAAGAAAGTGGGAAGAGGAGAGGAGGGAGAAGGGGAAGAAGAGGGGAGAGAAAGATGAAGCGAGGGAGGAGAGAAGAGAGAGGGAAGAGAGGAAGCGAAAGAGGAAAGGAGCAGAGAGGGGAGAGGGTGCGGTGAGGCTCCGGTGTGCTCGGCCGGCCGCGACGGGGGCGGCACTCGACGCCAGCGCCCCTGACGGATGGCTGGCGGATATCGCGGCGCCCAGATTCGCCTCCGATGGCCCCATAAATCCCCGGTGGAGGGGCGACGCTGGCGCTGACGGCGGCGGAGGCGGCGGTTTTTCACGTCGGCCGCCGCCGGCGCGCGGCGGGCAGAGCAAGGCGGGACGGGGGCAAGCTGGAGCTGATCGCTGGAAGAAACACTCCATTTCCATAGCGAGGTGCACTTCCCCGGCCCTCGGGGCGCTCGGAATCTCAGGCGGCAGACACCCTGCTTCGGCCACTGCACAAAGGCGCGTCGCTCCTCGCACTCACGATAGAGATTCTCTGAAGGCACTATTACACAAGAGGAAGCATTGTCTTGTCTTTTACAAGATAGGAGGAAAACGTGATCAATTGTTTCAGTTTACTCTTCTCACAGCACTTATCAAAACACAACAGTTCGCCATATTTTTCGAAAAATATGGAGAGAAGATGAAAGGAGTTGAGTGATATCTGGCGAATAGATGTTTGAAACCTACGCAGTCGTAGCAGATAGTTAATAAAGTCCTTCAATCATCACTATATAGAACGTATCAACAGATCTTCACTAAAAATATTAATCACATACACAATGAGTGAAGATAAAATTCGGAAACTAGTTATTAATAATTATTCGAATGACATTTTTACAGTGAAGTCAGGCAACTCAATGAGATGTGAAGAAAATTTAAAAACAATTTGGGAATGCAGGTTCTTTGAAATTTCGTAATAACACAGAAAGGCGTTTAACTTTTCTCTTCAATACATGTTTTAATTCATTAGAACGGTAGCATAAATGTAGTAAAAGTTCGAGAACAGTCACTAGGAAGTGTCTAGAGGAACCATTAGTTGTGTAGTAGTGTTTAGTTTTCAGATACAACGCGACTCAGGCTAACTGTCAAATTAACCACTTTAGTTCTCTAGGCGCTTATCAGTCGGGCAACGAAGATAAGTAGTTAGTAAAATACGAGTATCTCACAAATTAAATATAAAAAGCATAGGGAGGGTATTTATCAAAAGGCTAGCCCAGCATGGGGCCTGAGACGAGGTGGTGTGAAGTAGCTTTTTTTCAATTTAAGGTCGCATCAACATCTAGATCAACAGCGACCACTATTGGCGTTAACGTTATGATAAGTGTGAAGATGAACGATATGGTGACGATAAGGAGTGAAAAGTACGAACACAAATACAACCCTGCCCGAGACGGGACTCGAACCCGTGACCCTTCGGTCCGAAAACGTTACGACAGTGCTGCCTTAGCGATCTCGGCCACCGCATCGGCAAGGTGTTTCTTACTACCAAGTCAGGGTCAAATGACAAATGAATGAACTCGTTATGATCGATGTCCCACCATATGTTGTTTATTCGAAAAACTCACTCATATTCGACTCCTAATGGCCTTTAAGTGCGTTACATTTATTCTAAGACATTCTCAATTCCACGTTCTAAGGTAGGCGTTCTAAGGTAGCATTCACTCACTCTCTCTCTCTCTCTCTCTCTCTCTCTCTCTCTCTCTCTCTCTCTCTCTCTCTCTCTTCTCTCTCTCTCTATCTATCTATCTTTCTATCTATCTCTATCTCGTGAATCATGTTTTGTTGGATGGTCTCTGCTTTCACAAAATCAAGGTCAAATGAATGTTGGCGCTCATGTGTGCGGAAATACATTACTATTCAGAAATTGCAATATGTGATCTATTCTATTTCAGTAGAAGAAAGAAGTAATAAGAGCATTGAGAAGTAAATATGGGCATTTACTGTCTTATAAACTGATTTTCTAGCACATATTGTGTCACATACAATTGCACAACCGAGGGACGACTATGAAGATTTGTAGGTTTTCTTCTCCAGACATTTTATTCAGTTGCGTGTATTATGTAGCTATTGAAATCATACACGATGTATTTCTAGAAAATTTGCTTTTGAAGAACTTAT
This sequence comes from Teleogryllus oceanicus, assembly GCA_964035755.1. Lineage (NCBI taxonomy): Eukaryota > Metazoa > Arthropoda > Insecta > Orthoptera > Gryllidae > Teleogryllus > Teleogryllus oceanicus. Next base: position 85,499,506 of record CAXIVR010000003.1, read on the forward strand.
AAGTACATATATTTATATTACGATGTCACAACATTAAATAATCGGTAGACAAAATATTCCCTTAAGTTAAAAAAATTATTTCAGTATATCCATAACTATAAGTTTTGTTTATTTATTTTTTATTTTTATTTATTTTACATCAAAAAAGCAGTTAAAAACCGCGTAAGACGTGCTGTGGGGAAAAGTGAATTATGTGCACACAATTACAAAACAAATCACTTTATCCCCTCCTTTACCTACAATTCAACGCAAGTCGCATCTCGATATATTAAATATTTTAGAAGATTTTTCCTAGGTCCAACAAATGTAGCACATCCTACTCATTATAACAGTTAAGTGAATGGTCACTATAAACCTACATTTTTATTTCCCTACATTTTTATTTACAACACTACATGTCCATAGTTTTTTCACTACTATTGAAAAACTTATTACTTAAAACGATAATTGTGTTATATTGTGTGTTTTATTATCAGCAGTTATCTGACTGTATTATTATAAAGTAGCCTGTATATTGCGGGCTAAAACAGATTTCTGCCGAACACATAATAAAATAAAAAAATTAATTATCGTGCAGATATTCGGGCGTTATTGATTTAAATGAGAGAATTTTTCATTAAAACAACCCAAAACGATTAAATATATCTGAATAGATAGGTTACACCCGATAAAAAAGAGTTAATAAAATTGTTTCGAGTGTTACTCCGCACCCACTCCGCCCCTTGAGAAAAACAGCCACTCATTGTCCTCCAGCGCGCAGGGACGGACAGGGGAGGGGGAGTGGGGAGGGGTGGGGGAGAGGCGGGGGTGGTCGCAAGGGAGGGGAAGGGTCCCATCCGAGGGGCGTCAACATTAATTAACATGCAGGTTGCGACAACAGCCCGCTGCTAATTGTGCGGCCCCAGGGACGCCGCGTGGCGCGGCAAAATGCGCCTGTGTTTTGTGTCGCGCGAATTTGTCGCACAACACGGGCGCAACTCCGCAAACTGGATGCGTGTCGCTACTCCGCTCCCCAAACTTTACGTTCAAAATAATTATTAACTCTGAAAAACTGGGGCGAAAAAATTGTGTTGGAGCGCGTGGGACACCGTTTTGCATAAAGTGAGAGTTGGGCTGCAGGACGCACGTTGGCGCAGGTGGGACCAGGGATGCAGCCGATCGCCGCTCACTTGTTCACACATGTTTCGCCGTTCACCCCTACAAACCTCTCTTTGCACATCGTCTTTCAGGACATGTGGAGGCTCAAAGTCACGATTTATATATTCCATTAGCGCTCGTCGAGTTCCTGATAGAATGAGTAGGTTTTCCGTGTCTGTGAAGTTGCTATTGCTATTCCGCAGTTTTCGGTAGAGTATTTCGTTTAACTATTAGTAATTTTATTGACAAACAACATTCAATAATCAGTATAAATTTATCTTATGTGCTTATTTGAACTCTGTGGTGACGTACAAAACAGCTAACAAGCATATGAACGATCAAAAATGTAGGTGCTTCGTGATGTACATAGTTTATCCAATGTGAACAATGTGTAACTTCGTCCTGCAAAAAGACGATTGGCGCAGATCTTATTATCGCTGAAATCCCTGATTTTTTGAAAATTGCAAATGTTCAATTTTTTTTGCATCTTCCTACAACAAAATATGACATTTTAATATCTTTTTTTTAAAATTCGAAAATGTGAGTAGTTTTCGAGTAATTTTGCGGGAAATTTAGACAATTTTTAAACAACTATGTTCTCAAAAAACGCTTTCAAAATTTTCTTTAAAATCTCTTTTCGTTTCTATCGAAAAGCCGACTTTGATGGCAGAGGTGTCTAAGAGCGTGTACCGACTCAGTGCTTCGGTCAGAAAGGTCGCGGGTTCGAGTCCCACCTTGGGCATGGTGGGTTGTCCCTTGCCTCTCATTCTCGCCTCGCGTTCTGCTGACCCCATATCAGAGTAGTTCGCGAGTACGTTGGTGTCTAATGTATGGTGAATATGCGTCCCATCGGGACGTAAAGGGTAACAGGCTATCGGCTCTATAAATCCCTAGATACTAAATGTATCAAAGAACGGAACAAAATTGGCGCTAGTCCCAATTCCGGCGAACTATCTCTATTTTCGAAAATTGCAGAAAGGTAACATCGCAAAACTACATGTTTGAATATGAATATTTTTGTCTTAAACAAAATCTGCACTAAATCATTTTTTGAAAACAGAGTAATTTTCGCCTAATGTCTGCTTGAAGTTAATGCAAATTAGTAAAAAACATTCACAAATCGCTCCAAGTGTTTCTTCATTTTTTCCACGGATAGAAGGGGCACTTAAAGGTATGGCGCAAGTCTCACTTTCGTTGAACAGTCTGAATTTTCAAAAATTGCAAAAGTTAGGAATAATCCAAGAAAGTATCTTCCGTTGTAGCACCACTAGTTTGATTAGGAAATAAGATTCTTCTCACACCTCCTTAGATAAAGAATACGTAGAGTAGTGTTATAATGTAGATATGTAATACTGCATTTTCTTCTCTTTCTTATAGTGCCGTTTACTGATTAGTGGCGTGGGCTAGTCTCCAAAAGTCCCTTGCGCCTTCTTGTGAGACTTAACCTGAGCCCGCATACCTAGGGTAGTTTGCCATTGCTCTCCCTAGGGGCACTAGTGTGCCAATTATGACATTTGATTTGAATACCAGATAGCACAGGTCAAGATACAATATCCGCAATCTTATACAGTGATTCAAACAGTGATCAAACTCTGATTTGGTTCTAAATTTCTAAGGGATTTTATTTTGCCAGAATCGGTGAATTACCTTTCGTGGAATTTGTTTTACATCCCAACAAGCGTCGGTATGCATGCCGTCGGTTTTTGGCACCTCAAAAATTCCCCGACTTTGACCGTGTTTGAACCAACGAACTTAAAATCAGTGGCTCGGCATGATAGCCACAATACCACGAACCTCGGCCAATGCCATATTACTTGGTCAATTTAACTTAATCATAATCACTCAATTCTGTTTAGTTTACATCATGTTTCAATTCAATGAAATCACAAATGGCTAGCGATTTTTCAGTGTTCATTATATATAGTTTTCGAATAGTCTTATCGAAGGCAGAACAATTGGACACACTGTAAATGCCAAGGTATTATATCTCCTTAATTTCGTAGTTTAGAAAAGTAATTAAAGAAAAACTTCAGAACATTTCAGTGCCCTAGCTAGAACATCCAATACGCATTAACCTCACGGGGTAAAAAATCTCCAGTTGGCTCCAACGATAAGTACCCTCCTGCGCAGAAGAGGAGGGAAAGGGGTGGAAATCTGGCGTGCCTCCCTTAACCGCGCACCCACGTCGACCTCGCGATCAAAAAGAAATAAAACCGCGCGCGGACCAGGCAGTATTTCCGAGCGGCACGGCGGGGGAGGGAGGGTCCGGCCTTCAATTCGCTGGCCCCCGCCGCGGCGAAGGGCACAGGGAGGCGGGGGGCGGTCAGTCGCGGCTCGGGAGGCGCGGCGCAGTAACTCTGCGGTGGGCGCAGCGACGGTCGCTCCGATAAACTTGGCGGAATTGGCTCTGGAGAGCCCGACCTCCGACCGCGCCTCCCTGCCACGAGGCGCGCCGCCCGCAGTCCGCCTCCAACCCCAACGATGCTAGCGTTATTTTAGCGTGACAGTCCGCCTTCGCTAGAAATGAGCGGTGAAATCTAGGAGTAGTAACCAGGAGAGGTGGCTTAGTGCATCAACTGATATCACTCTGACTCGGAGATCCCAGGTTCCATTCCCGACAGTGGCAAAATTTTTGACACTAGCTTGTCAGCTACGTCGAATTCAGTCGCTGTCTGGAGGGGAATTTTCGAGGCCGGCTGCTCTGATCGGTAGTTTTCCGCGGTTTCTCCGATCAACACCAGGCGAATGCTGGAGCAGTACCTTGAAACACGGACCGTGCGCGATTTTTTCTTCCTCTTCCTTGTCCTATCCTCACCTCTTACACACACTTACACTATCATTCACGACACTACCAAAAGCCGGGAGACCGGTCGGGAGCTTAGAGCTCGTCCCAGCTGAGGCGGCGCCGCGTTGGTGGGAGATAGCAAGTTGAGGGGAAAACTTCGCTAACCGACGGCGGCCGATCTCGCCCTCCAGAGGGGCAAGATCACCTCCCGACGTAAAAAAACACGCACAACACTTACGGGTCGAATGACCTCAGTAGTTCACGCACTCGGAATAAGTAACAACGAACCAACCCGGAGTAGTAAGGGCGCGTTCTCCCCCTCTGAGATCGGTGCTGTGGATCGTCGCACGGTGCGTGGAGCGGGGGGAATAGTGACAACACAGAGAAGAAAAAGACTTTTCACTACGCTTCACCTACGCAAGCTGCATACAGTCAACGATCAATCACATAAGTCTAATGAGCCGGTGTTCCCTAGGGCTATGTTTCTTTGAAAAACCTTGTCTCGCTATTTAAACAGTTTACTGTAATATTTAGAGTACAACTTTACCTGCTCTTCCATTCTAAATATAAAGCAAAAATCTAGTTTCGTTTACTGAGTGCAAGCACACAATAATGCTGCTGTTTCAGGTGATAGAAGTCCCAGTTCTATGATGACTTGTCATAGTCTGTGTGAAACGCTGGGCAGTGAGTGAAAGTCATCAGCGCGCACGCGCAAACCAAGCTCCAGGTGCCCTGCGATTATGTTACTGACTTTACTACATACTTTTGTTTTTCTATTAACATTCAGTTTAACATTTTCAGAACAGGTTTACCAAACAACACGCACTGAAGAACGCGAAAAAAAGAGAGAATTTATGATGGACCCGAGGTCCTCACGGTGTTCTCTCAAAGATATGCATCAGATTAGTTTAATGATAGTTCACTACTGCGTAAATGAATTAAACTTTACACTTTTTATCTGTGTTTTTCACATATATTCCAGCAATATATAGGTATGTAATTCAATGAAGATCTACTTTATTTGAACACTAGTTGCATGTAGCGTCGCTGACGCTGTAAACTATTTTAAAACAATTCTCATGTGTTGAAAATTTCTTTAATATTTCATTTCTTTCGTGCCTAGCTTTGTTCAAATATGTTCTTACAGTAACAGGTATTGGACTTACCAATGAACCGTAGTAGTTGTTAATGTAATACTTCCGTTCAAAAATTCCCACCACCCAATGTCCTTGTATGCCTCCATGCGGAAAATGAATGGATAATATTGCAATGTCATAATTATAATGGCCGTAAAAATACTTGCAGGAATGAATAATGCCAATAGTTATAATTTAGCACAGCTATATTTTAACGTTTTGTTTTCAAATATGAACATAAATGATCACCTGTAATATGTTCTTCTACGTTATTATCTATTCCTATTATAAGATGACTGTCAATTAGTTCGGAATATTTCTGACGCAAAAGCTTCTTCAACTACATTGGATTTCCCTAAGTTGCTTAACACATCCACATTTATGTCCCCTAATGTTTTAAAATTTTAAAACTTTAAAACTCCACAAATTCAGTCTCATTTCTGTTCTGTACGCAAATATACGTATAAAGAATTAAACGCTATGTAAAGCATATTTTTTATATATTTTATGTTTATGTGAATAAAATAAGTTTTAAGTCACATTAAATTGAAAATTCGATCTTGACTCTTAGAAATGTATTTTCTCTAGTATGTACTTAAATTTCTGGTTTTCTTCTTATTTAGTTCATATTCTTCAAATTCAATGTTCCAAGGCAATTTGCAAATATATTATAAAAAATGTCCATGAAATATTTCGTATCTTACAAATTCTACCGCGCGATTTTCATTTCATACGTCTGGTTTGTAAACGACCAGGGTGCGAATCTCAAAGAAGAAAATTCTGGCCCCGTGACCTGAAAATAATCACGGACTACTGGGGTTTAAACAACACCGCCTACATCGATCTATTTAGGTAGCGTTAATTTAATTCTCGGTAAACTCACTAAGAACACAGCATCACAACACGCAAAATCCCTTTTTTGGACATTTTTTGAATCTTCTGGCCGGATCCGAAAAAAAATAATCAGTTCCCCATCAGGAGATCGAAACTCGTCGAATGACACCTCATATGTCTCGATTGATGCACGGGAAGTGGTCTAGCAGTGAGTGACGGAAACCACACATCTGCACACTGGAGGAGTTACCAAATACTATACAGGGATTTCTTTCGTGGAACAGTGTTCATCTGTATTTTTAGAATCTTACAACTACCATGCGGAAAAATACACATACACACGCCTGCGCGCATACTTATTTTCGAGAATACCTATTTATAAAATTGTACACTTTCCGCATAATCTTATGTGTAAACGAGAAGTAACGAAACTGCAAAACGGGCTAGGGTTATGTGATGCCCGTTTAGTGTGCAGTATAATACAACTGATGAGTCACGGATCAATGTTTATCTTTCAGGAGTCCACAAAGAACAGGTGTCATATTTTAAGTACCTTGAGCCGCTGTTTGAAGAAAATAAAATGGCGTCCTCGCGAGATGTCTACTGCGGAGTTGAGCAGAAGGAATGTTCACCTCGCTCAAATGGTGCCTATGGAAGAAGGAGAATATCTCACTCAAGACCAAAATCTGCCATCCTCTCAATACTCTTCTGGATCTGAGCCGTGGGCGCTCCTCAATTCTGACTTCAACAAGCTCGAGGTTTTCCAAATTCAATGCCTACGTCAGATGCAGGGAATTTCCATCCCCGACCGTGTTCGAAACGAAGTCATTCGTGTGAGATGCAATCACCAGGCACCCATCGAAGAACGTATTCAAAAACGGCGATTCGGTCGTCTCGAATGAGGACCACCCAACTAGCGCATCAACTTCCCTGGCGATGACGACCAACCGAGTGGAAAATCCAGCGAACGAACCAAATAACAACCTGGCTCAAGAGCATCGAGAAAAATCTGAAGAGCCACCGCCTCAACATTAACGATGCCAGGGATCTAGTCACAACCCGCCAGAATTGGAAGCATGTCCTGCACAACGTGCCGAGTCCAGCGGCATCCACGGCAGCGTACTGGTTACGGGTCCAGCGCCGACCCCCAGCCGCCAGATAGGGACCAAAAAAGAAGAGAATATGAGCACCGGTTGTTCATGAGTTGGATAGTGAATGCGTCTTCTGGTCTGCAAGCTCCGCCCCTCCGGTGTGGGCGGGCGGAGGGTGGCGGCCTCCCAAGTCAGGGGGAAGCGGCGAGCGATCGCACCCTCCTTTAACTCGCCTCACCCGACCACCGGCAGACGGGTGCGGACTGGCGGCTCTCAGTGGCGAATTCAGTGGAACCACTGGACACATCTCCCTGCAGCAAGGTACGAGCAGAGGCCACAGTTACTTTACGTTACAAACACTGACATTACATTACCTACTGAGATAAAGAAGAGGGGAGGAGAGAGCGAGAGAAGAGAGCAAGAGAAGAGAGCGAGGGGGGGGCGAGAGGACAGGAGAGAGGGAAAGAAGAGGAGAGAGCGAGAGGAGAGCAGAGAGCGAGACATGACAGACAGAAATTGCTATATTATAAATGATGAAAAATCTAAACCTTTTCTTATTTTGTTATTGCATTTTATATTTGAGTAAAGAATGCATAAAGCACGAGTTACGCTGCAACACATGATACCACCGCGTATTACTCGGCAACGATACGAACCAGACCCTTAAAATCAGGTTGTCGTGTTCTTAAAGGGACACAAGTCATGTTTCTTTTGCCGAATTTAAAAAAATATATCAGTAATTTGGACGCTCTATTCTATTTTTCTATTAATTTTTTGCTTTAAGTGCTTGACCTCCACAGCACGAGTCGTCAGAAACATTCGGAGTTAAGCACCACTTTGAAGCTATTTTCACTTTTAAAACAATTTCAATTTAAAAAACTTCGCAAAGTGCTGCCGAGTCCAACTACCCAGCTTCTATCTCCCCCTCTCTTTCCCATATTTTTCTTCTCTCTCTCTCTCTCTCTCTCTCTCTCTCTCTCTCTCTCTCTCTATCTATCTATCTATCTATCTCTCTGATTGCACTAGACCCCAGGCCGGATTCGGGTTCCGAGGATTCGCACTCTGTCAGTTAAGCCTTTGAAATAGTTTTAGAAGTTAGCACTTGGTGGGAGAGCGAATCATCAGAAAAGTGGGAATTTTTGCTGTCGTATTACGAACAGCAGTCAACTCTTGAGAATAGAACAATTAGACTATCAATTCATGCTGGCGTTAGAATTTGTTTGCCAACACTAAATACATCAAGAACGATTTTATTTTCTTCCGTTATTTACATATTTTTTACCAAATCTCCGCGAAGCTTATGCCAGCTGGGATCCATCTAAATGGAGCGGATCGTTCACGGAGTACAATTCATGTGGCTACCAATGATTTCCAATAACGCACCGAGACGCAAAGAATAATCAATAGCCCCGGACTCTGCAAAAATGTCTTCTGCTTCGTATGCGTCGCGTTCGGAAATCAGGGAGGTTGTGCTCCTGATTCAACAATGCAAGCGAACGCAGCTTCTTATGAGTTTTATATTTTGTGGGAATCCTTTAGAGCACAGATTCGCCTGGACAGTGCTGCGCCCTGCGCCACTGCAAAGTACTATTTTTCATGTAAACATTCCTTGGTTGGTTCTTACTCTCTGCAATGGGGTTTCAGGATTTTTGGAGCGAAAAATATCATTTAAATCTGCGATGTTTGAAATATCTTCACCCGAATTTGTGCCAACGAGACATTATAATTAATTATTTGAGGTTAAGCACGAAATTTAAATAAAATGCGACGAAATGTAATAACCCAGTGCTTCGATACTTCTCCAACATATTGGAAGTGAATAGAGAAAACCACGGAAATTATCTATATTAGAGCAGCTATCCTCTGGAAATCTCATCTATGTAGTCCCAATGCCCTGCTCAGTTACTAATTAGCTGGTGTCGAAACTGCCTGCATCGGTATTTAATCTGGGTCAATTAAGCAAACTCACCACTAATTATTACCTATTACATTAATTGATATATCAATGCGTGTTAATAAAAATATGAATACATATTATAGTACATTATGAAATGATTTTGAATCGAGTATGATAGTACGATACAAGCGAGAAACAAGCGAGTATCGTAAACTTCACGCGAGTGTATTAATACCAATTGCATCGCGTTTCATACAGTACTTTTTCTACGACTTTTATGAGTTAAACTTTTACATTGAATCGTTTCGTGGCAGTTGACATGCAGGATTCATTCAAGGTAACCTAGCCAACAGATCCCTATCCTACCCTCGCATGCTGTCGCTGGTGGTTGTGGTTATTAGTCCGCCTGCGAGGGAGAACTGCGCTAGTCAAATAGGATCAATGTGAAATTACAATCCAATTTATTTTAAATAATGTTGCACGAAAAAAATATTAATAATAAAGTAAATTAAAACTGACAAGCACAATATAACACCAAATGCAATTCCAATATGCAATTCTGCATATGAAAATGAAAATTGATTGTCACAAGACGTTCGTTTGTTACAAGACAACGCGCATCCACATTTAGCCGTCCAAACTCCTCCCGATCTTTATTTCAACGGGTTTGATCATCCCAGATACAGTTCCAATCTTGACACATCTAATTACCATCTGTTTGGTTCAATTCAAGATGCTTTAAGAAGCCTAATATTTGGCACCGACGTACAGGAAGCACTGCAATCATGGTTTGCTGCTCAATCGAAAATCTTTCTTTTTTCAAGAATCGGAAAGCTTATGCTGTGATGGACCACGTACATTGAAAATAATGGTGCCTATGTTAAGCATGATCTCTCATTGTAAATTTTGTACCGTTATCAGTGTTATATATGTATGTTTTGTATTGAAATCGATCATAAACATTGAGCCCAGATACTTATTGACTTATCCTCGTACTATTTTAAAAAAATCAAATGTAACTGGGCGTTAGAAAAAGTCTCAACCAAGAGAATGGTCGAAGCATTCGAGGGGGGGGGGATAAAAACTTACGACACTCGCATTCTGCAATTGCAGTTAACAAGCCAATAAATACATTTGGTTTCACAGATAAGAACTCACTTTGAACTAGGTTGTTGAGGACGAAATGTGTTTGGGTGCTGAAGGAGGACGAGCTATCCAGGGGAAGAACCACCGCGAGACTCCAAGCCAAGCGGGAGGGGAGGTCGGTGGGGGTGAGGGACTGCAGAGGGTGGGTGGGGGCGTGGAGGGGTAATTGGGCCGTCCGGAGCACGTGTCGGGCGCGCCCCCCTGTCGCTGTAAGTGGACGCCCCCCCAGCGCCCTCCGCGTGGGGAACGCCTCTCACACACACTAATGGAACGCACCAACCCCGACCCCCAACCTCGCGCACCAGAAGCCACGGCACAACGCCCAGATGCACTGTGCAATGGCACGAGACGGCCTAACGTTTGCTGATCGGTGGAATGGAAGATTATAATTGAATGGTTGATTAGTCATTCCGGGCCCGGGAACTGCTATGGTCATTAGTCTCGTAAGTAAGCATGTTTTTATCGTGGGATGTGGACTTGAACTTCCCCCGCTGGATGAAGGGATTCGGCACCCACCTACTCATCGGTTTGCGGTTTTTTCCACAACTAGGTATCTCCCACCCACCGGGGCAAACCGGGATAAGCCGCAACAAACTCCAAGCTCCCGACTGCGGTAGTGAAGTGCATGAAAGTGTAAATGTGTGGAAGTAAGGGGTGATGAGAGGGCGAGAAAGAACGAAAGATCGCGCGCGAACCGTGGCCCGGTTTGTTAGGGTACTGCTCCGGCATTCGCCTGTTGTTGGTCGGAGAAACCACGGAAAACTACCGATCACGGCACCCGGCCGCTAGAATTCTCCAGACAGCGACTGCTCGAACCCTAGAACCTACTGGTCAGAGGTACTGCAGAGACATCAGTTGATGTCCAGAACAACCAAAGTTGATTGGACATGGAACGACTTCTCATAAAAAAGTCTTTCCTTAAAAGTGCATGGAACTTTTGTCCCAAAAGGACCCCTTGTCTTTCCCAGAAAGTGTATGGAACTTTTGTCCCAATCCTTCTTCGAAAGACTACAACAGAAATTTTTGGAAAGCATTAAGCTGAGTTAAAATGAATGCACCGTAGAGTACAAAGAAAGGAACCAAATAATATCACTATATCTACATTAATTTAAACAAGAAAACAGAGCAAGTGGCCGATGACAACCTTCCGAGCAACTCCTCAGCAAAATCAGGAAATCTAATCGTTTTCACTCACCAAAAGGCTCAATGAGTCGATGCAATGTAAAAAGTTACTATCCAGCAATCATAATGAAGTGCATTCATAATGAAATAAATTGACACTCAATATTTAAGCAATATCGAGTGTTTATAAAATACGTTTCAGACCACAAGACGTCTAATATTAACTTAACTAATTTATTTATTGACATACAAGCTAGTAATTAGTAAGTCACTTCATTGCTTGCAGTATCATCGACTTGTTTCATTAATTCATCCGCTTCGATAATTACGCGCTCATTTGCATCGATTCATTATGCAAAACGGTCAACAATCTCCGCGCTTGCCCCTTCAACACCAGCGCTCTCTGCGGCTCAAACAAAGTCTGCGCATGAGGCTTCGCACTGCGTATGAGGCAATTCCCAGAGATAATTACGCCTATGAGGTAGTGCATATTTAATAGAGGAGTGGAACTAATTACTGCGCGCGATTAGGGGAGGAAAAGACAAGCGCCGCGCGCACGGCGCCCTCCGCAGCAGAGCACAGCGCCGCCGCTTGGGGATGAACGCCCGGCGACGCTTAGTAAGCAAGGGAAGGCGCTGGCGAGTGTGTTGTATCAGTGCGTACAAGAATCCATGATGATGATAATAATATATTTTATATATAATATGTTTAATTAATATATAATTATTTATTATATTAATATATAATAAATAATATAATATATTTAGATATCAAAAATATCTTTGTTGAAGCCCAGAAAGCCACTCTTCTTCAAACATGTCGTATTGTCAGGAAATTCCTAAATGCGTGACACTCATGTAGGACAAGATGAATTTCCATCCTGGGCAGTCCGAGCCTAGTTCTATAATATCAATTAGACAAATGATAGATTTTCCTGCTAAAGCAGAGAAAGTGTGAATAATAATAATAATAATAATAATAATAATAATAATAATAATAATAATACTCTATTGAGATAGGCCTATTGTCACTGATAAAAATCTGGATTATAATCGCCCGGACATAGTAGTTATCAAAGTATACGGAAATGCTCTGCCACTAGCTGACCTAAAAGGGTTTTTAAAATATTTATTTATGTTTCTTCTACTTTGTAAACTTCCAAGTATTTTCAATCAAATACATAGAACATTCTTCATAATAATTTGAACGGAAAGAGGAAGGTTATTTTAATAAATACAATTATCAGATAAAAATTGCAGAGGGAAGTCCACGTAGAGACCTTTAAGCTTATTTAAACCTTTAAAATTAAATGTTGTTTAAAAAATACACGGTAATTTAAATTTACGGATACGCATAAAAATATTTTTAACATTTGATAGAATATAGAAATTATGAGTTTAACATATCGAACTTCCAGAAAAAACATTACTACCCTTTTTCTAAAGTTGGAGAGGTGAAGATTTTTCTAGAGTTGGAGACTAGGAAACTTTTAAATTCTCAGCTATCATGCAATAACGTAATGATATTTTCTATTCTACGTTAGGAAATCAAACGGAATAATTGCTATCTCTCGACGTTTGTTGCACTTCTTCCTTACTTATTTTCACATCTTACATAATTATCATATGGTATAGTTCACGATCAACGTCTATAAGACGTCCATTCTTTATTTGTCCATTTATTTTAGAACCTTGAAAATTGTATTCCGAATTACCCCTTGCAGCGGCAACAGCATGATCGTGACAGAAGATTAACTGAGCAAACCCGGATGATTGATTGAACATGTTTTCCATTCGTTTTCGAAAACAGTCAACATCTTAAAACTGTTACGTAGTTAAACGTTCAATACATATAAAGTAGCATCACCACCTACTTGATTAATAAATTGATTATTTCGTGATTCCGGGCGCGTCAACAGCTAAGGTTGTTAGTTCAGTAAGTGTAATGCATGTTTTTCCTCGAGAGGTGGCGGTGAATTTTTCCTCACGGGATGGTGAGATCCGGTGCCAACATACACACCGGCTAGTGATGTTTCCACAACCAGGCATCTCCCACCATCGGGGCACCGCCCAAGGGACTAGCTCTAAGCTCCCGACTGGTCTCCCGACATGTGTGTGTGTGTGTGTGTGGTAAGGCATGTAAATGTAAGCGTGTGTGTGTGAGGGTAGAGGATAGGACAATGAAAAGGAAGATCGCGCGTGGTTCGTGGCCCTTTTTTTAGGGTACTGCTCTGGCATTCGCATGGTGTTGTTCGGAGAAACTACCGATCAGAGCAGCCAGCCACTAGAATTCTCCTCCTAGTTAGTGTCAAAAACCCTGCCATCTTCGGTACTCGAACCATAGGATTACCTTACTCATAGGCACTTCAATGGCATCAGTTAACCCTGAGCCACCAAAACCGGTGGCTGAGGGTTATACTCTTGGATATAACACGCACTACACTAGACTAATAATGCCAGCTGCCGGCACGTCCAAAATCAATACTTCAGCTGTAAGCATCGCAGCGTCACCGAAGCGCATTCATGGCCTTCACACTGCATCGTTCTCCGGCCTCCAGTCGGCAAGGAACGAGAGACTTCTCGCCCCGTCTCCTGGCGCGGTGCTCTGCGCTGCGCCCAGCCGAAGTGCACTTTCGGCGCGAGGGCTGTTCCGATAAGGGAATGGGGGCTGACCTGCTGCCCTGTCCCCGGCCGCAGCACCTCATTCGCCGCGGGTCTCCACTAACCTCCCGCTATCAGAAGCGAGCAAGGTCTATTTCCAGGAGATCTGGTTAATTGAACTTTAACACATCTTGAGACACAACTCATCTCCATTTACTTTTTAGTAATGAGTTGTTAATTATCGGTAACTACAAAAAAGCTATTATGCATTTTTGTAATTTAGTTGTATCGCTAACGTTGAATTTTATTCATAAAACTTATTCATGAATTACTGTCAATTACAAATTTACCAGCCGTTTACGAATCATTGACCCAATTCACTTAAAAAATATTAAATTTGTTTAAATAATTTAAAAAATACAATTACTTCAACAAAGTGTAATTGGTGTAAATTTTAATTGTACTACTAACAATGACTACTGTTGTTAAATGCTTTTCAAATAATTTCTAGGTTTAATAGAACTGATTGGACAGGCAACCGGGAACGCTTCGCTGTCGAGCGGGTTGCATACATCGAATTTGTTATGCCAGAAACAATTTGGTTCCTCCTCCAACAACCGTTAAAACCAATTCCTAATATTACTATTGTTGTCGTTATTATTTTTTTTATTTTTTTTATTATTATTATTATTGTGTGGATTCTTGAACCTTCTATACATTGTAAATCGTCGTTCGAACAGTGTCATTATCTTCGTATTGGACCTCAACTTTAAACGGCTGAGGTGGGTTACATCAGGTGGAAGAGTAATCATTTTAAATACGACGAGAAGTTTATTAACAAATATAAAAACTCATTGTATGATCCGTTCTATTTAACTTAATATAAAAATTAAATTTACTTCAGATTTCGATTTCAGCATGATCCCAACCACTCACGCTGCTATGTGCAGGTTCACAGAAGAGCGAAACATAAAAAAATATAATAACATATCAAAAGATTAATTTTGAAAATACAATACAAGACACAATAAGGTAACTATCAGGCTCCAAAACGTGGCTTTAAGGGCCGAGATGACGGCCATGTGTGTTGCAACGTAACGTGTGTGTTGCTTGTACGTCTGCTGAACTCTTCATTTTGTAAACTACAAAATTCTAAATGTTTCGCCTTGAATACGTTTGATATATCCCCAAGGGATGATTACCTATCCAGCAGTTTCGAGACTCTTCTAAAAGTTTTTGTGTAGATGGCGTCTGATCAACCGTAAAATCTATCAACTTCCCTGAATATAGACCAGCAAAAGGACCTCCCCTTTTTTGAAAAAGCGTTTACAAAGAAGGAAAGTAGGAAAGAAAGTAAGAAATATAGAGAAGAATACTTTTATTTGTGAACCACAAATACATGAATTTTACATTATTTGTTTTAAAATTTTCTCATAAATACGTCTTCATTGCTGAACTGACGAAGCTTTCCCGGAAGTTGTCCATAGTTGTTCTTCTTGTCATTTCCGGTGGAAAGAAAGCCAGTGACTGACTGGTGCTTGACTTTTTGAGTGCTTACAGGATTGTGGGATGATGTTTGTACACTTGCGTCTTTGTGTCCTGAAAGAAAGAACCACAAGGTGATAAATTGAGTAACCTAGGGGTCAAGCGATGTCACCTTACAAAGAGAGAAGTCGTCCAGGAAACAAGTCCTAAATTGCTAGAGAACGCTTCTAGTATGAGCTGGTGGCTTCGTGAAGTAACCAGATTCTCCCAATATAATGAAAGAAGTCTTCCGGAAAAGGCTTCGTCAATGTGTGAACGGCGGAGGCCGCCATTTACTGAATATATTTGTTCAAAACAAGTATATTAAAATGAAATTGTATTGTAATTGTTAAATTAAAATTATATTGTATTTGTTGATCACAAATAGAAGTGTTTTTTCTCTATATTTCTTTTTTTCATTTTTTTCTTACTTTCTGTTCTTTCTTTCTTTCTTTCTTTCTTTCTTTCTTTCTTTCTTTCTTTCTTTCTTTCTTTCTTTCTTCCTTTCTTTCTTTCTTTCTTTCTTTCTTTCTTTCTTTCTTTGTTTCTGTTTGTCTGTCTTTTCCAATACTGGTGGTCATTTTGCCCGACCGTGTTAATAAACAAGGGATTATCATTACTTCATTAACTTATTACGTTAAACTTCAATTTAAAACATTTGGCATGTTCTAAAGTTTAAAATTGTTCGCCGGCAGCAATTGTATGGCTGGAAATGAAAGATGTAATGAAGGGTGTGCCGCGAGGCGTGGAGCGGAGGTGGCGGGGTGGGCGCCGCCATCACTCAAACCCATTTCCCTCGAGCGATTTCCAGCCGGCTGAGCGCGCTAAAAGGGCGCCTCCGCTCCGACAGGGGGAGGAGGGGGGCAGGACACGGGAACAGCGTGTCGCCTCCGCCTCATCACCGACGGCCGCCACCCCCCTCCCTGCCAGCCACGGAGATCAACTTTTCCTCGCAGCTTCCGCCCGCTCGCCTCCCCTTTCCGTTCCTTGCCCGCCGCCACCGGGCTTCGCCCCCGCCAAGCCGCCAGCCACGCCAGCACGCAACGCAAGCAAGCCCGCACCCGCCTCGCCACGCCACGCCACGCCATGCCACGCCACGCCACGCCACGCAACGCAATGCAACACCACGCCACGCCGCGCCTCGCCACGCCACGCCACGTCACGCCGCGCCACGCTACGCCACTCCCCCCCCCCCCCTCACTTTGCGCCCCCTTGCGCTGCCGCTCCGGCGAGAGCGCTTTGAGTGCGGCCCCCGATGTAATTAAGAAATGCCACGCAGCTGGGCAAGTATCTGTGCTGGCTAATCCAGACTACTACAAATACAAAAAGTGAATATATTTCTCGGAAGTGGGGTGAAGAAATTATTATGGGATGTACATGAGAGGTTTTGCAGATTTTTCATTAATTAATTTTCTTCCTGGTACTTTCTCCAGCCTCAGGAGATGTCGATTTCGACTATCCGCGTCGGATACCCACTATGTTCCCATGGGGACACATTTAACAAATTACACTAGACACACTTTCGCATTCCTCGGTCTGTGGACAGCAGACGCCGCGACAAAATACACATACGTGAAAGACATGGGACAAACAACCATGCCCATGACTGAACCCGAATCCGCGACTCTTCAGACCGAGGCGCTGTGTCGCCACACGCTCTGGCCACCTCGGCCAACGAGGTCGGATTACCCTTGTCATCAATGCGCTCTAGACATGCGATCCACAATGCTCAATCGGTTTAGGCAGCATTTGTTTGTGGAATTGCGAGGGTCTATGGCATTGTTTTAATGTGAGCTTTCCTTTTCGTGATGAATTCTAAAATTCCGAACATATTTTCGATTCGTGAGATTGCATGTTGAATTATTTTAAGATTTTCAACTGGACATAAGTTTTCTTTTATTCCAACGATTGTTTGTAATGGTTTCCTTCAGGTTCCTGTAGTGCTTTGGAAGGTCTTCACGACAACACCAGAATCGTCATAAATAGGAAACGGATCTTCATGTAAATATATATTTTTAAAGAGAAGATACTCGTATTCAATAAATGTTTGGAGTTTACAAGACATTCTAAATGCATTAGAATAATTTTTATTTCAATTACTTTTATATATTTTGATATAATTATATTTTTACATATTTTACCTACTACTATATATTTTTTACATTTTAATATATTTATTTGTGGAAACAATACATTTCAGATACGAGTTTGCAAATACATGTTTCTGGAATCATCTTTCTTACAAAGTAATGCAATTCTATTGGCTTCTATGACTACCGGACCATGAATTCTCAAACTTAACCTCCCTGTTCCTTGGAAACCGCTTATTTGGAATCAAGGTTGAGTGTAATTTCTGAAGAAGTAATCTCTACCACGTGCTTGCTCAGTTTCATATAAGCCACGCGTAACCCCATCTAAATCTGACAATTTTTTACAGGTCTAATTCCGTTGTTAAATTTAGGAGGGGGTATGTTCCACTTCATACACTCTTCGAATTTGACACTGGCTACATGGTACGACTGTTCACTTGCGCACCGGTTCCTCGTAACAATTGTAAATACTGCCTACGTATTTTACGTTTGAAATGAAACTCATATTGTGCGGAGAAGGCTAGTGTTCTCATTACTTCTGCTGAGGCAGAACTTTCTTTCTGCAACCGAATCCATTTTAAGACATGATCGACGAGGTTTTCTGTTCGGAAATTTCAAAATGTTTGTAGGAAGCAATTTTAAACATTAAAATATTTTTTCTACAGCAATGTTCAATAGTCCCGTAAGTGCATTACATTTTTTTCATGGAAGTTGGCGGTGATTTTCCAGAGCAAGCCAACAAGAACAAGCTCTAAACCCCGACTGATTTACCAACATGTGTGGTGATGCTGGGTCTCCCAACATGTGTGGCAAGTGCGTGTTAGTAAGATAGAACAAGGAAGAGGAAGGAAAGATCGCGCCCGGTCCATGGCTCGTTTGTTAGGGTACTGATCCGGCATTCTCTTGGTGTTCAATTCAAGAAAAAAACATGAAAAACGAACGATAAGAGCAGCCGGCCGCTAGACATCTCCTCAAGACAGCAGCTGAATTCAACTTAACTGTGCATCTAGTGTCGAAAATCCTGCCTGGATTCGAACCCTAGGAGATACAACAAAGACATCGGTTGATGCCCTGAGCCACCTAAGCCGGTGTAATATTTTTCATATTTTCTATTTTTTCTTCTTTATTTTGGAAAAATAAATACATATGCATATATATTTTACTTTTTTTATTACAATAAATTTTGTTCTCTAGTCAAAATTCGTTCGTACCACTTTGGACCCAGGCTCGTAAGAATACGCACTACAACTGCAATATATCGACTTAACCTATTTCCTATACTCAACCTCTTACAGCCAACTTCTGAAACTATGAAATCGAAAATTCTGTCTTGATATATTCTGTCGTGGTTTTCCACGCCACTCAAACTTTCTCTGTTGTGGAAGACTTTTCGTAATACGATAATCCTTCTGTCTTGTCTTCCGTTTGAATTTAATATCTCACCTGCCATTGGTTTCATTTACAGAATTCTGCTCGTCTCCCTTCTCCCACTCCTCTGTTGCTTCTCTCTCTCTCTCTCTCTCTCTCTCCTCTTTTTTTTTTTTCACACAATCTCCTTCAGTTTCTCTGTTCCTCTCGCCCCTTCCCTCACTCTCTCTCCTTTGGCACCTTAGGAAATATTGAAATGTGTAAGAACGTAGACGAGCTATTTTTCCCACTTTGCCCTCTCTGCTCTTTCATGAAAAATGACATTTAGTTGAAAATAAGTGCTATTCAAAATAATTATTTTTACAGTTTGTTGATTACCATCCTTTCTGTTCGAGGTGATAAGATAATGATCATAAAACGGAATATTCACCCATGTCATTAGATATACTATGCAGTTCAGCTGAAATCACATATCACGAAACTTTTAAACGTCTCTGACGTGGAAGTGAGACAGAAAAGTTTGAGCGGAAGTGGGAGAAAAATTGAAGCGAATTTAAAGTCGAAGTTGGCAACATTCCCGAACAGTAAACTTCACAGAAAAATCCCCGCGGTTCGCTCTGAGACTCCTACCGTCCCCATCTCCCTTCCCCACCCTGCTCCGTCAGACATAGAGGGACACCGCACCCGATATTGAAAGTCAAACGTAAGTTGGTGTCCAGAATTTTAACGCAAATATAATAAAATGGCAGTTTTATTCAAATGAACCCACACGCACCCTGGCTGAGGCACCCCCCGCCTTCAGCGCTCTCGCAAGACCACAGCGCACCACGTGGCTCAGAGCACCAACTTTCTTATTCTGAGGGTGAGATCTACGTCTCTTTCTTCGACTTCTGAAACTTCCATGAATCGCCTTAAAGAACATGGCCCTCTCATTCCACGTGTTTTCCTTGTGTTTTAAATAAAGTTTTAATAAAAAATTGAAATTAAAATGTTTGCATAATATGTATCGGAAAGAATTTATGGAACATTATAAAATGTCAAATAGATATATTATTAGATTATACTACTACGGGACTAATGCAAAAGTCAAGCTATTTCGCTAATTAGCCAGAGGTGTTTATATTATCCAAAATAGGTGGACAAAGTCGGAAGTAGGTACAGCTTGGAAGCTTACTTCGAACTTAAGCGGAATGAAACACATTAGCCAACATGAGTTGACTAGGATAGGTGAAATACGTTGCAGTGACGAGGAATAGCAGATATTATGCAATAATCCGGAATCAGACCGCTAGAGTAACATTTGTAAGGCTAGTGAGTGGCATAGTTTAGAATTCCACTGTGTCAGTCGTAAATTTCTATTTAGACGACATCAGGTGATCTAACTTAACCTAACGTTACTGTATACCACTGTTAAAACTTTGCTACGCATTTCCGAGTTGGGGTGACGAAGCTCCAGCCATTCATGATTTACATCCTTGAAGAACCTTTGAGTCTGTGCAACGCATAATCCATAAAGTTCAAGGCGTTTGTGTGCCAAAATACTTCTCACGAACACACAAGACGCTTCCTCTCTCTCTTCTCAGCAGGCTCTTTACTTTAGTCAAATTCCTGGGGCTAATGCAAAAATTGAACGGATGCTATCCGAAATGATCCGTTTATCGAGAATTAATCTGTTAATAAGCAAATTACCCGTATTTCCGATTCCTGCCTAACATAATTTCAAATCATACGTTTCCTAATTAAATTTTACACAAAAAGTTTAACGACGTGCCATCCACTTCATTCATTGATACCCTCCTTTATGTATTTGGAAAAAACACTTCAGCCCTTTAAGTTTCTTTTGAAACTGAATTTTGATATCTTTAACATACGGGGTACCTTACATAAAATTATTTTAATAGCATTTATCTTATTTTACCAACAACTTTCATAAGCATATTCGATTTGCATTTTAATATCGTAATGGCCATGTCTTCATTTAGTTTCCATAATATAAATTAATGCAGACCAAACATGAATTCTGTGTTATGAAGCGAGGTTGTAGTAAATATTGATTCCATGAGAAAAATGCAATTATGATTTTTTCGCAAAATTTCAAATTTTCTCATTTTATTTTTATGCGCAAAATTTTCTACGAACAGATTTCTTCCTTTGTCAACATATTTCTCGCGTGGGCTACAACTCACACAATTTCTTGTTCTACCAGAAGAATTACTTTTCGGCTTGGGTGCCTTTATCCTCACCCTCCTCCAAGAACACCTACAGGCTGGTATCAGGATCCCGCTGAAATGCAGTTACCCTTCACGGAAACCTCCCCAATTTAGAATGGGTGGGACCCCTCTGCCATCTCAGAGCTACTAGCTTCCAGGCTAGCACCGGGGTCGAATTAAGCGTCACCCACAATTCGCCGGAGCAAATCCCTTTTTCATTGCCCAAAAGTGTCGGGCACTGCCACGAAACCAAGAGTCCATCTGAGGGCCGCCCGGACCAAGACACGGGTAGTTCGAGGACCTCAACCTCTCCTCACTGCCTCCACATGAACTGTCGACGTGAGTACCGCCAGAAGGTAGACAATCTGAGTAGGGCATTCATTACCCAAAAGTATCGGGCGGTGCCACGAAACCAAGAGTACATTTGAGGGCCGCCCGGACCAAGACACGGGTAGTTCGAGGACCTCAACCCATCTCCTCACTGCCTCCAGCATGAAACTGTCGACGTGAGTACCGCCAGAAGGTAGACAATCTGAGTAGGGCATTCATTACCAAAAGTATCGGGCGTGCCACGAAACCAAGAGTCCATCGAGGGTCGCCCGGACCAAGACCCGGGTAGCTCGGCACTCAACCCTCTCCTCATGCCTCCACCTTGAAACTGTCGACGTGAGTACCGCCGGAACTAGAAATCTGGCTTGGGCATTCATTATCCATGACTATCGGCACTGCCACGAAACCAAGAGTCCATCAGAGGCTCGCCCGGACCAAGACCCGGGTAGCTCGAGCAACTCAACCCATCTCCTCAATGCCTCCACCTTGAAACTGTCGACGTGAGTACCGCCGGAATCTAGAAAATCTGGCAAGGGGATTCATGCTCCCCTTCGGACTTTTACATGTGGGATCGGGAGTAAGTCTGCCCAATTTTGCCCAAAGGTAGGCGAGTTGGGGAAGTTAGTCACCTGGTGAGCCCGGCGGTGACATGAGCACCGCCGAGTAACTCGTGTCCGAGTGGTCGTTACTACCTCCACTAATAACCTCAGCCCTTGAGACCACATTCCCCCCTGCACTTTCTTTGTCATTCTGTAACACATTTCTTTCAACACAATAAACCTTCACGAATGCAACTGACTTGGAGTGTTTGTTATTCAACGCAGGCGAGCCATCACAATTCCTACACACACACACACACATATGCACGTATGCCAGCCACAGACTCTTAAAGAACAAAAAATAGGGGATTTGATTTTACACATTGGGTGGCGAACGAGGGAAATTACAGAAAGCGACGTCGCATTGACTTAAATCTTGGAAGTCCCCTGCGGAAATATTGAGCCACGTTGCCTCTACAGCCGTCCTTCATTGTGGAAATGTTGCCGGTGCAGGTTTTTAGTGGCGAACTGACCTCTCGATTATTCACATAAATTTTCGATGGGTTTCATATCGGGAAATCCAGGTGCCCATTGATTGATTGTTTTTGATTCCGGGCGTCAACCACTTAAGTCACTAGTCCTGTAAGTGTAGTGCATGCCTTTTTATCGTGAGGTGGGACCGATCTTCCCCCACTGGATGACGAGATTCGGCGCCGACCCACCGTCGACTAGCGGGGTTTTCCCCAACCAGGTATCTCCCACCAACGTGGCACCGCCCCAACCGGGCAAGTTCTAAGTCCCCGCCCAGTCTCCCGGTATGTGTGGTAGTGTAGTGCATGTTAGTGTAAGTGTAAGTAAGGGGTAGGGATAGCACAAGGAAGTGTCAAAAATCCTGGCACCACCTGGACTCGAACCTAGGACCTCCCGGTCAGAGGCACTGCAGTGACATCAGTTGATGCACTGAGCCACCGCTCCCGATCCGTGTGGCCAAATCACCCGCTCGAATTGCCCAGAATGTTCTTCGAAACAATCGCTAAAAATGGTTTGGTAAAATCGCGCATTGTTCATAAAATTCCATCGTTGTTTGGTAACATGAAGTTCATTAATGGCTTCAAATGGTCTCCAAATAGCTGAACATAATAACCACTTCTAGTCAGTGATCGGTTCAGTTGGATCTGAGGTGCCAGTCCATTCCATGTAAAAATAGCCCACACCATTATGGAGTCACCGCCAGCTTGCCCAATGTCTTGTTGACAACTTGGGTCCATGTCTTCGTGGAGGTCTGCCAACTCGAACCCTACCATCAGCTCTTAACTACTGAAATCAGGACTGATCTGACCAAGCCACAGTTTTCCAGTCGTCTAGGATCCAATCGGTGTGGTCACGAGCCCAGGTGAGGCGCTGCAGGCACTTAAGCCAAATTTCACCGCACTGTCCAAATAGATATGTTCATTTGTCACACATTGATTTTTGCTGTAATTTCACACAATGTTGCTTGTGTTTTAGCATTGACAACTCTACGCAAACGCCGCTGGTCTCAGTCATTAAGTGAAAGCCGTCGTCCACTGCATTATCCGTGGTGAGAGATTATGCCAGAAATTAGGTATTCTCGACACATTCTTGGCACTGTGGATCTCGGAATATTTAATTTCCTAACGATTTCCAAAATGATATGTTCCATGCGTCTAGCGTCAACTATCATTCCGAGTTCAAAGTCTGTCCATTCCCGACGTGCTCCCATAATCACGCCAGAAACATTTCCTCGTGGATTACATGAGTACAAATGTAAGCTCTGTCAATTCACTGCCCTTTTATACCATTTTTACGCGATAGTACCACCATCTGTATATTTGTATATTGCTATCTCATGACTTTCGTTACCTCAATGCATGGGACCCGCATTATGTTTCTTTAATCATATTATACAAAATGGTAACTTCTTGAAACTTATTTCACATTTTTGGAGTTTATCTTTTCAGGGTTCCCCTAACTTCGTAGCAGGGGTGGTCTGTAACTCGAAATCTATGCAAAATTTAATTGAATAAATAAAAACAATATCCACGTAACATTGAAGAGACTATTTGACTTTCGGTGGAATTAAATTTGAATGCATAGTAATATAAAAATGTTTGTCCACGACCGGTGTGAAATACTGTAACGCACGGTTCAGGAATCGATTGTTCGACATTATATTGCAGGATGAAGTTATTTTCATTTTTAAAACAGTGATTTACAAAGTGACGAATGTACGTGATCTGTTTACAAGTAATCATAACGGTACCTAAAGAAGATGTATTATTAATTACAAATTTAGAATTGAACATATTTGTTTAAATATAAAAAATTTTTATTATTATTATTATTACAATATTCTTTGGGTTATAAATTAAAAAAATCGGAACTCTATAAACCCGCTTTATGAAACATTACATTATCATTAGACCAGTTAAACCGCCTCTAATATGAAAATATCTTTATAACAACAATTTGTGTTCACCCCAAATATAGTGTATAATTCGTAAGTGAAGTTAACAAATTCCATCGCATCTCCAGTGCGATGAGATCCCGGAGAGCCTCGTTGCACGGAGGAAAAAGAGCAAAGGGGCGCACGGGGAGAAATAAAACTCGACGCTCCTGCGGGCGAAGATAAGCCTCCAGCGCGAAAATTATGACAAGGAATTACAGCAGCGGCCCTCCGGCTACCGACCACCCTCGCCCCGCTCCGCCACGCCACACCACCAAACACGCTCCCGCTCCGCTTTCCCTCCGTCCCTGCTCCGCCCCCTCCGTCATACTCAACCCGCCTCTCCCTTCCTCGCCCCCCCCGCCTCATTCCCCGCCTCTCCCAGCCCCATCCCGACTTCCCTCAAGACGTAGCAGCATTTCGTCACACACCACGCCTCCAAACATGCTCCCGCTCCACTCTTACCCCGTCCCTGTCACCCCTCCAAATCGTCATCAACCCCGACCTCTTCTCATTCCTCGCCCCAGCTGCGGTCGGCTTTTAGCCCTCCCCTTTTTGGTCTCGCCGCACTCCCCGCCTCTCCCAACCCCACCCCGGCTCCCCTGAAGGTGACGCAGCGGTCCTCCGGCTCCCCAACCACGCCGCCCCTCCCCGCCACGCCTTTCCCCGCCCCGTCCCACGCCACGCCTCCAAATACGCTCCCATTCCTCTCTTACTCTGTCCCTGCCCCCTCCAAACCGCCATCAACCCCGACCTCTCCTCATTCCTCGCCCCGCTACGGTCGGCTTTTAGCCCCCCCGCTTCTCCGCCCGCTCACCGCCCCCCCCCGCTCACGTCCCCGGCGCCCCTCAAGACGAAGCAGCGGCGCTCAGTTATTGTTACAGCGCAATATCCCATTTCGGGGCAGCGCGCGGCTCTGGGCAGAGCGCGGGGCGCCGCACGGCTCCCACAGCGCGCCTCCGCCCCGCCCCGCCCCGCCCCCACGACGAAACACTGTCAAAAAGTACATTTTCCATTACACATTTTCCTACGAGGTCAAGTGGAGGAGAGTCCTGTAGCTCTGATTGGTGGAACCGGCTTACTCGTAGATGGCTTAAGGCATCAACTGATGGCACCGCAATGCCTGTGATTGGAAGGTTCTGGGGTTCGAGCCCCGACCGTGGCAAGATATTCGGCACTAGCTACATAGCTAGTGCCAGAGGCGAGGCCGAGTGCTCTCATTAAAAGACTGACTGAAACTTTCGAAATGCAATAAAAATATATAGTTATAGTTGTGGTTGATTATCTCTGTATATCATTTTGGATTACCACAAGATTTCTGCTACCACCGCGGAATTTAGACCTTTCTTTCTTATCCCATCGGAAGTCGATGCATGGAAGTAATTTTTTGTATGTTTTATTTGAACCATTTTAAGCAGTTGGCGTCTTTCTTCCTCTTGCGAAACAGCCACGAATCATCAATGCGCGCGATCCAGTATGAGAGGCCGGGAGGGGAAGGGGGTAGATTGTAGTATGTAAAGACGGCTCCACACATTCGGCATTCGCCGAGCGGCAAGCTAGTGCTCGCCCAATCCCGAATAGCTTATGTGGTCGGCGAATGTTCGCTCCCTTTGATGTGACCAAAAGACCGACACGCGATGGGTAGGGCGAACCCCGAATGTTCGTCACTCGGCGAACAGGGAGCAACTCATCCACACTACTCGGGATTCGGCGAGCGGTTGCTCGGTGTTCGCCGAATAACGAATGTGTGGAGCCGCCTTTAGGCGAACATGATGGAGAGTTGCCACGGTGCGAGCGCGGAGAGCGCTGCAGTTGCAGGTCAGAAGGGCGCCTCTGACGTCACAGCCCTCCAGAAGGGCCGCGCAAGCAGTTCGCCCTCGAGAGGAGGGTCGGAAGGAGCAGGCGGCGGTGTTTGCATGAGGCCCCGCTCGCGGGCTTAAGCACAGCACAAAACGACGCACGAAGACATGTTCAGAAGGAGATCTAGCGGAATGCGGAAACGAAATACACTGGCGATTTTTTTAAACCTCTTGAAATCATGACCCCACGGAAACAAAAGGTTATTCATACATTACAATCATGCGCATATCGCTGAACTAACTATTGCACTACTAAACTATTGCGAGAAAATGACTAAAATTTTCAAAAAAATCAACATGACCTTAATGAAATAACTAATTATGGACAACAAATTTCATTTGAAGGAAAAATCTCTATCTTGAATTTTGTAGTTGCAGAAAGACGCAAAAAAATCAAACTTTTGAATTTTTATAATTCGGAGTTAACAGTGAAAATAGGTCCTATGGCACCTTTATTTTACTTTATTCTTACAAGAAATTTAAAGAAAATATTTTGGTGGCATTTTTAAGAAAATTTTGAAAATGTCCGGGGGCTTCATGTAAAGTACCCCCAAATTTTAAAGTATGTTTTTCAAAATTTCAAAGCTTCGACTAGAGCTAGATGGACACGAGTTTCTTCAATTTGGAAAAAAATCCTATGGTTTAGGCGCTACTAGTGTTCCCTGACGGGCGGACGGACGTATTATGGACGATGGATGGACGTATTGCTTTCAACTGTTTTTTCGGCAAGAAGGACCCACAAAACAGGGATCCTGGCTACATCACGCGTTAGAGATTTTTTCTCTTAATTTAGAAACAGGTTTTATCCACTTCTTCGTTATCAGGGCCCGGCAATGATTTTTTTTTCTGCCGAAAATCCGCCGTTTCTTCGCGCAGCATTACGTAAGTTTCTCTTAACTGTACATTACCCATAATACACACGTATACGAGAAAGTAATTTTTTTGTGGTTTGCTTTTGTTGCGATCCAGTTCTATTTAAAAATGTCCAATTGCATATGTAAACAATTTTTTATGTTCCCTAACAATATACTTTTCTTAATTTCTTTCTTCCATTTTTGTTTTCTTTATGAGTAATTACTTTTCCTTTCAGATATGATCGCATTATTCCTGCAAAATGTCTTTTACTTTTCTTGGATTGCAATAAGTTGGTTTTCTCTACTATGAACGAATACGCAAGTTACCACATGGCCAGGATGGATTGGGAGATTCATTACTGTAGGCACTTGCGTCATTTGGCTAAGGCCACCATTTGTTGATACCAAAGTATGGTACTTGGATTGACCATTTTTATAAAAAGGCTCTCTTGAACATTTGCAGTGATTTGACAGACTCCATTGGTGTGCAAATTCTGTCATATATCTTAAAACGTCTTGTAAAGAGTCAGAAGTCTCTGTCACAAGTAAGGAAAGAATAGCCCTGCATTGGGAAGTGATGGATTATCTCAGAAAATCTGTTATTTTCTGCAAGTCCCATACACATTCTTTTGAATGAATGAATTCTGTTTCATGCAGGACAACTGACTGAATAAAGGTGCAGCCGTTTAATGTCTTCTGAAAAGTAATCGTGGATATAATCTAAGAGGAGCAAACTCTGTTTGCCTCTTTTTTTGCAATTCCATTTGCATGCTTCATCAACTGTTGAAGGGAACTAAGTGACACACTTGGCACCTTTCAACTCTCAATCTTTTGATTCTGCTTTGGTTAAAAAGCATAAGTAGTGTCTGGAGTAAGTTCGTTTCTTATGAAACAATACAAAAATAATCTCTAAGTGCATAATGCAAAAACATGGACTAAGTTCCTTTCAACAATCATCAATTCAATTAGTAAATTATATTACATATAACTATTTCTATTAATGTTTAATTTGGGGCATGTTCCGGGACATAAATAAAATAAAATGATACGTGTATACTTGTGTGTGTATATATTTACACCCTGTTCATTAAAAAAAGTTTTAAAACCTAGTATATCAAGGTCAAGTTTTCCTTAACTTTGAATGATTTGATGTGGAATGACCGTTTCACCATGGAGGTTCAAACTTGATCGAGAACAAATATTTTCATTGTAACCAATGGTTTCTCCTACCCAAATTATGTACATCTTTGTAGAGGATTTAAAATAGATTGTAATAGCAAATTCTCTGCAATGAAGCTTGTGGTCCACTATATTAAATGATTTTATTTCCCAAATAAACCTCCCCTCATAAATATCACATTAACCACATCATCCACATTAAACAACCAAGATTTTTATTACCTTCAAGTGAAGTATTGTTTAAGCTCAAGTCAATGTACTTTTTATTTTGAGAAGACTGGCAGTGTGTGCTGCAAACGAGGTAATCTCTGCCTCTTGAACAAAACGTAACTTCAGAGAAAACCATTCGAAAATTTTCAAAAAACATGTGTCTCATTATTTTGTTTATACAATAGGAAAAATTTACCAAGAATGCATTTAAAAAATTAAGAGTTTCAATTTACTTCAAATGTTCAATTAGGCATGGAATGCCCCATATAAAAAATATATAGTATCAAAATTCTGGGAAATCACATTTCTCTTCTTAAAACTGAACTCAGCATTCTATTCTTTTCTAATTTTGTACTGTTTTGGTCCTTTAAAACAAAATACCTATATTCAGATGCCAATAAATAATGCATTTAACAACATTCACTTTTACAAATGTCAAACCTTAAGGATCCTTAATTCCCACTAGGTTTACAAATTTTAAAAATGATACAGCAGACAAATTTCTTTCAAAAATGGTCAACCCAACATTTTCAATATTACCCAAGAATAACTAAACTGAACTTCAGAATTATTTAGACATTATCTTAGTTTTTAAAGGGTCAGTAAGATGGTACAGGATTTGATGAGATTAAAACAAATACAGAAATCAAAATCAGTCTCCAATTTAATAAATATATTGTAAACTTTCAGAAGTTATACCAATATTGGTCATAACCTACTGTCTCTACAAACCATTCCCAAATAAACATTACTATAGATGCACTGCCACCAAGTGATGCAGCTTTGAAAATGTAATATACACTATGACAAGACTCAATACACACTTTAGTAAAAAATGTACAAAGTAAGGTAAATAATAATACACAAAACAATTCATTTACAATACCTATATTTATAACAATATCAACAATATAAATTTTCAATGCAATTGTAAAAATGAGCTATATATAGCAGCTTTATGCACTAGGAATGACACTTGCTCACTAAACCAAGTTCGGATTTTCCTTGTGTAAATAATTGTTGTTTATCCGTTAGAGGAACTTGTAACGATATGCCACCATGCCTGCTACAACTGCAGCTACGCTTCCAAACACAATACCCCAACGGATCTGATAAGACTGCAATAGATTGATCATAGTGTATAAAATTATATAATAATTATTTTAAAAGCCAAACTTAAATTTTGGTAACTTTAATAATCACATATCTAATATAATAACCACATCATACCTTAGAAGATCCTTTAGTACAACTGGTTGTGTTCTTCTCCTGACCTAACATCTTCTTGTAGAGATTTCTTTCATTCTTTGAATCCTCATTACGTAGGGACACTAACCGAAGCAATTCTTGCTTTATAATTTTATTGTCAGGTTCAAGTTGGCTGGCAGACCTGAGTACTGCTACAGCTGATGCATTGTCTCCTTTTGCAGCCAAAATCTGAATCAAGTACAAAACATGAAATATCCCAATGCAGATTTAGTACATCCATAACTGAAACTGCACAAATCAAATTGAATTTCAGAATATATACTTCAAATTATTTCACAGTAATTGCAATTTGGACTAATAACAATTTTAATGTCTACTCAAGAACTGCTATGGTACTACTCAAAAATGAAGTTACAAGATAAATATGTTTAAAGTTTTCACTGGGCTAGAAATGAAAGATTCACGTGTTGATGGAATAAGAATTACTCCAGTATTTCATTGGAGTTCTGTCAATAATAAATGTTATAAAAAGAATGTAGCCAGATAAGGAGGTGAAAAGTACCCCCCAACCAATTGGGTGGATAATTGCGATATTAATATGACAGTAGATTCCCAAAATATCAAGTCTCATAGAGCAATCTGTTGCAGGGATACAATGAGGAACGGGTTTTTCACATTTTATTTTTTTCTCAGCTACTGTTGCGTATATTAGGCTTGATAGATCAATATTAAATATAATTTTTAAAATTTTGGTACCAAATTAAAATAGAAAAAAGAATAAATAAGTTGTTTTTTTAACATAATGATATGCATAAAGAAAAATTCATTTCATGTTGTTTGAGATCAATATTCATTTTCATTGTGCATAATTTTGCATATTCATGATTATGGAGCATATTTTCATTTTAAGAACCTATATTTGCTTTTTTATTCCTTTTTTTTTCTTTCTTTTTCTTTCCTTCATAAAATGCAAATGTTGAGATAGATTTCAAGTTTACATCATCTGTTTGTGAATAGAGCGGTTCAGTTAACCAGAAAGTCAATATCCAGACGTGTCCACGAGCCACAGGAAACAAGCAGAGCCGCGTCATGGCCTGTCCAATCCCCTGATCCTCTCTGCTCATGTCGAATGTGTAACGTTGTGGGTACGGATCTACACCACAAAGAAACCAACACGAGTGGGTATTTACAATTTATTTACAGGAACTAAAACCTCACTCTAAGGCGTTTGTCGGAGCTACCTGCCACAGCCCCCTCCCCGAACACGCGCCTTGAGGCCGCACCTGCGAGTAACCCACTCGGCCGAATCGCAACTGGGTACCTCATGTGCCTCGGCAGACCATCTGCCCTGAAGTATAAGGCATACTTCACCGTGTCCGAACCTCGAACACCTACTCGTGCCTTCAGCACTTCCGCGCCAGACTTGGCCGGACAAGTTTTGCGGTGTTTGCCGCAAGGAAACCAGAAATGTTACCCCCAAATGGTTCCGCGACACACCTTAATATATGACAGAGTCACAGGACCTCCTACGTCATCTGCCCCCACGCACTCGTCTTGAAGAGAGTGCCACCGCCGCCGCCTTTTGTGCGCGGCGTCTGGGATTTCCGTGAGGGGTGGCCTTTGTTCGGGAGCCTATATTTGGCTCCCTCATCCCTATACCTTGCAACTCAGGAGCAGGAAGTCGTCTATGATGCTACAAATGAATTGTTTCATAGTCGGTGTCACAACCTCATGAGAAGGACATGGCCACAACAGTAGGAGCAACAGCTTTGAAAATTGCAGAGGTTGGAGGGATGAATTTATTTCTCATTGGCTCTGAAATTACGATACGTCTTATCGATTCAAAATATGCTTTAACTCAATCTGGTTTTGTAGTTTTGGTTCAGTTTCAATAAATTAAATTGTTTAAATATTGGTGAACAATTTTTTCCAATCCCATTTTGGTACAAATTTCAAATTTTAAACTGATAAATTTTGTTTTAATTTTTTGCATTTTCGTCCACATTGTTTGAAAACCTGGAAAAAATCTGGGACAGTACTCCAATGTTATCATGTCAAAAATCAATTTCAAAAAATTTTTTTTCTTTACTTTTTTTTTACCTATTTGAAT
The DNA here is from genome assembly GCA_964035755.1 of Teleogryllus oceanicus. NCBI lineage: Eukaryota > Metazoa > Arthropoda > Insecta > Orthoptera > Gryllidae > Teleogryllus > Teleogryllus oceanicus. The sequence goes on from CAXIVR010000003.1 coordinate 85,531,200, forward strand.
TTTGCACAAAATTGGTTGACAAAAATATCTTCAAATTCAACTGTTTTTTTCCTGTCACTGCATTTTTTTCACACCTATATATACAATAGAAGTTTTAAAAAAACAACATGTAAAACATTTCTCATAGTATATCTGCAACAGATTGCCCTAAGAGGCGGATTTTTTGGGAAGCTAGGGTACGAGTACCTTCTTTCATATGAGTACCGTGATTATCAACTTGGTTTGGGGTCACTTTTCACCTCCGTAATCCACTGTATTCTTTTATAACATAACAGCAACAACTCAAAATTCATAATTTGAACCAGTGTAGCAGTTCCAGAAACTCCTGTTATTGTGAGCTTTTGTTTTTATTTTCTCATCTACTGCTTAGTCAGTATTGAGAAAGTTTTATAATACTGCAGGAAACTAGAGCTACAAAAACGCAAACTTTCACAAATTATTTTTGCAATTTTCCAAAATTGAGAGAGTTCAACAAAAATGAGAACTGTGCCATTCTTTTAAGCATCCCTTTTTCCATTCACAGGAAAAAATCAAAGAAACTAGATGTTAAAAGAACACACACTTTCTTACTATATTACCATGTCAATTTTTGCCTTTCTTACACTACAAATATCACTTTATCTTGTAAATAAACAAAAGCTGAAAAATATAATTTTTTATTCAAAAGTTTAAATGAAAATATATTTCTGGCATTGAATACCAAGTGAATACAGGGTATTCAGTGTAATCACAAACATATCCAATGCTTATTGTAGCCTTAAAATATACTGCATAAGCAGATTGTAAGACAGCAAAAAAAATTTAGAGTTAACCAATAATAGGATCCAACAGCGGCAGCGGCTGTCGCTACAGTGTGCTGTTGTCAGTGGGCCTTGATAAATCAACAATGGATGAATTTCATGTATATATTGAACATCCAGGACTAAAGGCATCTAACATAGTGCATTATGAATGCATTTGAAATTACGATATCCTTACGAAATTTATGAAAATTACAAAACCTTATCCACATCTGTATATACATTCTTCCCAACTTTAATAAAGTTGAATATACCATTTTAATGAGAACATTGTAACATTAACGTTAAGTAAAGAAAGCTGCCTTATCTTATCTATCCCATCAGGTCGATGTTCAACAATGAACATCTCAAATATCCATTCCTGCAAACAATGCTGTATATGGTGGTCTTTCATATTATATTTATATCTTATTTTTATGAGATAAAACCAAATTGGACTAATTTGAATTAAGGGTATTATATATTAATGCTATATGATGCGACAGTCTAATTATATTTTGACACCACCTCAAACAAAGTGGTGGAAATTCGAATTTACTGTTTTGAATTTTTTTCCAGTTTTTGAAAATATAGAGAGTGTGCCAAACATGGGAACCACTTTCTTTACTGTTCTTTGCTACATATGTGATAAATATTTCAAGAAAAAAATTTGGGGCCGTTTCAGAGTGAAGAATTGTTCAAAATTTAAAAATTGCCTGTTTGACACTAAATTACACAAAAACTACTCATATTTTAGAAAAATTGAACATGATATTATTGCAAGATCTGTTTTAAATGAACATATTTCATTAAAATTCTTTATAATTTTAGTTGTAGGCGTAATTGCATGGGATTTCTCAACTATCATTGCAAATCCATAGCTTCTTTGCAAGTTTGTTGGTATAAATTATGTTTTCACTGTTCTAAGAATTGGTTGCCCCTGCTGAGAAGGGACTCAGATCTCCCAGAAATCACCCAGTTGCTATAACCAGTTTATCTATCAAGAGTCTACTCTTCAAACAGTCTTAAGGAGGTAAGAGCCCCACACAGATAAACTACACATTTCACTACCTGATCAAAGATGGAAGGTTATGTGAGAATACATCCTTTCACAATTGACAACTACCATTGAAACCCCACATATATAACCCTTCATATACCAGGAGATTCGGGTTCCATTCCTTGCTGAGGCAGTCAATTCTTCTTTGAACAGTCAAAACATAATATACAAAAATGATTATCAATAATAAAATTCAAAAATATTTTCCAATACCTTTCCTTTCCGGAAAAGAGCTTTGACATTTTTTGGTTGGCAATGGAGTACATTTTCAACTGATTGTAATGCAGTGTCATAAGCTTTGATTTTCATTTGAGCAGCAGCTAGATTGTTGTACACTTTTAGGCGATCTTCAAACAGGTTTTGTAACTCGTCAGATAATCTCTGAAAACATATTTTTGAGAAATAGTAATCATACTACAAATAAGGCGGAATGAAGAAAATGTAACTCATTGAAAAAAATGAGGCCCCTTCCAAATTAAAAAAAAAAATTATAATAATAATAATAATAATAATAATAATAAAATCCTATACAGTTTTGTTTATTTTAAACTGCTCGTTTGTACACGTTTGCCCTAACAGCAAAACTAGATCTTTTAGAGATCTTGTGAGGTTTGTTAAAAAACTGATAAAACGATAAAAAATTTACTTTAATAAATGACCAGCAGGTGAATTACAATCTAAAATATCAGTCCTAAATGATAACATTAAAAAATCTAATTTTCAGTTAATGTAGACCCATTAGAAATTGACAAGGTTGAATTTTGCTAAATATGGTATACAATTATCCCAATCGACCCCACTGAATTAGTAAGTATAAACTCATGTTTAACTTGTAGCATATGGGCAGTTGCTTGAAAGGAGCTTGGTGTTAAGGAATATAGAAAGCGTTATGGAAAAGAGAATAACAATGGAGGATACCAAAGTGAACTATTAGTACAGTAAAGATACAGAAAGAGAAATGAACATGTCTTGAATGGACTAGAAAAAGAATGAATGAAAGTATTCATACAATTTATGGAGAGGATTTTAATGCTAGGCCTGGGACTGGCAGGGGAAAGTGGAGGGAATGGGAAGAGAAGAATGGTGGTCATTCAGGAGGGAATGGGAAGTCAAGGGATAAAACTATAAATAAAGAAGGTAAAAGATTACAGGGTAGTTGGTTTTTTAAATTGGCTGTTCAAGAGGAGAGAGAAAAGAGAAGGAGATGGGGAAGAGGGAAGGGGAAGAGGAGGCAGAGAGGGAGGAAGGGAGCGATGAGAAGGGGGTGAGAAAGAACAGCAATAATTGGATGAGGAAAGGAAAGAAAATTGAGGATTACAGGTTACTTCAAGGAAACAGAACAAGAACTTCGAGCAAACTTTGGGAAAAGATGATAGTATTAGAAAAGTTGAGGGAGATTGTAAGTGTAGCAGGAATTGGAGAAGATTGATTAAGATGTGTGATGGGACTAATGATGTGGATAGCACAAATCATGGGAGATGGTGAGAATCAAAAAGAAATAAGACTCATTTCTCAAGTAGGGCTGAACCTCGGGAAGCTGGGGTGCATTGAAAGAAAAGTCATGGAGGAGTGGCAGTGAAGATTGAAGGCAGGAAGAAGAGTTATGAAATTTGAAGGAAAATCAGAAAAGTGAGGTGGCAATGAAATGGCAAGAGAGAGTGGGAAGGAAATTAAGGAAAGATAAGAAAAAGAAGTTTTATGAGAATGTTATATGTGGGGAAAGAATTACAAAGAATGCACAATGAATATTGAAATTGCAAACTAAAATGTTAAGGAGCTTTATTATTGGAATAGTTAAGTTATAAGGAGGAATTAAAATGTCTGGGACGTACAGAGATATAAAGATGAAAATGAATATTATGAAATGAAAAGGATGTAACGTGAATTGTAAAATTTACGACCAAAATCTTTGTAGTTACTACTTTGTAAAGTACTAAATAAATGGAAACAGGAAAACTATAAGAATGAATCATCAGAACTCTTCAGAGGAAGCTATATGTTGAATAAAACTACTCCAAATACTACAGTAACATTGTCAGCATTACCTGATCCTCTTCTTTGGGCAAGTGATTTATACCCCCTTCTACATCATCCAAGAACTCAAGGGCTCGTCTGTAACACTGAATTGCAAAAGTATAATCTTGGCGAGCGTACCACCAATTTCCTCTTTCTCTTTTCTCATTCCTGAAATATGTAACATAAAATAAACACCAATTGTTCACCTGTGACTTCATTATACACAAGCAAAAATGCATACCCTATTCGCTTCCTTTCAGCAATAGGAATTGTTTCTAATTCAGGTTCTGGTTCAGCACTTAATAATTCAATTCTATATGTAATTTTTGAATTTGGAGGTATATCAGGAGCTCGTCCTTGAGTCCCATATGCAAATCTAGGAGCTACTTCCACCAAGCATTCCTCGCCAACATCCATCAATGGAAGTGTTAAGTCTAATCCTTGTATTAGCTACAATATTAACAGAAAAAAATAACACAAATTTCACATAATAATTAATACAATAGACGTCACATTTTACCACAAACTAAGATATATAATTATAAAGAAAATGCAAAACATCACAAAGATTTTGTCACACAATGAAGCAACATTAACTACTTTAAAAGGATTTCAGTGGTTCTCAATGACAACTTCAAGTGTCCTAGAAGTATTTGCCTACATTTCAGATGAAGTATCAATTGGTGGCACATTCATAAGGAACAACTGTAGCCCTTCAAAAATTTTTGAATCAAGACCTGAAAGTTCCTCGGAGAGCAAAATTATGATTCTATGAAACTTGTATTCCTAAAAGAACAAAGTTAAAATATTAAAAAAGGAAACCATCATATTTTCTTGAATTTATCATGAAATAAAACAGCACATTACAGCATCTCTCAAAAATTAATTAGCAATATTCTCAGATGTAGAAAAAATATCAGCACCAATAGTTTCATTATTGAAGCTTGAACCAATATTAGAGAGCAGGGATCTTCAACTTGGGTTCCGCAGAACCCTAGGGTTCTCTAGCAACTCTACTCTAATGGTAATCATTGTACAAGGAATGTTTCATGTAGGAACAGGGTAATGGACGGTCTTATTAAATATTATATTAATATATTTAAATAAAAATTACAATATTAATATAAAGTGTATATAAAAAGGCAGTTGATTATTAAAACAATAATTGATCAAACAATTTAAAAAAATAAAGGATAAAACCAAAATAAACAAAATGAAGATTTTTTTTGTTTTTGTTTGATTTTTGCCATTTTTAGAATTTACAAGAATTTTGTTCACACCTAATGATGCACAAAACAAAATTATGCCAAATGATGTATTTCAAAATATGCAATTTTTTTTAGTTTGTACTTTCATTGTTGAAGAAAAAAGATAAAAAAAGAAAGAAAAAAGGATACCAGAGTGATAAATAATTAATGTTATCTGACAATCATTCTATTTTATACATTTTTGACTGTTTAAATAATTTTGCTAATTTGAGTAGAAAAAATGTGTTGATAAATTACTGTATCTGCTTCTTAAACACTAGGTTCTTCCATAAAAACCATGAGTTCAAAGGGTTTGTAAAGGTGTAAAAGGTTGAAGACCACTGTCATACAGGAATCCTCTATGCTTGTTGATTTTATTAAAATCTTCTGTTTAAAGCAGTTCTTTAATCTATCATGAAGAGCGTATACATCAATAACTGCTAGAGAAAAAGTACCTCAATAATTCACGAGACTCTGAATAGTTATTAAATTAATTATAGAATTATGTGCCCAAGATAGATGCAAAGCTGACAGAAAAGAGTCTTGGGAACCAACACTTGGAACCACTGGAATACTGTTCACAAATATCAAGCTCATGCCCATGAAAGAAACCGTCAGTAGCCAGGAGGCATTTACTTTCAGCTACTTTTCAGGGATTGCATAAGTTCAAGAATTTGCCTTCATTTTTTTTATAAGATTTTAAGATTTTATATTTTCCCTTGATCTCACATTTAAAAACAGCTATTATATGCAAGTTATCAAATCACACTGCAGTTCTTAAATTTTTGATATCTTTTAACTTGTTTGTCGGGATATAATCATTGCAGTAATCAGATTCTTCTTCTTTTTCCAAAAACATTACAAAATTTCTAAAGGCACAATTCAAAGACTGATCTCATAGGGCAAAATTTATTTACGTAACACACACATTTAAATATAATTAGAAAAAATGCAAGACAAAGAAAATATGATTTTAATTTATATCGATACTTTGATACCATAAATTAACTGAAAATAACCCCTCCTGTCTCTGAAAGTGAGAATAGTACCTGCAAGGATTACACAGAGTTAACAGTACTAAACTATAAAATTAATTTTCATAGACTGACTGTACACAGAGTAAGGATAAAAACAACAATAAAATGATTTAACAGAATTTCATGCTACACAAAAGCGACTTCCTTTCTTACAAACATTTTATATACCAAAAATAGGTTGAACTGAAGAAAGAAGTCGTACATACAATAAGGAATGAAGAATTATGCTTGACAAATAAAGTCATATTGTAAATAATACAACACAGTGAAAACTACTGGAGAGTACTGTTGAAATGGGTAATCAAATAAAAATGAAATAAATAAAAAAGGTGCCCCAAATAATTTGCAGTCCAAGATATATAGATTCTTTGAAATGACCATTGGCAATTAGATGCAATTCCTGTTCCTAAGACAATAAAAAGCTGTACAAACAGTATCAGGTGATGTAAGTTTTGCAATATCCAGTTAAAGATTGATTTTCAAGCGTAAATCACATTATTCATTTTATCTGGTTTCTGATGCATTTTTTCCTTCCCCAATATTCGTAAAATAACATAACTTAAAGAAAATATTAAAGCTACCCTGTTCCTAATTGGTCTGTAGTCTGATTTCACCCACACAAAAAATCCCACTTAATAAAAATTGAGTAAAATATATTGATGTAGTTTTATGAGACTAAGCTCTGCAATGAAGTCCCAGCCTATGAGACGACTATGGGCTATGGAGAAGTGTGCCAAGACTGTCTCAACCCCTTATTTGGAATTCTTCACTCGAGAGAAGCTATCACATTGCCATACCAGTAATAGGCGAAAACTAAATTTTTGCACTATCTGGAAATTGAACCCACAGTTATGACTTAGTAAGCGAGTCACTGGAGAGGGGGCATGAATAATGATTAATTCAAAAATTTGTATTCATGTTCGTATCAGCCCACATAATTAACCTAGTTAATCAATTTCTATTCATTCTTCCTTGAATATTATTAGCAATAGTATAAACAATGCAATTAGCAATAACAATAACAAAAACACTATACATGCATGCACAGCAGACTAAGCAAGTGCAATGCAAAATGGGGAAATCTAGGAACCTTTAGGGGGCTTGTTACTCAATCAATAAAAATCCTTTATGATAAATAGTACTAATTCAGTATACATTAAATTTAAATAACCTGTGAAAGAATTTGAAAATCAATGGAAGAAATGGAAGCGAATCATTGTGCAAACTTGCAACCAAACCAGAATCTGCCTCTGGAAAGAAGTTAAGAGTTTGCCAACCAAAATTCCCTACATTGTGAAGTTAAAACTACTTCACACTGCCTCAATGTAAGTTATATAAACAATACTATACATTCTAAAAAGAAGATGAATAATATATTTTAAAAAATTAATTTACTTTAATAATATGCTTACAAACCTCAGCATCTCCTACTTGAATTTTCCGATGTTCAAATTTGTCAACTATTGTTCCATCCTCTAATTGTCCTTCAAGATTTATTTCACATATGAAAGAACTTTGAGGTCGAAATGTATTCTCAGCCCGCTTCACAATCTAAATGAAGCAATGCAGACAAATTATCAATTTTCAGACAAAATTATTCAAAGTTGATAGCTTCAGTAAACTTTTACTTACTTTTCGCTTCAATTGCCCACTCCCTAAAATGTCCATCCATTCATCATTTTCTTCATTTTCCGAAGTAGTTGATTTATCATTTTCACCTTTTGGAATGACATCACTTTGAACAGATGATTTTTCTTCAACATTTTTTGTACTGTCTGCTCTTTTTCAGAATAACACGACCCTCTTTTTTCCGGGTCTTGGTTACTGGATTTTTCGTTCACATCACAGAAATTATTTCCGTCTTCAGCATTTGACACATTCGACGTCTGCTCATTTAAAATGAAATCACTAGTGGCTGCATTACCTTGCACTTTCTGAGTAATGAGAGAATCAGAATCGTTTGGGGCATAATCTTCTGCGTTTTTTGCAATGAACTCAGAGTTGATATTTTCACTGTGGTTCTGCATTGTACGTCAAATACAGCGACGCTCCGTCGAGAAGCCTGAAAAAAGATAAACGGTATGAATCAGAGATTATGAATTAGATCTACCAATACACGTACGTATATTGTGAAATACTTTACAATCCCAATAACATCCACATTTTCACAAGTATATTAGTGAATTATGGATAATTAACACTAACAACATTACACAAATACGAAAACCTACGCAAAATTCTGTCCTTAATTTATGGGTTAGCACTTGTTTCGAAGCTTAAGTGAATAGGCGAATTTATTTTATGACAAGAGATTTGATCAAATACGCAAATTACGGAGGGGTCCAAAACTGTATTTTCCCAAAAATTTAAAGAAATTTAAACGAGGAACTTTGGAAAACAGTTCACCTAGTTCTTCACCGCACACACCATAGCACAGTTTTCGCCGAATGACCGTCTTTGATCCAAAAGATTCAAAGATACGTCGTTCAGCTGTGCTGCAAACCACAGAGAATATTATAAAATACACTCTACCAACATGCTCCCAACCAAAACTACATACGACAGAAAAAAATAGTTTCTAAGAGGAGGAATCATGCTAAATCTTTTTACAATAAATGGCGCATTTGCTTTCCTGCGCTTTTAAACTCACTTATTTCGATGTTTCCTCTTGCACTTCCGTAGTTTGTGTAATAATTTTCCCCAGCCACTCGTTCCTTCCGTGAATGAGTGGCTGGGGAAAATTATTTTTTTTGTAGCGACAAGCCTGCGCCAGGCTACCAATGTAGAAGGTCAAGCGAAAAACCAAGAAACAAACCTAGGCGCAGTGCAGAGACATGCAAAAATGTTGTGTATAAATTCTATACGGAATTGTATGAGTGTAAAAAACACATTCATATACACGATGCAGCACTGTGCATTTGCCAAGAAGGCAGATTCAGGTAACATGTACTGTTATATACTGTTATATACCCCCTATAACCTGTATCGAAGTATAATGTGTACATTACAAAACATATTTTGAAACGTCCTTGTACCTTCGAATGTTCTTGTCATTATTTGAACAGGTTTTTATACTTGTGACCAAGTATCTTTTTCTGTAACTGGCATGCATTCTTAATGAGATGAAGTAATAAGTACAATTTAAATTTATTTCTTCTGTATAGTGCCAAAGCTTTATTTGGGGTTATGTACGAATAAAATTTCTTGGTTCATCTGTAACATCTTTTTTATTTGCAGGAAGTAGACATCCCTTGAAATGTTAAATCAATAATTGTACACCATGCATGTTCTGAATGTGCTTCTAATTATTTAAATTTTAATTTACCAAAGTAATATCTTTCCTTTAACTCGTTTTTTAAAAGTATGTTTTATCCTGGTACTAATTTGTACTGCCTTTGTAGGTACTTGTGTAAATGAATGCATTTACATGAAGTTCGCTCACTTGACATTTCTAATTGATTTAATGGGAATAATTGTTCAATGAAATTCCTGCTGATTTTTCAAAGCTTGTTCCTTGTTAAAATGTATACCCCCCTTCTTTTTATTGGTGTTGAAGAACATGCCATTACTACCAATTTGCCCATGCCCTACTTTTGAGTTTCCTTTAGCCACATTAATACAATTTTTTAATTTATCACAATTTCAAAATGGTTTCCAGGATTATTAGCTTTGGGCAAAAAGAAGAAAGGAAAACTTGGACCAATTATGGAAAAGAAAGTTCTACCTGTAGTAGAGGATTCAAATAAGCTAGTTAACTATGTATGTGGAAGTAATATTTTTAAAGAAGGAGAAGATATAAAGATAAAGCCTGACAGCGAATACCCAGAATGGCTGTGGAGCATACGAACAGGTTAAATATTGACATTCCGTAGTTTCATTAATGTTAAATTGATAAAAATTTAATGACCAACGTTTAAATTTTGTGATAAGGGTTTCTAAATTAGTGTCTTCTATTTTCATTGTAAGTAGTTTAAAATGCATTAAAATTAATTGAATTTCTTATCTATTATAATCTAAACAATTGGTAATAATTGATTCATTATTCTCTACCCTTTAAATTTTTCTTTGTAAGGTCAACCACCACCACTTTCGGAAATGGATCCCAACACTTTGGAGTACTGGAGGAGAATAAGAAAAATTGGGCACAGGAGGATAAATCTTCTGTCAAAGTTGAGAAGATTTTAACACTTAGATGAATTTATACTTTATTATTACACATTATTAAGTCTTTAATTCTAAAGATATTATGTATTACAATGTAAAAATAAAATAAATTTGTAATACATTAAGTGTACCTTTCTATGAACTTGGATTATTTTCAGATGCTGCTTGAGTCCTGCGATTTCTCCATGCAGTCATGTAAGATCTTGGGTGAATAGGGAAAAAACCACATAAACCTAAATAGATTAAAAAAAAATTAAAATTGCTACATATGTAAACACCTCACTGGAGCCCTCTAGCTCATTAAATATTTTATAGAGCATGGCTACATGTGTTATTCATAAAGCTGGAAATTGTAATACCATTGTCTTCATAATATTTCTATCTCTGTATGGTGCCACTCAGAGATACCACTTATCTGCGCACATTTTCCTGAGCCCTCATTTCACTGGATGTGGAAGGAGTGGGATTTGAACTACAGGACTGTGTCAATCCTGGAATGACTTTTTCAATGCAAAATAATTTATATTACAGAGGAGCAAGCATTTACAATTGTCCGATTTGGTCAACTCTACTCGTTGCTATCATTTTTAATTCGACTATTGTTAGTAAAGGAGTGGTGGTAGGTATTCCAAGGCTCAAGAAAACGTGCATATAGAACAATAACAATTCTAATGACAACTGTCTGTGCCCGTAACTTCAGATTTATTTTGGAGTAAGAGTTCAGCAACCTATGACATTAACCATCTGATTTAAGTCAAGCCTCCTGTTATTCAGAAAATATGCCAAAATTAATTATAAATTACAGAAGATAAGCACCAAACTGCACTCTCAAAACAAACATTAAATAAACATCTCTCTTCAGTTGGATCATGCTCATATTACCTACAAGTTTTCTGCTCATAAATAAAAAGGAAAGAAACATTGGTATTCTCCACACCCCAGCATGAGGTGTATAGGTATGAAAATTGTAAACATCCAAAGCAATATACAATACCCAATAATTGCGCAACTGGTGTAGAGACATCAGCACCATTTCCAACCCAATGACGAATTCTCTCCAAATTGAGTGAAACTAATTTTTCATTATGTTGATTGGGTAAAGGGTCATACGTTCCAACTTGTTCAATTACTGGGTCTTGTTGATCCCTGAAGCTCTGTGGGTAACCAAAAAAAATAATAAAATAAAATGAAACAACAATGTACTTAATATATCGACAGGAAAAATCATAATTACTTACTTCCATAACTACTATGTGATAAAATGGTCTATTAGTACACCCTTTCCGAGTGAACCTAATAATCTTCCTAGTATGCTGCAGAAACTGAGCACCGCCACTTGCTGGATGTGGCATAACGAATACTGTTTTCAAGATTTGATAATTAAAAATGAATTATCTAGTAGCGGTTTTTGACTGTTCTTTACAACTGTGGGCCAGTGTTTAAGTTTTGCTTCCCCCAAAATATCGAGATTATTTTCACGGACCAACGAAAATTCGTCCCGGTGGGTTTTGCGGACGCAGCGCCAGCGCTCGCATATCGTTTTCGTGACCACTCGCCAGACGCTATGGTGTTGTTATTATCCACAACCACACGTGGAAGGAACAAACGAATATCGTAGAGGCCCAGCTCTACAGCTGGTGAATCAGATCTGGGATCTGGTGGTGGAAGGAAGGCTGTTTGTTCGTAGTTTTGAGCACTTCAGCAGTATTCAGCGCGCCCCAGTGTTGTGTCGACGAAGTGGATTCATGTATTAGTTGGGTTTTATAGAAAATACTAGGTTCGTAAATGTCACGTTCAATTGAATCCACACGAAATATTTGAGGTTGTGAAGAATGCATCAGTTATTTAATTCAAAGAGTTTAAGAAGAACACCCAAAGAAAGGTAATAGTTATATTATACATATAATAGGTCTCCTGTATTACAATTTCTTGTGACGTCATTTTCCTGTAATTATTCTGATAATACCAAACTTGCATAAATTAAAATTAGAGTTCCCTGACTCAGAAGTCGAATTGAAGTGGGCAGAAAGAATATTAATTTCACTTTCATTATCAAGTAAACCTAATTACTTTGTTAACGGTATTAGGAAATTTTTGGCGTGAAAGTTATTTCTGTCATTTTGTAATATAATTCTAGAGAATGTCACACAAAGTTATGACATAGGTACCTGTGTGAAATATTGCCCAGAATGCACTTAATAGCATTTTATGTTGCATGCATTCAGCAATATTTTTGAGGAATTTCTCAGATGTTGGTAATGTCATTTTAAAACAAATTGCATACTATAATTTGTATTAAATTTATCCAGACATCTCTGAATGCATTTTATAATAATTGTTAAAATGTAAATGTAGTGCTTTCTCTTTAAACTTTAATCAGATATAAGGAAAATAGTGTAATGTGCCATTTTTGTTTGTGTTGTAGGCTACCAAAAAAGGAAAGCTAAAACATGCAGGCTCAAATTCTTTCACGTGCTTCAGCTTGGTCTGAGCTCAACACTGTAACCACCTTTGATGCAGGTGATATATAAATCAGTAAAATACATGTACAACACTCAGAACTCGGAATACATGTACAACACTAAATTGCTGTTAGCAAATCAATTATTTGTGCTGACTTTCAACATGGGTTTCATTTTAGGTACAACTCGTCCTGTTGATAGTATGAGCGATAAGAAATTCTCTGTTCAGAATATCAGAAGCTTTTCACCATCAAGTTTATTGGTTGAATCACTTATTGAACATTTGTGTAGACTTCTTGAAAAAGATCCTGCAAATCAGAAAAATCTATATAAAGGTTTGTGATGAAATGTTTAAATGTTTAGAGTATAACTTATTTTTATGAAAGCTTCATCAAATAAATTGATTGATCAAAATATGGTTTGGAAGAATTTGAATCATTAAGAGGCTATTATCAGAAGGCTTTGGTACATCTTGTGACTGTTGCAAAGTCGACTGTTGAAGGAAATGAAGATAATAGTATTGTTAAACTATCAAAGTAAGTTTTTATTTATTTTGACTTTGAATTTGAAAATAGTGTGTACTCTGGATACTTCAAAATAATGTTATACAAATTATTGGATAGTTTGAAAGAAAATTTATTCCCTAAGAAATTCATCCCATTGTTAAGCATTGTTATATACATTTTTTTTATTTTGCTAGTGAGAATTTTCTAATAAGTCCTGGACTCAAAACTCAAAAGACAACTTGTGTTATAGGTTTGTGTTTAAGAGATGAGATAACTCATTTTTAATCTGAGTTAGATAATGGAATTTCGAAGTTGGATTAACGGGAGCCGGAATTGCCTATCTTGCTAAAGTTAATGTAAGGAACATTTTTTCAGAAATTATTTAATTTACAGACTTCAAATTTTATGCGAGTGTAAATTTATTATTTATAGGTATTTTAACGAAGCCATTTTTAATAAATAGTCCTAGTTTTTTAAATATAAATTTTTGTCCATTGATCGGTTTTGTTCTTTAAAATAATAACATTTTTACAAATATTGTCTAAAGTTTTTAATTTTAAATTGGCCCCTTAAGTATATAAACTGGTGTGCTACATGCTCTCTTAAAATTTGAGCATCCTTCCATGTGTAGTTTTTCGGAAAATGATCCCTAAAGATGACAATTTTAAACTTACAGGAAATAGCTCCTAAAGTTTTCAGTGCATGCCTGGTCCATATGCTGGGCAAACACAAACACTGATATTTTAATGCTATTCAATCCTCAATTGTTAGCAGAAACGGTGTGTCCAACACTAGAAAGTAAACTATTAACTTTTTCTCACAAAAGCAGAAAACCCCCCACGACGTTCAAGCAACATCCACAATGTGTCAAAACAGCCATGCCCAATTCTACACTACATAAACTTCAAAAAAACTTACGAGATGACATATTAAGATGAAACTTGGCTTATTTAACACAGATAACTATAAAATAATTAATGACTCCCTTTAATACAGTCAATTTCATTGTTTATAGCAATGGGTATATCATACACAAGATTATATAATTTATTATCTTAGTACTTTGTAAGGTATTCAAATTTTTGTAATATATTTTTTATTTTACTAGTACTTTATGAAGACATTAAATAAGTCATTAATCCTTCCTTATAGCCAATATTTTAATTTCTTGAAGCTTTAGATCTTTATCATAGGGTGGGTTAAATTTTTGCCAGTCTCAACAAAAAAAGGTTTTTGAACCTACACATAAGAAACTAAAACTGTTTTTTATACCCAAAAGAACCTACTTAAATGTTATAGTTTTAAAATTATTTCAAATAAAATAACAAAACCTATAATTTCGTGTATTGAAGTATTCATTAAAAACTCAAATTTACCAGTCATAACATGTTAAGAAAACAACACAAGAAGAAAATACTGTCACTGACAATAAAATACAAACTTCATTTCCTGGTATTCAAATTCCAATTTAATCTCAGAAAGCAAGTACAAACACACCTTGTGTACAAAATAAACTGAACAATAAAATGTAGGCTTTATTACTTCACTGCACATGTGTAAAACGTAATGCTTACTTGGTTGTGGAAATGCAGAGGGTAGTATGGTTGATTATGAAGTGTATGTATGTTGGTTTCTATTGAACACTCAAAATACTTGACCATTTAAGACTAAGTAAAGTGAAAATTACTCATTAATGTCCTGCAAGAAACATAGATTGTTAATTGAAGGTTGGCTGAATTTTGCCTTGCCCCCAAAAAATGACTATTAAAAATCATGTAAAGGGCGTAAAAACCACTGAAATGTTTTAATGATTTCTGAATTATTTCAAATAAAACAACAAAATTTATAACTTTATGTAATGAAATATTCATTAACTATTCAAAGTTTTTATTCCAACAAACGCATACAAACAAATACAAAATGCAACAAAAGTTAGGAACAATTAAGCTGACAATAAAATGCAAACTTCATTTGCTACTATCATCAAATGCAATTTCATCCCAACAAATACAGAAAATAAAACCAGCTGAGTTAATTCAGAGTCAGCATTACCATTGTTTTGCAACTGGAAAGTCCTAGATTTGAGACGAGAGGGTGGTTTTTTTCGACACTAGCTAGATAGTTATTAGATAAAATTCAGTGACTGTGTGCAAGAAAATTCTAGCAGCTGGCTGGTCTGAATGGTAGCATTCCTGATACCGATTTCCATAGTCATTAGCAGGTGTATTCCAGGCAAGTTCCATAGAAATTGGGCTCCAGACTGTGACCATCTCTCCTTCCTCATACTTGTCCCCCTTCTCACCCTTTTAAACACACACTTACATGCACCACTCTACCTCATGTTGGGAGCCTTGAGCTTGTTTCAGCTGGAGTGGTGTCCCACTGGGGGAGATGCTGGATGTGGAAATCCTTCGCAAGCTGGCCTGTAGGATACCATGAGATTTCGCCATACATACTGTGGGGGGAAATACTGCCTCCTCCCAGAATAAAACATTCAATACTCTCACAACACTAATGACCACAGCTGTAAACTCCCCGATCATACAAATATAATCACAACAAAAGTACAAAATAAATTTACAGTAAAATGCTTATTAGTTTTGCAACTTTGCTACTTGTTAAGCATTTGTTACTTTATTACCCAAATGTAATAATAATTACAACTAGTGGTGCTACAGAATAGCACAGACTTTCTTGTAGTAAAGTTTGCTAATTTCCTTGGTGTGGACTGGCTTCACGGTCATGCCCCATCCTCTTGCCAGCTGCCATCCATCGTCACCCAAAGTACCTTTTTTTTTTTTTTTGACGTTTTTTCAACTTTTTGGTTTCCTAATAGTCAAAGTGAAATTTTACTTCAATAATATTTAAGAAGAGTAAAGCCCTGTCCTAAATATAAATTTTAATTGAAAGATTTGAAGACTTTTTAAGAAAATAGCATTTTGGCACTAATGTAAATGCGAAATTTGAAGCTCCTTTTCACAGGAATCTATTGAATTGAAAAAACAAAACATTATACCAAAATAAACTTAACATCTTATTAAACAGTGCAATTAGCACTATCCATTGGTACAGTTTTAAGAAAAAATTTGGAGCAATTTTTGAGAAAATTGTGTTTGAGCGTTTCTGAAAGTGCAGAATTTTGAGCTCATTGTAACAGAAAACTGTGAGTTTTTCGAGAAACTTCATAAGATATATATATTAAAGCACATGTACTCATAAATATAATAATGTGAAGAAATCTCCTCTAACGTAAATAGTACCGGCATAAGAGACAGGTCAAAATATTTACTTTTTTGTAATTTTTGAAAAAACAAAAGAATACAGCAATATAGCATTAGATCATCGTATAGGGTATATATGGCACTACCCCTTACAAAAATTTAAAGAAAAAATTTGGAACAGTTTTTGAGAAAATCTTGTTTTTGTTATTTTTTGAAATTCCAAATATTGCAAGCACAATTGCATGAAAACGACTAAAATTCTCAAAAATGTACATGACGCAAATGAAGGAGCTAATTATCGACAACAAATTTTATTTGTGGGAAAAATCGGTTTTCAATTTTATATTGGTAGGAGGCCGCCGAAAAAATTCAAACTTTTGCAATTTTCGAAAATTGAGAGTTAATCGTGAAAATAGAACCTAAGCTACCTTTATAAGGTATTTTACTCTATTCGTACAAGAAATTTAAAGAAAAAATTTGGAGTAATTTTTGAGAAAATTTTGTAAATGTCTGGTAGTGTTTACAGACTATTTTGGAAAAAAACAACACTTTTTCGGAATCAAGGATCCCAAAACTTCTATTTCTGTTGAAATCTCGAAATCGAATTTCTGAAGCATTCAATAACTTTCTCTATCCTGTGTATATTGCTCTGTATATACTTATGTATACGAGAAAGTAAAAATGTGTGTTACTAATAATGGTTATACAAATGTGAAATTTTAAACCAAGAGAGGGTGTTAATCTTTGGATGTACCAAATGAAATCTTATTGAATGTACTTCAATTTGACTTTTCAAATTATGAAAATCAGTATTTTATATGAACTAAATTTAAAAAGTTATATTCCCCAATAAAACCCGAATGTCCCCACTGGGTCTGGGTAGTTCCTCTCAGAGTATGAATTTGGAATTGATTGCTTATTTACGTTGCATGTTCACCTTAATTTTACCATTTTTAGATGTACTTAATTTTGCCTTGATAGATAACTAAAACTATATTTTGTATGAATGCCAAACTGGTAAGATTGATTACAATTGCAGTGCTAACCTAGAACTCTCTCCGTCGGTTTTGAAAGAAGAACAGATATTACATTGGTCAAGATACTCAACGGATTATGTCGAATTGAAATTTATTGCTAAAGGAGGTTTTGGGCAAGTTTTCCAAGTACGAAATAAACTGGATGGAGAAGAATATGCAGTAAAAAAAATATTTTTAAGGTAATTATTAATACCCTAATCAAACATTTGCCTGAAAATTTAAAAAGAAGTAGAAAATGTATATTTCATTTTCTTTCTAGATATCGTAATTTGAATAGCTTCTACCGAAATATTCAAGAAGTTAAATTATTGGCCAAATTGAACCATCCTAATATTGTGTCGTACAAAGCAGCATGGCTTGAACCATTGTTCTCATTTACATCTAATCGTATTTCACCCCAGGAAAGTGAGCTAGAAGATGTTTCTGATATATCTGAAGTTTCTCGGGTTTTTGCCAAGTGAGTGTTTCTATTTCTTGCTTGTAACATTGTTTTCTTAATCATTAATAAATGCTTAATATGCCAAAAATTTGCCATTAGACCAGTTTTGAATAATATGGAAACAGAAGAATCATCCAGTATTATTTTCAAAGAAAATGACTCTGAGAAAAAGACTGAAACTTCTATTCAGGGAGCTGCGATAATGGAAAAACATGAAACATCGAGCACCACACATATACATAGCAGAACAGTTTCCGAAGTATTTGTGCAAAGCTCCAATGCTAGTACGTCTGGTGCTAGCAGTATGTTCCGAAGTGAAGCTGCCATTACAATGGACAATTTTGTATCAGGATGTAAAGAAGATGGTAGTGTAGAAATTAAAGCTCTACAAAAAGAGAAAGCTGTGTGTCGTTTTATGATACAAGCAGAAAACACTAATCAAGATTCTAATATTCAAGTGAGTGCTAGTTTACCTCTAATTTTTCTTTGAAACAAGTCCATTAACTAGCATTTCTTAATTATGTTTAGCTGGTCATACAACAGTTAATAAATTCATTCTGATAATAATGTATGCTTTTCCTTTCTATAGCATGAGTGGGCAGTTTTATACATCCAGATGCAGTTATGTTCTTCTACTCTGAGAGATTGGCTTAATGAAAGAAATACTACTTCACACACTGTCAACATCAAAGAATGTTTAAGGATTTTCCATGACATTGTGTTGGGTGTTCAATACATTCATTCTCAAGGAATTGTTCATCATGATATTAAGGTAAGGAAAGGTTAACCTTAATTTTTTCCAGGCCCTTTCCTTTCCAAGTATAATGTATAACAATTTGAACTTTATAGCCCAACAACATTTTTGTGAATGGAGTTGGTGCTAATCAGATCCAAGTTGGAGACTTCGGTTTAGCGTGTTTCATCCACCACTCATCAGATGATGTAACGTTGATTGCATCCCATAACCACCAAGGGGAGTTTGGCACCAGGTTGTATGCTGCCCCTGAACAGCTAGAGGGGAAATGTGACATTAAGGTGAGGAGAAAATTTAACCTACTGTTTATTTGTTGGCTATAAATACTTTGAGAAGGACTGCCATTATTTATTATTTGTTGTTGACGTTGAGTATTGCTTACAAGGCAAGGTTGGCAATTAAACAAAACTCAGTGTGAAAGTGGCTGTTTTGGGCAAACTGCCAGTCTAGCAACAGTTCTGAGTGAGCAGGTACCATCAAGGTACTGGTAGTCTAGTCTGTTCAGAACTACTTGATTGCTAAATGTTTCTGTTCACATTTTGGTTGATAGTGTTTTTGATTATTGGTTGTTATCTTCGTATTAAGTAGAATATTTTGATATAACTTGATATCAAACTTGATTTATCGACTGGAAATCTTGATTTGTAAATTCCTGATACTGAAAAAGGGGAATTTTCTTTCTCCTATATTTACTGGACGAATAAGTAGTGGTGTTAGAATCAATGTTTTCGAATCCCCAATTTTTTCTTTCCTTTCTCTTCTTTCTTTTTTCTTTCTTTTTTTCATTCATCTTTCTTTCTTTCTTTCCTTTCATTCTTTCTTTCCTTCTTTCCTTTCTTTCTTTCCTTCTTTCTTTCCTTCTTTCCTTTCATTCTTTCTTTCCTTTCTTTCTTTTTTCTTTCTTTCTTCTTTTTTTTTTCTTTCATTTGTGTTTCTTTCTCCTTCTTCTTTTATATATATATATATTATATATATATATATATATATATATATATATATATATATATATATATATATATATATATATATATATATAAATATTATACAAACTGCCAGTCTAGCAACAGTTCTGAGTGAGCAGGTACCATCAAGGTACTGGTAGTCTAGTCTGTTCAGAACTACTTGATTGCTAAATGTTTCTGTTCACATTTTGGTTGATAGTGTTTTTGATTATTGGTTGTTATCTTCGTATTAAGTAGAATATTTTGATATAACTTGATATCAAACTTGATTTATCGACTGGAAATCTTGATTTGTAAATCCATGTAAAAAATTTTTTTATGCAGAGTGAAATATATATCCATGTAATATGCTTTAATATTTAGATGTATTTCATATTTTAATACATTTCTGATCACGTTTTAAATGATCTCTGACGAGGTTCCTCAAAAAATTTCCACATACGTTTTTTTGTGTTATTCTGGAAGTTTAACTTCAATTCCAATTAATGAAATTGCTACAACAGCACGTCCTTTCTCGCACTTATTAACGATTACGTATTATTGTAATAACTCAGCTGCTGTCTATTTTAACAGTACTCTGTCTTCACGTGTAAATAATATATTTATAGTTCATACATACCGGAAGCGGTAACTCAGTGCATCAACTGATGTCACTGCAGCGCCTTGACCGGGAGGTGCTAGGTTCGAGTCCTGACGGCGGCAGGATTTTCGACACTTACTTTTCAGCTAGGTCGAATTCAGTCGCTGTCTGGAGGAGAATTCTAGCGGCCGGCTGCTCTGATTGGTAGTTTTCCGTGGTTTCTCCGATCAACTCCAGGCGAATGCCGGAGCAGTACCATATCAAATGGGCCACGGACCGCGCGCGATCTGTACTTCCCCTTCCTTGTCCTATCCTCTCCCCTTACACACACACACACACACACACACACACACACACACACACACACACACACACCTCTCTCTCTCTCGTACACTTACACGCACTACACTACCACATATTCTGGGAGACCGGTCAGGAGCTTAGAGCTTGTCCCGGCTGGGCGGTGCTCCGCTGGTGGGCGAGTCCTGGTTAGGGGAACCCCACTAGCCGACGGTGGGTCGGCACCGGATCTCGCCATCCAGCGGGGGAAGATCACCACCATCTCCCGAGAAAAGCATGCACTACATTAAAGGGACTAATGACGTGCAGCTGACGTGCCCGAAAACACGAAAAAATCAATCAATCAATTCACAGTACATCATTACAAATGTAGAACATGAGATGCGAAAACCAATTGTTTTAAAGCTAATACATCAGCACAAAGTCGGCAATGAAATGTTTATTTTAGACTGAAAAAATTAGCAGGTAGTAATCCGACCCGGTAGCGGCTGCGATGGCACTGGCGGCTGTCGCTTCAGTCCTTTTTTGCCAGCGCGACGTTAAAGTTAAAGCGACAATGGACGAGTCGTTTAATATATACGCATGGTGACTATTTTCTTACCAGTTCTCTTCTAATTTCTTAATTAAAACTAATTTTAGACCGGGAGCGGTAGCTCAGTGCATCAACTGATGTCGCTGCAGCGCCTCTGACCGGGAGGTCCTAGGTTCCCACTCCCCACGGCGGCAGGATTTTCGACACTAGCTTTTCAGCTTGGTCGAATTCAGTCGCTGTCTGGAGGAGAATTCTAGCGGTCGGCTGCTCTGATCGGTAGTTTTGCGTGGTTTCTCCTATCAACACCAGGCGAATGCCAGAGCAGTACCCTACCAAACGGGCCACGGACCGCGCGCGATCTGTCCTTCCTCTTCCTTGTCCTATCCTCTCCTGTCCTAACTCCACACACACACACACATACACAAACATGCACTACACTACCACCTATTCCGGGAGACCGGTCGGGAGATTAGAGTTTGTCCCGACTGGGGCGGAGCCCCGCTGGTGGGAGAGTCCTGGTTAGGGGAAACCCCACTAGCCGACGGTAGGTCGGCGCCGGATCTCGCCATCCAGCGGGGAAAAATCACCACGCATATCCCGAGAAAAAGCGTGCACTACACTAACGGGACTAATGACCAAAGCAGTTGACCTGCCCGGAAACACGAAAAAATCAAATCAAAATTAAACTAATTTTAATAACTGTAAATTAAAGAAATAACATTGTTAATTCATTACTTAACTGCAAATAATTATTATTTGTAAACAAAGCTAAAGAACTAAATTAACTAAAATATATTAACACTAGAAATATCAAAATCTAAATATACTATTTACGTCCTCAATGTCCTCGTCGAAAATAGCAGTTAAACGTCCCTCACGAGAAACACTCATTTAGAAACCCTACCCGACAGTGAGAAGTTATTCTGAGAATTTCACGTCCTGTTGCGGCGTTTCTATTGTTGGAACCTGATAACCAGTGTTGCAAGACGGCCGAAAAGTGAATATCGTACCGTGCCATTTACTATAAATTTATAATACCCTTCGCCATGAAACTAGTCATAGAACAATCGCACGCCGGTAGTTTTAGCGTACTACCTTAAGTAAAATTTTGTAAATATCGTTCTCTTTTTGTTTTCTTTCTTTTCTTTATCCATATGACATTTAAATCATACTTTAAATGTACAATATCTAATTGGGCAAATTTCAATTAAGGTTGGCGGATTGATTGAAAAAAAAATAGTACATCAATACATTCATAATACAAATTGTAAATTTATGCAAATCTGCCTGATTTTCAAGATGTTTTTCAACACTACTCGTTCTCCATGCAAGAAAGCGGCCAGCGTCTGGTCTAGCTTTTCAGACGAAGTGTCCGTGCTGTGGTCTCGTGGTACGAGACGCAAACTGGTGATGCGCAGAACTAGCTAAAATCGGTCCACCGGAGGAACCTACCCATGTATTTCCACCATGCTTCGTTGTCGCATACATTATCTAACACTTCAAATAGTATAAAGGACACCTTTTTATTTAGATACGTTTTTTAATGCAGAATACTCATAGCATGGCTAAATGGGTCTGTCGGGAGTTTTAGCACCAGACGTAAGGTAGCGACGTTATGCACTAACAGTCTCATGATGAACCTTGAAGAAATAACATCTTACCTTAGGCCTATTAACTTCCGTTCAAAGGAGATGTTTCGTTGATTTTGAAAAATTGCTAAACTTTCTGCATGTAGGATTTAAACGAGCGTTGTGTTAAAAGTTTCTAATAATAGCTGAATGCTTGTTACTGAGGAGATTCTTGGCTCTCTGGGATAAATTTAAGAAAAAACAATGCGACCTCAAGACGCATTGAAACTTTTTATACAGAAAACTGCATCAAGCAGAAATGACCCACGTCAGTTGGAAAAGGGTGTAATTAGTGATGGTAGAATTTCACTTCAAATTTAAAAAAATGCATTTTGAAAACAAGACTATAGCATTTTATAGCATTATAAAAATGAAGATTAGCATTTTGTTGAGAAAATTATTATTAGGAACGACTTTCTGAGATGAAAGCATTTTGATGCTTTTCAGATTTTCCCATTAACATCAGGAAGTACGGGAATCTAATTTAATATTTCGCAATTCAACCAATTCGAGAGGGTGCAAGCCAACTTCAACAAATATAAAAGCGTAAGAAGTAACGCGAGCCGACCTGGATGGCCGAGGTGGCTAAGAGCGAGTACCGGTTCAGCGCTTCGGTCCGAAGGGTCGCGGTTCGAGACCCGCATTGGGCATGGTTGTTTGTCCCTTGACTGCATATGTTGTCGCGGAGGGTCTCGCGTTCTGCTGACCCCAGATCAGATGAGCCCGCAAGTGTGTTGGTCTAGTCTATGGTCGAATATGCGTCCCATCGGGACGTATAGGGTAACCGGCTGTTGGCTGGATAAAAGCCCTAGAAAAAAGGCCTAAGATACGACCTTATACCTTTATAAATAGTGCACGCCTATAGCAGTCTCTAGGTCATCTTACAAGCGGCAAAATAGCCGCCTAAAAACAGGAAACGTTGTGTAATTTTCCATTTCTGACAAACCGATTGTCGTATGTGAGGCAGATACAATTATTCATTATTAACTCCACAACGCTGGCAAGAATTAACAGGAAATATTGAAGAAGTGAGAGGAAAGAAATTCGTCGAAAATATTTCCTACGTCCTCAAGAACAGTCGATTCAAAATTCCAGAGTGCATACTCATCGCAGAGGGCAACAAAATCTAAAACTCGGAACACAATGTACATTTATTATACTCTTGTCTCGTATCGTGGTTTAAAAGTCTCATCGCTAGCCTGGACTCTGATATATTATGCAAATCCTTTGTTCAACGCTTGAAATGTCCCTTTTGTTATGATGCATAACGCAATGTCGCAATTGCTAAAACTCTTCTTAACGTTGTTCATTATGACCGTAAAAGGTCGTTAGTCTCGTGATCAACAGAATTTAAGGATGACTCCTACGCGTGGCACTAAAACTCCTTAGTATCATGGAACAGGGGCTCTAGGCAAGTGCCTTTGCCAATGCACGTGGATACTAAGACTGATTGAAGACAGCGTAAGGCATGAATGTTTTTGGTTTCTTTGGGGCTAGTAGCACACTCCTAGACCCTCGTTTATCACATCCATACCCCAATCCGGCATCGTTAACCGAATTGCTTAAGTTGCCCGACTACGCTCCACGAAACTACGGAAGTTGAACAACTCAATACACTATGGATTCTTCGATTGGTGACCGTCTGGGAAACCGTCTGAGTTATAAAAGGTGCCGAGCTCCCGGCCGAAGGAGTAAAAGGCACTGACTGACTGTGATGTTACAAGACAAGAAACAAAATGCAAAATTTAATGGATGGACACGCACACGCGCGCGCGCGCACACACACACACACACACACACACACACACCACCACAGCGCGCCGCGCGACGCACATCGCGCACGCACATCACACACACGCTCGCGCACGCACATCACACACACGCGCGCACGCACATCACGCCGCGCACGCACATCACGCGCGCGCACACCACACACACGCGCACGCACGCACATCACACGCGCACGCACGCACATCACACGCGCGCGCACGCACATCACACGCGCACGCACGCACATCACACGCGCACGCACGCACATCACACACGCGCGCGCGCCATCACGCACGCACATCACACACCGCGCGCGCACGCACGCACGCACATCACGCGCGCGCGCACGCACATCACACACGCGCGCACGCACATCACACACAAGTTGGTTGGGGAATTGGATGCTGCCACCCAGAACAATGGGACATTAACCGAGACAGAGCTAGTACGTAATGATTTAGGACCGAGATGGACCTATGGGCTATGTTAGCATGATGATGGTACAAAACATCTCTTCACGGAGAATTGTCCCCAAGAGAGCCATAGGTACTGTGAGGGGCCCAGGTAGGAACCAATAGATATAAGCTGGGAAAAGGGTGAGGGGAAAACTGAAAAGCTAGCACCTACTCTACAGAGTAGGAAACTAACGAGTGCAAGAACATCTGCAAATTTTGTAGCAGTATTAGGTTACTTCAAAATATCATAAGAATTCAAATCGGAGTTTTCTTAGTCAATATTAAACTTACGAATGCTTTTGTAAAGGTAGAAAGTTGTTGAATATTTTTTATTGTGTTGTATGAAGTGAATAATTAGTTTAATTAAAAACTAAAAATGCTATTTTTTGTCCATTAACTTTTTAACATTTAAAATGTTTTTGCAAATATTTTATCAATGTTTTATGACATTTCTTTGATTTCTATCAACAGAGTGACATATATAGCCTTGGAATAATTCTGTTTGAGCTGTTGTGCCCATTCAGAACAGATATGGAGAGAAGTCTTGTTCTGACTAATTTAAGAAACGGAACCTTTCCCTCTGAAATGGATGAGCAAAATCCTGAATTGGTAAGAAAACTTTCAAATATTTAGTATAAATTGACTGGAGTTTCTTTATAATTTGAAATACTCTTTTGGGCAGAATTAAAAACATTTTTTTGATGGATACAATTTTTAACTTTTGCTTAATTGCATCATTTTAAACCATTGGTTTTCAAATTGCGTCATTTATTTGAGGATGTTAAATTCCAGTGAGGGGCAAGAGAATAGTGTAATAAGAAATACTACCTAGGCAATTTTCATTTGAATTTCAACTCTTACAAAATAAATCATTCAAATTTTGAAAAAAAAATGCAAATTATAATCAATATGTAATATATCTCTTCCTACATCTTTCTTTCCTGGATTGTAAAATGAAAATAGCACAGTAAACGAGATGAAATGTAAATGCAAATGGAAGTGTAAATCTGTGTTTAAGCTATTTTTGTCCGGAGTGTTCTGTACTCTCTTAAATTTTCTTCTGAAGAGTGTTCACTTACTACTTCGGAAATCTTTAGCTTAAATAGAGCAACAAAAGAATCGGCCCATATTCATACTTTTATTATTATTATTATTATTATTATTATTATTATTATTATTATTATTATTATTATTATTAACTTATTATTATTATAATAATAATAATAATCATAATAATAATCATAATAATAATAATGGTAATAATGGTAATAATGGTAATAATAGTAATAATGGTAATAATGGTACTACTAGTTATAATCAGGGCTTGGATTTTGATGACCAAAAAATCTTTGAAAATGACCTATAAAGTTACTTAAAAATATGGGGAAAATGACCTAACTTTCTATAAAATGCTCAGAAATTTGTATTTATTCATTGGATTTTAGAATATTAAACTGATTGACCTAAATGTTGTGATAAACATTCATGTACAAGCTAGCTACATTGAGAATGCACTAATGCAAGCAAAAAGATGATATGTCATCAGAATCCAAGCCCTGGTAATAATAAAACAATAACTCCACCTAGGAAGTACCCGACCTTGTAGTTGGTGGAGCTTGAGAGCTGTGATGACCCTTAAATGTAATACAGTAGCTTGCATTAGATTATTGATTAGAAATGAAGATGTGGCGTTAGGACTGTCAGTGATAGGGTGAGGAGGTAAAGATGCAGACGAATGGCTGCACGTCTTGGAACTTGAAATGGAGTAGGTCAGTGATGATAGCATGTACGTGAAGTATTTAATTAGAGTGTGCAAATGGCAATAGGAGCTTGTGTAATGTATGGCTAATTGTTCATTTTCCAGTTATTGAGTTGAGTTTTAAATTTTCTGATATTGCTAATTTCTTCTAGAGACGTTGGTAGTGAATTTCAGATTCTAATTAAAGTGACAGTTAATTATTTACTGTAGGGTTACAGTGTTAGGCTGAGGTATGCACAATAACTGCACGCGAGGAGCGTGATCGCTCTAATGTCAGTATTTTGAAGGTGTGATAAGTGCATATTGATAGCTATTGTACGAAATTTTATGGAGAAGGAGAAGACTATGTAAAGTTCTCCTTTTCTTTCAAATGAGAGAATTTTTGATTGACCATAAAACTCGGATACATGATAGTACCTATGATGGTCAAATATGAACGGGATATATGCTTTTCTTGCTATTTGGGATTTGCATTGTTGCTAGAGTTTTAGGTTAAGCAAGAAGTCATTATGAATTAAATGAGACATGATGAGCAAATTCACTAAGCGCACGCAGGTGTTAATAGGTACTTGTTCTCAGACGTGTTTTAAGGAATGGAGGCTTGTGCAGACTGTTTTGGCAAATCTTACCAACTTGTGTAGTCCAGCGAGTGCACTGTCTATATTATTTCTAAATTCTTCGGATCGCGGCACCAGGGAATTGAAGAGCTACTTAAACTAATTTTCGATAGGAATGATTTCACCAACTTTGTGAGAGCTTCTCACTAAGCTTTGTGTTTTTATTGGATTTAATATGGGACCAAGGGTTCCTGCCCATTTACTGAGAGAATTGAAAGTTCGTTAGATTGATCACAGTGAAGTACCTATAGTAGGTACAATATTTATGGGTCTGTGTTCTGGAGGATTTGTAATAGTTTTAGGATAAAACTAGCACAATCTTCCTAGAGAGCATATATGTTCCACTTACTAGTGAAAAGTTTAATATGTCAGTTACAATAGGATTTATTACTTGAACACTGAGTTCTAGTAACTTAGTGTTCATATTATATATGTCCTTCAGGTGTCTGATTTGATGCTCTGAATTGTTTTGAAAATGTCAGAATGATTTGTAAAAGCAAAAAAGAATTCTTTCTGAATGTGTAATGAAATGGATCCTAAGATTGAGAGAGACCTGTTTTTTGAGAAATAATCGAAAGAGCCATGTTAGCGCAGCACTGGGAGTGACGCTGAGTGTCAAGAGACCTCATGATTTCCATTGGGGTTCATGATTCTGCCTAAACCTATAGTGCATAGTGATTTCCACTCTAATGTAATCTCTGTTCATACCAAGTATACTATGGTAATATTTAATTCTAACTTTCCGTTTTGTACAACAGAAGGGAACTGATTAATGAGGTTGAATTGATTTAATTTTTGGTACCTCTCTTTCAGATGCAGTTGATCAGGAAATTATTGGTACATGATGTTCAGCTGCGCCCTTCAGCTCAAGATATTCTGGTTTTCCTGGAATCATTGACAAAAAAAGTTTCAAGAGAAAACATACCATCAGAGGAAGAGGAATATCACAAAGAATTTATTGAACAACTTCGGGAAGAACTTATGAGAAAAAATCAAGAAATTGAGGAACTGAGAAAAAAAGTTCAAGCTTTAGAATCCAAAACTAATAAGAATGAACAATGAAACAAATGCATTTTCAAAACATCCTAATAATCTGGTTATCACTTGCCATTAATGCTTTCCAGGACAGTTTGTGGTGTACGACTTAAGTGTGAATGCTAATTGTGTATTGTAAACGTAATCTGTAAGTTAAATGTTTTAATAAAATTATGTTTGTATACACAAGTGTTTAATATTGTAGTACATTAGGAAATCAGTAAGTCAGGCTGAATTCATTTATAACGAACCACTTGCTACATTCGGGATTTTTATTAGTTCTTACAAGCTGTGCTGTAGCGAGATTTTGAGGAGAACCCAACAAGTGAATATTCAACATAAACATTTAATTGTTAACTCACCAAGCCCTTTTTATATACCATTTTGAAAATTTCAAACATTTCCTGCTTAGTTGAAGTTCTCCAAATCATTATACAGTGAAACCACTATTTTACTCCACTCAAGGGACTGGTCAAAAAAAGTGTAAAACCAAGAAAATTATTTTTTTGCACAGATTTTGTTGAACATACTGTAATTCTAAAAATAATAAATAATACTTAAAACTTAAATTGAAAAGAAATGAATAGAAACTAGTGATGCTAAAATAGCCCGTACTGTCACGCAAAATTATGCGGAAAGTACGCAAATTTTCGAAAAATTGTACATGACTTTATTTCAAAATCTATCTTTAAGGAACAGATTCCATTAAGGGAGAAAATCTCCATCTTCATAATTGTAGGTGTAGGAAGACGCCGAGAAAGTTTGAACTTTTGGAATTTTCGAAAAATCAGTTTTCAACGAATATGAGACTTACGGCGTTGTCTTAAATGTTCTTCTCGCTATTGAACAACAAAATCACAAACACACCACACTAATACAAACAATGGAGTAATTTTTTTGAAAATTTCCCAGGGGCTTCATATAAAGTGCCCCCCAAAATTACAATATCGATTTCAAATTCGAGTGCCGCGACTTCAGCCAGATCGATAGGGGAATAGAAAGTTTGTGCCCGTCTCATAGCAGGCCGACTCGATCCTCAGCGCATGCGCAGATGCTCAAGTTATGCGAAACTTAAATTGCACATGCGAAGGAGATCGATAGTGCTTTAACATTTGAGGGTGCATAAAAAAGGGAATAGAGTTTTTGCACACTCGAACGTTAAAGCAATCGAAAGCAGTATCGATATCAATAACTGGTGAAATCGAGAAAGTTTTTGCACGTTTAATCCGCATAAGACGTTCCAAATTGTGGCAACAGGGAATGCTGCTACAGTGAAATGCCATCAAGTGTTCCGTGCTGTTCGTAACTTCATGTGGGATATTAGTACATTTTTATTACTTGTATGTTTAACATTTGATAATCAATACAATTAGTATTAAAATTTGTTCCCATGACTCACATATTTACCTAATGATACTAGTATTCTCATATAAACAGTGCCTGACTGACTTACGTGCGCCCTAGGCTGTCAAAGTTTTAGCGCCTTTTTAATTTGCTTTTTTTAAAAAAAAAACATTAAAGCTATTTATAATATTTTGAATAAAAAATATTGTTCGATACACGATATTTGTAAACGCAAATACTGTGTATGTAAATTATTATAAGTATACGTATAAATAATTCTCACCACGATATTGATTTCATAAATATACGATATTTTTGTTTCATTTCATCTGTATATATCAATGGATATATTTGATTAATTAACACTTTTTGTTGTTACAAATATGGAAAAAAATAATTCTATAAAAAAGATTCGCCTTAGAAATTTTAAATCTGGTGAAATTCGTTCGCCCACAAACATTGTGCTCCCCAGGCTGCATTCTACTCAGCGTGTTCGGTAATCTGGCACTGCATATAAAACACGTAAAACAGAAATTAAGTACATTTGTCTATTTAAATATGAAATTTATTAAACAACAAAAGGAACAAGAGCAGAATGAATTTGAGAAATACAAATCTTTTCATTCCCTAATTCACTTAGGTAACCAAGGTATTCACTATTTCAGTAATGTTTTAGAATCATATAGAATTTTCTTCACACAAATATGCCAAGTTGATTGACATAACCTACACCTAGACAAAATGATACATTGACAAACTACATATGTTAAGATCCACACCATGTAGTATGACAAGATCCCAGGGGCGTGCGGTGACCAATTTCACTGGGTAAGCTCTGTAAATAGCAAATCCTCCCCATACACGCCCACAATTTTCACTGAACCAAAAGTCAGTTATTAACCTCTTCTTATTGAACGCTTCACACGTTGTAAATACTCGTAAGTTATCTTTCGGAACGTAATAAACGCTGCATCCCGTATAAGAGAAACTATTTTTCGTGCTTATGTGGCAACACTCACGACTCTTGAGAAGCTTCCTTCAACTGCCCTCTCCCCCACAACATAGCATCTGATCAATGACTACATTTTAGCTAGATTTATCTATATTTATATTTCATCTAAAACAATTATAACATGCTGGACCATGGAAATGTTTTCTTTAATAGATCTACTCAAAAATTACTAATTGCAAAAATCAAATCATTCTGAATTCTGTTAGAAGTGCCTTTAAATGTTTTGGCAAATTTTAAGTATTGTGTTAAGATCGTAACATACTTACTCAAAAAATTAGAAGTTCGATTAACGTAGCCTTTGCTAACCAACTCATTTTTACGATGCCTTCTGAAACGTAATTTCTGCATTGAAAAAAAAAATTCGGCATCTTAATTGGCATTTTAATGTAACTCTATTCGTTCTGAGTAATTATGTTGCGTTTCATCTGATAGATCAATTTAAGTTTCAATGCTGACACTTTAAAATTGGCCAGCTCAATAAGTGGACTCAAATGACTCTGTTATTGATCATTTTTGTGATTGTTTTTGAGGGATTGTGCAAATTGTTATAGCGCTCATTATTCCTCACATTACGAACATGGGAAAACACTGATCATGGCCCAGCAAAATAAATTATTAGTTTCCTGTTTCCTATGAACCAATTGGTGTTTTCATATTTTTAGGGGTTAAAGTAGCGGGCATGCTCCCTTCCCTTTTCTTTGCGCAAACACATGAAGACATGTTCTGGAACAGACCTTCCTATATGAATAATTTCCCTTTTCCACAAAAGTACAACTGAATATATATTTTTTTATATCCTCAATTATAAATGTATTTTCTGCCATAGCACAGTATCTTATCGTTAAGTAGCACAAAAAGACAGTGAACACAAAAATAATATGCACAGTGTGAATAACTCGCACAGATCAAATAAATCCACACGAGAAAGACTGTGGCATTACGTGGCAGGCGGCGCTTATACCAGTGTGTCGGCTCGTACGCATCTGCAAGCTCAATTCAGAGCCAGCCTGGGCGGCGTGCCGTGGCAGTGGGCCCGGGTGGCGGCGCTTACCAGCGTGCTGCATACAACCAAATGGAGCTTCCAGAAAGTCAAGAGCGCATGCGCGAACTGCCTAATGTATTTAGATGGAGAATTTTAAAAATCAAGCTTGATTCTCTATGACGAGAGTGGTGATTTCAAAATATAATAATTACATTTATCTGTCTTTTCTCCTGGGTAGGCGCAGCATACCTAGCTTACCTGGAATGCACGCCACTGCAAGATCCACTTCCATTGAATACAGGATTCAAAATCCCATTGACCCCATTGCACTCATGGTAGCCTTCAAAATTACAACGTAATATTGTTCTAGAATTAAGAAACCTATTCTTGGAATATCTGTATGGAAGTTAATTACAGAAGCCCTCTTCAGTATTCAGATTTGGTGATAAATTAATACTAAAGAGATGCTTCACAATGCATGAGTGTGGTTAAAGTCAAGTAATCCAATCTTTTGGTAATTTCGTAAGCAAGTGAAGAAATACCATGTAATTAATATCCTAAAAACGTCTTCCTATGAATACCGATTTATATCATTTGACCCACTACCTAGAAACGATACAACACTTTTATTTTTTATTTTATTTTTAATGGCATTTTTTCTTGTCCGGTAGTAATTCACTTTGACCTAGCCAATGAATTCACTACACACATTAGACTTTCACTGATACTTTGCGTCTTTCTTGTGTGTTTCTCTTTCTTTACTACGTATCCAATGAATTACAACTGATGATTTCGGGCAATTGAAAACTGCGAGGCTGACAGTAGCACTAATTAAAATTAAATCAAATCAGTTGACAAACACGAAAAGACTGGGCCATAATTGCACCCATAGTATATTTTCAGATTACACCATGGAAATACATTTAGCAGCACACTCTGCCGCCAGTGTCGAGAACAAATCCCATATAAAATGGCTAAATGATCGATTACTAAGCGATATAAGTCGCCCACTAAATCTTAGGAAAGGCGGGACTCATTAACTCTTCGAGTTCGAGTTGGCGCATGCGCAAACTCAAAAATGCATTGATAGCTACCCGCTAATTTGGCACCCCGGACGTTAAAGCACTATCGATCTTCTGCGCATGCGCAGATCAAGTTTCGCAACACTAAGGTCCGAATAAAATTAGAATGTGATTGACATTCCGTGATCACGTGACGACGCTAGCGCCGTAACCTGGGCAACAGCGAATCAGAAGCTTCGGCATTTGCACATTGTTGTCACCTAAAAGTAGGGAACAAACGTTACAATCAAACAAATATTATACATAGTTCAAAAAAATTACAATAGCATGTTAGGAACAAACTTATTACGAGTTTCTCAACATTCCTTTCTTCTGTTTGTCAAATTAGTGTTGAGAGAACGTGGTAGAGTGCGCAGTATGCGGCAGCACCGCCCCCTTCACACTCAAATGTCAATCACATTCTAATTTTATTCGTAGTATAGTGTATCTACTACTCGCGCAACTTTTCTTGAACGATGGATTGAAGAAATGCGGGCGGAGTGGGGGTATTAGTTACAAAGTCGGCCACTAGAGTATTTACAGTAATGCCAACCTCTGGAAAATTAATGTCATACATGCTATGTGTGCGGCCAGGTCATCGCTCTGGGTAGGCACTAGCAGGGACACTAGATAGGAGTTTTAGGTGTCTCCCTTGAAGGACCTGGACCTGCCTCAGCCATTTCTTTAGAAAATGGTACTGAAGCTGAACAGAAGTTCTCGACTCTGAAAGCTATTGGCTTTGACAGTAGCTTCTGTTTCGCGCCAACGAACTTTTAATGCTTGGAATGGTGTCATCAGTTCTCGCTGCGAGCTTTTGCTTTCAACTGTTTATTGCTCAAGGGAGGGGGAAGAAAGGTCATCATTCAAGAAAAGTTGCGCGAGTAATACGTATGCGCAGAAGATCGGTAACACTGTCCGCTATGGGCGTGCACAAATTCTGTAGTCTCTAATATCAATTGGCTGAACGGTTTAGCAGCTAGCGTTGTTAGTAGAAGGATGGACAGACCTTTGGCGCCAATCCATTTTTTTGGTATCAAGGATCCTCTAAACACGGATTCTGGCTACAGCACGTATTAAAGGATTTTTTGTCTCTAAATTGAACTACTAGATTTATCTACTTTGTCGTTACCAGGACCCGGCAATAACAGTTTTTCTGCCGAAAATTCGCCGCTTTTTTTACTGCGTAAGCGGTAGCGAGGAAGTACAAACCAGTAACTGACTTTTCGCTGGCGTTAAACTAACTCAACGAAACACGTAGGCTTAGTTCTGGAAAATTACTCAACCAACCAATTTAGGACAGTCACCAAGATATACTATAAGATTTTTAAATAGCAAAACACACATTTCATGTGTCTCCCAATACCCTTCCCAAAACTGAACCGTCATTGACGCCTTCTCTTTCAAAATGTCCATCTAAATTGTCCTGCCGTGCAAACATCTTAATATCCGTGTTTTAATGCACAGTAGGACTTTACAAGTCAGACGCAAAATCGAGGAAGTGTCATTACTTATGTGGATGTTTTGATGGAACTATTGATTTATGAGTAAATTCCGGGAAAACGTAAAATTGATGATTGTAAAATCGAAGTTTCACTGTATTTTAATAAATTCACCTTTTAATAAATAATCCCAGGAAACTTAAAATAAATTATTAAAATATTTTTATTTATATTAAAATGGCTTATATTAAAGGTTTGTGTATAACAATATTGGAATAATCTGCACCCATTTTCTCTTAACACTGGAAATAATTTTTTAGACGAATATTTATGCACATTTTAATACTCTTCTCTACAGAATTAATTTTTAAAATGCTGGAAGTTCCATAGAGGCCTGCCTTATCATAATCATCTTCTTTTTGTTTACAATACATTTAACACTTATTTGACGTTTCGATTTTTTTTTAGTTATTCAGTAGATAGTGAGAAATAAAACAATCATACCCATGAACAAATGAGTTGTGTTACTGCAATAATTTGATAGTTTCTATAGTTGTTTCCATTAGGGAACCTTGGTCACTTTTCACTACTGGAAGTTTCACAGTTTTCACAGAAACTATGGCTCCTTCAATCAATGACGTCTTCTGTGAATTATATCTTCTGAATTTCATTGTGCTTTCTGTACCCTAAGTACCGTAACATTTTGTTCTTTTAGCCGAGTTGCCGCGGTTAAAACCAGATTTTTCATTATTTTTAGCCTCTGACCGGGAGGTCCTAGGTTCGAATCCTGCCGAAATGTCGACACTAGCTTTTCAGCTAGGTCGAATTCAGCCGCTTCCTCGAGGAGAATTCTAGCGGCCGGCTGCTCGGTAGTTTTCCGTGGTTTCTCCGATCAACACCAGGCGAATGCCGGAGCAGTACCCTACAAAACGAGCCACGGACCTCGCGCGATATGTCCTTCCTCTTCCTTGTCCTATCCTCTCCCGTTACACACACACTTACACTAACATGCACTACACTACCACATATTCCGGGAGACCGGTCGGGAGCTTAAAGCTGGTCCCGGCTGGGGTGGTGCCCCGCAGATGGGAGAGTCCTGGTTAGGGGGAAACCCCGTTAGCCGACGGTAGTCGGCGCCGGATTTCGCCATCCTGTGGGGGAAGATCACAGCAATCTCCCGAGGAAAAAACATGTACTACACTTACAGGACTAATGACCTACGCTGTTGACGCACCCGGAATCACTAACCAACAAACATTATTTTTACTTGCACTAGAGTACTCATTTCTACTTACGTGGTACATGTGTAAGGTATTTGGTAGTTTTGATTGCCTTAAATGTATAATTGAAAAAAATTAGATCTACAGAAGAAGCTGTCAATTATCCTTTGGCCTTGAAAGATTTCTCTGAACTTTGGATGAACCTCATTTTTGCCAGCTTCCTCCTAGAGAAAATGGTAGGGAATATAAACATACAATTTATTGATCCATGTTGAAATTAGGTTTTATTACATTTTCAAATTTATTTATGACTAGGATTCCATTTAGTCTATATTTTTCTTTATTGCGTAATATTCAGTAAATTTCTAAATAAAAATTCCATATTTCGTTGTACACTGTCGTGACCGGCCGCACAGATTTGAATGTGCCGCCACAGTAGGGCGTTACCGCCCCTGGCGGCAGCGGCCAGCGACAAGCGCAGGCCAGCGAGGCTCGACGGTGTGCGGCCGCCATGCCTGAGCGAGCGGGGCGAGGCCCAACCCCCGCCCCCTACTACGCCTGCCAGTCAGCGGGCCTACGGCCCGGGGAAAATATAAGCCGGCCGTGGCCCGGAGAGAGGACAGAGAGTGAGCGGCGGAGTAAGAGTGACGAGTTGGTGATACGGGATAGTACGTTGTGAAGATTGTGATTACGACGACAGTGCTGCGACAACGGACTTCCCTTTACGGAGATTTGGCGACTCGGCAATTTTGTGGTGCATCTTCTGGTTACGATAACTCGGCTACGTTTCACTGTACATTCTCCAGGATTTTCGGCACTGTAGCTCTGTACCTGTTTTCAACCAATAAATTGTTTATTGAATTTTGGTGTGTTGAATTTGACACATCAAATTGGCGACGAGGAGAAAACAACGATATGGAGCCCGAGCAAATAGCAACTTTAATTACACTGATGCAACAACAGATGCAGCAACAGCAACAACAGATGCAGCAGCAGCGGCAGCTGGCGGAAACGCAGATACGACAACTACAACAACAGATGCAGCAGCAGCGGCAACAGGCGGATGCACAGATGGCTGCATTGTTGGAGGCGGTCAGTGCCCGCTCCCCTCCACAGTTCCCTGGTTTCCGGCCGGACGCAGAAGAATGGGACGAGTACATACACAGGTTGGAGCAGCACCTACTGTGTTACAAGGTAGGAGACGCAAAAATGAAAAAGGCGTTCTTTTTAGCTGCGTAGTATATCGAGTGTCAAATGAGCGAAAATGCTAGACAAACTCAACAATTACTTTAACAAAGTACCCATGTGGTTGCAGCTAGATTCAAATTTTTCAATGCAGAAAAGCGAGGGGCAAACACACAGCGAGTGGATTACGGAATTGTCCGGGCTGGCGCGGCATTGTCAGTTCAGGTGCCCGCCATCAGATAAGGAAGTATCATACGCGGAGACTTTAATAAGGGACATGGTAGTGCTACACACACCGGAAGAGAAAATTAGGTTTCAAGCCTTACAAAGTGATAACCCGTCATTAGAGGAGGTACACAACCTATGTAAGACATGGAAATCGATATGATCAGTCAAGTGCTCGACACTTACAAGCAGGAGAAACTAATGGTTAAAGTTGAGCTGGGAAAAGTGCCGGTGAGTTTTTTGTTGGATACTGGGGCCGCGGTAACACTCATCAATTTAGAAACTTACCGGCGATTAGGGGCACCCAGGTTGCAGAGGGTGCAAAAAGGTTTGTACGCTTTCGGCAGGGCCCCGATTAAGGTGCTGGGGAAAGTGTCGCTAAGGGCAGCTTACAAGAAAAGACAGGCAGATATTGAAGTGATCGTGGTGGACCGTTATGACGTCACGAACATCTTAGGCCTCGACTCCTTTGATAAGCTAGGGTTTGAAGTGGTAGACTCAGTGAACCAGATCGACGAGAAAGAAGAGACACAGGTCATCGGGAAACTGGAACAGGAGTTTCCAGAAGTGTTCTTACCCGGACTCGGGGAGTGTAGGCACTTCCGAGCAAGCATCCATTTGAAGGAGGGGCACAAACCACGCTTTTTCAAAGCAAGACCAGTCCCGTGGGCCCTTAGGGAAAAAGTGGCCGAGGAGCTGAAACGATTGCAGGCTGATGGTGTTATCACTCCAGTGTCAACAAGCCAGTGGGCCACACCTTTGGTCATAGTAAAGAAAGCCAATGGTTCGATTAGATTGTGCGGGGATTTCAAAAGTACAGTGAACCAACAGCTGGAAGTAGAACAAATCCAACCCCAAGCCGGAAGATTTGTTCTACAAATTGTCCGGCGGACGAAAATTTTCGAAAATTGACCTGCGGGACCATACCTACAGCTACCACTCGACCAGGACGCCAAGGAAGTTTTGGTGATTAACACCCCGTTAGGACTCTTCAGGTACAACAGGCTGCCATTCGGCGTGAATTCCGCAGCCGCACTGTTCCAGCGCTGCCTAGAACAGTTGACAGCGGAGCTGAGGGGTTGCTGCAACTACCTGGACGATATTATAGTCACGGGGAGCACGGAGAAGGAGCACAAGGAAAACTTGGAGAGTTTATTTAAGGTGCTCCACCACAATGGGTTAAAGGTGAATAAGGACAAGTGCGAATTCTTTAAGGACCAGGTAGTGTTCTTGGGGCACGTGCTGGACAGCACCGGCATTTCACCCACTAGCCAGCACGTAGAAGCCATCCTGCGACTGCCACCTCCGGCAGACGTGAAGCAGCTACAGGCATTATTGGGAAAAGTAAATTATTATAAGTTCATTAGGAACTTTTCTACTATCGCAGCCCCACTCAACAAGCTGAGGAAGAAAGGAGTGAGATTTGTTTGGTCACAAGACTGCGAAAGAGCACTGAGCCAGTTAAAGGAGGCACTGGTGAAAACAGCTAAGTTAAACCATTTTGTGCCGGGTAGGCTCACCACAGTAGCAGCTGACGCCTCGGAGTATGGTCTCGGGGCGGTATTATCGCAGAAGGACGACAATGGTGTGGAGAGGCCAATTGCGTTTGCGTCTAAATCCCTCAACAAACATCAGAGGAATTACTCACAAATTGAAAAGGAGGCATTGGAATAATCTTCGCGGTGAGAAAATTCAACGATTATTTACATGGTAGTAAGTTCCATATAATTACGGATCACAAGCCGCTAGTACAGTTATTCCACCCGGGAAAACGGATCCCGGAAAGCACAGCGAAGAAGCTGCAAAGGTGGGCGCTATTCTTGTCGGACTACAATTACCAGATTCACTTCAGAAGCACGACTCAGCATGCCAATGCAGACGTTTATCCAGGTTGCCAGGAGGCCCGGACCTGGAGTTCAATTGGGGCCGGAAGGTGCTTAGTACTGTCAGAATTTCCATTGGGAGCCAAGAAGATCGCACAGGAGACGGACAAGGATCCAGAGCTACGGACAGTGAGGAATTATGTAAGGGAAGGCTGGCCACTCAGGTGCTTGAGGAGCAATGCTTCTTGGTATAGCAAGAAGGACAGATTAACTTGCAAGGCGGGGGTGTTGTTCTTAGCCGGAGAGGAATTCACGAGAGTCGTCATCCCGAAGGTTCTGAGGAAGACAGTATTGGACCTCCTCCATGAGGGACACTGGGGGGTGGTCCGCACGAAGCAACTGGCGCGTCGTCACTGCTTCTGGGAGGGAATGAACACAGACATCAACCAGTTACTTAAGAGGTGCGAGGCCTGCCAATTAAATCAGAGTGCACCTAGGAAGGATTTGGTTCCCTGGCCGGAACCTAGTGAGCCGTGGGAACGGGTGCACATAGACTTCGCGGGTCCATTTTGGGACAAGATGTGGTTGGTAGTAGTAGACGCCAAATCCTATTACCCATACGTGGTGGAAATGGCTAACACCACGTCTGCGCAGACCATCAATGCCCTAGAGAGGATTTTTGTGACCGAAGGGCTCCCGGTCACGTTGGTGTCGGATAACGGAACCCAGTTCACGTCCCAAGAGTTTGCCAACTTCTGCGCGAGCAACGGGATCGAGCATGTCTGCTCACCGCGGTATCACCCGCAATCGAACGGGGAAGCGGAAAGGTTTGTGAGAACCTTCAAGACGGCTATGTCAAAAGCGCGCGCAGCAGGTACGCACAGGTCCAGAGGTTGCTGCGGGTCTTGGCCACCTTCCGCACCTTGCCAGGCGCGGACGGCAGGAGCCCTGCCGAGGTGCTACACGGGAGGCAACCGAGAACGTTGTTGTCTTTGCTGAGCCCAGGGGATCCTTACAGGTCGGTAGGAACGCAACCAAGCTTCCAGGTGGGTGATATGGTCTATTGTACCTCCTTTAAAAAATGCCCAGCGTGGCTTCCGGGCATTGTAACGGCGGCAAAAGGGAACAGGACATACTTAGTCCGCACGGAGGGTAGGATGGTGACACGCCACCAGGGACAGTTGAGACCACGGGTGAACCCCAGTAGGGTGGACTCACTCCCCAATGTGTCTCAACAAGAGTTTTACAAAAAGGTAATGAGGGAAACCATTTACATCCCGCAGGAAACAGCCGCCGCGGGGACGAGCGAGCAGAGCGCAGCAGAACCCCAGCAGCGGACGTCGGCGAGCCAGTAGATGAAGACGCCGTGGACACACCCAGGACGAGATTGCGCCCCGGAGGACCCGGGGGGCCGGGGGCGTTACCGCCCCGGGGCGGCGGCCAGAAGCGCCAGCGGCCTGAGCGAGCGGGGCGAGGCCCAACCCCCGCCCCCTACTACGCCTGCCAGTCAGCAGGCCTACGGCCCGGGGCAAATATAAGCCGGCCGTGGCCCGGAGAGAGGACAGAGAGTGAGCGGCGGAGCAAGAGTGACGAGTTGGTGATACGGGATAGTACGGTGTGAAGTTTGTGATTACGACGACAGTGCTGCGACAACGGACTTCCCTTTACGGAGATTTGGCGACTCGGCAATTTTGTGGTGCATCTTCTGGTTACGATAACTCGGCACCGTTTCACTGTACATTCTCCTGGATTTTCGGCACTGTAGCTCTGTACCTATTTTCAACCAACAAATTGTTTATTGAATTTTGTGTGTGTTGAATTTGGACACATCATACACCTATAAGCAGTACCTAAATAATAACTGTCCAATATTCCCAATTTAAAACATTGTAAAAATCATACTAAAATTTAAAAAAACAACGACAAATTGTTATTTGATATCCCGAAACTGAAAAATTAAAAGATGAAGTGTGTTAAAAAATCTACAAAAAGTAATTTGCTCAAGAATTTAGCCTTTAATATACTACTACGTCTACTTCGACGCAACGCGTCTCCAAGCCCCTTGGGGGGCGTTTAATTAATTTATATTATTTTCAGGCATGAAATGTAAAATTAATTAAAGACCCCTGAGTTATGGCATAATATTCTGGGGAAAAACCTCTTATAGCTCCCAGACTTTTAGATTACAAAAACGAATTGTACGAATAATAACCAAATCCCACCCTCGTGATTCATGTAAGCCTCTCTTCATTAATCTAGGAATTCTACCATTACCGTGTCTTTTTATTTGCGAATCAGTGTTTTTTTAAAAAATGACTTGCTCAAGGGCGGGAATATTTTTTCAGAAAATGCCGCAGTCTATTACTATAACACTCGACGTAGAAATCATATTCATCAGGTGACAGTATCAACAGCTCATTACAAAAAATTCACATACAATACATGTACATTATTTTACAACACTTTGCCTGATGACATTAAACGATTAAATGCAATAGAAAAGTTTAAATCCCAAGTGAAATCGTTTCTGCTGCATAACTGTTTCTATACAATTAGAGACTATACTGAGAATCACAAGAAAAGTAACATTAATTTTAACAATGATACATAATGCATTATTTACCATTTGGACTGTATAAATGAGTATAAACAACCTGTAACAACTATTGTACTACAGCTTCCGGGTCAATGACCCCCATCTCGATCAGGTTTTTCGTCCCATTGAGCAAGTGGTGAGATGGCCCCTTGTTTTGCTTCTGGACATAAATGTAACTTCATTTTCTGTGCACGTCTTCTAGAATTCAGTGGGAAATACAATTATTCAAATTATCGTTTCCATGTTGTCGCGGCAGGAAGTAATAAGAGCCAAAATTTATTGCTTATTTATCCTCGAAAATATATTTTATTACATGGGAGTTTTTTGTTTGTTTTTTTCTCCCTTTCAAAATTCAAAATTTATTGCTTATTTATCCTTGAAAATAGATTTTATTACATGGGAGTTTTTGTTGTTTTTTTCTCCCTTTCAAAATTTAAGTAGTATATGACTTAGTGTAGGGATCACAGAATTTTGAAAATGTGCACACAATTCACTTTTCCCCATAGCACGTCATACGCAGTTTTTAACTGTTTTTTGACGTAAAATAAATAAATAAATAGACCCAATCACACATTGATCACCCACTAAGATACATCAAGTTCCAGATGACTGCCTTCTGGAGAAACAGACAATTTGAAGAAACGGAAATCAAGGCAAAGAAATTATGCAGGAAAATGGCAATTCAAAAATGCAATCGACAAGTCTGTATGGCACAAGTAGTATCCGTAGAAAACTACATTCCCTTTTGAAGTTATTTGTGAAGTTGCCCAAGTAACAAATAGAAATATCTGATGAGATGTTCTTAGCAACATTTTTAATGTCAAGACCTTTATAAAGGTATCAACATAAACCATAATATTGTAAAATCATGTTTTTTCCTTGTTTAAAAGGGTGGGTAAGTTTCGAAAATTGAAAACAAGTGGAAAAATTCTGATTTGGGGTTTCATTTATTTTTTCAAGAACCCTTAACTTACTTTCACTTGGAGGTCCTTTTTACCATCTCACTTGGCTTGAAGCTAAGCCAGAGATCTCTGGAAACTGCACGGAAAGTACAGGAACAACATGGAAAGCAGATTCAAGTGGTCAGTGGGCAGTCTAAAAGATGTGTTTAAATAAAAGAGAATATAAAAGGATCCACCCTTTTCAAAATCGCTGCCATTTCAGAATTCTTGATTGTAGGTTTTGTTTTCCTGCCAAGTCCTTAATTATCGAATTCTTGTTGCTCTCCAATTGAAAATGCTCTTAATTTTCATATCTAAAATAAGATATTTCTTATTGTAACACAAATACTGGTTTCTTCTTTCATCTCTTGCCACTAAAAAGAATACTCATGCCCTAGACAATACCAATCATCAAGTGTATGCTAATGGAAACTATCAATTTGAATACAGAATCCATCTGTATGAACTCCATTCTTTTTCTTGTCTTCTTTCAGTCATTACAAATGAAAGATTCTCAGATTATGTGTTTTCGTTAGGTTCTTTCAAGTGATTCAGATAAGTCAACTAAATGATATCTTGAAAAGCTTCTCCCAGTACCATAATCTTTTGTCTTTGGACAATGTTTCAGTCTGCAGTGAGCAACTGCCACTGTCGCAATCTGTGGTATGTTAATCATGTTTATTTCTGGCACCGTACAGTTTGATGGGGATAGGGTCATCAGATTTGTTTAAGTAATGCTACAAACTGAAACATAATGCACAGAAATATGTCCTAATATGAGGAGATGGAAATAAATACAGATGTATTTAAGAAAAAGGTTGCTAAACTCTTGTGATTCATTTCCAATCAAAATGTAAGCTGTCATAGACCACACCCTAGAATACATTTTTATTGAGACAATGTGAATGTCAGAGTAATATCCTGCAATCTTAGAATTAACATTTTTTATTCTTTTAAATTACAAATTTGATATGAGTTTGCCTTCCTGTCAAATGTTTATTGAGCTGTGGAATAATTCTTGTAATTTAAAGGTGCCTGATGATCTGAACGTTTTCATTCACATTTCTACTGTAATTGTTTTAACTCTTATTAATTATGTTCAGTCTATAGTATAGAGCTGGTACAACATTACCGAATGATGAGAACTAGAAGGTAATTGGCAGAATTAGCAAATCTTTATTTAAAAATTGTAATGCTTTTATGCTAAGAATTATGAGAATGGTTAAGGGTAGATATATGTGTGTGTGTGTGTGTGTGGTGTATTACGGTGTCCCTTATATTGCAAAAGCAAATTTCTTTGGGTACACCCCCTACATTTTTTCCACTGCCATCAAATTAACTCAAAAATAAAATTTCATCTCAATAGACCTATATTAATCCGTGCTGACTTAAGCACGACATTTGAATGTTACGTATAATTGGTTTTGTAGTGTAAAGTCTATGAAAAAGTACTGATACATGTTTAAGATATACTTTTACATTACAATTTAATTCATTTTCATTATTTAGGCTGTGTTATGGTTTTTAATTTTCTTGTGGGTTCATTTTTTCAGTGTTTCTTTTTGCAATATGAGTACTGTGAACAATATTTCTTGAACAACACAACACAAATTGCTTTTGCTCCTCATCTACAGTCAGAAGTGCATGAAAATACTGCATTAATCTAACAGTCCTTTCAGCACAGTCATTCAGAGCTTTCAACTTTAGAAATAACCTTTGAACTTTACACATGAATAGTTGATTTTTCAGGTTAAATGCGTTCTTGAATAAAACTAGTATCCATCTTCAGGCAAGAGAACAGATATCTGCTTTTTGTTGACACAAAGATGGCTAGTTTTCAATAAAATGAAGATTAAATTGAATTAGATGTATTGTGTATTAACAAATTC
The DNA here is from genome assembly GCA_964035755.1 of Teleogryllus oceanicus. Classification (NCBI taxonomy): domain Eukaryota; kingdom Metazoa; phylum Arthropoda; class Insecta; order Orthoptera; family Gryllidae; genus Teleogryllus; species Teleogryllus oceanicus. The sequence goes on from CAXIVR010000003.1 coordinate 85,575,277, forward strand.
ATGATTCATTAATGGTCATCAGGACACAATTGCCATATTGCAATATTTCCATATTATTCTTCATCCAATTCTCCACAAAAAGGAATATATCACTCTTCAATGTGTAGATACTCTCTAGCTAAATTAGCTACCATTTTGATTTTGATTTGTACATCTACTTCATCAAAATGATAGACAGACAATTCTTCTAAAAAGTATCACATACAGGGTCTAACTTTTTTAGAGCTGCTTTTGAAATTGTGGGATCTATCCTTTCATATTGATTGATTGAAATAGTATGTATATGAATTCTCCAATGAATGCAAAGGCAATTAGGTCATCCAAGTATATGGGAGGAGAAAAAAAGCAGGAGTGGATTGATCAGTTCTGCTTCAATTGGAAGTATCAGCAATAAAATTCAAGGTTTTTATATTAAGAATTTTTCCTTTAAAAAATAGCTTAATTCAAAAATTTAAATTAATTGTCAAGCAGTACAAGCAACTAAATCTTGCACTTGCGTGGAAATGAGAATACAGAAAACTTCGGATGCCCAGCCCCTGAACTGTACACTAAAGCAATATACATCCATTATGATTCATGTGTGATTTCAATTTTAAATAAATTGATGTTCTACTCTATTCGGACCACCTTTGGGTAGTATGAAATATTGTACCCAGAAGATCTGAATCTCTCCATATAGAATATTTAAAAAGGTTTCAATTTGTAGAATACTACTAAAAGAAATGTTTGGGGCAAGTGGCGCCTGGCATGATCTTAGCAAGTTGCCCTGCAAGTTTCCATCGTCAAAATTCTCCCAATATGTTAATGTATTTTCCTGAATGTAACACTCGAAATTAAACTGCAAATTCAAAAAATAAGTTGTTTATTACAAAATACTTAAGTTACAGCAATAGCGGGCACAGTGGGTCCTCGCATGGATGAACATAATGTCCAAGATAGTTTTGTAGAATTAAATAATGAACTTAATTCTTGAGGGACCTGAAAACCTCTTTGAGGCACTACAAAACAAGTGTATATAAATCTGTCAACAATTTTTATCCTAATGTATGAAGCAGGAGGGATATGAAAATGTCTCGTGCGGAAAGATTACCATTAAAGGATTCGTCTCATGGTTTCTTACAAACTCATCTTTTCTCAGCATCAAATTTTAGAGGGGGATTGGATGGAATTTTTGCCCCCTCAGGTTACCAAGGAATTTTGATTTTTTTTTCAAATGTAATCATAATTTATTGGAGGAAAATAAAACTCATTATAAGTACATTTTAAAACACTTTAGCACAAGTGCCAGTGGCACAAACCAACTACTCCTTTCAAAGAGTTTTCTTAAAAAAATTACAAAACCTGGAATACAGCAGTCTTACTGCAAATGGACAAAAAAATCCATTATAAAACATTTGGAATAAGTTCAAAATATTGCAATATCAACATCAAACGTGGTGGATTAAAAAGTGCTCAGCAGAAATGAACCATATCAACAATACCGATGTCCACTTTTTGTTACACCTAACTCTCACAGGGTTGAACAGTTCAGATCATTTATTCACTAACTTAGATAAACTTCTCAGTAACGATAATGATCTGGTTTATAAGGCCCTTCAGCAGGTATTCCCAAGTATTTCGCTTGATCTGGAGTTAACTTTGTAAGTTTAACTCCTAGGTGTTCTAAATGAAGAGCAGCAACCTCTTCATCCAACTGAAAAAGGAAAACATGTATTTTAATTTTATTATGTGTATATTCACAATAACACATTGGCATATATTGTAAAATGTATCTGTTCAACAATCTTGTAAAGGCGTACCTTTAACAATCCCACTTAGTGGTTTTTAAGTTATCAGTAAAATGAATTGCAATTCCTGTTTTTTCAGCATAGGATGCTCCTATTCATTGGGTTTTTGGCAACGTAAACAAGAGGTTACCATATAGTGTAGAGACTTGCTTAAGATTGACTGTGCCTGAGCCATCTTCATACTTTATGATGAGTCCAGTTAGACATAACTCTGAATTTAATACTCGAGGACTTTTTGGTTTTGAGTTTTCTACTAGCGTAACAATTGCCAACGATTCGAATACAGATTTCAATTTGAAATTGTTTGAAATTGTTAATAGGTGAATGTCTGTTTCCTTTTTATTTTAGTTCAGACAAAGAACATGGAAATTCAGCATTCTTTTCATAATAAAGGTTTCCCGTTTCCGCAGCCGAGAATATTTAGTTCCTTGCAAAAGAAGGTGATAATACTTCAGTTTATTATGATTAGAGGCCCAGGTTGAGTAACCCTTCTGCTCAGCGACTGGAGCCATGTTACTAGGCAACAGGACAATTTAGCAAGCCAAAAACAAATGAAAGGGCACCCCACTTCTCATGTACAAGGGGTGAAGATTTCATTAAGATCACACGAGAAATATACAATACCTTTTTTTTCAAAATATGAACTCCAACTGTGTACTGTTCAGGCTTAGTCCATAGCTCTATTTGAGCCAATACTTGATTAGAGAAGGAGTTACTCATAACAAAGGATGGGTGACCCATTGCACAACCAAGGTTGACAAGACGTCCTTCAGCCAGCAACAGAATATGACGACCATTTGAGAGTTTATACCTGTCAACCTAACAGGAAAATTTATCAGTAATTTTTTCTTAATCTGCTGAGATGAGTATAATAAGCCATAAATTATACCTGGGGTTTAATCGTGTCTTTCTCCACAGCATTTTTTTGTAGCCAAAGAACATCAATTTCACAATCAAAATGCCCAATATTGCAAACTATGGCATCATTAGGCATGCTTAGAAAATGTTCTCCTAGTATGATGCCTTTGCAACCAGTTGTGTGACAAAAATTTGCCATTTTGAAGCTTTTCCATTGTTGTTACCTGTAATGGATGCACCACTTAAAAATAGTGACAATTTGAAGTCAATTAGCATAGTACTTTAAAGTAGCCGAAATAAAAGTGTGAGTCTGTTATCACCACAAGGAAAACACTCACCTTTCAAGATTAAAAGACTTCTTAAAATTATGAATTATCTATACCAGGAAAACTAAAATTAAGCTTTAAATTTAACTTTATATTGAAAATTTTATGAAATGCTTTAAATCTTTTACAGTCACAAATGGAAAAATTTTATTTTATTTTTTTATGAATATTTCCATACCTGGTATCCTTCCATTGATGCTTGCAAAGCATTAATAGGATCTATTTCAGTTATAATAACTCTTCCACCAAATGCACGAAGGGACTGGGCACAGCCTTTGCCAACATCACCATATCCCGCCACAACACACACTTTTCCAGCCAACATAATATCAGTAGCTCGCTTGATACCATCTATGAGACTCTCTCTGCACCCATATAAATTATCAAATTTGCTCTGTAAGATGAATTTGAAGATAAGTTGTGTATTAAGCGCAAATACTACCCCAGAGATTATGTACATACCTTTGTCACCGAATCATTCACATTAATTGCTGGAACTTTTAGTTTATTTTCAGCCATCATTTTATACAAGTTATGTACACCAGTGGTAGTTTCCTCTGATAAACCTTTTATACTAGAGAGATATTGAGGATACTTTTCATGCACCAAGTTGGTAAGGTCACCACCATCATCCAAAATCATGTTCAGAGGCTAAACATAGCAAAAGGAAAAATGTAAAAGAATTTTCCATTACCAATTATAAACACAAAGTTTTATCAGGCACTACCTCATTGTTGGGAAAAACCAATGTCTGCTCAATACACCAAATGTATTCTTCATCTGTTTCACCCTTCCAGGCATAAACTGCAATACCACGCTTTGCCATTGCAGCAGCAGCATGATCTTGAGTGCTGAAAATGTTGCAACTTGACCACTGCACCTAAAAAAAGTAAAGACGTCCAAATTTAAATAACGCAACTACTAACCCATCAAGTTGTGACATTTCACTTTTACAGCTGCCTAGTGACCTTGGTAACATTTATATGATCTAATTTCTAGATTTACGAATTCTTTTCAATCTCCTTTGTAACTTGAACAATGACATTTATTTTAAGTATTCTTACACATTAATTACATTTAAAATTACCAAACCTTTTTATTTTTGAGACTACAAATTATAGCATAATAAAATTGTGATGCCAAAACATTAGAACTTTTCATTTTAATATAAATTGATAATTTAGTTTCTCGTCATTTTACACAATATAAAAGAAGATAAAAATAACATCAAGTGTATATAATTTTTTTTATTTCACACAACTTTGACAAGCAACCATGTGAACAATCAAAATCCAGAGTTGCCCAACAAAAATTCCTATTTCTTCTCCAACCTTTGTTGGATATTACTGTGAAATTTTGTCATTTTATTGTAACTTACTAAAGGCAGTTAAAAATATCTCTTTCCCCCCAAAATGGACTTAACTAATTTATTAGTATAAAATTTGAATTTAATAATATGCATTTCCTTTTTCCAATTAATTATATTTTAAGCAGTTAAAAGAACAGCAAGAAAAGTTAACCAAAAATTTTAATAATTATGACACGCTGAATAGGGAGCCAGTCCTACAGGGTGGCCACTTGCTCCCTGGAACAAATTTCCCAGTTTTCTGGGGCATTTTTAAAGATTTTTTTCCCCTTCTGATAAAATAGGTCATTTCTCATTACTTCAAAAAAAAAAATTGAAGCTCCCCTCATACTAATTATTCAACTGTTAGTTAACACTGGCAAAGTAAAAATTAACAATATTCCTTCAACAAATAAAAATGAATCAAAATGTTCTAAAGCTTCAAAGGAATAATACACAAGTTTTATAATCCTCTAAAAAATTTCCCAGATTTAATTCTTCTACACATTCCAACTTACCCCTCCCTCCACTTTTCCAGAGCAATGAAATTCCCAGAGTTGTCCAGGTTCGCCAGAAAGTGGCCACCCCTCTTGTAGTCAGAAAATTTTAGCTAGTCTGAAGTTTTTAAGAATCTGTACCACCTCTATATTTTGAATCCTAGTGAAAAGATTCAAACAAATGGCCAATGTCAAAGAAGGCATATGACTGAAGGAAGCTGATAACATTTCTGCCCCCTTTATCACATAGTAAAGTTACCCAATCTGAAGTATATGTTGGAGGACAGAATACGTACAAAAGTTGCTTCTTATAAAATTAAGAAACAAAATTATTTAAGGGCCTTTTGTGAACAATTACACATTTTCTAGGCAATAAAAATAAATAATTGAATGATGTAAAGAATAGTCAGAAAACAATAGTATTCAACATTTCCAAATTGTGTTTCTTACAGTTGCTCCAAGTTCCAATAATGTTTCCATTAACACTGCTGTCTGAACGGTCATATGCAAACATCCAGCAATGCGCGCTCCTTTCAAGGGTTTGAGCGGTCCGTACTTCTTGCGAAGGGACATCAAACCAGGCATTTCATTTTCGGCGAGCATTATCTCCTTGCGGCCCCATTCTGCAAGGTTAATGTCGGCTGCAACAAAAACAAAAAAATCGTATGCATCCCCTTTGTTCATCTTATTAAAAAGTATTGAGGAAAAATTTAAAAAAAAACACAGCATCACAACCACGCCTTCACGGGTCATTCAAATTGCCGCCTTAGCAAAAACCTCCAGCGTGTTGAAAAGCAAATTCGGAAATTCGACATTGCAAGTCGAAACTTCACAACATTAATTGAACGATAGCCAATGTAAAACTATCGATAACACTCACCAACTTTGTAAGGGGGCTTAGCGGCCATCTTTCCGTTGAGAATACGAGCTAACTGGCCAAAACTTCAAAATACACAGAGACATGATCCCACATTTCCACCCAATATATACAGCACTATCAACGCGAGCACTGGTGGTGACGGAGAGGGGGGCCATAGTCTCCTTGGTGGGGACAGATGGGAGGCGCTTAAAATGAATAAGGTTTATCTATTGGCTGACAAAAATGTAAGTCAATAAGGAAACTGTACTCGAGAATTTTCGTAGAAAGTAAAGATATGAGAAAAACTGATTTTGTTTTTAAAGACTATAGTTTGAAAACCAGTAAGATCTTTAGTTTTGGCAATTTCTTTTTGGTGACCCAATTCCTCCAGAGAGGTCATATCTCGGTCCACTCGAGAAAGCAGCCTAATCGAACATATTTCCAAATTGGTACATCCACATTTACAGGCAAACAAATAAATTTAATTGAAGCAATCACTGTAATTGCAGCATCTATTTAATTATTAATGACGCAACTGTTTTGATCTGCGCTGTGACGTCATGTACTGAGAACAATTGGAGAACAACTGACGAAGGCCGATCAAGTCATATGACCGATCGTCAAGAAGTGGGCTGGGACGGGACGGTACATCGAGCTGTGGAATAAGAAAGATTTTTAGTTCGTAAAATATTTCATTTCATTTTCTAAAATGAGAGGTTGCTTGTTCAACATCGATACAGGGTACATCGAGGGCCTGTGCAGAGGATTTAAAATAGGAATATTAAAACAAAACGACTACTTGAATTTAGTGCAGTGTGAAACACTTGATGGTATTGCAAATTGACTTTTCTCTATCTTGTAGATTTTTGATTATTTATACGTTTATTTGATTATTTTTGTTTTTGGTGTGTTTTAGATTTGAAACTTCATCTGCAAAGTACAGATTATGGCAATTTTCTGGCAAATGAGCCCAGTCCCTTACAGGTGTCAGTTATCGATGACAAACTCAGGGAGAAGCTTGTTATTGAGTTTCAGCATTTGAGAAATCATGCAGTAGAGCCCTGTTCAACATTTCTTGATTTCATAACGTAAGTATATTTTATAATTTATGTGTAGTATTACACGTATGCATGTTATATACCTACATTATTTTAATTACAGGTACAGCTACATGATTGATAATATAATTCTTCTTATTACTGGGACGCTTCACCAACGTCCCATTTCGGAATTAATTCCAAAATGTCATCCTTTGGGAAGTTTTGAGCAGATGGAAGCAATTCATGTTGCTGCAACACCTGCTGAATTGTATAATGCTGTATTAGTTGATACTCCACTAGGTAAAATTGCTATTATTGATACTTGTGGCAGCAGTAGCTTGTAGATTTGCGAAAAGTTGTCAAAAAGGAGTACGGGTAAAGATGTCATGGCACAAATACATGCAACTTATTATTTTCTTTAAAGCTTTTCAGACATGTTTTGTTATAAATGAACCTATTACAATTAAATTCAAGGTTTTTTTTTTTTTTTTTTTTAACTTTACAAAACAAAGGGTAATTTCCTACTATTGCCTATATAATAGCTTTGTTGTCCTAGAAAATTTCTATCATAAATTTAAATATTTTACTATTTAACAAGTGGTACGTGTTAATGCCAGAGAAGGAAAATTTTAAGAATGTACCAAAGACATAGTTGACATTAAAGCCTGAATGTTATTTTTTGCCATTAACATAAGACCAATACAAAAATATTTAACATTCTTGTATTTATGGAACTTTTCTTGAACGATGGCTGGAAGAAATGCGGGTAGAGTGGGGATATTAGTTGTCACCTCAGCCAATAGATTTTATGAAGCAACGCTAATCTCTGGAATATCAGTCATGCCTTCAAAACTTTCTCAATAAATTGAGTTCTAACTTTCCCAGGAGTTTGAGGTATCTCCTGCAATGGATCTGGATCTCCTTTAGCCATTTCTTTAGACATTGTTTAGAAAAATATGTCGAGGAGCTCTTGGTTTCAACAGTAAATATATTTCCCTATGCACCAATGAAGATGTGTTTTGTTGTCATCAGTGCTCACTTCAAGCTTTGGTCTTCAACTTTTTATTGCTCTAGGGAGGGGGGAGCAAGGTCATCATTCAAGAAAAGTTGCGCAGGTAATATTCATGACTAGAAAGCAACTCGGTAACCTATTCAAAGTAATGTCTGGAATGTATTGGAACATCTGCCAGGCTGGTTGCTGGCACCAATTTCCTGTATGAAGTTAGATTTTCGTGAGTTGTGCCCATGTGCAAAAACCATTATTGAGTCCTTCATCGAGTCAAATCTGATATGGCATCTTCTCTAGCCACCAGAACCATAAAGTAACACATCCCACCTACAATGACATGTGACAGCATTCTCAAAATTGTTGTTCCCAATGCTAGAAATGTGCTGCTTTACTTTATTTACTGGTAGTGCCATGGTTCCCCTTGTGGGACCCCCACTGACTGGGTATGGGTATTATTCATTGAACTGTTAACCTTAAATTACCATTTGTATAGTTTATTTTTAGTGTGTTTAGCAAGTCATATTGCTTTTACAAATGTTAATTGAAAGTTTTGTTTTGTGGTTTCTTTTCATTTCAGCTCCCTTTTTTGTGGACTGTATAAGTGAACAAGATCTGGATGAAATGAATATTGAAATCATTCGGAACACATTATATAAAGCTTATCTGGAAGCTTTTTATGATTTCTGCAAGGAACTTGGAGGAGTGACAGCAGAAGTGATGTGTGAGATTTTAGCTGTAAGTTTGTTAGGAAATTATGAATATGAAATAGGGTTATGCAAATTGTATGATCCTGCATGTTTCTCTGATAGTTTGAAGCTGATCGGCGGGCTCTAATTATTACAATCAACTCATTTGGAACTGAATTAACTAAAGATGATCGTGCAAAACTGTACCCCCGTCGAGGCAAATTAAACCCAGATGGTTTGGCTGCATTGGCGCGTGCTGATGATTATGAACAAGTGAGAGCTGTTGCAGAGTATTACACGGTAAGTGATCTTTACTATCCCCTTGTGTTTCGGGGATAAGTATGTAGAATGTACAAAAAAAATTCTCAGTCTCTGTGAGATGACACAAAAGCACTTTCAGAACTACTTGATCTCTCTTTCAATCTTAATGGTATAATAGTCACTGTAGATGAAATAGAGGACTCTGTTATTACATCAACAATAAAGTAACAATGCCTCTTATCTCCCAGACAGTAATTCCAGGGGAAACTAGTCATAATTAATTAATTATTCTACATAATTGAAATTAATACTTATATTACTTAGTCTTTTCACATTGAAACAAGTAAATACAATTTAAATGTAATAAACATTTTATTTGACTTAACCAAAAATAAATATTAATGTCAAGAAGCAAGTTAATTTTTAATAAAAATGGAATACATTTGTTTCTTCAGTGGTGATATTAGGAGTTGTAAAATAATTAGATACTGAATTTTAACCATTCTGAAATGATGTCAGGTTTCTGATTATCCTAGCAACTGCATTACAGTGTGACTGATAAACAAGATTTTTTGACACCTCTGATCTGATGAAATGAGATTCACAGATGCTCAGTCACTGGATTGTTGAAGGTTTTCATGCAAATTGCCATTTTTATCCTTCCCTATAATCCTGCCATGATGATTGAATCATAATTTATCTAGCATGATGAAGTGTTAGTGACATGGGCTTTCTGTTATATTTAGTATGGCAGTTTTAATGAGAATAGTAATCTTGGTTACTGAATCAAATTTAAATCTACCAACATATTTTGTAAACAAAACCCTTTTAATTAACTTATTATTACTAGTGATTAATAAACAGTAATGTGTTAACATAAGTTGGTGTTTTTTGTGAACCTTCTTGTTTCTTAAAAAATACACATAAATGACATACGCCAATATTGATTAGAAGTTGGAAACAAAGTGCTTTCCTTTTCCCTCATATAAGTGAAGTGTTGAGAAAGTTACTGAATACTGAAAAAAAAAAAAATTGGTGTCAAAATTTTAATGGAAATTAATGTTTGGGGTGTCAATGATACCAAAAAAGGCCGTTTTTATTTTTTACAAATGGTCTTCTGCCCATATGTGAACAACATTAGCACGTAAACTGTACACAGAATTTTCCCCAATAAATATTCCCTGATCAGTTTGGCCAATTCAAAGTTCTGTGAATTTGAAACAAATCTTTTTAACTTGAGGGTTTTAACAAAAAGCTTCTATGACATTTTCAAAATTTTCTCGATAATGGCCCACATTTCTCAAATTTTTGCATAAATAGAGTTCTACTCTTATAAAAATAATGCAAGTTTCATTCTCATTAAACCTTCTAAATTTTTACTTTCCTCTATACGTACATATAGGGAGTAATATACATAGTGATTTCAACAGAAAGACACTTTTTGGGTCCCCTGAAACCAAAAGTGTCAGCATTTTTATCACTTCCATCTGCTTGTGAACCATACAGGTTTTTGCAATATTTATAGGATTATTTTCCAATATTAATATTCCCTGGACAATCAGGCCCACCTTGAAGCTCTGTGGTTTTGAAAAAAAGTTCTTTGAATTTTGGGGGTACTTTGTGTGCGAATTTTCTCAAAAGTGGCTCCAAATTTTTCTTGAAAATTTCTTGTAAAAACAGAGTGAAATACAGTTATACAGATGGCACATATCTGCTATTCACTGTTAACTCTGAATTTTCAGGATTTACTAAGGTTTGAATTTTTATGAAACTTTGAGTACATTTCAAGTAATTTTGAATGAAATATGGGCAATGTTTAAAAAAATATTGAAAACCAGATTTTCTCAAGAATCAAGAATGGCTGGATGAAAATGAACTTCAAAATGTGTGTTTTCATAAAGAATCAAACAAGTTTTTCTCCAGAAATGCTTCAAATTTTTAAACAAAAATTTGCATATGGGACCAGGTTTCACCCTTCTATAATCCTTTTTAAGTCACATTTCAGTTTTGCCATTAGGGGAATGAAAAATTGAAGAAATGTCTAATAGGCACAAATACCTGAGAAGAGGTGGAGACAAAACCGAAAATATAGCCCAGAAATAAGGAATCTAACTAGTTAGAGAAAGTCTGTGCCATTTGAAGCACCACTAGTTAATTTCTCACTCTTTGTTAAAAAAGAAAAAAAAAACAACTTTGTAATCGTACATTAAAAAATGGCAAATTTGCGACAGAAAACTTATTTATTGCTGGGCGCTGGCCCTGTGAGTTCGCTGTGACAGATTGGGGGGATGGAGGTCATGAGTTTTCATTTGTTACTTTCTTTTATTTGGCAAAATTGATATAACTATTTGTTAGGATTATGAAATTATTTAAAAACTAGTATTGTATTGTATCATATATATACTCTACAAAAATAATGTACAATATAATAACAAATGTTTATTATGCCCCAAAAGTCTACGATGGCCCTCTCCAAAACAATCGGCTGGATTCGTCCCATCAAGTTCGAAACTATTTTAATTTTTGGGGGTGCTTAGAAGGAGAGGGAAGGAGAGAGATATAGAATTGTCTTAAAAGAAATAAGTTGTAAAAAGTCTCGATCTTTTAAAATGTCATGTAGAATTTTTTGAAAAAACAAGTAGTTTTTACACAATTTCTGCTTGAAATTATTGCAATAAAAAAAAAAATATTTTCTCAAACAGTGCACCAAATTTTTTCCACATATAAAACAAGGGGTGCTTAAAAGAATGGTGCAGGACTCGTATTCGTTGAATTTTCGAAAAAAGCATGTTCAAAATAATAAAATATAAAAATCTAATTGTAAGGGTCGACCCAAGTAAGGCAGAGCAATTGCTTGGAGTAGCAGTTAATTACACCTAAAGCTAACTTGATGGACCTGACTTAGTCTTAGTGGTGAATAAAATTTTTGCTGGTTGGAAACACTTTTGCAAGTTCATGTAATATTGCAGAGCTGTTACATATTATACAAGAAAGTATTTGCTGATGTTGTGCCTGAAGTTTAAAATTGCAAAAGTTCCAAATTATTTGGACTCACTCCTGTATATTGAAGATACAGATTGTTACCGGAATAAAATCTGATTTAAAAAAAGTTACCATGTAGTTTTTGGAAATGTCTCGCACATTGTTGATATTTACATTGCAAATGTAGTATTTTGTAATTTACAGAATTCGTGAGTGTAAATGCTGTAAATAATCTCTCATGAAGTTAATTGCAATCTCGAATGTTTTCATCTGTAAACGAGCTCAAAATTTTGCATATTCCGACTCAAACTACATTGTACCAAAAACTGCTCCAAATATTTCCAAGAAAATTTCTGCACAGGTTCCAAGAGGATTTGCTATTCTATGATTTTATGAAAATCTTATTTCAATTAGGAGACCAGAAAATTGAGAAAATGTAGATATTTTATTCTACAACACATTCTGTAATGTTAATTTTGAGAAACTTGTTCTAGAATGTGAGGATGTGAGTTTAAAAAATCATTTACATTTTGCTAGTCATCAAAAAGTTCAGTTATTATTATTATTGTTGTTGTTGTTGTATTGTTATTATTATTGTTATAAATATTTTGACTACTATGCCTTTGTAAGGTAAAGTGGATTGCCCAAATTCAAAATAAGTGCCTTTGTACTTTCTGATATATGTACATATATATGGAGTAATGTTTGTAGTTTAGAGAAAAGTTGGTAGACTATTTCAAATTCTGGAAAATGCTGTATCAGCACTGAATATATATAAATACGATAAAAGAATTGTATTTGAATTAAGAAACAAGAATAAAAGTTATTATTTGGACAAAGGAACTGTCAAGGGTGGTGTTGATCATCATTTTTTGAGATTTACCTGCAAGAAATACCAAAATAAATTTAGACTTTGGGAATATACATCAATGAATATTGCATTCATGATTCATTATTATTGACTGAAGACCTGGTGATTTTGTTCAGTGATAAATTAGACACGGATTATATGATGCAAAGGTTGAGGAAATGTACAAATAAAGCAGGATTAAAAATAAATTTCTGCAAAACAATGTAGTTTGTAAAGTGAAAAAGTGAGTGAATGAACAGCAAATAAGCTTCAGGTGTATTGAAATTCTCTCATATTTCAGGCAGAATAGTGCATTCACTAATTGACTCACATTTTTGAAATTTCTCTTCTGCCTCCCTGGCACCAGTGTTGCTTTTGCTATTCTCCTTTCACTGTCTAGCAGAGAAGGAAGGCATCACACGGGTGATGAAACGGGCAATTTAAATTTACCTCAGGATTCTTTTGGGCTTGAAGATCTTTTACATGCTGTAAATCTACAACATGGGACAGCCAACTGTACTTCCCCATCCAAATGAAGGCATAGAAAGGATTTTTTCGTTCTTAAAAATACATGACTTTGATCAGGTTTAAACCTGCAAACTTGGGTATAACATCCCAATACATGAACCGTTATGACACTGCAGGTGCCAATTATCTTGTGCTAAATTTTTTGGAATTCTCTCAAAGAAAACTTATTTAAAAAAAATTTTAATTAAGTTTGCTGATTGTGTTCATGTCTTAATCATTGATTAATGTCCATTGGCAAGAAAAAGAACTAGTATTAATATCTTTTTTCATTTAATTTGACTTTTTAAAATTTTTTTAATAAAAATTTTAATTTCCTTTAAATTCCTTTCATTTTTCACAAAGTCTAATAATAATATAAGTTAATTTTAAATAAATTGGTGATATTTTAATGAAAACAAAATTTTTTGCATAGCAAAATGGCAATGCAGGAGGTACAGCACATTCTGAAATAAAATGTATCTTTCTCTCTCTCTCTCTCCTTTTTTTTTATATCATCATCAATGAGGTTCTCTACAAATTCTTTATCTACTGATGTATGAATAACATTTATCATGTGATTTATTTTTGTTTTAAATTTAAAGTTCAGATTAAATCCTAATGTTACTTTGTATTTACTCAAGACTGCTGACTATCTCCATTAGAGATGTTACTTTTTCTATGAATGACTAACTTCAGTATTTGACTGTTTCTCCCTTCCTTCTTCTCCACACAACATGCTTAATCTTATTAAAGGAATCCATATCAGTCCAATGGCTACAATGTTTACATTTCCAATCAGCGTGTTTGTATTATTTCTTTTCAAAAGCTTTCCACATTGTCTTCATCCAGAATGTTCATTCAACCATTGCCTATCTGATCATTGACCTCAGTGTTTTGCAGTTATATGAACTCAACTTCTCATCCCCTCCCTTCACTCTCTCAAATAGGAAAACATGCTGATAATGTTTGTAATTAGGTTTTATGACTAAAATTTCATGCTTACAGCAGTATTGTTTTGGGGGAGGTAAAATATTGAGTTGATTTGTGTCTCCACAATTTGTAATGAAAGTGTGAGTGTATTTGAAAATATTATAACTATGCAATGATACATTGTTTTACAGGAATATGCAGCTTTATTTGAAGGTGCAGGAACTAACCCTGGGGAAAAAACACTTGAGGATAAATTCTTTGAGTACGAGGTATGTGACTGAAACTGATGTGTTCAGGACCTTTTTTAAAGCAAATGATTTACGTTAATGAAATTTGCAGGTGCGCTTGAACGTGAATGCATTCCTGCAACAATTTCACTATGGAGTGTTCTATGCATACTTGAAACTAAAAGAACAAGAATGTCGAAATATTGTCTGGATTGCAGAGTGTGTTGCCCAGAAGCATAGAGCAAAAATTGAAATACATTCCAATTTTTTAATTAATTTTCGTTGGGTAGGGACATTGTAGTGTAAATTTCTTGTATTATTGTGCGATGTACATTTCTTTAAAATGTATTTCTTCCAATAGAATACGGTGTATGTTGCATAGAAATGTAAATTGTGTACATTGTAAATTGTTAATATTACTGCCTTTATAGATCATACGTGTAGCATTCCCCATGTAGGTGTTGGATTAATAAGACAAAGGATGTTACTAATTTTTGAAGGAAAACTTGTAAGACTACATTGAAGAAATGTATCTTCTACAAAACTACTGATTTGTAAAAATTGTTCTTTTCTTCTTACTATTGGTTATCGTATAATCCTATGGCTAGTTAGTGTGTGTTAATATTTAAATCAATCGGTGTTTTGCTCATCTTAGGAGCAAAGATATTACAACTATTGCTGTTATATCAAATACTATTATGTATTAAGCGCCAAGATTTATTAGTGGTTTTGCAAATAACTTGATCTGTCATCAAGGAGGTGTAGTATTTCTGAACAATGAAGTTGCAGAGAAGGGATATTATAGATGGTATTACAAGGTTCACATTATCTTATTAAGATTTTCTTTTTTGTAAAAACTTTATTCTAAATTGTATCAGTTCACATCACAATATGATCACAACTGAAAAGGCACAAATGTATGTAAAATCCCATTTCTGGGCTAATAATTTCAACATGTATATACCTTTAAATAAACTTTATTTAATTTTTTTTCCCTTTCATTTGAAGAGTATAAAGTATTGTCAAGTGTAAATTAGATTAACCAATCATGGGCACTTTCTGTTTTGTTGAATTAGTGATTTTTGCACAAGAAAGCATAATCCACTCATCAAAAAATGCAACACAGAATGATTTACAATATCTCTACTTTAGGATCTAATTTTATTCCTGTTTGAGCTGCCAAAGTTTATGATAATCCAATTCCAGTCGTCAAAGACTGAATTTCTTGGAAGACTAATAATCATAAATAATTGGTTACTACAATGTTTATGCGTAGGTGAACACTAAGTAATCTTTGAGGATAATTTGAAGACATTAAAAATAAAAACGTTGGTAAAATAGCCCTGTTTATATATCTCAAATTTCAGGTTCAAGAATGGTTATTACATTACTAGTAATACTTTCATCTTAACGAAAATATACATATCACAGTTTGACAAAGCACTTAATTTATAGCCTGTTGCATTTTTCCCTTCACTATTAACAAACTTGACAATAGATATGAGTGAGGAGAAAACATGACAGATGCATAATCATCCTGAATTCCCTTCGTACTTTTAAATTAGGCTCGCCATCTGCCAAATGGAAAAATTTCACGACAGCTAAAAAATTTACTTAATTTTTACAACTTTGCTTCTACAATCCAACAGGGTAACGTAAATCTTCAATTTAAGGCTGTAAGAGCACATGGTCATTTTGTTGGCATTTCTTCAGATTCTGGATAAACTTCAGAAAACTTAACACATCATTCACTAACAGACTGTCAGTTCATATTTCAATACACAATCTTTCTTCCAAATGCTTTCTCCACAGTTAAGTGACATTTATCAACTCTCAATTAAACTTGTTTTTTGTTTCTTGTGTCGATTTTGCAGGTTTTCTGCTTCATGGTTTGGATTTTTTGGAGCTATGAATGCAAAACAAATACAAAAATCATCTATTAATAATAATACACTTTGTATGAAATTTGATATCTTAAAACCTTTGGTACAAATGGATCACCCCAAATTAAAGCCATTTCTTCATTAATGTAAAAAGTAGATTTCATTTTCCAAGCATCTTGTATGGTTATGGTATAAGATACAATACAATATACTAAAATACACAAGATACTATTGTACAAAATTTCATCACACATTTTAAAATATCTTTCAGCAAAGATAACTTGCTAAATTTTTTAATTGTTGAGTTTTGGAACTACTCTATGGTCTGCTTAATGGGAGACAGGAAAATGTGTACTTATGTACTTAACCCAGGAGAAGTAGGAAGAATTTGGACCTCAGGCTGTATTTTCATATAAACAGTTTCAGAATTGTTCATTGCGATTTTCAGTACCTCTCTAGCCATTATCTGCAAATTTCATTGCCTGTCAAATGGTTCCAGGGTATCTGTCAATTTTTAGAATTTATCTTGCTTGTGACATTTGCTTTGACAATTTGTTTATTGTGGTTGTGACATTAGGGTTCCAAAGCTCCTATGCACCCTGCAATGACAAGATCCTGCTGACACACAGCACAGACCCCTTGCAATGACCTTTATTTCCGGTAACACAATCCAACAATTTATGATCAACTCTTAAGGGGATAAACCCACTCAACCAAGTGACAAAGAAGGAAATTCTTAATGATCTTCCTCTTCTGTTACATCACAAAATTAGCTCACTCTCTTGATTCTCATTCCAACTCTCTATTTACAAATCGAAGGAGCACAAGCTGGTACGCAAGAGAGAAAATGAAAGTTGTGAAATTAACCCTGGGACCTGGACTGCAACACATCCTGAGCATATAAAATGCCCACAAAAATCAAATGCAAATTACAATTATTGTTTATTTGCAGAAACTATGCAAACATTACTATTGTTTGACATACAAGCAGGCATTGTCAAAAGAACATTGTTTTTCCAAGAATTTAAAACATTTTTTTGCAATTAAAATATTTGACAACAAAGGATCCTTCATATGGACAAATACTTCTGCTGCACTTCAAGGGTTAGGTTCAAGAACCTGTTCTGGTATCCACTCCTAGGCCTTCCTCTTTTTCTGCGTCTGTAGTCTACTACCAGGAATTCCTCTTAGATGTCCATACCATAATTTCTGATTCCTTTCCGGTTTCTCTACCAGTGGTTCGACCCCATAGTTTTCATTTGATGGCCATCATTTTAGACACTGCTGGTATATAGGATTAGGGCTAGGGTTACCAGACCTCTCCGCACAACCTCCATCCCAAAGAGGGGGAAATTATTTCAGGCTTCCTTTGTACTAGAGGGATTGCCTTCTCCACAGCTTCAAGGTCTCTTTCCCCATATGAAGTTCCTCTTCTCGACAAATTCTGTATACGTCAAATTTTCTAAATTGTTTCAATTCTTTTAAATGCAGAAATACACACTGAAGGACATTAAAAATATAACTTTTGTTATATACCAAATTGTATTATTTCACAATGTTAGAAAACCCTCTATGAATTACAACTTGCTTTGGGGTCCTTTTCCTCCCCTGCTGTCCAATACTTTCATAAGGAGAAGACACTACCTCCTGGGTTAAACAAATGCTGCCTACATATGATCTAAAATAAAAATAAAATGTACAGAAAAACGTCTATTTTCATTCACATTTCCCCTCAAGAAGATTGCTGTAAAATAGCTCAACCATTAGCAAGACCAAGGGCTGCCAAATCCTTTTTGGCAAATATAACAGATTATTTTCAAAATATAATGTTAAATCATGAAATTGTAACCATTTTGATACTGATATCAAAAACATGACATTATTAGTCAATTTTAACTAGCTGAATACAGAACTAGGATCTGTGCAAGTATTATCACCACTCTCTCTTCATAATCGGATGAGTTGATAAAATGTTTAATCTCTTGAGGGGAAAAAAAAGGAAGATCTGCCACATATAAATAAGAACTTTCAATAATGCTAGCAGACAGAGAAAGAAAATCACTTACAGGGCGTCATTACACGTGACTACTGGCCAATTTGTTCCCTTGAAAAGTCATTCATGATCACTCTATTATCATTATTTTAATTCTTAATTTTGTTTTTTTGTTTTTCCTTTCATTAGAAAATTGCAAGGAATTGTTTTCTTCAAGTTGAATTTTACATTGCTATTATTCTGATATGTTACAAATGCAACCAAAATTAAATATTATTTAAATAATTTGTAATGTATTTGAAAGGTAGGATTTGAAACCTATGTATAAATAATAGCAAAACGTAACCAAATGTTACGTTACTGTATCAATGTTCGCAGGCCTGCCTAGGTATCAGTCTAAACAGTCAAAGACTAAAGTTGCAGGAACTTTACCCTTCCCTTAGGTCAAAAATACATGCTCAAGCACAGAAGAATATTTTCCACAGAAATGTAAAGCATAATCTTGTTTATGCCAGCTAATTAACATATTTCCAATGAAGTGCACGCAACAATTAGCCTCCCATTGCCAGTAGTCTCCTAAATTAATTCAACTTCCTTTGAAGAGAAACGTGGTGATCAGAAGAAGAGGGCTTGAGAGTAAACCATAAAATATCGAGTATTATTCTTAAATAAAAAAGAAAAGAAAATGAAATTGATATGGAGTGATGTACACATTCACTGACAAAACTTAACCATGCTGTTGGTCATATTCAGTCAACCGGCAGGTATTTTTGTTACTATACAGCAATGCCTACATTGCATTAATGAAGAATACGTTCTAACATGTTGGAACATGACAAAATTGTCAGTAATGACCCATAGCCATTGTACGACTTTGTGACCTATGCAATGCATTGCTTCTAATAGGTTTAATTATATAATTATTAATTTTAAGGAACTGTAAGCAACATATCAAACAATAACAGAATGGTTGACACCACACACACAGTGCACTATCCATCAATACAACAATGCTCCAATACTAACAGCTAAAAACACAAGAGCATGTAACTTCATCTTTTCAATGACCAAACACAACCTTTTAAGATAATACAAACTATATACACGTAGAATGTAGCTCACTACAAAAGCTTCAATAAAGATAGAAAGTCAATTTCAAGAGGAACAGTACCATTCAATCAGTACTCAGCACCTTTCAATAGTAAAACATTGACACATTTGCTGAAATACATTTTCAGTTTTTGTAACTACACACATAAAGTAGGAATGTATATCTGATATGCTTCAGAAATGCACAACTAAAATTAACAGAACATTGAATAAAAAAAAAAAATAGGATAAACTCTAATTTGTAAAACTTAACTGTCCTTATCACTTTTTTCTACAGAGTCGTTTGACACAGATTTAGTAACAGAGGGACCATTTTTCAAACCTGGAGGGCTGGATGACTTTTTGTTAGTTTCATTAGGTAAATCTTCTGAAGGTGGATGATAAATTGCTAGAGACTTCAGACCCAGTATTTCAGGATGCTCCTTCCAAAATGAATCTCCGATCATATCGGTGAAGAAAGGTAATATAATCGGTCGCAATTTTCCTTCTGGTGGCTGTTTGCACAGTTTTCGGATGAGAATGGTTCCTTTACGATATACAGCTGGTTCATTGTTGTAATTCAAACCGAATTCTGAGAATAAGAGTTCATTTTTGTCAGCAGCAACAGTACCTTTCAACCTTTCTTCTGCCTACAATATAATAAAAACTAATTAATAATAGAAGAACAAAGTTACAAAACCCACAAATTTTCAAGTGTATACTATACCTGAGCATTTGTGAAGCCTTTCTTCAACACCAACGACCAGAATGCAGTATTGTACAAATTATTAATATGAACATCCGCTTGCCTCCAACTTAAATAATCACGCAAGTTCTTATCAGTTGGATACAAAACTACCCTAGCATCAAAGCAAGGTGGGTATTGTAAACGAATTGGACCGAAATATGAATTCCAGTTAAACACAAACGAAGATGCAAACAAGCTATTGACAGTGCTCATCAGCTTGGAAGCTCGTCTGTTGAACAGATTGGTGTCTTTTCTGAACACAAATGTGAATTCATCACTCTGACCATAACCTAGACAAATGTCTCGAAATTCATCCATCACACAAGTTGCAGCACGAGACATCAAATTCAGTCCTCTTATATCATTCGGTTTAACATAACCATGAATATCAGCAAATCGTTGAAAAGACCTTCCATCTATTCTTATAACAATCCAACAATTGGGAAGGCATGCATCATCAAGTTCAAAATTTTTCACATATTCATATTTACTTTTTGCCATGTTTGGTGAATGAGAGAAAAAACGAAATTTCCCCAAAGCATGCAAAATGCGAGAGGATTCTCTACCTCCCAGGAACGATCGTCCGTTTACAATCATTCAGAGCACAAAGAATGTTTACATATTAACACTGATGTAAATGTAACAGTAATAACTGACTCTCCTTTAATAATTATGTTTCACTTTTCAAGTTAACAGTCCAACACGAATTCAATGCTTACACACCTGTTCCATAAACAATGCACACTCGTATACACGGCACGCACCTGGCCCGCACGGCCCGCAACAACCCGCACGCTTACTCAGCTGACACTTTGGCTCTATAATACACCTGCGCCACAAGTTATAAAAAATTCAATGTAAACATTCCTGCGAATGCCGATCAGATACTACTCCCTAACTATGCTCGTGATACACAGCGAGTTTTTTGTTTTGTTTTTTATTTATATCCAGAGAATATTTCCCGAACTTGCCGATTACCGAAAGAGTCGACAATCCTCACAACTCCGAATTTGAAACAGAACGGTCTACGAATAGATGTTTCCTCAAAACTACTGATGCCTTTCACATCTGGTTACCTTTCATCAAGATACTTTTACTTTCTCTTGTTATTACGTTATCTTTTCCTCCCCAGTTTATTTTATTTCGATTTTCTTTCATCTTTCTCTTCACAAGTTCCAAAGTGAATTGAAACCACGGTGATTGATAAATATTATCCGATTGAAACTGTGTGGAACGCTCTTGTTGGAAGAAATTCTATATTTTCTTGAACACACGACGTTTTTTCACCCTCGGGAGTTTTTGCACCCTCGGACGTTAGAGCAATCGAGAGCAGTATCGATATCAATGACGGGTGAAGTCGATAGAGATTATGCACCTTTTTATTGAAATGTTTGTATTACTTTTTCGTGAAATATTTAATTTTTATTTATTTATTTATTTATTTGTTTGTTTGTTTATTTATTTATTTATTTATTTATTTATTTATTTATTTATTTATTTATTTATTTATTTATTTATTTATTTATTTATTTATTTATTTATTTATTTATTTATTTATTTATTTTTTAATCTATTTATTTATTTATTTAACGTCAAAAAAACAGTTAAAAGCTGCGTATGACGTCCTATGTGGAAAAGTGAATTGTGTGCACATTTTCAAAATTCTGTGATCCCTACACCAAGTTATATACTACTTAAATTTTGAATTTTGAAAGGGAGAAAAAAAACAAACAAAAACTCCCATGTAGTAAAATCTATTTTCAAGGATAAATAAGCAATAAATTTTGGCTCTTATTACTTCCTGCCGCGACAACATGGAAACGGTAATAAAATCTATTTTCAAGGATAAATAAGCAATAAATTTTGAATTTTGAAAGGGAGAAAAAAAACTCCCATGTAATAAAATCTATTTTCAAGGATAAATAAGCAATAAATTTTGGCTCTTATTACTTCCTGCCGCGACAACATGGAAACGATAATTTGAATAATTGTATTTCCCACTGAATTCTAGAAGACGTGCACAGAAAATGAAGTTACATTTATGTCCAGAAGCAAAACAAGGGCCATCTCAGCATTTGCTCAATGGATCAGAGAAACTGGGCGAAAAACCTGATCGAGATGGGGTCATTGACCCGGAAGCTGTAGTACAATAGTTGTTACAGGTTGTTTATACTCATTTACACAGTTCAAATGGTAAATAATGCATTATGTATCATTGTTAAAATTAATGTTACTTTTCTTGTGATGCTCAGTATAGTCTCTAATTGTATAGAAACAGTTATGCAGCAGAAACGATTTCACTTGGGATTTAAACTTTTCTATTGAATTTAATCGTTTAATGTCATCTGGCAAAGTGTTGTAAAATAATGTACATGTATTGTATGTGAATTTTTTGTAATGAGCTGTTGATACTGTCACTTGATGAATATGATTTCTACGTCGAGTGTTATAGTAATAGACTTCGGCATTTTCTGAAAATATATTCCGCCCTTGAGCAAGTCATTTTTACAAAACCACTGATTCGTAAATAAGAAGACACGGTAATGGTAGAATTCCTAGATTAATGAAGAGAGGCTTACATGAATCACGTGGGTGGGATTTGGTTATTATTCGTACAATTCGTTTTTGTAATCTAAAAGTCTGGGAGCTATAAGATTTATTTCCCCAGTATATTATGCCATATCTCAGGCGGGAATGAACATTCGCGAAGTATACACAACGAACAGTATGAAGGCTGAGTGAATTTGCAAGAATTCTGAACGCGTAGCATAATGAACTTAATTTTGTGTTCAATTGATTTAAATGGACGTTCCATTTAAGGTTTGACTGAATTGAGAGACCAAAATTTTGTTGCCTTAACATCAGTAATTTTGTTTATTTGAAATGGAAAACTCATTAAAACCGTTTTCTTTTCGTTTACTATTAATTTGTTATTTCGGAACCAATTTGAAACATCTGATATTGTACTATTTACTGTTTCTTTATTGCAAAGGATGTTCGTATCATCCGCAAAGAGAACCGTTCTTCCGTTTCGAATCGTCGAGGGCATATCGTTTATGTAAAGTAGGAACAGAATAGGGCCTAAAATCGATCCTTGAGGAACTCCACATGCAACGGGCAAAGAGTCGGAAAGGTGCGTACGTAATGTTCCATCATTCCAGTAAGTTATTTCAACTCTCTGAGATCGTTGTTTAAGGTACGAACATAACCAATCTAGAGCAATACCACGAATTCCATATGAAGGTAATTTGGAAAGTAAAATGTCATGATCAATGACGTCAAAAGCTTTTGAGAGATCTAAAAATAATCCAATAGGAGCCTCGTTTTGATCCAATGATGAGGCGACATCTTTAAGAAAAAAAAATATAGCTGTTTCCGTTGATTTTGATTTTCTAAATCCATGTTGGCAATCTGAAAGCGCGTCGTGTTTAGTGAGAAAGGTTTCCATTCGTTCTAATATTTTTGAAAAACTGATAGAAGAGAAATGGGCCGATGATTTTGAATTTCATTTTTGTTGCCTTTTTTGAAGAGCGGCTTAATTTTAGCTGTTTTGAAAATATCTGGAAACGTTCCAGTGCATAAAGATGCATTAAATATGTGAGTTAACGGGTGTATAATGGCATACGCAGAAGTCTTTAACAAAGAATCCGGGAATTCATCAAAACCGGACGAATATTTATTTTTTAGTTTACCGATTATTTTGAGAATTTCATAGGAAGAAGTTTCGGAAACGAACATAGTGTCTAAAATTTTGGGTGAACTGTCTGTTTTTGAATTTTGTGGTTGTTGAAGATCCTTAGTGAGATCGGCAGCAATTCTCGAAAAGTATTGGTTAAAGAGACCAGCCACTGTAGCCGGATCGTTCACATTTATATCGTTATATTTTAAAACAACATTCTCTACGGGTTTTCTAGTTGATTTGGTAGTATTTTTTATTATATTCCACATTGCTTTTGTTTTATTATTTGAATTCAAAATATCCTGATCGTTTTTCATGATTTTAGCCTGCCTTATGACTTTTCGTAACAATGTTTTGTATTTTTTAAAGTAGATAAGGAAATCTTGAGATACGTCATGACGTTTAGAAATGAAAGAAAGAATTCGCTTGTTTTTACAAGATGTCCTAATCCCTTGTGTTATCCAATAATTACTTTTCCGTGAAATATTTATTTTTCTTTTTTGAAGAGGAAAGCAAGTGTTAAAATGTAATGAAAGAGGTAAAAAAAAAATTATATTTGTCATTTGTATGAACAGTAATATAAACCGCTTCCCATGACTCCTGCATCAAGTAATCAATGAATAATTTAATTTTACTTTTAGTAAACAATCTAGTCATACGTGTATTTTTTATTGTGTCAGTGATCGCATTTCTTATAATGGTAAGAATTTGTGCATCGTGGTCACTGTATCCTAAATCTTTTGTTTCAACTTCATATCGAGTAGAAGTTTTGTTAATTATAATTTGATCAATTGCCTTCATCGAATGTTGTGTGATCCGTGTAGGTACATTTTCTCTTTTTAATAGGAAAGCACGCGTTAAAGTGAAATGAAAGCTTTCAGAAAAGTAAATTACATTTTCTATTCTTGCTCCAATTTCTTTTGTAGAAATGGAACGTTCTATCAGCCGCTACAAATCTATTTTGAGAGCTGATTGACATTTTCTCTTTGAAAACTTGAAAATGCATGTTGTATCTAACAATTTTAAACTGTAATTTCAACTTTTATTTTACATATTTTTAATTTTTTCCTACATATTTTCGAAAAAATAAATACATATATATGTACATATTTTGATTTTTTTATTACAATAAAATCCGTTCCCTAGTAATAATGTTAGAAGGGCAGAGGAAATATTAAATTTAAAAATAAAATCAGACAGTTTGTTTCAGTACATGGTGAATTTGAAGATTAGATCCATTCCTACCAAAATTGATACAATGAATTTTCATGAAAAATTGATGATTTACATTAACTTTTGCATAATTATTGCATATTTTAAATAATTAATATGATTGCTGATAAATTTCAATTAATTTCAGTTTGGTCCATCTTTTATCAACATTCTGTACGCATTGCTGAAAGGTAGTTTAGGATATTACAATGTATGAAAATAGTTATGACACGTTTATTACATAGGTATTCATATCGACGATGCTGGCAGTTGATTGATTTCAACTTGTTGTAAGCACATTCTCATCATAATATATATTTTATCAATTTAATTTAAAGTTTTAAAAATTAATGTTAATAATCGGAACTGTACGACTGAAAAGTTAAAATTTTGTAAATTCAAATGTTACTAAGAAGAAAACACAAATTTAATTTGTACAATTAATAAGCAATATTAAACTTCATTCTTTATTATATTAATCTGGATAAATTTAACGTATTTTAAATATTATATCTCTTCCAAATGCTTCGATCAAATTGACAATTACGCGCACATTGCCCTCAGAAAACATGGCGGCTAGACTTCCACAAAGCTTCAAATATGGCGGCACATCACCTCTCTATAGATTTATATCTCGTTGATATACATCGATATTGCTGCATAATCTTAAATATTGAATGATTTAAAAGGAAAATGTATATTCCTAAGATATAAGATCTTTTTCATTTTCTGGAGTTGTGCAACCGTGCAACCTAAGCACGAGCCGCTACTGGCTTGTTTTATGTTTATCCTGTCGACAATCAACTATTCTTTGCATTCAAAGGGACTTCTAATGTATCCTTTCTGTTCTATACTGATGATATTATTCTGATCACAATGCATGTATAATATATCTTTTCCTGTAAAACTGGTCTTAATAACTGATATAGAACAGAGAGACATGTTATTGGCCTGTAATTTTTGGGATCTGATTTAGTAACACTTTTGGGTAATAAGTAAGGCCCGCAGCAGACTACACCGAGGAATGCGTTGCGAGAAATGTGGAAAATTGAAACAAGGGACACTTATGGACGTGCAGGTAATGGACCCCCACACACTGAAAAGTTTTTTCTCGGTCGCCTGCCTCTGCGGAGGCGAAAGAGTTCCTCGCTCGAGTCGGTCAGCGAGCGAGTTTTCTCGGACACATTTCTACTCCTTCACTAATTATATGACATTTAGGCCTTCGCTGCAGCAGGAAAACACTACGAACTGAGTGAGGTTATACTATTTATCAGTAAAAAAGACATGATAAACAACCAGTTTTTTAATTGTTTACTTGAACTTTCTCTTTAAACGGGAATGAACAAGAAAAAACTTGTGTGAAAGATATTCGTACTTGAATATCCGTACCCGTTCATAATGAGCAATATAAAAATAAAAATTTGAAGCAAGAAACTTGAAGGGGTATTTTCTTAATTCTCATTTATTATTTATGATGGATTTAGTTATTTGAATTTTATTCTGAATTAGTTAATCGTTTACAATTTATTCATAGTTTAACCAATAAGTACAGTAAAACAGAGGGGGGAAATACGGAGCTCAAGAATATAGGCACAGATTGCACTCCTCCCTTAAAAGTCAAATGTTCCAGTTTGTTTATAGTAAATAATGATTTATATGCAATGCAGAAATTATTTCTATTTAGGCAATTCGAAGTAGTTAAACAGATGGTTTACGATTATGGCAGCAAAACCAAGATTTCATGGATAAAGTTACACAAGAGCTTTTAATAAATCAAGAACAGAAAACATAAATAGAAATATAAATTATTTCCATTCCTAGCGTTCTTAAATATTTCAAATGCCGAAAAATAGGTTCTTCTCACAAAACGTTTCGTGGGTCCGCGGTGCGACAAAAATCATGAGTTTTTGTCAGCATTCCTTGTAATCTACGGAAGCGTAGTCAGCAAACTGAAACCTTTAGATCTTGTTCATGTAGAAAAACGATGTTCTTTAACAGATCTTTAGAAGAACAAGAAATTTGCCTACGCTGCGAAACGTACGGATTGAAAAAAGGCACCGACTGATTAACTTTTCTGTAATCCGGCTGTTCTAGCGTAAAAATGCAGTATGTTAGAGACCAAAAAGTGCGCGTTTACAATTTTTGAAAAAGTGAGAAAGTGAAAATATACTAGTGATGTTGTGTAAAACGGTTTATTATATTGTATATTGTGTTTTCCATTATAATGTAAGATAAAGTGTAACTAATGTATGACATTTGTTTGATGCCAAGAGTACACTGGGAAGAAATCGAACCTGTTATCTCAACTGAATATTTTCTGTTATACTAAATGTTATTAAAATAATTTCACCTTTCTGTTATTATAAACGCGAATCTTGTTGCTTTAATTATAATGTCGGTTCCATTATTATAACAAAAAAGTTTCATTTTTTGACAACAGAACGCTTTTCATTACAAATTTATAATAAATACTGAAACAAATGCACCGAACTGTTGAAGCCATTTTCAAAGTGTATTTACAATCAATGTGATGTAAAGATGGGAAAATGGTTAAATTTGTTTTTAATTTTTTAACTACAGATCAGCAATTGAAACTAGTTGTGCTATGGAATGGCACAGACTTTCTTGTACTAGTTAGTTTATTAATTTATCTGGTCTGGGCGAGCTTTACAGTCTTGCCCTATCCTCTTGCCAGCTACCAACTTTCCCAGCCAAAGTTAACATTTTTCAAAATTTTTCTGGGTCCTAATGGTAGAACCAAAATATTTATTTAAGAAAATTAAAGACGAGTAAAATCTCGTCCTACAAGGAAACTTTTGTTGAAAACTTTGCCATTTTTAAGAAAATAGTGTTTAAACGTTTCTGTAAATGCGAAATTTGAAACTTTTTAACAGAAATCTTTTGAGTTTTCGAAAAACTTAATTGAAAGTCATTGTCGCTCTTCCATCACCAATGCAATAATGCATGCAAATCGATGAAAATATTCATATGAAAGACGTGACATTAAAAAAATTCCATTTGTGTAATGTTTGAAAAACAAATGAATATATCAAAATGAACTTTTCGTCATATTGAAAAGTGCAATTAGCACTATCCGCACGAAAAGTTTGAAGAAAAAGTTAGTAGCCGGTTTTGAGAAAAATGGCATTTGAACGTTTCTAAAAATGCGGAATTTTGAGTTTGTTTTAACAGAGAGTGTTGAGTTTTCTTGAAATTTTATCTGACATCATTTAAAGCACATGTACTCGTAAATGCAATAATATGAACAAATCGCCGCTGATGCAAATATTATGGACGTGAGAGACAAATAAAAAAAATGTAATTTATGCCATTTTTGAAAATAACAAAATAATAGAGCAATATGACATTTATTTCATCTCACAGAGTACATGTAGCACTATCGTTAACAAAAGTTTAAAGAAAACATTTGGAGCCTTTTTAAGAAAATTTTGTTTTGGATATTCTTTAAAATTGTACATATTTTACTCAAAACAGCGTGAAAACTACTAGTATTCGAAAATTCATTGTCAACTGTGAAAATCGAACCTATGCCTCCTATATAATCGTATTTCACTTTATTCTTACAAGAAATATAAAGAAAAAAATTGGAGCCATTTTTGAGAACATTTTGAAAATGTCATTGTTAGATAGATAGATTTATTAAAGTTCGCTATGAGCTAATGCTCGGTGGCAAACATTATTACAACTAAATATACAATTACGAAACTATTACGAATATTTACAAATATAATTACAATTAGAATTAGAAATTGATATCCTAGTTATAATTAATTTTGAGTTATCTGTAAGTTGACTTATAGCTTAACACTTCACTCCACTTCACTTCATTTCACTGCGCTGCACTACACTGCACTCCCCGCCCCCACCACACTACACTTCACTTCACTGTATAAGAGATATGACCATATTATTAATAATACTAACGATTATAATAATGAAACTAATAATAATAATAATAATAATAATAAAATGATAAAAGTCCCATTATTAATGATGACCTACATAGAATTAAGTATATTTTTAAATTTCACTACATTAGAAGGAAGTGTCTCTAGTGCTTTTGCAGGTAGTTTGTTCCAATCTACTATAGTACGATTCACAAAGAAGAACTTGCCTACATCAGTTCTTTGCTTTCTACATCGTATTTTCAAGGGATGGTCTCCTCTGCTTTTATAATCAGGTTTCTGTAATCTTTTACTGAGATCTGCCCATGCTGAGCGCCCTTTGTATGTCTTGTACATTACGCATAAACGCGCCCGTTCCCGTCTCTTAGATAAGGGTTCCCATTCATCTCGTCCATCAACGCGTCCGTGATTTACAAACTTTCCGGCCCGTTTTTGAATTTTATCTAACGCCTCGATTTGCCCTTTTCTCTACGGGTCCCAGCAGGCCGCTCCGTACTCTAAAATAGGACGAACAAGTGTAGTATATGCCAAGGATCGGGCATTTGAACTACTGTTTTTTAGAATGCGCATTACAAAGTGCAGCGCCCTCCATGATTTTTTGACCGTATTGTTAATATGATCCGACCAACCCAAGTCGCTACGCAGGACCAAACCCAAGTACTTACAGTTTTTTACATGCGGTATATCGTTAGTTCCTAACTTGTAATTCGAGTGAACATTCGAGCGAGATTTGGTAAAACAAATGAATTTACTCTTTTCCGGATTTAATTCCATCTTATTTCTGCACGCCCAGTTCCATAAACAGTTAAGATAGATCGTTCTGTAAAGCATTTTCATCCGAAGACGCACCAATACTCCTATATATTATGCAATCATAGGCGAAAAGTCTAACTTTCGATTTTATTCCGGTGGCAATATCATTAATAAACGCTAAGAATAGCAATGGCCCTAACACACTCCCCTGGGGGACCCCAGAGGTTACATGGGCTTTCGATGAGTTTTTGTCACCTATTCTGACTGCTTGAGTTCGGCCCGTAAGAAATTATTTTATCCACAAGATTATTCGATGATCTAATCCAGTTTTTGACAGTTTTTCAATTAAAAGGCCATGTGGAACCAGATCAAATGCTTTAGAAAAGTCTAATATTACTGCGTCGACCCTACTCCCTTCGTCTAATCAATCTGCTATGTCCTGACATAAATAAATAGTCTGGCTGTCGCACGAATAGCTAGGACGAAAACCGTGTTGATTTTGAAAAAGCCAGTCGGTTTTATTCCAGACTCGTCTAATATATTCCGCAATCATGTGTTCTATCTGCTTGCATACAACTAATGTCAAACTTATATGCCTGTAATTATTAACAATCCTTTTGTCTCCTCCCTTGTGAATCGGCACTACTATTGCCTCTTTCCAATTTTGAGGAATCGTATTATTATTTAAAGAGACGTCCATTAACCGAGCAAGGTAAGCAATCATGGCTTCCCCTCCCAATTTCAATATTTCTCCTGTATTCCGTCAGGACCTACAGATTTATTTCTCCTAATTTTTGCGATCCTTTTTCTAATAATTCCTGCATCGACTCTAAAGGTTTCTATTATGGGTGTTGATTCATTTACTGAAATCTGATCCTTCGGCTTGAAAACCGATGCGTAATGCCTATTTAAGGGGAGTAGGTACAGCCATTTTAGGTCAAATTTTCGATTTTCCCTTTTTTACGTAATTTCATTCCCTGTGTATTTAGGAGTTTGGTGCTACTTTTTATTTTGCTAAAATCCGACCAGAAATGTGTTTTTTATACATTTCTCTGAATGTCAACACTTGATGGCCACGCCCCCTTTTCACAAAAGCATTTGTCCTGCATCTATTTACGTGTTTGTGTGTGTTGAATTTGTGAAAGCACTCAGATATAGAAAGAAATTTATCTTTTCAAGTGTTGGCTACACTTATTTCCACCATGGAACTCACTTTCCGTAGTTTCTCTCTGGTATTTTGTTTGTTTTCTGTATTGCGCGAATTTGTGAGTTTGACTTGTGAGTAGATCTGCATTGCAAAGTGAAGTATTTATTTGTGAAGTGACGTAAAGTATTTATATAGTGCCGCGAATATGCCGCGAATTAAGAGTTCGGGTAAGAAAAGTGCATAAGAATCAGCACAATATCAAAAAGAATGAAAATGTGAAAGACAATATTACCACGCCAACTCCAGTGGTGCAAGTGGAACCAAAGCAAGTCAGCTCTGCTGAGAGGAAACTGTCCATTCGAAAATGCTTGAACAACGATTTCTCTGAGGAAATGCAAATGAACGACGGCGTTTTGAAAAGTGGATATCAGCTAATTGATTTACATATGCTGTCAATTGCTGTAAACAGCTTTACAAAATGTAAATATTGTGATGGTGAAAATTGTTTAACTGTTGGTGAAGTTGTGAAGAAGAGAAAGGGATTGGCCTGCAGTCTCGTCATTATCTGTGACAATTGCAAACACAATCTGTGCTTTGATACATCAAAGAAAACTGGCAATGGCTTTGAGGTTAAACAAGCCGTCTTTTCACTGTCATTTGTAATTAACGAACCGTCAGCTCCGCAGATCGCTGGAATATTTTCTTTGTTCCCTTTCTTATGTCTTACATACTTGAAGAAATTTTGCCAACAGTTCAATCTATCGTTTAGAATTGATTTTAGGTAATTTTCTTGGGTATGTAACTTTAATTCTAGTAAGTCTAGTAATAAAAAATACTACCAAATCAACTAGAAAACCCGTAGAGAATGTTGTTTTAAAATATAACAATATAAATATGAACGATCCGGCAACAGTGGCTAATCTCTTTAACCAATACTTTTCGAGAATTGCTGCCGATCTCACTAAGGGTCTTCAGGCACAAAATTCAAAAACAGACAGTTCACCCAAAATTTTAGACACAATGTTCGTTTCAGAAACTTCTTCCTATGAAATTCTCAAAATAATCGGTAAACTAAAAAATAAATATTCGTCCGGTTTAGATGAATTCCCGGATACTTTGTGAAAGACTTGTACGTATGCCATTATACACCCGTTAACTCACATATTTAATGCATCTTTATGCACTGGAACGTTTCCAGATATTTTCAAAACAGCCAAAATTAAGCCGCTTTTCAAAAAAGGCAACAAAGATGAAATTCAAAATTATCGACCCATTTCTCTTCTATCAGTTTTTTCAAAAATATTAGAGAGACTTTTTACGTACGAATGGAAACCTTTCTCACTAAACACAACGCGCTTTCAGATTGCCAACATGGATTTAGAAAATCAAAATCAACGGAAACAGCTATATTTTCTTTTCTTAAAGATGTCGCCTCATCATTGGATCAAAACGAGGCACCTATTGGATTATTTTTAGATCTCTCAAAAGCTTTTGACTCATTGATCATGACATTTTACTTTCCAAATTACCTTCATATGGAATTCGTGGTATTGCTCTAGATTGGTTATGTTCGTACCTTAAACAACGATCTCAGAGAGTTGAAATACCTTACTGGAATGATGGAACATTACGTACGCACCTTTCCGCCTCTTTGCCCGTTGCATGTGGAGTTCCTCAAGGATCGATTTTAGGCCCTATTCTGTTCCTACTTTACGTAAACGATATGCCCTCGACGATTCGAAACGGAAGAACGGTTCTCTTTGCGGATGATACGAATATCCTTTGCAATAAAGAAACCGTAAATAGTACAATATCAGATGTTTCAAATTGGTTCCGAAATAACAAATTAATAGTAAACGAAAAGAAAACGGTTTTAATGCAGTTTTCCATTTCAAATAAACAATTCTGTGCTCCATTGAAAATGAACAGTGTACCATTGACTTATGTTAAAGCAACAAAATTTTTAGGTCTCTCAATTCAGTCAAACCTTAAATAGAACGTCCATTTAAATGAATTGAACACAAAATTAAGTTCATTATGCTACGTGTTCAGAATTCTTGCAAATTCAGTCAGCCTTCATACTGCTCGTTGTGTATACTTCGCGAATGTTCATTCCCGCCTGAGATATGGCATAATATTCTGGGGAAATACATCTTATCGCTCCCAGACTTTTAGATTACAAAAACGAATTGTACGAATAATAACCAAATCCCACCCACGTGATTCATGTAAGCCTCTCTTCATTAATCTAGGAATTCTACCATTACCGTGTCTTTTATTTAGAATCAGTGGTTTTGTAAAAATGACTTGCTCAAGGGCGGAATATTTTTTCAGAAAATGCCGATTATAATTAGACTTAAAAATTATCAGGTGACAGTATCAACAGCTCATTACAAAAAATTCACATACAATACATGTACATTATTTTACAACACTTTGCCGATGACATTAAACGATTAAATGCAATAGAAAAGTTTAAATCCCAAGTGAAATCGTTTCTGCTGCATAACTGTTTCTATACAATTAGAGACTATACTGAGCATCACAAGAAAAGTAACATTAATTTTAACAATGATACATAATGCATTATTTACCATTTGGACTGTTTAAATGAGTATAAACAACCTGTAACAACTATTGTACTACAGCTTCCGGGTCAATGACCCCCATCTCGATCAGGTTTTTCGTCCAGTTTCCCTGATCCATTGAGCAAATGCTGAGATGGCCCCTTGTTTTGCTTCTGGACATAAATGTAACTTCGTTTTCTGTGCACGTCTTCTAGAATTCAGTGGGAAATACAATTATTCAAATTATCGTTTCCATGTTGTCGCAGCAGGAAGTAATAAGAGCAAAATTTATTGCTTATTTATCTTTGAAAATAGATTTATTACATGGGAGTTTTTTTGTTTTTTTCTCCCTTTCAAAATTCAAAATTTATTGCTTATTTATGAAAATAGATTTTATTACATGGGAGTTTTTTTGTTTTTTCTCCCTTTCAAAATTCAAAATTTATTGCTTGTGTATCCTTGAAAATAGATTTTATTACATGGGAGTTTTGTTTTTTTTTCTCCCTTTCAAAAATTCAAAATTTAAGTAGTATATGACTTAGTGTAGGAATCACAGAATTTTGAAAATGTGCACACAATTCACTTTTCCCCATAGCACGTCATACGCAGTTTTTAACTGTTTTTTTGACGTAAAATAAATAAATAAGTAAATAAATAAAAGTCTTTAGATAATCGTAGAAAATTATTTTTCTGTTCCTTGTTTACATTACGTTTACTATACGTTTTCCTAACCTTCCTTGTCAGTCGCCTCACTTTTTTGTTGAAATAGACCGGATCCGAATGGCACCGTAGTTTCTTGGTAGGTACGAATTTTTCTAAGCATTCTAAAATTATGTTCCTAAAGTTTGTCCAAATATGTTCTACTGTAATCCGCTAGAAGCCCAAGTTGAAAATTTGCTTTTCAAATATAATTGCATGTTTGTAACATCTGTTCTATAAAACTGAAAAATTTTTCTTTCTTTTACGGGATCATTTCGCTTACCCTCTCTGCACATTTCTAGAAGAACTCCTTTGTGGTCGCTAATTCCAGGAATTATTTCGCAGGAAAGAAGTTTGTCCACCGGTCGAATAAGGAAAACGTCCAGTAAAGCATTATCGTGTGTCGGTTTAGTCACTACCTGCGTTAAGCCTTTGTCCCAAACCAACTCGTTAACGAGGCGTTGGGCGGCGCCTTCAGCCCCCACATCCCCCTCCCAGGTAGCGTGCGGTAAATTTAAGTCTCCTCCGATAATGACGTTTTCCCCACTTTTCCTGATTGCACGGGTTCGCTCTACAAGTCTTTGCAACGGTTCATGACCATCTTTCTGTGACCTATACGCGCCTATAATTTCCCATTGGTTTTTTGAATTTTTATCTCGAATGTGTACACCTATTATTTCAAATTTGTCATCCACCCATGCCTCTACTGCTTCAAAGTTGTCTTTTACGCATATAAAAACACCCCCGCCAATGCGATCTATTATATCACGTCTGAATGTTAAAAAATTTTGTCTGAAGATTTCAGCGTTTAATATTTCCGCATTGAGCCATGATTCCGTACCTATCCATGTCCATGTACCATCCGTACCATGTCCACCGTACCATGTTCCACCGTCCACCATATGTACCGTCCACCTTATCATGTCCTTGGGGTTTCATGTAAAGTACCCCCAAAATTAATGAATATTTTTCAAAATCGCAGAGTTTCGACTCAGGCTAGTTCGGCAGGGATTTCTTCAATTTGGAAAAAATCCTACATATGGTTTAGGCGCTAGTGTTGTTCACATACACCAGATGGAAGGGCGTTTTGCCGTCAATCCATTTTTCGATATCAAGGACCCGCAAAACATGGATTCTGGCTATACCACGCTTTAGTGGACTTTTTTTATAAATTCCGCAACTGGATTTATTTACTTTTTCGTTATCAAGACTCGGCAATAAGGGTTTTTCTGCCGAAAGTTAGTCGTTTTTTCGCGCAGCATTACAGAACTTTCTCTCTACTGCGTCAGCGGTAGCGAGGAAGTAAAAAATGAAAAATAATCACAACAATTTGCGTTTTGAGAAGAAATTTAAAAAAAAAATTTTAAATTTCATTTTTTTAAAATTGCGTTTGAATTTGGCGCTGGGAATATATCAAACTTATTGTGCTACAGAATGGCACAGACTTTCTCGTAGTGAAGTTCTCTAATTTCCTTGGTGTAGATGGGCTTCACGGTCTTGCCCCATTCTCTTGCCAGCTGCCATCTGTCGCTGCCAAAAGTACATTTTTTGGACATTTTCTCAATTTTTTGGTTTCCCAGTAGTAGAACCGAAATATTACTTTAAGAATATTAAATAAGAGTAAAACTTCCTTATAAATGACAATTTTCATTGAAAAATGTAGAGCCTTTATTAGATAATGGCGTTTAAGTGTTACTGCAGATGGGAAATTTGAAATTTTTTCACATGAAACTTCGTTTAATGATATTTGAGGCACATTAACTCACAAATACAATAGTGTTTACAAATTGCTGGAAATGTGCATATTAACAGAGTGAGAGATATTTAAAAAAATAATTTATGTAAGTTTTGAAAAAACAAAGAAATTCCCGAAAATGAAATTTATGTAAAATTTATGTATGTAAAATTTATGTAAACAGTAAAATTACCATTGTTTTTCTTTTAGAAAATGGCGTTCCTGCATTTCTGAAAATGTGGAATTTTAAACTCATTTTAACAGAAATGTGTGGCCCGTGAAAGGCTATTAGTCAAAACGCGCGCCTAGCGCACGCGCACTGTCTGGGCAAACACCCCCTTAATGTAAAAATACGTTAAGATTAGATTTAAGATATTTTTGTAGTAAATTCAAAATTAACCTAATCTGTTTTTCTGCGTTATGCATCGTACGAGCAGATACCATGCATGATTCTATCCCTCTCCACCCTTTCAGAGCAGCTGGGCAGATCAACTGTACAGGACTCAGATCAACTGTACAGAATGGTCAAATGTGGATCGCCCGAGTAATGAAAAAATGGCTCGCAACCATATTAAAGGTTTCAGTTGTGGCCCTCGAGAGCTTGCAAGTTGGTCACACTTGGTGTAAGCGTGTTGCGCACGTCGTTGCGTTGCTTGTCAGCTTCGTATTTCCACAGTTCGAAGTTCCAAGCTTTTTGAATCCATTGTTTCTCCGTGCAATTTGAGTGTGATTTTATTACGAAAGGCGTGAGCTGGGCGTGAGCGAAATGTGAATTGTGAACGTGAAGTGGTGAGGAACATTGACAAACTGTGTGGGTGCTCTGTGGTGGGGATTTGGTTGAATTGAAGTGTGTTTTCGTGTGGTTTCTGATGTAAATTTTGTGTGCATCCGAATTGTTACTTGTTATCCTTGTGATCGACTGAGGCACATCAGAAAACAATATTTGTCGTTGGGTGTGTTGACATTGACATATTTTTGTTTACGCATAATTTCATAAAATCAAGAGTGATCACTGGATTAATATCAATCAATTGTGAAATAAACCATGATTCCAGTCAATTTTGTTATTAATGTAGAAGTTTCGATCTGTATGTAAGAACCCCATCAGTGTTATGTTTTTGATAATATATACTTGTGTTACAAAAATATTTTTTAACACTTATTTTATTAGTCGAAATTATGTTTAAAATTCTCGAAATGCAATATCTATGTTAAATATAATTTTGGGATTAACACATCATGTGCAACATTTGTCAAAATGAAAATAAAGATATGCCATGACAAATGATTAACGTGTATTCATCTACAAGGTGTTGATGGTTGGTAAGCACATAGTGACAGGGTGAGAAATCCATAGGTGGAGCACCATAATATTTTTAAAGCTCAATTTACACCTTACATGACTAGTGGCAAAGCATCATTGACTAAACCAGAGGTACCAACCTGAACTTAGTGACTAGTTGAATAGACTAGTTAATGAATTTAGGGTAGAATTGAAATATCTATATGCACAAGAATAAAAGGTACTGACTATTTTTGAAGTGTCACAAATTTACAATGGATGAATAATATTTATTTTAGGTAAAGATAATAGTGTAAAATGTTAATATATAAATAAGATGAAATAATGCAAAAGATTACCACTACGCATGTAAAAGGAGCAAATGTTTATATGAAAGGCTTATAAAATGTTAATTATTTTGTCATAAATGTTTAGATGAGAAGAGTTTCTGATCATTCAGAATATATTGTTTTTTAATGACATTTTGGATATTGGATATTTATTGACATTTGGACTTCTTATACCAATTTGATTCATGGTTTAAAATATCTACATTGCTTCAATCCATTTCATTTCTTGAACATTAAACATGTTTAGAGATGACATTCTCATGTCCCTTTTTTTTGACTGTGCTTCTGTGTTCTTTCATTCTTGTGTTCAAATAGTGCTTTGTTTGGCCCACATAGACCGGATCATAGATTTGGATGTTAATTTTTTTTTCTCTAAACTACATTTGTGCTATTTTCTTTGCTACGGGTGTTGTTGTTTTGTTTTGATGATATGATTAAATGTATTGAAACTACCAAAAACAAATCAAACACATTTTTTTCTGAATTTATCTAATCTGGAAAGAAAGGCTTTTGTTTAAGGAAATGACAATTGTTTCTCTAGTGTCATCACCCCCACATATTTTCTCTCTGTGTTGTTCTTTTTTTTTACGGTAGGGTTTGTGATAATTGTATTAACGAGATCACTGGGATAATCATCATTAGTTAGAATTTGTTTGATCAACATAATATTAGAATCATGGAACTGCTCATCAGAAAACAAAATAATTGTATCAAAAAAGCTGCTAACAACACTTGCTTTATAAACATTCAGATGGTTAGAATAAAAATAAGAAACATTCCCGAGTAGGTCAGTTTTCTGTATAAGGTAGTGATAATATGATTGTCTGTTCTCAAGGCATCAACATCAAAAAATTCAATTTATAATGTAGTTCTTTTCCATGTGTAATCTGCTGTAGTAACTATTCAAGACAAAAAACGTAGTCAATTTGATTTCTGTTTTTGATGAAACATGTGTCATCTTCAAACCTTAGGAATAAATTCTAATTTGTTTAAGCAAGGAATCTCGCGATCTTCCATTACTATATCAGCCAAAATGGGTGATAAAGACACAAGATAATAAAGGTCCCATGGCACTATTGAATGTTTGTTTGTTTCTTCCAAACGTACCACTAGTAGAATCAGAATGAATTGCAAGTTTATTAGAAACATATTGCAACAAAGATTTGTATTATTTTAAATTGAATTTCATCTTCTCTTGATGCCAAAAAAAAAAAAAGAGAAGAAGAAAATATATATATATATATATATATATATATATATATATATATATATATATATATATATATATATATATATATATATATATATATATATATGAGAGCTTTAACATTGAAGGATAGTAGAATTCCAAACATGTTTTTGTAACACAAATGTATTTTCAGAACCATACACTAAAGAGGATCTCATACTTAATGATCAAAATGTGTACACGAATAAAAAATTGACTGGAATCATGTTTCATTTTAGCATTGCATAATTTCTTGTTATGTGTGTGGTGTACTTTGTGTTATTGTGTGGCATTACTTTGTGTTCTGACTGTTTAACCCGTAAATTTTCTTATGTTGATATTTCATGCAGGTTACCTTCGATTTTGATGGAAAGAGTCTAACAATAAAATGTGCACCGCAACTGATAACGATTATGAAGAATCTGTGCAGTGTATGGAAGAGAAACCCTCTCATAACTTGTAAGAATAAAAGAAGTAAAAACAAATAGTTTAAAAAAAAATTGTTTTATTCTTTTGTAGGATTGCATTTAATAGATTTTGTTTCATTATTTCAATTATTTATGACATGAATGCTTTTTATTAACATTGATAAATCATTAAATCTTACAATTGTTACAGAGTTGGAGCTATATGTAAAAAGTGCGGAAACAATAAAGCAGAGGTTGTGCTGCGAGTTAAAGACACTTATTGCAGGTAATAATTGTACATTTAAATTATACTTTAGCTTGTTTGAAAGGGTTTGGTGTTTTTTGTATTATACGAGTTGTTGTGACATAATAAATAATCGAAAATAATATTAATTCTGAAAATTGCTCAATGGCAAATGCGTTTAGATGTCAAAATATTTTATTACAAATAGGCAAGTAGGCTAGTTTTGATCACACAGTTACAAGTCAAATATAGGCTTTGTCTTTTGGTCTCCACGATTAACATGAAATAACCTGGAGTTTGGCCAATGCAAAAATACCAATGTTCGTAATTCGGATACATTACTGCCTTCTCCAGTCCTGCAGCCACAACCACCACGATAAAATCTGGGCCCCAGTTCATAGGTGTGGGCCCTTATAAAAAATTGTACAGAATATTCATCTGTGCATGTTATTATTTCTTATGATAGGTTGTATTTGTATATTTAGATAAGACTTGGTATATTCCAAAGTACTTGTCTGTTCACAATGGTTCTAAGTGAGCTTCCCTAATTTTGCTTTGTCACGCTGTGACCCACATGACTTAATTTTGGAAATATATATTAACATGCAAAATTGAAAAAGATCAAATTGAATAAAAATTAAATGAAGTAAATAAATGTTTTAAATTATAATAAAACTCTTTGAGGTGCCTAGGGCTTAACCCCCTCCCCTTAAGGTCTCTGGGCCCTTTTGAGATTCATGCAGTCTAGAGAGATCTTCTAGTTGCACCATCTGTCCTTGGACCTATCTGCAGAACACACAGTGTTCAAGCTAAAGTAAAGTTTTACTTACGAAATAAATTGATAATTAAAACTTTCTCATTTATGTCTTCTTTTCAGACAATGTTTCATTGATTCATTCACTCATAAGTTTAGAGCAACACTTGGAAAGTCAAAAATGTTGAAACCCAATGATAAAATTATTTTAGCAATATCTGGCAGTCCATCATCACTTGCTATGCTTCAGTTAGTGAAAGAAGGTATAGAGATTACCACTCCAAAAAGGCTTCAGGGTATTCCATGCATTGTTTACATTGACGGTAAGTGGTTTTAGATTACATCTTCCTAGACGTTAAACAATTTTAATTTTATGTTTGGAATTATTCAAAAAGAATTATTAGATTGAAACGCATGACTAATGTACTTTTGGTATGAACGGTTTTATTTTTGAAACTGACTCTTGCTTCCAGACTTGTGTGAGTAGGTACCTCTATAAATTTCAGTAGCGAATTCAGGGAAAGGGGCAAGGGAGTTACGACTCCATCTAATTCAACTAGATCATTGTAAATTACAGAGTTAAACATTAATAAACTTTTGACATCAAATACACAAAATTCTGGCTTTTAAACGGTTATCAATGTATTAGGAGTGTAGCTGTTTTGTACACACACAGAATAAAAAATGAATAAAACTGAATATGACTCAATAAAAAATGTATTTTTATTTGAAACAATGTATAGTTGTACTATTTTTGCAGAAGGGGCAGTTTTGGGACATACATATGAACAACGTCAAGTAATATGCAATTCTATTGCAAAAATAATTAAAAAGTGTGGCATACCTGGCTTTATTACAAGTTTAGATAGATGTTTAGACATCAGTTCTTCCCATTCTAAATTATGTGAAGAACTTTGTGAAAACATAGTATGGCATGTAAATGAGGAAAGAGAGTTCCAGTTACGATCGTTATTTGCCCAACTAAAAAGTTTGTCGTCCAAAGAAGATTTACTGCTGAAATTGAGGTAATCAATATAATTAATTTTGAATAGAATACTACTTTTACTATCTTTTAATTGTTTATTTTGCATTGAGTGATTGATAATTTTGCACATCATTATTATTTGTAACCGGGACAGGGAAGCAAATATTTTGTATAATGCATAATTTTTCTTTGTACTGTTGTTCAGGCATAAGTTGCTATTTTCTGCTGCCGAAGAACTTGACTGCTCAAAAATCTTTCTAGGTGACTGTGCTACAGACCTGGCTGTTTCTATAATGGCAAATTTGTCTCTGGGGAGGGGAGCTCAGTTGCCTTATGATGTAGTAAGTATTTGTCTTTCATTTCTACAGT
Source organism: Teleogryllus oceanicus (assembly GCA_964035755.1). Lineage (NCBI taxonomy): Eukaryota > Metazoa > Arthropoda > Insecta > Orthoptera > Gryllidae > Teleogryllus > Teleogryllus oceanicus. Next base: position 85,616,491 of record CAXIVR010000003.1, read on the forward strand.
GTGGAAATTATGAGTATTCCATTTGCAATCTATTTGCTTTTATTGACTAATTAACAAAACAGCCACTCCTGGTCCCCTAGTAATTACAAAATGATGCAACAAACACTTCTTTTACCTCCTTGTCCTTTGTTCACTTTCCCACTCTACTTTATTTATTTATTTATGTCAAAAAGCAGTTAAAAACTGCGTACAGACACCAGTTTGTTTGTTCTTCTTGTTACAGACTTTTTTAGATCTTTTAACACACAGCCTATTGAGTTTAATTTCTGTGATAAATAAAAAATGTGCAATATAATTATATTAGTTTTGTTGTTCCTTTTACTAAATCTGGATCAAGGTCTTTATCATCATATCATTGCAGACGCTATAAATATCTCAAAACTCACTCATCACGATACTTGTAGAAAACCTTTTAGCCATACCACCATACTGTCACAATACCACATTACTGTCAAAATAAATAAGATTGCAATTCCCTGTGATTCACTTTTATTGTGATGTGCTGTGATGTCCACAGAAAGAACTTGTAGTTCTATCACTTTCAGAATAAATGTATAACACGTACACAGAACTGAAAATGGAGTTAACTCAATTTCTCAAAAAAGTGGTGTTTTAATATTACTATTAAAATAATGCCTTCCCATAGTTCTTCCTATGGAAACTTTTAATGGTTACTTAAGACTGTCAGTAATAAAACCTGGACCAACCATAATCTTAATAGAATCATGAGTCTCTTCATTGTCAAGATTACTATTTCAAATATGTGAATACATGGGAGTGGTAGGATTTTTAATTATTTGAAAGTTGTTTACAGGACTGCACATGACGACAAGTGTCGTAGTTCTCAGTATTTTTGATTATTACAGTTTGATGTTTTCTGGGGAATTTCTGCAGGTAATGATTGTGTATTGGATGTGAATGAACAGTTGTGAAAGACTCTGCTTTTAATGTATGTAGGCATAATAAGTTTGAGTTGACTTAAGACATATGGCATAACATGACTTGGTGAGTTTCATTTTGAGGTTTGTTATAAGAAAGTTCCGTTTTCGATTATCTTGAATAGTCAGTCCTATAAAAGTTATAGTTTGGCTGACATATTTGATGCCCAGTTGAGCTGGTTGCTTTTTTTTAATATTGTATTCCTGAAGTTTAGGGAGGCAGATTTATAAGGATAATTATTATTCTGAAACAATTTTACTGGTGCTTTTAATAATGTTTGCGTTTCTTTTCATGAAGATTGTTATTTGATTTGATAATAATGTTTATTGTCAAAGATTTCTTCCGGGTTGAAGGGCCATGGTCCATTGGAAAACATATTTCCAATGGATGGAAATATATTTCCAATGGAAATATGTTTTCCAATGGACCACGGCCCTTCAGCCCAGAAGAAATCTTTGACTACAACTCCGGCCGTGAAAGCCTACATTGTTTTATTAATAATGTTTATGTCTAATGCATATGCAAATAGAACTAGTTTGCTATTTTTGAGAATCAGAGGCTATCATTGATGTACATACTAGCTTCAAAAAGTTCCCGGAAATTGTTAATAACTCAGAAACAATAAACCACAACGCAATTTACACATTCCCTTCAAAATAGTTCCCTTCCACCGTAACACGCTTCTGCCAGTACATTTAAAGTGACTAAAATCATTCCTGGAAGCCATTTTGTTATTCTAGTCATAATGCTCTCATCACATTTGTTATGGCTTCATTAGCGTTCACGACTCGTCACCCCTTCAGAAGAGTTTTCAGCCATGGCAAGAGAAAAAAGTCTGGTGGTGACAGATCTGAGACAGTACGGAGGATGCTCCAATGCAGGAACATGCCTGGGGAAGTAAATTTTTACCCAAATTCATCAACATGATATGTTAAGAGCAAAAGAAACCAGGAGTTTTATGCCCACTTTTCTGGATGTTTTCTTCTTACTGCATCCCTAAGGTGATGAAGGCTTTCCACTTGTGTTTCCATACAATCTGGAATAAACTCATAGTAGACGGGACCCTGTGCATCAAAGGAAACTTTCTGCATAACTTTGCTTTACTAGTTTCCTTAGGAAAGTTTTGTTTCCTAGATGTTTTAGATTTCCACTTACTTGTTTGCTGTTTAGGCACCTGTTGTACAAAAAGCACCAAGTTTCATCTCCCGCAATTCTGTTGTTCAAAAAATTAGTTCGATCAGCTATACTTATCAGATTGCCTGCAAGAATAATTCTTGTTTCTTTGTTTTCAGGAGACAACATTTTTGGAACCAGCTTTTGCAATATGTAATGAAGTTCAAATGTTTGTGAAGAATTGTGTGAACACTTCCTACTGAAATTCTGACCTCTGCCAATCTCTCTCCAACACTCTTTCTTTGGTCACTCTTCACAACATTGCAAACTTGTTCAGAGTTTGCTTTATTTGTGGTAGTTGTTTGTTGGCCGCTCCATGTGTTATCTTTCACGCTATTACAAATTTCACTGAAACATTTGTGCCAGAGATATATCTTTTTTTATCTGCTTTCTATTACTGCATCTCCATATGCTTCTTCAAGCATTCTGAATGACTCTGATGGAGATTTGTGTAATAAAACACAAATTTTTGTGTTGCTCTTTAACTGACATTATGAAATTGTACAAACAAACATGCATGAACAACCAAAACCGGTTGCTTTGCTAACACAACAATTGCTACAAACATGGAAATTATACAGAAGTGATGTCATGAATGTTCCTGATACTTAATAAAGAAAAATTGGCAATTGAATACATATTAAATGACTACATATTAAATAGTCTGGGAACTTTTTGAAGCTAGCAGTATATAAAGAATATTGCAGGCCTCAGGGATGATCTTTGCAGTACTCCACAAATTATCTTCTAAATTGAGAAAAATGGGTTAAAATCTTTTATCATTTACATGCTGGTTTGTAACTACTTAACAATGATTTGAAAGATATGAATTGATCCTTTGATATGCAATGCGTCTAATTTGTATACTTCGATTTATTCAGTGTCCTTGGACAGATCACTGTTGACAGCTGTTATGGTGTCATCCAATCGGGAGCTTAAACATCACCATAGTGATGTTCAAACTCCCGATTGGATGATACCATAACAGCTGATTTACTTCAAAGGACTCTGTGTTTAAATTGAAGTATAAACTTCCATGTTTTGATAACAATAGTGTCTTAATGGTTTAACAAATCTTGAAACGGATCACTGGGAATTTCATTATGAACTAGAGCCACAAGAATGTCGCTTGTAAAGAATGGCTGCTGTGTCTTTAGACTACCATTTCCAAATCTATGTGGATCTTTGTCAGTATTATTTGATTTGACAACATTTTTGAGTCTTATCATTGGGAAGATTTTCTTGAATTTTTGAAAATCCAGAAAGTTCAGATCTTGTAATTCATGAGGTAATGGGTGATTCCTATTTACTTTTCCTCCCCACGCTAGAATAAAGGAAGTTTGTCAAGTATTGGAACCCCTCAACAAGATGATCTCTGAATTTCTGGTTATAGTGTTTAAGGTCCTTTTGTGCTGTAAGTTCACTTGCACGTGCACACACACACATCAGGACACAGTGAGACAGCCAAGATTGGTGTGGGTGATGAGATACTTTTTGACTTCTGAATTTTGGCCTGAAAATCGGGATACCTATATGGATGATGGATGAGCGTGTCACACATAATTTTGTCAAATTAGCAGCTTCTGTGTTGACACTTGATAAATATATCAGGAGGAAGATCTAGTTGTGCCCTTCCAGAGAAATTAAGATATTTGAATTTTTGTAGGTGCATTACATGAAGCTCATAATTTTCTGGAAAAAGACTGCAAATTTTTTTCTTTAAAACCTCTGAAATTTTAAAACTTGCAAAAGTTCATATTTATTTGAAACCTCCTACACCTCCAATATTACTGCCAGTTTCATTCTCAATGCAATTTATCCCTGAATTTTAGATCTTTTAATGTCATCATGCACTTCATTTCCAAAATGTGTCGTTGTGGAGTAATAAAACTAAGAGAAGGAGAAGTTTTGGTGTGCCATACAATCCCACTAGTTTGATTAGTGGCTAAGTTTCACTTGTTTGAAGTTTCTGGGAGGATGCCTGTCATCAAGGAGTGGTTAGAATGTGAGGGAGCAGTTGTAATGTGCAGCTGTTAGATTATGTATGAGTATGCAGTCAGAGATATTGTCCAGTTCTCAAGAGACTTTGTTTTGAATTGATGATGTTTTGTGTTTCTTGGGGCAACGTTTCAGAGACATGTTTGAAATTTACTTTTGGTGTTGTGCAAGTATTAGACTGCATATTTACATTATTTAAACAATGATTGATTGAGTAATCATGTCTCAGAAATTGAGAGAAAATTAATTTGTTTCCTATTTCTTATGGATATTCTGAAACATTTTTGTAGTGAACCCAAAAGTTTTTGTTTCTATTATCTGTTTACAGAATTTTTCACTGTCTTACATTACTTTTGTTTTGTGCATTGGCTGTGTGCTTCATCCACTTTTCCTGTTAAAAACTTAACATGCATGTCTTCACTGTGTTGGTATTGGCATAACCATTTTAATATTATTGGAATATTGAAGATTTGTGTATAGGGTTCCATCTATTTTCCTTTCTTTCAGCAAACTCCTTTATTTACCAAGTACGATTGCTGATTTCATATCCAACCACTTAATTATGCATCAGTGATTTGTTGTTTCAAGTTCACACCCAAACATAGAAGTTGGTTTACAGATCTATAGAGACCTTCTCTTAGTTGAAGGCTCCTGTTTTAAGATAAAGGGTGCTTCTTACTAACATTACTAAACATATGCCCTAATATTTACGGTTTTGATTTACATTGTGCAGTGCTTTCTTTTCTTCAATCAGTATGTTTTCCAGGGTTTTTGTGACTCCCGACATGGTAAAACAATGTTACTTCGTCCAATGAGAGATTTTATGAAAAAAGAAATCGCATATTATATGGTTTTTAAGAACATTGAATCGGTCTCTTATCCAACACTCAGTTCAAAGGTACACTAAAACTTTCTAATAGATGACAGTGTGATTGTCTTTTACTTGTGAGCCCTTCATATTATTTCCATTATTATAAAAATGAAAACTTTGAATGCTGAATATTTTGTTGCAGGTTGACCCATTTTCAAGTATTCAAAGATTGACTGAGAAGTTTATTACAGATCTCCAGAAAGACTTTCCTTCCACAGTGTCAACAATTTTCCGTACTGGTGATAAACTCACTTCTGAAGGAATCAGAAATGTAGAATGTAAAACTTGTATACTCTGTGAAGTAAGTTAATTAATACTGGAATTATGTCAAAAATGTTGTTGAAATGTAATTGACTGAAATTTATTTATAGGCACCATTGGATACTTCAAAACAGGATTCTTCCTCAATGCAAGCTACTGAATTTTCCCAGTTAATATCTTCCCCTATGTTTGCCGATGTTAAAAATCTATTGACGCACAGTAGTTCTGATTTACATTCTAATACTGCAACTTCAATGGGAGATTCTAATTGTTGTACAAGTAATTATCAGTGCACTTGTGTTTCTCAAAATCAACTGCAGAAACTTGACTTTGAGCAAATGAGAGAGAATCTCTGTTATGGTTGCAGGCTGATTGTGAAAGAAATGGTAAGAAGTTTATGACCACATTTGAACCACATATTAGTAAACAAATTACATAGTTAATTCAAATCGTTGTTCATTTTTATCATGTTTTATAGGATACTTTGGATTTCCTTCCTGGTGACATGATGAGATTTGTGAAATCAGAGATTATGCAGAAGCAGTTGAGGAAAGAGATACAAGATTTTCTTTTATGATGAAGACAAACCTTTAGGAAAAGGATTTTTTAAATTGACATGTAGATAGACACATTATAAGCAAATATTAAATTTTTTTAATAATATAAGTATTTTACTTTATCACATTTTTTCTTCATCTTTTTGTAAACTTGTTTTCTAAAGCTGTAATCATTCTCTTTCCATAGAACTGTCTATATTCTTCTGGCAATACATCCAACTGCTTTACAGCATTCTCTATTGCTAGAAGTGCCTGAAAAAGAATTAAACTTTTGTATTATTACTTTATAAATTACATTTTTAATTATTATTGACACTTTGTTAAAAAGTTCATATGACTTGTGCATTACTGAAACAAGATAATACCTTTAATAAGTGTTAGTTTCGAATTTTAAAATGAACTGTTGCTTAGAAATTCAATTTGAAAACAATGACTTAATGAGCCATGATTTTACGTGCAATTTTTGGGGGTTATTTACTCTTACTGTATATTTTGATAAAGCAATGAACTTAAAGGTAACAGAACTTCTCTTAATAGGAACACAAAGCTCCTCTGAAATTTGTACTTTCCTCCAATATCATAAATTTCTTACAAAATGGCTTAGAAATATGTAAAATAAATCTTACTCGTCAAGGAAGTGATGTTAAATGGTATGAGATTAAGGTGAAAGCATTGGCTTTTATGTTTGGTTTGGTTGCATGACAGTCTCTTGTGTTGCTATCCTTTGCCCTTGTTTGGCCATCCCACAACTGGGCTATGTTAAGGGTTTATGGGTTCTGTCAAACAATGATAGAGGAATAAAAAACATTAACATTAAAACTGCTGTAATTTCAACACGTGAAAGTTCATGATACATTTAAAATATGGAGTGCTTTGCTAAGCATTTTAATCAGTATTAATAATTTTCACGATAATGCAACATTCATAAAAGCAACCATTGAGAATTTTACATGTACACATTAAGAAACAAAAGCAAGTATGTTGCTATAAGTTGAATTGTCCTTCCTATAATCAAGTTTCTTTAAATAAAAGAATTCCACCCTTGGCTGAGAAAGAGGCAAGTTAATTTTACCAAATAAATATTTGCTTTCAAAAGAAATCAGATACCCAAAGTCTAAAGCAGTTCAAATGATGTTCCTAAGACTATTTCCTTGGTTATACCAGACTGGATTGACAGAGAAATAAAGACTGAAGACAAGCATAACAGAGGACGTTTCAAGAGAACCAGAAAAAATGGCTGAAACATACTAACATAATGAAAGAAGAAAGATTCTCAAAAGCTGCCTAAAATATAAACCAGAGAGAGAGAGACAGAAAGACCAAGAAAGCAGTGGACCATGCAGGAACACTTGGAAGACTGAAATATTTGAGGTCTACTGCTTAACTAGGAACAGGCCTCCCTGGCTTTTTCATGATGATGATGATGATGATGATAGAAATTGTATATGAATCTTAATCATTTACAATATACAGGAGAAACAACCCAAAAATTAAGTTGGACCCACAAAAGCAAATGAAACAATTTTTTTATTTCAATACATCAAGCAAATACTATGGAATGGATTATTCATTGTAAACTGTTTTATAGGGCAACGGAAAACAACTAAGTAAACCTATCTTTCCCAATCTTCAGTAGCTAGTTAAGTAACATTTTAAATAATAATAAAATTTACCCTTGCAGCAGGCACCAAATCTTTGTTCCCATATGGATCTTTCTTGTCATACAAGTCATGAGGGAGATGCTTCCAAAATATATTGACAGCAATTCCAAATTCCAGAGCCAAAGCATTGTGAAACCATAATGCTGGTATAAATAATATATCACCTGGTTCCATCATGCATTCATATCTCTTCACGTTACGAAATCGTGGGTATTTATTTAAATCTGGGTTATCAATATCTATAACTAGAGACTTGTCACCAACTAAATACATGTTTAGAGCATCATCAGGACTGAATAAAGTAACTCGCTTCTTTCCACAAATCTGTATTAATATATTGTCCATTATATCATAATGTGTCCACAGTTGCACCCCAGAAGAACCAATTCTAAAAACGCTAGAGAAAAAATCCTTGTCATTGAAAAACTTTGGGACAGTAATGTCTGTTGCAATATTTGGAAACTGCTTTTTCACATCAGCTATTTCTCGCCCACGAGGATCTGACCCCAAGGATCGCAAATAGTAATACTCATGTGAATTAAGAAAGTACTCAGTATTTTCTTCTTTGGCCGCTCTCTCGATTAAATCACGAAGTGGTAATGTCTTGTACACAAAGTTTTTTGATATAAAATCCATCTTCGGATCTGTGCTGACGTGCACTTTCACTGGCACTTCACCTATTTTTTCAGATAAATAATCACGAGTCCATAATTTTGTACACGGGCCGATATCAACGCCTTTAATTAGAGCTGGTTCACGTTTTGGATAGATTTGTTGGGTGAATATTTCTTCACTAACACTTTCATATGTAGATACGTCCCAATGTGACATTTTGATCCTCGTAAGTTGATTATAAACTATTACACAAAACGGATTGATTTGGAGTAATAGACTCTTGTCATGTTCGTAGATCAAAATAGAATTAGACTTCTCGACAAGGTACCGGCGGGGAAAGGTATTTATTTCTCTTCAGTTAACGAGAAGAACGATGTTAGAGAAAACTTATCACCCACTCGTACGAAGATACGTTATCTTCATCTGACTTTCACAAAACTTCTGTTCACAATTATAAAATGAATCACCTTCTACATTTTAACACACGCTGCAATTTATGGACAACATTTGGCATGACAACAAAATTATATTATTAAAATTATCATAAAAAATCCACAACACTAAACACTAAGCATATCCAGAAAGAATCACTCCAATTAGTTTGTTAAGTTGGCAACATTTTGAATGCACAGAGTAGCAGAGATTTAAACACGAGGGCAATGGAGCGCTCATGGATTTAAAAAGGCGGCAATTCGATCAACAAACAAAAACCCAAATCGAGAAACGAGTAAGATATATATTACCATGTAAAAGATATAATGCGATATTGAGAGGTATTGTGTGAAACACGTAAGATATATTTTATCAAGTATATCTTCTACGTGCCACAAAGTTCAACAAAAGAATGTCAAATAAAATAAGCTATGTACATGGTACATACCTACTGTAGTACATGCTTTGAGAATTAATAATTTTGCATTGCTTACTCTGACAATAATAAACAAAACAACAATACAAAAAGTACATTGAAACATTCACAATTACCTAATTGTTAAATTAGAGATCTATTTGCAGTTATCTTTTAGCGTAATTGAGAACTAAATAGAGTTCTTTAAACCTTTCATGGGACATTAGAAGTTTTCACTCACTGTTTCCTACCGCATGTAACTCATCCTTATCTGCAAACCATGTCGCTTCTTTTCGCATGATTCTAGATTATCTGGATATTCGCTGATTTCTCATTGTCGCTTTAGATTCTAAGCTATATTTTTTCTTTGTGAAAATACATGTTATACAGTATAACGCAGTCTCAAGAAAAACTTAGCATTTACGCAACACACAATACACGCGAAAAAAACTGGCAACAAAGAACTATTATCAGTCTCGTGCGGTAAGAGTTCTTTGTTGATACTTATCACCCACATGTCATAAATCTCGTTCTGGATCAGGACTGCTGGCAAACATGCGTGTGTAGTTCTTTTTTTTTTTTTTTGAGTTCTAGGTTTTTCGGGATTTTGAGAAGGCACGCCTTCATAAAACTTAGGTCTAACTGTTCATCCCTTTCCGACACCAGTCAATAATGTCTGCTTTACGCCAGGATTTATTAGGTCGGCGAATCAGTTTCACACCGTTATGCGGAGCATTGTCTAACTGTTTTTTCTTATAAAGAAAACATTCAAGAACCAGTCTTTAAATGTTTCGCCGGTCATTTCATCATGATAATCGCACTTCTTCGCGATTCAAATATATGTTGGCCTTTGTCAACAGTTTCGCTGCCAATGTGCATAATAATCAATCTCCTCCAAATTCTTTTATTATTAATTTTTAATTACTTCTTTTTTCAATAAACCCTTTTAAATGGTGATATTGCATTGTTTACCTGCCTTTTCGCATCTCTTCTTTAGCCAGTCGTTAACTCCTTTTTGTGTGAGTAAAAATAAATCTTTTGCGGTAAATCTTTTGAGGTAAAATAAATGCCTGAACTTCTGGGACCTACTGATAAGCATAATATGATTTTATGTTTACCTCTTTATCGTAACTAACGAGAAAGAATCAGTTCACTTTCACGAGGCCAATGCGAACAATATCACCTCGCCGCGCCAGCGTGAGCGGAAGGGCATCGAATTTATAACCTAAAATTTGAAGGCTCTGTGACGCTTCGCTACGCGTCTTGAAGGTCGAGGCTCCGGCCTAAGCAAATAACACTAAACGTCCTCGATTCTGTTCAAAGCATTTTAAACCAGAGTACTTTTATTGCCGAAATTTAATTTGCCATTTAGACGCTTCGCTACTCGGTGGAAGTTGGGTGCCAAGCAGTGGCGGCTCGTGGGTATTCGCACGTTCGCATGTGCACACCCAAATTAATTCGGTGCCATTTCTCTTAAAAATCTCTTAACAAGAGGAGAATACAAGTCCTCTCAGAGCATTTCCGAAACATATTATTTCAAAACACGCGCCATTCGGAAGCTGTGATTGCCGGTCCGTCCGCCTTTCTTTCGTGAAAGCCTGCGGGAGCACACTCAGGAAAATGCGACCGAGGAAACGGAGTCCTAGGCTGCCGCGGGCTGCAGGGGAAGGAGGGGGAACAACGGTGGCTTATGGAGGACTGGAGCAAACCCCGCGCGGTGCTCCATCTACGGCGCAGGCGCAGTGGCGATCTCGGGAAAGCCTTGACGTGTCTCGAAGATATAACACTCGAGTAGCACAAGTTTTTAACAGAAGTATGACATTGAACAAAGAAAGTGTGAGATATCTCTCCACTTAAATGAGCTTTCGCACTAGCGCGCGAAACGCGAACGCATTGCTGTGCACTGTTGCATTCATAAAAATGTTAATAGTATATAATATGTGTATTCTCTTGTGTTTTAAAGTGAGTTGCAATTACAGAACCATTCCGAAGTATTCAAACCCCTAGTGTATTTTGTAAACGTAAATTAGGCTACGTTTCAATGTGTTTTGAGAAACCGAAATCAGAGAGTTCTTTTTCTGTCAAGGGTGTTTGTGCAACTAACAATGAATAGCGTTGAAAATATGAAACGTAAGAAATCAATGATTTCAATGAAAAAGCCACAGAAAAAATTGCTGAAAACAAACAGTGGAATGGAATTGTTCGGTATGCTATCAGACGTCATAAGATGATTTGTGTTTAATTGTCATTATTAATGTTAATGTGTGACAATGCATGCATGTAATGTGTGTGTGTGTGTATATATATATATATATATATATATATATATATATATATATATATATATATATATATATAATATATATATATGTGTGTGTGTGTGTGTGTGTGTGTGTGTGTGTGTGTGAGAGAGAGAGAGAGAGAGAGAGAGAGAGAGAGAACAGAGAGACAGACAGACAGACAGAGGGAGATAGAGTGTAAGAAAAAGAAGAAAAACGTTGCACACCCTAATGGCATGACCACGAGCCGCCACTGGTGCCAAGAAATATTTCTTACACCTTGGTGTCAATTTTCCGGCTTTCAGCCTACGCGATTAATATAAAACATCCTTCAGACTGAGCAATGCATAATTTCCAATTGATATTCGAACTATGTAAACCCTCTTTCCTACCACTTGTTCTCCGCTTTCGTTCACGATTTCGTCACGTCTAAGTCGACTATTTATGAAATTTGTGATGTATAGCAAACGTAGCATTTCGTACCGTTTCTGAAAAAAATTTACTTTTCCACCTACTTCTTCTTCCTCCTTTTCTTTCTTCCCTTTCCTTCACAGACTTCCCCAATTATGTCTTTATGACCCTTTCCCCTAAACCCCTGTTCTCTTCACCTTCACTACTATGCATACCATATTCTTCTATATGAATGTTAGGCCATAAGCCGCCATCCTGATTGAGTTTTTTCTGGGTTTACTCAATTGCTTAAGGTGTACGCTGGGATGGTCCCTTGCTTTGCACTCCCAGTCATAAATGTACAGATTGTCCCCCCTTTAGTTTCTCTCCTTTCTTCTTTCTCGTTCGTATTTTATACTTCATTTTCATTTATGATTCCCTTCTCTCATTTTTCTTTTCTCTGCCATTTCTATATATTGATGCTGTTAGGCCCTAAGCCGCCAACCTGATTGAGGTTTTCTGCGTTTACTCAATCACTTAAGGCGTATTCCGGGATGGTCCCTAGTTTTGCACTCCCAGACGTAAATGTACAGATTTCCCTCCCCTCTTATATGTTACTACCCTGTATCTCAGTGGTTAGGCGGAAGAGCAGGCCCTATGGCCTGGTCCTCGCCATTAATAAAGACATTATTATTATTATTATTATTATTATTATTATTATTATTATTATTATTATTATTATTATTACTTGTCACGGTAAGGAATAAGACCCTAATTTTAATTTTACCTAACGAAATCATTTCAAGTATGTTTGATTTGTATCTGTTTATTACAGATTTTCGTTTACATTTATATATGTATAAATGGCATGTTGGTGGAGAGACAAAACGATGAAACTTTAATAATTAATTTTGGGGCATAGAGTTTTTCAAAATTCATCCTCTGAATAGGTAAATTAGGATTTGCTACTGGAAGTTGGCCTGTCTCCATAGGCCTTCTTTTAACTTCCGCGCAGCATTTCTGTGCTTTTATCAGATCTAAGTTCAGTCTGCACTATCTAATAAATGCCATGCTGAAGGGAAGTAAAAACGCGTCAGTATGAAACGATTTTGAAGCAATGAATATGTGACAGGTTTTGCAACCCTTGCAAACGTTTGACTATTATATAAATAAAACGCCAGGCGTAAATATACATATTGCTGCACGTGAATTGAATATAACTCGCAAACGAGATAAGAAATTATATTTGACATTTTAGTTTTTTTTCATTTATAAAATCTGCATTTAGTCCAATACAAAATTAGAATTTAACAAAAAGTATGCGCAACCCCAGGAACCCATTCTTTTTAATAGTACAGCAGTTAACGTACTTGTCTATGTTCAGTGCTACTAAATAAATTGTTTATTTTGCAGTCACAAAATACACGTGGCATTCTAGCGGCAGCCGGGCTGGGTGAGGGTCAGAAGCACCTGGGCGTCACCCCTATCTTCCTTCCCCCACCTTGACATCCCTTTCAAGTAAATCTACATATCTTTGAGGGAACTAATAAGGGATGTTTACATTTTTCTCCCTCCGATGGACTCCGATGGACTCTCCGATATTTCCTGAGTGCACATATTATTTTGCTTTGCGAATACGTTTCCACATAAAGCATGAAACAGCAAGAGAAGTGCATAATTAAAGTGCATTAATTTGAAAAGAATAAACTAAGCTAGTATGTACATAGTTAAGATAATGTGAAGATAAGAGATTATACTAGACGCAATACTAGCCGGAAGGCATATTTACATTTAACTAACATGAATATTTGGGTAAACAATACTGGCCTTCTGACACATTTGCATTTAACCAATTTTTATTCTCATATTTACAAGTTGTCGTACATGAGTAAAAATGACATAAAATGAAAATCTATGAATTTAATAAAATAAAGTGCAGTGATACTACAGTGTTTGAATACTACCCTATGGTAGTATTCACCTTACCTACTGTTACCTATGTAACAGTAGTCAAGCCAGCATGCATTAATAAGTAATCAATTTACGAGCGCCAACTGATCTCGTGTAATGTAATGAAAACCTGTGAATTAATACAAATTTTGTAATGTTTGTAATCTTTTGACACCTTTATCTTCTTTATGATTTCCACCAATTTCCCTTTGAGAAGAGCGATATTAGAGTAAAATGATGAAATGATTGTGTTAACGAGGAGATTCTAGACAGTTTTGAATAAATTTAAATTATGAGTCAACCTGAAATCAGAGAAAATGGAAATAATGGCAATGGTTGTTCCATTTTGAGTGCTGCTATCAATAGTATTGACTACAGCTTGATGGAAAAGGATGGAAAGGAAAACTGGTGGGTTGAACGTATCATTGTTGGAGGATGATGCAGAAACTGCAATCCATCCAATTTTTTTCATGTTAAGATATTTTTAAAAGGGTAAGATGGAGAAATTAAAATTTTGAATGAAGAGCTTTTTTTATTCATAAAAAGCAAACGTATGTTGTATTGTGCTGGCACATCTCTTATATCTTTACCAGTTGAAGGGGAATTTGAAGGTCGGTGATTACCACTAGCATACGATAGTAGTATTGATCAGGAAAACCACTGAAAGTTACCGTCTTTAAAGAAAACCGCACAAAGGACTACAAAAGAACAATCATTTATTATAAATTCAAAAGCAAAAATATGAAAATATCACGATACAAAAATAGATCAGAAATAATTAAAAACCTAATTTATTAACTACCAATCTCTATTTATAAAAATATTAAATGTCAATTCATGCTCGTGCACACATTCGAACAAGGTTAAAAAAAAGCGTGACTTCGCCTTAGTACTTATAGGACTTAACTTGAATAATCGACGTCGTAATATTGTCGATGATAATGTTTCTTCTTTGTCGTATTAAATCCACTCCAATTCTTCCATTAATTATTTATGAAACTATCTCCTCTCCGAACGCTGCTCTATGCGTCCACCATGCGGGCGGCATTCATGCACCCTTTCTGGTAGGATCAGAGCTCTCGGTCTCCGTTGTGCGCTGCAAAAGAGCGACTTTCTCAAAAATTGTTTAATCTCCTCTTCCGAGCAGTACATATGACATCATGGAATCCCTCCGGATATCCACTGTCGTATGCTTCACATCTGACATCCCTTTCGTCTTTTCCGTGTTCTCGGCCACGTCTTTACTTATTATTGGTCTCCCCGCAACCAATGCTTCCATGATTTACGTACACATTCCTTATAATTTCACAAATTTTATTAAATATATTTCTTCCTTTAATTATCACACATTGTGATTATTCACAATATGAAATATTTTACACATTTCATACGTATTTACATTCAATACAACCCATGCAAATACATACAATAAGTATTCGAGCCCGCAGAAGTTTTTAGCCAAAAATGCCGTATTACATTCATTTGCTTTTGTACCATTAAATGGTATCTGAAATTTCCTTGAATTCTCACAGGCATTTTGTAACACCTGAAATGCACGGAATGACAATAGTGTGGCAAGCAAGGGTTGACGGAAGGTTTATGCGGCACAAGTGTTGCGCTCAGTCGTCGCAGAAACCGGGTTGTCTGTGAGCGTGGGCGAGTGACGGGGCTGGATCGCGAGTCGCACGCCGTCGGCGGGTCGCAGCACCAGCTCCCCCAGCAGCTGCAGCCGCTCGGGCGCGTCCAGGGCGCGGAGGCGGAAGCGGCGGCCACCGCCGACAGCACCGCCTTCTCCTCCAGCAGCGCGAACTTCTGCCCTGCAGAAGAATCACCACGCCCTCCATTACAACCTTACATTCACTTGCCATCCATTCATTCACAAGAGGATTTGTGAGGCCGACAGCACCGCCTTCTCCTCCAGCAGCGCGAACTTCTGCCCTGCAGAAGAATCACCACGCCCTCCATTACAACCTTACATTCACTTGCCATCCATTCATCCACAAGAGGATTTGTGAGGCCGACAGCACCGCCTTCTCCTCCAGCAGCGCGAACTTCTGCACTGCAGAAGAATCACCACGACCTCCATTACAACCTTACATTCACTTGCCATCCATTCATTCCACGAAGAGGATTTGTGAGGCCGACAACACCGCCTTCTCCTCCAGCAGCGTGAACTTCTGCCCTGCAGAAGAATCACCACGCCCTCCATTACAACCTTACATTCACTTGCCATCCATTCATTCACAAGAGGATTTGTGAGGCCCCTCCAGCAGCGCGAACTTCTGCACTGCAGAAGAATCACCACGCCCTCCATTACAACCTTACATTCACTTGCCATCCATTCATTCACAAGAGGATTTGTGAGGCCGACAGCACCGCCTTCTCCTCCAGCAGCGCGAACTTCTGCCCTGCAGAAGAATCACCACGCCCTCCATTACAACCTTACATTCACTTGCCATCCATTCATTCACAAGAGGATTTGTGAGGCCGACTGCACCGCCTTCTCCTCCAGCAGCGCGAACTTCTGCACTGCAGAAGAATCACCACGCCCTCCATTACAACCTTACATTCACTTGCCATCCATTCATTCACAAGAGGATTTGTGAGGCCGACAGCACCGCCTTCTCCTCCAGCAGCGCGAACTTCTGCCCTGCAGAAGAATCACCACGCCCTCCATTACAACCTTACATTCACTTGCCATCCATTCATTCACAAGAGGATTTGTGAGGCCGACAGCACCGCCTTCTCCTCCAGCAGCGCGAACTTCTGCCCTGCAGAACAATCACCACGTCCTCCATTACAACCTTACATTCACTTGCCATCCATTCATTCACAAGAGGATTTGTGAGGCCGACAGCACCGCCTTCTCCTCCAGCAGCGCGAACTTCTGCCCTGCAGAACAATCACCACGTCCTCCATTACAACCTTACATTCACTTGCCATCCATTCATTCACAAGAGGATTTGTGAGGCCGACAGCACCGCCTTCTCCTCCAGCAGCGCGAACTTCTGCCCTGCAGAACAATCACCACGTCCTCCATTACAACCTTACATTCACTTGCCATCCATTCATTCACAAGATTTGTGAGGCCGACAGCATCGCCTTCTCCTCCAGCAGCGCGAACTTCTGCCCTGCAGCACAAACACTACGCTCTCATGTTGTTGGCACTGATCTGTATTTATGTATAATTACCAGTACATAAAATAATAACTATATTAATAATAATAATACTCTCTAAATAGAATTGTTGTATATACAGGTCAGTTGTTGGTGAACATCTCTAGCCGCACAAATGCGAATAGAGAGCAATTAGGATGAAGCATTATGGGATATCAAAATTAGCAGCACACACTGCCGTCAGCGCTCCTAGTTACTTCTATTTAGAACGAAATGTGCAAGAACTCTTTTACACTTCAAACAATACAAGCCACCCTGTCTCCTATTACACCACGACGTATGCTCCTGTCGTTATCTTGTTCTCAAGAGGTAGCACTGTTAACGACGTACCAGATTAGATGCTCTCAAGAAAACGCCTAGAAGGATAATTCTTATTACGGAAATAAGAGCAACTTGACTCACTTCGTGATAAAAGTTTCTCAATGCGTTATCAAGGAAACGAAAAGTGGAAGAAAGACAATCAAATCTCTAGATGGGTCCGATAATTTTTGTATATGAGGATTTGAAATTAATAAAAAAATGACACTATAAGCTTACAAAAAAACGCAAGTGGTCAAAAAGAAACCTACTGAGGAGTTTCAATGATGATACAAGAACGCACTGAAGCATTCGGACTAAATAGCAAATTATTTCGTTAATAAAAGGTGTGCAGAGGCAGATTTACGCTCGAGACAGGAGGCAAATGCCTACGGCGGCAAAAAGTTCATATTAAAACGGTGTCTATAAAGAACCTGTTCGGTAACCCCATCATACAAAAAATCCAAGAACTTGTATTTATTCAAGGTGAAAAAGGAATAAAAATCGAATTTATTTGGATCCCATCCCATACGGCAATCGCTGGCAATGAGAAAGCTGATAAATATGCAAAAATGGCAACATCATTTCTAAGTTTTGATTCCCAAAAAGCTCTTCTGGACATTCTGCTTCAAGTATTGGGACTCACAATGGAAATTAAAATCATAAAAATTACATCTAGTTAGGAACTCAGTACTGGAACCAGCCCTGCCGAAAATCTGCCTTAAAAGAAACGAGCAAGTTATCATCACTAGATTACGGATCGGTCATTTTAATCTGAAATATTGTTATATATTCAAAAAATGCGACCCAGAACCGTGCCCTAAATGTGGTGAAATAATATCTACACAACACCTTATCTTAGAATGCCTCGGTATAGCAAGGAAAGAAACCTCTGAAATAGGAACAATTAATAAATTGTTCAGCTCTGCAGACGTGTGCTAAAGTATTGAAGTTGCTAGACTTGTTAACTTAAGTAGGTAATATAATATAAAATTTATTTAAAATTTGATTGACATTGTGTATACTTAATGAATTGTGGACACTTAATGTGTGAATACTAAATTGTTATACTTAATGCATTGATGTATACTTAATTGTGGTCGCTGAACGAAATGATTCATATTATAAATATTTGAAACTATATATATTTAAATACATTTAATTTTGATAATATGTTTGAGGATGTCTTACTTCATTCACGTTTTCTGGTGTGTAATGTATATATCTACGTAATTTTAAGAATTAAAGATAGAATAACGGTAGAAACATTAATACGCATAATTACAAAAATTGCGATGAATTTATGTTATTTCTATACATCAAAATACATGATTTAAAAATTAATTGATTCCCCGCAGAAAAAAATTATCTCACGCACATTATTAATTAAATTATATTTAATTTTTGTCTTAAATAAGTGTGTCCAAATTTCAAGTATAAATTATACTTGTTATTATATATAACTTTTTTCTGGATTATTTGCAAAAACTAGGCGACAGTTTTTCGCGTGCCTACAGACGACAAAGTTGGTAATCCTTCTCTGGTTGTGTGGGTCTTGGTACCTACTAGGGAGCTCATTTCTTTGATTTTGTATATTTTTGTCCGTTGCTTCAGTCCGTTGCATAGCTAAGTGAAATTTCTTGATATTTCGTTAGAATACGTTGCTAGATTAATTATTAGACATATTTATGCATATTTGACCGATTTTTCTATTGGTTCGTTAAAATAGAGACTTATCTCTAAAAGTTTCATCTTTTCATAGAATCTATTTATTTGAGAGCGTTCATTGATTTGAAAGAGCTTGTTGCATTTTTTATTTTCTTTAGATGATAAAATACTTGTGCAAATGTAGGATATTCCATAATATCATCTTTTTTGAACTAGGCAGAAGAAATAGAACAAGACATACAATGTACTTCACTAAGGTGAATATTTACTTCAGTTATTTCTCCCGTGAAGAAAGGTAGATTATATTATGTTTGCACAAAATATACTTTTCATTCCAAGTCTGCTTCTCTTGAATTTTATCAAGAAATATTTATAGAAATGAAATATTGTTAATTTTAATTGCATATTAAAGTGCATATTTCAGAATTTTTGGTTGATAAATTCATATTTTTAAAAGCATATTTCAAGACTTTTAGGGCATAAACGTCCTCTCCCTAGTACCTACCGATGCAGTTCCTGGAGCCTGCGCTGAAGGGGACGTACGCGAAGGGATGGCGACCCTGCACTCGCTCCGGGAGGAAGTTGTCCGGGTTGAACTTCTCCGGGTCTGGGAAGTACTTGGGGTTGCGGTGCACGTGGTAAATGTGCAGCATGACTTGTGAACCCTCGGGCAGACAGTACTCTCCTGAAGCAAATGTAAAATTCGAGTTTTACGCCTTCCTTCCATTAGACTCTGAATGAGACTGAATCTGCCTAGAGAGAAGATTTACCGATTTCCATATCCTGGGTCACTTGACGAGTAATAAATGGGACACTTGGGTACAACCGCAAAGACTCCTTGATAACTCGTTCCAGGTATTTCATTTCCGAAAGATCTTTCATTGTAGGTTTGCGATCAGAGCCTTGAAAGATTTCCAATTGCTCTTCATATATCTTTTCCTGCAAGACATAACGAATATGTATTACACTCGGTATGGTCACATAGATCTTAGGAGCATCCTATCTTTAAGGCAGAGGAGAACTAATATTGGAGTTTACTTTAAATATGTTATTTATTATTACATGTATGTTACTATATGTTATTTATTCTTACCTGCACATCAGGGTGAAGTGCCATCAGATAAAGTGTCCAACACATACTTGCAGAAGTTGTATCGTGTCCCTGCAACATTGAAAATAAGTCAAACATTTGCTCTGTCGAGAGAGTTTTGTGAAAGTGAAAACGTAAGAAAAGTTGAAAGGAAACTCAAAGCAAAAGAAAACGAGTAAATGGGCGCTCGTGTACCTCGAACATGAAGGTGTCGACTTCCTCGCGGATGTCCTCGTCGCTGAGGACGGTGCCTCCCTTGGATGCCTCTAGCAGCAGGTCCAGGAGAGGAGAAGCAGTGAGAAAGATAGGGAGGAAAAGTTAGAAAGAAGAAATGCTCACCTCGAACATGAAGGTGTCGACCTCCTCGCGGATGTCCTCGTCGCTGAGGACGGTGTCTCCCTTGGACGCCTCCAGCAGCAGGTCCAGGAGAGGAGAAGCAGTGAGAAAGATAGGGAGGAAAAGTTAGAAAGAAGAAATGCTCACCTCGAACATGAAGGTGTCGACCTCCTCGCGGATGTCCTCGTCGCTGAGGACGGTGTCTCCTTGGACGCCTCCAGCAGCAGGTCCAGGAGAGGAGAAGCAGTGAGAAAGATAGGGAGGAAAAGTTAGAAAGAAGAAATGCTCACCTCGAACATGAAGGTGATCGACACGCCTCGCGGATGTCATCGTCGCTGAGGACGGTGTCTCCCTTGGACGCCTCCAGCAGCAGGTCCAGGAGAGGAGAAGCAGTGAGAAAGATAGGGAGGAAAAGTTAGAAAGAAGAAATGCTCACCTCGAACATGAAGGTGTCGACCTCCTCGCGGATGTCCTCGTCGCTGAGGACGGTGCCTCCCTTGGATGCTTCCAGCAGCAGGTCCAAGAAGGCCATACCAGTCAGAAAGATAGGGAGGAAAAGTTAGAAAGAAGAAATGCTCACCTCGAACATGAAGGTGTCGACCTCTTCGCGGATGTCCTCGTCGCTGAGGACGGTGCCTCCCTTGGATGCTTCCAGCAGCAGGTCCAAGAAGGCCATGCGCTTCTTCCTTCCTGCGGCAGAGAGGTGTTATTATGTAACTAATTCTAACTAATTTTAATGTCTCATTTATTTCATAAAATATTATTATTTTCTAATTGTGTATTATGCGAATTATTCTTGACAAGGAAGCGAGATAATGAATAAGATTAGCTGGGAATTCAGATAGTCAAGAACATCGAAGTATTTTCATAAATTTTAATTTTTTGTCTATTTTCTAATTGCAACTAATTATAATAACTAATTTCTTTCATGAAGTATTGCATATTTTCTAATTATGTATTATGCGATCAATTCCTGGGAAGGGAACAAAAGAATGAATAAGACTCGATGGGACTTCAGGCATTACAAGAACATCGAAGTATTTTCATAAATTCAACTTTTTCAATTTCAAATGGCTTATAGTGTTATCAGTCGTGATAATTATTTTATGCTGTGTTGCTGTATTATGCTATGCTGTGTGAGGCGAAAATAATTAAAAAGAGCGTTTCTTACCAAAGACTTCTTCGGTTTCATTGTTGGCTTCCTCGGAATTCTTCATAGCTTCCTTTCTTTCTTTAATTACCTATTCAAAAAATACACCTCTTTGTATACAAAGTTTGTGTCATCAGTAATGCCAACATTAACTATTTGTATTTTAGTTACCTTTTTCGTGAAGTCGTGGAGAATTCTGAGATCATCTTCGAACTTCGCACCTTGCTTTGTAAGAGAATAGGTGAAATCTGAATGCAGCCACGGTTTGCCAACGCGCTGAATTATCAGTTCGGAAAGTCTGCAGAAAGAAAAATAAATTAGAGTGCGACGGTTTGGTTGGGATGCTATTTTTTTTATCTCAACTAAGTTTTGAGGAATCGAAAACTTTGTCATTAAGTTTCAGTGAGTGAAAGTAACAAAATAATCTGAAATAAAACGTCACAAAATAAAAAGGAAATTATTTTCTGGAGAAGCATTCACTCATAAAGCCCCCGAGTTGTGAAAGAATCTGTTCGCGATCTGCTTAAAATAAAAAAATGGACTTATGTTAAATAACCGAAATTATTAAATGCTTATTTACTTACTCATAAACAGCTTTCACATAAGGCGAATCAGTTTCATCTTGCGCATTCATTTCTGTGCCCATGGCAGTTTCTGTAAAAATATTTATATTTTACCATGCTGACATTGTATATTCACATGTATACCTAGGCAAAATAATGGAAAAGTTTTGTATCTATAAAAATCTATGCTTTCAGCAAGACAGATTGAGTTGTAAGACTTTGTTGAATTGATAAACGTTTATGAAACTATGAGAACTGAACATCTAATAATGAAAAGAAGTAAGTGAGTAACAGCGGGTCCATTAAATAATTTGCCAAAGCTAAGCTGAAGACAAACTAAAACAATCACTTCGATGTTAAAATGAAGGAGTCGCTTGAGATAGAAAGAAGTAATGGTATTTAATGCCTACCACGACAGATTAAAGCGAAGCTTTTGGAATTATATTTGATGTTGCAATCAGTATTAACGTATCACATCCTCTTAACATTTTTAGTTCTGACTCTTTGACTAGCATGGAGCTTGACCATAATGTTCAATCGTTCCCAATTACTTTGCGCTGACATTGCGCCAGAGCGTGGAGCGTGTGGGTGCTAACGAATGATGGAGAGAGCGTACAGCAAATCTATCTAATGGTCTCTATCTGAATTTGGAGAGGTTCTATATCAATTTAAAGATTTTCGGGGAACCTATTTTTGTAATATTTTACATGGCTGTATTTCACAAACGGGTAGATATATTTTAGTCAAAATGTGTAGTTTTCTTATTCTTCATTCATTCTACCTATGTGTCAAATTTCATCCGATCTGAGATGGTGAGGTAAAATGACTGTTGACTTAATGAGTAATTGAAAGAAAGAAGGAAATAAGGGCATCACGTACCGCAAATGATGTCGAGGGCGCATCGCGTGATGTAGGGGTAGACGTCGAAGCCATTGCTGTTGCCCAGCTCCTTCTGCAGCCTGCTCACAAGAATTTCGCTCTTGTCGGCGAACACCTCCACGAAGGAGTCGAGGATCTTGAAGTGGAACGCCGGGGTGATGAGCTTGCGGTGGCTGTGCCATTTGGCGCCTGCAACGAGGGAAGCACGCTTTGCAACATCGACTGTCAGTGCCGGCGCTAGCCTAGCTTCATTTTTAATAAGATGTAAGTCTTGATTGTGGTTGTCTCTTATAGTAATTTACATTTTTTCTGCCACTTTTTTAATTTTTGTCAACCAGAATTAAATATTATCGAAATTCCTTCATGTCACAGAGTTTTATTCAAATGAAAAAATTGTTGTTAAATTCATGAAATAGACAAATTTATTAATGAGTGAGACGGATCGGTCTCCGAAACTTGTGATAAATTTCTCTGTTTTATAAATGTTACAAACAAAATTATTTGAATAAAACTATGTGACATGACGGAATTTTGATAATATTTCATTATGGTTGGCCAAATTAAAAAATGGACTGAAAAAGATAATGATTTTTTAATTGGCATCATTTACATTAGCACTTGTAAGGGATTGTCGCAAATGCGAAGAGTACTTTGGTAAAACCTTACCTGAGCTTGTGAGAAGTCCTGTTCCCAACCAGGGTTTCAGGAAGGAGTAAATATAACCCTTCTGAATATTCACGGTGCTCCTCAGGACGGTCTGAGGAAAGTTAGAAATGCCGATTACTTTTCGTTACATTCCAGAAATTTCACAAAAATAAAATAATAATAAAAAACAAAACAAAAAAAACACGTATACAGTAGTATTGGAGTGGGTTGCAGTTTTATTGTACATCAAGCGCATTTCTTGAATCGTTTTAGACCAGGCCTCTCCAAAACCTGTGCCCGTAGGGTCACGTTCCAGGGCAGTCGCGGTCTCTTGAGTTTCTACGGAGGCCACGCGCAGTAGTGAAGGTCAGATCTAGGAAGTGTAGGCTCGTAGGGGGAACCGCCACCGTTTGTCCAACGCGACGCGCCTGTCTAAAAACGACTGTCTTCCATGCAATGAGTACGTACTACTTCTCTCTTATTCTCGTATTAATAAATGCTGGTTAAAAAACGCGGGAGGATTAATGTTTATAGCAATAAAAACTTTTTTCCTTTTTCAGTCAATTTCTTTTCAAGGATTTTCAGTACAAACACTTTCATAGAGCGAACGCTTTTTAACTGACATTGCCTCCGACATTTTCCGGCTCTTTATTCCTTGATCATGGGACCGATCTGGTTTGGACTAGAGTGCCTGACGGCATGGTTTTAAAAATAATGACTTAGCATTCTTGATGCACGTGGAAATTCGTGAAAGTGGGCTTAAAGCTTAGGAGGAGCCTACCTCGATGTGTTCGGCGTCCGACAGGTGGACTATTCCGTGGGAGCCATTCCACGTGCGGAAGACAGCGCCATATTGCCTCGTTGTCTTGTCAAAGAAGGCGAAAAGCTCTGTGAACAAAATCATTATTATTATTATTATTATTATTATTATTATTATTATTATTATTATTATAATATTATAAAGTTAAGGTGTTTATGCATTATAATACGCATTTATTTCTTCCAATACTATTTTCATCTTTGAAAAGAAATATTTAATTACAAGAACGTAAAGTCATCACCATTTTAAACAACGTATTCTTAATTTATGTTATTACGATAATTGTTTAAATTCAGGTAATGAGAATTATTTTTATTACCAACTTACAATCCAATATGGGTAAATAATGGGTAAATAAATCCAAATGGGTAAATAAATCGAACTCTATGCACACATTCAGACACACTTTTGTGAGAATATAGCCTTGACCACTCACCAAAATCACAGTGAGAAGTAAAAAATCGAAATTTGAAACAACAAGAGTCATTTTAGTCGCCTTCGGTACAGGTTTCCGGTCCCGCTACAGCCCGGCCCGTGCCGGACCTAGATAATTTTGGGCGCAGGGCAATGGTGAAACGTAGCTCCTCCCCCAGATTGAAAAAGTAAAAATGTGAGTTATCTCAGGAAACTGTATGAGTTATTTTATTTCAACAAATAACAAAAATTGCGTTTAAGCTATAAAATGTTTTGGAAAATTTGTTTTAAATAATAGTTTTAAGTAAAAGTATTTAGAGAACAAATAATACAACTTCAAATGTAAAACTATTATACGACGACTTACAAAATTACGATAATGATTTTTTCGAGTTCTAATTTCTTTTTCAATTTTTTAATAATTTTTCCCCCTTGATTTGAGGGGCCCCGTGCGATCTGCCGGTCTGCCCACGCCTAGCGCCGGCACTGAGCCCTGCTCACTCGCGAAAGTCAGTTTGGCAACGTGCGTG
The DNA here is from genome assembly GCA_964035755.1 of Teleogryllus oceanicus. Lineage (NCBI taxonomy): Eukaryota > Metazoa > Arthropoda > Insecta > Orthoptera > Gryllidae > Teleogryllus > Teleogryllus oceanicus. Next base: position 85,641,601 of record CAXIVR010000003.1, read on the forward strand.
CGCTGGCGTTGTATAGAAGAATCCGACGAAGAATGAGCCAAAATGACAGTTCGTAAACAAGTGAACATCACATGTAATTCAGAGAAGTATCCCTCCGCCGCGACAGCTGCTCTGTCACGCCTCTACGTTAAGTGTTTGGTTAAGGCTCCCATGAAGACGTCACTAAGCAGAAGTCTAAGAGTTTCGCTGAGGTATGTGCACGTACGGCGAGTCTGAGAAATATTGAAATTTAATTACGTATGTGGAAAAATCTCTGAACATCCTCTCATATTAAGTAAAAGAAAACTGTCAAGAATGTAAACATAGCTCGCCATCTTACAGCACAGGCACTTGAAACACGAGAACCAGTACGCATCTCACATTCAAGACTCGGTTTTAATATAAACATAATGATTATCACACAAAAAGTAAACTCAATGGAATGTTTACAGAAAAAGAATTTTTACAGCAGAGCACACAGCACTGCACTTCCTAATTTCAATTATTTCTTGAGGTGCACTATATTTTCGGCGGACGAGGACATCATAAAAGGAAGTGTCGAAGCCATTTACAAGTTAGCCAACTGCAAACAAACGAATGCAGGAAGGAGAGTCTATTGAGCTCAAGGCTACAATGACCACAGAAGCTTCAGTTACGTTGCCAGCACTAGCTGTCAAAACGGTTCTTTGTGATAAAAATCCGCTCTTTACCTCTACGCTTGAGGCCCAGCAGGCGGTAGGTGGTGCCGAGCAGCGGGAGCGCGGGGTAGCCGGGCATGCCCTGCAGGGCGGCCCGCACGCGGCGGCGGCGGTCGCCGGCGGCGCCCAGCCACAGCCACAGCCACAGGCCTGCGGCCAGCACCAACGCCAGCGCCAGCCCCACCCACGCCGCCTCCCCGTCCGCGTGCCCCAACAGCTGCGCCGCCAGACTCATGCTTGAACGCCAGAACTTGAACAATTCAAAGAACTTTTAAATTTTTCGTCCAATTTTTGTAAATAAAACAAAGAGCCCAAAGAGGCACTGTTTAGTTTTAAGTAGTTTAAGATTAGATTTAATTAGTCTTTTTAAGTTACCGCCCTCCCTAGCTCCATAAACCGAAAGGTTGGAGCGTAAATGTAGTCCCTAATTTGAATAAATTCCCGCCTCGCCAGGGCTACTGGCGAGGGGAAAATTGAAAAAGACTCATGCCGCTTCTGCGCCTGCGCACACGCGCACACGGAGTGGTCAGACTAACGCACAGGCTGGGGTGGCTCAGGGCATCGGCTGATGTCACTGCGGTGCTTTTGACCGGACGGTCCTCAGGTTGGCGGCCCAACGTTGGCAGGATTTTCGACACTGGTTACATAGCTACGTCCAAGTCAGCCGGTGTTTGGAGGAAAATTCTACTGGCCGGCTGCTGTGATCGGTAGTTTTCCGTGGTTTCAACGATCAACACCTTGTGAATGCCAGAGGAGTACCCTAACAAGCAGGCCACGGACTGCGCGCGATCGTTCCTTTCCCCTTATCTTGCTCTCCCCCTTACTTATAAGTATGTTTAAACTACTCTGCCACGTGTGTCGGAAGACCAGTTGGGAGCTTACCGCTTATTCTGGCTGGGGCGGAGCCCTGCTGGGGGAGATACCTGGATAGGGAAATCCCTTAAATCGAAGTTTACTTCGGTCTTCTCAAACGATAGATCCCTTTAAAATTATAGACAGTGGAAGTTCTCGAAGATCCCAATGAGCACAACTCTATTTTCAAACAGGTTAGATCGAAACCGTGAAATACCGTCCAATGATCTAAATTTTAGCAATAGAGAGGAGGTACAATGATAGAAAGATAATGGAAACTTTACAGATTAAGATTCGTCAGACAATGAATTCAAAGGTAGAATTAATCTCATTGACCAATAACTATAACAATATTATTAAAGAATTACGAGAAAAACAATGTCAAAATCAAAGCAGTCCCATAGAAAAACTAAAATGCCGCCAGTTTTTTTTTATTTGTTGCGTCTACATCTTGACGCAACGCGTCTCCAAGCCCCTTAAGGCTAAATGTACCGACACTAGTTCCATTTGTCGCCACCACGTGGCAGCACTAAAATAAGCAAAATTTACTAGACTGATAACGTCTAAACAAATTGTCCGATTTTCGATCTGTAAACGACATTGGACTCCTTTTTAAAATAGAATTACGCTATGATGCTGTTTTTCAAAAAGATTTCAAAAATATTTGAAAACGTTTTCTCATAGTTCGGAAGAAATTAAAAATGTGGGCTTATAGCGCGATGGCGACGTGCTTCTGAATCCAACGCCGTGTCAATCATGCTAATTGGATGAATAGGAGCGGCGTAAAGTGTAATTTCGGAAGACATCCTGACCCCCCTCCCCTTTTTCCTGCGTCACCCGACCTGCCTCGACGCGGACGAACGACCAAACCCGGCCGCCTGCGGCACGGGAGGCCGAACTTCAGATAGGCAAGCTGGGCAGTCAGTCCTTTCAGTCTCAATATATTTTTCTTCACGTGTCAAACTAGTATGCTGTAACACAGCCAAACGGTCTCATATCATCTGTAATAGTCGTATAAAACTATATATCTTGTTCACATATTTCCGTCTTCCTTCGAATACCATCAAACAATTATTTGAGGCGGTACTCAAAATATCGATTCCGATTTGGGAAACTGATTTCAAAAAGAAAATTGAACTAATTGTGTAGATATCACCAATATTCCATGTCCTAACATCTTATTTTACATACATTTTACTTCTAAAATCATCCGTTATCATTCCTCTACCAGAAAGTATGAGCCGAGATTACGTACGAGCTCTTTTATCTTGCGACTCGATTTTTGATCTCAAAACGGCGTTTGTCTTCTTGATAGATTTCACCTGATGAATCTGTTTTCCCAAGTAAAATCGCGAAGCTAAATTTTAAAATTGTTTTTTTTGTTGTTAATTTTAAAACTACTTTCCGACAAATTATGTAATCGGATCCCGGGAAAACTCTTATTGTCGGGCCTGGTAAAGTAAAGTGGATAAATTCTCTTGCTAAATATTACATTACTTCTTCTAACTCGTGGTCTAGCGAAAAAATACAATACATGTGTCCTTGATACCTAAAAATCGATTGACACCAAAACATGTCTGTCCGTTTATGGTCAACGCTAACGCCCAAACCGCTCTGCCAATTTTCTCCAATATTGATCTTCCCGAATCTACCTGAGAGAACTCGATCCTTTGGGAGTTTCAAACGGATATTTTAATTTTTGAGGGTCCTTTACATTAAGCTCTCAAAATCATTTTCGAAATCTTCTCAAACCGTCACCAAATTATTTGATTAAATTTTGTCCTCGTTTTACGTACAGATTGCAAGAGAAATGTGATTTATGGTGTTTGTTGACATCACTTATGTTTAGAAAATTGCTAACGTGCAATTTTTGGGGGCGTCTTCCTTCAACTATAATATTGATGATATATTTTTTTTTCCTTACTGAAATCTGTTCTGATAGATCTGAAAATAAGATCAAGTTTAATTTTTGAAACATTTGAGTAGTTTTCGTGCAATTTGGGGCGAAGTATAGGCAATTAAAACAATTGTAACTTTTTCCAAAAGAGCTCAAATTTTTTGTTTAAAGACGATACAAATATGATGGTGGTCTCATTTTCGCCACCCCGCCGTATTTTCGAAGATTGCAAAGGTCATGTAAGTTTATTGCAAAACCGCGTAGTTTTAGAGTAATTTAAGAATGAAATTGATGTATACTCAAAAATCACAACAATTTTTTTCCATGGATAGAAGAAGGACGCTTAAAAGAATTACAATTTTCGTTGAACTCTATCAATTTTCGAAAATTGCAAATTTAGAAATAATGCCAGAAAGTGTGTGATGTATCATCGCTAGCTTTTATTTGAAATTGTATTGTAAGGATACTTACACAGTGTAATTGTACTAAATTACTTCTAATGAAATTTGATGTTACATATTGCAGGAAAATCTGATTTTGCATATTCGTTTATTTAGCGTTTTCCTTATATATTTATGTCCATATTTTGCAATTTCATTCTACAAATTTTTCCGGACTTACTCGTGGCATATGTATTAGTACTACGCTGAAGCTGGGAACTGAGATTAGTACACTGCTGATCGCACATACTAGTTTATAGAGAGGGTTGAGCAATATTTAAATACTTGTCTTTGAAATATATATTTTGTATTTAAAACTCTATTTTTGAGTTTTTAGCATATCTTTGAAGATATATTTAAATACATAAAATAGATGTTTTTAAAAAAAGAAATACTTTGAAATACTGTAAATACAAATGAAAGAGAAGATAACAAGGATAGTTTGTTTTTCTTTGAATCTGCTAGTGAACAGCGACCGAAAAGGTATTGAATACCGGTAAAAATAGCGGTATTTTTTCATACCTTTCCAAATACCTTTATTGTTATATACTAGTAAATACTCTATTGACGTCTTTACCGGTATGGACGTCAATAAACGTTATACCGTATTTCAATGAAAAACAATAGCTTCCCATTCATACATCTTGACAAAATAAGTTACTTTAGTTAATAATATCTCACAAAATTTTTATTAATCAAATATACTTTCATATTTGTTATTAATTGTTTAATTTATAATTTTGTTTATATATATATATATATATATATATATATATATATATATATATATATATATACACACACACACATACACACACACACTCGGTCGCTAATAATTAAGGAAACGCGAATGATTCCACTAATTCTTATAGAGTAAATATAATCTCCACTTCGTCATTGCACAATGTTCTCGCCCACTGAAAACTACTCACCGCCCTCTTCCTACGCTTGGGCATATCGAATTGCCCTAGTGTAACACGCAGCCCGCCGAAGAACGCGGCGAGATGTCTGCAGAGGTCAGAAAAGTCACGCTAGGAACAGCAGTGTGCCAGAGGTGCGACCCTGCTTCCAGCTCAGAAGGGTGACTTGAGAGCGTGCCCTGGCGGCACTGGGCTTGATACAAAGGAGCGTGAAATGAGGAGCAAACATTCAAAACGTGACATGTCCACTTTACTTTTCGAGAAAACGCAAAAATTTATGTCATCAAATTGTGCAGATGTTTTATTTGTACTTAATTCGGAATTATGTAATAATATATAATAGCTAAATATATTATTATTATAAAATTTAAATATTCTATGAACTTACATTTAAAGAAAACAACATTTATGTCAACTGGTAAAAAAGGAAGCCTGAACATCCACGGAGAAGTGATATGGCGGGCGAAGTTAAATACTTATGAATTACAATAACAAATTCTGGATACTGTACAGAAAAACTAAAGAGAGGAATAATTTTAGAAAAAGCAGCGGAAAGAAAATTACACAAATTCATAAAATATGCAGGCATATCAAATGATTGATTTCTAAAATTTTAGGTCCCGGAACGCGCTCAAAATGATTTATTAATTTAAGAGAAATAATTATATATTTATAATATAATGTAATAGCGAGAATGAATCAGCGAGATACAGGAACGCCGTTCCGTTAGAAATCAAGCCCTGCGTAAGACCAAAATCCAAATAATCGAGAAAAAGGTATTTCTAATCCTGTTGTGTGGGTGTAAAAGCTGAACATTGAGATAGGCCGAAAAAAGGAAGATGCTTTTGAAGTATGGACACGGAAGAAAATATTAAACGTACAATGGGAGGCAAAAGATAAACGCTGAAATTTTGAAAAGAAACAGAACTTTCTAAAAGCCAAAGCCAAAAATGGAAAATAAAATATTTGGACATACTGTGAGTAGAACAAAACCCTAGAAAAGGTATTATGCTTGGAATGATAGAATGAAGGGAAGAAAGGGTGTAAGTGGCATAATTGATATGACTAATACAAAATATCACAAACAAAAGGAAAAAGGCAGTTCGAGTCCGAGTGAGCAATGAAGAAATTGCTAGCATCCTATTGCTGTGTATATCCAGATAGGTCTAACAAGGGATGGCTTGCGATCTATGTTCTAGTACTCTTTTCTCTGCGCGTTGAGACCCCCGAAGAATTGGGACCTGCAGATAAAGGAGAGATGCTCACAGCCGCTGCTTGACCGGACTGGAGCGACAAATAGACATCATAGCACTGAACAGTGTGTTTGATACCCTCAGTCTTTCATGCATACATTCTGCATTATTAGGGAAGAACTCGCTGAATTATCGGCGCGTCCCTCCCAGTTTCGATAGCAGAAAAGCGAAGGAATGATGCTCAAGTAATACGAATGCAAATATCAATGTTCAAAATTAAAACATCTTTCAAAACCTGGTTTAGAAACATCGACCAAGTTCGTGCGGAAGATTTTGTTTGACAGTGGCCGTGATTGTTAATTTATAATTACGATTTAGACAAAACGGCAAAACAAAGTAAAAGAATAACAGCGAAACTAAACCTGAAAACTATCGCCGAGGGTCTTATGGAGTGAGTCACAACTTCCTCAAATGGGTACAGGAAGGTGGGCGAGAGACCTTTCACCTAGAGTGCTTGCGTTGGCGCCTCTCTGCGTACGGTAGACATACGTAGGAAATGCCAGAAAAATGAGGCCATTTCTGGGCTGAAGATATCTACTGGATGAGGATGTTACAATCACCGTTCGCTTTATTCGAACACATGTATTGACAGTGGAATAATGCAATATTATTTCATATTTTGACTTTTATAAAATTGTGATTATCGGTTCTTTTCATTCACAACAACTCATCAAGCAATCGATAATAAACATCAGGTTTCATAAATGTTTCATTTTTTACGAAATATGTTCGTGTCTATACAAAATCAATGTTTTGAAAAATATCAACATCAATGTTGCATCCTCATTCTCGACACCTAGATCGATCGCCGATTTAATACATTTGCATTTGATTCCTAATATGAGGTTTATCAGTGACTGGGATGCTACGTTTTACTAGTAGTATATAAATCTTATAAATTGAATTGCAACCTGATTAAATGTTACTGATAAGCGTGTACGATGTTTAGAAAAATGGTATCTTAATGTAGAAATGTAAAGTTGCCAAATTAATAACTGTATAACAAAACATAATTTATCCCTCATAGACGGATATTCCTCTTCTAGTGGTGTTCCTGTCTAAGGTTAAAGTTATATTGCTTTCGTGACAATTTAATGCATTAAAAATACATATATAGTGTCACAATACAATGATTTACACCACATCCTTTTTCTTTATCATTTACGTAGTTTGTATCAAAATGACGCCGGGAATTACTTATTCCAATCTTCAAGTTTATACAAATACAACAGAATCATTTTATATCAATATAACTTACTAAGTAGCTGGGACATGTCACGATTCTTAATATTATATTTTAATGTTTGTTACAGAGTTGGATTCAGGATGCATCTCGCCTGCGCGCTATTTTACCACTTCTTCAATTTTGTCCGAAAGTACGAAAACTGTTTTAAAATTTTACTTGGGAAAACATATTCATCAGGTGAAATCTATCAAGGAGACAAACGCCGTTTTGAGATCAAAAATCGAGTCGCAGGATAAAAGAGCTCGTGCGTAATTTCGGCTCATACTTTCTTGTAGAGGAATGATAACGGAAGATCTTGAAGTAAAATGTATGTAAAATAAGATGTTAGACATGGAATATTGGTGATATCTACACAATTAGTTCAATTTTCTTTTGAAATCAGTTTCCAAATCGGAATCGATATTTTGAGTACCGCCTCAAATAATTGTTTGATGGTATTCGAAGGAAGACGGAAATATGTGAACAAGATATATAGTTTTATACGACTATTACAGATGATATGAGACCGTTTGGCTGTGTTACAGCATCACTAGTTTGACACGTGAAGAAAAATATATTGAGACTGAAAGGACTGACTGCCCAGCTTGCCTATCTGAAAGTTCGGCCTCCGTGCCGCAGGCGGCCGGGTTTGGTCGTTCGTCCGCGTCGAGGCGGGTCGGGTGACGCAGGGAAAGGGAGGGCGTCAGGTATGTCTTCCGAAATTACACTTTACGCCGCCCTATTCATCCAATTAGCATGATTGACACGGCGTTGGGTTCAGGAAGCACGTCGCCATCGCGCTATAAGCCCACATTTTTAATTCTTCCCGGAACTATGAGAAAACGTTTTCAAAAAATTTTTTGGGAAAACTTTTGAAAAAACGGCATCGTAGCGTGAATTCTATTTTAAAAGGAGTTCAATGCAGTTTACAGATCGAAAATCGGACAATTTGTTCAGACGTTATCGATCTAGTAAATTCCGTATGATAGTGCTGCGATCTATTGATTTTTCCTATAAGTATTTTTCGGTGCATTTAGCCTTAAGGGGCGTTGAGCACTTTGCACTCGGGAGTAATCCTCCATTAATGTGCTTTTACTTTTTAATAATTGTCAAGTCTCGTCACGTCGCAGTCAGTCAGTGCCTTTTTATCGTTTCGGCCAGGGGCTCGACGTCGTTAGATCCTGGGTTCCTGGCCGGTCACCCAACCACGAACCCGCGAGTCTCGAATGCGCTTAACCTTCGTGACTTCACGGAGCGTAGTAAACGCATTCGGCTAGCGCCGCCGGCCAAAGTTGAGATGAAAACCTCTGCTTTCTCCTTCTAACTCCACCTACCCCCTTCTTCCTTCTTGATTTCCACTCTCTGTGGCCTCACCACGGCGCGATAACTTTTCCCTAGCTTCCTTCCCCGAACTTACCTGAATACTTCATGCGAATGGCTGAGAGCTGACAAGACGGAGGTTCGTAACAAACAGGTGAGCTTCACTTTCTTAATTGGTAGAAAGATGAATCTTGACCAAAATACTTTCCAGCTCTCTAGCTTTTCAAATATTAAAAAATCAAAAACTATAAGGAAATCAACAATAGCTAAACTTCCCCTCATTGGAGGTCATACGATGCACTGAATACCAGTAGCCAGAAAGATCTTCTGAAGGTTCTGTCAATTCCTTATATTAAAAAAACCAGTAAGTTTACATGTCAGTGTACAGTAATCTTTGTAAATCTCAATAAACTATTGTTTGTGTATGTAATTAGTAAACCGGATTTTATTGTGTCGCAATAGTCCTGAAGATGGGGGAGCAACAAAACGTCGTAGAAGATTGTTAAGAATGTGTTTGATGTTGACTTTTCACTTGATATGTAATAAGTAAATTAATAACTTCTACTATCTAAAATTTTAAAGGAACCTATCTTTGGCGCAAATACAACATAAGACAGTATTCAAATTTTAAACAACAAAATGTAAGTCGGCACCTGATATCACCATCCAGCGGGGGAAAATCACTGCCACCTTCCGTGATAAAACATGCACTACTCTTACGGGTGTAATTACCGTAGCAGTTGACGCACCCGAAAACGCAAAATAATCAAATTAATGTTAATTAATTACAGTGTGGTAGAAGCTAGCGAGATGAAACAAAATGCAAGTTTTTAAATGAATAATGTAACACCGTAGAAGAAACCAGGATAGCACATTTTCAGGTGTGCATTATTATGCATGTTACATCAATTAGGCCAGCGACACATCATCATAACATAACAACAAGAGTTTAACATGTGTTCATTGATTGGTATTTCTGCTCGAGTAAAATGTATATGTATATGAACTATTAAACGCATAATAGATTGTCTCCAGTAATACGAGAAATCCGAATTGTCAGAGCACAAGGAAAGTGACTGATCTACAAAATATCGTTTTGCGGTCATTTACTTTTCATATAAGTGGGGCCATTTATTTCTCGGTCAGAGAACTTTTTACTTTATAGTACAGCTATTTTGGAACTATCTTTTTGAAAATGTTACGCGTGAAAAAGACTATTTTCTAATATTTTCTTTACTTAACTTAGAACTGACCATTTGTGAGTTGTCTGTTTTCTTGCGCCTCTATGAACCAACTAAATGTGAATGAAACATGTAATACTAAGAAATGCGTTCATTACTTTCAAATACTTTTCATTTCTTTTTATATGAATTTTGCCTCCCCATATTTATAACGTGTCCCAAGTAACTTTAATAATTTTTCAATTTACATATTCTAACTGACTTCCTGCACGTTACTATTCTCAACGGGAACTTTAAAATAATTTCTCAATGGGCAGCAACTCACCTTGCGTAGAATAAATCTTCTAATACAGCAACGCTTGTGCCACAAGCAACTGTGGCGATTGGAGGAACGAATCTGTACCTCAGAGCGGTTGCTTATCCTTTTATTTGCATGTGTTTATCTTGTGGGTCAAAGGGCAATCCCCAAACGACTTGCCACCTGGATCCGATGGCTTCGTTGCGAACGAGTGAATTTGGACTTTGCCTCTCGTTGAGTGGGTGAACTTCTGATCTTTTCGGTTGCTTGTGTGATTGGTATGGCAAACCGGAAATTATTCCAAGAACTTTGAAGACATCTGTGACCATTTCAAGAGCCTAGGTTATTCATAGCACAGTTACGAAGTAACCTTTGCTCATTAAGCAAAAAATACAAAGATGAGATTTTATCCGAGTTTAAATTTAACACTTTGACGCTTGTGAGGAAACTGGTTAAGGAAAACAGGTGTCTTTTAGAAAAATAGATCGAATGTATTGAATGAAGAACACATGTGGTATGTTGTTTAAGTTTGCAACTATAAGTTCTATAAAAATGGTCTTAAAACGCTGGAACACATCGCATGTATTTCTAGGCGTTAAAGGACAGTTTGCAAATTTAGTTTGGAACTTTTTATTGATATTGATTCAGTGGTGAGGTGTAGTTGACATTTACATAATTGGAATGATTGAAGGCGTTGTCATTGTCAACAATATTATTTATTTTACAAATAGCAGCTTTCGATAGCTTAGCCATCATAATCAGTTTTCTGGTACAAGAAAATATAAAATTAGAATTAACATAGTTAACTAATTTAAAAACACATCTTAAGAAATGAAAGGAGAAGAATTAAAGAAAAGAAAAGACAGAATGAAAGAAAGAAAGGGGGCGGAGAGTTAGATCTTTATAATATAAATAATTTATATAATTTAAAACATCTTAAGAAATGAAAGAAGAAGAATTAAAGAAAGGAAAGAAAAAGAGTTATATCTTTATATAATATAGTAGTTTTTTAATTTTAAGCAAGAAATAAATGAAAATGTAGTACATGTACAATTTTGAGAGAGAAAATACGAAAAGTAAGTTGAGCCGTTTCTTACCTGCTGTCTGGGAGCCACAAACGGACTGCGTGTCTCCGGCGTCCCTCGGGAGCTTTAAGTACCGTCTGTGGGGGGTGGAGGAGGGTTAATGGCCTGGGTGCGGTGTGCTGTGTTGTGTCACCCCGAAGAGTGTGGTAAAAGTAATTTTAGCAGAGGGGAGGGGTTGTAGTTTATGTTTACATTCAGTAGGTTACTATTGAGATGAATGTGAAGGTTTTCCAATGTTAATCTGGTATGATATTGATTTTCTATTTCCAGTAAGTGAATGTCTGTGTGTGGATTGAATGTGTGACCTGTCTGAAGTAGATGATTGGCAAAGTGAGATTTGCAGGTGTTGTGTTTCCAAGCGTGTATATGTTCTTTTATTCTTGTATTGAAAGTTCTGCCTGTTTGACCAATGTATTTTGCTTCGCAATCGTGGCAATGTAGTGCGTAGACACCGCTTTTTTCTAGAATATTCTAGAACAGATATTCTAGAAAAAAGCGGTGTCTAGCGTCGCTCTTCAGCAACGTCGGGCTGGAACGCAATTCTCAATCCAGAACGTGTCCACATTTGAGCGAGGGTGGGATCACCCCGACAATTCGGAGCTTCCAAATTTTCCAGGTTGGTTTGGTAATCTATTTACACCAGTCACATTGTGCCAGGACTAGTCGCTCCTTAACCCTTGAGTATCGGTCACGACGAAAGTCTAGAGTCCAACTGATGACTTCGAGCCCTCAATCTACCTCACAGCGCCCGTCATCACTAACGACGTGAGTAACGCCGAAAATTTGGGCACCCGGGCGGAAGATTTCAATTCCCCACCAGGATTTTTAAACGCTGAACTACGACATACGGACCTGGCTCCAATCACAACTGCAGATAAATCAGCGAGCAAGCACAAACATGGATTCATTTGTTGTCTTTACTCGCTCCTTAGTATTTATCACAAATACAGTTTCTCACTTGTAAGTAACAGCAGGTGTAAATGCTGTTTCTTTAAAATGAGGGTTTTGTGGAGATTGACTGCACTTTGCGAGTAGCATTTTTTGAGGATTTTTACTTCTGGCTATTATTTAGTCCACTTCCACAGAGAGTAATGCATCCCATGGAAATAGAACTTTGTCATATCAGCCCTTCCAAGTCCGATAAAATCGCGTACAAAAGGAATAAAAGGGTAATGCATTGGGAGAGCTTTCATTTGTATTCAAGTGATTCATATCAAAAGGTTTCTGACGTGAGTATGGCCGCTCAAGGAGAATTAACTTAGACTTTGAACGCGGAATGGTAGTAGGAGCTAGATTCATGGGACATTTAATTTCAGAAATCGTTAGGTAATTCCATATTCTGAGATCCATAGTGTCAAAAGTGTACCTGAATACCCAATTTCTCTCACTAAAGACAACGCAGTGGCCGACGGCCTTCAATTAATGAGCGAGGGCAGTGACGTCTCTGTAGACTTGTCAGTGCTAACAGGCAAGCAACGCTGCTTGAAATAACCGCAGAAATCAATGTGGGACGTACGAAGAAGGTATGTGTTAGGTCAGTGCGGCGAAATTTGGTTTTCATGAGCTGTGGGAGCAGATGGCTGGCACGAGTGCCTTTACTAACAGCACGACATCGCCTGCAGCGCCTCTCCTGGGCTCGTGACCACATCGATTGGTCCCTAGACGACTCGAAAACCGTGTCTTGGCCAGATGAGTCCCGATTTCAGTTGGTAAGAGCTGACAGTAGGGTTCTAGTGTGGCGCAGACCCCACGACGCCATCGATCCAAGATGTCAACAAGGCACTGCGAAAGTTGGAGGTGGCTCGCTAAGTGTGTGGGCTGTTTTTACATGAAATGGACTGGGTCCTCTGGTGCAACTAAACCGTTCATTGACTGAAAATGTTTATGTTCAGCTGCTTGAAGACCATTTGAAGCCATTCACGGACTCCGTGTACGCAAATAACGATGGAATTTTTTTGGATGACAATGAGTCATGATACCGGGCCACAATTCGCGATTTGTTTGGAGAAAGTTTTGGACGATTCCAGTGAATGATTTAGCAACCCAGATCTCCCGACATGTGTCCCATCGAACATTTACCGGACAAAATAGAGAGCTTCGTTCGTGCACAAAATCTTTCATCGGCATCACTTCCGCAATTATGAACGGCTATAGAGGCACCATGGCTAAATATTTCTGTAAGGAACTTCCAACGTCTTGTGTAGTCTATAGTATACCCCGTCGAGTTGCTGTACTTCTCCAAGCAAAATGGGACACGAAAGGATATTAGGAACTATTCCGTGACTCTTGTCACATCCGTGTATTTATGAATGCAAATGTAATTCCTCAAGAGTAACAAACTTGTTAAAAATAAAAAAAACACAATAGGATCTTAAAAAAATCATAATTCTTTGATTCTTGACATGGATTTGTGGTCTTTATAAGTCTCAGAGGACCCTGCAACTGTGATGATTTGATAGATTAATGTATCTCGTTAGGGGGACGAACATTCAGCTTACGAATTGTTTGAGATATGAAACAGGAATAAAATGTTTTTGATATCAGTAGTTTTAAAACGGCTATCATTAAGTTGTAAGGGGATGAAAAGAGATTCCTAATGCTGAGGCTGTGAAATGCGAGATATTCCCCATCTTTTCCACCCCAGGGAGCGAAATATCGTGTCCTATACAAACGTTGTAATAAAGCTGCTCGATGTAAGCTGCACATCGTACCAACCATGCAATAATGTAACAATATAATTCACAGATTTGTATTGCCTTTTTTGGAATTTGACATGTACTCTTTTTTATCTTAAAATTAAAATTGAGTTAGAAACTTTGAAAACAGAAGGATTTTGTCATGATAGTATTCCTTTTGTTTCATTCAAAGTTCGGCAAAATTTGGAAATTGAAATAGTGTGTATATATCGAATTCTCGATTCGTTTTTGAAAGCAGAAGGTCTCTGACAGTTGTTTTAAGTTGACATAATTATGCAAATATGTATTTGTGCTTTGTGATACAATCTTTGCTATTTCTTTACAAATCCAAGCTAAATTAATTGAGAAGGATCTCTTGATATGAAAGAACTTTAAGTACTTTTGATTCTGATTTTATCTTGTTAGATGTAGCCGGAATTGATTGAAATTTCTTAAGCACTACTATCATATTCAGAACCTTTGGAGGAATAGTTCAGAGATTAAGTTTTGGAGAGGATTGATTAGGTTTCGGACTTGGTCCTTCACAGGTTTCTAAATTTATTTCAACGATGTGAAATAAAGCATTATTGGTCATTCGAAGAATCTTCAAACTATTCTTAAATTTCGCTTTATCTTGTTTGTGAAAAGTCTTTAGAGAAGGCTATTTATAGCAATTCTTTGGAGTTTTGAACCTATTATTTTCCTGTCGAAGTAAGTTATGTAGTGGGTTATGTAGTGGGTTATGGGATCTTTTTAGGAGAAAAAAAACTGCCATTAATATACTAGTGCGATGTGTAAGTAATAAATAATGTTTTCCTCTTAGACAAAAATGAATTGATGAATGTGGAATCGTCTAAAATTGACATAGAAAGATTTCTCAAATCATCGATTTGAAATTATTTTTTCAAGAACATTGATTGTCTTTCATTATATATTTTCGCACATTTGCTCAGTGTGAGTCCTTGTGTGTTTAGTACGCCCCAGTGCTGGGACTCACCGTATGAAGATTATATACATTACCTACTTGTTTCAATCATGGTAATATCTCCTGGAAGAGGAACTCTGTGAGCCCCCTCTCTTCATTTCCTTTGAGAGACCTTGCTCAGCAATAAGATCAACAATTCAATACAATGCTGATCTGTTTGGACTTAATGATTAATACCAATATAACAAGTTTATTTAATTTTCTCAATTTAAGACTACATTTAATAAATTATTCAAAATTCTCAAGAACTTATGATGTGCCACTGAAGGAAAAAATACGAAGAACTGTTACGTGTTAAAGAAATCTTCCTAGTCGTTTAAAAAATACGATAATTTATACGTATTCAATTGACAAACTGTTGAGGTTTCCAAAGAGATAATGAAACATATTCAAGGTTTACCTGTGGTTCATATTCCAAAAATCAATTCCTCCTTCCTCTCTTGTATTTGAAGAGCGCATTCTGAGGATACATCATATGATAAGAATAGAACACTTCATTATTGATAAATTCTAATAATTTAATGAAACGTTTTTTTTAAACTACTAAAAATAGTCTTATCATTTTACTGAATCGCATATTATATACATAGTATAGAGAAAGTTATGTAGTACGGAGTGCAGCAGCCAAAACGGCGATTTTTCGGAAGAAACCATATTGTATGTCCCCGATACCAAAAAAGTGGGTAATTCTCATCCATACGTGTAGGGAAATCACTTCGTCTAACACTTGTGTAGTCAAAACCCACGTTTTGTGGGTCCTTGGTACCGAAAAATTGGTTTACGACATAACGTCCCTCTGTTCGCCTTTAATTGATTGGTTGGTGATTGCGAGCGCGTCAACTGCTAAGATCATTAGTTCTGTAAGCGTAGTGCATGTTTTTACTAGGGAGGTGGCAGTGATCTTGTAATTTGTTTTAAAAGTGAAAATTGCTTTCTAGTAAAAACTAACTTCGAACGGCCAGACTTTGATTTGTGAGTATTATTATAGGCCCGGTATTGTACGAGAGTATCAATTTTAATAGTGCTAAGCGCTGAGATTAAATTGCAGAGAGAAACTGTCAGTCACTTTAATTTTATCGTAAAATATTATTTCATATTTTTTTCTTAAAATTACTATTACATAAATTTCGCTTTTATGCACTATCCTGATCATAATGGAGTTGGGAACCTAAAAGAACTTATTTTCAAAACGCTTTAGAAAGATCAACAAGATCTCATTTTGTAGAATATTGCTTAAGAACGAGAATTTGGTCCTCATCTGTCCCTCTTTTCTCCACCTGACCCTGAAAAACTCTTGTTCTCACAGAACTCACCTGTTCTCACGAAACTCTTACTCCTTTAGGGACACGAAAACTCGGTTTTAAGGAACAAGGACGCTTCTATTGACTTATACGCGGTTATAACGTGTGTTGCATTATTATGTGGTCAATCTACAAATATCTGTTTTTTCTTAAATGAAGGCGACGCAGGACTGAGGTGAAATGCGTTATCCAACAGTAACACACAGGATTTTATGTCGATTGTTTTTTTAAACTGCCAAAAAACAGTCATCTATCCTTAACTTTTTATATAATGAGAGGACATGTAGAGAACGAGCGAATAATGATTGTGAATAGATTTTTCACATTGCATTTAATGAAATGGCAGAACAAAATATGTACACGAATAGCCAGGTGAACTCTTAATTTAGTGAAGGACGACTCCAAGGGTCGTATTTCCCCGTGAGTAGTGATAAGTGTGCGTACGTATCAATATTAATGGTTCACATGTTATCAGTATTCTTACACGTATTCTTACGCAGATTGTTTTGACCCATTTTGTGACGTAAGCGTGAAATCAGTATCTTAAAGGACGCGTTGATATGACGTCTACTACCATTTGAATGTAATCTGTCGTCCGTCATTACTTTCACACGCTTTGCAAAATTGATACGATAAGAACTACCAAAAGGTTCGTGAACATTAAGGTGGTAGCAAGAAATCGAATCCCGAGCAGGAACCCCTAAAATATTCCCAATTGGTGAAACTAGTGGTGCTACAACATCACACAGTTTCTCGCATTTATAAATTTGCAATTTTCGAAGGTTCACTATTCAACTGAAATGATACCTGCGCCATTGTTTTAAACACCCCTTGTATTATCCGTGGAAAAAATTTAAAAAATTCGAGTTTTTTGAGAAAGTTTTTTTTTTTAAAATTTTCAAAACATTGTACATGACTTTCTTTAAAGAGTTGATTTGTTAGAAGAAATATTATTAAAGACAAAAAAGTCTGTCTTCAATTTTGTAGTTTTTAAATGTTAACTTGCAAGTTTCGGAAATACAGAGAGCTCCCAAGAAATGATTCTTGGACCAAGTCTTTATCATTCTTTGATACATATGAAGGGAAACTTTTAAAAAAATGTTTTTATGAAATTAATTATTTCAAATTGTTTCAAAATTGCCTGTTTCATACAAAAAAAGCGAAAACTACGCATACTTTCGCAAAATTGCACATGCCCTTATTTCAAGATTTACCTTTACGAACAAATTCTATTCGAGAAAAAATCTCGTTCAACAATATTGAAGTTGTGAAGACGTCGGCAAAAATTGAACTTCTTCAATTTTTGAAAAACCAGGATTTCAATGAAAATTAAACTTGCACCATTCTTTTAAGGATCTTTGCGCTATGTGTTTGCTTATGCTTTGCGATAATGTTTAATAAAAAAATGAAGTTCTTAAGAATTTACTTAAAGAACCCTCAAAATAAAAATATCCGTTTCATAATCAAAAGTCTCGTGATCATTTAAATTTATCGAGGTGTAGCAATTTTGGAAAAAATCAACTGAATGCATTTGGTGCTAGCTTTAATCACAGTTGGACGGGCGAACAGACGGAGGGACAAATATGTTTTTAGTGCATATAGGACAAGTAATTTACTACATATAAAAACAAGACTTGTCCACATTTTCGTCGAGTCCAGCATGTTTTATGTCAAAATGAGCTCCAAATTTTGCTTTTTCAGAAACGCTCGAAAACCATTTCTCCTCGAAAAGACTTGTAATTATTTTTTCTAAGGGTTGTGCTAAATTCACTGTAAGATGGCATAAACGCCATTGTACTTTATTATCTTTCTTTTCAAAAATTTCATGAAATGCATTTTATTGAAAATCTAACGACGTTAGTATTTCCGTAACAGACATTTTTTATACATTATCGTATTTGTGAGTACAATTGCTTCAAATAATTTTTGAAGATGTTTATCGACAACCGAAAGTTTTGGGTAAAAATTATCTTCAAAATACCCATTTCAGAAACGCTCAAAGAACATTTTCTTAAATATGGCTTTAAAATTCCCCGAAATTGATTATTAACCGTGTGATGCCTACATTTCGTGACGAAAAAGTTATAATATTTATTCATATATTCATTTATTGTACGTAAAAAAAAAAAAAAGTTGAAACTGCGTACGACGTGCTATGGGCTTCAAAATTCTGTGATCCCTACACTAAGTCATATACTACATGAATTCTGAAAAAAAAAACCTCTCATGTAATAAAATCTATTTTCAAGGAATATAGATTAAGGAATATAAATAAGCAATAAATTTTGGGCTCCTATCCATGATGTCCTTCGTCAAGGAATAATACTTCCTGTCGCAACAACATGGAAACAGTAATTTAAATAACTATATTTCCCATTAACTATAATTAATTATTAACTATAATTAACATAACTATAATTCCCATATATATTTATCACAAACCTCTATTATCGCTTGTGCATTATTGGAATTGTTATTCGTGTTAAAATGAGCTGAATTGTTTTTATTATCTTCTAACGGACCCGGCAATGCTCCACTATCGCAGCACATTATATAAATACAGTTCAAGTACAAAATCAAATTATTCACGTGATTATTAATCATGTTTTACGCTTCGCTCTGCAAAACTTCTAATAGATGAAATAATTTCTCGCGAGCATGTGTTTCTTCTACGTCCTGGTTTGGACATGGTTGTTAAGTATCCTATTGTTAAAACGATCTCCCTAAAGTTTAGGCATGCGTCCGTTATAACCCTGACTTGCAGAGATTTCATTTACATTAAGTAATATCGAGAGTGAAAATTCCAGATATTTCACAATCGCAGGGACAGAATATGAAGCCAATCATGTTTTTATTTTTTAATTTTATTTTATTTTACGTAAAAAACAGTTAAAATTGTGTGACGTGCAACGGAGAGAAGTTAATTCTGTGCACGCTTTCATAATTCTTTGATTCCTAACCAAACCATATACTACTTGAATTTTGAATACAGAAAGAAATGAACGTTTTTTGCAAGGATTGTTTACAAAAATCTTCCCTCCGATGTAATAAAATCTATTTTCAAGGATAAATCAGCTGAAATTTGGGCTCTTATCCCTCATCAAGTCCTTCGTGAAGGAATTTCATGCCGCGACAACATGGAGAACAATAATTTGAATAACTATATTTCCCCTTGAATTCTAGAAGACGTGCATAGAAAACGAAGTTACATTTATTATGTCCAGAAGCAAAACAAGGAGCCATCTCAGTATTTGGTCGAAGGATCAGGGAAACTGGACGAAAAACCTGATCGAGATGGGAGTCATTGACCCAGACGTTGCGGTACAATACTTGTTACAGGTTGTTTAGAATTATATGTCCAAATGGCAAATAATACATTAAATATCACTGTTAAAATTAATGTTACTTTCCTTTTGATGGTCCTTTAGTCTCTAATTGTATAAAAGCAGTTATGCAGCAGAAACAATTTTACTTGGTATTTAAACTTTTCTATCGAATATAATCGTTTAATGTCATCTGGCGAAGTGTTGTATTGTATTGTATGTGAACTTTTTGTAGTGAGTTGTTGATATTGTCACGTGATGAATATGCTTACTACATCGAGTGTTATAGTTATAGGCATTTTCTGAAAATATATTCCCGCCCTTAAAAGTCATTTTTGACAAAAAACATTGATTCGTAAATCGAGAGGCAAGATAATGGTAAAATTTCTAGATTAATAAAGAGAGGCTTACAAGAATCATGTGGGTGAGATTTGCTTATTTTTCGTACAATTCTTTTTTGTAATCTAAAAGTCTGGTAGCTATAAGATGTATTTCCCCAGAATATTATGCCATATCTCAGGCAGGAATGAACTTTCGCGAAATATACACAACGAGCACTAGGAAGGCTGACTGAATTTGAAAGAATTCTGAACGCGTAGCCTGTGTGTTCTACTTGACAGTGCGGGGAGTTGCCGTGTAGCCTGAGGGAGTCTTCATAAACAACGTACCCACATGTACGATTTAATTCAAACCTCTCTTTAAATACTCCAGTTACTAATAAAAACAAAGTGTGAAAATTTCAGGCATATCGATCGATTTGTTTTTGCGTCCATGTGCGACCGATATTCCCTTTATTTATAAAATAGCCACCATGAATTTATATACAGAGTTTATTGTTTCATGAATTGCCAATACTTTAAATTTACAAGTAGTTATAAAAGTATAGCATAAAAGCAATCTAAATAAATCAATGTAATAATATACATTTCTCAAGGCTATTAGAAACACTTTACCGTATCGTTTTCATAAATGAATTCATGTGCCCAAACAGCGTATTGATGGGAAGAACAATCATTCGACAGGGAAAACTCGCATCATTTAAAAGAAAATGCACCAAAGAATACTACAGTTCAATAGTTTATTTTAAAAAAGAAATTTAATTGCTACTTAAGTTACAAAAGGTATACTTATACATTTTGCCATTGTTCAATACAGAAATGGGATGTTGAAATTAATGAATTTCTTTGTATGAAAATTGTAAATTACATCCAGTTCTTTAATAGAGCTAAAAACAAGAATGTTATCGCCCAGAAAACATTAGGATTTACTTAAATTTTTATCACGACTTGCTCGTCATTCTTACACTATTTCCGTGTCGCCAGAACTTTGGAAATTCTTAATATTAACAAGCACGCAACGGCGATTGAGTTTACCCAAATAAGGAGTGATATTTAATTAGTTTATTCGTGAATAAAAATAAGTATATTTTAAGTCAAAATTAATACATTATTACTTTTCATACTTAATAGCTCAAAGTAAAATGTCTAAAACAAAGAAATAAATGTTCAATATACTGCGCTCATACAAATTTTACTAACGTTATTAAATTACTATACTTTTGAAAGAGTTAGTGTACGAAGAAAACATTAAAACACACTTATTCTCATTAGTTCATGATAATTTTTGAATTTACAACTGTTAAAACATTGTTTTTGGAATCTTGTGTGAGTGGAATTTGACTGGAAAGCGAAGAACTTAAGGTTATTGTGAATTGCGAATTTTATTTACAACGAGGGTGGTGATGCGTATTTAATAATTAATATGGCTTTTTAAAATGCTATGAACTTCCGTTCAAAGTTCCGTTACTTCAACTACCTATTTTTCTATAACACCTACTCCCTATCGACTCATTAATCAAAACCATACACATTATATTACATTAAAAGAAAGACACAGGTGATAAAAAGAGGTACGTAGTTAAAATTGAAAAGGCAGGTGATAAAAAGAGGTAGTTAAAATCGAAAGAAATAAAAATATAAGGATGTTACTTGTTATTGTTATTTTGAAAATACCGTACCAAAATTCTTTCGGTTCATTGTGAGGTAATCTTGAGAGGAATAATAAACACAAATGAGTACACTGAATTACAGATCGTTCAATAAATAGAAACCGCGAGACTAAAAATACTAAGCAGTAAATTCGTGAATAAGGTTAGATAATAGATTAAACAAACAGCAGAAGCTATTAAAATACTGTATTCAAATCCTACATCTCAAATGCTTTGAGCAGTGTTGCGTTTCTACGCTCACTTTTTTGACAAATTTGTCAGCTACATGTACACACACTGTCACACAACAATACATAAGACGCAAATTCTCATTCGATATGTGAGGAAGTCGCGTCTTCCCAGGTCCAATGCTTCGCTAGCAGCCGCTGGGAGCGCGCCGGTCGCTGACAGTTGAGCTTAGGTCTTGCGCAGCTGGACTGCCACGCGCACACCTTGGATTGGCCGCAGGATGAGTTCGCTCACCAACTTCAGGTCCTCCTCCTTGTCCAGCGCCCGGAAGGAGTAGCGGCGAAGAAGTGTCGACAGCACCGCCTTCTCCTCCAGCATCGCGAACTTCTGGCCTGCAACGCATCTTATTTAAGTAATAAAGAACTCAAAACAGAACAACTGGCTGAAATCTCAGCAGGCTCACTCCTATAGAGCGATTTTCCTAAGGATGAGCCAAAGTGACAGCCAGTGCTGGCAACATAACTGGAGGTTCCGTGGTCGTCGTGCCCTCGAGCCCAATGGACTCCCTTCCTGCATTTGTTCGTTTGCAGTTGGCTAACTTGTAACATCGGCTTCGACGCTTCCTTTTGTGATGTCCTCGTCCGACAAAAATATAGTGCGCCGCGAGAAATAATTGAAAGTGCAGTGTTATGTGCTCTTCTGTAAAAAAATCTTTTCTCCTTTATATATATTACGTTGAATTTACTTTTTGTGTGATAAATATTTTGTTTATTTTAAAACCGAGACTTGAATGCGAGATGCATACCGATGCACGTGATTCCGGTCTTTGTACTGTTATGTGGCGAGCTGTGATTGAGAGCTTTCTATTTACATTCGTGGCAGTTTTCTTTTACTGGTAGTGAGAGCATGTTAAAAGATTTTCCACATATGTATTTAAATTGTTTATTATTTCCCAGACTCGCGTACGTGCATATACCTAAGCGAAAAACTAGACTTCTGGATAGTGATGTCTTCACAGGACCCATAACGAAACACTGTACGGAGGGCTGAACAGCTGTCACGGCGGAGGGATACTTCTCTGAAATACATGTGATGTTCACTTGTTTTCGCGAACTGTCACTTTGGCTCATTCTTAGGAAAATCGTTCTATAGAAGGCGAAGCGTCCCTTGCACTTTCTCTTGCAGTGCGAACGTCTTGTTTGCAAGGGATTCTTCAAGATGAACGCTGGGTACGGCAAGGAATTGGAATCTCTCTCCAAAAATGTTTGGAGCTTGGAACAGGACGAGTACAATCTCCAAGCCCCCACCGTAAACGCAAGAAATGTTGGCAGACGTGAACAGAACCCGCTTTTGATGCAAAGGCTGCAGACAAATTCACGTCACCTCTCGCCACTTCCCTGAAGGTTACCATTGTGCGTGATTCAAATTATATGTATGTTTTTTTAGAACCAATAAAAAAGGATAGTAGGGAAAATTTATTGTTCATAAAATGTACATGAGTTGATTCCTACATTTCATCAGTCATAACCATTCACAATATCAACATATAGAAATATGACGGACTTAAATGCGCGGTTAAAAGTTCTATTGAAAGGAAAAGTTCTATGAAGTAGAAAAACACTTGACGACACAACTTATAAGTTCACGCAGATTTTGGACAACGAAAGTCATATGAAAATTACTAAGTAAAGAAGATTTCCAATCGAAACGTAATGTAAAGTAAAAATTATTGTTATAAGAACAATAATGATGCCTAATATCTTCTTAATTGGTCCTAAATCATCCATTCAAAAACAGGCATGAAAATACTTCAACAAAAAAATTATGTCTGTAGTGGTGCACGAAGGTTTTCAATTCCTTCCAGTTATAATACGATTTAAACAGTGTCTCTTCAAGGTCACGTGCTGGCAGGACAAGAGGGCACGCATCGAATCGCAAGCTTCGTTACGACTTACATTTTTGGTATTGAAGCTCGCTACTGATGGCAGTGTCCCCCTCCCTTTTCATCTCGCGACCTTGAAGGGACACTGTTTTAAATCGAAGTATAGTGCGTAAGCGCCAATGCTATGAACTGACCTATGCAGTTGCGGGATCCAGCGCTGAAGGGAATGTAGGCGTAGGGATGGCGACCTTTCACGCGTTCCGGCAGAAAGTTGTCTGGGTCGAACTTGTCTGGGTTGGGGAAGTAGTCGGCGTTGCGGTGCACGTGGTAGATGCGAAGCGAAACATCGGAGCCTGCAGGGATGGTGTACTTTCCTAGAAAATGACCGAACTAGTTAAGAAACAAACGAAGAGGACAACAAGGAAGATAAAACACCATGGAACGGAATATTTTCAGGAAATTGTGGATAATATTACATGTTAATTTTGAGTAATGCAAAGTTTCATAAAGGAATAATTACCTTATAAAACGTCTGTTTCAGTGTTTTAAATTATCATGGTGATTACATGCAAGTGGCAGTTTCGATTACTGTGAATACAGTTTGGCTCTTTCTCTCCCAATAGTTATGTAATACGCTGTGTTTTCGAGCAAGTAATCGATATTGGCCGTTGGCTTTGAACTACGCATGATTCGCTCAGCTTTGCATCAGATACACGATATTAGAGATCTTGATGGCTTGTTTGAGAAGACGGACCTCTATATATTGCACCTCTATCGAAACTTTATAAATCGAATTATTTTTCTTTCCCTTCAAACTTCCGTTTAAAAACGTTTCTATGTGTCGAAAATTATTACTATATATCGAAATCATTTTCTGACTGACTTATTTTTCTATGAAATAAAAATGTGCAGTATATTCTACAAATTATGTCAATAATTCGACAGGATTTTCGATTGAGATAAAATGTTTGAGATGAAATGTTCAACGGGTTAAAGTGTGAACAATATTTTGAAGGGAGTGCATTATATGTGCAACAAGATATTATAATTTTTCGGCGTTTAATTCAATTTGATTAGACACGTATGCATTACTAATTTAATGTTACTGTTCATAAATATGTGCTATCAATGATTAAAACATTTGTTAGTTATAATTGTTGAATTTTCCATTTTGCCCAATTTTACAAAATGGCGTAAAAGCATTTAAAACATTTTATAATTATTTCTATATATAGAAGTTTCTAGAAATAGAATATTATCGAAGGAACCGTCAGATTCAATATATGGAGGTCCGAGTGTAATGTGGTGAATGCTTGAGCGTTGAATGAAATCGAATGACCACTACTCAAATAGTTTTTCTCTATTTAATTTTTCCAGTAAGTGACGCATCAAATCAACGTTCATTCATTTCTTGACTGTTTTAACAGTCCGCAATACACGGAGAGCAGCTTTTAGGACTTATTTACGTACCAAGTTTTATGTCCTCGTGAACGCGTCGGGCAATTATAGGCACGCTGGGGTAGAGGCGCAGAGTCTCCTTGATGACGCGCTCCAGGTACTTCATCTCGGCCAGGTCCTGCATGGAAGGGGCCCGGTCGGAGCCCTGGAAGATCGCCTCCAGCTCCTCCGCCACCTTCGCCTGGAAAAGTGCAAGGAATTTGCTTTTTAATGGCGCGTCTTGTTCGCTCTCTCATTCGCTTCGGCATCTCATTTTAAAAGAAAACTCTTTGCGGGTCCTTGTTTAAGAACACATAAACGTAACACACATAAATGTAACTTCATTATCTGTGCACGTCTTCTAGAATTCAGTGGAAAATATAGGGCCTTATTTATAAACCTCTGCCAGGGACCTGCCAGGCCTAGCAGGCTGCCAGTGTTCGGTTTTGCGATTTGTGAACGGTCTTCAGCCAATTGCAGTCGCCCCTTGACCTCCCAGCAAGCCCTTAGATGGCAGGCTCCTAAGAGCTCTGCTGGCAGAGCTTCATAAATACGACCCATACTTATTCAAATTATAGTTTCCATGTCGCAGCAGGAAGTATTATTCCTTGACGAAGGACATCATGGATAAGAGCCCAAAATTTATTGCTGATTTATCCTTGAAAATAGATTTCATCACATGGGAGAGGTTTTTTCATTCAAAATTTAAGTAGTATATGACTTAGTGTAGGGATCACAGAATTTCGAAAATGTGCACAGAATTCATTTCTCCGCATAGCACGTTCTACACAGTTTTAACTGTTTTTGACGTAAAATAAATAAAAAAACACTTCTTTTGAATGACATACTTCTGAAGTGGATGTCATATCTGAAAAATTGGTTTTCGAAATACTAAGATCTTCAATACTCGATGCTTTGACGCTTTTATTCTATGTCATGTTAAGTTAGCAAATATATGATTGTGATGATAAGCGACACAATCGATGGATCACAGGTGTGGTTTGCCATTGCCTATCAACGGGGGCCCTGAGTAAGAGAGAAATTATGGACGGGACGACAGTTAAGATGTGATATGTCGCGATATGAGAAACCTGAGCACAATCCACTACAACCACATGGTTTACACTCATGCCACACACAGGGATTGAAATCGCAACCCTCGAGTCGATATGCACTTAGCCACTGCGCCCGTCCCGGCGCAACCGACAAATCATTAAACATGAAAGAAACTTAATAGTTAATTACAATATAAGTGTCGTTATTACCCTAGTGTGATAATTACCATGCTAGGTTAAGTGCTTCATTACGAAACTAATTATAATGGCTTCATGTTTGACTTTACATAATCAAAGTAGACAAATATATTCAGTTTCCATTGGATAATTGAAAATTATTATTTGAAAGTACACTATTTGTAAATCGATGCTCTATGTAAATTGAGATGTAAATCGAGATCTATGTGCATTGACTTCCTTTATGCAGTTTGTATCATTTTACCCGCTCACGGTAGTATTGTATTCACGATCTACAGATAGGGCAACATTCATTTTATTCGGAAACACGATTGACTTGTCCGTTGCAGTGTACTGAAACTTAACACGAGCCCCTAAATAGTGGGGCGTCTGTGTTGGAGCGTAGCGGTGCGTGCACTGTAATGTTGCTTTGTAAGCATTTTGAGCATGTTCTTTTTTTAAACAAATTATTACTTCTTTTTCAGCATTTCTGCCTATCAAGGGCGTTTATATATATTATTTCAATAACAGTATAGAATGAACCATCTTCAGGTCTAAGAGTCAATACATTAACATGAAAAATGAGCTTGGCAAGTTGTGCTGCAGTGTGTGTGTGCATATTCTCTGTACCTTTTTGCGGTAGCAAATGTCCGCGTGTCATTAATGAAGGTGGTGGTGTTTTGTCGTTGGGTTTGTTAATGCACGACCCGCGGGCTCCTGTCTACCAACCCGTTTGCCCTGTGCTCGGCCGTGAAGTTCGAGCTTGTTACTCGTTCTTCATTATCCGTCTCCTCCGCTCTCCGATACAGCCGTCGTCTCTAGAAAAGACGACAGTTTCCGACCCACATAGGTGAGGCGCTAATAGTAATAGTAACGACAGATCCCAATCGAAGTTCGTTTCGAGAAAAAATAATTTTTCTCTTTTCGTTCACGCCCACTTTTACTACGGGCAAATTTTTGAAGGTAGAATTTGAGTGTTTTGTCATATACTCAATTCATTCGATATTTCAACACATGATAGGTATATTGCAGGAGGTTACCGTCATACTTCTAACCGAAAATGCGAGGTCGGTTGGGATCTGCCGTTATTATCCTGGGCGACTCCATTACGCTTGCCATTACCCAATAATTTGATTTCAAACGGCGTGCATCGTATTAGTCGGTGAATGTTGGTCTTCCTTGAACTTCTCATAAGCGAGTTCGTGTGGTATGTAGCAAGGAGTAAAAATCAGCGTTGCAATGCGGAATAATCGTTGTTGTCATGTTTTGGTGGCATTACGATCATTGACATATTCTCCGTGTACGGGTAAAATCACACACCCTGCATTAAATAGTAGTTGTAAGAGAAAACCGAAGAGTATATTTGGAATAATTATCACTTATCAAAATACTGTGATTTTCAATTCTATAATAAAAATACTACCTTTACAAAAGCCAAAAGACTAATGACTTACCTGAACATCAGGATGTGTTCCAAGAAGAAACAGTGCCCAACAGATACCAGCGGATGTGGTGTCATGGCCCTGGAATAAATACCGAATAAAATGAAGAAATCAATGTAATAATTCATATTCATTGTGTACCATAACAAATTAAAAATAAATTTTTGTACGTGGCTTTAAAAATCATTGATGATATATTATTAAAAAAGTGAAAGTGCATTATTTCATGAATTATATGAAGGGTATCTGGGAAACAGCTGATGTCGTGCGCCGCCCTCACCTCGAACATGAAGGTGTCGACCTCCTCGCGGATGTCCTCATCGCTCAGCGTGGCGCCTCCTCGACGCCTCCAGCAGCAGGTCCAGGAAGGCCAGCCGCCGCTTCGCGCCTGCGCAAACATCCGCTTGTACTTGGGTTTCTGGAACCTGGCTGATGACAGCTGATCAGCTGTTACGGTTCCGTCCAATCGGGAACTTAAACTTCACCACAGTATCGTCACCGTGATGCATTTTAGCTCGCGATTGGATGTCACTGTAACAGCTGATGAACTGTCAACGGCCAGGTTAGAAAAACCTAAGTATAGACCGTGGCGGAATTTCTGTTATCTGATGACAATTGATCAGCTGTTACGGTTTCGTCCAATCGGGAGCTTCAACTTCACCACACTGTCGTCACCGTGATGATATTTTAGCTCTCGATTGGATGACACCGTACCAGCTGATGAAGGCCAGGTTAGAAAAACCCAAGTATAGGGCTTCTCGCCGTCGCAGGGATGCAACGAGGGCTCTGGCCCTTGCTTTTGCGTCATTTGCACTCTCTCCCTGAACATGTAGGCAGTTGGAGTTATTGCCTACTAATACGGTAAAGGAACGATTGTATAGAGTTTCCGACCGACGCCCCTTTCAGAGGCAGCACCGACTCATGACGTTCCACAAAACATTTTGACTGTAGATTGCACACAGGGCTAATTCCACTTCTATCCCATCACCGATTTTACTATTTCAGTTCACATGATCAAATTATTGGCATTGTTAGTTTCTTAATTGATATCGGTAAATGTCTTTCTTTTACGCAAATAGCAATACCAGTAATTTAAAAATTCTGCAACTGAGAGCTGAAGAAGTGAAATCCGTACGGTAGAGACGGAATTAGACTGGTACTGTCACTACCTCCTGTGAAACTAGACATGCAACGGTTGTTTATGAATGGGCACGTTTATGTGTAACCTCTCCATGCAGTGGGTGGACACTTTACCGACTTTCCTCAATGCTACTACTGATCGCCGAAGCGCTACTGAACGCTACTGATCAGCGTACAAGAACCCCCACACTCCCGTTTCATTAACTTTACATACGATACTTAATATACTTGTGGGCTGTAAAAGTTAACTTTATTAAATGATGAAACATTACAATGACTTTACTCAGGAATGTTTATTGAAAATAAAGTAGCTTGAAAGAGTATAAAGACTGTCCCGAACTTACCGATATCGTCCTTATCTTTTTCTTTGTTGTCGAGCTTCTTTGCTTTGTAAGTATTTCTACGTTCTTGAATAACCTGAATAAGGAGAAGACGTTTTTCAGATATCAGTGCATCACTTAAACATAATCACAAATATGAATCTCAAAAGAGAAACAAAATTTATATCTACGGAAAATTACGTGTGAGATCTAATATTGTGGCTGGAAAAAGTAGATCGTCTTCTATTACTCGCGCTGTACAATAGGACTAGAGGAAGTTACTTATATCAAAGTATTACAATAAAATTCAATAAATATCACGAATCACTGAACATTGAAAAATAAAACAATTATAGAATATAATGAAATGTTGCAACATATTCAGGGAGTTGATGTCAGTGTAGTAGTCAGACTCCCATCTTCCATCTCTTGGTACCTTGGAACCAATCCTGCTTACATTAATTCATTGGTTGATTAATAATTTTGGGCGCGTCAGCGGCTAAGGCAATTAGTCCCGAGTGTAGTGCATGTTTTTATTGGGAGGTGGCGGGGATGTTTTCCCACAGGATGGTGAGATCCAGCGTCGGCTAATGAGGTTTCCCCAACCAGTACCTTCCACCAGAGGAGCACCGCCCCAGCCGGGACAAGCTCTAAGCTCCCGACCGGTCTCCCGGAATACGTGGTAGTGTAGGGCATGCTAATGTTAGTGTCTGTGTGTAAGGGGAGAGGATAGGAAAAGGAAGAGGAAGGACAGATCGCGCGCGGTCTGTGGCCCGTTTGTTAGGGTACTGCTCCGGTATTCGCCTGGTGTTTATGGGAGAAACCACGGAAAACTACCGATCAGAGCAGCCGGCCTCTAGAATTCTCCTCCAGACAGCGACTGAATTCCACCTAGCTATGTGCCTAGTGTCGAAAATACTGCCATCGTCGGGACTCGAACCTAGGACCTCCCGGGCAGAGGTACTGCATCCTGCTTACAACACATTGTTTTCTATGGTTTCTCCCTCTCCGTCGGTCTCTTATTGCTGCATCATCCTGTAACTCGCTAGTCACCTCTGATTGCACAACAAGTACATTCCAGGTTTTCCATTTGGAATTGAGAGATGCGGTCCCATCACAAAGCATTCTCACAATTTCATAGAGGCAGAATGGAGTTCCATAAACAAATTGTTGAAACAAGTACACTAGGTGTAGGAATGATGTTATAAAACAATATTTACATGTAAATGGTTCTATAAAAATTGAGGAATAAAAAATTGTTGGTCATGGCTCTAATACGTAGGAAGAACGAATAACTTCCGTTTACAAAAATTAAGGTTTCCTACAAAATGTTATAAGGTGGGAGAAACAAAAAAAAAAATTAAGGAATAGATGAAAAGATGTTCCGTGAGGCCGGAAGAGGCAGACCTTGGACCGTGGTGGAGAAGTGCGGGGGGGGAGGGGGAGGAGGAAGTGAATGAAAGTGGAAATGGCTCGCGTTCCATTCCTCGCTTGGCCTCTGAGCAGTGCACATCTACCTCTCTCGCGAATAGTTGCTCCGGTCTAACAAAGTAGCACGGCCTGAGAGCTAGCGGTGACGGGACACTAGTCTTCCATAAGCTAACGCTTCATTTGTATTAGTGACAGTGTTAGTGTACCTAAACCAGTATATTAAGTGCTGCAACTTAATAAGAGTTAATGTTTAAAACCAGTTGCCCCGACGAAATTATTCACTTGCTCCGCTGGAGCATTTCTTCACTGAGCAAGTGGCAGGGGTCATCGTATGTGGCCCATGGTCTGATTATATGGCCTTACTCGTGAATTTGTTAGGAGTTGGCAGGAGGGAAGCTACGAGATCATGTCACAGCGCAACCAACTCTGTAGATTAGCTCTTGTAAGGTGGACGACATAATATTCCATTGAAAACATGCTATCGTCAGTGAAGAGGCTGAGTAGTAACGATATAAAAGAATTATAGTTATGTATTGTTAACCGTTAATGTAAGTGAAAGTAGACTAATCCAGTGTATTAGTGTAGTGCTACAACTTAATAGTAGTTCATGTTTAAAGACAATTGCCCCGACACGGGGCAAACCATTGGAATTGTTCTTGAGACTCTCCGCAACATTGTCCCGGAGACCAATGACAAAGAAATGGAAATATAATATACTAAAGAACGAGACACGCGAAGAAAATTTCATGTTCCACAGGAAAAAAAATCAACAGATATAAAAATTGTGTCTGTACGTAATTGTATATATACTGGTATAATTGTATACTAGAATCGAGTTGAAGTAAATCTGTGGCAAGTGGCAGTACCTTTTTGGTGAATCCATGCAGCGTGGCGAGATCTCTGCTGAAGGTCTTGCCTCTCTGCGTGCGGAAGAAGATGAAGTCCGGGTAGAGCCAGGGGCGCAGGCCTCGCTGGATGATGGCCTCTGACGCTCTGAAACGCCACGCGCCTCGTCAGCCCACCCACAAGACTCGCACCCTCCTGCCGCTTTGCTAGCACTTGTGCTTACGCGTAGATGGCCTTCACATAGGCGGAGTCCGTGTCCCGCTGCGCGTTGATCTGCGTTCCCATCGCAGTCTCTGACACACAGGATGAATGTGTTAGCATCAAACGTGTAGGCATATATGTTGTTTTTATATTTAAGTATTGATTTTGAAAATACATGGACTTCTTATAAAAATAGTTAGACCTGCACGATTACATTGTTGAGCTGTTTGATCAACATTTTTGTATGGTTTTAGAAACTGTTGCCCACCTGGTAATGCTACGGACAGATTTTATATTTGACATAACTCATTTATTTTGTTTTGACGGACCAGTTGCTAGAGCAATGCTACCTATGGTAGTCTCAATTTTATCTTTATTTCGGGTTGCGTTCGGAAGGTTGCTGTTTAAAGTTTTCCGTCCTTTTGAGCAAAATTAGGATTGATTTTACCCGACGTCAGTTTAAGAATAAAGTAAAACATTATGAGTATTTCAATAAAATATTAATGAATAATCATTAAACTCAACGTCTCTGTTAGAAAGAACAGACTCTTACTTTCTCAACTTACTTTCTCTCTGAACATTTAATAGGAATTTACGTCATATTAAACGTGATCTAATGCAGGAGTAGATGTAGAATTCAATTTTGTAGCAACTTTTAAGCGCCTGATTGATCTTACACCCAGTAAAGAAATTCTTCGAGTAAAATGTGATAAATTTGCTACTCACCACATATAATGTCCAAGGCGCAAAGTGTGATGTAGGGATAAACGTCAAATCCTTTGGGATTCTTTAGTTCTTTCTCGATCATATCCACCATGATCTGACTCTTCTCCACAAAGACATCAAGGAAAGATTCGAGGATCTTGAAGTGGAAGGTCGGGGTGATCATCTTCCTTCGAGTGTGCCATTTCCTTCCTGCGCCAGGAAAGCACAACCAATAGAATAGCAGATATTCTCGCAGTACAAATATAAAAAAATAAATTAACGTCCAATGCCCCAATAAACCATCTTTTTTGTATACCAACATTATAAACGACCTTTTCTGTTGCAAGAAATAGTTCGTTAAAGGACATTTTACGGCACAAACGATGACGTATTAGATTTTACAGATTTTACGTATTTTATTGCTTCATCACACATTCAAACAATTGCAGCGAGAGAATCGTGGGGAGCTAGCGGTGAACGGAACCGCCGACCACCGTTTTCTCTCGTTTTCTCGCAGAGATGTCAAATACCCAAAACGTTACAAGCAAATTGTTTCGCAAAATTAAGTTTAATTCTCTTAGGCATCTCGTTTATAATGTTGCTTTATTGCATTCATACACATTTGAAAACTTGCTCTTAATGTCGCTCATTTTCAAAACATGTACTCTGCAATAAGCTTAACATTATAAACCTATTGCATAAGCTACTATTATATGGGTGCTAAAGCAATGATTAATTATTTTAATAAGTGAAAATTACTCTCGTTAAATGATTGTATACATATCCTACAAACATTTTTGCCATCTTTTTCATGTGTGTTTTAACAAAGAACCTGCTACACTTAGCTTGAAGTACAGCAAACAGTGTCAAATTCCTAACCTACTTTAAATTTTTTATTGGATACTAAAAGTTTTGGTTATTAATCATTTATGCTTATCAAACACTAAACGATACATTTAAATCATGGTTAAAATGTAACCATGGCGTTAGATACCGAGAACGTTCTATTCTCAAGCCAGCCTCAGTATTATTTTTTCTAAAAAAAAACTAACAAAAAACAATAAACAAACAAAAAACACTAATTTCTCAGAAACGTTGTCAATCATATTTAGAGAATAATAACTTTGTAACAGTGTCTTAATTATAGATAGTATGGTTATGGTTATATAAATAAATAATTATCGTATATTACATCTATTTTATCATATTTTAATGCACTGACATTGCATAGATTGTTCTAATATAATTCACTATTGGAAAATCATTTGCATATAAAAAATTGGGAGGAGTCTTTTTAATTAGTGAATTTTTGTTTAACTAAGCGAGAAGTTCTAACATTTCGAGATACTTCATAACACATCAATTAAAAACACTGAAACATCCCTAAATAAAAGAAACGCTCAAGAGTTAATGGTTTACGTATTATTGTCACACGCGTTTGTACACATCCTGT
The DNA here is from genome assembly GCA_964035755.1 of Teleogryllus oceanicus. NCBI lineage: Eukaryota > Metazoa > Arthropoda > Insecta > Orthoptera > Gryllidae > Teleogryllus > Teleogryllus oceanicus. Next base: position 85,675,298 of record CAXIVR010000003.1, read on the forward strand.
CACCGGTAACCCATACATCGAATGAGAATGCTTTCGGAGTCCTGGGTGATGTCGCGAGCCTGACTGTCCCGGTGATGTGGAAGATTGTGACATCGCATCGAGGGCCGTGATTTGACGTTTGGGCCATCTACTTGTGGGTTTCTTCAGGGTTAACCGTGATGCGGTGCCCTTCGACGTGGCATCACTAGAATAGCCAAGAATATTTGCAGTACCGACCTCGGAAATCTACGACTTTATGTAAATAGTATCTCTCAGCACTTGTATTAACATAGTAACTTTCACTCATATACAGAGTGACCGTGGTAGAAAAGAATTCGTTCAAATTTCAACTGCATATCAGGAAAAATATTACATTTTCCCTTACGTGTAATTTATGATACGTGCATTTGTTTTTCTTTCAAAGCTCATAAGTAATGCCCCAGGTACGTGGGGAATAATTAATAAATCCATTCGTATACGAGATTTGGATTGTTTATGTAGTATGAGTATTTTGTGAATAAATATGTTAATAAACTCAAATAAAACCATTAAAACTGAAAATAAGAAAAATGTACCATTCCTATATCGAAAAATGATCAGACAACCTCATTTGACTCTCTCCACTCTCCTGAGATTATTTCATATATAACCATGGAATGCATACAGAGAATATGAATTCTACAGGGTTTCTATATATTGTTTATAATGTCTAGTGGGTAATTAAAATACAAACAATAAAAGAATATTAAAATAATTTACACGAATTACTATTAAAAATCATTGAAAGTTATATTTTCTTTGTCTTTTCTCTACTCTTGCCTTTACTTTGACGAGTATAAGGCATTTCCATATCTCAACTTTGAAGTAAATACCATTATTAAATTATTGTATTATAATGATGTTAGAAATACACGAAAATCTGCAAACTCTCTGTTAACACCACTTATGTATGAGACATTTACTTGGCAATAAAATACAGTACTAGTATTAAAAAACCACGCAAAGTATAAATTAGCTGCGTGAAATGTAATTTCTCATTCAAATACCTGTGCTTATGAGAAGACCATCTCCCAGCCAGGAGCGGATGAAACTGTATATTGAAGATTTATCGATGTGTGTTGTGGAACTTAGAATAAGCTGAAAAGTAAAAAGAATTTCATCAATAATCTGAAATTTATATAGTAAACATCCAAAAAATGCAGATTTTCCAAAATAAATTCCTCCGAACCATCACTAAAGCTCCATGGTTTGTACCTAATCTCCAGCTACATAACGAACTCGGCATTACTCCTATTTCCGTCCATTTCTCCCTCCTATCCTCTCGCTTCTACCCTAAAATTCCCCAGATTCCCTCAGCCGTACATTTCAAAATCGAAAAACAAAATCCTCACCACAATAGACTAAAGCGAAAACTACCGCGACAGTTCTTCGACCCTCCTTGATTATCATGTACCCGATGTGGCTTCTCACATTTAATTCACATGCACTCAATGTATTCATGTCTATAAGTTTTCCCAATCAATGTTAATGTAATTCAATGTAACATCACTGCATCGTACGCGGATGCTGAGGGCCTTCGGGCCAAGCAGTAATAAATGAAAAAAAAAAAAATTATATAGTATCGAAGGCTTTCCACGGCCGGAGTCAATATTAGTAGACTTTTCTGGCTTATAGGCCGTGGTCCAATTTGCAATGAAAGGCCGAACGTTTCGTTCACAGCCGCGGTGGACGAAGATGTTCACCAGCGGACAGTTGGACGAAACCGGTGGGCTAAGATGTCCAGTTTCAACCGCTCATGCATCTTCAGCGATGGCGGGTTCTTGGGCGAAGTGTCCGGGTCGGCGGCTGGCCGGCGTTAGTCGCCCCCAGAATCCGACGTCACTGAAGATGTCGACCGCAGCTGTGGACGAAACGTTTGTCCTTCCAATGCCAATTGAACTATGTCCCATCAGCCCGGAAACTACTACTAATCTGAAATTTGTTTTATGATTGAGATACCGTATAAAAACCTGGGTGCACCATTCGTTTCCACAACATACCTCCACGTCTTCAGCTCTGCACAGGTGAATGTCTGGTGTGGTTCCTTTCCAGGTCCGCATAATGGGAGCATACTTATTTGTCGTGGTAGTGAACGCGTTGAACAAATCTGAAAAAATACGTATTTTGTCGTAGAGAATTAATACACAAGCCCCGTGATCAAAGGAAGGATACATATCGGAGAGGGAAATAAATCTTAAGTGCGTGTATGATGAGCATAGGAAGGTGTAACGAAATTTGATGAATTAAAATTTGATATGGGAAACTCATATGATTTTCAAATATTAAATTGAAACGTCTTTCTTGGCAGTGGAGTAAACCGAATTTTGGAGCCGTAGGCACGCAACGAAACGTGTAATACATATTTTCTGACTAATCTACCCCCCTTAGTAAGAAACTCATCACTAGAGGTCGGATTTTGATGACTGAATTGAAAAATGATCAATAAAATGCTCTTAAAATGTATTACAAATGCCCTAAAATCAAAGAAAAACGACGTAAAAAATATGATCACGACCAGTCTAGATGAACAACTGAAGCTGTAAGACATGTTACTGAGTAATCGAGGCTTCTTTCTTTCGTTCAAGTAAAACCTGTTTGCAAACTTTCGGATTGGGCAGTTTCCAGGAAATCTTTCTTTCGTTATTCCAAAACCGGCTGACCCGACAATAGCACTGATAGGTGTCACAGGAACCTTAGATTACATACTTACAACTGCTGACATTACAATTTCTGAACGAAGAAATCGAATAGGATACTGAGTAATTCTTTGGAGAACTATTGTTGCAGCTCGTAAACGTTATTTGTAGCAAGTACCATTAAAATGATATTAAAATCCTGAAATCAGCGAAAAATGCTTTAAAAAATAATGGATATGGTAAAAAATGTCTTTTTAGTCGAAATTAGCAAAAAATGTCATAAAAATGGGTTATTGGCTTTTGTTATAGCATACAATTAATGTCTATACTAAAAGGCATGGTTTTAAATTAAAAAAAAGACATTGCATTAAATTCACCCCCTACTCATGTCATTTTGAATTTGTCCTAACAATACCACTACATTGGCGAATACCGCAACTCAATGTGTTCTTCAGGAGCCGAGAAATTGTCCCGTCAAAACAGACGAACAAATTTGCCAGAAGGTCGTACAATTTTTCCGCCAAGCTGAATTTGTTTCAATTTCGTTTCGACGTTTCACATACGTATTTTCAGAATATTTAAAATATTACCTGTACATTTCGATATTTCGAAAGTCCAATATCGCAGGAATTGCTTTTTCGCAAATAACTCTTCTCCTAAACATCCACCACATTGATCCAGGTCCCTACGAAAGTTTTAGAAACTATTGTGTAGATTCTAGACTGGAAGATTGGTTGTATGCCTTGTTTTGTAAGCTTAATTCTTTTCTTGATATAGCGCACAGAAAGGATAACAATGCGTTTAAGTACTAGAGAACGCTGTATGAACTGCGGAACAAGACGTGTAATACGCTTTACGACACAGTAAGAAATATAAATAGTAATATTAAATTGTAAATTGAAAAAATTCATTTGTTAAACTTTAATTAGACTGTTGGTGATGTAGATACCTTATTAATTCAAAGTAAATAAAACTGAGGTTGTCTGGTGTCAATTATATATTTATGCTGATCGAAAAGATCTTCAGCATAAATATATAATTGATACCAGACAATCTCAGTTTTATTTACTTGGTTAAACTTTACTTGCAAATACATAATATTATTGATCACAAAAGCTGACGAGTGGGTTACTGCGTTATATACGACCTGGTGTGTTAGAGCCTTGAGGAAACTCCACTCCAGGAGAAGCCGAGACCATAATTGCAGGGTAGCGATACTCAATTGCAGTGCTCGGAGGAGGCCATGGGCAGAGGGGGGAGGAGGGGCAGAAGGGGAGGGAAGGCGGGTCCATCACGCAAGGGCAAGGACCCCCTTTCATTTAATGCCGATGGGAGCTGCATTGAGTCAGGGAAACGCGGAGCAATTCGCTATGCAGATTGCTGAAGCTGCTGTTAAGCAAAACCTCAACACAATGTTCCATCCAACTCTAATTAACTTTTTAGACGACCACTAATAAACGAGGATCTTTCGGAGCGTGCGCAACTTGCTAAAAGGTCAATTTTTAGCACTAGTCCTAAAAGTGAGACAATGCTAAATTGTTCAGATAAATCTGTCAATGCATCAAAGGAAACAAAACAATTTTGTTTGACCGCATACGCTTCTACTGACCCTAATATATCATTAAGTGATTTGAAAACTTAAATAAAAAAATTAATTAAGACTGTCTTACAAAACTGTATGGCACATGCAGAAAAAGTGATTTTATTATGTTCATATGATTGCGCCCCGACGATCGACCTATCGGCCTCGTGTCGCAACCATTTCTACTTGCAAGACAAAATGTCACTTTTACTACTCGCCACAAAAATAAGTTTTTTTGCTTTCCCTTTCGAATTCACTGATTTTAAGATATTGAGGAAGTTGCACAGACCTCCAAGCATCGTCAAAGTTTCAGCACAATTATTTAATTTTCAAGTTCTTAACTCCCGACATCTGTTGTAGTGTAGTGAATGTGTGCGTATGTAAGGGCTGAGCATAGGATAAGGATGAGGAAGGAAAGATCGTGCACGATCTATGGCCCGTTTGTTAGGGACTGCTCCGGCATTCGCCTGACATTGATTGTAGAAACAACGGAAAACTACCGATCGGAGGAGCCGACCATTAGAATTCTCCTCCGGACAGACTGAATTCGACCTAGCTGTCTAGCTGGGGTCGAAAATCCTGCCAATGTCGGGAGTGGAATCTAGGACCTTCTGGTTAGAGGCTCTGCAGTGACATCAATTTCTGCCCTGAGCCACCTAAGCCCACGTAAGCTGTTAATTACTCGGAAATTGAAAAATTTAAATATTTAAATTATGAAAATATTTAGTTTTTTGATGTAAAACTGCTACCACAGTTTGATAATAAGTTAATATTAGTTCAAAGAGATATTGTAGTGTAGTAGACTTTATTAGCAGATACGTTTTCAAAATAAATTTAATGACATTAAGAGTCATTGATGTATTACGTCTCGCTTCCAATACCTGCTCTCAATTCATCCTCAAATACGTTTTCTGGACAGAAAACTGGAGGCAAATATCCCTCGAGGAATTGAACATTATTTTTCGGTCCTAGAAGCACATGGCTTTCATAACATGTTTTGTTTGAGGGACTGTCGTTTCGTGTTATGCAATTGGAAGCTTGCCAACATCTGAAGGGAACTGCGTCATTGTTACAGACTGTGTGCGAGTCGCTAGTATCAATGTACACAAAACCCTGAACTACAGGAAATACGGGCGCTAGGAGGAAAAAGAAAGTGTGATGCAATATTTAAACGGGGGATCCTATTTCAAACGAAATGCCCATTATTTTCATATTTTTATTACTATAAATTATACATTTTACATACTTTATTATTTACACACTTATTACATACATATTTTATTATTTTTGTTGTTAATGTAAATCAACGTATACTTATCTCCGTAACAACTATCTAAACTAATCGTGAAGGCCACAGCAATAGCAGTTGGCATAATTCTGTAGTTGACGGTAAAATTGTAGAGCAGACTTTTGTTTTTAAATTCGAGCAATGCTCGTTGCTATAGAACTGCATTTTTTTACAAAATATTGTTTTGGTTCAGGGTTATTGGAATGGCAACTTTCAAAATCACCAGGATGTTACGACGTTAGATACAATTGTACGGAAAAAGTAAGTTATATGACACGTCCATTTTATCAATATTTTTGTGCATTTTTTGTACACTGAAATAAGAGTAATTAAGTTGGTGATATCATTGTCACTGATCGCAGGTGTAGATCACTTTCACAATATCAGTTATACCTTAAACAATTATTTTATTTAGCCGTATTACCAAAGAATCTCAGTTTTTTTCGTATGTAGTTTCTGTTTGGTCATCGAAGTCATCGAAGTATAGCTTACGATTTTTATTTTCTGGGAAATTCACTGACACCAAAACTACATTTTCGGTCACATTTGCATCTTAACTTCCCAAACGACCTTGTAGCAACTGTTTGACAAGGGGACAACAAGGATAATGGCAACTAACTTCTTCCTCACTGAAATATGTTATAAAATTTTGTTATTTTAAAATTTTAATTTAATTTGCGTAATGTAATACACCCGTTTTGTAACTCATACTTTCTTAGAGATTTTAAGGACGAGGTGAGTCCTTGAGAATAAATTGGAGGACTAATGACATAAATAACTATGGATATTGTATTAACGTTAGCTCTTTTTCTCCCATATTATTAGAAAAAAATTGCATGAATGTTTTGAATGAAGCTAATGGTTTTTGGGCGGGTACTGAATCAGAGCATTTATGTTAAACATAAATGTTTTAAACATCTAATTTTTTAGGAGATGTTTTTTCTAACATCGATGTTTTATGTTTGACGATTCGTTTATAAATGAAAAATTCCTATAATCACAATTTTGTAAAAGTTAAAATATGAAATAAATAAATGCTGGTACCACTGTCAGGTTTTGAGTTTGAATGAAACTAAGGCTGTTTGTGCTACCTTCGTTGGACAAACTATTTATCGTCCAAGATAATCTCGACGCCCTGGCATTTCCAACGCCCTTCTTCCTAATTCACACACGATGAAAGGAGTTCACTCTTTGAGATGACCCTGAGCGCCCAGGCTTACATTTTTCTATTGTTCTTATAGTTTTTAAACTTTTTTCAGTTAAATATTAATTATAAATTGATAGAGACAGTCATGGTCAAATTAAATTATGTTTTGTAAAAATTTAATATTATAGATTACAAAACCATCTTTAAAAGATCGAAAGTTTTGGGTGGATGTATTATTAATATCGATGTTTTAATTTTGTACCTCAAGTTTTGGTAACATTGGAAGATGTTTCGTTATCGATTCCGCAATTATTATTATATGCGCACGTTTTCTTGCACTAGAATACGTACCCTCACTCTTTACTTAGATTAGATGACTTTGGAATAGCAACGTGGGTTGTTGACAAAATTTGATCATAAATGTTCGCTCGCCGTATAATAGAAACTATTTTGCTTCGCAAAAACGAGCTTAAGATTTTTTAAACAGTCCTATCGTCGTAATAACCAAGCCGCATCTCCTTCCACATCTAGGTCCCAAGCAAACGTGCACGTCTATGATGATAGATTACTTGTGATTCCGGGCGCGTCAACGACTACCGTCATTAGTCCCGTAAATATAGTGCATGTTTTTGCTCTGGCTGTGACGGCGATCTTGCCCCGCTGGATGAGGAGATCCGGCGCCGACCTACCATCGGATAGCGAGGTTTTCCCCAAGCAGGTATTTCCCACCAACGGGGAACCGCCCAGGCCGGGACAAGCTCTAAGCACCTGACCAGTCTGTCGGCATAAGTGGCAGTGAAGTGTATAAGGGGTGAGGATAGAGCAAAGAATGGGAAGGAAAGATCGCGCGCGGCCCGTGGCATGTTTGGTAGGATACTGCTATAGCATTCACATGGTGTTGATCGGAGGAATCACGAAAAACTACCGATCAGAGCAGACGGCCCCTAGGATTCTCCTCCAGACCGCGACAGAACTCGACCTGCCACCGTCGGGAGTGGAATCCCAGGACCTCCCCGCACTGACCTGGCTGGATGCCCTGAGCCACCTCTCCCAGCGCGCGCTACGCACCTTCGCGCTTGATGCCGATGAAGGAGACAATGGAGCCGACCAGCGGCAGCGCGAGGGGGCCGGGCATCCCCCCCCCGGGCGCCCAGCGCCACCGCCCCCGCCGCACCTGGCCTACTGGAGGCGCGCCGCGGCCCAGCGCCTTCATAGCGCTGCCCGCTTCCCCGCCTGCACTGCTTCGTAACCGTGAGTCGGCAGTCGCGACCGACCGCCAGCAGGGTCCGAAGTCCGTGTTGACGTCGAGGCCGTGAATCCTGGCAGACCGGTTCCTCGTCCGGGCGGATGACTCCTCCTCGCACGTGACGCAACGCCGGGAAGCGCGAAACAGGTGCCGCTCGATGCTACTTGGTGCGGGCGTGCTCTCGACCATTCGTTCGGGTGGCGTCAAGCTCGATACCTTACCGCCTATGAATCCCTGGACTCAATTCATCGGCTTAGGTAACTCAGGTTATCAACTGATGGCACTGGAATACCTCTGACCGAGAGATCCAAGGGTTCTTCTCTGGACGGTGCCAGGATTATCGACACTACGTACAAATTCAGCCGCTGTCAGGAGAAATCTAGTGGCCGGTCGTTCTGATCGGTTTTCTGTGGTTTCCCCGATCAACACCAGGCAAATACCAGTGTAGTACCCTAACAAACGGGCCACGGTCCGCGCGCGCTCTTTCCTTCCTCTTCCTTGCCCTATTATCACCTCTTACTTATAAAAACATATGTACTACTTTATCATATATGCCGGGAGACCAGTCGGAAGCTTATAGCTTATCCTGACTGGTGCGGTGTCCTGATGGTCCTCTTGTGGGGAAAACCCCAGAAGCTGACTTGCAGGTCAGCCTGGATCTCTCCATCCAGCGTAGGAAGATAACCGCCTCCTCCCGCAAAAAACCATACACTGCACGTACCGGACTAATGAGCGAGACTCAAATCCCGACTCAATTCTCCTTCACTGCAAGAGTTTTATGGTGGATGTACGGGATCGCGACATATTTGTTTAACTCGATTTTCTTTCCTTTCCGGAGTCAGATGTGTGTTCTTCCTCGGAAGATCCCGGTGCTTCATTCGTTATGCTTTAAAAAAATACAATGTTAACGTTTAATTTGATAAACATCCAATTTCAATTTAAGTGGTCGGATTTCAACACACATCTTACAAAATTAGTAAGTATTCAAATAGACGTAGACAAGTAAGTTCAACGTACATTCACTCTTCTAATGATGCACCGAGGAAACGGATTTAAAGTAAAGGGATACGACATTACTGTAGTTCGTAGGAAATCAACAGCAAAGTCAGTTAGACTCATTGCTAAAGATTAGAGTAGTTCTTACATGCTTCTCTTGCCATAATCCACCCGTTGTAAGAGTTCTGTGATATGTTATGTCGATATAATTGTTTAAATTTGTATTTAAAACTACTGAATTTGGGAGATGTCATTTCACTTTTTGTACTTTTGTCTGTGATGTAAGAAGTCTTTCCACGCCTCTCATTAACAACTACGAGTTACGTCTGATGGTAGTCCCAGGTTCAAAGGTTGATTGTATCTTAGTATAAATACATACCTTACAAACATGTTGTCTGAAGATGACGTGACACTGAAACACACATAAATTTGCAATTTACATCTTGAACATCATCCAACTGTTCTTGCGCATCAGTTAAACCTTGAATAATCTTCCAACGTATTATCGATCAATGCCACAACTTTCAGAAAAAATCGCATAACTGAAAATAAGAGATCACCAGAGCAGAGTGGACTTTGTTCTTTACACGAAGATCCAAAGCGTCCTGTTGAATTATTCGTAAGATGCATTGTAATGTAAGATTATTGCCCATTTCCTTAATTAATCGTGAGAATAATTTGTTACGCAACAGTTTGGGACAGGAATTTCCTAAGGACTTTCCTGATCCGTCAGAAGATTGTTAGGTATAACCATAATCCCCTCTTTAGAGGAAGATCAATGTCAACTAAAAGTGCTTTAATATTTGTAAATAAAATTGAGAAGTCGTGGTGAGATTTCAAAATAACTGCATTTTCATAAGCTGACATTATTATTAATTACATTATTCAAAAACTTATTGCATTTAATTGAACAGGCAGACAATGAATATTAAAAAAACTCATTGATTTCTTTTTACAATGTTTTCTGCCTGACTGTCGGGAGTAATATTAGAGACGGCTATATCGCTTTCAATGGGTAGAGTACTTTGAAAACTAGAGTACGTTGTTCGATATAATTTAGGTCCCTTTTTTCAGATAACAAGCGAAGAAAAAAAGTTTTTTTCATACCCTCAGGGTGAAAGTAGGCGACTTCAAAGAAAATTATCTCGGTGATTTCGAAAATCATTAAAAAAAGTTCCTATCACGCAAGTTTCAAAAGATATGAACATATTTAGTATTTGAAATAAACAAAATCCTATACTAATATCCGGTTTGCCATTTAGACAAGTTGAAAATTAAATAACTCTTTCGTACAATAATATGCAGTCATTAAAATCGTTTGTAGGTATTCTCCACAACTTTGGTAGAGCGAATGACAATGATTTGAGTTTTCCATTCAACCACAAGCGAAGGTTCGTTGTACAGTTGAAACAACACTGGTGAGCAGCCCATAGTTTGTCCTGATCACAAGCACTGCAGCCAAAGTAGAACGAATACGCAAGTTTTGTAATTTCCTTTTTTTATTAGAAGTTTGAGTGTAAATCTTCCACAAACGTAACAGAAGTTATCAGGTTGATTCGGACGCTTTCAATGTGAAATTCAACGATTTGCATTTCATCAAACCGATTCAATTCAACAGATCATGTGTCGAATTTCTTTTGTAATACTCACAGAACTGTAATGTATTAATGCATTTGAGGCACATGCAAACTAGACACGAACTTCACGCGCACTGCGGGTACAAAATACAGATACTTGCGATAAGGCAAGGGGCTAAAATAATTCCTTTCGGTGACTGATGCGCAGTAGGAAATTTGAGGGTGCACTTGCCTTGTTGACAAAACATCTACTAAGACCTAACAAGATTACTAAGACCTACTAGTAATTGGGCGGGACTACCAGACCCGAGAATTAAGACGTCAATCTTCGAATTCAGAAGGTAAAAAAGCCACAAAAGACTAATTTTGTTTATCTCATGAATAAAATAATGAAAAAATTATTTTAAACGGATTTTATGCGCAATAATTCACATATCGTACAGGTGCAATTTAAATGAATTTGCATTAATTGCAAAATACGGTATGATACGGTATAAAGAGACGGCATATTTAAAAACTGTGTCGTGATATTGCGTTTTTATTGTGATATTCATAATCTACGTATAAAATTGAGTACCATGCGCACACTACCTTCCAGAAGTAAAAATCTTGTTCCATAGTGTAATAATAATAATAATAATAATAATAATAATAATAATAATAATAATAATAATAATAATAATGCCTTTATTGATATGGCGAGGCTCGGGCCATCAGACCGCTCTTCCGCCTAACCACATGTCAGATGCATACAAAGACATGTAATATTATATACAAATGTAAAATATATTTAAGTTGTAAGTAGTTAGTAGAAACCAAGTATAATTTAAGTGCAGCTTTTAAAAAGATAAATGAAATATTAAAATAGACACAGAAATGTGGCAAATTTTGTTTGACGAATTATAAATTCATAGACGGAAGTTAAAAACAATTTGAGTTGAATAGTATTGCTCCATTGCGCGCGTAATATTTTAATACAGAAACACACCACCTCACTCGCCGCTCGACCCTGGAGGGAAACCCGCTAGTCGGGGAAAACCCACCAGGCAGGCTGAGTCCTAATACAATAGTAACTAAGCTAAAATGAAGTGACAGGTTTTTGGAATGTTTTCCTCAGCTGCTGGCCATGCTGCATGGGATCGTCTTCTTGCTCTAGTGTAATCATTTTCTATTATAAAGTACAAAGAAATTGATTTTTGATTTACACAAAAATCTACAGTTTTATTCCGACCTTTATGAAATGTTGATCATTATTTTCAAAACAAGAAAAAATGTTCATCCGAGATTTCGAAGACTCCCATATCCGTTTCTTGAGCATTAAAGCCAACTTTAACGGTGCCCTCTTTAAGTTTTTAACGAATACCTGGAAAACAGTGAGGAAATTCACCAAAGTGGAAAAAATGTTTCTGAAAGCCCATTAAATGCCTGCCTAATGGATTTTAATTTAATTCAATAACGAAACTGTACGATGAATAATTGAAGTACACAAATTTTACTGAAAGTTTTTTGGGAGTCTTCAAATGTGAATCAATTGTCTGTAAGATACCCGTGCCTTACAGGGCTCCATTGGGACAACTTAATTTAGAGAATGTTTTTGCTCAGCGAACTATTTTTGTGAGACCCATGCAGTGCAAGATAACGTAATTCTTTTCATGATTAAATGATTGAACTTAGATGATCCAGGACATTTACTGTGAATGAAACAGTTAAAGTATGGTGTGCAATTAATGACAAAGGAATAATGGAAGATCGTAGGTACCAACATTTAATTATGTAATTCCGAAAATGGGTACTTTGATTATCTTAAAATTAAGGAGTAATCTATTCTCTCTGACCCTTTTCACAATTCCTGCCCTACGACGCGCTAGGTCCGTATTCTTATTATATGTACTCTATGAAGATGAAGTATATTATTCGCTTCTACTATGCTAATGGATCTAGTTACGAATAGACGACATTTATTGACAAAAAATTAACCACCCAACTTTTATTCTAATATTATAAACTCCAATACTAATTGTTATTTACAGTTTAAAACGTTTTTAACTGTCACCCTGAAGGCTGTTTCTTTTTTTCAGCAACTGTCTCTTCAGTTTGGCAGAAAATTTCCGATCCTTTTCTAAAACGTAGAAACTTCGTTTTCCTTTTCAGACTCTTCACCCATGATCACTTTGCTCTGAAACAATGTTCAGTTACTGCTATGTGAAAATTATGCAAGCTGTTTATTACTTTTTTAATTAAATTATACGTTTTAATTAAAAACGGCGGCTCACATAAAAAGGAGCACAAAACATCGATGTTACAAAATTGGCTCCAATAAATCGACGACAAAACATCAAGGTTTGGAAAATATTGCCATCGATGTCACGTCCGTACTTCCATCTAAGAACATGAACACAGGACTTGCGTGAGTTGCATCAGCGGCTGAGTGGCGAGCCTTCTTTAACGTGCCGGAGATCTAATTTTTTGTTGAGATCCAGTTGCGGTGGCGATAGCCTCAACTCAGGGGTTTCTCATTCGGCTGTCAGTGGAATACATTTTGGACGGCCTGCGCATGACGTCACTGTCGAGAAAGCTAAGGAACTTGTGATGTAAAACTGGTGCGTATGTATTGTTTGCGATTTGGCCGTGGTTTATGAAGTAATGGTGATGCCGAAAATATACATTATCGGAATTTAGATTACACAACATTAACTAAAAGTATTTTTAGAGGGTTAATGAAAATGATGGTGCTTGAAGTGCGTGTTTGTATTGATTGATTCATTTTTTGATTTTTTCGTGTTTCTGGGCGCGTCAATTGCATCGGTCATTAGTCCCGTTAGTGTAGTGCATGTTTTTTCTCGGGAGATGGCGGTGATCTTGCCCCGCTGGATGGCGAGATCCGGCGCCGACCTACCGTCGGTTAGTGGGGTTCCCCCTAACCAAGACTATCCCACCAACGGGGCACCGACCCAGTCGGGACAAGCTCTAAGCTCCCGACCGGTCTCCCGGAATATGTGGTAGTGTAGTGCATGTTAGTGTAAGTGTGTGTGTAAGGGGAGAGGATAGAACAAGGAAGAGGAAGAAAGGATCGCGCACGGTCTATGGCCCGTTTGGTAGGGTACTACTCCGGAATTCGCCTAGTGTTGATCGGTGAAACCACGGAAAATTACCGATCAGAGCAGCCGGCCGCTAGAATTCTCCTCCAGACAGCAACTGAATTCGACCTAGCTGAAAATCTAGTGTCGAAAATACTGCCGCCGTCAGGACTCGAACCTAGGACCTCCCGGTTAGAGGCGCTGCAGTGTCAGTTGATGCACTGAGCTAGCGCTACCGGTACGTATGTTTTTCTTTACAAGTTAAGGTTGGGTTAAGGAATTAATTTTATTATATTCTGCAAATTTGCTGAATTGTGCAGTATCAGTTTGTAAAAACTACAATCAAAAAATTAAAGGAAGTAATGTAGTGAATCATTCGTTTCCCCAAGATACTATTTTGAGAAGCAAAATGGATTAATGTTTCTAGACGCGCAGATCCATTTAATGTACAATACACCGTACTGTACACAGTACTAGTATATGCACCGTACACAGTACTAGTATATGCATTTTAGAAAATATTATTTACGAGATTTGTGATCTGAACTGCCGGGAAATTAAATTATGCGCAGAATTAACAGCTGCTCATTTCAATGTGTTTGGGCGTGGTTCGGTTAGAATAGGTTACGGTTTGGGAGAGATCGACAGAAAGGTAATAGTGCTTGTCAACAACTGTCTAATCATGTTGCTCAGGCAATATTTTGCCTCATAAACAAGAAATATATAAGTTTAATAAGTTAGTAAACGATGTGTTTGACGTAATGAATTCAAGGGCTAGTTTGTGAGACTATGCTGTTAAGTAAAATAAACACCTTACTTCCATTCCAAGAATGATTCATAAATGTCTCTGATACTACACAAGCTATATTGAATTTAAGTTGAAAAAAATTTTAATTAATTTTAAAAAAAACAATTCAACATCAAAACATCCTTAATCTCGATTCAATTAAGACTGCCTGGAAAATTTGTTTCCTCAGATAAGAGAAAAAGGACGAACATACGATCACTCTCTCGAATTCAAAAGGCGCTTACTTCTTGTTATAATGAGCAGAAATGTTACAAATACAACATTAGTTTCTTGTCCGGTGCCTGTTGATCAATATGTTAAGGCATATCTCACATCTTACTTATTTGACGGGTTAACTCCCAATGTGGAAGAAGCACTGAATGTGGTACAGGATGACTCGGAGGTAGAACAGGAGATGACATTAAATGTTCCCATATCATGTCCATTGGAATCCACTTCAGAATCTACAACTGAAGGTCTATCCTGTATTGCTGGGTATATAGCTCAGCGTTGTAAATCGTATGATTGTTTTCTTGGGATAGACAGTGTATATATGGAGATAGTTTCTCCAGGCGGAGGTTGGAGAAAAAATGTCTCGGGGTAGTTCGATAGTCCTAACAATAATTGTTTAAATAAATGAAAGTGTTTCAACTTAAATTTTCACAATTCATGTGGTACGGAGACTGCAAAATTTTGTCAGAGAAATTTTCATCGTTGAATCCTCAAGTGGTTAAGTTATACGGCAGGACAAGAATATTTATTATGATACATTTAAATATTGAAGTCAAAGCAAGAAGATATGCTGAACGTACAACCGAAAGGCAAAAATGTGGCAGGCTTCATATTCTTCTGTTTCAAAACAAAATTAAGGTACATGTTTATTTTTTCTTGTTTTCGTATTTCGCAATTTTTTTCCGGAATAACTGGGGTGATTAAATTCCATAAAATGTAATGTGATATCCTACTTTACAAGTAACAAGTTAAAACAAACTTAATCATAGAGCCAATTACATTCAGTATATTTAAAATGCTCCACAGAGCGCTATTAGAAACATTAATGGCTGGAATATCACTCACTTTAAGAAGCTCCTTTGAGAAAAGTAGATAATTGATTTCAGACCTTATTTACGTTCTTTATTCTGAGAAAATATTAATACATATTCTTCTGTGTATTAGAATATTTAGCGGTATTTGACGTTGTCTTCAAGCAGCTGCATGGGCGCGACGGCGAGTTGTTCTCGATAGTGACGTCATGCGCAGAAGCCATTGCGCATCCACTCCTTTCGCTCTACCTCTTATTCTAGGTACCGTGTTAAGTTAGTTAAGTTAATGCCTTATTTTACGTGGCGAGACTCGGGCCATCCGGCCTGCTCTTCCGTCTAACCACGCACATTTCGCTACGCTCCTTTCACCACCTAGCGGAGAAAGGAGGTATTATCTTGGACGACAAATGAGGCGGATCTCAATTTTGCTCAGAGGCTTCTTTTAGGCTTGAGGATCTTTTACATGCATTAAATCTACGACATGGGACAACCGGCTTTACTTTCCCTCCGAGGAAGGCGCAGGAAGGATTTTTTCGTCCTTAAAAATCCACGGCCTCGATCGGGTTTGAACCTGCACACTGGCATACAATAGTCCGGTACGCTGACCGTTATACCACCGAATCCACTTGCTCTTTACCATTCCAAGAGTCAAGGTCGTAAAATGTCCAAACCTATTACACATGTACTTGATCGATTGATTGATACATTATTTTGAGTTACTGGACGTATCAATTGCTTGAACATTAGTATAGCAACTCCTACAGGTATCTCCCCCAGTGAGGCTCAGACTCACACGGGGCAAGCTCTAAGCTCGCGACTGATCTCCCGACATGTGTGGTAGTAAATAGCATGCACGTGTGTGTGTGTGAGTGAAAGGGGAGAGGAGGGGAAAGGAAAGTTCGCGCTCTTTGACCGTCTCGTTAAGGTAATGGACCGGCATTGCGGTCCTGTATTGCTAGAAGAATTCATGTAAAACTACCGGTCAGGGTAGTCGGCCGCTAGAATTCTCCTTCGACAGTGGTTGAATTGAACCGAGCTAGTATGTTATTTTTTCCTTTCTTCCTTTTTTCCTTTTTTCCTTTTTTTCCTTTTTTCCTTTTTTCCTTTTTTCCTTTTTTCCTTTTTTCCTTTTTTCCTTTTTTCCTTTTTCCTTTTTCCTTTTTCCTTTTCCTTTTCCTTTTTCCTTTTTTCCTTTTTCCTTTTTCCTTTTTCCTTTTTCCTTTTTCCTTTTTCCTTTTTCCTTTTTCCTTTTTCCTTTTTCCTTTTTCCTTTTTCCTTTTTCTTTTTCCTTTTTCCTTTTTCCTTTTTCCTTTTTCCTTTTTTCCTTTTTCCTTTTCCTTTTCCTTTTTCCTTTTTCCTTTTCTTTTCCTTTATTCCTTTTTCCTTTATTCCTTTTTTCCTTTATTCCTTTATTCCTTTATTCCTTTATTCCTTTATTCCTTTATTCCTTTATTCCTTTATTCCTTTTTCCTTTATTCCTTTATTCCTTTTTCCTTTATTCCTTTATTCCTTTATTCCTTTATTCCTTTATTCCTTTATTCCTTTATTCCTTTATTCCTTTATTCCTTTATTCCTTTATTCCTTTATTCCTTTTTCCTTTATTCCTTTATTCCTTTATTCCTTTATTCCTTTATTCCTTTATTCCTTTTTTCTTTTTTTCTTTATTCTTTATTCCTTTATTCCTTTATTCCTTTATTCCTTTATTCCTTTATTCCTTTATTCCTTTTATTCCTTTTTCCTTTATTCCTTTATTCCTTTATTCCTTTATTCCTTTATTCCTTTATTCCTTTATTCCTTTATTCCTTTATTCCTTTATTCCTTTATTCCTTTATTCCTTTATTCCTTTATTCCTTTATTCCTTTATTCCTTTATTCCTTTATTCCTTTATTCCTTTATTCCTTTATTCCTTTATTCCTTTATT
The DNA here is from genome assembly GCA_964035755.1 of Teleogryllus oceanicus. Taxonomy (NCBI): domain Eukaryota; kingdom Metazoa; phylum Arthropoda; class Insecta; order Orthoptera; family Gryllidae; genus Teleogryllus; species Teleogryllus oceanicus. The sequence continues at coordinate 85,692,616 of CAXIVR010000003.1, forward strand.
CCTTTATTCCTTTCTTTTTTCTTTTCGGTTTTTTCTTTTCGGTTTTTTCTTTTCGGTTTTTTCTTTTCGGTTTTTTCTTTTCGGTTTTTTCTTTTCGGTTTTTTCTTTTTTCGGTTTTTCTTTTTTTCTTTTTCGTTTTTTTTTCTTTTCTTCTTTTCTTTTTCGTTTTTCTTTCTTTCTTTTCGTTTTTCTTTTTCTTTTCTCTTTTTTTCTTTTTCTTTTTCTTTTTCGTTTTTCTTTTCGTTTTTCTTTTCTTTTCTTTTTCTTTTTCGTTTTTTCTTTTTTCGTTTTTTCTTTTTTCGTTTTTTCTTTTTTTCATCCTGGCCTTTTCCGGTTTCTACGGGATCGGTGCTACTGGGTGAGGTCCGGAGCTAGTATGTAACTAGTGTAAAAATTCCGCCACCGTCGGGACACGGGTCCTCGGAACCGTCGTTCAGATAGACTGTAGCGGCACCACATATACTTAATTTGCAGTTTCTCGTGAATATCGTAACAGGATTGGTCGCTTCAGTAATGTTGGAAGAGAGAGTGTTGACCACAGAGAGCAATGGTGGCCCGCAGTCAGTCCCTGGGAAATGACTTGCTTGTTGTGCCCGCATAATCTCGCCACTCCGCGGGCGTAATTGATGCTTTCCTGTGGTTTCCTGGTCGAGCCGGAGGGGGCGCCCACAAAGCTCTACCCGAACCTTGAACTGAATCTGAATGAGGCTAAGCGCATGTGATTGGTCCGTCCATTGTGGATTCTCTCAGCTAATATAAACCTTTGTGTAAATGTGGAAATGGAATGAGCCTCTAGATAAAAATGTTCTGGGTTTAATTCGATGCACTTTAAACAGAATGTTGGAAGTTCTAGAAGTATAGGATGATCAGAAAGGTATTTCATATACGAGGTAAAATCCTAAGAACTGGTGAAATATGTCAGATGTATATCCAGTATCGCCATGGAAAGAGGAAGGATATGATGTGACTCTTTGAACAGATTCTGATTATTATTTGTTCACGACAAAAAAATACATGTTATATGATGTTTACAAGGTGCTTAGAGCCGGCCCGGTGGCCGAGATCGCTAAGGCAGTAGTGTCGTAGTGATCTCGGACCGAGGGGTCGCGGGTTCGAGTCCCGCCCCGGGCATGGTTGTATTTGTGTTCGTCCTTTCACCCCTTATCATCAATCACCATATCGTTTCATCCACGTAGTTACCATACCGTTAACAGCAATAGTGGTCGCTAATGACCTTAGATGTTGAAGCGACCTTAAATAAACCAAATAAAAAAAAAGGTGCTTACAAAAATTTCCGGTTGCAAAATTACAGGTTGCATTGTGGGATTCTGCCTGAATTTGTCAAATTTAAAGAACCATATGTGACTCGAAATAATTTCGCAGAGTCAATAAGACATTAGATTTGTACTACATACACTAAAATTGTTAGCCTAATACGAGTTGGAAAAATATCAAAGTGAAGGTATTTCATAGAGAATTACCTTCTAATAATACCTAACGAGTTGCATCATGATATTAATCTTCTTGTATATATACTTCGGAGAGGCCCTTGCAGAGAATTTGACATTAATGTTAATTAAAAAATATATTAATTAATTGTTTACCATATTGTTTTCTATGTCCGGGCGATGAGCGTTCAATAACAAAGGAGTTTATGTTTCAATTGCATTTAAATATAAATTGTTCCCGACTGTACCATACTTGAAACGGAAATAAACATAGAAATTACAGACAAGTACTTTAATGAATGAAAATGTACATTACTTTTTGGCGTGAAATGAACTCATTTAATCTAGATTAAATGCATTTGACATTATGTTATTGTAATTGGGGAATTGTTCAGTAAGAATCAATGATCAATAATAGGATCAATCTTAACACGTTATAGCGACATTGTCAAACTGCTTAAAAAGAGAGATGGTAAAGGTTGCAGCATTTAGGCTGACTTCTGATGCTGATTTCTGGGCTGGATCTTGATGCGAATGCCATTGCTGGGCCGCAGGACGAGTTCGCTTAGCAACTTGAGGTCCTCCTCCTTGTCCACCGCCTGGAAGGAGTAGCGGCGCAGCAGCGTCGACAGAACTGCCTTCTCCTCCAACATCGCGAACTTCTGGCCTGGAAGAGGAGCTCTTTGTGAGTAGAGTAGGCAAGAAATTCGATTGCAAGGTGAATATATGTTCAACAAGTAATGATGAAGTTTGAATCCTATGATTTCCTATCTTTTCACACTTAAAAGTGCAGACTACTGCAGAGCTTATGAGAATTTGCTCGTTGTTGTTTTAACTCATATTATGTTATAGCCATTAACATACCTAGTAATGTTATGAGTGTTATTTATTACTCGTCTATATTAAAATTCTCGGATCTGCTACGCTCCGCCTCAATTTTTAACTTTTGGCCTTAGCAGTAATAACACAGTAATATTTCGTGGTATGTTAAGGATTTTATCGGTCACCATGAAATATCACGAATTATGCGAACATTTGCGACATTACTGCAATAGTAAACACATGAATTCTGTTGCTGCGACACAGAAGTACGATGTTGTGTGGTGTTGCTTGCGATATATCTATATAATCAATATTCGTATATCGTGGTTCATGAAATAAGGATGCAAATAATTCTCCTGAACCTAAAGAGACGACGTTCGGTTAGGAAATTGGCGCGTTGACTTCCAGTTGACGCGTTGAAATTGGCGCGTTGACACCTTCACATCGTCAGTAAATATGATTACCAGAGTAGTTTCATTTGGTGGAATGCCAGAAAAATGATCATTTTATGGTTAATTTACCCAATTTTTTAATTGTACTATTAATAATATTTCAATTAAGAATAATTATCTCCCAAACCAATGTGACCTACTTCTGTATTGTTTGAATCTAATTTGTTTTGTATATCATCATGTTTTTTCTTAACATTTCTTAACATTTGGCTTGCGGTAAATCGAGGGTTGTTTACGTTACTAAGGATGTTAAAACCCGTTTCTATGGATATTAAATTTCTTACATACAGGTAGATACAAGTGCACTTAACAAATCAGCAGGATTGCAGGTTAACAGGGGTTAAAGATAAACTGTTGTAAGGTACAGTTCAGAGTACAACAGTACTGAGGCAATGCAACATCTCATGAAATAATATTTTTTATGAGCAAACGTAGAAAAGAATCTCTTGGAAACGAGCTACAGATTATTGATGCGGCATGACTGTTGATGTTTTCAAAACAACAATGTTTTCAAATCATTCATGTTTTTATAAATCACCGATGTACTATTTAATATCGATTTTTTGAAGCCCATGTTTTTTAACATTGATGTTTTGTAGTCGATATTTAAAAAAAATCTGTATAAACAAAATTGTATAATAATTTTCCCTAAACTGCGCACTCACCTATGCAATTCCTGGAGCCTGCGCTGAACGGGATGTAGGCGAATGGGTGGCGTCCCTGGATCCGCTCTGGGAGGAAGTGGTCGGGATTGAACTTGTCTGGCTCTGGAAAGTAGTCTGGGTTCCGGTGCACCAAATAGATGCGAATGGCAACGTTACAGCCCGCGGGTAGCCTGTATCCACCTGAAACCACACAAATCTATTATAGGCTGACATATTTCATGACTATGTCAGCTCTTCTCTTATGTTGCAATTCATTTCTTCGGTATACACTAGCTCTGATTTTTCTTATTCGATGTGTATGTGATTGTATGTGAGAGTTAAAATTGTTTGTTTTGTTTTATTGTGTGACGAATTCAGTAATGCAATCCAGTTGTTGAATGTCACGTGATTTGCAGTATATGGAATCACGCCGTTCCCCCATCTCGATCGGGTTTTTGTCCAGTTTCCCTGATCCATTGAGCAAATGCTGAGATGGCTCCTTGATTTGTTTCTGGACATAAATGTAGCTTCACTATGCGCACGTTTTGTAGAGACTTTCCTTTTCCTTGTAGTGGTAGTAGAGCTTAGGCTGATTTTCTATTTTGTTAGCAATACAGAAAAATCAAATCTGTTCGCTTGTTTACCGTTAAAAATAAGTTTTCTATAATTCGGCAACGAAAATATCTAGTTTTTAAATGTTAATCTGTCGCTTTTTAAAATTTATTATTATTATTACTATTATTTTTTCATCTTTCAACTATTAATAGTTCAATTGTTGGGAAGGGATTCTGAAACTCAAGAAAGCGTGCGCAGATGATTTTCTCCCCCATACGTCACATACAGTTTTTTACTGTTTTTGACTAAATAAATAAATAAATGTACTAAAACTCCCAAATGTCTCGAATTCGCAAGAAGGACGCGACGGCGCGCTGATGAGCCTGTACTTGCCGACTTGGAGATCCTCATTAAGGTGGCGCGCAATGAATGGCACGCTGGGGTAGAGGCGCAGAGTCTCCTTGATGACGCGCTCCAGGTACTTCATCTCGGCCAGGTCCTGCATGGAAGGGGCCCGGTCGGAGCCCTGGAAGATCGCCTCCAGCTCCTCCGCCACCTTCGCCTGGAAAATGCAGCAGAGGTTTGAAGCGAAACTTCTTTTTCCGCACTCGCGAATTAGGGAGTAAAATCCTCTGAGGAGGAACGGAGGGGGCTTTGAGGAACGAAACTGACGTAGTTCATTCTCCCTGGCTTTTTCAGCCTACACGTCCTCTGGCGTCCATCATTACGACCTTCCACCTTTTCTTGGAGCAGTGTACATTCGTTTAGGAACGAATGAATAGGCTTCCACATTCCATATACGTTTTTGCAAATCTGTCGAAAGACATATGAGTACCATTACGCGAACTAATTTAAGACTTTTCACAAGATAAACAGTTTGCTGAATGTTTGGCATATATTTCATTATCATCTAATTTATTTTAAAGATCTAAAAAATTCAAAATGCGACACCGTGAATATAATACTCAGACGTTTCCAAAATTAAAATACAAAACTCCTTTATTGTATGGAAAGCTATGAAGTTCATTTAATTTTGATTTGTTGACGTTTGCTGTTTTTAATCTGCATAAAATCATTAGAGTTCTACCTCACCATTAGTGGTTCACGATTACTGGAAATTTAAGTAGGTGCAATTATAAACATAGTATATTTGGTTGGTTAGTTGGTTAGTGATTCCGGGCGCAGCAATTGCTTAAATCATTAGTTCCGTAAGTGTAGTGCATGCTTTTCCTCGGGGATGGCGATAATCTTCCCCACTGGATGGCGAGATCCGGCGCCGACCTTCCGTTGGCTAGTGGAGTTTCCCCCTAACCAGGACTCCCCACCAGCGGAGCACCGCCCCAGCCGGGACAAGCTCTAAGCTCCCGACCGATCTCCCGGAATATGTGATAGTGTAGTGTATGTTAGTGTAAGTGTAGTATTCATAGTTCTTACCTGAACGTCTGGATATGAACCTAGTAGAAACAACGTCCAACAGATGCCGGCTGATGTTGTATCGTGGCCCTGCAATATTATAACAAATAAGAGGAACGTTTCAAAATTATTTGTATAAATTATGTCTATCAACGCGCCAAGTTCAAAAAAGCAACAACAGAAATCTGCGGGAAGGTACGGAACTGAATGAACAAAAGACGTTGAATCAAGAGAAAGGAGAACAGAAAGGAAGGAAATAAAGAAAAAGGAAGAACCACAGAAAGAGCCAGGGAGAAGAAAGTGAGAGGGGAAAGAGAGAGGAAGAGAAAAAATAAAAATAATGAATATTGTAAGAAAGAAACATTCTCACCTCGAACATGAAGGTATCGACCTCCTCGCGGATGTCCTCGTCGCTGAGGACGGTGCCTCCCTTGGACGCCTCCAGCAGCAGGTCCAGGAAAGCCAGCCGACGCTTCACGCCTGCGCTCCAGCACGCGGTGGGAAAGAGACATTAGTACACCCCAAGAGGGATAAAAGAGCGTAAGATGTGTGAGCACAATCATTAAAAGGACATGTACAATAACAACTACATTAAAATCACTTATGATATGGCTTGGTTTGTAGGACAATTGACTGATTGATTGGTTTTAATTGATTGATTGATTTTTTCGCGTTTCCGGGCGCTTCAACTGCTTTGGTCATTAGTCCCGTTAGTATAGTGCATGTTTTTCTCGGGAGATGGTGGTGATTTTCCCCTCGCTGGATGGTGAGATCCGGCACCGACCTACCGTCGGCTAGTGCGGTTTCCCCCTAACCAGGACTCTCTCCCCAGCGGGGCACCCGACCCAGCCGGGACAAGCTCTAAGCTCCCGACCGGTCTCCCGGAATATGTGATAGTGTGGTGCATGTTAGTGTAAGTGAGTGTGTAAGGGGAGAGGATAGGACAAGGAAGGGGAAGGACAGATCGCGCGCGGTCCGTGGCCTGTTTGGTAGGGTACTGCTCCGGCATTCGCCTGGTGTTGATCGGAGAAACCACGGAAATGATTGATTGGTGATTTTGGGCGCGTCAACGGCTAAGGTCATTATTCCCGTGTGTGTCTCTTTCTCGTTAGGTGGCGGTGATCTTCCCCTGAAGTCCCACAGGATGATGAGATATGGCGCCGACATACACATCTGCTAGCCATGTTTTCCTCAATCAGGTGTCCCCTACCAGTGGAACACCACCCCACCCGGACAAGCTCAAAGCTCCTGATTGATCTTCCGACATGTGTGATAGTATAGTGAGAGTAAGTGTGTCCATAAGTAAGGGGTGATGATAGGAAAACGAACAGGAAAGAAAGGTCGCGCGGTGTCCGTGGCCTGTTTGTTAGGGTACTGCTCCGGCATCGACTAGTATTGATCGGAGAAACCATGGAAAACCCCTCAGTACAGCAACCGGCTGCTAGCATTCTCCTCCGGACAGCCGCCGAATTCAAACTAGCTCTCTAGCTAGTGTCGAAAATGCAGCTACCTTCGGGACTCGAACCCTAGGACCTCTCGGTCAGTGATTCTGTAGTAACATCACTTAATGCCCTGAGCCACCTATGCCTGTGTTGAAGGACACGGTTTGCCCGATTCAGAACATACGGGAATCTACGTAAGAGAATACAAAAACCTGAGTTTAACTCGGAGGAACAATATTAGTCGACGTCATACCTATGAGACAAAAAATATGTTGATTCAAAAGGAATGTACGCAACATGTTAGTCACATGTGTGTGTGGTAGGTAGAGTATATACGAGGAAAAACTTCATGACAATTACTCTCTACTAACCAAAATCTCCCGTTTCATTTTCGTCTTTAAAATCACTCTGCTTCTGTGCAGAAAGCTTTCTTTCTTGAATTACCTGCAACAGTATCAACAATCATAATAGAATCCTTGCAAACATCATAATCATTCTCACGTTCAATATAATCCTGATGTCAAGGGGTCTTCATTATCGATTTTTTAGAGTATTTTAAAAACGTTTGATCAAGATTTCCATAAAATTACCTGGTTATAAGTAGAAAAATTGTATTGAAAACATGATTTTAATATTAAACTTTTGAATAATACATAATTTTATTCTTTTTAGCGTACGTAATATAGGAGAAATAAAAATGATTCAGTTTGAATATTTTATATTAAAAGCAATTCATAATGGATTGAGTTACATGCGCACATTTTAAGAAACATACCAAGCTAATTATAAGTAATTCCTCTCCACATTCTGCAAGAAACTGTTCTTAAAATGTTAAAAGTTGTGACCAAGAATATTTAGGAATGATAAACGCCTCAAACTCAAACAAAAAATTACGAGTTTTCTTCGTACCTTGTTGGTGAAACTGTGTACTATAGACAAGTCTCTCCGGTTCGCACGGCCCCTACTGGAGCAGTAAAAGTAAGTGAAGTCTGGGTGCAGCCAAGGACGGATGGCTCGCTGAATCATTGCCTCTGAAATGCTGCAAATATTTGCGTTGGCATTATATATTGTTACTTATCTATAATGGGAGTGTATACCCCATTACAGTCTACATTCTATCATGCAGTTGAAATTATGAGGTATGCTTTACAAAAAGCCTGTAAAGGAAATGATTCAGAGTCACAAGAACTTTTCTCCTTTACATAAGAAACGAAAATATCGAAAATGCTTCAATTAGTAAATGTTAAATGCAGTACTGTATAGCGTTGTGTACTTGCGCTGGTCTCAGATGCAATGGCGGGATAACAGGAAGGGTGGGCTGACCCTCAGGCTAGCGGTGGAGGCGCCAATAAGAATGCGCGATTTCAAGTGCAGCGCAACCATGATTTTGTTCTCGAAAGCTGACAATGTGAAATAAACTAAAAATAGATTTATTTCAGCTGACGTGGATGGCCGAGGTGGCTAACAGCGTGTACTCAGCGCTTCGGTCTGAAGTGTTGCGAGTTCGAGTCCCGCCTTGGACATGGCTGTGTGTCCCTTATCTCTCATGTATGGGTTGTCGAGGAGGGCCTCGCGTTCTGCTGACGCGGATCAGAAGAGCCCACAAGGGTGTTGGTGTCTAGTATATGGTCGAATACGCGTCCCATTGGGACGTAAAGGGTAATCGATTGTCGGCTGAATAAAAGCTCTTGAAAATATATATATTTCATTTGAAGACGTAGTTCCATAATTGTTTGTGTGAATCATAATATCTGTGGCTTGGTGCAAGAAGGGCCAATGTCAATATTCAAAGTTTTACAGAATGAACGGATTTTTTTTTTGGCAGAACATTACATCTAAGTTAAAAACTCTGTCTGTAGACTTTAAATCTTTACTTTTAATTTGGCCAATAAAGTTGTGTTAAATTTGAATTCTTTAACCTTTGTTTTATAACATTGACCCTTTTTGGTCAATTCCGAACATATATCCCCCCCTGGCCCGACATAACCCCCTCTTGGCTGTGTGAAGGAGTGGACTAGAGTATTATTATTCCTCCTTTATTTAATGCATTAAGGGTTCAAAATCAAAATACAGGGTGGCGCACGTACTGAGTCACTATTTGTTTCTTACATAATTTATGAGTTGCGGTAAATATTCCGTTGATCATCTCAACAGCAGTTGTAGTAGAGCTTGGAGAAACAAATAAGTTACGAAATAATGCGTAATTCATGATACCGCCACCAGGAGACTAATTTATATGACAATTGCCAACAAAGGAGCCATCGGCTTCTGTGTTCTCCGTGAAACGAAAAATCTTGTGACTCAAAGCCGTTTTCGACAACAGTTTGACATTACCAGGGGCCCCTTATTTTGCAACTCATTTGTTTCTCCAAGCTCTACTGCTACTACTATTGAGATGCTCAACAGAATATCTAGTGCGACTCATAAATCATGTAAAAAATAAATGGTGACGCATTTCGTGCGCCACCTGTACCTCTGAAGTTATATCCATTCTTTATTTTCCTTTAATTAAAAAAATAACATAAAGAATGTCAATGATTTCGAAAAGTAAAAATAGCAATTTTTGTGCAAGAACAGTAGTATTGTGTGATTCAGTCATTTGAACACATGTCAAATATGTTAACTCATTATAAAAAACAAAACATGATTTTAGAGTACAATATTTCTTAACAATAAAGACAACAGGAATGACACAAAAGAGCAGAACTATAAATAGCAAAGAAAGTAATGACTAAAACTATTAATGTTTGTCATCTGAATGAATACCACATTGACTGTTCTGGCCGTTCAAGAATGTTGTTTAGAAATGCTTCATAGTACTGTATTCTCTTGGATGGATGAATGGTAGAAGAGTTTTAAGATCCTCAAGCTTGGTGGATGGAATTGGAAGAGGTTTACCACTGATAGGCTCTAAAGCTACTAGACAGATATTTCTCAGACTCTTCTTTTCTTTGTCTGGCTCCCTAAATGTTTCATCTAAGCTGTATTTCTACAAAATTATTCCTGGAAGATTCGATGAGTGTTACTGATGTTTAATTTTCTAAGTTCACATTCACCCTTCTCACACAATTTAAATGATAAAACAAAATATAAAGATCGATAGTAATCAGGATATAGGGTCGACTTTTGACTTTGGGCTTTCTTGCACTGAAAGAAGGGGCTTTAAAGCTCACATTGGCCATACAAACTGAAAAGCACTAAAAACTGACATTGGCCCTTCTTGCATCAAGTATAATTTATATCTTGATATGGCTGATGCTCTTATCATATTATTAGAGATTTATCTTGTCGTAAAACATATTTCAGGGACTCTTACTTAGCCGAAAAGAGAGAATTGCCACCGATTACTAAATTAAATTTGTTGTGCTTGTAGCAGAAAAGATTCAAAGAAGCTTATCGTGCAGGGCAAGTTCAATGATATCCTTAACATTGTTTTGTTGTATCGGTTTCAGAACAAAGATTTTAATTACATTCAAATTTTCTTATGTTAGCCGCATGTGCGTGTGTAATTTGCAGAAAACATGCAAGCAGTACGTTAGTATGCTGTGTTAGACCGTGAATGTGCAGAGATTTTAATAGAGAGAGATTCATCGATTTCAAAACAAACGACCGCACTATGAATATCAGGAGAGCACAATTGTATTATTACAAGATTATGATTATATATTATATTATGATTAGCAAAAGTTCAGTTTGTTAAGTTTTTGATGTTGCTTGGCTACGGGGCCTCCGTAATCAGCAAGCGGGGTGCGAAATGGCAAGAAGAGATTAAGGAAAGTAGAACGAAACGTCAATACTTGCACATCAAATTTGAAATTTGTGAAAACTTGAAATTTCTTTCATTTTGTTCAGTAGGGAGTTGCGTACCTTGTGTAACAGCATTTAAAGAAAACATGAAATATTAATATCGCTTTTATTTTTACATTCCCAGTCGAGGCAAAAAAGGTTGTAGCTTTCCTTTAAAAATTGTCTGTTTTAGCCTGTCTGACGAAGAGAAACTCAGAAGGCGAAGTTTGCTAGTTACGAAGAAAGGATAAATTTCGCTACATGTCTCTTTTACCCCCAAATGTGGGAATTAAACTCGTCCCATACACGGAGGATTTGATAGCTAACCGAGAAACCCAAAATGCCGAATACGTACATATTTTTGCACCCATTCTATCCACGAAACCCGAACCTTCCTTTGGTTTAGTTGTGAAGCGGAAATATTAAATATTTGCTTATGAATATAGAATTCTTCTTAAATAAACTAGGCAGTTACCAGTTGAAACATAGATCAGAATATAAGGTTTTAATATGTGAATAAATTAATAAGATTATTTATTATGTCATTTCCGTATCATATTGCTCAAACACCCTCCCAAGGACTATAGACGATTACTGTGTGATAGCGATACAACATACAACAAACATGACTTGTCTTCGAAATATAATTAATTCTTATCGGAGTATTAAGTGCTTTAGACGATATTTTACATTTTTGTCAGTGAAATTTTTAGTTACATTATTATATTTTTTCCTTTCTTTCCTCCTCCAGGTGTACTAAGTACATGGATGTAAGGACATACATAGCAAAGTTTTAAACGAATTACGATGCGACTTATCAAAATACAACGTATTACAAAAAATACAACGAAAGAAATCATTGACTTTGCTACAGATTCGGAAAACATGCTCGTATAATGTTGATTGAACAATAAAATGTTTATTACTTACTTGTAAAGCGCTTTGACGTAGTCCGAATGTTTGTCATGTTGTGCGTTTATTTGTGTTCCCATTGCAGTCTCTGAAAATATAAAAATCATTATTCGCATTAAGTTAAAAAAGAATATATTTATTACAATATTCTTCCGTAAACATACGATTATTATATTCAACTTCAAAATATCCAGACCTTGGTCTGTTACCTCAATCTCTTTTAAGCATTTATCTTAAATGTTATCTTACAACACATGTGAGTAAACATAAGTAGATTAGGGCAAGATTACACACGATCAACGATCCTAAACTGTTTGCTCATAAACGGTTGCCTGGTGTAAATGGACCCGTATCCTAATAATTGTGTATTACTAGGATACTAAAATATGACCGGAAACTATAAACAATCTGAATGAGTAGCTGAACGTTATTGGGAAAATACAATCATAAACCTCTCACTTTCTTCTGCGTAGGTTAGATCTGACTGTGTTGTTTGTGGATGTTGCTGCTCAGTTATGAATGATGAGCCAATACAAGATTCCGAGGAGCATGGAATGATGCACTGCGATTAAAATTTTCGTTAGAGGAAACGTTCAGTCATCTGAAAGTTAACTAACTCGACGATAAGGGTGTCACTTACGTGCCTCTATGCTTGTCTAGTGTGATTGCTTCAGAGAGGAATGAGAGAGCTCGTGTAAAAAAGTGACTCATTCTTTCAAGTTGGAACATACAGTTTTGTTTCAAACCAAATATGCAAAATATCTCTTCTGCTGGGATGATCACAAAATAAATTTAATTTTTATTTCAATGGTGTCAGAGACCTTTTATTGTGAAGTTATTTTGAACTGATAAGCGACAATAAAATAAAATATATTAAGAGCAATATAATAATAATAAAAAAAAAAAAAATAAATAAATAATAATTTTTTGTATATTAAGCTCATAATTCGAAATTAAATGCTTTCTAATGAGTGAAATCTAGAGAAAAATTGTCCATTTTAAGAAAGATTACCTATGAACCATAATGATCCCAAATTAATACTTACATGTTCTGTTCAAAAACACAAGAATTATTTTAGAATTTTTTCAATTTTTTTAAACAGTGCATTTTGAAAGAAACTCAAAATTAAAATTTTAAATTCTAATTCGAAAAACTTCTGAAACCTAACCCCTATTGAGTTATATATCATATAAAAGACCAAAAGAAAGCTGACAAATTACACATTTTCCAGCTCTCTATCTTAATTTGGAGACGTTCTACATCAATTTAAAGATTTTCGGGGAACCCATTTTTATAATATTTTGCATGGTTGTATTTCACAAATGGGTAGAAGTATTTTAGTCAAAATGTGTAGTTTTCTTATTCTTCATTCATACTATCTATGTGTCAAATTTCATCTGATCTGAGATGGTGAGGTACAATGACTGTTGATTTAATGAGTAATGACCCAAGAAGGGAAGGAAAGGAGGGCCTCACGTACCGCAAATGATGTCGAGGGCGCAGAGGGTGATGTAGGGGTAGACGTCGAAGCCCTGCTTGTTGTTCAGCTCGCACTCCAGGGCGTCGGCCAGGGCCTTGCTGCGCTCCACGAACACTTCCACGAAGCTCTCGAGGATCCGGAAGTGGAAGGTGGGCGTGATGAGCTTCCTACGGGAGTGCCACTTCTTGCCTGCGACCACCGAGACGCTCGTAGCGAAAGCAGATTCCAAACAATTTTTTAAAATTAATTTCTCTCTTTTTAACTGCTCGTAGCGAAAGAGATCCAAACAATTTCTATTCAAATTAGTAATATAGTTGTGCTGCAATAGCACATACTTCTCGCGTTATTTCTAAATGCTCCATTATATTATACTACTACATAAACCTGCAAAAGTGTTTTCTTTCAGCAAAAAGGTTTCCGCTCCGAGACCCGAACTCATCTTCAGAGTGAACTCGCAGTCACTCAAACCACTACATCACAGAAGCGCTGCATGGGTCCAACTGGGACCGTCACTTAAAACGTAAAAAGTTCGCTTCATGTGAAGTACCCTCAAAAATAAAAATATACTTTTCAAACTACCAAAACCTCGAGTTCATGCAGATCGATCGAGGAATATCAGTTTTGGAGAAAATCGGCTGAACGGTTTAGGCGTTGACCACGGACGGACAGACTTTTGCCGTCAATCGATTGATTGGTAACAAGGACCAAGAAAACGTGGATTCTGGCTACACCGCATGTTAGAGAATTTTTTTCTATATATGGCAACTAGATTTAACCACTTTTTCGTTACCATGGTCCGGAAATAAAGTTTTTTTTGTAGAAAATTTGCCGTTTTCCGGCGTACTTTCTTTCTTACATAACTTTCTCTTCTTACGAAATACCGTCATAAGACCGAGTAAGTAAAAAAGAATATATACAATTACAGCGACATAATTGCTTAGACTCTTATTGGTTCTTGAAGTGGTGCAATCAGTTGCCGGTGGAAAAAATCGTTTTTGAAAATCTCTTCGTTAATGTTTCCGGATTTGGAATTCAAATACTCTTCCCCCCCGAGGACATGCATTGCAACTGCGGCGTGTTAATGATTTCACCATCCGGCGAGAGAGGAACACCGCCGCCTCCCGGGATATAACATTTACTACACTAACGGGACCAATTTCCATAGCAGCTGGCGCATTCGAAAACACAAATCAATTAATAGAGAGGCTTTGCACGTCTTAGCGGGCAACAATCGACTGCAATCTCGATCTTCCGCGCATGCGTAGATGCACACATAGTGGAAATACGTGGGTGGGTTCCTCCGGTGCACCGATTTTAGCTGGTTCTGGGCATCACCAGTTTGCGTCACGAACCACGTGACCACAGCACGGGCACTTCGTTTGAAAAGCCAGACCAGACGCTGGCCGCCATATTGCACCGAGAGCGAGTAGTGTTAAAAACATTTTTAAAGTGGTACAAAAGGCAATTTTCAACAGTAACCAACCAAAAGTAACACGATGAAGGCGTACAAGCAATATTTAAAATAAATGTTTCACAAATCTATTTGAATTTCTTTTACGAGGTGATAATTTTTGTATCTGGCTGGATTTAAAATTTCCGCCAATATTGTGACGCAAACTGGTGTCTGAAGCACATTGGCTGAAGTGGGATACAATGCGCAAGAGCCCCCGTCCATAGATGCAAAAAACAACAACAAAACAACAACAACAACAACAACAACAAAAGATGCGAAACTTGCTCTGCGCATGCACAGAAGATCAACAGTGCTGTCGATTGGTTTAACGCTTCGAGATGCCAAATCTCCCTAATCAATCGGGTTGGCGCTCTCACTCACCTGAGCTCGTCAGCAGCCCGTCCCCCAGCCACGGGCGCAGAAAATCGTAATTGGACGACTTGTCAATGTGCGTGGTCGAACTCAGGATCACCTGCGTAAAATTAACTTTCAGTAGGTTGGTGTAACTCCATGAGCCCAGGCATTTTCATACACCTAATAATTCCCACGTCTAAGCCTTAGGTTTTCACCATGAATGATGAAAAATTTATCTTTAATCATGTAGTTGTAAAAGGCTAATCAGAAAAGTCAACCTTTTGTTTTTTTAAATTAAGAGTTAACAGTGTAAATAAAAATCTAAGCCATCTTCATGTTTCCAACTCTATTCTTTCAATTGATCTCAATCTTTTATATTAGTTTAGGCGCCATTGTTGATCAGAGGCGGACAGACAGACAGACGGACCTTTTTATGATAAAAACGCTATTTCGGCATTAAGAAACCACCAAATGTGGATTCTGATTGCTCTACGTTTTAGAGTGAGTAATTTACTACATCTACAGCGAGAAAAGTCCTTCGTTACTGTAGATCTGGAATTTTGTATAAATACATATTTTGTTGCTGGGAAAACAAGATTATATTCGAATTGGAGATCAGGATCAATTAAATTCAATAATATTTTAGATATTAATACATATTTGGGTGCATTTAACATACTCCGAATCATTCGGCATAAAGTTACAAATTTTAATATTTTCTTCTTTGTGGATATTTAAAAATACGATTGCAATTTTTAATTATTGCTAGCAATAACTTATTGCAAACAATACGTTCCTGTCATTCAACATTTCATTCAACACTATATAATTGTGTTTTATTATTATTATTATTATTATTATTATTATTATTATTATTATTACTGGAATTTACAGCCAAAATTTCGCACTTTCACCTCATATAACAAGGGCTCTACAAGAGTTCAATACAACCTCCTCCTGCATGAAAGCAAGACACCTGCGCCGCATGGCCTCCGCGACGCGCACAACTCTGGTGTATTGGCACTGTACGCCAGCATCCACACTTTCAACGCGCCAAAACGTCATCACGATCCACGAGTTTGATAGCATAAACGCGATCTTTCATTAACCCCCAGAAAAAAATCCATCGGATTCAAATCCAGAGATCGTGGCGACCATGCTATTAGGCCTCCTAGCCCGATCCACGTATCTGGAAATTGCATGTGTATGTACTCCCGATCCGTGGGGCTGCGCCATCATGCATGTACATCTGTGTTCACAGATTAAACGAGATATCCTCTAAAAGCGAAGGGAGTACCTTTGTTATAAAATTCATATACTGTACGCCTCTCAAACGCTCGGGTAAGAAGTGAGGACAGATGATAAATTTACCACAATGCCAACTCACACATTTACTGCGAGTCGCTTTTGCTGTGCTACGCCACGTGTAACATGTGGTTTTTCCTCGGCCCACACATGCAAATTGTGCAGATGAATTGTGCCAGTTCTTCTAAAATACGATTGAATTGTTCAAAGAACTTTTTTCAGAAAACCCTGATTTTTCATTGAACTTGCGCAGGAAATGCCTAGAGAATTCACGACATCCTTCGACACGCCGCTGCAAACGCTCGAGCGACCGTTAGTCTTCTCGCCGGGCAACCACACTGTACCCGTGACTAGCTGCACGCGCATTTCGATTACAGAAACCATAGACAAAAATCAATCTGAGAAACCCCGAAAGCAAAGAGCAACACGAAGTGGGGAACACAACGCGAGGTGAAGCCGATAGCTCACTTGCCGTGGCCCGAGTTACAAGTGCACAACCGCATAGTCCAAAGTTTAACGTCAATCATTTACGAAACTAAACGACGAATAGTATACAATTTTGGCAAATTCTGTCTGAATATTACGTATAGAATAAGGTCCCGGCATATTAGCAACGAACACGGAATCATCCTCTATGTATTGGAGTATTTCCTTCATTTTTCTACATAGTTCCCCGATTTTCCCTCTTTATATGTGTACCTAATTTGATACTTCATGTTACACATAAATCCCAGCTCTACGTGTAAGGGAGACACAAAACAAGTTTTTTTTGTCAAAAACGGGCACTTTTCGACGCAGCATACATAACTTTCTCTGTACTATGTATATTACTCCACATATAAGTGTCTATACGATAATGTAATAATGTACTAAGGTTAGGAGCTAAATCCTAAGACGTTGCATTATGAAATAATGAAAGAAAGAAAGAAAGAAAGAAAGGCCCTTCCAGAATGGACACTAAATACATTTCATATTGTTTTATCAAAATTGTATTCTCTAGAATATTCCAGTATGAATATGTGTTTCTTGTGCTGCTTCCAGGAAGAACATGCTTTTAATAAGAGACGGCGGCTAAGTCATTGTGGAATTTTCATAAATATTAGTGAAAATGTATTTTATCATTGCGTTGTGAAATACTCTTATTTAAGCATAAACGCTTCAAAAGTCCTGCAAGTAAAGTGAGTATTGCATCCCCATAAACCTACCAAATGTGGATCCAGGTGTCAGACATTTCAGAGATTACAAGTGAAATCGTCAACCTGTTACAAAACGCACGGGCAACAACTCTTAATAAAATCATATAGACATCCCCTGTGAATCACGTGTCATCACACATAGTGCCACTTACCTCAACCTCCTCTGCTCTCATCAGGTGAATTTCGGGCCTCGTGCCCTTCCAGAAGCGCATAATGGGACGATACGGTCTGGTGAGTTCATTGAGCGCCGCAAATAGTTCTAAAACAGAAGCACTGAAGCTGAAGGGAATGGGTTGATTGATTGTTGGCGATTCCGGGCGTGTCAACTACTGAGGTCATTAACCCCGTAGTGCATGATTTTTCATCGGGAGGTGGCGGTGATGTTCCCTCGCTGGATGGCGAGATCCGGCGCCGACTTAACGTTGACAAGCGAGGTTTTCAACAACCAGGTATCTCCCACCAGCGGGGCACCGCCCCAGCTGGGACAAGCTCTAAGCCTCCGAGTATTCTCTCGGTAGTGTATCGGTAGTGTATATTCTCTCGGTAGTGTATGTGTAGTGTATCTCAGTGTAAGTATCTATCAAAGGGGTGAGGATCAGAAAAGGAAGAGGAAGGAAAGATCGCGTGGGATCCGTGGCCGTTTTGTTAGGGTACTACTTGGTCATTCGCCTGGTGTTCATTGGAGAAACCACGCAAAACTTCCGAACAGAGCCGCCTGCCGCGAGAATTCTCCACCAGACGGCGACTGAATTCGACTTAGCTGACAAGCCAAGATCGAAAATCTTGCCGCCGTCGGGACTCGAACCTAGGACCTCCCGAGTAGACGCAGTGCACTGACATCAGTTAATGAACTGAGCCACTTCTCCCGATCTGAAGGAGTGGGGCTGCGGGCAGGGTTGCACGGGGGAGGGTGGAAGGTTCGGACAGACTACGATCTCTTAAGGGCAGCATTGTCGTCTGTAGCGTCGCCGAACAGGAAACCCTAATTTAAAGCACCGACACAGGTGGATTTTCGACAGTAGCAACACAGCTAGGTCAAATTCTATCGCTGTCTGAAGAAGAACGTTTTCGCTCGGCTGCTCTCATCGTTTTTCGAGATTTCTCCGAGACGAATGCGGGGACAGTACACTAACAAACGGGCCTCAAACATCTCGCAACTTCGTTTTTTCATTCACGTCCCCTCACTCATGGTGGGAGCTTAGAGCTTGTTCAGGATGGTATCCCGTTGGGGGAGATACTGCTACACAGAGGGGAAACCATACGTCGGGTTGAATGTCGGCGCCGGATCTCATGTTCAAACAGGGAAGACAACCTTCACCTCTCGTGATATAACAGTATGGTCGGTCGGTCGGTCGGTCGGTCGGTCGGTCGGTCGGTCGGTCGGTCGGTCGGTCGGTCGGTCGGTCGGTCGGTCGGTCGGTCGGTCGGTCGGTCGGTCGGTCGGTCGGTCGGTCGGTCGGTCGGTCGGTCGGTCGGTCGGTCGGTCGGTCGATTGGTGGGTTGGTGGGTTGGTGGGTTGGTGGGTTGGTTGGTTTAGAAATTTCCGGCGCGAAAACTGCCAAGGGCATTAGTGCGGTACGTGTAGTGCTCGCTTTAACGCGGGAGGTGGTGGTGTTCTTCCCCACCGGATGGAGAGATCCGGCGCCGATGTATACGTCGATTCGATATATTTTTTTCGAAAAAAGGTATCTCCCACTAGCGGGGCACTGCATCAGCCGGGATAAGCTCTTTCCTCCCAACTCGGCTTGCGGCGTATGTGATTGGTGATTGTGTAATACATGTAAATGTAAATGTAAGTAAGGGATGAGGATAAGACAAGGAAGAGGAAGGAAACATCGCGGGGGATCCGTGGCCCGTTTTGTAGGATACTGCTCCGGCACTTCGCCTGGTGTTGATCGGAGAAACCACCGAAAACTACCGATAAGAGAAGCGGGCCGCTAGAATTCGCCTCCAAACAGCAACTCAAATCAATCTAGCTATTGTCTACATAATTACTGTCGTAAATTCTGCCACTGTCGGGAATCAAACTCCAGAACCTCCCAGTCAGTAGGATTTCAGTGACATCAATTGATGCCCTAAGCCACCTAAGTGGGTTTGACCCGCTCGTAAGGAGTCCATAAACCGCGGACCGCGCGCGATCTGTCCTTCCTCTTCTATGTCCTATCCTCTCCCCTTACAAACACACACTTACACTAACATGCACTACACTACCACATATTCCGGGAGCATTACCGGTCGGGAGCTTAGAGCTTGTCCCGGCTGGGGCGGTGCCCCGCTGGTGGGAGAGTCCTGGTTAGGGAGAAACCCCACTAGCCGACGGTAGGTCGGCGCCGGATCTCGCCATCCAGCGTGGAAAAATCACTCCCATCTCCCGAGAAAACATGCACTATACTAACGGGACTGATGACCAAAGCAGTTGACGCGCCCAGAAACACAAAAAAACAACCAAACCCTCCATGAGTAGGTGGGCGTGTACCTTCGCGGGGCGTGCCCAGGAGCGGGCTGACGGAGCCGAGCAGCGGCAGGGAGGGCGGCCCGGGCACCCGCTCCGCCAGACGCACGAGGCGCGCGCGCCGCCGCCCCCGCCGCCACAGCGCCGCCCCGCCGCCGCCAGCGCCGCCGCCAGCGCCGCCGCCGCCACCCACTGCCACATCGCGCAGCAGCCCTGCAACACAGGCCCCGACTTTGGACACTTAGACTCATCGTTAGGGATCGCAAAAAGTATCCATGTTTTTAAAACACCTATATTTTCCACCAGAAACATCGATTTATTAACATCGATATTTTGCTATTATGTTACCATCCATGTTTTTTTAATAGTTTGGCACGTTGTAGAGGAGCAGCAATCTACAGAAACTTCGTTGTTCTTGCGTCATCCTCTTTATCACGCTGCACATTTCGCCTGCGCAATCTGAGGGTTTTTAGGTGGTTTTACATCGATGATGTGTGAATGGAAGGGATTAAAGGATAAAGTAGCGAAATACAATGTTCTTTATTGTTAATTTTATTCTTTACATCCGATAATCATTTTTATTAACAAACTGCTAACATGCTAGTAAACAAACACTAAAATATATCCCTTTTACATGCTGTAATTAAAAATGGATAGGAAAATACGAGGTTTACTAGTCTATAATTAAAACATCGATGTTTTTTCATCGACATGGAAAACACTTTAGCGATGTTTTGAAACATCGATGTATCAATGTTTTGGTAAAATTTGCCATCACTATTCATCATGCAAATCTTGGATCCCTTCTATCCGAGTCTGTCTGTACTTGGCGGGACAGCTCGCGTACGGAACATGCTGTGCCTGCAGTGTCCCGGCCTCGCGGTCGCGGATTAAAGGTACGTGTGGTTAGCACGAAGACATTCCCACGCCGTATTCTGTTCTTTTCAACCCGAGAAGTGAGTTTTCTCATTGTCACACAGCAACATATACTGGGACATTGCAAGGAAAACGCACATCAAATCTTGTCCGACCGGGTGTGATGTCCCTTCTGTGCGAATGCTAGTTTCAAGCGTAATTTACGCAGGAGAGTTTTCACGTTAAATGATCTGAGTGGTCAGGAAGAGAAGTGTCTCGATCAGGTTTTTCGTCCAGTTTCCCTGATCCATTGAGCAAATGCTGAGATGGCCCCTTGTTTTGCTTCTGGACATAAATGTAACTTCATTTTCTGTGCACGTTTTCTAGAATTCAGTGGGAAATACAATTATTCAAATAATCGTTTCCATGTTGACGCGGCAGAAAGTAATAAGAGCCAAAATTTATTGCTTATTTATCATTGAAAATAGATTTTATTACATGGGAGTTTTTTTTCTCCCTTTCAAAATTCAAAATTTATTGCTTATTTATCCTTGAAAATAAATTTTATTACATGGGAGTTTTTTTTTTCCCTTTCAAAATTAAAATTAATTCAAAATTTAAGTAGTATATGACTTAGTGTAGGGATCACAGAATTTTGAAAATGTGCACACAATTCACGTTTCCCCATAGCACGTCATACGCAGTTTTTAACTGTTTTTTGACGTAAAATAAAATAAAATTAAAAAAAAAAAAATAAAATAAATTAAAGTGGAGGGGGAAATGAGTACAAGTGCTCATTGTAATAGAATTTATTATTCAATACTGACCGGCACCATTCTACTTGCTCAGGGGGAGTGGGAGAGAGAGTGAAGGGAGGAAGACGGATGATGAAGGGAGTCGAGAGGCGCTCGTGATGGCGCCAGCTCCTTACCATGGCACCAATCTCGGCTGCTGCATCCTGGTTCATGGTTCGGCGGGTATCGAACTCGGGATTCGTACGGCGGAGGAAGCGGAGCGGCGGGTCGTCTGCGCACACGTGACACTCGCGATGTAGCACGAAGGACTGTGGCTCCCCGTTGCTTCGTGTGCCCCGTTTCGGTGTTTTTGAAAGTGCTCTTGGGAAGGTCATGTCTATAATTGTCAACATGTTTTCCGCATAGCATTTTCTTTCCCAACGCGGCGATTTTCCCACTTTGTTGCTTCGGTTTTGGGTCATGTGGTGAGAATAACTGAGGTTTGAATTTTAGTTTTGGTATGGGTCATCACACGGGAATCGAAATAGGGACTATGGAAAGCGAGAACGCCGATCAATGCCGGCGGCGCTAGCCGAATTCGTTTACTACGCTCCGTGAAGTCACGAAGGTTAAGCAAATTCGAGACTCGCGGGCTCCTGGTTGGGTGACCGGCCAGGAACCCCGGGATCGAACGGCGTCGAGCCCCTGGCCGAAGGGATAAAAGGCACTGACTGCGACGTGACGACACTTGACAAATATAGTAATTAACGGAGGATTACTCCAAAAATAAAAGTACATTAATGGAGGATTACTCCCCAGTGCAAAGCGCTCAACGCACTTTAAGGGGCTTGGAGACGCGTTGCGTCAAGGTGTAGACGCAACAAATTGAAAAAAAGAAAGAAAAAAAACTACACTGCGAGGGCCTTTCTATACTAGTTCACGGTAAAATTTCTTTTCTTATCCTTTCATTTCAGTTGTGCCTTAGGAAATGGATGGATTAAACACAAGATCTTTTAACGATGTTTAATAACCTGTAACAATCAGTACTAAACAATACAACCAACATGTATAATCGTTTACCATGTGTACCGACAGTCCAGCAGGTAGATGTCCCACGCGGAGTAAGCCGAGAACCAGTCGACGTGGGCAGCAACGGATGTACAAATTTATCAATCACTCTGGCGACGTTACTACTCCGCGAAACACACCCGACATCGAACTACCGAATCTGCAGCGGACAGCTGAGAGTGGCCGTGAGTCAAGGTCGGCGCCGCTCGCGAGCGGCTATCCGGAGTTCGAGGCCAACGCGCTCCTACGGTCGCGGCCAGCGGGGAAGGGGCCCGCGCGGCGTGGGGCAGGGCCGACGCTTGACAGTCCCGCGCCTAGCGGCGCTTGCCGCAATCACGCAACTCGTCTGCCGGGTTTCGGGCAGTTTACTATCTCGCAGAACTAGCTACTTACGTAATAGTACTGTAATGCTGCGGCAGGAATGGGGGATTTTTCGACAAAACGTTCGTGTTGTTGAGCTCTCGTAATGCAAAAGGGAATCAATCGGGTTCCTGTATATAGTAAGTTACTTCCTCTAACATGTTATGTTTGCAGAATCAACGTTTTTTCGTCCTTGATACCGAAAAATCGATTGAAGCCAAACCTCTGTCTGTCCGTCTGTTGTGGAAGTACCACTTAAACAGTTCAGCCGATTTTCTTTAAAATCCATATTCTCCCATTAATCTAAAAGAAATTAAAGTTCGGTGAGATTGATACCTATTTTGAGTTTGGAAGGAAACTTAGTATGCAGCCTTGAGAATATTTTATAACTGCAGCACTACAAAATTACAAACAGTTATGAGTGTTTTTTGTATAAGAAGTAGCAATGCCTTTAATGCCCTTTGTTACATGTACTTAACCTCGTCTCGTCATTTCTCGTCAAATCATATTTGCAAAACCATTATATCTTAGCTGCATGTACCCCGTCAACTTTGGTGCGGACGTTTGCTTTACACCGGCCTCTCCCTCCGACTTAACCCCAGGCATATAGCAGCTAAGCACGGTTTTAGGTGAAAATTCGAAGCGACACAAGTCATTAAGAGGCCGTTTCCGGGAGTGTGCTACGTCTATGTGATCTCGACTATATCGACATCTACCAATCAGGAATGAAAAAAACTTGCTTACAAGTTTCATTTAGGATGTCTCCGTCTATTGAACAAATAAAGTTCGCAAATTAGTACAAAAGTTGCAAATAGCTCTCTACCAGTATAATTTAGCAATGGGTTTGCATTAAAAGTTGTAAATTATTGCTACCAGACAGCTCCAACAATAATTTGGCGCGCACGGACCCGATACGCGCACAAAATTCTTGCCTATCTTTGCTCCCCCCCAAACTGTCTCTACTCCAAGAAGGAAAAACGTCTGAGATTTTTTTCTTTGCCAGTGACTAAAATGAAAGTAGAAAGTAGATGGGGGGTAAGCTCTCAGAAATGCAGCTGTGCAGAGTAAAAAGAGAAATAAAAAAAACGTTGTCCTCGGAGGCACTGCACTTGTATCCTACGATAATAGCTCAAAAAACCCTAAATGTGGATTTTGTGACCGATATATTCGAGATGGTGTGGTTAGGTGATGCCAATACTTTCCTCCCTAAACTTTAGTTTAGGGACGTAAGATAAAAATATGAAAAATGCTATTACATTTGAGCTTGAAGCGATTCGTATCACCTTAAGGTCAGCGGCGATAATATCGTAGACACGGTGTCTAAAAAACATTAACTTGTTCACCTGATGCAACCTGTCCGTCACTCGTGTATCAAAATAGGCAGGTTGACGTATCCTTGCCAAAACAAATATTTTAGCATAAAATCTCAGATTTTGATATAAATAATATCAAAACGATGTCTGTAAAAAGTGAAATGAGATCCATTTGAATTATATATTTCAAGAATCACTATAGTTATGAACGTTCTTGCAAGGAGAGAGAGTACTCAAAACTCACCTGTCTACGATAGATTATCTGATGTTCGCAGGCGCGTCAACTGCTATGGGCATTGGCCATGTGGGTGAAGTGTCTGTGAAATGAAGCCTTATTGAAATATGGATCTCACAATAACAATAATAACAAAATAATTAACAATACACAAAATGAAGTAATCACAGGAATAATCTCTTTTCGGGCTGCATTTTCTGAACGAATGTTTAGATTTGAATATACTTTGAACATATCATAAAAAAAGATGAATTCATGTTGAAACACGCAAAAACCAAAAAAATAATAGTGATTCTTCGTTCGGGAAAAGGTATACCGAACATCTATCACCTTTATGAGTTAAATTTTAATTCAATTCGCTTACCCCACCGTACCGCCCGGTTTATGCTGGTATATTATATCCGTCAAACCCAGATACATTTTCTAATGACCCTTCATTTTAAACACTCATCGTGTAGAAGTGAAAGAACAGGGAAGTGTCTACCCGCAGTTCCATACACAAATTTCAGATTGAAGACACACACTTTGAAAAAAAATACGTTTCCTATAGAAGTCGCAAGAATGAAGAACTTAGCTCGGAAACTAGCATGCAAATATATACTAAACCTTCTCTAGGAAATTTGCTCGTGGCAACATCACATTTTCTCAAAACTAATGGAATGTGGGTTATCAATTCTTACTGTATCAATAAAATCATGTAATATCCTTACCAATATATTACTCCTTACACATCAATCTTCTTTTGAAGGAAACTAAGAATTAAGCACAAGTCTGCTGCTCTTCTGACACTTTATCAAATATTCAGTTTCCTTCAGTAAGAAGGACCATCTTATCTCAATTTTCGGGTTGTTTTATGATAAGTAAACATTCCTATCTTACGTTTCTTTGAACACACCTAATACTTTGATATGCTGCATTACATTGGTACCACGCATGAAGCTTCTATGCATTTAAGCTTAATATACAATTTGGACATTTCAACCCCTCTCCGAGAAACAAATTTCTCACCATTCGATCAAAATGTAATTTCCAACAATGACAATTTTTGTAAGTACGGATTATTCCAAGAATCTAAAAACCCTTTACGAGTTCGAGAACCTGAGTTCGTTACATAATCCTACGCCATTACGTTTCAGGTTTAAATAGCCTTTTAGAAAGAATTAAGCATGCAATAGCGTTGTGAGCTTTCTTTATATTAATTTCTTTGTCTTAAATTTGTCCTCATAAATAATTTCAAACCGGAATTTTTCTTCTACAGTTTGTAAAGGTTAAACTACATTATAAATAAAAAACTTTTTGTTTTTTTCTGTTTTTTATAAAGAAAACAAGCTTTTAACTGTAAGTAAATTTACATTTATTTGTTTTTTTGTCAAAAGCACAGATGCACTGTTGAAAAGATTTATGCAGTAAATTGATATAACATGTTTTTGCTTTTATCGCAAAGTCAACAAGTTATGAGGTGGGTTGATATTGAGCTCAAGAGCTCAATATCAATATTGAGCTCAGTAGTAGTTGAAGCGTATTTCCGAGGGAGAAATAATTACAGGGGAACTGGAAACTAGATCACTGAAGTATTTATTTTTGCTAAACAACATGCGTGTATCTTTTTCCTCTATTAATGGCGGTGATATTCCCCCGCTGGGTGATGAGATCTGGTATAGACCTACCCGTCGGCTACCTGGGTTTTCTCCAAAGAGGTAGAACGCACCAGCGAGGCACTGCCCCAGCCGAAAGAAACTCTTAGGGTCGTATTTATGAAGCTCTGCCAGCAGCGCTCTTAGGGGGCTGCCATCTGGGCCATTGCTAGGAGCTCAAGGGACGACTGGCGTTGGCTGGGGGCCGTTCATAAAGCGCAAAACCGATCACTGGCAGCCTGCTAGGCCTGGCAGGTCCCTGGCAGAGGTTTATAAATAAGGGCCTCAAGCTCCTGACTAGTCCTCAGATCTGTGTGCTAGTTTAGTGCATGGAAGTGGGTCTGTAAGTTAGGAATGAGGATAGCACAAGGAAGAGGAAGGAAAGGAAGCGCACAGTCTGTGGCCCGTTTGTCAGAGTTCTGCTCTGGCATTCGCCTGGCGTTAATCGGTTAAACAACGGAAAATTACCGATCGGAGTAGCCAATCGTAAGAATTCACCTCCAGTCAGCGGGTGAATTGGACCTAGCAATGAAGCTAGTGTCGAAAATCCTGCCACCGTCGAGACTCGAACTCTACAACCTCCAAGTCAGAGGCACTAAATTGACATAAAATCTCAGAGAGAATGAAAAGTAATATGGAAATAATAGTAGTTTATGCAATTAGTTTACAATGTTCAGCTTTATTGCTTGAGTGATAGTTTTGAAAACGAGGAAGGAAGGAACGAGTTATGAACGAGTTTTCAAATTTGTATCAATGAAATGAAGCAACATTATTAACCAGTTGCATACGCTATTTGTTGTACCACAGCATTATAAATTTATAAGCGAATGAAATTTAATTTTGCAAAACACCTTTCTTGTGACGTCCCGGGTATTTGTCATTTATGCGTGAAAACAGAGGTCGGCAGTTCCGTTTACCGCTACTCTGTCGATTCTCTCGCTGCGATTGGGGGTAATGTATGATGAAGCAATCATTCGTGTCGTAAAATGCTAATACATCATTTGTGCCGTAAATGGCCATTTTATAAGCAATTCGTTCGTTCGTTTACCGTTACAAATAAGTATTCTATAATTCGGCAACGAAAATATCTAGTTTTTGAAATGTTAATCTCTCGCTTTTTAAAATTATTATTATTATTATTATTATTATTATTATTATTATTATTATTGTTATTATTATTATTTCATCTTTCAGCTATTAATACTTCAATTGTTGGGAAAGGATTCTGAAACTCAAGAAAGCGTGCGCAGATGATTTTCTCTCCCATACGTCACATACAGTTTTTGACTGTATTTGGCTAAATAAATAAATAAATAAATAAATGAATAAATGAATAAATAAATAAATAAATAAATAAATTTTTTCAACAGAAATCATTTGTGCCGTAAACGGCCCTTTTAAAAACGTTTTTTTCTGTTGAAAAATCTTTTATAGTGCTAGTATAAACAATTGTTTGAAGAGGGAGAAGTGTTTGATATGACGCACAAGAGAAACTCAAGGGTAACAGTAGCAGTCGGAAAAAACGTGTTTATTGGCGTAAAGAGAGATCCAGAGTTGAGGGGCGCTGGCGCTGGCGCTAGGTTCGGCGAGTGGCGCGCAGGCGAATACCGCCCCAGGGGCGCAGGATGAGCTCCCCCATCAGCTTCAGGTCCTCCGCCTTGTCCAGCGCCTGGAAGGAGTAGCGGCGCAGCAGCATCGACAGCACCACCTTCTCCTCCAGCAGCGCGAACTTCTGCCCTGCAGCACAAACACCACGCCCTCCATTACAACTTCATTCACCTATACGCCTTCTCTACCGCAACTCTCCCTCAGCACAAACACGTCCATTACAGCCCTCAAGCTATTCGCTTTCAAAAATTCATTCACAACAATATTCATTGGTGGATAGCACTGCCTTCTCCTTGACTCTCGCAAACGTCTCCCAAACACCATGTCCATTCAAGCACACCAAGCAAACACTCACAACAATATTCATTCGGCCGACAGCACCACCTTCTCCAGCAACGCGAACTTCGGCTCAGCAACCGGAGCCTCTTTAATAGCAGCGCAAGGCGAGATGCAAGGATTTGTAACAGGAGGAGGGGACAACAGTCTGTTCTGTAATTCAGCTGGTTCACAGTAAGCGATTATTAAAATTTATTGTAGTTGGCAGAACCAGTTGTTGAAATGTTTGTGATGCAGAATCTGTTCAAATTGATCACAATCAAGTTGTTAAAATTATTGTATTTATGAATAACATATATCTCATTGGGACGATCTCTCTTGAATTGATCTTCTTGCTGATTCGGACACGACTAATTCTTTTGAAATCCAGACTACATTTTAGATATAATACGGCTGCTGACACACGCGTCAGGAAGAAGAAAAGTACAGGATATTCACAGAATGAGCTAGCTTTGTGATCACGTTTGTAACCTTCAGGCAGCCTGGTCAGTCTTTCACATGTAAAAGCATAGTGCTTTAAAACTTTTCTGTAGAGGTTTGTTACCTCATTTAATGAACAATTTATTCTATTAAAATAAAAATAAGAAGTTGCTGGAAACCATTGGAGAGAACAGGTTGTTAAAAAGATAGATTCTCAATACTGACAATATTGTCCAGTCAACGTGTTGATTTCCTATTAAAAAATCTTATTGATGCTGAATTTAAAAAATAATTTTTATTTTTTGGTTTATAACTATTTCTATCATATTCGAATCACTTTCGTAATAGCAGAAATTTCAAAAATTAAGTCAGTTTTTAAACAAATAATCGTAGATACATAATAAAACAGCTTTGGTTCTTGTAATGATGAGTGATTTCCATTTCTTTACTGAACTAGCCCTCTTCTTTATTATTTATTCTATGACGTTAAATTTCCATACGCCGATTGACTTATACAGGTATACTGTTTGTATGTGCTGCAAATGTTAAGAGGTATTTTTATTTCATGTAGTTCGAAGCTATACGTAAAAGTAGGTAATTGTAATTAGATTGTCTTTCATCCAAACTGGAGGTGTTTAAAATTTCTTGGGATATGTTATCGATGTAGACAATATGATATTGCTGTTATCATTGAGTATTTATGTTTCACTTGTTTTTCAACGTCTGGCCTTTAATCCTGCTCATCCTTAAAGTAATGAAATAAAAATTAATGACAAAAGTTCTAAGCATTATGGTTTATTATGGTGCTACTATCTCTATGATACAAATTGTCCCGTCTGAAGTCGTAGAAGATCAAAATTTGTTTCGAAAATGTTAAGGCTTCGCTTCCTCGATGCGAAGCCCCTGACGCCACTTTGCCTCGACGCGTTTTCTGGAAGTCTGAAGACACCGCGTCGCAGTGCCCGAGGAGATTTGATCCCACGCACTGGAGGGATTAAATTCGTCCCAACGGTACGTAGAGGTCAAGGATAGAAAAACTATCCTTGACCTCTATGTACCGTTGGGAGTCTTTAATCCCTCCAGTGCGTGGGATCGAATCTCGTCGGGCAGTGGGAGTGTTTAATGACGAAATATTGAAGAAAAAGTCAATATTAGATGCAGTCTCTATTGACTGTTGAATAGACTAACTAATATTTCAGTATTTTGCATCCAAGGAAATACAAATTACGTGCAAATGCAAATTACTTCAGAAAGTGAAATTACCGAGAAACCGCATAGTCATCAGAGGCCTAAAGTGAACTACACAGGAAATATTGCACGATGTCTGGGCATAGTTACTTCAGGTCTAACTCGTTTTTATGAGTTTGCTCAATGAGCCTCCAGCGTCGACTTCATATTGACATTTCAATACACACTTTGGTGGCAACCTGGTTAGCATCTCTGACCACAGACAAACATTACGCCTGCGCCCGTTGCGAGGGTCCGCCGGGCCTTCTCAGAAGCTGTGACGGAACTACCTTTCCCGAGAAGAAATATTTTTGAGGCCGGACAAAATAGTAGTTTCATTGAGTAACAATTTTGTATTATTGCGACTTCAAGAAAAATCTCCTTATTTCAGTATCAAAGAACAAACAACTCTTTCGTACGTAATGTTACAGTCAGTGATTAATCAGACATTACGTATAATTGCTAGTCGTTACGTATTATTAGCATATCAGCACCATTTTGGTACATTATTTATAATAGCTAGAACTATTTAGCTACAAAATAATGTATTTTTCTAATCTGAAGATATTCATGTCGTCTGAAGTTTTAGAGTAATAGAATCAGCTAGTAAATTTAATAATTATCACATTGCGAGTTGGATAAGAGGACAGATATGGCCTCTCCCCGTAACCCACCACACTACCAAGTCACCACACCACAAGTATGCTGTCATGGGCGAACGTACTGAAGTTTTGTTGAAATAGGGTGTGCTGAGTAGTACGTATAGAACTAAATTACGTAATCAAATGTACAGCATTAAATTTACGTAAGTAAATTACGTAAGTAAATTTACGTAAGTAAATTTGGTAAGTGAATTTTGGTTTTTGAAAATATAAAGATAGTAAAGTGAATGCGATTTAGATAAAAATAACTAGACTTATTTTCAAAAAAGAATTATTTACAGGCGTTGAATATGTGCCGATAGTGAAAGTCGATGATGCGAAGAACAAGGATGTTCAGAAGACACGTGCAGAATACCAATGACTTACAAGATAGGATATCAAAAATGAAAGTACAGAAAAACAGTTCCTATAAAGAACGAAGGTGCAACAATAATTTATTATACTCATTTGAGGGAACTTCGCTAATAATTCACAACTCATCTCATCATGAGTCATGGTGGACGAATGTGAACGATGAAAGAGATGAAAACTAAATATGAAAAAGTGCCAGTTGAACTCGTTACATCTGTGTGATCTTGTCAATTGAATGAAAAATGGGGTTGTAAAGCCGCTTTTAGGCAAGAAACTTCATTTAAGAAGTCAAACTGATCTGACGACTAACTTTCAATAGCAAACTGTTGGTTATTATTAGGGAACGGATTTCCATGTAATTACATGTTTTTACAGGAACCAAATACCTGCTTTCAATAATATTTTTGAGAATTTAGAAGACATTCCTGATGAATTAGAACTATTTTTATTTTACAAATTTTTACATATTATAGTATAATTGCATATATTTACATATTTTAGTTCTTACAATATATTTCGTTTCATTTTTATATATTATAAGTCGAAACGGAACATTTCAGATGCGCGTTTGCAATATAGGATACGGAATCATCTTTCTTACAAATCAAATAAAATGCCGTTGATCTTCTTAAACCATATCTTCGCCATGAATTTTCAAACTACCCCCCCTCTCGCTCACTGCGTACTCGGAGACAAAGTTGAGCTGAGTTTTGTGAAAAAAAGTAATTTCAACCACGTGCGTGCTCGTGTTTCAAACAGCCCCATTCGTTAATCGATCGAAAAGTAACAGATATATTTGACAGAAAATTGTCTTACTATCTTGTTCGATTTGTGGTGTGTGTGTGTGTGTGTGTGTGTGTGTGTGTGCGCGTGTGTGCGTGTGTGTGTGCGTGTGTGTGCGTGTGTGTGCGTGTGTGTGGGTGTGTGCGTGCGTGCGTGTGTGTGTGTGTGTGTGTGTGTGTGTGTGTGTGTGTGAGGGTGTATTCCCTTTAATCTCCTACCCCGGGATCCATCACTGTCTAGACGGTACTACAACTCACTTGAACAGCGGCTCCTCGTAAACATTGCAATATATACTACGAACGTATTTTATATTTCAAATAAAATTCTCATGTGTGGAGAAGTCTAGTGTGCAATTACTACTGTGGAGGTAGAACTTACTTTCAACCACTCCGAATCCTTGATAAAAACTGATCGGCGACGTTCTATGCTCGGAAAATGCTTGTAGAGGACAATTTTAAACACAATAATGAATTTTTATTTTACATATTTTCTATTTTTTTCTTACATGTTTTGGAAAAAATACGTACATATATATGTACATATTTTGCATTTTTTGTTACAATAAAATCCGTTCCCTAGTTATTATAAATGCATCGAGATATTTCAAGACTGCCTTAACAATTAATTCTGTACGACCTTTAAGAACTAAAAGAGCACAAGAAGTAGAATGTGCTAATAGCATACTAGTACTTGTTTGTTTTCTTTATAATTTTCAGACTACCTAGTATTTTGCAGAAGGACAATGGGGGAAAGTTTTCACATAAAGTGGTCTCAGAAGTGTGTGCAATATGGCCAGAAATTGCACATGTTAGGCCCAGCAAGGCCTGTAACTTACCCTGCTCTCTCTCCCTTCTGTTTCCTCTTAATTTGTGATTGTGGATAGCTCAGGTATTTTTATTTTTCTGTCTCATTAAACTACTAAGAAACACGTAAATAATACACTGAAATATTTCAGGGTTAATTTTTTTAAACATTCTTAAACGAATTAATAAAAAATAATGAAACTAGAATTCATACTAATTTCTGTATCGCAACAATGCATCGCGCCATTTACTCGTAGTTTCATAAAACCTCTTCCTCGTAGGAGCGTCACATGAGACCTATATTTCAATAATAAGGACCCTTATAACCAATTATTCTTAAAAATACAATAAAAACTACGTTAAAACTATACAAGCCAGAACAAAATTCATTCTCAGATATGTGCAATCTTTACTTAATTTATAAATCAATAAATTTTCTAAACTGATTCTATTTTCATTTTTAATTCTCACTCCAATCATCGGCCTCGTACAAATGTAAACTGTCTTCTTCACTGCAAATTTTCTACTTCTCTTTTGAAGAATGTACAGCTCTCTTGCACGACGAATTTTCCTTTCTTCGTCACGAACACCTCCTTCCTCATCTATACCAGATAGGATCTATCCATTTTTTTATCGCTACTAATTCAAAATATTGTTTACATCAAGAAAATTACTCAGGTTAAAAAATTAAATTTTGAAAAGACAACTATCTATCGCGAGCTCACTACTTGTGACAGTATCACATGACGACTTCCTCTGATCTCTTTATGCTTCTGCAATAATGCTCTACATTCGATAGTCTACTGTCTGTCATTTCGGCGCAGTTCGAGCTCAAAATCTTTTCCTTTCTTCAATTTTCACGCATCATCGTTCTTTTGTCTCCTTACTACGCTTTCTTATTCGCTACACTTCTTCCTTGTTACTTTATTTATAGAAAAACATAATAATTAATTTAACATAAACAAATATTTAAGTTTCTTCTCATTTACTTAAAATTTAATTTATTTTGTTCTTATTTTGTCATTGAGATGACATGGTTCACCTCAATATATTACAAATAAAACAGTTCACGTTATAAGACGTTTTGCCTCGCACTTGAGTGGGTACTTTCCAATCATTGTCATTACAGTACCTACTTAAAACAATACAACCCCGAAAACATGTTTAATTCTTCTGAAATGTGTCCTCCTATTGCAAAACAAATCATAACTGTTCTCTATGCATTTTAGATAACATGGAGTTTTTTCCTAGATCCGAGTGTGTATCTTATTACCCTGATAACCCACCAATTTTCCCTAGCACTCACCTATGCAATTTCTGGAGCCTGCGCTGAACGGGATGTAGGCGTACGGGTGGCGGCCCTGCACCCGTTCCGGAAGGAAGT
Organism: Teleogryllus oceanicus; assembly: GCA_964035755.1. Taxonomy (NCBI): domain Eukaryota; kingdom Metazoa; phylum Arthropoda; class Insecta; order Orthoptera; family Gryllidae; genus Teleogryllus; species Teleogryllus oceanicus. The sequence goes on from CAXIVR010000003.1 coordinate 85,726,104, forward strand.
TGTCCGGGTCAAATTTCTCCGGCTCAGGGAAGTACTCTGGATTCCGGTGAACGTGATAAATATGTACTGTTACATCACATCCAGCTGGAATAGTGTAATTCCCTAAAAGAGGAGAGATGTCTGTTAGTTCAGGGGATTTCCAACAGTAATATATTCATTTTATTGGCGTTCAATCTTTTTTCAAAGAAAAAAATATTTAGTGTTGCAAACATTAGAGTTGTAGCCACAGATGGCACCACATTCACGATATATTACATTTTTGCGAAGAGTGCTCGCTGTGGGGTTTCATCAGTGAGACCCAATCGACAATATACTATATACATTTTAATATTATTGAAAACAATTTTTACTTAAAAAATTATGATTCCTGATTCTGCCTCTCAATGTTTTAATTCTCGCTAAAACATTCAACCTTTCAGTTACTTGAATATCTAATAATAAAATGAAACGCAATTTTTTCCATCATAATAATGGAAATAATATAAATAAATTATTCAAAGTCAAAATAGTAACCTTCTTATCATGTTTATCGTGTAATATGAAATAAATGTATTCATCGGAAAGAATGGAATTTTATCTAAATTTCTATTAATAACTGTTTGATTACTATACAAAACCTAGTTGATGAAGAAATAGATGATGAATTACTACGAATAAGTGGAATTAGAAACGGAATATGAAAAATCGGGTTGAGGTTGCGATATGAGCTGGAAATTCCCGTCATACTCATTTTACAAATTCAGTTCCTAAATATGGAATTGCTGATAGTAAATTGGTCATGACAGTGGCTCCTCAAAATGATATTTTTCCTCATGGTAGGTAATAGATATCATTTAAAAGCGACAACTATCACTATGAACAGAATGTGTGTTTTTAACCATTCAGTTCATCCGCTTATCGAACTCCCGCCAGAAATAGTCGTTATCATTTGACCTTCACATCTTCGGCTGTGAGATGATAGTTTTCGCCTCATGACCTCACGCCGGGTCTACCATGAACTGTTTACAAATCCCTGGTCACTTTGTTTTCCAGTTCACTTGTGTATGAGAGAATCTGACTTTCTCTTTTGCCATTGATATGTTTTAAGTTCTATTGTCTTTCATTATAATTATTACTTGATTTTCCACCAGCAGTTGCGCATTTGTTAAGTTCAATTTCATATGCCTTTTGCAAGTGTCAGGTAGCGTTTATTGTCATACTCGACCAATTACGCCACTTATCACGGAGACGCAGGGCACTATATTCCATTTACCTAATTTACAGATGAGCAGTTCAAAGATGTATTTCTATGCAAGAATATGGACAATCTGTTGCTTTGGTTGCTTCCAATTTCGTTATTAATGTACTTTCGTCTTAGTTCTCAATACCTTCATAAAGAACAGCGAGGTTTGAACAAATAATGTGTTAAAATATTGTTTTCTGGCATAAAATAGAAGTAGAGGCCTTTAGCTCTGAGTACAGTTTATAAGTTCAATACTTATTATTTTTAGCTTCTCCAAATTAACCTCACACCAACACCATTCGTATATTTTAGTCCGTTTATGGATAGAGCGACCTATTTACATAATTGATACTAATTGAAATGGACTAAAGCGAGAACTTCCCTTAAAAAATCATATAGGTGTGATGTGTAGGGTACCTAACAAATATCTTCTATTACTGATAATAGAGTAATAGAAGGTATATAGTGATATAGTAATAGAAGGTATTGACCTATCTGAACGTCCTGTGTCACGTGTCGGCCAATTATAGGCACGCTGGGGTAGAGGCGCAGAGTCTCCTTGATGACGCGCTCCAGGTACTTCATCTCGGCCAGGTCCTGCATGGAAGGGGCCCGGTCGGAGCCCTGGAAGATCGCCTCCAGCTCCTCCGCCACCTTCGCCTGGAAAATGCAGCAGAGTGCGGAAGCGAAACTTCTTTTTCCGCACTCGCGAATTAAAGAGTGAAATCCTCTGAGGAGGAACGGAGGAGGCTTTGAGGAACGAAACTGACGTAGTTCCTTCTCCCTGGCTCTTTCAATGTAGTAGGCAGATACACGTCCACCGGCGTTCACCATTACGGAAAAAATGTTTGTCAGATGTTTGTGTTGGGAATATTAGTACACATACTTCATAAAAAACATATTTGATATTGGGACGAGCAAGTGTAAGTATGTAAGGGGTGAGGATATAACAAGGAAGAGGAAAGAAAGATCGCGTGCGATCCGTGGCCCATTTATTAGGGTAGTTCTCCAGCATTCGCCAGGTGTTGATTGGAGAAACTACGGAAAACTTTTAGAGTTTAGAAACTACCGATCAGAGCAACCGGCCGATAGTATTCACCTCCAGACTGCGGTTGAATTCGACGTAGCTGTGTAGCAAGTATCTGAAATACCGTCATCGTCGGGACTCAAACCCTAGCACCTACCGGCGAGAGGCATTGCATTGACATGAGTTGATGCTCTGAGCCACCTCTACCGGTAGTAACGGGTCGAATTTTAAAATATTTTGTGACGTCATTATTCGCGCTCATTACAACTTGAGGTTTCTATTTGGGGCGGGTACACCTTGTAATATTTACGTGTTTGTTGGCTTTACAAATGTGGTCCTGATGGAAAGAAGGAATTGATAATGTTTTTTTAATCTTTGAAGCATGCTATTGCTGTTAATTTGACAACAGGAACCTTCGCGCAGTCTGAGCCTTGAATTTGAGAGGCATTGTTACCCTTAACTGTGCTGATGAAACATACTAACGTAACTGTGCTGGTGGGGTCTGAGAGACCCAAGACAAGAAATAATTCGCTAAACGCAATATTTTTTAACGAAAAGTATATTTAATGCCATTCAACATGATAAGTTATATATTTCGGTAAAAGTAAATCAATTAAATATCATCAGAAAAACGCATCAATATTGATAAACGCACATGAACAAAAAGAAATTTTTAAAATGCTATTGAATTTCCGAAGCAGAATAGTTGACACAATGTTTGAGTGTTGTAAAAAAACTTCGAGGCAGTTAATGCAAAGATGTTTTGTCTTTCTGACAGCGCCTCGTGGGCAATCTTTCTTATTTTCTTTGGAACTACTGATTGCAGTTTAACCACGGGTTGATCCCGGAACTTGGTAATACTGTCCAAACACAATCCTTTTGTCGGTGATTGTCGACATTTCAAATGCAATACTGCAATTAAAATAAAAAGTAAACTCTTTGTAATATACACAATGTATTTCATATCCATATTCTAATTAACGACGTTGCTAAATAATCAATTACATTAAAAATCATGTATTTTAAAAAATACGTAACCATGCTGGTGGGATCTAGGATACTCGGAAACGTTCAGATCGACTATAACTCATCACTGCACAAACGTATTGTGATGCTGGCTCGTTAGTTTGCAAACCCCACGATTTGAAAGGAATACACTAGTTGCTGAGAAATTATTTATGAAAATTATTTATTAAAAAAATATATAATAGTGTGAGTCCCACAGACCCCCACCAGCACAGTGAAAGGTTACACACCATGTCTAGAAGAGCACGAAGGGCTGCGTGTAGTTACCTGCACTTGGCGGTGCGTGCCGAGAAGGAACAGCGTCCAGCAGATGCCCGCCGAGGTGGTGTCGTGGCCCTGTGGAAAGAACCTCAAGTTACCTCAGGAGAAGAATGTGCCAATGACGGCGCACGCGCGAGGGAGGAACGGAGAGGACAGTACCTCGAACATGAAGGTGTCGACCTCCTCGCGGATGTCCTCGTCGCTGAGGACGGTGCCACCTTTGGACGCCTCCAGCAGCAGGTGCAGGAGAGGAGAAGTAGTGAGAAAGATGGGAAAAGTTAGAAAGAAGAAATGCTCACCTCGAACATGAAGGTGTCGACCTCCTCGCGGATGTCCTCGTCGCTGAGGACGGTGCCACCTTTGATGGGAAAAGTTAGAAAGAAGAAATGCTCACCTCGAACATGAAGGTGTCGACCTCCTCGCGGATGTCCTCGTCGCTGAGCACGGTGCCACCTTTGGATGCTTCCAGCAACAAGTCCAGGAAAGCCAGCCGACGCTTGGCGCCTGTCAGAATAAGGACCTATCAGTGCGACGTATTGTGAAACGCATTCAATACTCACCTGATTGTAGGGTTTCCATCTATCGCGGGTTCGCAGTCTTCCAAATCATGCTCGAACTCGTTTTTTTCTTTTCGTTCTAAGAACTTTATTGAGAACTTCGTCTTACAACATTGAACCGTTCGTTTTTTTCAGATGTTAGTTGAACAAAAATACATAACACAACACTAACAGACACAGACGACAAATAGAGCAGTTTAATATTGATGAAGTAAATGCAATCGTGCACCGAAAATATGTAGTTTGTACAGCGTGTGGAAGGTTGATGAGACCTATTTCAACCTTTTTCATGTGAAAAAATAAACCATGAGATATGAGTAAATGTATTTTGGATGAGGGAATTTATAATTTGGAACGGAGAGAGTTGTTTCTTACAAACCAGGTGCTTTCGTGGCTATTCTTAGGATTTTATTTTGGAATATTTGGAGTTTCGGTATACGAGTAAGGGTTGTATCAGATTGGGCAAGCATATAATAACAAGTCGTATGATGGTTTTGTTTAGTAGAAGGGTGTTTGTTTTAGGAAGAGAAGACTGCTTGTTTATAATGGGGTGAAGTTGTTTTGATTTGCATATTTGTTTAACGTGCTGGGTATTTCCATGTTGAGATTCTAAATGTAATCCTAAATATTTCACTGCGGTGTGCTTACGAGTCCAAGGGATTTTGGCGTCGGGGGGATGGAGAGCCTGGGAACCTTGAAATAAATATCGTCGCTTCTGATTTTGTTGGAATTAGTTTGATCCTTTCCTTTAGATACTATATTTCTGACGATCGTAAATGTGCTTGCAATGCATTCATTAGAGTTTGAATATCGTAACCTCATTGGTAAAGCACCGTATCGTAAGCGAAAAGGGCAATATTTGTATCATGTTTTGATGGAATGACTACGGTTTAATGTTAAAATGTGCAGGAGACTGGGATGAACCTTGCGGGACCCCGGCCTTTACTTGCAGTGTATTAAAAATGACAGTATTTTTACAGAAAAGGATCTTTGGATTAAAATCTCTTATTACTTTATATAAATAGTACTTTGGAAAGCGGACTTTTTAATTTGTATTGAAGTCTTTAGTGCCAAACTCGATCAAATGCTTGAGAGACTTCGAGAAAAGCTGCTACTGTGTGATGACCTCGTTGAAAACCCTTAAGATTATGTTCACTTAATCTAAGCAGTTGATGAGTGAGAGGTTGATCAGTGAGACTAAATCGTGGGGTGAGTCTTATATTTTATAAAATATTTTAGTATTTTTAAGATTAATTTCGGTTAATGGTTAATGATAATAACGGTTAATGATCTGTTGAGTTTAGGGTGTGTGTATGTATCTGTGTTGTGTATCTGTAGGGTGTTGAGAAGGTACACGCGAACTAAAAGACAAGTACTTCACAGTTTTTTGTTGGAGAATGGTATTTGTTAACATTATAGGCTGGTGGTAGGGGTGGGGGAAGGGGGAAATGCAATGTTGGCCTGTCTAGAGCTTACAATCCAATAAAATCATGAGGTATAAAACGGTATTTAAACAGACTTGCACTTACCAAAGTCATCTTTCTTTTCATCTGCCGCGGCAGACGAATTATTTTTTAAGAAGAGTTTTCTTTCTTGAATGACCTAAATTGAAAAAGAAAACAAATGAATAATAATAGTTTTAATTTGTTTATGCAATTCTCTTTCACTAATCACAAAACAATAATTCAGTATTAAAATGTTAAATGTATAGTATTTATTTATTTAGTAATAACAGTAAGAAAACTATGTGACGTATAGGGGAGAAAATCGTACTTACTCAACATACATTCTTACTCAACTAAATAAATGAAATTAACTCTTTTTCAAATGCCGAATTTCGTATATTCTTAACCTAAAGGCGTCTCCTCATATTAGGTATTCCGCCGAATCCTGAGTAGTGTGAATGGGTTGCTTGCTGTATGCCGAGCAACGAACATTTGGTGCTTGCCTTATCCACCGCATGTTGGTCTTTTGCACACATCGAAGGAGCGAACATTCGCCGATCACATTAGGTACTCGGAATTGGGCGAGCGGTCTCTAGCTACTCGGTGAATGTTCAATGTGTGGAGCCGCTCGAACATTTTTTTCGATTTTACTCCTCAAATTAATTTTGACGCTTACTGCTAGTTTTCCATTAATTCATTCACTGAAAACTCAGTTTTCGTTGCCTAATAATTTACTAATTGACATATGTACCTTCCACTTGAACTGATTGATATTTGCACACTATGAACCATGATATTGGGAATGACAATGCCCCTATGATGAGCCAATGATGAATCTAAAAATATGATCACAAAAATAAGGCTGTGAATGATAGCAGTGCATTTTTGTTTTTTCAATACAATGAAAAATTACACTTTTCTTTACTGAACAAATAAACACGTTTTTTTTCTTTCTTGCAAGGATTTTATAAGGGACGTAAGTTACTTCGGATTTCACTTATTTGAAAGACGTTGACACATCCATCTACGAGGATACTCTGAAATTCGTGGAGGTTGCAAGTCTGGCAGACTTTATTCTTTTCCTCAAAATGTTTTAACATTTATTTCGCTTACCAAGGCATTTAATTTTCTGAAGAATTATTTAGCCAACAAATGCCAGAATATAACCTGAATACTTTTAAAAACGAAACATTCTACAGCCACTGCACTGTTTTTGTGTCAAATACCATGCCGACTTACATAATCCACAAATACTTTCTACGAGATTTAAATGAGAAATTAATATGTGGATTTGCCGTTTAAATCGTAAAACATAACTTTACATTTACATCGTGATAATTTTTTTATAAATCCGTTATATTATTATTATTATTATTATTATTATTATTATTATTGTGATTATTATATCTTTATTATGTTAACGAATTTCTTCTAATAAAATCGCGTTTCATTTCTATATTTTAACTTTTCCGCTTATCAAACTTCGATGAGATTACTAGCCCTAAGAAACTAATCTGTTCTCTTTTCTCATCAAATTCGGGATATCGAGCTTCTCTTGTAGCCGTGGGTAATTCATAAACGTGCTAAGGGCCCCTGCCGAGTAGGGTCCTCAATAAAAAAAATATCAGGGATGAAAATGACCATTTGATTAAGTATTGCATTTTTTTCCCCTTCAGTTAATTAATTGTATAATAGCAACTAAATCAATGACAAACAAATATTAATAATATTTAATATATTTTAACACCACAAAGGATACAGATGATTTTCTCTTCATATTGATTACTTAACTGATGACAAAAGTCTGGGAATATGAAATAACAGAGAAATAGTATCAGGTACAAAAGGTTTAAAATGCCGTGCATTGGCATGTATTTCATTTGTACTCAAGTGATTCATTTGGAAAGGTTTCTAGCGTAAATTATTGCCACACGACGATAATTAACAGTCTTTGAACGCGAAATGGTATTTGGAGCTAGACTAAACGACATTGAAAATCGTTAGAGAATCCAATATTACGAGATCCACCGTGCCAAGAGAGCGCCGAGAATACCTCATTTCAGGCATAACCTCTCACCACGGTCAACGTAGTTGCTGACCTTCACTTAATGACCGCGAGCAGTGGTATCTCCGTAGGTTTGTCAGTGCTAACAGGCAAGCAACGCTGCTTCAAATAACCGCAGAAATCAATGTCGGACTTACGTCGATGATATACGTTCCGTCAATCCGGCGGGATTTGGCTTTAATAGGCTATGGCAGCAGAAAATCAACTCGAGTGCATTTTCTAACAGCACATCGTCGCCTGTTACGCTTCTCCTAAGCTCGTAATCATATCATCTAACGACTAAACATTGTGGTTGGTCAGATGAATCTGATTTCAGTTGGTAAGAGTGATGGTAGGGTTTCAGTGTGGGTTTGGAACACTGTTAAGCTGTAGTGGTTTCGTAATGTGTTGACTGTTTTTACGTGAATAGACTGGTTCAACTCAACCGAAAATTAATGGAAAGGGTAAAGTTTATTACTCGGAGACCATTTGCAGCCATTCATGAACTTCAAATAGCCAAACAAATATGGAAATTTTATGGATGAATATGCGCTCGTCACCGAACCACAATTGTTCGCGATAGGTTTCAAGAACATTTTGGAATGATTTGGCAAGCTAGATCGCCCGACATGAATCTAATCGAACAATTATGGGACATATCAGAGAGATCAGGTTTTGCACAAAATATTGCACCTGCGGCACTTTCGCAATTGTGGACGGCTAAAGAGGCAGGATGGGTCAGTATTTCTGCAGGAGACTTCCAACGACTTGTAGAGTCTATGTCACGTTGTGTTGCTGAACTTCGCTGGACAAAAGGAGGTCCATCACGGTATTAGAAGGTATCCGATGACTTTTGACACCTCGGTGGATGTTCAATTTTTATTTTATCGATACGGAGTAGAGTTAACGGCAAATGTAGTTGCTAAAATTAGAAAAAAGCCCTCTAACACGTGGCATACCCAGAATCCATGTTTTGTGTGTTTTTGATACCAAAAAACGATGACGGCAAAAAGTCTGTTTGTAGTTAGTTAGTTAATGCCTTATTTTACGTGGCGAGACTGTACGTCTGTGAACGGCAGTAGCGGCTAAACGTGCGCAATTTCTCCAAAATTGATATTCCAATCAATCTGGCTGATACCGTCCGCTTCAATTTGAAACCGATATTTTAATTTTGGAGGATACTTTACATGAAGCCCCCGGGACATTTTCCAAATTAAAAAAGTCTACATAGTTTTTTATTCAATTTTGTTTTTGGGTAGTGTAAAGGTCGTTTAAGACAATGGCGTAGGTCTCATTTGCGTTAAAAAAAACGATTTTTCGAAAATTTCAAAAATTCTAATTTTTTTGAGCCTACCTACATCTAAAACATTAAAGATAGATATATTTTCCCTTAACGAAATATGTTCCTTAAAGGTAGATTTTGAAATAAGTTCATGTACAATTTTTCGCAAACTTGAGTACTTTTTCGTAATTTTGCGCGAAAATACGGGCGAGAAAGTACATGTTTTTTAGCACCACTAGTTTCTTCCTCGCATACTTATTGGGGGTGTCAAATACAATGTATACTTATAGGCCTCAACTATATGATGGAGAGTGTCAATGGTTCGGTGAATCTTGGGCGCTGGGGGTGGTAAGAAGGCGAGGGCGCACCTTGGTGGTGAAGGCGTGCAGCGTGGCGAGGTGCTGGGCGAAGCGCTTGCCAGACCCCGAGTGCCGGAAGACGCAGTCCGGGTACAGCCACGGCCGCACCACGCGCTCCAGGGTGCACTCCGAGATGCTGCGGCACACAACGCCCTCGCTGCAGACCTCCGACCTCGAGCCCTAAGGTTACTAGGTACAGTCGATTCCGGTTATAGTGAACTCGGTTATAGTGAACCCTCGGTTATAGTGAACCCTCGGTTATAGTGAACCCTCGGTTATAGTGAACCCTCGGTTATAGTGAACCCTCGGTTATAGTGAACCCTCGGTTATAGTGAACCCTCGGTTATAGTGAACCCTCGGTTATAGTGAACCCTCGGTTATAGTGAACCCTCGGTTATAGTGAACCCTCGGTTATAGTGAGACCCTCGGTTATAGTGAACCTCGGTTATAGTGAACCCTCGGTTGAAGTGAACCCTCGGTTATAGTGAACCCTCGGTTATAGTAGTGAACCCTCGGTTATAGTGAACCCTCGGTTATAGTGAACCCTCGGTTATAGTGAACCCTCGGTTATAGTGAACCCTCGGTTATAGTGAACCCTCGGTTACAGTGAACCCTCGGTTACAGTGAACCCTCGGTTACAGTGAACCCTCGGTTACAGTGAACCCTCGGTTACAGTGAACCCTCGGTTATAGTGAACCCTCGGTTATAGTGATCTTAAGTCACAGGTTCCGTTTCGCTTACATCAGAAGTAAGCATAAGAATACTCCGTTACAGTGAACCTGAACTTCGGCTATATTGAACGTGGGAAATACGTCCGGGAAAAGAATACATTGCTTCAGCATCACAAATTCCAGCACTAGGCAACTTGAAAAAAATATTGTCATCATTGAAGTAGTCTCCCCTGAGGTCAAGGTAGCGAATCCGTAATCGACACCTTACGCCACTTAGTTTCACTATGGAAACAAAGATCGAGTCCTGCGTTGGCTACAACTGGCGGCAGAGACGCAGGATTGCATGCTTCAATTGCAATCCTGGTGGATTTTTTAATAACAAATAAAGTTATTGAAATTTTTAGTCATTCGGAAAAAGCATTTTGCTGTATTTCTATATTAATAAAATCAAGCTAAGGAGAAATTCTATATAATATTGATATTATCGGATATACTGAACCAAAAATGTTACTCCCAGAAGTTCACTATAACCGGAGTCAACTATACACACGCTAGGTCGAATTCAGCCGCTGTCTGGAGGAGAATTCTAGGGGCCGGTTGCTTTGATCGGAAGTTTTCCGTGGTTTCTCCGATCAACACCAGGCGAATGCCGGAGCAGTGCCCTAACAACCGGCCATGGACTGCGCCTATCCTCTCCCTTCATTTACACACACACGTACATTTCCACGTACTGCACTACCACACTTGTCGGGACACGAATCGGGAGCTTAGAGCGTCTCCCGGCTTGGGCGGTAACCCGCTGGTGGGGAATACCTGACCGGAACTCGCCATTCAGCGGGGAAACGTCACTACAACATCACACGGTAGAAACACACATTACTCTTACGATACTAATGATCACAGAAGTTGAGGCGCTCGCAAATACCAATCAATTAATCACGTCCACGCGGAAGGACTCTGCGATACATGCCCGTCGATTGATTGATTGATGTTTTCGTTTTTCCGGGCGCGTCAACTGCTTCGTCATTAGTCCCGTTAGTGTAGTGCATGTTCTTTTTTCTCGGGAGATGGCGGCGTTCTTCCCACACTGGATGGCGAGATCCTGCACCGACCTACCGTCGGGTAGTGGTGTTTCCCCCTAACCAGGACTCTCCCACCAGCGGGGCACCGCCCCTGCTGGGACAAACTCTAAGATCCCTACCGGTCTCCCGGAATATGTGATAGTGTGGTACATGTTAGTGTGTGTGTGTGTGTGTGTGTGTGTGTGTGTAAGAGGAGAGGATAAGACAAGGAAGAGGAAGGACAGATCGCGCGCGGTCCGTGGCCCGTTTCGTAGGGTACTGCTCCGGCATTCGCCTGGTGTTGATCGGAGAAACCACGGAAAACATGCCCCCGATTCACTCGTATTGTTACCGCGCGTGTCAACTGTAATGGTCATTTGACTCAATGATTGATTGATTAGTGATACCGGACGTCAACGGATAAGATCATTCGTCCTGTAAGTGTAGTGCATTTTTATATTGTGTGTGTTGGCGGTGATCTTCCCTTGCTGGATGGTGAGATCCGACATCGTCAGATTGCTGGGTTTTCCCCAATAAGGTATCTCCCACCAGCGGGGCATCGCCCCAGCCGGGACAAGCTCTAAGCTGCCGACTGGTCTCCCGGCATGCGTGGTTGTGTAGTGCATGTAGGTGTAGGTGTGTGAGAGTAAGGGATGACGATAGGACGAAGGAGAGGGAAAAAATATCGCGCGCTCTCTGTTTGTTAGCATATTGTGCGTAAGGGGAGAGGATAGGACATGAAAGACCGCGCTCGGACCGCGGTCCGTTTCTTAGGGTACTGCGCCTGTATTCACCTGGTGTTGATCGGAGAAACCACGGAAAATTAGGATCGGAGCTGCTGGCCGCTAGAATTCTCCACCTGAGAGCAACTGAATTCAACTTAGCTATGTAGCTAATATAAAAAATCTGACCACTGTCGGGACTTGAAACCTCGAACCTGCCGGTCAGCGAAGCTATGTTGCGAGAGAATCATTGCATTCGGTGCACTTCCCATTGAAGAGAATTTACGCTGTCCAAAACGAATTTCTAGCGAATTTCTTTCCACACCAAACTTTTGCACAAATAAAAGAAAACAGCGTTGTTGGACATTTTTAAAGTTTATACCACACGGGCGCCTAAGAACACTAATTACTTTCGAATCACTAATGAACAATTACTTTTGAATCACATTCATTGATAGGAAGCAACACATCCAAGTCCCTGTAATTATATCCGTTTCTGTTCCCTAATTGGGAAAATGCGCGATCTGATAGATTGGGAATTGACGGGTGATTTAATTTGTCCCGGCGGATAGTGAATGTCGTTTTAAATGCAAAAGAGTGACATTGCACAATGAGGATTTCTTCTCTTCAAAACATCCACGTCCTCGCCCTCTGTTTTACCACAGTATACGTATCATACACTAACACAGATCAGCCCGTTTTTTGTCTAGTTAGCACACATCTAGCGGTCCTTGTTGAGACCAAGTATAAATACGGTTAGCTGCTAGAGAAGTATACGGATTTCTTTGTAAAATTCTGTTTATCAAGAGATTGTTAACAACTTAAAACTTAATTCGTGTTGTTTCTTGACCTCATGGTTTTGTATTTTTAGGTTTAAATAAAATAAAAGTTATAAATTGTAGTAATTGTTAAATAAATAAAAAAGTTATATAAATTAAAATTAAATTAATTAAAATAAGTTAAATAAATTAAAAATAAATTAAATTAAAATAAAATAAAAGGAAACGGCTAAAATAAAGCACATTAGGGGGCGAAGGGAAGTGGGAATCGGAAATGTTAGGGCAGAGGCGTTGGTGCGGACGATTTTCTGTGGTGCTGTTTGTTTTCAGGTGCGGTGGAGGCCAAACACTGGAAGGAGAATGCCTGACGCCCGCGCCAAATAAATAAATAGTCTAAAAACCGGATAGAGTAGCATGTACTCGGCTTCTGACGGCAGGTTTTTCCCCCTTCAGGGGTTTTTCCCTCAGCCGTACCTTATGGTCTCGTTTCCGCGGCTTTGAGGCGATGGAGAGACCATTGGGGGTGAATACCAGAAGGCGAAAGGTTAGAACTCGGTAGAATGTAGGTATTGTAATGGCTTAAAGGCCTTCGGCCTAGCCACATTGGATCAAGTTTCTAATTTGTCTGTAATAATTACCTATTAAATAAAATATTTAGGTTTTGAAGGGCAAGACATTAAATATCTTGTAAAATGACAGAGAACCAATGTTTTAGCCATTGATATGACATTATCAAGACACATTTGATTCGCACCAACTGAATTCTTATAATTTTCCAGTTCGCACATTAATGCAAATGCGTCTATCGTCAGATGAAAACGTGTTTAAGAGCACAACAGAAATATTATTACCGTCAAGATTCCCTTATTTACAACTTATCTTTCTAGATATTTTAATTAAAAGTAAAGAAATTCTAGTTGTTTTTTATGATTCCATATTCACTTTCAATGAACAACATTCACTAGATTTAAATAATTTCTTTCCTTAAAAATTGTTCAAAACTTCTACTTCACATGTTGTTTGTGTTATGTTCGAGAGGAAAAGCTAGAGTCTCTAACCAACACGTCATCATATGGCATTTAACACCGAGCTGCTACTGTATAAATATGTATACTGTGGTTTGACTCCAAGAACCGTGTTAAACAGGCTGTGGAAGCCGTGTTAAACTCCAATCCACTAGGGCTCTACCTTGCGAGGTCTATACCTTGTTAAGCCTGTTTTACACGGTCATTTTTTCATAATTTCCCGTCGATAGACTGGATGTAATTTGTACGAAAAAATGAAGCATGCTTCATTTTTCCGTACAGATTTCATCCAGTTTGACTACAGCGCCCCTAATGTCACTTTATGGAACTTTCTTCGAGTGCGTGGGTTCTCCGGCAGGGAGTATAAATATCTGATGCGTAGCGTTGTTTAATTTTGAGTGTTGTTTGTGATATTGAGTCTTTGCGTTGAGTAACCCTCTCGCAAATAAAACCACAATATCTCACACATCTCTAGTCCTTACTCTGCGAATTCGTAACTATCTGATCATTCTTCCCGCTAATTTAATTTGTTTCCGTAAATGCGATGTTCAACTGTTAAACTTCCAGCGCTTTTTGCGGCGTTTGGAGTAAGTATTTTCATCACGATTACGTACAGACCAGGAGTGACCGTGTAAAACGCTGGAATCACGTTCATCCAGTTTCGGTACGATAGAACCGAACGTCCTTTTTCCATCCAGTTTCTGACAGAAAAATGAAAAAAGGATGAAAAAATGACCGTGTTAAACAGGCTTAGTACATTTTTATCTTATTGTGAACAACCAGAAATAATAGAAAGATCGAGTTAGAGGATGGTTAATAAACCTGGACTGAAATGAACTACTATAGTTCCTTGGTCGGGAATACATTAAAAAATCGAGTTGAATGGTCGTTGATATTAACTACCTGCGCTGAGGTTCCATTCAAAACGAGCCACCCACCGTTTTTCAAAGTCTGCCTCGCGGTGTGTTAAGTAGCAACGTTTCAATATCTGCCATTGGGTGTGTCAGGTGAAGGTAGCTCTCCGCCACCCGGCCACGTCCACTGGTGTGGTGTGCTCATGTGTGCGCTGCGCGCGTGTGTGCGCTGCGCGCACGTGTTAGGGAGAATTTACTCACTCGTAGATGGCCCTCACGTAGTCAGAAGCCCGCGACCCCATCGCCGCTCTGCAACAAAGCAAGATTCTGTTTGCTCACTGTTTGCACGCGAAAAGGATGCTTATAATTATTCTATAGTATTCTTAGTCATATTTGAGTTCTTCCAGTGTGTATCCGAATAAACGAAGAAATGCAAAAAAATGTGTTTTACGGGCCAATAGATGCCAGCTGAGAAGGTGTGGCAAAATCGAATAGATAGTGCAAACTGAAGGAATAAGGAAATCAACTACAACGTGAAAGACTGTGCCATCCTGTAGTAGCTCTAATACTAGTTTATCTATTTTTTCTGCCTCTTCTGTCTAAAATCTGAATTTCTCTTACTCCTAATTTAAAATCAATGTTAACACATTTCAGAATCATCAAGCTTTCAGGAATCATCTACACATCTTTGTATCACTATATGAGTCACTTGCTCCAATTCAGGGAAAATAAAAGGAAAAATTATTAATCTTCAATTTATTTTTTAAGCTTTTTAGAACGGTACGGTATTTTTCTTGAGATCTGATGCGATATGAATTTTTACTTTCATACTTTCTAAGTGTAATGATTATATTATACTAATTTCATAAGAATTATTATAATAAATTACCTATTTATTACAGAATTTTATTTAGAATTTTACATATAATGATTAGTGGGCCACGCTTAGTCGTCCTTTTGGGATTTTATTCATGCCAAGATTGTAGGTTGAGGGAAGTAAAAATATTGCAACCTTTTCAAATAAAAACACAACATAAAATATCCTTTTTTAAGTAAAAAATTTTGAACATTTTAAAATCAGAAGATAACACCTCTGATTTTAATAATACGATGAAACTATGTCTGAGCTTTCTATTGATAAGAATATTTGGATTTCATGAGAACATCATAACCCTCCACCAATCTCTGCTATCACTATCTCGTGTTGTATGCATATGTAAGTACTACACCTTATAACCAAAAACTTCGGAGTGAAAGAAACAGAGGAGTTAAAACAATATTTGGGGCAGTCTTTAAGAAAACATTTTTAAAAATATTTCTAAATGTTGCCGATATTTTACTCAAAATTGCGTGAAAACTACTAAAATTTTCAAAAAAATTACATTCTTTATTTAAAGACCTAATTGGGAAGCGCAAATTTCATTTGAGAAAATCGATGTCTTCAATAATGTAGTTGAAGGAAGACGCCGAAAAAATTCAAACTTCTGTAATTTTCGACAATTTAGAGTTGACAGTGAAAATTGAACTTACGCCATATTTTTACGCCAAATTTATATTCTTACATGAAATTTAAATAAAAAATTTGGCGTCATTTTTTAGAAAATTGGAAATTGTCCCAGGATCTTCACGTGAAGTTTCACAAAATTTAACAAATGATTTTCAAAATCACAGAGCGTCGACCGGGGAATTCTCGTTTTGAACAAAATCCTACGAGTAGTTAGGTCCTAGTGTGGTTCGCAGAGTGACGGACGGTTTGGAAAAACAAAACAAAAAAACTTTTTCAGTTTGAATGGACCCCCGTTAAAATCTCGAAATCAATTTTCCGCAGCGTTACAAACCTTCTCTATACTATGATTTTTACTCCGAATACACGTAATACAAATATGGGAAAGTAAAATAAAAAGATTTTAGATCACTGAAGAATGAAAATGAAATAAGTATGGAAGCTTTTTTCATTTAACTCGATATGTTTTAAAGCATGTCATTACTTTCGGAAGAGTGTGAAATAAATGATATTTAGAAGTTTTCTGAAATGAAATGTCCTTGTTATATTTTTAACATAGTTCAATATCTGAAATATTACTGCACTGCGCAGGTAGTGAATTTCAAATTTTAATTTCTGTTCAACTTAGGGTTGGTGAAAATTATAAATATAACTCACAATTGAATGAAATTTTACTCACCACATATAATATCAAGAGTGCAAAGGGTTATGTATGGATATACATCAAAGCCTTCAGTATTCCCCACTTCTTTCTCCATAGATTCTACTAATATTTGACTGTTCTCAGCGAACACGTCAAGGAACGATTCTAGAATCTTGAAGTGGAAAGTAGGTGTGATCAGTTTTCTATGTGAATGCCACTTGCTACCTGGAAAGACAGTAGTTTAATTTAAGGCTCATTTGATAATAGGGAAGAAAGTATAACGTTTTGCTTGTGACCTGCCTGAGCTTGTCAAGAGGCCTTCCCCCAACCAGGGGCGGATGAAGCTGTAGAGATATGATTTCTCAATGTGGTTGTGGAGCCAAGGATTACCTGAAAAATGAAACATGACATAAATTTCTCCTTCTTAATTTCTTTCCAAATATGTTAGAATTAATACAACGACAAATACAATGATAATGATAGTATTACGATAAATAGCTTCTTTTGTATCTGCCCCTCCACTATTTCTTTCACACGATAACATATATTCACTAGATGAGAGTAGTAATGCCCAAAAATGTCTCTTTAAAATTGAATTATTAAAACAACTAAATCATAAGGATCTAAATATTATGAACTGTTTTTTTCTTTTCGCTTTAGATTAATGCCGTTTAGTATAGAACATTTTATGTTATGACAAAAGGAAACGACCCATTTTTATCCGTATTTTTTGCATTTTTCGTCGATTTCGACTAATAACTAATTTTTAACATTTTCTTCCATTTTAATGCATTTTTCGCTGATTTCATCGATTTTATATCATTTTAATGGTACTTGCTTCAAACAATATTTACAAGATGTACCAAATGTTCTCCATGTTTTGAGCATATTTTTACGTCTTTTTTCTTTCTTTTTAGGCATTTAAAAAATTAGAGCATTTTATTGATCATTAAAAAAAATAGGTCATCAAAATCCGACCCCTAATAATCAGTAAAGTTCAGAGTCGCGGTTTTAATTAATTCTCCCCACGGCAGGATTTTCGACAATAGCTTTTCAGCTAGGTCGAATTCAGTCGCTGTCTGGAGGAGAATTCTAGGAGCCGGCTGCTCTGGTCAGTAGTTTTCCGTGGTTTCTCCGATCAACACGACGCGAATGCCGGAGCAGTACCTCACCAAACGGGCCACGGACCGTTCGCGATCTGTCCTTCCTCTTCCTGGTCCTATCCTCTCCCCTTACATATACACTTACACTATCATGCACTACACTACCACACATTCCGGGAGATCGGTCGGGAGCTTAGAGCTTGTCCCGGCTAGGGCGGTGCCCCGCTGGTGGGAGAGTCCTGGTTAGCGGGAAACCCCACTAGCCGACGGTAGGTCGGTGCCGGATCTCGCCATCCAGTGGGGGAAAATCACCGCCATCTCCCGAAAAAACATGCACTACACTAACGGGACTAATGACCAAAGCAGTTGACGCGCCCGGAAACAGGAAAAAATCAATCAATCAATTAATTCTGACCAGACATAAGGAAGGCACTAAACGAAGGAGAAGAAGGGGTTCCGAGTCTTTTGGAAGGAAGTGGCTGTATGTTTGGCGGTCGCTTACCTCGATGTCCCTTGCACTGGAGAGGTGGATGTCGGCTATGGGGCCCTTCCAGGTGCGCATCAGGGGCCAGTACTGGCGCGTTCGCTCGTCGAACACCTTGAACAGATCTGCGCGCGGGCGCACGCCTCAAATACGCGCACAGCGCACACGCGCGCACAGCGCACACGCGCGCGCACAGCGCACATGCGCGCGCACAGCGCACCCGCGCGCGCACAGCGCACACGCGCACGCACAGCGCACACGCGCGCGCACAGCGCACACGCGCGCGCACGCGCACACGCGCGCGCACAGCGCGACCGCGCAGCGCGCACAGCGCACACGCGCGCGCACAGCGCACAGCGCGCGCACAGCGCAGCACGCGCGCGCGCACAGCGCACACGCGCGCGCACGCGCACACGCGCGCACAGCGCACGCGCGCGCTAGCGCACAGCGCAGCCACGCCGCATACACGCACTGAAGCGCAGCTGTCAAGCACTGGATAGACATGGCAGTCTGTTATCAATATTTGCTTAGTTGATATTCAAATGTGACTATTTGATGAACCAACAAAGTATCAGACAAAGAACAAGCGGAAAAACTTAGGGTTAATTAAAAATCGTTTATTAATGGATAAATTTTATATTAACATCCACTAGTAACTATTTAAAATAAAATGTAAACATGAGTCAAAATTATAAAAATCTTCGTTGTTTTTAGTTTGTTCTAATCATTAATGAGCAAGCAATTGTATATCAGGTTCGCGCTTTTACTAATTACATTTTATTTTCTTTGGTTGCTAAAATTTTTGGAGCAACACATTTCTTTGTATCAATGTTCAATTTCAAATATTTAGCTTTGAAATACATTCTTTCCACGAGAACATTATTTTGTGCTTTTCAACATTACAATTTGTAATACTTAACTGAATATTTTCATTGTATAACGATGTACGCGCATTTGCTCGGCGCTTAGGGGTATCGGACGGATAGTGTAACAGTCAGATATTAATCCCTGTAACTGAGTATCTAAATAAAAAAACTGATGGTTATCATTGACGAAAGATTTCGAGTTTTTTAATCAAACAAATCTCATGATTTTTTCTTTAAATGAAAGGAAGTGACTCTTTCAGTTTTTTCACGTGCTCATTAACGGGATTCATTGTAGAAAAACTTAATTTTGATGTACGAAAATTAGTAGAATGAACTTGGGTTGATACTTCACGTTTTGGGGTGAGGATTCAAGTTTGGGGGGTGAGGATTCAAGTTTTGGGGTGATGCTTCGAGTTTTGGGGTGATACTTCGAGTTTTGGGGTGATGCTTCAAGTTTGAGCATCGACGATTAGAAACACGGCGTCCGTGTGCGGCGTACCTTGTCGCTTGGTGGCGAGCAGCGTGACGACGGAGCCGAGCAGCGGCAGCGCCAGCGGCCCGGGCATCCGGTCCACGAGGCGCACGTAGCGGGCGCGCCGCCGCGCCCACGCCGCCCCCGCCGCCGCCGCCAGCGCCACCAGCGCCGCCGCCAGTGCCGCCGCCAGCGCCCACCGCACGCCATCCATGGCCCGGCCCTGCAAAGCATGGAACCTCTTGGATACTATTTTCTTGAGCCCTCGCTTCGCTCGTTGCACGAGGAGTGGACAGTTTGCTATCATTTATTCTTAATTTAACTAATGTTGGCAAAGGAGTGGGGGTAGGCATTCCGGGGCTCAAGAAAACGTGCCTTAAAACACTCCCATTTAAATGTATGGGCTGTAAGGGGGATGAGGCAATACTCTCAACCCGTGTAGTCGGTGGTTTCAGTTTTTTTTAAGTAGTTTGAGGACGTGCGTTGTCTTGCTGTAGAATAACATCTCTCCTCTGAGATCCACGCCATTTCTCTTTATTTATTTATTTTTATTTATTTTACGTCAAAAAAACAGTTAAAAAACTGCGTATGACGTGCTATGGGGAAAAGTGAATTGTGTACACATTTCAAAATTCTTGATCCTACATTAAGTCATATACTACTTAATTTTAAATTTTTGAAAGGAGAAAAAAACCCCTATACTAAAATCTATTTTAAAGGATAAAAAAACAATAAATTTTGAATTTTAAAAGGGAGAAAAAAACTCCCATGTAAAAAAATCTATTTTCAAGGATAAATAAGCAATAAATTTTGAATTTTTCAAGGGGAGAAAAAAAACTCCATGTAATAAAATCTATTTTCAAGGATAAATAAGCATTAAATTTTGGCTCTTATTTCTTCCTGCCGCGACAACATGGAAACGATAATTTGAATAATTGTATTTCCCACTGAATTCTAGAAGACGTGCACAGAAAATGAAGTTGACATTTATTTATTTTATTTATTTATTTATTTTACGTCAGAAAAACAGTTAAAAACTGCGTATGACGTGCTATGGGGAAAAGTGAATTGTGTGCACATTTTCAAAATTCTGTGATCCCTACAACTTACTCATATACTACTTAAATTTTAAATTTTTTAAAAGGAGAAAAACAAAACTCCATGCAATAAAATCTATGTTCAAGGATAAACAAGCAATAAATTTTGAATTTTGAAATTTTGAAAGGAGAAAAACAAAAACTCCCATGTAATAAAATCTATTTTCAAAGATAAATAAGCAAAAAATTTTTGAATTTTGAAAGGAGAAAAAACAAAAAACTCCCATGTAACAAAATCTATTGTCAAAGATAAATAAGCAAAAATTTTCTTATTACTTCCTGCCGACAACATGGAAACGATAATTTGAATAATTGTATTTCCCACTGAATTCTAGAAGACGCACAGAAAATGAAGTACATTTATGTCAGAAGCAAAACAAGGGCCATCTCAGCATTTGCTCAATGGATCAGGGAAACGGGACGAAAAACCTGATCGGGGATGGGGTCATTGACCGAGCTGTAGTACAATAGTTTTACAGGTTGTTTATACTCATTATACAGCCCAAATGGTAAATAATGCATTATGTATCATTGTTAAAATTAATGTTACTTTTCTTTGTTATGTCAGTATAGTCTCTAATTGTATAGAAACAGTTATGCAGCAGAAACGATTTCACTTGGGATTTAAACTTTTCTTTAAATTTAATCGTTAATGTCATCTGGAAGTGTTGTAAAATAATGTACATTATTTATGTGAATTTTTTAATGAGCTGTTGATACTGCCCTGATGAATATGATTTCTACGTCAGTTTTATATAATAGACTTCTGCATTTTCTGAAAAAATTTCGCCCTTGAGCAAGTCATTTTTACAAAACCACTGATTCGTAAATAAAGACACGGTAATGGTAAATTTCCCTAGATTAATGAAATGGCTTACATGAATCACGTGGGTGGGATTTGGTTGTTTCTACAATTCTTTTTTTGTAATCAAAAAGTCTGGGAGCTATAAGATGTATTTCCCCAGAATATTATGCCATATCTCAGGCGGGAATGAACATTCGCAAGTATACACAACGGGTATGAAGGCTGACTGAATTTGAAGAATTCTTAACGCGTAGCATAAAGAACTTAATTGTGTTTCAATTCATTTAAATGGACGTTCCATTTGGGTTTGACTGAATTGAGAGACCAAAAATTTTGTTGCCTTAACATCAGTCAATGATTGTTCATTTTCAATGGAGCACAGAATTGTTTATTTGAAATGGAAAACTGCATTAAAACCGTTTTCTTTTCGTTTACTATTAATTTTTTTATTTCGGAACCAATTTGAAACATCTGATATTGAACTATTTACGGTTTCTTTTTGCAAGGATGTTCGTATCATCTGAAAAGAGAACTTTCTTCCGTTTTGAATCGTCGGGGGCATATCGTTTACTAAATAGGAACAGAATGGGGCCTAAAATCAATCCTTGAGAACTCCATGCAACGGGCAAAGAGTCGGAAAGGTGCGTACGTAATGTTCCATCATTCCGTAAGGGTATTTCAATCTCTGAGATCGTTGTTTAGGTACGAACATAACCCAAACTAGAGCAATACCACGAATTCCAAAGAAGGTAATTTGGAAAGAAATATCATGATCAATGACGTCAAAAGCTTTTGAAAGATCTAAAAATAATCCAATAATTTCGTTTTGATCTAATGATGAGGCGACATCTTTAAGAAATGAAAATATAGCTGTTTCCGTTGATTTGATTTTTTAAATCCATGTTGGCAATCTGAAAGCGCGTCGTGTTTAGTGAAGGTTTCCATTCGTACGTAAAAAGTCTCTCTAATACTTTGAAAAAACTGATAGAAAGAAATGGGCCGATAATTTTGAAATTTTATTTTTTTGCCCTTTTGAAAGGCTTAATTTTAGCTGTTTTGAAAATTCTGGAAACGTTCCCGTGCATAAAGTGGGATTAAATTGAGTTAACGGATGTATAATGGCATACGCACAAGTCTTTAACAAAAAAATCCGGGGAAATTTATCTAAGCCGGGCAGATATTTATTTTTAGTTTACCGATTATTTTTAAGGGAAATTTTATAGGAAGAAGTTTCGAAACAACATTTTGTCTAAAATTTTGAGTGAACTGTCTATTTTTGAATTTGTGCCTGAAGACCCTTAGTGAGATCGGCAGCAATTCTCGAAAAGTATTGGGTTAAAGATTAGCCTGTTGCCGGATCGTTCACATTTTTTATCGTTATATTTTAAAACAACATTCTCTACGGGTTTTCTAGTTGATTTGGTTTGTATTATTTATTATATTCCACATTGCTTTAGTTTTATTACTTGAGTTCAAAATATCCCGATCGTTTTCTCATGATTTTAGCCTGTCTTATGACTTTTCTAACAATGTTTTGTATTTTTTGAGTATATAGAAATCTTGAGATACTCATGACGTTTAGAAATAAAATAGAGTACGTTTATTTTTACACGATATTCTAATTCCTTTTGTGATCCCAAATATTACTTTTTCGTGAAATGTTTAATTTTTTTCTTTAATAGGAAAGCATGCGTTAAAGAGAAATGAAAGCTTTGAGAAAATAAATTGTATTTTTCATTCGTGTCAATAGCGTTATAAACTGCCTCCATGATTCTTTCAGCAAGTAGTCCGTAAATAACTTTATGTTAACTTGTAAATACTCTGCACATGCGTTTTTATTTATTTTGTCATTATTCATTTATAGTAATTGTAAAATTTGTGCATCATGGTCCTGTAACCTAGGTTATTCGTTATTATTTCATATCTGTTGTGGTTTTTTAATTATAATTTGATCTATTGCTGTTTGTGATTTAAAAATATTCGTGTAGGGACGTTCACTGTAATATCTAAATTAAAAAAATGAATTAAATTGAGAAACTGCTCTTTTGTGATTCGCTCAGAAAATCAATATTGAAATCTCCACATACAACAATGGATTTAAAAGATAGATTACTAATTTTGTTCAGAGTTATCTCTAGATTTTCTACAAATTGAAATAATCTAAAAAAATTGCTTTGTTGGAAGGGCTGTAGATGCAAAGTAAGATAATTTTGAGCTAGTAAGATGTACACTGTTATTTTCAAAACTTTTTCAACTGCATATAAATTTGAAATTTTGACAAGAAGGTAGAATCAATATTATTTCTTAATAAATACACGAACCTCCGTAAGCAGGGCCCTTTTTTGATTCCCTTGCTCTACAATATGATCCTGCAAGGTAAAAACTAGGAATTTGGAGTGTGTTTAGATCATTATGAGATAACCAATGTTCTGTAAACAAAGAACATCTATTTGACTGAGATCACCTAATGCTGCCTCGATAAATTCAATTTTTTTTGAAAGAGATTGTACATTATGATGCATTATTTGAATCTTTTGCATTACCTACACGGATGATTTTCTGCTGCATCGACTGTAGTTACTATTTATTTATCTCATTTACCCAGTGCGTGGTCGAAGGAAATATCTTCCCAGCAGTGTTAGGGGGGGAGGAAGGAGGGGTTCAAGATGTAGGGAA
This sequence comes from Teleogryllus oceanicus, assembly GCA_964035755.1. NCBI lineage: Eukaryota > Metazoa > Arthropoda > Insecta > Orthoptera > Gryllidae > Teleogryllus > Teleogryllus oceanicus. The sequence goes on from CAXIVR010000003.1 coordinate 85,750,089, forward strand.
TGAATAATTGGAGAGGGAGTACAAAGGGTTAGGTTCAGGGATAAGGTATTTGGGTCCACAGGGGTTCCGGAGGATGGAAAGAACTAGGAGATGTAGGTGGGGATGAGTCTTGGATAGGGTACTGCTGGTGTAAAGGGTGTGTTTGGCAAGTTGCTACCAGGTGCATTTTCCGACAAGGTTCAAGTGAAGACCATGCCGGGTGAAGTGTTTTTTTGGAGAGAAAGTTAGCTCAAATAATTTAATGTGTGCCTCTCAGATGCAGTTTTATTTTGTTGTTTGCGTGTCTAATTTTTTGCACAGTGTTGGTTTGTTGACCAGAAGGGGAGAGTCGAGATTACAATGTTCGTGTTTTGGGCCGTTGTAGTTTGTCAACATGTTGCTCAGGTGTAAAGTGACCACCCAAATTTTGTCATTCTGCCCCCCTATGATGATGACTGTATCCCGTTTGGTGAGAGTTTTTGTGTGGGTGTCAATTCACTGATCACGTCAGCAACCTCCGTTAGGTTTAAAACACACATGACAGAGAAATTGATGGGGGTTTCCCCCTGAGCAGGAGGAGATTTGTCGCCCATGGCTATCTGCTAAAATAATACCTTTTGGTGGGCTCAGTAGGAATGTTCTTGTTTACTTTTGGGCCAGGTTGCGCAACTCTACGTGTCTTTGTTTCTTTGCCCTTTCTAGCCTGTTTGCGTCGGTTTGTGGGTGGACGTGTCGATGATGGGAGGGTAGTGAGGATTGGGAAGGCATGGAAAATCAAAGTCATAATCTAACTACAGCAAATCTGTTTTGAGTCATGATTGGTTGTGATGATTGTGTTTTTGTTTTCGGATGGACGGTTGAAAGTTTCTGCGGTGTTGCCTATTGTTGTCCAACCGTCTGAGTTTTGAACGACCTCTTCGAGCCTTCCGATATGTTCATCTAAATTATTGTTTACGTGTGTGAAGGCTTTTTTCTTAAGTTCTTTTATAGCTGGATTCAACTTCAAAAGCATATCTGAATAGTATTGACTGTTTACTGTAGGCTGATTATCGAGATAATCACAAACAAACACATCTACAGCGTCCCCAAACACCGTCAACATTACTTTTTCTACTGATACGGCCAGAACGGTGTTCATCAGTCACTGAGTCTCGACTACTTTTAAATCGTTCTACGCACTTCATAACTTCTCGCTATTCATACAACTTTTACCACACACTTGAGTCATTTTAGAGAATATATTAGCTGTTTTTCACATTCAGAAAGTAAAGAACCAATCACAGACCGTTGTTCAAACAATGTGGAATTTGCAAGTCGACTCTCTAACGTTAAACTTAATTTTGAAGTTATCAACACAACAATGCTCATCATCCAGATGGTCAGGGCTCATCTCAATGATGCCAACTCAAAGTCCTACAATTACCAAACTTCTCCTCCCAAATGGTTTTTTTCAGACCAACTTGTCTCTTTAATTATCGAATGGCCTACGTACAATGTTATTAATGTAGGCACAGTGGTGTTAATAATTATAAATAAGAAGTTCTCACGTACTTTGTTTAGTTCTGACTCATAATCAATAAAAAAGTTACTTTCAGGATGCTAGCACAGTCATTACCTGTCAGTCATACATGACAATTCATATTGATCTTATAATTTATTACATTGACAGTCGCATACAAAGGGGTGGCGGGCAGTGGCGGCCGGTGGGTTGCGAATTAGGAGGGGCGGCATGTATGTGCGAAGTATCAAACATTTTACCTCTTCAAAATATTTCTTGAACGAGGAAAACTTTAGAATGTAATGCGTAATATTATTTATTTATTTATTTATTTATTTATTTATTTATTTATTTATTTATTTATTTATTTATTTATTTATTTATTTATTTATTTGTTTATTTTTTTATTTATTTATTTTTTATTTATTTTTTGTTTATTTTTTGTTTTTTGTTTGTTGTTGTTGTTATTTTTTGTTTGTTTGTTTTATTTATTTGTTTATTTTTTTTTTTTTTGTTTGTTTATTTGTTTTTGTTTGTTTATTTTTTATTTTGTTGTTTGTTTTTTTTATTTATTTTTTTTAGTTTATTTATTTAGTTTATTTATTTGTTTATTTATTTATTTATTTTATTTATTTGTTTATTTTTTATTTGTTTATTATTTTTTGTTTGTTTATTTATTTATTTTTTATTTTATTTTGTTTTTTATTTATTTTTTGTTTATTTGTTTGTTGTTTGTTATTTTTTTTTATTTTTTGTTTATTTATTTTTTTTTATTTATTTATTTGTTTATTATTATTATGTTGTTTATTTGTTTGTTTATTTTTTGTTATTTATTTTTTGTTTGTTTGTTTGTTGTTTATTTATTTGTTGTTTTTTGTTTGTTTATTTATTTGTTTGTTTGTTGTTTTGTTTCATTTTTTGTTTTTGTTTATTTGTTTTGTTGTTTGTTATTTATTTGTTTGTTGTTTTTTTGTTGTTTTTATTTATTTTGTTTTGTTGTTTTTTGTTTATTTGTTTATTTATTTATTTATTTTGTTGTTTGTTTTTTATTTATTTATTTTTTGTTATTTATTTTTTTTTATTTTTTTATTTATTTTTTTTTTTTATTTATTTTTTATTTTATTTTTTATTTATTTATTTATTTATTTATTTTTTTTTGTTTATTTATTTATTTGTTTATTTATTTATTTTTTATTTATTTATTTATTTATTTATTTATTTATTTATTATTTATTTATTTATTTATTTATTTATTTATTTATTTATTTATTTATTTATTTATTTATTTATTTATTTAGTCAAAACTTATGTGACGTAGGGGGGAGAAAATAATCTGCAATCTTCTTGAGCTGTTGCATCACGCACTCCAGCTACGGACGGGCTCCCGATAGTCCAGGATGCTATCTATTCCAAAAACATTTCGCTTAAGGGGGTACATAAAAACTAAATTCGTTCTCAAACATTGCGCTGGTAGTATGCAGAAATTAAACGAGTCCATTTATTGCAAATTTAATATTTTCTACAACATTTCCCGATGTTAATTTTTCTGGAGAGAACACCATCCTAATGTGCAGCTGTCACTGGTGGGAAGCTCACCCAAGCATAGTACCTCTGTATTGTCTCAATCGACTGAGAGTCACAGGAACGTCATCAACCTCCCATCGACCGCTTCTTCTTATGAGAAATAATAGTCATTCACAAGAAAAAGAATAATTTAATTACAAGACATTAATTACGAGATAAATCTTACACAACGTACATCAACGTCTTTAAACACCCAGAAAAACTGCTAATGTATTTATGCAAATCATGGACACTATTACATAAAACCCAATACCAGTGGAACCAAGAAGCTCTCCATCTTGTTCCACCACCTCACGAGGCATTCTGCTTGTTAATCCTCGATCTTTTTACAAGATACCCCGTTGCTAGGTAGAGAAAATAACTCAAATGACGATAACCCGCTACGTTACATATCTTTATTTAGGTAAGGACGTACATACAGGTTCATCGTTTATGAATTTCATTATTAGAATCTTTCTTATGTCTTAGAGATAGTTTCGTCTTCCAACGCAGGAATATTTGAACTTGAATGGTTGAACTAAATAAAGTTAGCAATTTTTACAGAAAGGATTTCTAAAAGTTTTCGCTACCTTTTTTCAATGTAAAATACATTTATGCTCAATTTGAAAAGCGCTTTATTTCTATTAAATGGTTGGAAATATTACTGATCCACTTCCACTTTTAATTTTCAAATCTTGAATAGACCAACAGATGGTTCAGTGTTAAAAGACTATAATTCAATTAATAAAGTCTCATCAAATGTTTTATTTTCCTTTCCGGAAACGTTACATAGAAAACATTGGATCATTTCTTGCACGGTATGCGCGTGCGCTCTCGCTCTTTTTCGAAAGTAAGAGCTGCAACTTGGGATTTGATAAGATGAAATACTTCCAAACTCTTTCTTCAAATTCTGTCGGCATCTCTTAGGTCCATTGCATCCTTCTCAGTGTTGCTAGATTCTTACTAAAAAATCCGCCATCGGAGGGGCACCAATCTGCCCAATGTCTGAATGACAAAAAAAAAAAAAAAGTGAGCGGGGAAAAAAGGCAAACTTTGGAAATGCGGCTGGTAATTTCAAATTCGCTGCACGTTCATAAGTCGTTTATAAGTACTTAATACCCTTGTGCGTGAATCCTACCTGTCATAAGTCATAAATAGAAGATGACTAATTAAAAATAAAGTTGGCATCATCGCATGACTAATTAAAAATAAAGGAGGTTCTGGCATTTCATAATATACGAATATATTATATTCTCATAAAAATACTCGTACGAATCCGCCCTCGTATCTGCAAATTTGCAACATGTTCAGAATTAAATTTCTTGTGCCCAGGAAATAATATTTATGATGCCATCAATATTGTACAATTATTTGGAAAATGTGAATACTATTGATGATTTAAGAAAAAAATGTTTGTCATCGCCAAAACTCCACCCATGAAACAAGCGATTCCGCCCATTGGGCGGGAAAAATGCATTTTCCCCTCAGCAAGTCGACGCCTTTTTTTCGCCCAGTTAACGGAATTCCGATCGATATGGCAACACTGCCCAATATGGCAACAGTGAACTCCTATTCATTTAATTCCCCAAGAGCCCATAGAGCCATTTCCGTCTGTCTAGATTGCTGGATGGTCTACTTCCGGATGCGGGAGCGTTTTCGTGTCGGTGATCCTTGTCCCTTGGATCTACCGCTTGGCGGGTGACCGCACACTTTCCCCATAAGCGGAACCTCCCTGAATGGAAGTTTCACGTAACTCTCGCGATTTCTTGAGACGTCCAAAGAGCACTTGCCCGCCACAACGACCAAACGGTGCACGGGAAGGGGCGAGGGGGGGGGGTCGTGGCGGAGCGCCCGTGCGCTGTTTCAGCTCTCCCTATCGCTTCCCCCACTCCTCCACTCTCTCTGCCCACCTCCATTGCCGTTATCTCCACCTAATGGTGCATCGATGTTGGCGTTGCCGCGACAGCTGATGCGATCCCTCGAGGCCGGCTAACGCTTCTGTTTAGAAACTTCAACCGCGCTACGTCGAATTCAGTCGCTGTCTGGAGGAGAATTCTAGCGACCGGCTGCTCTCATCGCTAGTTTTCCGTGGTTTCTCCGATCAACACCAGGCGAATGCCGGAGCAGTACCCTACGAAACGGGCCACGGACCGCGCGCAATCTTTCCTTCCTCTTCCTTGTCCTATCCTCTTCCCCTTACAAACACACAATAACATTCACTACACTACCACATATTCCGGGAGATCGGTCGGGAGCTTAGAGCCTGTCGCGGCTGAGGAGGTGCCCCGCTGGTGGGACAGTCCTGGTAAGGGAGAAACCCCACTAGCCGACGGTAGGTCGGCGCCGTCCAGATCGTAGATCTCGCCATCCAGCGGGGTAAGATCACCGTTGAGTTGTTGTTGTTGTTGTTGTTGTTGTTGTTGTTGAGTTGTTACTGTTGAGAGTACTTTTCCAGAGGGAGTGGTACACGCTGACCGTCTCCATGTGGTCGAATAGCTGGTGGGATGTGATACAGTCTTTTTTCTGTAAGAGAGTAATGCAAATCATCCCCAACCCGTCTTTTCTGTGATCAGATATGCCAACACAATCTCCAGGCGTTAAATTTGGTAAACATTCCTCATAATTTATATATGAGCTATGTCTATACAGCCAAGAGCTAACTACAAATTTTAAATGTCATATTCGTTTTTTCACCACCAAATGAATCAGATGTGGCTATTTCAAGCCGGAAAGATTTTCACTGTTAGCCAGTGTAATGATTAATGTAATTGAGAATAATTTTGTAAAATTAGTATGTTGCGAAGATTATTCATATTTTCCATGAAATTTATACTGGCATATGAAAACATTTACCAAGGATTTGTGGGAATAAATCAGTTGTTTTTGCGACGTAAACATTTTCATATTAATAATTAGGAATGTTTAATACATTATATATATTGAAATTGAAATCAGAAGAAGGAAAATCGTCGACGTCGACGATTGATCCTAGAAATGTTTTCTTTTATAGCAAAGAATTTGGAAAGAATGATTCTAATGTTGAGCAGAGAAGAGAAGAATAACTCATTCCGTAGTAGTTTTTCTCCTACTCGTTTGTCTCCTTATTAATAGCGTAAACATCGCTTCAAGATTGGAGAGTTGGACGATCGGAGAAACGGGAAAACTACTGGCCAGAACAGCCGGCCGCTAGAATTCCCATCCCGGTCGAGGTGGAATGTGCTTCCGCGAGACGCGCGGAGCCTTCTGCTATTCGCTGACGTGGGAGAGGCCTAGCTGCGACGAACGCCTGAGTTGGCCCTGCACTTCCGGCTCCGCCGCTGCAGAATAGACTCCCGAGACCATCTCCAGCCGCCTGCGGAATGCCCCCTGGCACATAAGCATCTAACAAGCGTAGCGCGAAATAACATTGCAACATGAAGGTGCACGTTCACTAGGAATAAATTACGAAAACCCGAGAAAATTTCAGATATTACACAACGCATGTTATTTTAAGGTCTCAGGTATTGTCGGAAGCTTGTAAATAACATCATTGCCTCAGCATTCGTCCACTTCGATAGATGGCTCAGGGCATCAATTGATGTCACTGCTGTACCTCTGACCGAGGGGTCCTAGGTTCGAGTGCCCACTGTGTTAGGATTTTCGACATTTCCTAGATGAGTAGGTCGAGTTTAGATGCTGTCTACAGGAGAATTCTAGAGACCGGCTGCTCTGTAGTTTTCCGTGATTTCTCCGATCAATACCTATCGAATGCCCGAGCAGTACCATAACAAACGGGCCATAGACAGCGCGCGATCTTCCCCTCTTGTTTCTTGTTCCTCACCATTTACTTACACACACACACACACACACACTTAAATGCACCACACTCACATGCTGGGAGATCAATCGGGAGCTCAGAGCTTGTCCCGGCTGGGGCGGTATCCCAATATTGGGAGGGGCCTGGTTGGAGAAATCCCCGTAAGGCGACGTGTAGGTACGTGCTGGATCTCACGTTCCACCATCGGAGAAACACCACCACCTCACATATATCATGCACTGTTTTTACGGAACTAAATACTTATAAAGCTTATAACTGTTTCTTCACTCAATCAATAATTATGAATTTACGCGAACACATTTACGCAGCGTGGCATATTTGTTATAAGTGTGGGGCGAATTTTGATGACCTATAACTTCGCCAAAATGATCAATAAAATGCTCTTACAATGCTTTTAAAAGTTCTAAAACCAAAGAAAAATGACATAAAAATCTTATGAAAACTAGATCGGATGAACAACTCAAGCTGTTGGATACGTTACTGATGTAATCAAGGCTTCTCCCATTCGTTTCAGTGCACTCAGCTTGCAATCGTTTGGTTTGGACTGTTCTTAACTAGGAAATCTGTATTTAGTTATCCCGAAATTGGCCGACCCGGTAAGGGTGCTGATATACGTTACATGAACTACAGACATACAACGGCTGTCAAAACAATTTCTGAGCGAACAAATCGAATAGGCTGCTGAGTAATTCGGAGAAGAACATTTGTTGCATGTCAAAAAACATTATTTGAAGTACCGTTAAAAATAGTTAGTAAATTTGAAGTACCATTAAAATCTATGAAATAAGCAAAAATGCGTGACGAAAAATGTTGAGAAATGACAAAAAATGGTAAAAAATGACTTATTAGTGAAAATCGACAAAAAATGCAAAATAATGACCTATAAAAATGGGTCATTTCCTTGTGTGGTAACATAAAATTAATTTCTGTACTAAACGGACAAGTTCTAAAGTGAAAACGAAGAAAATGACATTTCATTAAAATCCTCTCCCTAGTTATACTCGTTGTAGTGCGAGAACGCTAAGGAGTATTGTGAATTCTCGTCCTCACCGCGGGTACCCCACGGTAGAGATGGACTGCCTCCGAGTATCGAAGCGCTGACCCAGCACTAACAGAGGCCGCGCGAGAAAATAAGAGATGCTGTATCCGTGGCCGACAGCGAATGACGAATAAATACGAGCCAGTGGCAACCAGAAAGGGGGGCTGGTGGGGCAGCATGTCCCGGACGCCCAATTAATTGGTGCCCCGAATTCAGTCAAAAGACAGAAAAAATGTATTTATGTCCAATCCAAACCGGAAAATATGACTCAGGTCATCAACTGATGTCACTGCAGTCTCGCGGACCGGGAGGTTCTAGGTTCAAGTCCCGACGGTGGCAGGATTTCCGACATTAGCGTGTGAGCTAGGTCGAATTCAGTCGCTGTCTGGAGGAGAATGCTAGCGTCCGGCTGCTGTGATCGGTAGTTTTCCGTTTCTTCGGTCCACACTAGGCAAATGCCGGAGCACTAGGCAAATGCCGGAGCAGTACCCTAACAAACGAGCCACGAACCTTGCACGATATTTTCTTCTTTCTTGTATTTCCTCACTCTCTCTCTCTCTCTCTCTCACAGACGCACACACACACACACACACACACAAACACACACACACACTAACATGCACTACACTACCACATATTCCGGCAATCCGGTCGGGAGCTTAGACCTTGTCCCGGCTGGGGCGGTGCCCCGCTGGTGGGAGAGTCCTGGCTAGGGGGAAACCTCACTAGCCGACGGTATGTCGGCGCCGGATCTCGCCATCCAGCGGGGGAAGATCACTGCCATCTCCCGAGAAAAAAACATGCACTACACTAAAGGGACTAATGACCACAGTAGTTGAAGCGTCCGGAAACACGAAACAATCAATGAATCAATCAATTGTCCCGGCTTGAGGGGCGGGGCTCGCTGGTGGAAGATACTTGGTTGGGGAAACCCCACTAGCCGATGGTAGGTCAGCGCTAGATCTCACCATCCAGCGGGGAAAGAGCAAAGCCACCTCAAAGTAAAAATGCACTACACTTATGGGATTCATGATCTCAGTATTTGACGCACCCGGAATCACTAACAATTAATAAAATTAATCCAAATTTAACTCGATACGTTATTTCTGATGCATGGAGAAATGAATGGTTTAAGAATTGGAGGAGAGGGAATGTTTATTTAATTTTTAACTTTTTTAGTTTTTGAAATGAGGGTCCCCGTGGATCAACTGCCCAGGCCCCTAGTTTTCTTTGGGCGCCCCTGCATAAACACCAACTGATTATCATCTACAGAACCGACGTTTAAACTGTCCACACAAAATATTTTTTCTTATATACCTTGCTATAAACGATTTTTACAGCTTTGTTTCTCATTTATTTTTGTGTAACAAATCCTAAACTTTTAGTATAGAAATGTTTGTAAACTCACAAAGCAGAGAAAATTTCAAATTCATGGTATCAATTAACGTTACATTGTTCAAATTAGACAGGTGAAACTAATTTCTTACGTATGCATTTAATTGAGTTTTTAAATGAGATTGTAGATTATTATTTTCATTACCTGGTTTACATCTTCTCAGAATTATCATTTAATTACTTTCTCATCAAGCGTAGCCTCATGTCTATTCAACGTATACTTGAGGTGTATGACAGTGTGGGTGATAATGAATGATTTATGGAAGCGGAATCTTTTCTGTTGTTTCACAGTTGCAGAGCTGTCAAATGCGAGACAGACAGGCATGATATGAGGGGAAGTGATCGACTCGGGCGTTCTATTTGGTTACGAAACTAACCACAGACAATAAGTATAGTTGCAAAGCCATGTTCGGTAATGTTGAGAACATTATATCTTTTTATGTTATGCTACCTCTATTGCGGTAGAGAGAAAGTTATGTAATGCTGTGCGAAAAAACGGAATTTCTGGCAGAAAAACTCTCATTACGGGAGGGCCCTGGCAACGAAAAAGTGGATAAATTCTGATGATAAATTTAGTCTGCCCGTCCGTCCGTCCGTCCGTCTATCTGTGAACATTGCTAGCGGCTAAACCCTTCGGCCTATTTTCTCCAAAATTAATATTCCCCAATGTATCTCGTTGATGTCACGGCCCCTTTAATTTAAAACCGATATTTTAATTTTGGGGGTACTTGACATAAAGCCCTTGGAAAATTATACAAATTTTCAAGAAAATTGCTATAATGGTTTCGATTAAACTTTGTTATTTGATAGTGAGCAGGACGTATAAGAGAATGGCGCCAACAAAAAATAACTGAATGCGATGGATTTTTTCGAAAATTTGGAAAATAACTTAAGGCCCTCATGTAATGTATCCCCCCCAAATTAAAATATCCGTTTCAAATTAAAGGGACTGCGACATCAACTAGATCGTTTGGGGAACATCAATTTTGGAGAAAATCGCTTGAACGGTTTAGCCACTAACATTGTTCACAGACAAACGAATGGACACTCACTTACTACTACACATGTTGAATGTCTTTTCCGGATCTGTTTGTTGTCCCAATTGGGGCGTTTCTCCGCTTAGGAGATATCTATAGAAGGAAATCCAGAACGCTGTCTTGTATATCGGGAGCGGATATCATGTTCCAAAGATGGAGAAACAGCGCCATCTCCCGGGATGTAATATGCGCTTGTCTCACATGAACCGGCTTCTTTATTTGACGCTCCCGGAATGAATATTGAATCATCCACTCGAAGTGGCCCCTTCACCGAATGTGGCGAGCTGAGATCGCTCAGGGCATCAACTAATGTCTCTGACGGGGAGGTTTTGAGTCCTCACGGTGCAAGTTTTTCAAAGCGGATTTGATAGGTAGATCGTATTTAACCGATGTCTGGAGGAGGATTCTAGCGGCCAACTGCTCTGATCGGTAGATTTCCGTGGTTTCTTCGATCAGCGCCAGGGAAATACCGGAGCAGTACCCTCACAAACGGGCTACGGACCGCGCGCGATTTGCCTTCCTTTTCCTTGTCTTATCCTCACCCCTAACTTACACACTCTTAAACTTATATGCACTACACTACCACACATGTCAGGGGAGCAGTCGGAAGCTACGAGCTTGTCTTGGCTGGAGTTCGGCCGCAGTGGAGGGAGATACCTGTTTGGGGAAAACCCCGCAAGCCGACCTGTAGGTTGCTGGATCTCAGCAATGAGTCGACGAAGGTCAACGCCACTTCCCGCGATAAAAACATGAACTACACTTAAGAGGCCAATGACCTTAGCAGTTATCGCGTCTGTAAACACTAACACAGGCACACACAAACAAAAAAATATTGACAGATCTAAAGACTTGGCACATGTTTCTCTATGTATTTCAACGCGATGAAACCGAATCTGAAACCATAATTGCGCCATCACCTTCATTAAAAAACAATTATCGAGACATTGTATTTTTTTTTATTTTCAGGGGTTGCTGCCAGACCCAAAAACGTGACACACGTCTCTCTATGTATTTCGACGTGCCGAATCCGAATCTGAAGTCAGAATAGCGCCATCACCCTCCATTTTTTTTAAATCGAGAAAAACCACCGTGAAGTTGTAAATTTGAGGGTGCTTTTCTGCTATTTAAAAAAAATTGGAGACTGGTAGCGGAATTCTAGCTTCAGATTCGGATTCAGCGCATTGAAATACATAGAGAAACATGTGTCAAGTGTTTGATTCTGACATGTTGCTGGGATATTACAGGAACTCGATATTCTCCCTCTAAAATCCTGGATCCTTCGTCTCTGCGATAAATTTTATGCTTCTCTTTCTCTTTATAATTTTTTTTAACTAGGAAAAACCGTTAATCCTTTTCCACGAATTAAATCACTTTATCCAAAAGATCTTTTTCATCCTCCTTAGTTATATTTTCTCCCAGTATTCACTATTTATTGTCAAAACATTTCATGAATCATGTTATATTTATAACCATTGTTTAATTTTAAGATCATTATGACTCACCAACAATCAACATGATAACTCACCAACATTACACAAAACAAAAATAAAGCAAACTTTCACACGTCAGTAATTTGTTTAGAGGCTACTATTAAGTTTCTCCTCATATTCTGTATGATATTAATGTAATTCTTCATACCGATGAATGACAATTGTCGAACAAGGATCAATAAATATTTTTAAAACAACAACAACAACAAAGAGCAACCTGAAGACGCGTCGTCGGCCGCGGCCTCGCCCAGGGCCCCCTGCGTGCGGTGCGGTGGCGAGGCCCGCTGTGCTGAGGATGCTGTGCCTGACCTGGGGCCGCCTGGCGCTCGGGACGACTGCACCACAACTGGCCGCGACTGCCGCGACGCGCGGGAAACCGGTCGGCCGGCGGCGGCGGAGGCGGCGGTGACGTCACAGCGCACGCCCCACAGCACTTCTCTCCCGCTCGCGTTGTCAACGCAGCGCGCTGAAATTTTGGGCTCTTCTAAGAAGGGATGCGGCATCCACAAGAAAACATGGGTGTTTCTAAATATGGATGTTCAAAATTAAAACGGATGTTAATACAACATTGACTCCAAATCATCGATATTATCAAACATCGACCGAGAGCGGTGGCTCAGTACATCAACTGATGTCACTGCAGCACCTTTGACCGAGAGGTTCGAAGTTCGAGTCCCGTCGGCGGCAGGATTTTCGACACTAGCTTGTCAGGTAGGTCGAATTCAGTCGCTGTCTGGAGGAGAATTCTAGCGGCCGGCTGCTCTAATCGGTAGTTTTCCGTGGTTTCTCCGATCAACACCAGGCGAATGCCGGAGCAGTACCCTACCAAACGGGCCACGGACCGCGCGCGATCTGTCCTTCCTCTTCCTTGTCCTATCCTCTCCCCTTACACACACACACTTCCACTAACATGCACTTCACTACGAGATATTCCGGGAGACCGGTCGGGAGCTTAGAGCTTGTCCCAGCTGGGGCGGTGCCCCGCTGTTGGGAGATACCTGGTTAGGGGGAAACCCCACTAGCCGATGGTAGGTCGGCGCCGGATCTAGCCATCCAGCGGGGGAATACCACCACCTCCCGAACAGAAACACGCACTATACTTACGGGAGTAATGATCATAGTAGTTGACGTGCCCGGAATAACTAACAATCAGTCATTAAACATTGATGTTTTGAAACCGGATAAGTAACAATTGAAGCTAACGAGGTGGGGGAGGGGATTTAATTTAAAAGTGGTCTTGTCTATATACCTTTAATTAAGATTTATCTGATAAAACTAAGTCAAAAAAGTATTATGATAATTGACAAAACGTTGATTATCTGATTCGATAATTCAAAAATAATACAGACTTATTTATTGTCGGAAACTCTATTTTATTTCCTTTTTCACTCTTGGTCACTTTGGTCAAATGAATATTTCATTTATGAATAGCTGAAAATTTGTAGAATTTTGTTATGATAGTATGTTTTTCATTTAAAAATATCAACTAGGAATTCAACAACCAACAATGATGTCAAAAACAACAACATCGGCTTAAAAATATCGATGGTAACATGGAACATGGATGATTTTATAAAAACATCGATGTTTCGAAAACATCAAGATTGATACCGCATACCTTCCTCTTAGCGGTGCGGCGTGAGCCTACCCCTCTAATGCCCTACGATACATATATGTAACCACGTTTCTGGTCAACTCACGTTTGGTCCTTTTGGGATAATTGGCGAATTCTATTTCGTCAATAGACTGATACATTCTAAATTAAACATATAAGCAAGTTTTGATTTCGTGATTAATGAATCCCAGATCGCTAAAGCATTGTACGCTCTTTGCCAGTGTGTATTCATGACTTGTGTCAGTTCGAATCTTCATCTAAAATCGTGCTTAGCAGCAATTTGACTGTGGTAAAGTCGGAGGGAGAGGCCGGTGTAAAGTAAACGATGGGTGACGGAGCATATGCAGCTAAGATCTAACGGTTTCACAACTTCTAGAAAATAATACTCATATAACCAGCATTTGGCGCTTTGGAATTCTCTTGTAGCGTAATTTAGCAACCCAACAATAGTTTAACACAAACATTGTGCTTAACGATGTGCTGTCATGGTCGCGACGACAATGGGCTAGTGATATGCGCACAAAATTATGTTGGGGTTAATGGGTTAAGTACTCCCTAGCCTACTCTTACTTTTATAACGGACGGACCACTGCCTCCCTTTTAATTCAAATTGTTCCACAGTTGCGGTCTGTGTGTATATTGCCACATGAATGATATCTCTTGTTGTAAATGCGGACAATGATTTATGCAAGATTTCATTCTTTCAATTCAGTGCTGTTGTTTTCTGGCACTCCCATTTAATGGCTCATGTCTATCTCAGAAGACGGGTTTAATGTGTTCCAGATCACGTACGGAGAATCAGAGGCAAATCCTGAAATAATTATTTGAGTCAAATGTGGCGACAGTAGTTCAACGCATTCGATAAAATCCAAAGTAGGTGAGACTTTAAGACATGAATTGAATCGTTTATTTCAGAAACCCCTCAAACGCCAAAATATAAAATGCGCTTTAGGGGTGGAATATTGTTCCATGAGGATAGACGCATTGCTCATTCCATATTTACCTGAAAAATATTCATTTATTAACTGCTTTAATATTAAAAAATATTTTGCAATCGGATAAACTGGGACACTTTTTCTCAATTTTCTCGACATGATAAATTTGGCGTTTGACGGGTTTCTGAAATAAACGATTCTATTGTCTTCTTTGAACTTTATGGTTTATTGGCTTAATAAACAATTTCAATGTTGTGTGTAGAGGAATGGGACACATCAGCCGGAAATCAACGGTGATTTACGGTTATCCACGGTGAATATATACGACAATGATTTACTTCTGTGCTTTTAAACTGTTGATGGGTCACAGAGAAGATTAAACTTTCTTAATGGTTTAATGAGACAAAGAGTTAAAAGCAAAACTGTTTAGGATAACGAGAAGGCTCGGCCGTGTCATAACATTTATTCTTGGTGCAAACTTTTCATTGAACTGTGGGTGGAATAACCACATTTTTTGCGGCCGAAAGCAAAGGAGTTATTGCGATAAAAAAAAAGTTAGCGTAGTGCGCAAATTCTTTTCCTTTAAAGACTTGCGACACACGAATTAAATCTATAGTTCTTCGGGCTATAAACTACGAGCTGGAAATTTTGCGAGAGTGAGTGGGATAGATCGATTGGAAGGCGTTGAAACCGACTATTAAAAATTAAAACTTGGAAATAAAAAACACGTAGCAAATATCGGCGTCCTCTTATCGGCAATTAATGAATTTGGCAAGAGAGTAGCAAGAAATATATTAAAATTTGGATTGGATTAACAGGTGAGCCTTCATACATGCTTATACGTACAAGATGCTTTGGAGAGCAATTACATGAAAGCATCCCAAATTACAGGAATGCCATGACAGGTTACATCGTATCTAGGCAAAGAACAACTCGCGAGGTAAGGCAATTAATATGTATTTCTAATTTCCAATGAGCGTAAAAATCAAAAGAAACCAGCCTCCGACCTTTTGAGAGGTAAGTATAGTTTTATTAGATAATCAAGAGCTCTGGAAAAAATAAAAAATCTAGTGGTGCTACAGAATGGCATAGAATTTATTGTAGTAAAGTTTTCTAATTTCCTTGGTGTGGATTGACTTTACGGTTTTGCACCATCCTCTGGCCAGCTGCCATCTATCGCCGTCCAAATACATTTTTGAACTTTTCTCAATTTTTCGGTTTCCTATTTGGAGAACCAAAATATTACTTTAAGGATATTAAAGAAGAGTTAAACCTCATTCTAAAGGGCAATTTCCATTCAAAAACTTAGAACCGTTCTTAAGTAAATGGCGTAAAAGCATTATTGTAAATGCGAATTTTGAAGCACTTTTCACAGGAATCTATTGAGTTTTCGAAAAACTTCATTTGAAGTCATTTGAAGCACATTCACTCATGAATGAAATAATGTATACAAATTCCTGGGAATGTGCATACTAACGGCGTGAGAGATATTTCAAACACTTACATTTGTGCAATTTTTGGAAAAACAACAATAAAAGAATACACCAAAATTAACTTTATGTCATATTAAACAGTGCAGTTAACTCTATCCATGGGAAACGTTTGAAGAAAATATTTAGAGCCATTTTTGAGAAAATGTCATTTGAGCGTTTCTGAAAATGCGGAAATTTGAGCTCATTTTCACAAAAAAAATGTTAAGTATTCGAGAAGTTTTATTTGTATAATTTAAAGCACATTTACACATAAATACAATAATGTGAACAAATTGACGGCAATCTAAATATGAGCGACGTGAGAGACAAGAAAAAACATTTATATTTTTGTAAGTTAAAAAAGAAAAGAAAAGAGCAATGTGGCGTTTAGGTCATCTCATACCGTGAGTTAAGAGCTATCCCTAGCAAAAGCTTAAAGAAAACATTTGGAACAGTTTTCGAGAAAATCTTGTTATTGTATTTTCTTAAAATTGCAAATATTGCACGTCATATTGCAAGAAAACAACTAACATTTTCAAAAAACATTACATAAACTTAATGAAAGAAGTTATTATGGACAAAAAATTCATTTGAAGGAAAAAGCTCTATCTTTTGTAGGAAGAATCTGAAAAAATTCAAACTTTAGAAACTTTCGAAAATTCAGAGTTAACTGTGAAAATCAAACACATGCTACCTTTATAAGTGTATTTTACGTTTATGAGTGTACTTTCTCGCATTATTTATATTTGCAATTGCCGAAAATTCAGAGTTCAAAGAAAGTGAGATCTGGGTTATTGTTTTATGTGTTCTTTGTTCTATTTAAAGAAAAAATGTAGCCGTTTTTGAGAAAAAATGTCTACAACTCTACAAAACTTTGCGCAAAATATGGGCTGTTTTCAGTAACCCTATTCTACTTCCATGTACTTTGAGTGTCTTCGAGGTTTGGGCAAATTATTACGTGCATTTTGCCGAACAAATATCAGAAAAATTGCCTAGATTTCACGCAAATTAACCAAAAATACTCATATTTTCGAAACATTGTACATGTCTTTATTTGAAGACCTGGCTTTTAGCAAAAGATTTTGTTAAGAAAAATTCGCTATCTTCAACATTGTAGTTGTAGGGAGTCGTCGAAAACATTTTATTTTTCAATTTTCGAAAAACAAGAGATTTTAATGAAAATGAGATCTTAGCCATTTTTAAGCATTTTTTCAGAATTCGAGGACAAAGTTTCATCAGAAACTGAAATATTTTTTTAGAAAATTTGGTAAATGTAATAGTGGCTTCATGAAGAAAACACCAAAAACACGAAATATCTTTTTCAAATTCGCAGGACCTCGAAATCATTTAAAACGACGAAGAAATATTAATTTTGAAGAAAATCTGCCGAACGGTTTAGCCGTAAGCATTCACCACAGACACAGACTTTTATTGATCCGTTGATTTATTGAGCCGTTAATTGATTTCTCGATATCATGCATCAACAAAACACTTAATACACAACATGTTAGAGGAAGAAATTGATTATAGATAGGAATACGATTTATTCACTTCTTCGTTTCCCGAGCCCAGCAATAAGAGTTTTTTGGTCGAAAATTCGCTGTTTTCTGGTGCACGATTAAAATGCTTTCTCTTCTTACTAAATAAAGGGGAGAAAGTTAACTAGTGATGCTACAACAGCATATTCTTTGTCGCTTTATTTTTAGTGGCTCCAGAATATAATACTTCTATATGTAGCTGCAAAAGTGTGTTCAACTACAATTTTTTTTCTGCGCCGAGACTTTAACTTAGATAGTCCTGAATGTATGTTCTTTTCGCAATTGAGTTAAGTTATAATAGTATTCTGTAATTAGGTCATTATGAAGAAAGTAAAAACAATATTGAGTTGGTATTGTTGTTAGTTTTTGCAGAAACCAGTGTCCTTTCAGAAGGACAATAGGGCAACTTTTTGTGAAGGTAAAGTCTTGGAAGATGTAACTTGTTTGGGTATCGGTATTTTCAAATAAATATGAATAAAAGAGTGTTTTATGGTTACAACCACAAAACCCAATATATAATTAATTAATAAACTGCACGATACTAATAACTGCAATATATAAACAAAAGACTTATACACTTGTTTGATGCTACTGTATGATGAGCTACTGTAGTTGCAAACATGACGGGGTTCATTACATTTTAGACACATTGTAGGGGCAATTTTGATGTTGCAGTTACTTCTTATGTGTTTTCTCGTTCGGTGGTAATTAAAGATTATCCTTCATTAAATCAAGAATATTGTGTAAAAATCCTGTATTAGGAGTCACTCTTTTGATACGAACTCTATTGCAGTGGCAATTTGACCGTGAAATGTCAGATATACTGTGTCTTCATTTATCTATGCCTCCCATATGAGCTTTGTAGGAATGCAATAGTTTAGGGCCAGATACGGTAATCCTTTTCTTTTTTCTCTAGAAAAATATTTCTACTGAACATAATGGTTAAACTGTGACAAAGTTGGTGGCTATAGTAAAGCACTGTTGTCATCGCAACTAACTGATTCTGAAAGAGCAAATCTGATGCTGAGTCGTGAGAAAACTTCATATGATACCCTATACTTTTTTATAATTTTATCTACAGATCATAACTCTCTTTCCTCTTATTCCAGTTGATTCCATGCCCCTCTTCTTTAGGTAATGTAGTGGTTCAAGACTGGTAAACAGGGTTTCAATGAAAATTCGATATGGAACATGTGGATGTGACTGGATCACAAAGGTTATACCAAGCCGTACTACATTCCTTGGTTTCGCAATTTTCACAAGCGCTAGCTCGTTGGTTGGCTTAAAGCCGAAGAGTATATTCACCACTGGTACTTCCATACCAGAATTTGCATCCGTATCTGAATGGTTTTCCCTTGGTGAATTATTTGCAGCCTTGGCCTCCAAAGTACAGGATCATCGATTCATTGCCAGAATGGTACCACACATTTATTCATTTATTTATTTTACGTCAAAAAACAGTTAAAACTGCGTATGACGTGCTATGGGGAAAAGTGAATTGTGTGCACATTTTCAAAATTTGTGTTCATTGTGTGCACATGAGGAGCAAATTGTTTGAATCTGTCACCCAGCAAAAATAGCAATGGGCGGATATTTTCCAAACGATCTGATCTCTCTAAACTGTCGCAGAAATGTTCAAATCACAAAGCGCAATAGCATTTAGTTAACTTGCTGGTATATAATCTACACTTGGATCTTATTCTGCACTCGAATCACAATTTGTTACATAAACAATTGAATTTAAAGGAAAGTAAGGTTTCATTCACACCACACGTTTTGGTATTTCTTAATGTTTTCTAAAATGTCCAAAAGTTCCAGTGTATATAGTTTCCTCTTGTAAAATGGCCACATATACCCTGAAGTCCTTCTGGAAGGACAGTTCAAAACAACATTGAATAACAATTGACAAAAACCTTCAATTGTAATATATCCCTATAAATAATATAGTTCATTCCTTTAAGGGCTTATATTAACAGTTTCAGAGTCATTGACACCATATGAAAGAAAATATACATATCCGACAATAACAGCAACAGTCAATTCAATCTTTGTAAAGTTGCAATATTTTCCAAAGACAATTACTCAGTAACTGTAAACGATAGCGTCAAAATAACTGTGGCAGTGCATTTCTGACTTCATGTACGTTATATAAATATGTGTTACTGTCCGTGACAATGAATTATTCATGAAAATACATTATTTCTGTAATGAGGGACGTCGTTCTTCCTGAAGGACGTCCGGGTTATCTAGGTTAAGGTTCGTAGAGAGAACTCGCTGCATCCTCTACCTACACTTCACGCAGTCTCCCCGACGACCCATTTGGGCCGACGTTTAATAATACAAATGTATTTGCATTATGCATTGTTTGCATCATGCAACTTTCGGAAATTCAAAAAGTTCAACGAAAATAGTACCTGCGTCATTCATTCAAGCGTCCCTTATTTTATCCGTGAAAAAATAATAAAAAAAGAAGGGTTATTTGTTAAATTTTTCTCTATAAATTCGATTTATTTTGAAGCAGAAATTTGAAAAAAAGCTATCAGTAATAAATATTGTGACCTTTTTTATGAACTGCTTGTTTAGAATAGAATTTGTTTACGCAAAAATCTGTATCTTCAGTTTTGAACTTTTGAAATGTTACTGTTAATAATTATTTATACTTCATACAAAATTATGCAAAATACTCATAGTTTCAAAAAATTGTGCAAAATATTATTGTTCGTTAGAGAACATATTTTATTAATGTAAATATTTCTTATCTTAAATGTTGTATACGTAGAAAGCTGCCGAAAACAATCTGAACTTTTCCAATTTACGAAAAATAGGGGATTCATCGAAAAAGAGACCTGCACCTTTCTATTAAGCATTCTGTAAGCTATCCAAGGACAAAGTGTACACTAAAAATTTGATGCAATTTTTGAGAACAAATTGAGAATGTTTTTGAGCCTTCGTGTAAAGTACCTCCCAAAATCAAAATATCTGTTTGAAACTGAGAGAGCCAGGAGTTCATTTAAATAGATCGAGGAAAATAAATTTTGGCTGAACGGTTTAGGCGCCAATTTTGCGCACAGACGAAAAAACAGACATTTTGCGGCCAATCGATTTTTCGATATCAAGGATGTGCAAAACAGGGATTCACACTTCACATCGTGTTTGGAGGCCGAAGAAACCTTGAGTCAGTGCAACGCATATATTTTTTTCCGTCTGCATTTTTACTCGCGTCAAAAGACCATTGCCTAGGAGGAACCTGTGATGCGATAATTATGGTAAATACGCAAACATTCTCCTCAGGGATGTGGATAACAACTGATGTCATTAGGAATAAATAACGGAATGAGTGTCCAAAAATTGAGACCTATTCCATTTCTTGGTATTCGTGCGCGAGTCATCAATTTTAATTATTAATGGATATCGGCTAATTCCGTCATCAGTCTAACAAAACTTCGAATGTGCTATTTCCTTTATTTTCGATTAATGAGCTTTCGAAGAGGGTTCTCTCAAAAGAAAAAAAATGTATTGAGCCATTACTTGTCCCGCAAAGCGCAATTGACCTCCGCGCCGTTAGATTCCGCGGTTCCTTAGCAGTCACCTAACCACGAACGTCGAATTTGCTTCACCTACAGGACCTCACGTAATTAACGAATTCGGATAGCGACGCCGGTTTCTCGGTCGTCCCAGAATAATGACTGGGACCAGAAATCCGTCAGAATGGCGCCAAGTTGAACCCGCCTCGAAGTGAAGACAGCTCGCTAGCTGACCCTTCACTCGCAAAATAAATAAAAGATATTATTATATATAGGCAATTTTGTTTACATTTAATGTGTTGCTTTGTGGATATAAATATCCTTCCTCTGCGAATGCGCGGGCAGGCATAGAGATCACAGGGGCCGTTGGGCTAAGAGATCACATTCCTTACATCACTCGGAAAAGTTCTGCCCTAAGTGTTTCTACTACTTGGTTTGATGTTTTCGTGTTTCCGGGCGCGTCAGCTGCTTTAGTCATTCGTCCCGTTAGTGTAGTGCATGTTTTTCTCTGGAGATGGCGGTGATCTTCCTCCGCTGAATGGCGAGATCCGGCGACGACCTACCGTCGGCTAGTGGGGTTTCCCCCTAACCAGGACTCTCCCACCAGCGGGGCTCCGCCCCAGCCGGGACAAGCTCTAAGCTCCCGACCGATCTCCCGGAATATGTGGTAGTGCAGGGCATGTTAGTGTGTGTGTGTGTGTGTGTGTGTGTGTGTGTGTGTGTGTGTGTGTGGGTGCAAGGGGAAAGGATAGGACAAGGAAGAGGAAGAACAGATCGCGCGCGGTCCGTGGCCCGTTTGGTAGGGTACTGCTCCGGCATTCGCCTGGTGTTGATCGGAGAAACCACGGAAAATGCTACTTGATTTTATTAAATCAAGTAGACAGATAAAACATATGAGTAAAACAGATGAGTAAAAAATCACGCGACACTCGTATTTTCTATTGGCAATAGCGACTCGTACGTGTCCTGGAGAAATTGTCATTGCGCAGGTTCGGGGCAAAACAAATCTAGCGAATCACCGTATAGGGCGCACTTTGAAATGTGACAGAACGGTTCACTTTTATTCTGAAAAAAGTTTATATGTGTATATTTTCGAAAGAAAAAAACATATGAACATCTGGAATTGTTTTATTATGGTAAATAGCATTCGCAACATAGATTTATCTTAAAATATAAAATGTATTATTTTCGATATAGCCAAATTTTAATACAGTAGCAACGTGATTTATTTAGATTTTATTTTTTTAACACAATTTGTTATAAATTCTCAAACATCTCGAGAATTAATAAATAAATTAAAAAAACTGGAAGTTAATTCAAAAAGTCAAAAAGTAATGCCTCATATTTTTTCTACTTAAATAAAATTAGTTAAGTAGAGAGCTGGAATATTTGGTTATATTCCTCAAACCTTCTTCTAAAATCCACTGCGGAATAACTTTCTGCGTGAACATATGGCAACAGAGCAGTTCTTTGCAAATTGGCCGCCGTCAATTTTCGTAAGAGACAGAATTGTATGATTGAATTCTTAAATGGAAAAGGTGAAATGCTCATTTTCCCCATGCCCATGTGAACGGTGATGCAACAACGGTAACAGAAAAAAATTTCTATTCTGCATATTGTAGTTGGACCAAGACGACAAAAACAATTTGAACTTCTGCAATTTTCGAAATATCTGGTATTTCAACGAAAGTGAGAGCTGCAGCATTCTCGTAAGCATCCTTTACGCTATCCCTGATCAAAGCTTAACCCAAAAGCTTAGAGCCATTTTTTTAGGAGATTGT
Source organism: Teleogryllus oceanicus (assembly GCA_964035755.1). Classification (NCBI taxonomy): domain Eukaryota; kingdom Metazoa; phylum Arthropoda; class Insecta; order Orthoptera; family Gryllidae; genus Teleogryllus; species Teleogryllus oceanicus. Next base: position 85,772,772 of record CAXIVR010000003.1, read on the forward strand.
GAAAATATTTTTAAGGTTTCGTGTAAAGTACCCCCAAAATCAAATTATTCGTTTCATTCTCAGAAGCCCTGGAGTTCATTTAAATCTATCGGAGAAGATCAATTTGGAGCAAAATCGGCTGAATGATTTAGGCGCTTGCTTTGACCACTAACGGACGGACAGATACACATTTTGCCGTCAATCAATTTTTCGAAATTAGGTACCCCCCAAACAAGGAATTTGACTACGCAACGTTGAAAAGGAAAAATTAATTATATATAGTACGACGATTTATCCACTTTTTTGTTACGAGGGCCCGGCAATAAGAGTGTGTTTGTAAGTTCCCCGTTTCTGCCGCACGATTACAATAGTTTCTCTTCGTATATACGAAGGAAGGTCGAAAACCTAAAAGGCAACGAAATTGGAAAACGAATTTCGGATGCGGTAACTTCCAAAGTTTGAGAGGTAATTTCCTGAATGTCGCAAATGAATTTAAATCACACCAAATTAAAACAACTAGTTAACAGAATCCCAATGTTGAAGCTCAGAATCCCAATTATCAAGCTAGGATTGAATGCCAAAACAATTTCAGAGTGAGTATATTTAAGTGAAAATGACCTTTTAACGATGTGGCATTTGTCTTATTAACTCATACGCAACTCAGCACTCATTTCTTCTTTTTTCTCATTCAAAAAGATGGCGCGACAGTAGTCTGAATCGTTCGCAGTTGTTTTCCTGTGATTGTTATCAGCCGTTCAGCAACCGGGGGATGTTTACTTCACTCTAGCTACCCACGAAGTACCGTCGCGGTGTTGGAAAAGCGTATCTTTCTCGTCGATTTGTTTCCACCGGTGCAGCAGCAAGATGAGTGAGCGGACGTCGCTCTCCAGCCAGGGCTTCCACTACTCGCTGCTGAACCTGGCGATGGAGTTCCCGGCGCTGCCGTCCTTCGACGTGGACGAGCTGTTCGCGCGGGAGGAGGTGCGGCAGCAGCTGGTGGAGAAGCTGCTGGGCGGGCGGGCGGAGAGGGGGCCGAGCTGGACGGCGACGGAGGCGGCCGCCGCCGCGGCGGCGGCGCGAGCGCTCGAGGCACGCCCACCCGACGCCGAGGGCGAGGCCGAGGTGGGGAACACACCCCGCTTCTTGCTTTTGAGCACAGCATTTCGAAATAGTACAGTACGAAACGATGATGTAATGATGGGTATTAATACACGAGTGTAATACCGGGCTCAGTGCATCAACTGATGTTACTGCACCGCCTCTCACCGGGAGGTCCTAGGTTCCCACTCCCCACAGGATTTTCGACACTAGCTTTTCAGCTAGATCAAATTCGGTCGCTGTCTGCAGGAGAATTCCAACCCCCGGCTGCGCTGATCAGTAATTTTCCATGGTTTCTCCGATCAACACCAGACGAACGCCGGAGTAGTACCCTAACAAATGGGCCTCGCACCGCGCGCGATCTTTCCTTCCTCTTCCTTGTTCTAACCTTCCCCTTACGCACACTAACATGCACTACTCTACCACTCATGCCGGGAGACCGGTCAGGAGATTAGAGCTTGTCCCGGCTAGGGCGGTGCCTCGCTACTGGGAGATACCTGGTTGGGGAAACCTCGCTAGCTGACGGTAGGTCGGTGCCGGATCTCGCCTTCAATGGGGAAGACCACCGCGACCTCCTGAGCAAAAACACGCACTGCACTTACGGTTCTAATGACTATAGAAGTTGACGCGCCCGGAATCACTAACAATCAATCAAAGAGTGTGATATTAAGATATGAGCGAATATCGTAAACTTCACCCGAGCACCCATTACATCGAGTTTCATACGGTATTTTTTCTACGACTTTTATAAGTTAACATTGAATCGTTCCGTGGCAGTTGACATACAGGATTCAGTCAAGGCCACCTAACCCTACCCTCGCATGCTGCCGCAGGTGGCTGTGGTAAGCAGTCCACCTGCGAGGGAGTACTGCGCTAGTCAAATAGCTCGAAGTGAAATTACGATCACATTTATTTTAAATAATATTCCACCAGAAATAACTAATAACAAAAGTAATTAAAACTGACAAACGTAATGTAAGCAAATGCAATTTTTAAGTACACAATCGAACGAAACATTGACTATAACGATTCTTAATGATTATTGTCAGTGCTTGGTTTGAAAACTTCTCTGTGATTGGTCAAGAACCTGTATCATAACGAAATTGGTATCGTAATGAGTATCATTATGCAACTGCTTGCAGCCAACAAATGACAGCGTTATACAATGGGAGTAGGAAAAATATTTTATCTTCTATACTTAATTTTTTAACGTGGCGTCTCAAGGTCACGCACGCAAGATGGAGAAGGAAGGCAGACTCTTGTAAAAGTCGGAGTTGAGGCGACGTTGCAGCTCTCCATTGGAGTTTGCCTTCTCTTCTTCTCTTTCGCGCGTGATCTTGAGACGCCGAGTTAAAAAAGAAGTACAGAGTACGGTGTGGAAATATTTCTTTGAAATCTTGGCCTCAAATTTTGAGGCCCTGGAACCCTCCTTTTCGGAGTTATGATTTCATCGATGCCGTCCGACTGTTGACGGTTGCGTTTTTGTCATGAATATTTAGATAGTTTTTTAGCAAATCCTTCATTTATTTAAAGGTTAAACGCAATTCATCAAGTCTCCGTTAAATTATCTTACTTTAGAGAACTCATTTATTACTATTGGTTGCGTGTGAGAGCCGAAAAAATCATCTGTCTGTACAGGCACAACAGCCTCTGACAGGGTCAAGGACTACCAGCGGCGTTTCGGCCTTGCGGTCATGAATTAATGGCCTTGGCCGCAAGGCCGGAACTCCACTGAAAAGTAAATTTATCATTGTCACGTAGTAACAGATAATTGGACAATGCAAGGAAAGCCCACAATATAATCTGCCCCGACCGGGAATCGAACCCGGGGCTCGTGTCATGGAAAGCGGGCATGCTGACCAGTGAACTACCCGTGGGGAGCGAGGAACCAAACTCATCCATCCAGGTCAATGACTCCCATGATCAGGTTTTTCATCCAGTTTCCCTGATCCATTGAGCAAATGCTGAGATGGTCCCTTGTTTTGCTTCTGGGCATAAATGTAACTTCATTATCTGTGCACGTCTTCTAGAATTCAGTGGGAAATATAGTTATTCAAATTATCATTACCCATGTTGTTGCGGCAGGAAGCATTATTCTTGACATGATGGAAAAGAGCCCAAAATTTATTGCTGATTTAGCCTTAGAAATAGATTTTATAACATGGGAGCGTTTTTTTAAATTTAAAATTTAAGTAGTATATGGCTTGGTGTAGGGATCACAGAATTTTGAAAACGTGCACATAAGTTCACTTCCCCATAGCACGTCTTACAGACCTTTTAACTGCTTTTGACGTAAGTAAATAAATGAGTAAATCCATACTAATCCACGCTACTGAGATGATACAGGGGAGGATGAACGTGGTGCCTAGGCCGAGGGGGAGGCGGAGTCGCTGCGCGGGGAGAGCGAGTGGGCGGGGCCAGCGGCGGCGGCGGCACAGAGGCTGTCTTCCGCAGGCGCCGGTAGGCATCACCCGAAGAGGTAGAATATAGTTAGTTAGTTATTTAATGTCTTATTTTACGTGGCGAGACTCGAACCATCAGGCCCGCTCTTCCGTCTAACCACGCAAATTTCGTTAGGCTCCTTTCACCACCTAGCGGAGAAAGGAGGTATTATATTGGGCAACGAAACAGGCGGAACTGAATTTTGCTAAGAGGTTTCAAGGATCTTTTCCATGCAGTAAATCTACAACATGGGCCAGCCGGCTTTACTTCCCCTCCCAAGGAAGGCGTACGAAGGATTTTTTGGCCCTTAAAAATCCACGGTTTCGATCGGATTTGAACCCGCAAACTCGGGTACAACAGTCCGTTACGCTAACCGTTATACCACCGTATATACTTCGTAGAGAGGATGTAGTGCCTCCATCTTTGCAGAAACTTGAAGCCATGTTTTCTGCAGTCAAAGCTGCGACCTCTGGAGAAACAGAGTAGTCTAGTATTGGGCACTCGGTTAAGGCCTGGTGGGCGCGGGACGAGTGTAATATAAATCCTCTTACTGTGTTTCACGATCAAAAAACAATCATTTAAAAACGAAATCTCAATATGTAAGGAGAACGAATTAAGAAACGTTAAAAACACGTCGCTTTCTGCATCGGGTATTGTCATAATAATGGGAGCTGTTTAAAAATGTTATTGTAGTTAGCATAATGCCTGAAAGTACGTTATTGCAAAAAGAAGAAACAACAGATCACATAGGCGGCAAAGTTGAAAAATGATTTATTGCTAGTTTAATATTCTAGTTTTACAGTTATATGCCGAACATACTGAAGGTATTATGAATACTAGTTTTCTAACCATTAATATAATTTAAATACAGATAAACTAAGAAACAGCAATATAGAAATAAGATCGGATACAAACAATGAGTCGATTCAGTAAAATAGTTCCACATGCTACCAACAGACACGTCTCATGTTTTGACTGCAAAACACATGGCGGCGTCCACCGAAAACGCTACGAGCGTCCACCAAACCGCTGAAACCATAGGATCAGCGACTCCATGAAGTATATTCTAGCTCGTTGGCATGAGCAGATTGCGAAAGCGATTCTTTTCCCTCAGTTCCCGTGTAATCGGCAAGCCATTTGATTCCTTTTCTTCTTATTCTTGCTGAAATCATTTCCAAAAAGTCGGAATGAAATCAAATGAATACTTGTGATACTTTTCTAAAATTCAGAGTCAGAGTGCTTGTGCTTGTGGAATGCACAAGCAACGATTCTCAACGCGGGGGGAGGGCGATGTGTGACAAGAGGCCATGCCCGTACATCTTCCCACACTCGAAAAGCCGGGAGGGAAGGAATTCCCCTACGGCATACGCCTTGAGAGACAACGACCCCAAGGTCAATTCTCGCTAAAGCTGAAGCATTCTCCTCCAATGTCCGGCTCCAAAAAAAAGTCGTGCAGATGTATTCATTCCATTCATAATGTCTCGCGTACCTCTGCCGATTGCATTAACGTCACAGATATGCCGTTTAAAACTGGTTTTTTCTCCTGTAGGAATGAAAAACCTTCTTTTCGCGTTGGACAGGTCCGTTTTATGCTGTGTAAAATGCCATTTAACTTCACGGGCCGGAGACATTTTCCGGTTAGGACAGTGCAAGACAGTTTCCGGCTTGTACAGGATTACGGCTTGCTTAGGTTTCCGGTTTCTACAGGTTTACGGTGTGTACAAGTTTCCGGCTTCTACATGTTTCGGCGTGTACAGGTTTCCTGTTTGAACCGGTTTCTGGCTTGCACACGTTCCTGTTTAGCCAGGTTTTTACTGACTAGGCGCCGGGGAGCCGGCGGCGCCGCCCTTCGTGCCGTGGCGCGTGTTCATCAACTGCGTGGACACCTTCAACGGGCGGCACGTGGCGCGCCTGCTGGCGCAGCGCTCGCTGGGCGGCGAGGCCGAGCGCGCGGGGGCGGGGCCCGAGGAGGAGGAGCGCGGCGAGGCGGAGCAGCTGGGCGAGGAGGAGCTCGAGGGCGAGGGCGAAGAGGGCGAGGAGGGCGAGCGCCCGCGCCCCTCGCGACGCCTCTTCCCCAGAACCGAGGTGCCCTCCTTCAATTCGATTCAGTTCATTTCACGTGACGAGAGACAGGCCCGCCCTGCCGTCTGACCATGCAAAGTTTGCTACGCTTTCAAATTCCTAGCGGAGAAAGAAGGTATCACAGGCCATTTGAATTTAGCTCACAGGTTTCTTTTAGGCTTGAGGACCTGTTAGTGCAATAAATCTACAGTACAGGGCAGTTGGCTTTACTTCCCCTTCACGGGAATGCATTAAAAGTTTTTTTGCCCTTCCTCGGTTTGAACCCACAAACTTAGGGATAACAACGCGATGTCTAATAATTGTACCTCCGAGGTCGCAATCATTACCACTCTAAGCCACTCTTGAGCTTGTGTCCTTGCGCAGGTCGAATTGCTGAAAAAAAAAAAAACACTAGGCGGATTTTTGTAATAAAAATGTTTGTGTTCGATGTATTTAAGTTTCAATGTTTGGTTAATGAATGACTTTTCCAGTGGTGAAATTAAAAGCAATTGTGTTTAACTATACAAATAAAATTCCTCAATCAGGGCGGTATATCTAAAAAAATATAATTTTTTCTATCCGATTTTTCATACTGCTGCTTCCTACTGGCCAATAATAAGCTGCGACTCACCTATCTGATGAGGCGGTGTTTCAATACCTGTGTTGATATGCAAGAAATAGCGTATGTACTGTAACATAACCTCTTTGATTTCTAGCATGCTTTCAGTTATTTTCAATATTTAGCGCATTCTGAAACTGTTGGGCGTAATTTCATTTGTCAAATACTCCTATTAAATACGACTCGTGTTTGGAAATTCTCACTTAAATCCCTCCTCGCTTCGCGAGTCGGGGATTTATTGATAATTTCCAAAGCTTTCATGGTATTACGTATGAAAAGGTCCCATAGTGACAATTTTGTAGAAGTTATAAAATGGAATAATTGATGATAGCTCAGAGAGTTCATATCTTCGAGAGTAGCGAATGCTGTTTGAACTACTCTCATGGAGCAAACTGTATTCCGAGCGAGTGATGACCCCAGTGCATAATTTTACCTGAGCCTTTCATCAAATTTCACGAACAGAAAGGGTGTCAACGCACACGCCCAAGGCTCAGGGCGTTCCTGCCTTCTTCCTGTCACACTTTCGCGATGAACTGAGGAAGCTCTGACACCTTGAGATCATCTTGAGCGGCCAGGCTTCTGGATCGTTATTATTTTCATTTTTTTGCAGCTTAATCTTAATTGTCACTAAATAGGTCAATTACTCGCGCGAGCAGTAATGTTGGTGGGTGTGTTTTAATTAAGAATGTCGATGATTTAATACACGGATGTTTGTTGTCAATGTCTCTTGCCCAAGGTGGAGATCTTTGGCTCGCTGCTGCACCCGGACGGCACGTACGACGCCGAAATCGTCGCGCAGATCGTCGAGACGTCGGACAAAGTGCGCCTCATCAAAGTGCTGAAGACGTGCGGGGTGATCGTCTATGACGTGTCCCGCCACGACCCCCAAATAAGGGAAGCGCGCTGGATCCTGCAGACGCTGCAGTACGAGCTGATGCTCATGGAGCGCTGGGACCCTGACCGGTTCGCGCTGCTCACAGACGTCCCCATGTTCATCCTCATATCCCCGTTCCTGACGTGGGCCAGGACGCCGCCGCCGGGACCGTACAAGGATTCGGACTTTCGGAAGCGGCGGCCACATCCGAGGTACAAGGACCATTACAAGTTGGAGAAGGAGACTCTCGCTGCCGGCAAGATTTACCCTCAGAAGTACCGGACGGCGGTGCTCTGTTCCGGTATCACGTACGGTTTCGAGGAGGGCGTGCTGGACTTCCTGTTCCGGTACGGGTGGGAAAACGAGCCCGCGCTCCCTCTGTACGTATCCGCGAAGAATTGCGTTCCCCTGGTGCACGTTCAGGACCTGGCCACGATGCTTTTCAGCGTTATGGAGAAGTTTCCTAAAAAACCGCGGTATCTCTTGGCGGTGGAGCAAGGGAAGACCACTGTTAAAAAGCTCACGAAGGCGATTAGCAAAAGCCTAACCACAGGGGAGTTGTTGCAGCTACCGAACGACGAGATGAAGTTCTTAAGAATTCCGCAGCATATTTGCGACTGCATGTTGGCAAATGTGTATTTGCAACCTGAATATTTCGCAGACGCCGAAAAAATGACCTGGGCGTCGGATTTACCGTTTGTCCCCAACATGCCAATATCGTTGAAGAGTACCTGAAATATCGAAACCTAGGCGCGAAAACGATTCTCATCGTGGGTCCTCCTGCTTCTGGTAAGACGACTCTGGCGAGGAAACTGTGCGGGTACTACCGCCTGCACTATCTGAGCCCGGAGTACGTGGCGGAGCGGCACATGAAGAACTTGGAGGACAAGATTGAGCGCCTGCAGGTAGGTTTTACAGCCGTCTTACTTTTGAGACGATGCTCCTCCATTGGCGTCAATTGTCCTCTCGTCTTACTTTGTATTGTAAACGTCCTCCATTTAGTAGATTTTTAACATTTGCTGTCATTTATTTTATCACATGACTAACATCTGCAACGTTGTATTGTTTAATTTAAAATCGAAAGCACGACTATCCTTTTTCTGAACGCTGACACACGCATGAATAATAGTTTCCAGCGACTACAAAAAAAGAGTATCTCAGATCATCATCAAATGCATTTCGTGAGCGAATTTTTCACTTGAATCGCAAATTGAGACAAGAAACAAATAGAGCTGATGCTAGTATAAATTAAATATTTATAAAAGAGAAATGTGTTGATGCTTCTTTTGGTTGGCAACCCTGTCCGCAGGCGAAGGAGGCGGCGGCGCAGGAGCGGGAGCGCGCGCGGGAGGGCGCGGAGGAGGCGGGCGAGGCGATGGAGGAAGAGGAGGAAGAGGAGGAGGAGGAGGAAGCGGTGGAGGAGGAGGAGGAGCCCGAGACGGTGGAGTCGCTGCAGGAACAGGCAGGGCTGGACAGGGTCGACTCCGGTTATAGTGAACTCGGATATAGCGAACCTTCGGTTACAGTGAACTTAAGTCACTGGTCCCGTTTCACTTACTTTACAAATAAGCGGAATCGAACACGAATCAAACCGAATTTTAAAAAATCCGGTTTAGGGAGGTTTACGTTTCATGCAAGGTTGTCCACTTTATGACACTTGTGATATTGATATTTCTGCCTTCAAATTATTAAATTACATGATTTTATTATAATTATCAAAATACATTAATATGTTAAGTATTTGTGGAAGAAAACCCAATAAATAAATATTAAACATTCTATATTGACAGCTTCTGAGTTGAAAAATACACAACACCCCTTACTGTCTAGTGTGTATTCGGACTGTTTCATGACTCTTTCAACGCACAATACATCGCAACCCAGTACTCTGACTTTTTGATACTCTCGCATGCCGTTGAACAATGCGTATCTGTTCGAGGGATTGTGATTTTCAATGCAGGGCAGGGAGGACCGTGAATAGAAGCCATACGCCATGCGCATACATCTTCCCACGCTCAGAGTCGGGAGAGAGGAATTCCGCTATGGTCTACGCCTTAGAGACAAATGAACCCAAGATCGAATTTTCGCTGACAGCTGAAGCCCATCTCCTTCAATGTTCGACTGCCATGACTAAATGGCTTGTCTTAGGGATAGAGAATTTAAAAGGTCTTGCAGATGCATTCATTTCAATAAGAACAAGTCGCGTCTCTCTGCCAATTGCGTTAAATGCACAGAAATTCAGTTTTATAAAGGTTTTCTCCCCTGCCGGAGATGGAAAACGGTTCCGGTTCTGCGTTGGAGAAGTTTCGTTTATGCTGTGTAAAATGCCATTTAACTCAACATTAACTAATTTTCTGGTTAAGGCAGGTTTCCTGCTTGTACAGATTCCGGTTTAGAAATATTTTACTATATTGAAATACGTATTTTAAATACATTTCGTATTAGAAAATCTGTATTTTTTAGTTTTTTGACATGTATTTTAGAGATGTATTTAAATACAAAAAATAGCTGATTTAAAAATGAAATACTTAAAATACGTTAAATACAGATAAAGATGATAACGAGAATAGTTTCTTTCTGTTTGATTATGGTAGTAAATGGACCTCTGTGAAACAAAAATGAAAGCTCCCTTGAGATGTTGAACTTGAATTTTCTAAATTTTTAAATGATAGATCTAACTAATTAAAAATGCTGGACAATTATCCGACGAAAAAAAGATTTTATTCCTTATAAAACTAGTTTATGTTCATCAGCGTTTGCTTTGTTGGTTTTATTCATTCGCCAACTAGAGGTTCATTGTTCTGGTGATTTGTTTGAAAAACTATCGTTTTGAAAGGAAATTCCGTTTATTTGCATTATTCCGAAGGACAACATAGATAAGAGCCAAAATTTATTGCCTTTTTTTTATTCTTGAAAATAGATTTTATTACATGGGAGCTTTTTTGCCTCAAAATTTAAGTAGTATATCACTTATGGTAGGGATCACAGAATTTTGAAAATGTGCACACAATTCACTTTTCCCCATAGCACGTCATACGCAGTTTTAAACTGTTTCTTGACTTAAAATAAACAAACAAATAATAAATAAATAAATAAACAAACAAATAATAAATAAATAAATAAACAAATAACAAACAAACAAATAATAAATAAACAAACAAATAACAAACAAACAAACAATAAACAAACAAACAAATAAAAACAAACAAACAAATAACAAACAAACAAACAAATAACAAACAAACAAATAACAAACAAACAAACAAAAAAACAAACAAACAAATAACAAACAAACTAACAATAAATAAACAAACAAACAATAAACAAACAAACAATAAACAAACAAACAAATAACAAACAAACAAATAACAAACAAACAAACAACAAACAAACTAACAATAAATAAACAAACAAACAAACAATAAACAAACAACTAACTAACTAACTAATAATAAATTAATAAATAAATAAATAAATAAATAAATAAATAAATTAATAATAAATTAATAAATAAATAAATAAATAAATAAATAAATAAATAAATAAATAAATAAATAAATAAATAAATAAATAAATAAATAAATAAATAAAATAAATAGATGTGCCCAAATGGTGTGCGCGCAGGTGGAAGAGATCAAGCGCAACCTGGCGGCGAACGCGGGCAAGCTGGACGAGGTGATGATGGCGGTGTGCACGCGCCGGCTGCTGGCCACGCGCCGCTGCGCAACCAGGGCTACGTGCTGGACGGCTTCCCGGAGAACGTGCGCCAGCTGCGGCGCGTTTCCGCGCGGCGGCCGGCGCCGACGACGCCGAGGAGGCGGCGCCGTCCCTGGACGAGGACGAGGAGGAGCCGCCCGAGGACGCGCAGCCCTTCCCGGAGTTCGTGATCGGCCTGGACGCGCCCGACGTCTTCCTGCTGCACGCGCCATGTCGCTGCCGCCGGGCGACCCGCTCTACGCCGAGGAGGCCTTCAAGAAGCGCCTCAAGCCTTCCGCGCCGAGAACCCCGAGGACGAGGGCGTGCTCGACTTCATGGACGAGCGGACGTGCACCCGCTCGTGCTGCCCGTGGCCGACCGCGGCGGCGCGCCCGTGCCGTGAGTGCTCCTTGCCAACCTTACAATAGGATACGCCTCGGACGAGCTCAACCAGTAGAAGTACTATAACAAATGCCAATTCGCCGACCGCCAGAAGATGTCCATTGATTTTTCGTGTTTCCGGGCACGTCAACTGCTTTGGTCATTAGTCCCGTAATGGAAGTGCATGTTTTTCTCGAAAGATGGCGGTGGTCTTCCCCCGCTGGATGGCGAGATCCGGCGCCGACCTACCGTCAGCTAGTGGGGTTTCCCCCTAACTAAGACTCTCCCACCAGCGGGGTATCGCTGAGCTACCGCTCCCGGTCAGAAGATGTCCACAAAAAAATATTCTGGGTAGCCAGAAGTCCGAAAGAGATGTCCGTAAACTTGCCGCTGTCGTCTCTCACTGACACTTGAACTCGCTTTCACCTCTAACACACCATCAACTGATGTCGCTGCAGAGCCTCTGACCGGGAGGTCCTAGGTTCGAGTCCTGACGGTGGCAGGATTTTGGACACTAGCTTTTCAGCTAGGTCGAATTCAGTCGCTGTCTGGAGGAGAATTCTAGAGGTCGGCTGCTGTGATCGGTAGTTTTCCGTGGTTTCTCCGATCAACGTCAGGCGAATGCCAGAGCAGTACTCTAACAAACGGGTCACGGACCGCGAGCGATCTTTCCTTCCTCTTCCTTCTCCTATCCTCTCCCCTTACACACAGACAATTACACTAGCATGCACTACACTACCACGTATTCCGGGAGACCGGTCGGGAGCTTAAAGCTTGTCCCGGCTGGGGCGGTACCCCGCTGGTGGGAGATTCCCGGAGAAACCCCACTAACCGACGGTAGGTCTGCGCCGGATCTCACCATCCAGCGAGGGGAAATCACTGCTGTCTCCCGAGAAAAAACATGCACTTCACTTACGGGGCTAATGACCAAAGCAGTTGACGCGGGCGGAAACACGAAAAAATCAGTCAATCTAACTCACCGCACGTCTGGACTGCTCCCGGAGAGGGCTGATTTATACCCCTTTGGGGGCCGAAGACACACCGGCCAGCCTGGCCATACGGGCGATGGCGCGTTGCAGCGCGCCGACCGAAGCGTGATGCTCTCTCTCGGCCCGTGCCGCTCTCTCTCGGCCTCCGCCCGCACTGTCCGAAGGCGTTGATGTTCTTGCGGCGGGTCTTTCAATGGCAGGCGGGCGACAGTGCAGGAAGCATGCCCCATTATTACAAAGTATTTTACCCAAACCTGCAGGTGGAAGAGATCAAACGCAACGTGGCGGCCAACTTGGGCAAGCTATGCCCCATTGCAGTGGCGAATTCTCCGATACACCGCGTATACCGCCGGTATACCTAGTAATATGAAGTGTATAAGAAATATTTTATAAGTTTGATAATCCCTTTAAAAAGTTATTGAGATTTTGGAAACTTTAAAACAAATATGAGAAAATAACTGTTTTGCTAACGAGAGCCTGTCAGTCTTCCGCATCCGTAAGCGCTAGGATGTGCGGTAGAGTGAGAAGTTTCAAACCGTTCAGTGAATTCGCTAGAGCAGAGTAAGGCACCGCATGCCAATCGCGATAACCTAGGGCTCATCTTGTTTCAAGGGCGGGGAGAGGGAAGGATGCGCGTCTGGACGGTCGGTAGGCAAAATATTGCGGTGAACAGTCCTTCTCTGTTCGTTCGTAAGTAATGGTTCTCTCAACTTTGTGAAAATGGAGTGTGTTAATGATCTAGAAGTTAGTGGTTTGTGTAATTGTCTTAGAGATCAATTATTAAGGTCGGAATTTCATGGTATTGGGATTTCAAAAAAGCTCAAAATAAAAGACAACGGTAGAGCTAGCTTCCATAAAGTGCGGTATACTTAAAATAATGTTCAGGATTTGCCTCTAATTCTCTGTACGTGATCTGAAATACATTAAACCCTTATTCTGAGATAGATATCAGCGATTAAATGGGAGTGCCAGAAAACAACAGCACTGAATGGAAAGAATGAAATCTTACATAAATCATTGTCCACATTTACAAGAAGAGATATCATTCATGTGGCAATATACACACAGACCGCAACTGTGGCACAATTTGGATTAAAATGGAGGAAATGGTCCGTCAGTTATATAAGTAAGAGTAGGCTAGTGTGTACTTAACCCATTAAACCCCCAACATACTTTTCTGCGCGTATCACTAGCCCATTATCGTCGAGACCATGAGCGCACATTGTTAAGCGAAAGGATTGTGTTAAACTATTACTGGGTTGCTAAATTACGCTACTAGAGAACTCCAAAGCGCCAAAAGCTGGTTATATGAGTATTATTTTCTAGAAGTTGCGAAACCGTTAGATCTTAGCTGCATATGCCCCGTCACCCACCGTTTGCTTTACACCGGCCTCTCCCTCCGACTTTACCACAGTCAAATTGCTGCTAAGCACGGTTTTAGATGAAGATTCGAACTGACACAAGTCATGAATACACTCTGGCCAAGAGCGTACAATGCTTTAGCGATCTGGGGTAACACGCCATCCATGAATCACGAAATCAAAACTTGCTTATATGTTTAATTTAGGATGTATCCGTCTATTGACGAAATAAAATTCGCCAATTAGCCCAAAAGGACCAAACGTGAGTTGACCAAAAACGTGGTTACATATATGTGTCGTAGGGCATTAGAAGGGTAGGCTCATGCCGCACCGCCTAGAGGAAGGTATGCGATATCAATCTCGATGTTTTCGAAACATCAATGTTTTTATAAAGTCATCCATGTATTTAACATCGATGTTTTTAAGCCGATGTTGTGTTTTTTGACAGCTTTTTATAGTTTTTAAACGAAAAACTTAACATCTTAATAAAATTCTACAAATTTTCAGTTATTCGTAAATTGAATATTCATTAGACCAAAGTGACCGAGGGTGAAAAAGTAATAAAATCGAGTTTCCGACAATAAATAAGCCTGTATAATTTTTGAATTATCGAATCAAATAATCAACGTTTTGTCAATTATCATGATGGTTTCTTGACTATGTTTTATCAGATAAATATTAATTAAAGGTTAATAAACAAGACCACTTTCAAATTAAATCCCCTCCCCCACCCTGTTAGCTTCAATGGTTACTTAGCCGGTTTTAAAAACCTCGATGTTGAATTACTTATTGTTAGTGATTCCTCTACTTCTTCCATGAAGTGCGGTATACTTGAAATAATGTTCAGGATTCGCCACGGGTACATTGATCAATGTTTTCGGGCGCATCAACTTCCAAGGTTATTACCCCCATGCGCGAAGTGCAAGCTATATTCTGGGAGATGGCGGTGATCCTCACATGGATGATGAGATCCGGCGCCGACCTGCAAGTCTCGCGACGTTTTTCGCAAACTAGGCACCTCCCAGCAGCAGGGCACAATCAGGGGGTCCCAGCAGGCAGCAGCAGGGTCCCAGCCGGGACAAGCTCTAAGCTCTCGGCCGTGTGGTAGCGTAGTGCATGTGAGTGCAAGTGTATGTAAGTAAGGGGTATAGGACAAGGAAGAGGAAGGAAAGCTCGCGCGCGGTCCATGGCCTGTTTCTTAGGGTACTGCTGCGGCATTCGCCTGTTATTGATCGGAGAAACCACGGAAAACTACCGATCAGAGCAGCCGGCCGCTAGAATTCTCCTCCAGACAGCGGGAGAACTCCGCCTATACAGAAAACAGAAATTCCATTCAAGGCTACTAGCTGGCAGGAGAGGGGAACATTCTCATCGTATCGAGATAATTTGGCCAAGGGGATGGAATTTGTTTCATTGGCAAATTCTTTTCCTATTTTCATTGTGCGAGTGTTTTATTAAATGATTCTTTTATTTCTTGAATGTGATAATAATGTGAAATAAAGTAACAAGACTAAGTCGTATCTCCTATAGTAACAATTTTCTATTAGATGTATTACGTCAGTCTTACGGGCGGAGAGATTTTTCTGACATGAACTTTTGTTTCTAACCGAGATGTAGAAAGTTAATGCTTTTCTTACATACAATATATTATATTCAGAAATCAAGATCGTTTCAATTAAAAATATCTGATTTTGCTCCCAATTAATAAATTCAGATATTACTTATACATTTAACTTGTAAGGGCAATTTATTTTCCGTAGTAGAAAAAATGAAAATTAATATCGCTCAATAACTATTAACTGATTTCTCCAAAGGACTGTTATGAATTGGGTCCCAAGTTATGTAGTACCGCCATCCCGGAGCTGTGTACAAAAGTACATACTTTTAAACCACGCGGCAGTTGCTCTAGTCAGTTCCCGCGAACTCTCGAAAGCCAGTTTCCTTTACAGGCCTGGTGTAACGTAAAGCAACCATGAGAGCACTGGCGTGTGAAGTTTAAAAAGAGATTCTGCAGTTTTGATATAAATGGAAGTAGAATCGAACAGTGGAGTCTGAGTGTGTTCTAATTTCCCAATGAGCCAGAACCTCTTGATAGGTATTTGTTCGACTAGAGCCGACCAACTCACACTTATCTGTATACTACATAATTATATAATAATATCATTTACATTATTAAACTAGTGGTGTTCCAGAATTGGACCGAATTTCTTATATCAGCGAGTTTTCCTTCTTCCATCTTTCCAAGTGTCATCTACCGCCACTCTAAGTACTTTTTTTTGAAATTTTCTTTTTTCCGGTTTCTTATGGCAGAATCGAAAGTAAAACCTCGCCCTATGTGGAAATTTTCGTTGAAAGAAATAAGTTATAAGCGTTACTGTATATATGTGTGAGGCTCTTTTCCACAGAAAACTTTCGAGTTTTCGAAAAACTTCATTGGAAGTCATTTAAAACACTTATACTCACAATAATATATACAAATCGTTTAAAATGTTCAAATTGCGGCGTGAGAGGTATGCATTTGCCAAAACAAAAAATACAGCGAAATGTCTTTTATGTCATCTTCTGCTTGCATATAGCACACTATCCATACTAAAGTTTAAACAATCGTCGAAACGTCAACACAGCCTTCGGCGGCGTCACTTCGTGGCGTCACGTCGTGGCGTCACTTCGTGGCGTCACATCGTGGCGTCACATCGTGGCGTCACTTCGTGGCGTCACTTCGTGGCCTCCTCAGGGCTGGTCTACCCAGCCCTGACGAAGGCATACCTTTCCTGAGGAAGTCGACAAGACGATTGAAACACAGTCTTGGACGCGGCGTCTGCCGGCCAGCCGAGATCCCTTAAAAAGCGCGCGTCCGCGGGGTCTCCAGCACGGAGGTGACGGTGCACGTGGTGCGGCAGCGCGTGGGGCCGCCGCGCAACCTGGGGCTGAGCGTGGCGGAGCAGGAGCGCAAGCACGGGCTGGACGCGCAGGCGAGCGCGGAGGCGGCGGCGCGCGCGGCGGAGGAGGCGGCGGCGGCGGCGGACGCGGCGCACCGGCAGCGCATGCGCCGCCTGGAGCAGTGGGCGCTCACCGTGGACGGCCTGCGCCGCGAGGAGGAGCAGCTGGCCGAGGCGCAGGGCCTCGCGCTCAGGCACTACCTCATGAGGTAACTATAGAATAGCAAGAATTAATTACCGGGAGCGGTAGCTCAGTGCATCAACTGATGTCACTGCAGCGCCTCTGTCTAGGTTCGAGTCCTGACGGCGGCAGGATTTTCGACACTAGCTTTTCAGCTGGGTCGAATTCAGTCGCTGTCTGGAGAAGAATTCTAGCGGCCGGCTGCTCTAATCGGTAGTTTTCCGTAGTTTCTCCGATCAACCCCCAGCGAATGCCGGAGCAGTACCCTACCAAACGGGCCACGGACCGCGCGCGATCTTTCCTTCCTCTTCCGTGCCCTATCCCCACCCCTTACATACACACTTACACTAACATGCACTACACTACCACATACTCCGGGAGACCGGTCGGAAGCTTAGAGCTTGTCCCGGCTGGGGAGATGCCCCGCTGGTGGGAGAGTCCTGGTTAGGGGGAAACCCCACTAGCCGACGGTAGGTCGACGCCGGATCTCGCCATCCAGCGGGGGACGATCACCGCCATCTCCCGAGAAAAAACATGCACTACACTAACGGGACTAATGACCGAAGCAGTTGACGCGCCCGGAAACACGAAAAAATCAATCAATCAAGAATTAATTAATAATAATATTGCTCCTCTTTAATCATTCAATGGTTATCTGTAACAAACTTGAGAATTCTTTTAAAAATTAATTTTTCACATAATTTTCCGAGTGTATTAAGTAGGCGAACTGCCTGTTGCTCCCGCAGAGAGCTGATTTATCCCCCCTCAGCCTAAAGCTCCGCCGACTAGCCCGGCCATACGCGCGATGACGCGCTAAGCGCGCCGACTGGAGCTTGACTTGTGCGTCTACTCAGCTCGTGTCGCCCTCTCGCGGGCTCCCTCCGCATCGCCCGGGGCCGCCATCGCCTCGCCGCTGCGCTCCTGTGGCGCGCCTTTCATAGGCACGCGGGCGACCTTTATTCTGCTTTTGCCTGATTGATTTTTTCGTGTTTCCGGGAGCGTCAACTGCTTTGGTCATTAGGCACGTAAGTGTAGTGCATGTTTTTTCTCGGGAGATGGCGGTGATCTTCCCCCCTGGATGGCGAGATCCGGCGCTGACCTACCTTCGGCTAGTGGGGTTTTCCCCTAACCAGGACTCTCCCACCATCGAGGCACCGCCCCAGCCGAGACAAGCTCTAAGCTCCCGACGGGTCTCCCGGAATATGTCGTGGTGTAGTGCATGTTAGTGTAAATGTGTGCGTAAGGGGAGAGGATAGGACAAGGAAGAGAAAGGAAAGATCGCGCGCGGTACGTGGCCCGTTGGTTAGGGTACTGCTCCGGCATTCGCTTGGTGTTGATCGGGAAAACCACGGAAAACTACCGATCAGAGAAGGCCGCTATAAATCTCCAGACAGCGACTGAATTCGACCTAGCTATCTGGCCAGTGTCGAAACTCTTGCTACCGTCGGGACTCGAACCTAAAACCTCCTGGTGAGATGTGCTGCAGTGACATCAGTTGATGCACTGTGCTACCGCTCTAAGTCCCATTTTGCTCTGTCCTTCACTATTCCTCCCCATCTACTTGTACCTTCTCTCCCAGGTGCTCAATATCGATGAGCCATCGCACTCTTGGTCTTCCCCCTCTTCTTTAGCCTGGTTTTCCTTTAAATATCTGTTTGACGACTACCATTTCAGCATCTTTTATCCCAACGTGGACTAACCATCTTAATCTCATTTTCATATTTATTAAAATATTTGGTGCTTTAAAAAGGGGTTATTTATCCATATTATATCTAATTTTCCATTCATCACCCACTTTCCCTTCTTACGCTTCTTACTACCTTCCTTTCTCATATTCTCAACATATTGCTCTCTTGTGCTATTAAGGCCCATCTTTCTGCTCCGCATGTGACCACTGAACTTATAACTGTCTCATAGATCTTTTTATTTTCTCAAAATAGAGATTTGCTCTTCAGGATCGGTATTGGAGTATGATAGCATTTGTCTACTTTTGCTATCCTTGTAGCAATTTTTGTTATTATAGTATTATTTTCTTCCATTGTGATGGAATCTAGATATTCGATCTCTACAACGTTTAAGTGACTGCTATTGTTATAAACCACAATTAAGTATTTTCCTTTGTTAATTGTCTTATAATAATAATAATAATAATAATAATAATAATAATAATAATAATACACCATTTACTGTACATGGATGACCTTAAGCTCTACGCCGAAACGCATGATAAATTAGAATCGCTTATAAGTGTAGCAAAAATGTTCAGCGATGACATCGGAATGAAGTTCGGTCTTGATAAATGTGGTATAATAAATATTCATAAAGGAAATGTACAAAACACAAACCAAATTTTCTGTGATATTAAACAGATACCACCTGAAGAAACATATCGCTATTTGGGAAACCCTCAGAACCATCGACTGGACCATAAGCGTATCAAGGAGGAACTTCGAATAAAATATCAAAAGCGGCTAACAAACTTGTTAAACACTTATTTATCAGGGGGTAATCTGATTTCAGCTATCAACACCTGGGCTGTGCCGGTCCTAACCTACTCGTTTGGTATCGTTAAGTGGACTGAACCTGACCTGGAGGAGCTGGACAGATCAACGAGAAGACTGTTACATAAATTCCGTTGTCATCATACAAACTCCTCAGTAAAAAGATTATATCTATCTCGAACGATGGGAGGCAGAGGGTTGGTTAATATAAAAACACTTTGCCTGAGACAAGAGGAAAAAATGCGACAGGTCCTTTTAAACTCCACCGACATATTAATGAAATTAACAGTTAATGAGGACCGCGGCTTCACTCCGTTGAACCTCCATGAACGAAACTATGATTTAAACATCTCTACCCCCCAGTCGCACTTTAATGAATGGAAACAACAAGAAATACATGGAAGATACCCAAAACTCTTGTTTCGAGATGATGTAGACAGACGTTCCTCGGTGGAGTGGCTTTTGGAGAAACAAATATATCCTGTGACCGAGGGTTTTGTAATATCAATTCAAGACAGAGTTATCAAGACCAGAAACTATCAAATGTATTGTTTAAAAAATATGTGGTGGATAAATGTAGGAAGTGTGGAGCTGTAGGAAAAACTATAGAACACATCACAGCTGCATGCTCTTCCCTCTCACAGTGCTTACTTAGGAAGGCATAATCAAGTTGCGAAAATCGTGCACAGGGCAATTGCAATAGAGCATAAATTATTGGATGAATCAACACCGCCATTCTATAAGTACACCCCTCCTCTAGTGCTGGAAACAAGTTCCACCCTTTTGTACTGGGACAGACCAGTTTTAACTGATCGTACTGTCGATTACAATAGGCCAGATATTATCCTTATAGATAAAAAGAAGAAAGAAGGAGTAATAATAGACATCGCAGTACCATTATCCCACAATATCAAACAGAAAGAAATAGAAAAAATTTCGAAATATGAAAACTTATCTTATGAACTAAAAACATATTTGGAAATTAAATTCTACCAAAACATACCCACTCGTGATATCGGCGGAAGGCCTGGTCAGTAAAACCTTCCTTAAAAACTTAACAGAACTTAAACTGCCCCAAAACGTTCTGAACATGGGACAGCGCGCAGTTTTGTTGCAAACTGCCCATATTGTAAGAAAATGTTTATCTTAAGTCCAGATATAAGATGACGTTCTTCTTCTGTGACCGAATCTGTCCTCAAAACAACTCCGGGGAAGGTGAGCCAGCAAAGATACCAGCAAAAATAGCTGAGAAAACGTAGGATGATGATAAAATAATAATAATAATAATAATAATAATAATAACAATAATAGTAATTGCTAATCTTAAGTTGCGAAGTGAGTAATCCCATATAACCACCCTACGTGACTATTTTTCTTTAAGGACCAGAAATATGTGATTCCTATTGGATCGTGCCGCTAGATTGCGCTGGATCTTCAGCACTGCTTGATACGGTCGCAATCATGCGTCATCTAGCGGCACGACCTAGAAAGACGCAAAAAGGCATGCCATATTCCATCGTGAAGACAGGTCTTCACGCGCTACGTTATAAAAACCGACGTATAGTGAAAAGCCTGAAGTGGCAACAAGAACGTAGGACCAAGAGCGGAGGCTCAGTGCATCAACTGATGTCCCTGCAGCGCCTCTCGACCGGGAGGTGCTAGGTTTGAGTCCCGACGGCGGCAGGATTTTCGACACTAGCTTGTGAGCTAGGTCTGGTCTAGGAATTCAGTCGTTGTCTGGAGGAGAATTCTAGCAGCCGGTTGCTCTGATCGGTAGTTTTCCGTGATTTCTCCGATCAACACCAGGCGAATGCCGGAGCAGTACCCTAACCAACGGGCCACGGACCGCGCGCGATATGTCCTTCCTCTTCCTTGTCCTATCCTCTCCCCTTACACACATACTTACACTCACATGCACTACACTACCACATATTCCGGGAGACCGGTCGGGAGCTTAGAGCTTGTCCCAGCTGGGGCGGTGCGCCGCTGGTGGGAGATTCCTGGTTAGGGGGAAACCCCACTAGCCGACGGTAGGCCGGGACCGGATCTGGCCATCCAGCAGGGGAAGACCACCGCCACCTCCCGCTTACGAGGCCATTGTAGTTGACGCGCCCGGAATCGCTAACGACCATTCGGTCGATGCAGGTTCGTGCTCCGACGCTGGCGCGCGGGCTGCTGGAGGCGGAGCGCGTGCGGCCGCTGGACCCGCTCGACTTCCTGGCGGAGTTCCTGTTCCGGTGCAACCCCGAGGGGCTGCTGGGCGAGCCCGAGCACTCGGCGGCGTCGCGCCGCTTCTTCCACGACCTGCTCAAGTGCCGCGAGCCGCTGTTCGAGCTGGCGCAGCTCTCCCCGCGCGAGGAGGAGGTCTTCTTCCCGCAGGACGTGCTCGACCGCCCCGAGGACGCCTACGACACCTACTACTAGCGCAATAAAGCGGAACAATAGCACGTACTGCCTCGCATTTTTTGTCACTATTGGAATTTTCAAACGTTCAGAGAGATTACGAGCCCTGCCCCATTCTTTTAAGCCTCCTTTGTGATATGTGGAAATATTTTAACAAAAAAAATCGAGAGGTTTTTGAGAAGATTTTTTCTCAAAAATTGCTCCAACCATTTCTGTGTGCACAATTTTCTGTATGTACAATTTTTTTAAAAAAAGGAGTAGTTTTTGCGTAATTTGTGCTGGAAGGTATTTCAACTTATAAAACAAAAACATTTTCTGTTAAGTCTCTTCAAAGGTTTTGTTTCAATTTTTTTCCGTGGTTAGAAAAGAAACGCTTAAAATAATTGCGCGGTCACATTTTGGTTGCACTCTAAACTTGCTTGTTGAAATAATGGGAGAGAGAATGAGACATTTAAGCGTCGGTCCACGTGAGGATGTCGCAGGGACCGCGTGCTGTAGCTGTGAAGCCCACGGCGAGTTATCTCGATGGACTTGAGTTCTAACCTCGGTGTGGACAAACATTTTTGCTGGTTGGAAACAACTTTGCAAGTTCATGTAGTAGAGTAATATTGCGGAGCCGTTACAAATAATGCGAGAAAGTATGCGTTATTGTCAGTTCCAATTCAAGTTCGGAGCGGAGTGAACGCTTCGGGGCTAATGCAGAAAAGGAGCCCAGCACATTCCTGAAAGGCGAAAAGGAAATGCGAAGCAAAAACAAAAAGTAGTGTTGCTGCAATAGCACATACTTTCTTTTTATTTCTAATTTCTATTTTCCATAATTCAGAGAGTTGAAGAAATTGTGACTCTTCATTATTTTATTTTCTCATTATCCCTTCTATCCCTGAAAAAAATAAAGAAATTTGGTGCAATGTTTAAGAAAAAACTTTTTTAAGACATTTCGTAACTTTCAAAACTTTCAAGCACAAATCACGCACGAGCTACTCTTTTTTTCTTCACAAATTGACATTTTTTGAAGAGTTCATTTTTTACCAGTGATTTTGTCCGAATTAAACATCTCTATGTTAAATTTTGTAGCTTTAAAATGATTTAAGCGCTCTCTTACGCTATCCGAAGTCAAAGTTTAATAAAAATATTGCATCTATTTTTTTTGAAAACTTTAAAAATGTTTTTGAAACTTTATGTAAAGTACCCTCAATGGACAAAATATCCGTCTGAAACATCTGAAGCCTCTAGATCGTTTAGATCGATCGGAGAATATCAATTTTGGTGAAATTCGGTTCAACGGTTTAGGCGCTAGCAGTGACCACCGACGGACAGACGTTTTACCGTCAATCAATTTTTCGATATCAAGGATCAAAATAAAATGGTTTCTGGCTGTACCACGTGTTAGAGGAAGTAACTTCCTATATATTGGAACAGGATTTACTCTCTTTTTCGTTTCCATGACCTGACAGTAAGAGTTATTCTGCTGTTTTCCAGCGCACGATTACATCACTTTCTCTGCTTACGACGTAAGTGATAGAAAGTTTTAAAAAATCTGATAAAGAAAGAGAGGAAGTAAAAAGTAGTGGAAAAAGCGTGCATATTCTTCTCGACGTACAGGAGACTGCGGCCCTCGAAAATACCTTGCTTCGTGAACGCGCTCGCAAAAGAAGCGACTCGATTGAGTTTTTCTTGTTTCCGGGCGCGTCCACTGCATTGGTCAGTAGTTCTGTAAGTGTAGTGCATGTTTTTTCTCGGGAGATGGCGGTGATCTTCCCCCGCTGGATGGAAGATCCGGTGCCGACCTACCGTCGGCTAGTGGGGTTTCCTCCTAACCAGCACTCTCCCACCAGCGGGGCACCGCCCCAGCCGGGACAAGCTCTAAGCTCCCGACCGGTCTCCCGGAATATGTGGTAGTGTAGTGCATGTTAGTGTAAGTGTGTGTGTAAGGGGAGAGGAGATGCGCGGTTCGTGGCCCGTTGGTTAGGGTACTGCTCCGGCATTCGTCTGGTGTTGATCGGAGAAACCACGGAAAACTACCGATCAGAGCAGCCGGCCGCTAGAATTTCCCTCCAGACAGCGACTGAATTCGACCTAGCTGAAAAGCTAGTGTCGAAAATTCTGCTGCCGTCAGGACTCGAATCTAGGACCTTCCAGTCAGAGGCGCTGCACTGACATCATTTGATGCACTGAGCAACCGCGCCCGGTAAAGCGAGTCGACATGCCCAGCAATCTTTGTTGCAAGTAGATACAGTCGACTCCGTTTATAGTGAACTCGTATATAGTGAAGCCTCGGTTATAGTGAACTTACGTCACTCGTAGTGTTTCTCTTACATTACTAATAAGCAGGGCCCGGATAATCATGTATAACATATTTTCCTAACGTAACTCTGTCAAGTAGAATCAACGATATATTCACGTTTCATATCTGTTAGAGCCAAAAAAGTTGACTTTTTAGTACATACTTTTACATATTTTGATCAAAAGTACATATATTTACATATTTTACCTAAAAGAACATATTTTACATATTACCGATTTTTTCGTTTTCCTGGAAGTTTTTTATTTAGTTATACATATTTCATATATGTTTTCGATAAGGAATCACCCAAACATCAAAGCAGCATTCTCAAACATTTTTATCTGTAGCGCCTTTTCTAAATGACGCTATTGCATCGCCTTGAAATGAGTCGGTGCATAAATACCGACGGTATTGCAAATAAAAGTCAAGGCGACAATGCAATGCATAGCTTGTGAAACGTAAATGAATAGTGCGAGTATGGTAGAGAACAGAAAGGAAGTTTGGTTTGTGAAAATACACGTTTAGCAGTCGCACCCATTTCGAATCTTTCAGATGTCTCTCTTGACATTGATACCCTTCACCAGGAACTACACGTACTAGCTCAGGAGCTGCTGTTGAGATGTTTTTTCCTCCGAGTGTCAAACGTGAATCTCCGACATTGTAAATGATTTCTTTGGGCAGAAAATCTGAAGTAAAATCATGATGTGGCAGTAAAACATAGATTAATCCTTATGGGACAGTGGAAACGCTGAGTGAGAATTTGGCTCAGGCAAATACGACTTTTCAGATCAGTTAGCAACATCACTTTGGGTAAGAACATCTTAAGTGGAATTTATACGATCTAAGAGTCAATTGGTTAAATTTGAACCAGAATTGTTTTTATCCCCTTATCCGCGAGAAACAATGAACAGTGACATTGTTAATTCACTTTATATCTTTTATTCTACGTTTTACTTCAAAATATCCAAGGACAAAACCCCTCTGATGTGAGTGTAAGACTGGAGCACTTCACAGAAGTATCCAAACCCCCATCCTGTTCTTATTGAATGAATGCTTTGGAGCATCCCAGGAAAAATCAAGTTTTCATTTTATAAGTCACGTATGATAAAAATTAACAAAATAGCATATTAAAATTGAATTTATGGCAAGGAATGTTTACCATGATGTAAAAATTACGAAAAAGTTTTGGTGAAATTTGCTTTCTCTACAATTGAACTAACTCAATTTTTCTACCCTCTGAAATTCAAATTTCTATTTTGAAAACATACTTCGTTATTAATTAGAAAGTTCAAGTATGTAATGAAGACAATAGTACATTCATGAAACAATGAAATAAAAAATGTTTCATTGCTTCAATTTCAATATGAGAATATTTTAACTAGTGGCGTTACAACAGGCATACTTTCTCCCATTATTACTAAATTTTCATTATTTTCCAAAATTTAGAGAATTTAACAAAAATGAGACCTGTCCAATTCATTTATACGTCCCTTCTTTGCAAAAGTTTGAAGAACAAAAATTGGAGTGACTTTTCTGAAAAAAAAAATTCTTATTTTCCTGGCACAAATTATGCGAAAACATATTTTTTTTCAAAATATTGTATATATACCAAAATTTGTTATATATAATTTTTCAAAACATTGTATTTAACCTTTTTGAAGACCTAATTTTTACAACAAACTTTGTCTAAGCAAAAATCCTTATCTTCAGTTGTGTAGTTTTGAAATGTTAACTTTTGCAATTTTCATGTACACCAGAATTGGGTTCTAGCGCTGACCAAGGACGGTCAAACAGACGTTTTGCTGTCAATTGATTTTTCGGTATCAAGGGCCCGCAAAAAATGAATTCTTGTTACACCACATATTAGAGTAAGTAATTTACTATCTGCATATTTAAAAACTAAGGTATTCTGCCAACACTTCGTTTCGAGATTCTACTGAATCCATTGTATTTATTTTTCCTTTGAATGAAAGAATGTGATCCCTAAATGTGTTATCAGATATTGTTTATGTTGATTCACAAGCATTTACGGTGTAAATTAATTAAATAAATAATTATCTAATAGTATGCATTTCACTTGTTAATTGTTTTCTTCTAAAGGTTGTATGTTTTAATAATTAAAAAAATATTATTATCTTTAGATATGAGTAATATGTTGTTTACAATTCGTAAGGTTGTGTTTCAAGAGTAATAATTGCATTTTGATACTGACTGTGTTTGCATGTATTTATTTTCGTCGTGTATTTTGTAGGCATTCGGACAGTTGGTTGTTTGGTTATCCTGAAGTAGTGAATTGTGCAGATGTTATGTCGCATTCCGAATCGTCAACCACCCAATGTCGGGCCAGTGAAATAATTTCTTTTTCCGTTGGGTCTTAATCTATGAAATGTCAGTTTTGTGCTGCTTTGAAATTCCCATGGAGAGAAATTCTCAAATTTACTC
Source organism: Teleogryllus oceanicus (assembly GCA_964035755.1). Classification (NCBI taxonomy): domain Eukaryota; kingdom Metazoa; phylum Arthropoda; class Insecta; order Orthoptera; family Gryllidae; genus Teleogryllus; species Teleogryllus oceanicus. Next base: position 85,799,022 of record CAXIVR010000003.1, read on the forward strand.
TTTTGTTAAATGAAAAAATAAGTTTGTCTTGAGCAATATGCCAGAAGAAATTAAATGTTGTTGATAGTAGGTGATAAACCTTAAAGAACTTCAGAAATAATATTTGTCAATATAATTGTTCTCTGCCTTCTGTGTCATTGGGTGCTGATATTGCATTGCCATCTGGTCATGGGTTACATGTGTTCAACTGTGAAAGTGGTAATTTATCAAACGTAATTAATTTTGTTTTGTTTTAATATCTAATCATCATGCCCATATAAATGAATATCTGCAGAGATGCAAAAATAAGCTTCAAATAAGAGAAGATTGCTCTTTATTCTTCCTATTTAAGGATTTGCTTCGTGAAACTTAGTCTGGGCACATTATTTTACATATATTTCCCTATCTTTAGACTGTCATTAAGGTTTTATTAGATTTTTCTTCAGATTTTATTTCAGACACATACACATTGAAAACCAAAAAGTAATAAAAAAATATATTTAAATTTTATTGAAATGTTCTGTTGATATTTAAAACATTTTTCATCTCTCCACGTTTCGAGGAGCACCTTCTCTTCTTCAGGAGTCTAATTTGAAAAAAAGTTACTATAAACTAAATTAAAATTGTCTAACTTTTAAGATTATAGTAAAACGAATTAAAATGTTACAAAAAATATGTACCAGGTACAAATGAAATCACCTTAATAAATTATGTCATTTTTAAAAATCTATTTTTTAAATGATTTAATTATTTTAATTTATGTAATTTTTACATGAATTAAAAATAGATTTCAAAAACGAATATTAGAATTTATTAAGGTGAGTTCATTTTTGCCTGGTACTTATTTATTATAATAAATTTCAATTTCTTTTACTCTGATTCTTAAAAGTGATAATACCTGTTTATCTAAATTATGGTTTTATATTAATTTTTTGAATTGCAATATGTACATGACTGACTAAAATAAAATTCAGACAAAAAAGCTAATAATAATATTTTTCATTTATCTCTCACCGTCAATTTTGACGGGTTCCCACTAGTATGCAGTACCTAAAGAATTTATCACCATTCGTTATCAGGCTTTGGCAATAACTGTTTTTCTGTTGAAAATTCGCTGTTTTTCCGGCAGAAGATTAGATAACTTTCTCTTCTTATGAAGCAAGTGCGAGAAAGTAAAAATCAAAGTATTAGAGTTATTTTTTTTAAAATATAAATGTAAATAAATCATGTACAATGATCCGTCAAAACCAGAACGTTTCGATTTCTTAGAGAGAAAAAAAACTTTCGCGACCATAAGTGGATCAAAATTATGAATAACTGTATCACCTAATTTTTTATTTTAAATTAATGTTATGGCAAGTTATAGCTCTTAATAAAGACTAGTTTAGATCTTGTTTCCTGAGACTTGCGTGTAGAAACAGAAAAAGAAAATACTAGTTTAGTTCTTTTGTGTGCTTTCCCTTTTAATACTGAGTCGCCACATGCGCAGTTAAGTACTACTTCACACAATTTTCTCGGAAAAAGTACGTCGAATGAACATGTTTTAAGAAATACTGTTTGGTATCACGTTCTGAATATAAAATCAAAGTTAGATTCGTTCCGTCCTAAAGCAAAAATCAGGGTTTAATCATTGACTGAAGTGTATTGTGAGGACCCACCGCAAAGGTTAATCCAGTTCTCACTGTTGTAGCACCACTAGTTTCATGATATATCAGTGATTAGTGAGTATATTCAAGCAATATCAGCATATCTGAAAACAAACATGCATTCAATATTTTCAGAAAACCGACGTACTCAGACACTGTCATCCACAACTCTTCACAACACCCTATTCAACACAAACACGCCGCCTTCCACTACATGTTACACAGATTACTAAGCCTGCCTCTCACTAAATCTCATTTTCTGCAGAACTGAACACTATTCAACACATTGCTATGGCAAACGGTTCAATACAGCTCTTGTCAACAACATATTACGCCGCAAAATTCACAAACGAAAACTGAAAATGTACACTACACTCTCTAACATAACACTAACATCAGACAAGTTCACTTGCTTACCATATTTTGGAAAACTTTCAGAAAACGTCGCACACAATATACACAAAGCCGGTATCAAAGTTTCATTCGAAACACATAATTCTCTCAGAAAAATCTTATCTCCTAAAACACACACAGATCTTCTAGAAAAAACAAAATACATCGGTCAAACAGGCAGAACTTTCAATACAAGAATAAAATAACATATACACGGTTGGAAACACAACACCTGCAAGTCTCACTTTGCCAATCATTTACTTCAGACAGGTCACACATTTAATCCACACACAGACATTCACATACTGGAAATAGAAAATCAATATCATACCAGATTAACATTGGAAAATCTTCACATTCATCTCAATAGTAACCTACTGAATGTAAACATAAACTACAACCACTCCCCTCTGCTAAAATTACTTTTTTGACACCACCCTCACACCACACTCTTCGGGGGTGACACAACACAGCACACCGCACCCAGGCCATTAACCCTCCTCCTCCACCCCACAGCCGGTACTTAAGCTGCGAGGCACGCCCGAGCCCGCGTAGTCGTTTTTGTGGCTCCCAGACAGCAGGTAACAAACGGCTCAACTTACTTTTCGTATTTTCTCTCTGAAAATTGTACATGTACTATATTTTCATTCATTTTCTTGCTTAAATTTAAAAACTACTATATTACAAAAGATTAACTCTCCCCCCCTTCTTCTTTCATTTCTTAAGATGTTTTTTAAAATTAGGTAACTATGTTAATTCTAATTTTATATTTTTCTTGTATCAGAAAACTGATGATGATGACTAAGCCATCGAAAGCTGCTATTTTTTTAAATAAATACTATTGTTGACAATGACAACGCCTTCAATCATTTCAATTCACAAGATATGGACTGATTCTCGACAATTTATTTCAATTCAACGTTGTTTTTGTTATACTACTTAAGTGATTGTTAACTCTAAAAAATAATACGAAATATTATGTATTTGTATAAATGAAGGATGCCTAATGTATTGAGCACCACTTGGTTTTCATTGCTTCCATTTTCGGTTAATTAATTCTTACAGAAATTTTATACGACTCTCAAGATTTGGAAATAATGTGAATGGAATAAAGAGGGACAAATATTTTTCATTACATTTATTTTTAAAAACAGTAAAAAATGCGTTTTATATACATTATACACATAACGATATTAGTACTTGAATGTTTTCGACCATAGTCAGGAACATGGATGTTGAATGGTACAGTATTAAAATAGTTACTTTTATAATAGAGCGTGAAATTATTGTTTTTTGCACGACCACGATTGAGCGTTTTTGGCAAGACGGATAGGTCAAGATTGTGCAAGAAACAATAATTTCTCTGACGAAATATACATAGTTTTTCTACGTTTGTGTAAAAAAATCGTTCTATTGCAAATAATTATTTGTTTCACCTCTATTCTTCATGGTTATTTACACAAAGCACCATTTTCATTAATAATACCATATTCGTTCGACATCTTAGTACGAAATAGTAATTTTCATATTAAGTTTGCAAAGTGGGTGTGTTTCTCATGGTTTATGTTGATTTTTTTTGCCTAAACCGTCGTTCGAGGATAAAAATATAAATTGAGACCATGAAAAAAAAAACACTGTGCTCACAAAATATGAGAAACATTTTTTCCTACAACTGTAAAAAATTATTTCAAAAAAGTTCACAATTTTATACTGGAATAATGTGTTAGCTATCTCGAAGAATAGCAGTATATTATAAAGGGCAGTATATTATAAAGGGTAATGCTGAAGCGTTACCAAAGGATACGTCTGTTTACTTCGTTATATTTCCACGCACAACGTACTTTTTTCGCGGTAGCAAGATGTCATGGCATCTATCCTTTTTAATGGATATTTAAAAAGTGTCGTATTTCACGTGCGGATAGCTGCGCAGCATCGCCTTTTTATACAGTCGTAGAAAAGGTCTTTTTACACGGTGAAGGCTCTTTCAGCAGTCTTAAGAGAAAATGGACTTGACACGCGTGTAGCACTCATTTTCACACGATCGTCCAGCAGAGGAGTGGACGAGGAGGAGGCGGTCAGCGGCGGGGCGTGAGCTGCAGCTGGATGCCCGACTCGGGGCGCAGGATGAGCTCGTTCATGAGCGTGAGCGCATCGCGCTTCTCCAAGGAGTGCACGTGGAACCTGCGCAGCACGGCCGACAGCAGCGTCTTCTCCTCCAGCAGCGCGAACTTCTGGCCTGCGCACACCGTTCATACAGCGTTATTTGCTTTGTTCATTCATAGATTAGTGTTTCCGGGCGCGTCAGCTGCTTTGGTCATTAGTCCCGTTAGTGTAGTGCATGTTTTTTCTCGGGAGATGGCGGTGAACGTCCCCTGCTGGATGGCGAGACCTACCGTCGGCTAGTGGGGTTTCCCCTAACCAGGACTCTCCCACCAGCGGGGCACCGCCCCAGCTGGGACAAGCTCTAAGCTCCCGACCGATCTCCCGGAATGTGTGATAGTGTAGTGCATGTTAGTGTAAGTGTGTGTGTGTGTGTGTAAGGGAAGAGGAGAGGCGTGGTTCGTGGCCCGTTGGTTAGGGTACTGCTGCGGCATTCGCCTGGTGTAGATCGGAGAAACCACGGAAAACTACCGATCAGAGCAGCCGGCCGCCAGACAGCGACTGAATTCGACATAGCTGAAAAGGTAGTGTCGAAAATCCTGCCGCCATCAGGACTCGAAACTAGGACCTCCCGGTCAGAGGCGCTGCAGTGACATCAGTTGATGCACTGAACTACCACTCCCGGTCCTGTTAGTGTAGTGCATGATTTTATTATGTATTTATTGTCATTTCATTACTGTTATGTACTGAACGAGATGGAGTGCGATTTTGATACGAGTAGTGAATTCAAAGTAAGAATTTAGGTCATTTTTTGTGACTCTAATTTGACATAGCGAAATAATAATTACGTTCGACAAATTAGTCGTAAATGTGGAACAAGAGAACCCTTGTTTATAAAATAAAGGAAACACGACCACTACTGCAACAGCTGCTCGCATTTATGTATGAAGACAAATCGATAGAAAACGGAATAAAAAGCTAGCAGCCATGGTGAAAAGATCTTTCACCCTGCTAGAAAGAATCGCCAATCCATCAAACTACATTACATTAAAATATGATTGGTTCAGGCAAAGTTACGTTCCAGCTTCGTTCGTCATTGTGAATGCTTGTTTTTACGTGTAAATGTGCTACTAAGTTTACGGCATTACGTTACGCGTAAGTTTGCACTGGCGTACACGTGCGATAACTCGCATGTTAAACCCCTCCCTCTTCCCTAATTTTCCATTTTCGTATTAAACCTCTAATGTATATTTTTCTTAAGATCCTGTTATCGTCCGTCACTTGCTCTATATGTTCCCTGTAATAACAATAAATATACCCTTTCATACAAACTATTTTATTTAATGTTATTACCGAGCAGAAAGGTACACCGTGTAATTCTGTCACGTAGAATATCAAGTAATTAGTTTAATTTCACATATAATTGCAGACTCTACAGATTCTGAACTGGTGGGATAGAATCGAAAACCATGAAATTAGCAAAAATGTAATAGAATGTTCAAGTATATTTCGTGTGGGGAACATTTCATTGAAGCCTTTAGCCCCAAAGTTGTAATTTTTAAGGCCCTAAAACGCTTCCTTTTGGAGTTATTTAACTGTATACATTTAAAAGAATCCGACCGAGTGTTGCGGGTTGCATTCGACATGAATATTTAGATGCGTTTTTTTTTTTTTCCAAACAAATCCTACATATTTTTAATGTCAAAGCGCAATTCGTCAGTCTCCACGCAATCTCTTTCTTTAGAGACTTCATCCATAAACGTGGTTGCGTATGAGAGCCGCAAAAGGTATATGTATGGTACTGAAATAACGTAGGAGGCGATTGCGGATGCGGATATTCGGAACTCGACACGTTCCCCAAATCTTAGAAGTATCACGAGTTCACCTCTGGTTCTGCCACGAAAATATTCAGAGTCCGAATATGTCCCTCAAGTCCGATTCTTGCTCTACCACACGAAAATATTTCAGTCCCAACACGTATTGTAGACCCCCGAAATTTTTATAAGTCCTAACATGCACAAATTAATCTATTCACGAGCGAACTGCTCACCGTCACGACATGCGACCGAATGAATCTTATCCTCCCTTTTACAACCCACAATGCCTCGCCTTTCTGTTATTTCGACAAAATGCCCAAACTTCCGTTTTAATAATCAGTCGACGTTCTTCTTCGTATATTGATTCAGTGGTGAGTTGTAGTTGACATTTGCATAATTGAAATGATTGAAGGCGTTGTCATTGTCAACAATAGTACAATACAATACTACAATCTACTGGCCGAAGGGATAAAAGGCACTGACTGACTGCGACGTGACGAGACTTGACTTAGTAATTAACGGAGGATTACTCCAAAGAATGCGCTCAACGCCCCTTAAGGGGCTGGAGACGCGTTGCGTCAAGATGTGGACGCAACAAATAAAAAAAAAACAAAAAAACACAATACTATTGTTGACAATGACAACGCCTTCAATGATTTCAACGACGCTTCTTGGATCAATCCCCGGCTTGTGCGCGTGACTCACCGACGCAGTTGCGCGGGCCGGCGCTGAAGGGGATGTAGGCGTAGGGGTGGCGGCCGCGCGCGTTCTCCGGCAGGAAGCGGTCGGGGTCGAAGCGCTCGGGCTCGGGCCAGTTGCGCTCGTCGCGGTGCACGTGGAAGATGTGCAGGTTGACGACGGCGCCGGCCGGCAGCACGTGCCCGCCCACGTGCGCGTCCTCCGGCAGCGCGCGCCCCACGAACGGCACGCTCGGGTACAGGCGCAGCGCCTCCTTCACCACGCGCTCCAGGTACTTCATCTCCTGCACGTCGCGCATCGTCGCCGGACGGTCCGACCCTTGGAAGATGGCGTCCAGCTCCTCCGCCACCTTCGCCTGCACATACGTGAAGAAGCGATGCTAGCGAACTTTTGGGCTTGGTGGAAAGAGATGGGAGTAGTGATCGATGCTTCAATACATTGGCAAAGGGTTTTTGATGTCGACGGAAACATCGACGAGAAAACATCGATATTTTAATTACATACTAATAAACATGCAATTTTCCTATACATTTTAAATTACAGCATGTTAGTAGTATGTAAAAATTATTATGTAATTATTATAGAATGAACGATGCTTCGGGTGGAAAACATCGATGTTTTAAAAACATCGATGTTTGTTCCTTACATGAGTGGGCGTTTGCGCATCGTATTCGACTTCAGCCAATGAATTGTGGGAACTCTGATGTGGTGTTGTTGACGTTCTTATGAGAAGAAATAAAAGAGGTCATCTTCTTCAATATAATATGTTGACGAAGATGACCTCTTTTATTTCTTCTTCAGCCAATGAGCTTCAAGCACCAGTTTGTGGCTCAATATTAGCGGGAGTTTTGAATTCCAAAATATCGGATACAATGCGTAAGACCCATCACCCACCCACCCGCGTTTCGACACTTATTGAATGTCGATTAGAAACTCCTGGAGTCGGTTAAATTAGTATCGAAACGAAGAGTGTGAGAACACTGCAGACATAATTAATCTTTCTGGCGACATTCTGACAGACTCCGGTGAATTCAATTTCTGCGAAAAGGATGTTACGGACAACTGTCGTGTTGTCACAATACTTTCTAACGATCTGCAATTTGAAGCTACAGTTGAGAAGCTATCGATGATACGTTTTCAAAAGCAGGTCCAAGAATCAGCAAAACATAAATCGCCTCTCTGGAAAGTATTTAGAGTAACTACTATTTTTGGGTACTGGGGCAGCATTTGAATTTTTTCAGTAGAAATTAAAATTATATAATTGAGTTATTAATGAGCTTACTCTGGGGCTATTTAGATTCACATTGATGAACAATCCTAATAATTAAAAAAACATGCGAATCAACAAACGCCCTTTCTTTTTACCTCTCTGTAGCCTTTGAAATTGTAAAACTCAAAATTTCGCCCTTGTTAGCAAAGCCAGAAGTTTCGACACGACAAGGAATTGATACTTTTTAAACTATATAAAGGAAGTAAGGACACTTTTTCTGCGATACTTGAAACAACTCAAGTATCAATACCTGACCGGTGTGGAAGTAGCCCTAGCATTACGTCAGCACGCTTCATTTCGGCTCTCGCCTCCTCTCTGCGACGCTTGAAATGCTCTAGGACAGCGGTTGGCTACACGTCGCGGGCAGTGGCTTGCGGAACAACTGTAGTCTGTGTCGTAGCTTAAAGGAACCGCAGTGAAATTCAGATATAATTTAAACTAGATGTTATTTCTTTATCAGTAGTTTCCGACCAGTGATGCGAGATCCCACATGATGGAAACGTATAATAATGTTACATTCTTTCCACGTCTTACAAAAATATCGTAAGTGATGATTTTTTTCTAGGTTTAATAAGAGTTAATCATTATATCAATATAACTTAATTTAAAAAAAATTAAATTAATTAGTATTTGGAAAATGTAAATTTTTTGCAATGCTATTAATACTTTTTCTAACAATATGTTAGTGAACCGCGAAATTTCAAAATATGAATTTAAAAGTGTCTAAAAGGTTGCTGAACACTGCTCTAGGGAATGGTATGCATTACCTGCACATCCGGATGTTCTCCCAAAAGCAGTAGCGACCAGCAGATACCTGCGGTGGTAGTGTCGTGGCCCTGAGGAATAAGCATAAAAGTCATCAAAACTTAGAAAGGAAAGATGTTTCATGTAGCGTTAGGCTTTCTTGTAGCTGAGAGCACTCACCTCAAACATGAAGGTGTCTACTTCTTCACGGATGTCTTGGTCGCTGAGTTTCGTGCCGTTCTCAGAAGCTTCCAGCAACAGGTCTAGAAAAGCCAGTCGCTTCTTCTTCCCTGGAAGGAAAATATTTATCTCAGTCTTATAATTCGGGTTTTGCGCTCCGCGTGTAATTAGTTTTGCAACGTTCGAAAACTGCACAAAAACATTATTGAACTCAAAAATCGTCTATACACGTATGATCTATTATCTAATCAGATAATACAAAATTTTTGAATTGTCTTGATAACTTTTTGGCTCTGTTTCGTCAACTGAATTTCAATTATCAATTAACAAACACGATCGCCGTCAAATAGACTCTCCTCTCCACTCGAACATTAACGACAGAGTTTACTAAATGAAGTTAAATTAAATTACTAAATTAGTAAAAAAAAATAAATTTCTAAATCAGGCTTTCGAACGTTAAAATCTTCGACGGTAAATAACATTTTATTACACGGATTATAAAATGTGTTTTATTTTTTGGCTTGTAGTCAATATTTACAACATTCTATTGGGGTATTGAATGTCTTTCGTTAGTATAGCAAATAATACGTATATAATACTATTCTGTATATACTAAATATTACGTGTGTATATATATATATATATATATATATATATATATATATATATACGTATTATATACGTATTGGCTTCTGGGGTGGGGTGGAGCCGCATAAGCCCCACAGGGTGCGCAACTGATCAACATCAATGCTTATATTTTCAACCGCAAGTTTAGAATCGCAGAGCTGTTGTGGGCCGAGGGGCTACTCACCCAGGAACTCGTCTTGGTCGTCCGCGCCGCCTGCGCCTGCGCCGTGCGCGTTCGGCCCCGCCTCCCGCAGCGCCGCGCGCCGCTCCTGGATCACCTGCGCACACCACACACGGCAAGTGAGTGAGGGTTTTAGTTTCAAGGAGCTTTTACTACTTTTATTTTACCCCGTGACATTACTATATGTTATTGTCGAGTGGTGACGACTCCAATCTATAACTCGATTCATTGATTGATTTCATCCGTGTTTCCGGGCACATCAACGGCTTTGGTCATTCGTCCCGTAAGTGCAGTACATGTTTTTTCTCGGGAGATGGCGGTGATCTTCCCCCGCTGGATGACGAGATCCGGCGCCGACCTACTGTCGGCTAGCGGGGTTTCCACATAACCAGGACTCTCCCACCAGCGGGGCACCGCCCCAGCCGGGACAATCTCTAAGCTCCCGACCGGTCTCCCCCGGCATGTGTAGTAGGGTAGTGCATGTTAGTGTAAGTGTGTGTGTAAGGGGAGAGGATAGGACAAGGAAAATGAAGGAAGGATTGCGCGCGGTCCGGGTCTCGTTTGGTAGAGTACTACTCCGGCATTCGCCTGGCGTTGATCGGAGAAACCACGGAAAACTACCGATCAGAGCAACCGGCTACTAGAATTCTCCTCCAGATAGCGACTGAATCAGACCTAGCTGGAAAACTAGTGCCGAAAATCCTGCCGCCGTCAGGACTCGAAACTAGGACCTACCGGTCAGAGGCGCTGCAGTGACATCACTTGATGCACTGAGCTACCGCTCCCGGTCTCTATAACTCGACTTGCGGGGGTTTTCACCCTCTAGGTATCTCCGACAGCGGAGCACTCCCCCCCCGAGTAGGGTCAGGTTCTAAGCACTCGACTGGTCTCCGGACATGTGCGGTAGTGCATGCTAGTGTTCGTATGTGTAAGTTAGGGGTGAGGTTAGGGCGAGGAAGAGGAAGGAAAGATCTCGTGCGATCCGTGGCCTGTTTGTTAGGAGATTGCTCCGACATTCATCTGGAATTTATCGGAGAAACCAAGGATATATGCCGACCAGAACAGCCTGCCGCTAGAATTCTCTTCTAGCTTCAAAACACCCCAACTCTCCACTCCTCCCCAAGTAACAAAATGAAAGCTCAGTAAAAGGTGCTCGTATTATTCTGAAACCATGATGATGGCTTCAGCTGCTGTCTGGAGGGGAATTCTAGCGGCCGACTGTTCTGGTCGGCATATTTCCTTTGCTTTCTAGCGGATCTGATCGGTAGTTTTCCGTGGTTTCTCCGATCAACACTAGGTGAATGCCGTAGCAGTACCCTAAGAAACGAGCCACGGACCGCGTGCGATCTTTCCTTTCTCTTTCTTATCTTACCCTCACCCCTTACACACACTCACACTAACATGCACATCACTTCCACACATGGTGACCAGTCGGGAGTTTGTTCTGACTAGAGCGATGGCCTGCTGGCAAGAGATAACTGGTTGAAAAAAACCCACAACCGCTATCCAACGTGTAGGTCAGCACTGGATCTCACCATCCAGTAGGGAGGATCACCGCCACCTCCCGCGATGAAAAGCATGCCCTACATTCACTAATGGCCCTACACTTTACTAAAGGCCTTATTAGTTGACGTCCCGGAAATCAATAATTCATCAATAAATAAAACGTAATGGGCGACTCACCCTGGTAGTGAAGCCGTGCAGCACCTGCAGGCACCGGCGGTACCGGCGGCCGCGGTCCGTGCGGTAGAAGATGGCGTCCGGGTGCAGCCAGGGCCGCATGGCGCGCTGCAGTGTCAGCTCGCTGATCCTGCAACAGCGGCACCTCCCCTCTCAGGCCCCGCGCGCCAAGGCTTCTTACGCAACATGCTACTCGCTGCGGGAATGAGCGGACAGATTCGTACTGGTAGGAAATTTGTTGTAAAACTAATTGTTTTGCAGCTTTTGAAATAGTCGTAAAATTGTGGGTACTTAACATTTTTTGGTGATAGAACCTTTTACTAAAATTTAACCTAAGTGGAATAAAACCGTAAGTTTCCAACAAGTTGGCTCTTGTTGGGTTGAGAATTTTGCGTTTTGTGGCTGTGATTTGTTTTTTTAATGGGATGTGCCATTGTTTTTTAATTAATTATTAATTAACTACTGATGTAAATACAAAACATTTACGTCAGCATTTGGCTAATAATGGCGTAATTGAAATGGAGAAGATAAAGGCAAATCACATTCTTGCAAAACCCAGACCATTTTGGACGTTTTGCGTTGGATAATCGCGCGTAGCATAGTACATGCACCACCTGGTGGTCAAGCGCGGAAGCTCACTTACTCGTAAATGGCCTTCACATACTCCGACTGCTTCTGGTCCTGCGCTCCGATCTGTGTCCCCATGGCGGTCTCTGCAAACAGGCGCCCGTTTAGTTGGCACAGGAGTGAGCAACATAGACATTTCTATAATGTGAATGTTAAAGCCACATTTCATTGAGCGATTTGCAGCTGCATTCAGCTTGTTGCAGTTGCAACAAGAAGTACTATTTTACGAACAAAAAGTATTCCTTTATGCAGGCTGTCAAGAATGAATGTTACTAATTTCTAGGTAGAGAGGTCGAAAACGATATTTTTTTGCCAATGAACGTGTAATTGAGATTTTCATATTAAAGAGTAGTATACGTTTTTATAAATGTGGCATTTGCTCCTATGTTTAGGGAACTTCGTATGCACAGATGTTTATGGTAGTGACGCAGTAGAACAGAAGTGTGTGGTAGATGTGTTTGGTAGATCACGTTCTGATGCAGTCAAGGCAATTTCATGTACTTGCCAAACATCTGTGCATATGAGTGTCTAAAAATCAGAGATATATGAAGTATATATAAACGCATATAAGTTCGTTATACAATGTTTCACTACATTTTTTGAAAAAAGAGGTTTCTAACATTTATTCTGACACTCTGTGTAGTACGTGTTGAAAACACTATTTTTCAACAATTTGACATTTTTTCATTTATAATTTAATGAATTGAATTGCGTATTTATTTGAGGTAGTGATGAATATTTTGTAAACAAATTTTGACTAGTTGCAAAACATAATGAAATAAGCAATATTGTGAAATTACTATAACTATTATCCCTTGAAATGTCTAATACGAAATGCACTAGGTAGAAAATAAAACAATCCAATCGTTCTTAGATTGTTTTAGCTTTTGCACTAGTTAAAAGCAGTGCACGCGATATCTCATTGAAAGATAATACTGACCTTTTGAGATACTTGTAAAAACAATGGTACTTTGAGATCATAAGTAACTACTTACTGCCACTTATAATACAACAATACAACACAAAAACATAATTCTTTTGTTGAAAAAGGCTTTATCTGAAACTGAAGCGTGAGATTAGTCTCTTAAGTACATTCAACAACTCCGAATGATCTGCAGTCACACGAACGTAGATTAGTTTTCCGGAATCTTATCGTCGCGTTGCGACTCCGCTCAGCGCAAATCAGAGCCTCACCGCAGATAATGTCGAGCGCGCAGTGCGTTATGTAAGGGTAGACGTCAAAGCTGTCGCCCCCGGCCACAGCCATCAGCTTCTCGGCCAGGATCTCGCTCTTCTCCACGAACACGTCCAGGAAGCCGTCCAGGATCTTGAAGTGAAAGGTGGGCGTAATCATCTTCCTGTGTGTGTGCCACTTGCCACCTGGGGAAGCGAGGCCATTCTCAGCTCACGACATCGGAAATAGTAGTTTATGCCACTAGTTTATAATGTTAAGGTTTATTTGCATGAGCACATGTTTTGAAAACGAGCGACGTTAGGAGCGAGTTTTCAAATTTGTACGAATGCAGTAAAGTAACATTATAAACGAGTTGCTTACGCTATTTTTTGTATAAAAGCATTGTAAGAGAATATAACTTAATTTATAACATAAGAGAATCAAACTTGATTTTGCGAAACAACTTTCTTGGGACGTCTCGGTACCTCATTCAATATTCATGGTATTACTCATGGAATTTACCTGTGCTTGTTAGGAGACCTTCTCCCAGCCACGGCCGAAGAAATTTATACGCGTGAGATTTCTGCAAAAATTTTGGCGTGCTCATGATAACCTGTGGGAAAATGTGAAACATAGTTATCAGAAGTGATAGGAGTACACGAACAGTAATGATACAATTGTCAGACTAATGTTGAAAAGAAGTCTCTTGGCAACACATGTCAAATGAGTGTAAATCTTACTCCTGTTATTAAATTTTAAGTAGTAATTCTTTAGATATGATCTTATCCAGCATTGTTTACTTCATGGTGGTAATACTAAAATACGACGCTGAAGTTAAAATTCCATCATTATCCCAACATTTATTGCGCACGTATGTCGCTCACTTGTGGCACACTTGTAGATCAAAGAGCTTTTCCGAAGTGCTCACCTCTACGTGCTCCGGGAGCGTCAAGTGTATTTCCGCAATCGGGCCGATCCAGGCTCGGTAGAGCGGCTTGTACGTCTGGTAGCGGTCCTCCAGCACTTGCATCACACCTGCACACACAAAATGCAGTGAACACCCCAGGAAGCCCTTCCATATTAAAATTGTGGGTGTGTCTTCTGAATAATAGGTTCAGGTTGTTAAATCCAGTAATGTAAGAATTTCGTAAGAAGATACATCGCAAAATTATGTAAATTTTCCGATATTAATTGTTTGAGGGTGAAAAATAGCATTAAAATTCAATTGATCCCCTTTCGAAAAAAAGGGTTTTTTTGCAATATAGCGGGAAAATGGAGATAAAGGTTAAACAAATTAATCTTGTAGTGTATTTGCGATTTCTTTTGGGTTGTTTGATATTTAAGTGTCTGGACTATAAGAGCTATTAAGTTATTGCAAGAAACAAATTACCTTAGTTTATTGAAAATATTTGTGTAGGAAGTGGCTATGCTTTATTTCTACCATGTCCTTGGCTCCGTGCTACTTCATTCCCCTGATGGAAATATTGTATAACATTAATACCATAGGCACAATACAAATGTGAAAAATTCTGTTAGCTAAGAGAAACTAGTGCAAATACAAATAGCTCTGCACTTTACAATTTTTTATCGAATCAAAATTTAATTTGGAATAAAGGATTTTAGATATTTCTAATCTTTCAGATTTAAAAGTGTTTTTATTACTAACTGTAGATAACACGTTTAACAAAGTAAGTTTCTAAAGCATAATCATTGAGAAAGAACTGATAAATTGCAAGGGAATTATACGGCAAATGAAAAAATATTACTCAACTTCCATAATTATTGTAAAATTAAAGAAGTTTAATTAACTGATTTAAATAATGATAAATTTAAACCTAAAGATAGTGTCAGGGAAACAAAAGGTTCTGTAAAGTATAAAAATATTATTATTAAATTCTTTGGAATTTTGAATGATAAAACCAGTAAAGAATTGTGATTTCGAATCTTTAATTGTGTTTTTTTCCAAAAACTTGTTTATGGAAAAAAGGGAACAATTCCTTATGCAGTACGGTAATTAAGTAATCAGAAAAAATCTAGTAAAATTAAGTAACAATTGTTAAAACAAAACATTGTCGTATTAAAACCTAAGTTAAAATTGCTTTGAGTTTTAACAATACAACTATAAAGGAAATGTTTTAAAATCAACCTCCAAAAACTAGTTTATGCAAACATTGCTTCAAAATTAACATTCAAGCTATTCATGAAAACATCTGTAATGTAGTAATTTTCAACAAGAAATTTTCATTTCTATTAATTTCCTAAGTTGAAAAAAGGTGCATTTAGTATTAAAAATATCAACTGTCAGGAAATGGGCTTTAAAAAATGCAACCCTCCGAACACACCAGCTCTATAACTTACTTCATAAAAATAACCATTTACCAACCACTACTTCCATTTGAGACTTTTGTATTGTTAGTAAGCTTTTCAACATAAAATTTTCAATTTTCTTTCTGCTCCTCTAAGTATTTAAGTATTTGTGCGCTACATTATATAACAGTTTCTAAAAGTATTGGAGTACTACGCGTAACGAGAGGACGACTTCACATAAAAAATAAACTTGTCAACGTTATTCAAACACCAATTTAAAGAACAAAAATTTGGTGATTTATGAAAAATAAAACACACACAAAAAAAACAACAATTTTTTGACTGAAAAATCGTTCCGTGTCTCTTGAGACCTGAGAAGAAACAAAGAGCCGGCCTGGTTAGCGGAGGTCACTAAAGCTGTAGGGCCGTAGCTGCCTCGCCCGGAAGCTGCCAGCGGGTTTGAATCCCGCCTCAGGCGTGTGTCCTCGCGACCATGCCTTACGTGTCGAGTTCCCCTACAGTTACCCAATGTAAACAATCCCAGTAGTCGCTACATGTCCCAGTAGATAAAAAGAGATAAAAGAAAAAAAAAGAAAAAAGAAAAAATGAAAAAAAAGAAAAAAAGAAAAAAAGAAAAAAAAAAATGGAAAAAAAGAAGAAAAAAGAAAAAGAAAAGAGAAAAATAAAAAAGAGAAGGAAGGAGGCTTACGGTTGCGCGGGACGAGCAGGTCGAGCGCGTTGCCGAGCAGGGGCAGCGGCGCGGGGCCGGGCAGGCGGTCGACGGCGCGGCAGAAGCGCAGGCGGCGCGTGTAGAGCGCGCCCAGCGCCACGGCCAGCAGCGCGGCCGCCACCACCAGCAGCAGCGACATCTGCACACACACACACACGCCTTCGTCAAGGAGACAATGTTGATAGTTCCAGGAGCCGGAGACACGGCTCATCCCGGACAGACAAGAATACAATGACACCGGCCGCGGACGCCTACGAAGCAATGAAGTCCTGACCTTTCTAAAAACAGACGTCTTTGTACACTCTCAGCAAAAAGGTTCGAAACGACAAAATAAAGGTCTTATGTTTTTGCAGAATTGTTTTGTCCCAGAAGTACATACTTGAGTTATCGATAGACACCAGTAATTTTCCCTATTTGTTTTTTCACTCTGAAACTCATCAAATGAAATGAGATTTTGAAATAAGTAATTAGATTAATGAACTCTTTAATTTTAAAAAATCCCATCCCATTGCTCTCTCAATACGTGAGTGATAAATCGTCCTTTTATTGAAGTAATGAGTTCTTTTATTTATGCATTTGTGTTAAATGTCGAAGCAATTGTAAGACGCATTTGAAAGAATTTGGGGGGGGGGGAGAAAAGCTATTATTTATTATCCTACTCTATTTTACATCAAATAATAGTATAAATTATTACATATAATTCAAAATCACGTATATGCATCACTGAGAGAGGTTGCTCAGGGCATCTACTGATGTCACTGGAGTGCCTCTGACCGGGAGGTCCTAGGGTTCGAGTCCCGACAGATTTTCGACAGTAATCCGATAGGTAGGTCGAGTTTTGCCGCTGTCTGGAGAATTCTAGCAGCTGGCTGCTCTGACCGCTAGTTTTTCGTTGTTTCTCCGATCAACATCAAGCGAATGCCAGAACATTTCCCTTCCAAACAGGCCACGGTCCACGCGCGATCTCTCCTTCTCATTCTTTGGCCTATCCTATCTCTTACACATTTTTACACTTAAATGGACAACACTAGCACACATGCCGCGAGACCGGTCAGGAGCTTAGAGCTTTTCGCCACTGAGTCTGTGCCCCGTCTGTGGGAGATACCTGGTCGGGAAAACCCCGCTACCCGACGACGATAGGTCGGCGCATGATCTCATCACCCAAGGGGCAAGATCACAGCTATCTTCCAAGCAAAAAACATGCACTACACGTACGGGACTAATAACCTTAGCCGTTGACGCGCCCGGAATCGCTAGAAATCAATGTACATCCATCGAGATAATCTATCAACATTACACGTTCATGAACAATATTGTCCACGTTTGAGGAAACTATATCTCCAGAAATATCAAGTCCTACCTCTTTGCAAAAAGATCGTAATTCTAATTTTCTTCTGTTCAATACCTCCCAACATGCCCTGCATATTATTGTATTTAATCTTTCATTTGAAGACTATTCTTAAATATTAATGTTTACTTATGTAGATAATTAAAAATTCAAAAGTGAACAGTTAAAAACTACTACTGAGCGTAATGCAAAGCGACTAAAAACAGGAAGAAGTCCCGCACGAGAAGGCGACATTACCTTGTTGGCGAGAGAAGAAGGGCAGAGGCTGCGAAGGGGGTCGGGTGAGCGACCGGCCAGCTGCGGCTGAGAGCGGAGGTGATACAGCTCCGCCGTCGGCCGCGGGCATTTATAGTAAGCGCCGCGACGCCGGGCGTCCGCGGGTGCCAAAGGGCGTTTGGCCACCTCCCGACCCCGCCCCGCCCCGCCCCGCCACCCACACGCCCATCGTCCTGTCCCTCCCCTCGCTTGCCCCGGCAAGGCTCGCACACCGCTTTGCTTCGTCTCCGATGTGCCCCCTCCCCTCCCTCCTCCCCGCGGCGTTCCGTTCACAGCCGCCCGCGCTGTCTCGTGCAGATCTGCCCCGTCTCCCCCCCCCTTCCGCACAATTTGACGTAGCGCGCACGGGAACTTCGCCCAGCGCCCCCTCCACTCCCACCGCCGGCCGCCGCGGGGCGGTGACAGTGCCCACTTAGTTTTGATTAGCAGTGCGTGAGATTGTTCGATTGGTCCTTTCCTCATTGATTGATTAGTGTTTCCGGGCGAACCGCTAACATCATTAGTCCCGTGAGTGTAGTTCATGTTTTTTGACTCGGTAGGGGATGGATAGATCCGATGTCGAACTACCCGTCGGCTTGTGGGTTTTTCCCAACCAGGTATCTCTCAGCGGTCTCCAGGCATGTGTGGTAGTATAGGGCATGTAAGTGTGTGTGTAAGGCGTGACGATAGGACAAGGAAGAGAAAGGAAAGATCGCGCTCGGTGAGTGGCCCGTTTGTTAGGGTACTGCTCCGGCATTCGCCTGGTATTGATCGGAGAAAACACGGAAAACTACCGATCAGAGCAGCCGGCCTCTAGAATTGTACTTCAGATAACGGCTGAATTCGGCCTCGATACGTTTCCAGTGTCGAAAATCCTTCCACCGTCGGCACTCAAACCCATGGACCTTCCGGTCGGAGGCACTGCAATGTCATGATGCCCTTAGCCACCTGAGCCTCTATATTTCGTAATGCCGGGCGTGTCAACGGCTATGTTCATTAGTCCCGTAAGTGTAGTGAATGTTACATTGCTGGAGGCGATGAGTTCCTCACTATGGTACGTGGGATCCGCTGCCGACCTACATGCGGTTAGCGGAGGTTTCTCCCTTCAAGTATCTCCGACAGCGCCGTCCGTCGCAGCCGAGACAAGATGGAAACTTCCGACTGGTTTTTAGATAAGTGAGGAAGTGTAGGAAGATAAGTATATGTTTAAGGAGTAATTTGTAGATATTATGGTAATAATGATGAGGAGGGAAAGATCGCGGGCGGTACGCGGCCCGTCTGTCAAAGTGCTAGTCGGGCATTTTTCAGGTATTAATAGGAAAAACTATGGAAAACTGACGAAAAAACAGTCGACCGCTGGAATTCTCCTCCAAAAAGCGCCTGAATTCGATTAATCTATCTAGCAAGTATTGGAAAGTTCGCTAGTCGTAATTAGAACCCTTGGACCTCTCGGTTGGACATGTTTCAAACTACCTGAGCTACCTTCTTCGGTAATTAAACTTTGTATGTTTTAAATTATTTCTGATTTGTAAGGGTTTTCGAAATTTGTTAATTGGTGGTATGAAAGAGACTTGGTCAATTGAGAGTAATTTCAGTAATTGCTTTTTTTTTCAAGTGTTGCAGTAATCACTGCCCAAAAATATTGTTCTATAGTTGTAATTTAGGTGGAAGTACATTATTAAAATTAATTATTGTGAAAATTTATCATCTACTTACTTCCCATTATTTTTTCTCTCTCATGTTCTTTTTGATGTTCATGATGATCACTTTCAAGTTGTTTATGTACTATATGTAAGTTTCTAAAAACTTGCATTGTATATCACTCTTACAAAAATGTCCAACTCCAACATTTTATTTCCTACAAGCAAAATATATCGGATGTAGGATTCCACATATTATCTTATTTAAAGTACAGAGACTGAGAAATTTCTTCATGAGTCTCATTGTTCACATAGACGCATTCATAGGCGTTGCTGTGGTCCGGGCGTCCCCGATGCAGAAAGTCCAAATAGGGTCCATCATTACCAGCTTTAATGGGGTTCGGCGAGTGCTCTCATCGGAGGCCCTTGGCTTCGGGGCCCGGTACCGCACACCGGTTACACCAACCTAGCTACTTCCATGGACTCCCCTGGACTCCCTAGGACTCCCTAGGACTCCCCTGGACCCACGCGACCCTAAAAAAGCAATGTACTGCTTCAACACCGCTTCCATTTGGTTGAACTACATATTCATGAAGGATAAGCGTATTGCTGAAAAAAAAGCATTTGCAGCCTGCGGTCTAGAGGGCGAATAGAGCAAACGAGCGGTCCAAAGTTCATAGACGAGCGTTCGGTGGCTCTCCTTGCGGATGAAGGGGGCAGGGCGAAGCCTCCGCCCCACCCTCTCTCCGAGACTCCCTCACCTGCCCCCCCCCCCAAGTGGAAGAGGAGGACGCAACCTGTCTCTTACTTTGCAAGTACGACTCCTCAGATTAGATTAGCAACGCGTTCCTTGAGAGTGTGAAGCACGAGCTCCAATTCAAAGTCCAAAGGAGAAATGTCAATGAAATTGTACGCGTATCCAATCGTAAACATGTTACATTTTTTGAGAGCGGATGTGTTAATCAGAGTGGGTAATTTTCACTGAAAGTTATTAATGTTAAATTGTTTCTGGCTTTATTTCTAAAAAGAGACACTTTTATCCTAAAATATAATTCATGACGTTTCGATCCCTGTTGGGATCTTTTCCAAAAATATTCATCTGGGTTCGGGGATTATAACGTTATTAGAAGATAAAAAACTATTAATTTACATTTTATTGAAATATTGTCAATGGATAAAAAATCCATTTTTTTATTGGATGGGTTTGGGAGATTTTATTCATTGATTTGTTTAAATTGACAATATTGGGGGATTCAATTGTTATGAGAATTAGTGAAAAAAGGAACACTGTTGCACCTCCCTATGACTCCAACGCTTTGTAGATTCTTAAGCAGATAAGTTGAGTTGATCTACGACTCAATGAATCTCTTTGCTGTTAGGAACGGCCATTTCTGTCTTCGAATATTTTATGTGATCTCCATGAAAACCGCTTATGTAATGAGTCGTAAGAGAGTATGAAACGAGTCGAAACGTTTGATTCTGAGCATGTCAAATATTCTAAGTCTAGCAAGATCTACAGAGAAATTTCACCTTTTTTGAACTTTCAAAAACGTTTATTGAATGGACTGTAAAATAGTATTCATGGTTGATTCTCCTCCCAGTAGGCATCACAGAAAACTTTCATCTAGTCCCAGCAATTGTTGAAGTCAGTTCAACGAAGCCTACGAGAGAATATAGATATGGTATTTTGAAAGAAAGAATAGGCTAAAAAGCATGGAAAATAATTATTTTTTCGGATAAATGATGAATTTAATTATACCCAAGAGGAAAGATAAAACAGTTTGGCGAAGATTGAAGAGTTCCATTCTTCCTGCAAGGCTTCATATCAGTAATCAGAGTCCCATCAGTAATCTGACTTTGGCCCGTTTTTTTAGTAGAGCTTAAGGAATTATAATAAACATCTCTAAATATTCCTTATTTTTCCGGTTAGTTTCAAATTCTTCCCACCGGTAGCGGTAGCTCAATGCATCAACTGATTTCACTGCAGCGCCTCTAACCGCACCTCTCGCCTAGGTTCCCACTCCCCACGGCGGCATAATTTTCGACACTAGCTTTTCAGCTAGTTCGAATTCAGTCGCTGTCTGGAGGATAATTCTAGCGGCCGGCTGCTCTGATCGGTAATTTTCCGTGGCTTCTCCGATCAACACCAGACGAATGCCGGAGCAGTACCCTACCAAACGGGCCACGGACCGCGCGCTATCTGTCCTTCCTCTCCCCTGTCCTATCCTCTCACCTTACATACACACTTACACTAACATGCTCTACACTACCACACATGGCGGGAGACCGGTCGGGGACTTAGAACTTGCCCCGAGTGCGAAGGTGCTTCGCTGGTGGGAGATACCTGGTAGGGGAAACCCCGCTAGTCGACGGTAGGTTGGCGCCGGATCTCGTCATCCAGTGGAGAAAGATCACCGCTACCTCCCGATGAAATAAGATTCATTACACTTACGGGACTAATGACCTCAGTAGTTGACGCGCCCGGAATCGCTAACAATCAATCAGTCCTTGCTTACGCCTGCAAATGTTCCCTCTGGGTAAGCAGTCGTGCTGCTGTTCCTGTAAGAGATAAAGAGGCGAAGTTGAATGATGACGTTTTTAGAGATATTCCAAAGTTTTCATTACGAAGCGCATGTAATAGCAATGTTTTTGTGTTTTTTTAGAATAGAGAGCTGATTTGCATATCTGTCGCAGCTTGTCATTCTCATCAACAGTAGCACTGGATTATTTCCACTACTTTCTGGAGATTTTTGTTTCCCATACCTTGCTGAATTTCCGCTTTCCTTTTCTGTAAAACGATGAAGTCATACTGCTGTAACTGAATGTGAGCAGAAATAGTTAGTTGTCGTTAGATATTTGGGAAAGTTTCAATGTTAAGGGGTTGCACACTTCACCATCTTGGTTAGTTTTGCCTACCTTCAGTAGAAAAATGTTGGGGGTCATGAGGTTAAATCATAGGAAGCTCACAATTAAGGTTCCTATGATCAGGCAGTCAAAATCATAGGCAGGTCAAATGCCTATGACACCCACACTGAGTGCAGAGGAACAACAGCACTGATCACAATTAAGATGTCGGCGTCCACTGCAGGTTGCTTTATATTAAAGTGCTCAGTTTCAAGTCAAAGAATGAATAAAGAAATAAAACACAATTTTCCTTAACTATTCCAAAGAAATTTCTTTTGTAACGGCTTCTAACCTTGTTTTATTAAACATGATATTTAGTGCAGTTTTTCTAGTGGTTCTGAGCAGCCACCTATCTGATTGATTTATCCTCTCCCTTGTCTCTCTCTGGATTGCCAGAAACCTAGTTGTGTCCTTTTTGGCAGTTCTTGATCTATTGTGAAAATGTTATTAAAATGGAACGAAATGGTTCTTCTGCTTCCCACCTCATTCTGAACAAGGAAATTTTCTATCCATGATAAAATATGTCCTTTCAAAATAAATTTGTTTTTTAGGATACAAAATCAACTTGAAAAAATTTTACATTTTTAAAAAACTAAAATTTGTTAGATATTCATTGGACTTCTGGAACACTATTCGGTGAAAATAATTTCAGGGTGTACATGAACGAGAAAGTCGTGCATTTTGTCATGAGATATCATTCCTTTTGAAGGCGAAATAATTTTGAGCGATTTTGCAGAAAACGTTCTTATGCAAATTGCGTTAATTTCAAACAGAAATTGCGCAGAACAAGTTTTTTTCAAACAATTGTGATGTCTTTTTTTAAAGAAGATATTTTTAGAACAAATTTAGTTTAAGACAAAAATATCTATCTTCAACTTTGTAGTTTGGCTTAGGGATGTAGCGACCCTATCGCCCTGCACATCCCTACCAGAGGGTGGGGAATGCAGCAATCAGCCTGGTTTCTCCTACCTATAAAGGGAGCAGTTGACCGCTGTCCTAACCTTTCGATATATCCATCTTTCAATGCCGTCCTTCCCCACCCGCGAGACCAACGGGTGGATCAAGCAACTCGGAGGTTCCCCATCCGTATGATTTCCTCCCCATTCCCTTCACACTGTTGATGGAACTCTTCAGGTAAGATAAAACCAACCCATATAGAAGCGAAAGAAACCTAATAAAATTCTGCAAGTTCGGAGGCAGAAAGAAGGCAGCCCCTCTACCGAACTCAACCTGCGCAGCGCCCGTAACGCGTGCAGGGGATGTATTCTGATACAAACAAACCTCAAAGAAAGAAGTCGACCGATTTGATGACAACACAGCAAACGAAAAAGGGTAAGCATTAGGGAATAACGGATGTATTAAGTTAGTAACATGGAATGTTCGCGGCATACAAAATAAATAAAACTATTAAATATATTAGACGAAATAAAAACAACATTGCTGTAATAACAGAAACAAAAAAGAAAAAAAAGGAAAGAAGAGAGATCAATGACTGAGTAAAAATCTGAGGATTGAACCAGCGGAAATGAGATTTTTCAGATAAGTAAAGGACTGTACATTAAGAGACCAAATAAAAAGTGAAAAAATAAGAGAAGAAGCAGGACGAAAAAAAACAGTACATGAAAAAATTAAGAAGTACAGACAGCAATGGGTGACACATATTAGAAATATGCCGCAAGACAGACTTGCAGTGCAAGCCCTGAATTTCACGCCGAGAGGGAAGAGAAACATTGGGAGGCCAAGAATGAGATGGAAAGAGGCTGAAACAGGCAATATGCCTAATCCGTAAAAAAAGATGATGATGATGATGATGATGATGATGATGAACTCTATAGTTTTGAAATGTTAACTTTTTGCAATTTTCGAAAGTATAAAATACAGAGTTAGCCGAAAATGAGACCAACACCAATTTTTTGTTATCCTCTGATACATACAAATAGAAAATTTAAAGAAAACATTGAAGCCGTTTTTGAAAAAATATCATTCTACAAAAAAATTTAAATTGTTTTTAAAAATCAGTGATTTTAACGAAAATGATATCTACAACATTCTTTTAAGCGTCCTTTACGCTAAGCGAGGACACATTTTAATCAGTTTCGAGCCATTTTCGTTACAATTTTGAAAATGTTGAGACTTCATGTAAAATATCCGTTTCAAACTCAAAGAGCCTCGAGTTCCTTTAAATTGACCGAGGAATATGAATTTTGGAAATATCGGCTTAACGGTGTCGGCACTAACTTTGACCGATAGACAGATGAATAGTTGGACGGACAGACATACGTTTTGCCATCAATCAATTTTTCGGTATAAAGACCCAAAGATCATGGATTCTGACTACACATATTAGAAGTAATTATATATATATATACATATATATATATATATATATATATATATATATATATATATATATATATATATATATATATATATATATATTTTGTGACGTACCGGGTAGGCCGGCTTGTTCTCAGTAAATTTATTTGTAAGGGACAGGTGTTCTTTCTCGTGAATGGGCTCGGGGTTATTAATCAAACACCACTGTTCCGTGAACAATATAAACTGAACTATTTATTAATTCAATACAAATCACTAATGATAAAATATCTATGGTGGTCTCTACCCTTTTCTTTCATATAACCCAGAATCACTGTTAGTCTCTCGATCTTATCGATCGGAGAAATATTTACCGTTACTTCTTCCACTACGAGCGTCGGCGGCTTCGGGGACCCTCGGGTTGCCTCGCGCTCCTTCGCTGCTTGCCGGGGTCGTTTCACTTGGGACCAACCGAGGTGAGGCGCTGCGCTTCCGAAGTACGTCTCCTTTCCAATTCTCCGATCCACTCGACGTCTTTTGATCTGTGTTACTCCAAATAGCAGCTATCACTTTGGCAATATGTCCGATCGACTATTGATTGTTATCACGCACAAATTGTCCGTCAATTAATCTTTCTGCACTCGTTCGTTCGCGATACTAGTTTGCTTTTCGATCGCGGAGCAGCCCCAGATACGTCCTTCCTCGCCGGCGGCCAGCCAGACACTGACTCCTCGCGGCCTCGTTCCCACGGTCGGCCAACCGACGACACCTCGCCGCCCGTAACCGTTTTTCGTGGCTAGCGAGCGCCCTCTTGCAACCGTTCTGCCGCGTTCTTGCTTGATGTCTCGCCGTTTCTTTGGGTGGAAACGCGGTGCGTTTCAATATATATATATATTGACACAAGATTTATCCACTCTTTCGTTACCACGGCCCAGAAATAAAAGTTTTTCTGTCAAAAATTTGCTGTTTTTCTGGTGCAAAATTAAATATTTTCTGTTCTTACGAAGTAATGGTAATAAGTATAATATGAAACTAAAACTCGGCATGCAACTCTTCTGCCTTTCGCAAAGTATTCTTGCATTTCTATCACACAGGTGCTGCTCAGAAGTTGCAAATGTAATATCACAGACCTTGTCTATAATGCCAACTGCTGTACGTGTAGAAGCAATCCATCTTGTTCGTGGTATCTGTGATTCATTTTATTCAACAATTTTCTGATACAGCGTACATAGCCACTTTACAGAAATGTTTGATTATACAATGTATACAATAATATACAGACAGAATAAGAAGGAGGGTGACCCCACTTGGCTCCTCAACGGGAAATCAGGTTAGGGTGCTTGGGAGTTCTTGCGATGGTTTCTTGGAATGAATGAGATAACGGCGCTTATTATGCGGAGAAAGTGTAGGGAATACGGAGGACGGAATTTGTCATCTGGGAATCTGGACGGGATGCGATTTAGATGAGGATGAGTGGTTTTTCCTAGTGAGAAAATCGGTTGGAAGGGGACGTTATGGTGCTTGTTGTAGAATCTTTCGGAGAGGCGGGCGATATGCTAGGCATGTAGGGAATTTTAAATCATTGTGAATTTGAGCATTAGATATGTACCATGGGGGCATTTAAGCCAGTACGGAGGACTTTATTTTGTAGGGTTTGGATCTGCTTTATTGTTGAGGGGGCGGCACCTCCCCATTTCGGTGCAGCGTACGTGATTACAGGGCGGACTAGCATTTATATAAGTGAAGGTGGTTTTAGGTTAGAAAGACTTTATTAATAAGAGGATAGAGTTGGGAAGGAAGGAATGGCTAGATTAAGCTGCAGTATATGGGCTTTCCAGGTTAGACGTGTGTCTAGAAGTACTCCAAGGTAAGGAATAGAAGTGTTGTGATCTGCCCATTTCAGGGGAGTAGATGATATGTATAGGGATGAAGCAGGCGGAAAACGTTTTAGGTGAAGGTTTTGGAAATGCATTTAGCAGGGTTTAAATTAAGTTGCAAAGTTAGAAGACCAAGTGGAGAATTCGTTTAGAGCATCTTGACCCTTCAAGAGAACATGAATTTTTCTTGTTCGTATAGCCATCAGTACTCAATCAACGGATCAGTTTTTGTTCAATTCCCATATCGGACCAAATTCATACCTAAACATTTTCTGACTTTCGAATTGTGAACCATCTCTTAGTGACAAAAAGTTAATATTCTTGATTACTAAGATTCGTTTTTATTTTAATTATGTCTTGTAAATATAAATGGAATGATTTTGCATAAGTAAGGTGACTTTGGCATGAAAATATGGAAGCATATCCTTAAAACATTGAATATGTAACAGCCCAAATCCACTCACTCGACTTGCACAAATTTCTTAAAAAAATAGTTTTGAAATAAAAGGCTCACAATCGTGCTGTACCATCTTTGTTTGTACATGTATAACGTAAAACTAACTAAAAACTAAAAAAGTTTAAGTATTAAATGTTTAATTGTTTAATGTAATAACTGTTTAATTGTTTTGTAAATGTTTGATTACTTTACTAAAACATTAATGTTCTGGGAAAAGTGTAGATTCGACTTTTTTGTGTACGTGTACGTCGTAAGGTAAGTCGACTTTTTTCAACGTAGCGTTTCTCAAATATTACTTAATGAAATTGTAATGTGTTGATACTAAATCGAAACAAAATTTTATACTCTTCATTTCTGGTAATGATTCATTGATTGATTGATGGATTTTTTCGTGTTTCCGGGCACGTCAACTGCTTTGGTCATTAGTCCCGTTACTGTAGTGCATGTTTTTTCTCGGGAGATGGCGATGATCTTCCTCCGCTGGATGACGAGATCCGGCGCCGACCTACCGTCGACTAGTGGGGTTTCCCCCTAACCAGGACTCTCCGACGAACCGGGACAAGCTCTAACCGCCCCAGCCGGGACAAGCTCTAAGCTCCCGAGAGGTCTCCCGGATATGTAGTAGTGTAATGCATGTTAGTGTAAGTGTGTGTGTAAGGGGAGAGGATAGGACAAGGAAGAGGAAGGACAGATCGCGCGTGGTCCGTGGCCCGTTTGGTAGGGTACTGCTCCGGCATTTGCTTAGTGTTGATCGGAGAAACCACGGAAAACTACCGATCAGAGCAGCCGGCCGCTAGAATTCTCCTTCAGACAGCGACTGAATTCGACTTAGCTGAAAAGCTAGCGTCGAAAATCCTGCCGCCGTCAGGTAATGATAAACATTTCTATTAAACGTTTAATGTAGGAGGGAAGAAAGAGAAAGCAAGGAAATTTTAAGTTTTATTGTCAGGACTTCTGAAGTTCCACTCAAAAATTTGGGCAAACTCACAATATAAAGAGATCATATCAAATACCTATTTGAGTTATTAAAACAATTTTCAGAACTCCGCCGATTTTGGAGAGGCGGACCCTTTTTGGACCTAATTTTACTGACCTATAACATCCCTCCACATTTTCAACGTCAGTTTTGATTTCCAGAGATATTGGAGAAGAATGAAAAAAACGGACTCTTCGTTTTGCTTGCTCATTCCCCACCCCACCCTACCTCACTCGTCCCACAGGATTACCTCCAGCCTGTGACCTTCGTACTTGCCATTCTATCTCGTGGCTTGAAAGGTAAATCTTCAGAAACAGGAAAGTTGCATCAGCTTACAACCTGACGCTTAACTTCTCCAGTGCCCACCCGACGTATTTTGAGTTGCGACAAAGACACGCGGCTGCCAACCTACCACAAGATCAGGTGCTCGCAAGTATGGCTTACGAGATAAAATTGAGTTCTAAATCTCTAATTGGTATTTTCTTTCTAGTGTATGAATAGTGATTCCGGGCGACTCAACAGCTAAGGTGATCCCGTAAATATTGTGCATGTTTTGATCGCTAGAGGTGGCGGTGATCTGCCCTCGGTGGGTGGCGAGGTCCGGCGCCGACCTACCCAACGGCTTGCGGGACAAACTGTAGTCTCCCGACGTGTGTGGTGGTGTAGTGCATGTAAGCGTAAGTCTGTTTAAGTAAGGGGTGATGATAGGACATAGAGAAGGAAGGAAAGATCGCGCGCGGTACGTGGCCAATTTGTTAGGGTATTACTCCGGTATTTGCATGGTGTTGATAGGAAAAAACACGCAAAACTACCGATCAGAGCAACCGGCCGGTAGAATTTTCCTCCAGACAGCGACTGAATTCGGCCTAGCTATGATACTCTGAGCTACGTAAGCCGGTTTGTGTTTTCGAAAATAGTTGCAAAAAGTTGGCATTTCAAGACTAGAAAAATTACGATAGTGTTTTTTGTTTCAAATAAAATCTGACATTTAAAAAAGGCCATGCTACAATTTTTTGAGAAAAAAAGTAGTTTTCACCAATTTCTACTTCAAGTTAATGTAATTAGTAAAACGAAGCATTTTTTTCAAAAACAGCCCCAAATTTTTTCTTTAAATGTTTTCCACAGCGAGAACTAGAAACACTTAAAAGATAGGTAGATGTCTAATTTTCGTTGAACTCTCTGAATTTTTTAACATTTTGAGTTGGAAATAATGAGAGAGACAACTAGATTTTTAAGCGCCGACCTAAGTGAGTTTAGAATAACAACTGCGTGATGTAGCGGTAAATTACTCGGCTATTTAGCTCGATGGATCTAAGTTGGAGTCTCGGTTCGGAAAAATATTGGTGGTTGCAAACACCAATATTGCAAGTTCATGTGGCAGTATATTCTGTATCTGTTACAAATAATGCGAAAAAGTATGTAATGTTGTAGTTGTCCTAGTTTAAAGACAAACTGCGATATTAAACACACTGAAGTTAATTCTATCAAAAAAGTATTATTTTCTTATAAAAATACGTCATTGTCAGAGTGCATTATGTCTAACTAATCACGTCATTCACAAGCTCAGAAATGTATAAACTTTTGGTAATCTATATTTTTTTTATTATCTGGATGAATATCATTATCATCAGTCACTACAATGTAATTCATGATTCACGGGAACATTCAACTTCTGGAAATTCTGCTCATTTACACCAACAGCGGATTTTGACGGGCCGACTTAATAAGGAAAATGACCACTTATACCAGTCATCTAATTCTATTGAAATTACATTTCACGTCAAGCTTCGAAATCACACACACTCTAAAGAAAAAATGGCATCTAAAAGTTCAGAGAAACACGTGTTGTTCACGAATCGCCGAGAGCAAGAATACTAACGCAACAGATACGATACGACTGTGAGACCCTTTCGGAAATAAACAGAGATGGTAAGAGCCTCTGATTTGCCACTTCCTGTAACTTCTGATATCCACGCGGCTTAAAGGGAGACGAAACGGCTCAGCTCAGTTTCAAAGATGACGCGTTTTCTGCGAATGAAAACAATTGCGAGGCCATCGTATCAGTTATTTGTTAAAGAAAAGCTTCGGTACCGCTTTCGAGAAAATTTGGAAAACGACCCAGGTGCTTCTTAAGAACTATCCCAAAAATACAAAAGATTCATTTCAAATTCGCAAGGATTCTAGTTGGGTCAGATCGAATGCAGAGTATTTATCATGAAAAAAAAACAGCAAACAAACTAGGAATGGTTTAGGCACTAATGTTGTTCACAGGCCGTCGGACGGACAATAGGATGGCCAGACAGATGGTTTAAAAATGTATGAGTAGACCCCAAAACGTGTATTTCCGTTAAAATCTCGACGTCTATTACCTCTCAACATTACACAAATTTTTATTATGTAAATAAGTAGTATTAGTACGTAAGTACTATTAGTATACCAGGAATTGAAATCCTCGAAACAGTAACAAGATGCGTAATAAAACTGGCAAGGAAATCAATAGAAGCGGTAGTTATTAGAGCTTTATTCATGCGCAAGTAAATCTACACCTTCAGTAAACAAACACCAGAGTCATTTCGTGCTGATTGTTCAGAACTACTCATATATGCAGCCACATTTTTTACATATCTTGTATTCTGCACAAAGTTTATTTCTGATGAAACAAGTCAACGTATTTCTTATTTTGCCAATTCTGATGTAATGAACCGATATCGTGATTTTTTTGCCATTATCATATCATATCACATTATTTATCATTTCATCGTATCGTACCTTCGCTGTGGAAAACACTAGATTTACAACTTGTACTTCAGAATTACCAATTACTAAAACACGTTCTAAAGACGTGCAGAATGCAAGAATAGAGAAACATTGCTGCACTTGATTCGCATAAAAGAAATCCGCTGCGAATTAAACACTGCAATTTTTCGCTGGAACCATTCGCAAGGCTGCAAATGTTTTGCATCGGTCTGTCGGAGTCCTTAACTTTGTGAATCAAAATTCTTTCATGAAAATTAGTTTTCTATTGATTTATTATTGGTATTGTTATACGTAGGTCAGTTTCAAACAAAAAACTGGCTATATGCCAGTTGGCTTGACTATTAATACTCAACCTAAGCTTTCATTAATATATCTACAAGTGTATGTTGGAACCTCATACTTTGCTTATCTGTATCTGAAATATTTTTAGGAATGTGTGATATGTATATTTATTTATGTTGCGAATAGAATGTGAAGGATATTTACACAGATTGAACAAGGGCAGATTTTTGATGTGGTTAATATTAAAGCATAAATAATGGGAGAGGCAAGTAAAATGCTATACGATAGGTTCAAAGTTTAATTCATTGAGTAATGTAATATGAACCAAGGGGCATTAATAATGGTACGCAGAAATTGGTTTTGGGTTATTTGGATTTTTTTGAGGTTTGGTTTATTTATTTATATATTTATTTATTTATTTAGTCAAAAACAGTCAAAAACTGTATGTGACGTATGAGGGAGAAAGTTTTGAAGCGTGTACTAATACTGGGTATGCATCGAATAGCTTTGCCCTTAATTATTGTTTTATAATAATAGTGCAGTATTATATTGGAGGTCATATTGGTTCCTGCTAATTAGGGTTTTTAATTGGTGCGGGTTGTTGTTTTGGTGCTTTTTCCAATTCAGTTTGGTGTTCTTGTTCAGTGTTAAAGATTTGCTGATTTTACTTGTGGTTATTAGGGGATGAGATCATTTTTTATTATTGGTAGGGTCGGATGAGTATACAGCCTTACTGAGAAAACTTTTGAAGCAGATTTATTTGGGTTACATTTTATTTTTGACTTCGATGCGCAGTATGTTAGGTTTAGGGAGATTTGTTTGTTTTTAGAAGCTGATGAAAGAATGCTTGAAAGAGAATATGAGTGTGTTATCTGAAAACTGTGCTGTTGTTGAGGCCGAAGTTATGAGAATATCTTCTACATCAAGGGGATATCCATATGATAATCCTGCTTTGATTAATTTGCGATTTGCAAGATATCATTACTGCGAAAATACTACTGAAAATTAGTCTTCACAAAAATTAGTATTTACTGAAACTTCCATTCCTGAAATGAAAAGTAACGGGATAATTATATGTTGTATGCTCAATGGCCAACAAGTTCTACACGGATTATTTTATCCATTTTTTACTTTCTCGCTACCGCTACCCCGGAAATGACAAGTTATGTAAAGCTGCGCGAAAAAACGGCGAATTTTCAGCAGAAAAACTCTTATAACAGGGCCTTGGCAAGAAAAAAATTCCGTCTGTCCATCTGTCTGTCCGATTGTATACTGTCTTTCTGTCTGTCTGTGTATCTGCCTGTGAACAACGCTAGCGGCTAAACCGTTCAAACTATTTTCTCCAAAATTGATATTCCCAAGATCCCTTTCAAACCGTTATTTTAATTCTGGGAGGTGGGTATTTTAAATGAAACCTCTGGAGCATTTTCCAAATTTTCAAAAAAATGGCCCCATCGTTTTTTATTACATTTTTTTGAAACCTCTGGGGCATTTTCCAAATTTTAAAAAAAAATTGCCCCATCGTTTTATCATTTTTAAATGCATTTTCTTTGTGAAGGCCGTTTAAGAGAATGGTGCAGTCTCATTTTCGTTGAAACCCCTGATTTTTTGAAAATCGCAAAAAATTTTAAATTTTTTCGGCGTTTTCCCACTGATTCCTATAGCTATGAAGATAAAATTTTTTTATGAATGAAATATTTTTATGACAAAGAGATCTAAAAATAATGTCATGTTCAATTTTTCAAAAGCATGAGTAGATTTGCGAAACTTTGTGTCAAACAAGCAATTTTTATTTTATTTAAACCATTTTTCTTAAAACAAGGCACACTCTTTTTTGATTAAATTTAGATCTTAGATAGCGTAAAGGACGCTTAAGAGAATGGTGCAGGTCTCATGTTTGTTGAAATGCCTTATTTTTTGAAAAATGAAAGAACTTTTGGCGTCTTCCTACAATTACAATTGTGAAGACATAATTTTTTCTTAATGAAATGTGTTTATAAACAATAGATCTTTGAATAAGGTCAGGTTAAATTTTTTGAAAATATGATATTTTTCGGGTAATTTCGCTACAAAGTCGCCCGCCCGCTCCGAATTTACTGGACTTCCTGAACATAAGTTGAGACGTGTTTGAAAGCTATTGCTATTCTTATAAAGAAGTAGATTGAAGAAAGGTAATAAATTTAATTTAAAACTAACAAATTACTTCTTTACTTCAAGAAATTTTGTTTGTGGATAATGGTATGTTTCATTTCTGAAAGGTAGAAATGACTACTGTTCCTGGCTATTGAAATAAAAGCAGGTATCCACCACAGGCGCTTCCTTTGAATTGGTCGGGTTTGCATTATATTAGCATTATATCTAATACTTTACATGAAAGATAAATTAAAAAATTGAGTATGTTTTATATTGACTATTTTGAATCTTTGTTTTCTTTATTTATATTTTTTATTTAACGTCAAAAACAGAAAAACCGAGTCTGACGTAATATGAGGTGAAATGTATTCTGTGAACGTTTTCGTAAATTCTGGTATCCCTACCCTAACCCATTTACATGTTGAACTTTGAATGCAGATAGAAACGGAACGTTCGTTCTTCGGTTAGTAAAGACAATTGAGGGAAATTTTCTTGGTGTGAGGATTTAGCATTCATACAAGGAGTAAACTGCAATTCGTGTTAAAACGAGCATATGTGGAGAATATTACAATACTATAGTACGAGTATTTAATAATTTCTATTACATATTTTTCGATCTATTTGCATTTGTTTGCCAACGCTATCAGTATATTATTATTTATTAACTTTTAATTATTTTCCTTTCTCGTATACTGCGTAGGCAGAATATTGCAAGGCTAAAAAATTCATAGAATATGTTTGTCAATACACTGCACACCATATACAATGAATTCAATGCCAGAAATATATTTTCATTTAAAGTTTTGAATAAAAAAATCTATTTCTTGAAACTATTTAGTTTTCACACCAAATGTTCCACGATTTCAAATGAGTTTTATAAAAAATGAAGATTGAGATGTATTAATTCGGAGAGTTATTGTGGTATAAATAGTATTACATTACCATTACTAAAGGCGAGAAAGTAGGTGCTGTTTCAGCACCACTAGTTTCGTATAATTTTGGTCCGTTGTCCAGTATTTTGAGAAATGTACAGAACATTTATCTACGTTATTACATCACATCCCACGCGATAACGCTTTTTTAAATTTTATTTTGTATAGCATTGACTTACAAAGTTCAGTTTACATAAAACTCTTCATTTGTATTGTTGACTAATATCTAATTCTTATATACTAACTTTAAACTACAATTGACGACGGGACTTACCAAGTACATCTAAAAATTACTAAGATTTGTAAAAATGTTCAGAAAACAATCGATTGGATATCTGTTTTTTATTCCAGTGGGCTTTTCATTAAATTTTCTTATATTTATATGTATATCTTGATTGGTGAAGGTTATATTGGAATAAAAGTTATTGACAAGAAAGGCTGTGTGATGTGCGATGGGTTTTAGGTCAAGTTCGTGGTGTAATTGCTTATTGGAAATTAACCAGGGGGCGTGGGTGACAGTTCTTAGGTATTTGTTGTGAATAATCTGAATTTTGTTAATATTATATACAGCAGAATTTGTCCAAATTGGACAAGCCTACAGGAGAAGAGGTCTAGTGATGGTTTTGTATAAGGTGATACCGATATTTAGTGAAAGTTCACTGTTATTATAAATGGTTTTAACTGTATTATTTTGGCTTTGGCTTGTTGGACTTTGGTATGTGTGTATTTTCCAGTTGAGTGTACTATCCATGTGGAGACCCAGGTATTTAACGGCATTGTCATGTGGAGTCCAAGGAATTGTATTGTTGTTCATTTTTAATGGCATAGGGAATGAATATGGTCTGAATGGGAATACTTTAGCTGTGAATTTCGTGGGGTTGATTCATGATAACGTTTTTCGTCCACAATACAAGATGTCTGGGAGCCACCATGACAAACAAATTTAAGAAACTATATTGAATTATCAGAACAATGGAGGATCAACTTAAACAAAAATTAATATTTCGAGGGTATGGAGTTTGAGGCGTCCGGGCACGAAATTCAAATCGACGATCGCGCCACAGTGATATCACCTATGTCGCTGTGCGTTAGCTCGATTTTTCGACAATCGATCGGCAAAGGTGGCTCAGGGCATCAACTGATGTCATTGCAGAGCCTCTGACTGCGAGGTCCTAGGGTTTGAGTTCCGGCGGTGGCAGGGTTTTCGATACAGCCTGATATCTAGATAGAATTCAGCCCCTATCTGGAGGAGAATTCTAGCAGCCGACTACCAGAATTCTAGTTGGTAGTTTTCCTGGGTTGCGACTGCTGATTGGTAGTTTTCCGTGGTTTCTTCAATGAACACCAGGCAAATGTCGGAGCAGTGCCCTAACAAACGGGCCACGAACAGCGTGCGATCTTTCCTTCCTCTTACTTGTCACGGCTTACATACACACACTCACATGCACTACTACCACATTTTTCAAGAGCTTAGAACTTGTCTCGGCTGGGGTGGTGCTCCGCTGTTGGTAAAAACGTGTTTAGAAAAACCCCGCTAGCCGACGACGATAGGTCGGCGCCGGATCTCGCTATCCATCGGGGAAAGATCATCTCCAACTCCTGCAATAAAACATGCACTACACACACTGGATTAATGGACTTAGCCCTTGACGCGTTCGGAATCACTAATTAATCAATCGATTCTCCGTAATGTCGAAACCGTTAAATCGGTTTTCTGTCGGGAAAGCGCTTTTTGTACTGAAACATTTATATCCCCATAGAAGTTCACGCACACCCATCGTCTCCAGCCTTTGGAATCACAACTGCATATTAGTCTCAAGTTCTAATTATTATTGTTATCTTGTTATTATTATTCATCTTATTGTTGTTGTTATTATTATTATTATTATTGTTATTATTATTATTGTTACCCACAGTCTATGACGTTATCCGCTGACTGAAAACGAGAAGATGACAATGATACTTACTTCTTTCGACAGATATTAGTTAGAATCCCCAGAAATGCTTGAATATTTTTATTTCGTGATTGTGGTGAGAATCACAAAGGCAAACAATACAATATCCCGTACTATTTACATCTTCATTCAACGTATCATAATTGTGCGGTTGGGCTAAGTTCATTGATATTTAGTCGCCAACATCACATCAGGGAAACAGATGAACAATATTTATTTCTCCCCCTGCACTGGACTGAGACTCTTTTTCATTTCGATTTCGAATCTCTCCGCTGAGGCAACACGACAAGAGAGGTAGTAGAGGTCAAGAATCAAGAATGTTCCCCTTCCTGTTGTGAAAATTCTTTTAATTCGGGAGGATAGTGTTTTCATCTGCGCTGCTCTTGAACTCTTGGCAGCCTTGAGCCCGCCCCGTCACCGCGATGTTACATCAGCGCGACGTCTTATCGCCTTCGGGGCATCGCGTCGCGACGCAGCGGCGCAGTGACGCTCGAGGGTGTGTCTGATCGCGCGTTGCTATTGGCTGCTGCCCCTCCCTCCCTCCGACGCGACGCTGGGCGTCGCGGCGCCTCCGGAATCCATCCCGCCGCGCGACGCCCGGGCCCCCGCTAGTGATGCGACATCGGCCATGAATGATTGATTGATTGTCATTGATTGATTTCTTGTGAAGTGGCGGTGTTCTTTCCCGCTGGATGGCGAGATACAGGACTGACCTACCGTCGGCTAGCGGGATTTTCCCTAACCAGGTATCTCCCACCAGAGGGGCAGCGCCCCAGCCAGAAGAAGCTCTCGAACGGGTTCCCAGCGAGACAAGGAAGAGGAAGGAAAGATCGCGTGCAGTCCGTGATTCATTTACGAGGCTACTCCTCCGGCATTCGCCTGGTGTTGGAGAAACCTCGGAAAACTACTGATCAAACAGGCGGCTATAGAATTCTCCCCCAGACAGCGATTGGATTCGACCTAGCTGACAAGCTAGTTCGAAAATTCTGCCACGGCCGGGACTCGAACCTAGGACCTCCCGGTCAGAGGGACTGTAGTGACATCAGTTGATGTCCTGAGCCATCTCTCCCGGTCTTTTAAGGTCACTTAAGTTGGAGTGCTCGGTCATAACCCGAAGTTATGTTGTCAATAGCAGCCAAACAGTAGCTATCAAAGAGGTCCCTTCTTATAAAAATCTCTCTATACAAGTAGCTCCGAGCTGTAACTCACATTCCAGTGAGGGGGGGGGGACATCGCCATCTTTCAGGATATAACACGCACTACGGGACTAATGACCTTAACAGTTGACGCGTCCGGAAACATTAAATAACCATACAACAAATTAATCAATAAGTAAATCAAAACTTGGCGTTTTATACTACAGCATGTGTCAGCCGGGTTGGTGGACGGCTTTCGAGGCGTTCTGCACATCTGCGGTCACAGGGGTCATCCTTCATTAAATCAAGTTCGTTTATGTTCTGGCTGCTGGTTCCCTACACGTTTTATCTTCTCTCTCGACACCCGTCTTCCGAATTGACGCGCACTCTAATGTGAAAGAAAGTGGACAGAACTGAAAGATGGGAAGGAAAATCAGGGACGTTCCTGTTTATAATTGCGAAAATCAATAAACTAACAATAATTAAGTTAGTCAGTAAGTTATGTTAGGTTAGTACACAGTACAAAAAAATTAAAAAAAGAAGTCATAAGTTGTAGTCAATTGTTAAGTATAAATAGATAAATAAGTCAATAAAAATAAATTAATTTAAAATAATTGAAATAAATTAACTTAAAATAATTGAAATAAATTAACTTAAAATAATTAAAATAAATTAACTTAAAATAATTAAAAAAAAATAATTAAAATTAAATTAAATTAAAATAAAATGAAAGGAAACGGTTAAAATAAAACACATTAGGGGGCGAAGGGAAGTTGGAATCGGAAATGTTAGGGCTGAGGCGTTGGTGCGGACGATTTTCTGTTGTGCTGTTTGTTTTCAGGTGCTGAGGAGGCCAAACACTGGAAGGAGAAGGCCTGACGCCCGCGGCAAATAAATAAATAGTTTAAAAATTGGATAGATTAGCATGTACTCGACTTCTGACGACTGGTTTTTCCCCTTCTGGGTTTTTTTCCTCAGCCGTACCTTATGGTCTCTTTTCCGCGGCATTGATGCGATGAAAAGACCATTTGGGGTGAGTACCAGAATACGAAAGATTAGAACGCGGTAGAATGTAGGTATTGTAATGGCTTAAAGGCCTTCGGCCTAGCCACTTAGCATCACGTTATCTAATTTGTATGGAATAATTACCTATTAAATAAATAAAAAATAATTGCAAACGGGCAACATTACTTTGAACTTCTAGAGAATACTTTCGAGAATCTCTGATTACAATACACTGATTACAATTGAGATATCTTTTTGTTAGGTATCTGATAAATGAAGTATATTGACGTTATTCCGGAAAGGAAATTTCGCCATCGTAAAGGTTTTGAACCTTTCGAAAACAAACTTTTCCTCTAGAATTCTTCAGAAGGATCGAGGTACAAAAAATATCAATCGATTCACGACGTCATGTAAAAGAAAAGAGAACTATTGATCACTTCAGAAGGTGCTTAAATCTCTCACGCAACATAAAGTTTTTTTTTTCATAATTCGCTTAGAATGTTCAGAAACGTACAAAGGGTTCATGAAATGGTCAGTTCTCCACCAGTTGACCAATACAATATATATATATATATATATATATATATATATATATATATATATATATATAGTCAACATTTTACAAGAAGACGAGAGATCTAGATACTTGATTTTAAGGAGCTACATTGTATTGGAAAGACTACTATGTATTTTCACAATTTCATATGTAGTTTAATACTTAAAGTTAATTACCATAAATAATTGGTAACCCCAACGTGATTCGAACACACAACCTTCTGATCTGGAGTCAGAGTGTATCATATGTATTAGATATTCATGTACCGTACCCACACTTCTGTGAGATCACTTTGAAATGAATTCAATTCAACTACAAAAACTTTAAGGTTACTTTAATTCTGTCCAAACAAACTTCCTCCACTGTTGTGTTTCGCAACTGTCAATGAGATCTCATTTACTCTACGAACGGATGATTTCATGACCGACATGGACGCTCGGGCACGGGCATAATCTACAAGGCCGTTGCTTACTGGCTTGTAACTGGAAAGAGAATTTCGGCCTGTGAATCGCCCCTGTGCTGTGGGTTCCACGGTTCAACGAGTAAACGACCATTACGATCCTCTGGGTGACGCAGCCAGGTTGCCCTGCTTGACGTCCGCAGTATGAGATCAAGTTCCACAACTGTTTCATGCACAGGTTATGGACTAGGGTTTTGCATGATTTTCGAACCTTGTTGGAACATCATTTCCGGAAAACCAACTCCCAGACACGATGCGACATTGATAGATTTGGTACGTCTTCACGAACCTGAATTTTTAAATTTCCGTCGCAAGAGACAATGACAAAACTTTGCTGCGCTTTGACTCGATGCAGTACAGTCGATATTCCCTCTCAATCTATCTATTCACAATTTCGCTTTCTTTTATTATCTGATGAAACCACAATTTCTCTTCTGTGATATTAGGCACTTTTCCTACTAAATCGACTCTGCCGTTTATCATAAGGACACATTTCTGGGTGAAATGGAAAAGTAGAAGTCGCCAAAAAAACTTATATATAACATCAAAGGGTTACTTAGCAAAATGACATCAGAAACATGTGTACATCATCATGCAGAACACGTTGGTGTGCTTCTACAAAGTTTTATTTGAACTGGAAAGACCTTTGCCAGAATATCTGCATTTTTCGTAAATTTTGATCTGTTTCTGTGAATTCTCTTTGATCCTTCGTGATGGAAATTCACTTGTTGCTTTCTTGTGAATTTAATTAGTTTCTTATGGAAATCCCGGAAATTGCCTCCCTCATCGTTAAAGTTCCTTATTATGTGTTTTTATATAGTTGTGCATCTATAATGTAACTATCCTATTATATAATTTAACTATTCAATTATATAATAATTTATAATAAATAACAATAATGAATAAGAAACTGTTTATTTTGAATCGTTTTGTAAATGGGGTGAAAATATTTTAATTATTTTATACTGAAAAGAGATTCCATTTTAACAAATCGGTATGACTCATTAAAAAATGTAAAAATATTGTCAAAATCAAA
Organism: Teleogryllus oceanicus; assembly: GCA_964035755.1. Classification (NCBI taxonomy): domain Eukaryota; kingdom Metazoa; phylum Arthropoda; class Insecta; order Orthoptera; family Gryllidae; genus Teleogryllus; species Teleogryllus oceanicus. The sequence goes on from CAXIVR010000003.1 coordinate 85,839,201, forward strand.
ATTATTGTCCCAGTCATGTTCAAGAAGTATAGTACTTCTCCGTCAAAATGTACAATGATTGAGTTCTGCAGCTCGGTAGATGCGCACAAAACTGAAGCATCGGAAATTGGTCGCAAAATCAGATCATAGTTGAAAAAACAAAAGAGAAAATACGTATAGTGATAAATATATTTTTTGTAAATTCTTCTTCAAAGTTGCTAGTTTTTATAATTAAACAAAATGTGCATTATCATCAGGCAAAACTCACAGTTAGATAATATAAAAATAGCAAATAGAATAAAAATAGAAAATGTTAATGTCATTGTACCAGTTCCACTCCCTGAAAAGCCTGATCTGTTAAACAGGAAGAAATAAATATACTTTTAAAAAAGTTACTATTTTTTAACATTTTTATTGTTGACAGGTTATTACTTGCCTACACATATAATTTACAGTGTTTTTTCTTGGTTCATAGATCTATTTTTACAAAAAAATCCTTATTTATAAAATTCAAATTGTTTAGAATGGATACAAAGTATCGGATCGGGAAACAATCTGCTGTAAGCATGTTTCCGAGAATTAGTATTATTGCCGGATCCACAGGGTCATGATCGAATTATGTCGCCCTTCTAGTAAACATGATAATACGTCTTTCTGGGTGACGTATCACATAATTTGCATGCTGCCTAGATAAAATGGAACAAGCCTCATGTTTGTTTTACTCTCGCCTAAATTGTTTTCTTGCTCTATCTCATCAATTCTAACACGACTTATGGTCCTTTTTTGAAGACAAACGAAGAACCCTGATATTTTTTGGACTTCAACTTGCGAATCTATGATAAGAGAGCCATAATATCTGCCCCCTCTCCTCGTGAGCGCCCCAAGAACAAAGTCCAGAGATTTTTTCCTACGTATCGAATCGCAAAGGAGAACTGTTTCGTAAACTGACCTCGTGTGGGCGCTAGTTTCAGTTGCTACGTTTAACGGATTTCGCAACGGCCGCGAAACCCCCATTCCGGGTTCAGCCATCGTCACTGCAGTACTTTGCCCGTCGGGTATAATCTGCCTCAAATTGCTTCAATTACACGAGACCTTTGCTCGGCTTGCGGCGCGGGGGCGCTGGCGTGTGTGTGACGTCACAGCAAAGTTGCCCCCCTCCAACCTTCTCGCCTTGGACACGTCACAAGTATGGCCCGGATTTTAATGACAAGTCATATTTTTTCTGAACCTTCGGGTGAATTTTAAAACTATTTATGCACGAATCCAGATATTGTCGATTAGAAAAACGTATTTTTATTGTGAATATAAAGTCATATTTACAACGTTTTTAGTAAAACGTCATATTTTGGCCAAATTTTGCCATAAATACATATATTTGTCATATTTTTAAGGGCCGTTTTTAGTAAAAGGTCATATTTTGGCCAATTTTTGCCCAAAATGCATACATATGTCATATTTTTAAGGACTCAAAAATAAAAGGTTTAGAAATGTGTCTCACATGACAATGTATCAGATGATATCGTCCCAAATAAACCAAAAATAATACCATAAAAGATTATTTGAAACATAAGGGGATTTGAACTAAATGAATTGGGTCGATCTTTAGGTCATGTGGCTAAAAACGTGTACAACAAATTGCTGAGTGTTATTCAGCGAGATCCTGGATATTCTACAATGTGCAAAATTAGCGATATAATTTCTGGAAATGCCGCAACATTTGTAGACAATCAACCATAACTGCCCTGCAGTGACATCGCCGCCTTCAAATACACTCCCATGATGTCATGTGATGTGGAGAGGAGCTTTCTCAGATGCAAAAATATACTCGGCGAGAACCGTAGGTCTTTTAAGATGTAAAACCCTAAAATACACCTTGTGATCCAATGCAATACTCTGGAAACTGAAGAATGAGAGGAAATTAAAAAACATTAAACAAGAAGTATGCAGTAGTAAAACAAGACACTTTGTTTGATGGATTTTATTGTACTGTACTTGATTTGTTTTACAGACACAAGTATGTTTTTATATGCTAGTCAGTTCCAAAGACTGCAAACCGTATGTATCGTATTTACAATCTGTTCTTGAGTGAATTTTGTATTTGTTATATCTAAAAAATCAACAAAATTTTAAAACATAAACTTGCACAACGTCATATTTTATTTTTAAGACCATATATATATATATATATATATATATATATATATATATATATATATATATATGTTTTAGGTCATAAATGCTTGCATATTTCGCTGATTTTAGGTCATTAAAATCCGGGCCCTAGTTATAAGTCACAAGCCCGCATCACTAGTCCATCCAATGCACAACCTTAGGGATTGGACCCACGAAACACTCCCAATTTCCTGCTTTGTTATTCTTGTACTACGGTACCTAGAATGACTTTGTTCACACATTTGAGTCTAATCAAGGATTTTGGAAATCTCTACCTAGTTACAAGCTGTCAGTACGTATGTCAGCAACCTGTCTGTAAACAGAATAATCAATATTCTTCACTCAGTGATTGTCTATAATCAAAGTTCTCTCTTTTAAGAGTTTTTATTTTCTCAAGACAGTCTCATGAGAGATCAAGACAATATTTTATGATCTGAGGAAGTCTGAACATTAAAAAATATAATTTGATTTGCATTCACTGCAATGCCATATACCGCGCAGGAGTACATTCTGAACGCTCAAGTCAGAAAGGTCAGGTCCGTATTCGTATTTTTACCCCTTTTCCGTGGCGCAGATCCATTTCATCAAAACGCAACGAAGAACCTAAATTCAATATAATTAGAAAGAACATAAATAAAATACATAGTTGGAAAAGTTCACTGGTATTAATTGTTTTTTTAACAATACACCCACGGTGTGTCGGTGTTTCTCCGTCTCACATTTATCCCAAATCGGGTTTCCACTGAAATCACCTGTACCTATAACATTTGTGTCCTTTTGGGACAGATTGCCAACATGGATTTAGAAAATCAAAATCAACGGAAACAGCTATATTTTCTTTTCTTAAAGATGTCGCCTCATCATTGGATCAAAACGAGGCTCCTATTGGATTATTTTTAGATCTCTCAAAAGCTTTTGACGTCATTGATCATGACATTTTACTTTCCAAATTACCTTCATATGGAATTCGTGGTATTGCTCTAGATTGGTTATGTTCGTACCTTAAACAACGATCTCAGAGAGTTGAAATAACTTACTGGAATGATGGAACATTACGTACGCACCTTTCCGACTCCTCGCTCATTGCACGTGGAGTTCCTCAAGGATCGATTTTAGGCCCTATTCTGTTCCTACTTTACGTAAACGATATGCCCTCGACGATTCGAAACGGAAGAACGGTTCTCTTTGCGGATGATACGAACATCCTTTGCAATAAAGAAACAGTAAATAGTACAATATCAGATGTTTCAAATTGGTTCCGAAATAACAAATTAATAGTAAACGCAAAGAAAACGGTTTTAATGCAGTTTTCCATTTCAAATAAACAATTCTGTGCTCCATTGAAAATGAACAGTGTACCATTGACTTATGTCAAGGCAACAAACTTTTTAGGTCTCTCAATTCAGTCAAACCTTAAATGGAACGTCCATTTAAATGAATTGAACACAAAATTAAGTTCATTATGCTACGCGTTCAGAATTCTTGCAAATTCAGTCAGCCTTCATACTGCTCGTTGTGTATATTTCGCAAATGTTCATTCCCGCCTGAGATATGGCATAATATTCTGGGGAAATACATCTTATAGCTCCCAGACTTTTAGATTACAAAAACGAATTGTACGAATAATAACCAAATCCCACCCACGTGATTCATGTAAGCCTCTCTTCATTAATCTAGGAATTCTACCATTACCGTGTCTTCTTATTTACGAATCAGTGGTTTTGTAAAAAATGACTTGCTCAAGAGCGGGAATATATTTTCAGAAAATGCCGAAGTCTATTATATAACACTCGACGTAGAAATCATATTCATCAGGGACAGTACAACAGCCATTACAAAAATTCACATACAATACATGTACATTATTTTACAACACTTTGCCAGATGACATTAAACGATTAAATTCAATAGAAAAGTTTAAATCCCAAGTGAAATCGTTTCTGCTGCATAACTGTTTCTATACAATTAGAGACTATACTGAGCATCACAAGAAAAGTAACATTAATTTTAACAATGATACATAATGCTTTATTTACCATTTGAACTGTGTAAATGAGTATAAACAACCTGTAACAACTATTGTACTACAGCTTCCGGGTCAATGACCCCCATCTCGATCAGGTTTTTCGTCCAGTTTCCTGATCCATTGAGCAAATGCTGAGATGGCCCTTGTTTTTCTTCTGGACATAAATGTAACTTCATTTCCTGTGACGTCTTCTAGAATTCAGTGGGAAATACAATTATTCAAATTATCGTTTCCATGTTGTCGCGGCAGGAAGTAATAAGAGCCAAAATTTATTGCTTATTTATCCTTGAAAATAGATTTTATTACATGGGAGTTTTTTTTGTTTTTTTTTCTCCCTTTCAAAATTCAAAATTTATTGCTTATTTATCCTTGAAAATAGATTTTACTACATGGAGTTTTGTTTTTTTTCCTTTCAAAATTCAAAATTTATTGCTTATTTATTTTGAAAATAGATTTTACTACATGGGAGTTTTTTTTCTCCCTTTCAAAATTCAAAATTTAAGTAGTATATGACTTAGTGTAGGGATCACAGAATTTTGAAAATGTGCACACAATTCACTTTTCTCCATAGCACGTCATACGCAGTTTTTAACTGTTTTTTGACGTAAAATAAATAAATAAATAAAAAGACTTAAAACATTCATGCCTTAATCGGGTTTGGATCCCACAACCTTAGTGGCTTCATACGAGTTCCACCATATTCGCAATTCGCAGTTCAGTGTCTAAACATTTTCCTGTCATTCTCAGATGTTTTACCTTCAAACGTATGCAGACTTTCCACATTTTTTGTATTAATATAAACTACAAATAAAAAGCACATACCTTTCACAATAAATAAGTTGTCATTTACATGCATTGCCTGAACGTATTGCACAAACACCGCATCATACTATTTATGAGACACTAACATTTTGTGAATTTCAACATTTTATTTGTGTAAAAGTTAGGCTCAAATATTGTGTGGCTCACCAAATCAACTGTCACGTGGGTTATTAAATCATATTACTTATATTGATTAAAAATCAAATACATGTATTGCAACAAATGACCCCAAATATTCAACGTGGCAAACAAAATATTTTGAAAATATGACGTTTAATAAAAAATGTTAACATTTTATCTTTTAATCGAAATCTGTACTTAAAGTAATTGGTGACTTATAGTATTGAAATGTTTACCCCAAAAGTCATTAGGGATAACACAAGTAATGTTTTAAACATATGTCTTGAATATTGAAATTCAACCACCAAAGTTTGAATTCAGCGCAGGAAATTTCATGTTTAAAACATGTTATTATAAATATCTAATATATATTTATATTTTTAAATAACCATATTTTTAACCAATAACCGCAATTTCTATTCATTTCTGTAACTTATTTAATTAAACATAGATCAGGTTGCTTGTTAAGGGTTTTCTGTGGAGTTATCTATGGATTTCTGGATTAATTTCCTCTTTGGTGCGCATTCAAATGTTATTCACGACACTGCAGGGTCCAAGTTTTTCTTGAATTTCTCAGCGATAATGAATTCTGAGATAAATGTATCTTCCATTTTGAAGAATAGGGTTTGTATACAGTGCAGATTATCACAATATATACATTTATGTAAAACATGGAGGATATTTGAATGAGAAATGAGTTGTTGCCGTATGGTTACTACGGGTACAGAGAGCATACATAACCTACAAATGGAGGCTCATTCATATCTATCGTAACTGTATTTATGAATTTGTATAAACGTAATACGAAGCAAAGACTTTTTGTTCATTTAATAGAAGCATGAATAAATTTGTATATGTAAAATAAATCCAATAACTTTGTATCTTCTTTGATATAGCAATGCGTAACACATCAGTGATCTGTTTTTCGGTCAAGATGATAAAGTTATTACTAGAAAAATATTGTTGAGCTCTGTATATACGCCGAATGAAATAATGAAATTCTCTTATTCACAATGAAAGACTAAATTCAAAAGTTGATCATTGTTTACATCTATTTTCGACTAGCGAAAGAGAACGTAAAAATACAGAAATGGAATTATGTTTGAAAGAAATAAATTATTTAAAATTGTTGATAAAAAAGTAACGCCTTCCAGGCGCACAGTAATCCATTCAAGCAACTCTATTTACTGTAAAAATTGGCAAAATGTAATGGTAAACATTGCCGGGTGGATTTTCAAAGACTAAATGTTTAAAATGTTGTGTAAAAGTATACCCAAATAACTACTTTTTTGATTTAGCAAGAGAGTCTCGTTTTACTGTATTTCTTTCTCGACGAATGTAATATTCTAATTTCCCTAGGTGCCCACTGTAGCCATATGGCAACATTTCATAAAAAATTAACTAATGTGCGGAAAATGTTAAAGTTGTTTTTAAGCCTTCTGATGTTCCCCTTTAACAATTTTATGCCTTAAATACTTTGTTTCTTCATAATAAATAATTTGGGATTGAAAGGGTTAACGAGTTCGAATTGCCTAAAGAGAAATACATTACTGCGTCGCATACATATCATTATTTAATGTAAAAAAAAATTCAAAATTCAAAATTTATTGCTTATTTATTTTTGAAAATAGATTTTACTACATGGGAGTTTTTGTTTTTTTTCTCCCTTTCAAAATTCAAAATTTAAGTAGTATCAGACTTAGTGTAGGGATCACAGAATTTTGAAAATGTGCACACAATTCACTTTTCCCCATAGCACGTCATACGCAGTTTTAACTGTTTTTTTGACGTAAAATAAATAAATAAAAAAAAAATAAATAAAACTGGAACGTATGTGACGTTTAGGGGAGAAGTCCAATCTGTACATATTTTCTTGAGCTCCGTAAACTCTCCCTCCCCGTTTTACTGTATTTGTTGGATGAATTATGAATAAATTGTGAACGATCAAATAATTCATAATAACATTCACAAATAATAAATTCATTCATAAGTAATAAATACGAATTAAAAAAATAATTAATTTAATTCTTTCAAAATTCTCTATTAAATTTCTTGCTAAAAAAATTGTATTTTTATACAAGTAAGTATATTTTCCACACAAGTTTTCTCTTTTAATTTCCTTTAAAGATAAAATTCATGTAACCAATTAAAAACAGGTTGTTTAACACATCTTTTACGGCAAAATATTATAACCTCACTCAGTTCTACGCCCTGTTTAGTGTTTTCCTGCGGTAGCGAAGGCCTAAATGTCATATAAAAAATGGAGTAGAAATGTGTCCGAGAAAACGTGCTCGCTGACAGACTCGAGCGAGGAACTCTTTCGCCTCCGCAGAGGCGAACGAGAAAACTCTTTCACAAGTATGTCGGGGACAATAAGTGTACCTTGTTTCAATTTTCTACATTTCTCGTCGCGCATTTCTCGCAACGTATTCCTCGGTATAGTCTGTAGAGATGTCCAGAACACGTGACTTTTGTAGTTTGGAGGGCAGCACCGTCACCCATGGGTGGCAAACGGCAGCCTACTACAAGCCGTGAGCTTATGGATGAAACACGAGATACGTGTCGATTTTCTTTTAAAACGCCGTGATACTTCTTTGTTGAAGGTTTTCCTCTGCCTATAATGGTTTAAAAACGTTTTTGTTTTATTTAGGTACACTTTCTCGCAGTGAAATGTCCCTTTTTCTCTAAAATACGATTATTTTTCACGATAACTAAGTTGTGTCCAATAGTGGACTGGGGCAAAAGAGGCCAGGACAGACAAAGAAAGCCTTTTTAGATGCCTTAATGTTCCCCAAAACCAGGAATGTAAAATTATTGTAACCTCGGAACAAAGAGGACCAAAGTAGATTTCTGCTTTGAAGCAAGAAAAATGAAATGGCTATTTCAAGTCAATAGTAGGTTACAGGTTCCGCCCATCTTCGTAATTCTCAAATCACACGCTTAAACTTTTCCTTTCATTTTCAGATGTTTCACGTTAAAACGTACGTAGATTTTTTCTATAACATAAACAACCCACTAAAGAACATATCTCTCAATAAATAAGTTGTCATTTACTGCATTACCTAAACGTGTTGTACAAACATGGCATCAAAATATTTATGAGTCACTAAAATTTTGTGGAACATCAATACTTTATTTGTGTAAAATCTAAGCCATCTTCTTAAAGATTTGTGTAAAAAAAAAGGCCCAAATTTTTTTTTTTCTGCCACCAGAGGTATCAAGTCGTGTCTCAATTGTTTTGCAAGAAATGGCATCAAATTTCATGAGAACTTGTCAAGTAAAAGATATTGAAAATATTTTTCATTAAAAATGCTAGCATTAAAATTAATATTAAAATTCTACCATCAAAATTTGAATTCAACAAGGAAACTGCAAAAAATTTTTTTAAATGTAAAAAAGTGCAATATTTATTTAATTTGAAAATAACCATATATTTATTACAATGAATATATTGAAAAATTAATAATTAACTTTTACTAAATTCTGGTTTACTAAGTGTTGAAAGTTCCTCTTCCGTGAAAAATTACGAACATTTTTGGGACTGTGTTTATGAACACTGGACAGTTTATAAAAATGTACGGGAGTCACTTCCACACTATTAGCACAGGAGGTTCGAAATTCGTTGACGCTTTTCATAACCGATGAAAGGGTACATGGAACTAAATGCTTCATACATTTCATTTGATTACAAAGCAGCACCTTATCATCATCGTTAAGGTCGTGATAATATTTACTTTGAATCATTTTCAAGAAAAAAGGTAACGACCTGACATGTGTTGATAAAGCAGTCCTTTTTTTAATCCAATTTGTCGACGAAATTCGTAGCCAGAACAAAGAAACTGAAATAAAGTAAATATCATTGTAAATAACAAATGTGATAAGACACACGCACTTTGGCATAATACAGCCAAAAAATTCTCTAGGAATCGCTTACGCGCACAGCAGAGGTTGCCACCCACTTCCCCTTACAGGCTTGCTGACCGCTTGGAGGCGCTATGAGCGCCTCCAAATCGTAGTTTGACGCACCGCCCTTGTGAGAGCAGCACTAACAGCGCATAATTCTGGTCGCAAGATTTAACACGTAGTATATCGATCCTACGTTTTTAGTTTCATGTGTTGTCGTCATGATTTGGGGGTGATTTGGGAAACAAATTAGCATCGGACAAGGGATTGTAGAACTTCTATGAATGTAAGAACCGGGCAAAGCGTTATCTGTTTTGATTCTATAATTTGTGTGAGTAATGATATTGAGATACTGTAGAATGTTTTGATAAAGGCAAAATGATGGGAAATTGAACGAATTTTTTTGTTCTCAGCAACATCTGTGTCATCATGAATCAGTTTTCTCTTGGAGCAGGCGATCCTGGAGCAGCGAGAACTACACAGCCTCAACCGACCTTCTCTCTTGGAAGTGGTCCGAAATTTTCTTTAACATTTACGTCTGCGCCAGCGACAGCTACTTCAGCAACAACTGGTACATCTGGTACAACTTTTGGATTGGGAGGTAATTTTCCCGTACCTGCAGCAAGCAGTTCATTTGCTCCTTCAAGCACCACCTTCACTGTACCTAGCACCACCTTCACTGTACCTAGCACTACTTTCACTACTTCAAGCACTACCGTCCCTGCATCTCTAACTTCAACATCTGCCCTTCCTGCTCCTGCCGTTCCAACAACAACCGGTCAGACAACTTTAGCAACATCCACAAGTGTGACTAACTCATCTGCTGCAAGTACATCATCTCTCAATTTTTGCCAATTAGAAGAAGCAATTAATAAATGGACTTTGGAATTAGAGGAGCAGGAGAAATTGTTCATGAACCAAGCTTCACAGGTAAATACATGGGATCGTTTTTATAGCCAATGGAGAGAAGATAATTAACTTGAATAATGCTGTTGAGCAAGTCAAATTAGAACAGCAGCAATTGGATCATGAACTGGACTTCATTCTAGGACAGCAGCGGGAATTAGAAGATCTACTTACACCTCTTGAAAAAGAGCTGGAAACAAACAGTGTTTCAGATCCAGAACGTGAACACACTTACCAACTAGCAGAGAACCTGGACACTCAGTTGAAGCAGATGTCTGAAGATCTAAAGGAGATTGTAGAACATATTAACGAGACAAATCGATCCCAAGATAATACTGATCCCATTGTCCAAATTGGCCGCATTCTTAATGCACACATGAATTCCTTACAGTGGATTGATCAGAACACTACTCTCATTGGATCTCATTTAGACCAAGTTGCTAAATTGCATGAAGTGCACCGCCGAGAGAATGAGAGATCATTTCGTCTAACATACGATTAATGCATTCACTACATTATTATCCATCTTCTCAGCTCAACATTGCCATTTTCAGTATAAGTTATTGATTAAATTGTTTGTATTGATAAACATGTGAAAGAATGAAATTGAACATTTCTTAATTTAGTTGTTTGTTTTTTGTTATGTAATGTTTGTAGTGTGCACTTCAATTACTTTGCAAGGACTAAGCTAACATGGCTCAAAGGTGCTTTTACTTTTGTTTAATAATGCCAGACTTAAATAAATGCCATTTTCAAGAATGCTTTGTAAGGTTTTATTATAAAAGAACACTAAATTCTGTTTTTATAGTTTTGTAAAATGAAGAAACTTTTTTAGATTAGATGTAGTCTTGCCAGGCCTTTGGTGTTATTATATTGATGGTCTTCGTACTCCTTGGAGGTTCTCCTTAGAACTTTCTTTGAGGAAAGGAAGCCTGCCCTGCAATTCCTGAATCAAGTACTCTTCAGCCATATGTATTTCATCTGATTCCTGTAGTACAGCATCTTCCGATTCTGATATTTTTTCAGTTAGTCTGCGTACAACATCGTAAATTCTAAGTTGAGTTCCTGCAATCAAAGAAATAAGCTAAGGGAATATGTAACAGATTTTAAAATATTTGTGCGTTGAAATAATCGTAAATGTAAAATATATTTTTAATTACAATACTGACATGTTAATTTTGGTATCAGAAAAAAAAAAAATTTGTCTTAAAATTTAAAGACTACAATTTATGTAGGTGAAACCATGTCTATTTTATGACAGTTTTGCATATTAAAATTATTTCTGTCTTGAAGTGACAATTTCAACTTTAATGTGTCTAAATACAATTATTATTCTAATGAGAAGGTTGCTGATTTTAAGGGAAGAGTTTATATAGAAGTGTATGCAAAGCAATTGGAAATTTTTACAAATTTTGTCAAATATGGTGTATTGCAAATATTTTTTAGTGCATAAAAGGCACTAAATTGATGGTTTATGCCTCCTTTATTTATATTTTTCACCTAGAAGTGTCATATGCATGTCATTGTTAGGAATTGATTGATTAAATTGAAAACAATTTAATAAATCTGTAACTTAAAGATTTCATAAATTTCACTTTTCATACTTATAATTTAATTGTGACTACTATAATAATTTTAAGAGGTCTTCAAACGTTTTTTAATGAAAGGGCCATTTCCTTTTTAGTGAAACAGTGGAACACATTGATTTATTAGTAACCAAATAACATGAACTTGCATAAATCAAATATCAAAAAATAATATTACAATATCTACAGATTACTTAACGTTATACTTGTGTATGTTGTATGTTTTGTTTTTCACTTTGTAATGTTTATGAATAACACAAACTACTACAACATAAAATGGCCACAGGCTGTCAACTCTTGCACAATAAGTCAGTTGAAAATAATTTTGTTTGTAGCCAAAAATTAGGCCTTGGGCAGTGAGTTGAAGACCACTAGCCTAAAACATCAATTTTTCATGGCCAAAATTCTGAGTCTAGTAAATAAACACTTGCACAAAGTTTATTTCTTTTAACTGAAAAAAGGTAATTTTAAATTGAAATATTTAATTTAACCCTTAAAATTTAAAAAAAAATATATAGATTTAAAGCGTTAAGAGAAGAAAAGCATTTGTGAGGAAGTGTCATTCTACTCAACCAAATTTGGTTGTTTTTTTCTTTAAAAGCTAGTGGGCTGTAAATCTATTATCACTTGCTCTTTTTAATTCATTTTATAATAAAAACAAATTTTAATAATATCTTGAAATTAATAAAATGAATGTTTACCTGCTATCGTTTATTCACTACCTCATTTTCAAAACCTACTGTTTTTCTTATAGTGTGATGTCTTGGTTAGGATTTCTCTACATTAGGATTAAAAAATCCAGTCTTTTAAAATTTAAATTTGATTTTTTATGTTTAAATCCATAACATGATCTTGGGTAGTTTTAGTTGTCTCATTCTACAAAAGAGGTCTCTTTCTATTCTCAATGCATCTTTCAAGATATACTTACTTGTACAGTTATTTTAAGATTTTGATTTTTTTTGTTTAAATCCATAACATGATCTTGGGTAGTTTTAGTTGTCTCATTCTACAAAAGAGGTCTCTTTCTATTCTCAATGCATCTTTCAAGATATACTTACTTGTACAGTTATTTTAAGAACTTATATTGCAAGGCTTGAATTTCTCATTGTTTTTGAAGATAATGAACAGTTGAGTGAAAAAAAAATTCAACAAAAAGCTGAGGAATTTGCTTAATCATAGCTTGCTTGTATATGCATACTAGCAGACAATGGCTTAACTTAAGAGGTCTAGTGAAACAACCTCTTCCTTCTTTCGAAGAGGAACATGGAACCTCCAGGAATGCCTTGTTTGGAAACTGAAAAGGCTACCAAGCAAGTGTTTTTGTACAAAAATATGAGCCCTAAGAATAATCTGTAAAACTTGAACTTTGTTATGCTAATCTTCAAATATAGTTTTTTAAATTATAATCATTCTGAAAAAAATGTTTAGCTTCATATCTGTTTTTGTTTTTCAAATGCATATCAGATATGTTTCATAATTCATAGTCTCGGAAAATAACTACTGAATGACATGAACAAATATACTTTCAAATTTCAAAATTTATTGCTTGTTTATCCTTGAAAATAGATTTTATTACGTGGGAGTTTTTTGTTTTTTTTTCTCCCTTTCAAAAATTCAAAATTTAAGTAGTATATGACTTAGTGTAGGGATCACAGAATTTTGAAAATGTGCACACAATTCACTTTTCCCCATAGCACGTCATACGCAGTTTTTAACTGTTTTTTTGACGTAAAATAAATAAATATAAATGAGGGAATATACTTGAGGGTTTTCGATTTTCATATATTTCCATATATACTACTTTTCTACAGATCTGTCTTGTTTGCACAGGGTCAGCTATTGTATGTTTACTTCAAACATTTTATTTTCATTTTATAGGAATTTTGGTGCTCAAAAAAAAAAGTGTTGATTATACTTCCCCATATCTTACATCAGTTTATACCTTTTTTTTTTTACACTAAAAAACTTTTCAAAAATACAAAAGAAAGTTGAAGTTTTGTAAATTTACAAGAAAATGATAAATTTTTAATTTTAAGTATCTGGAACTATCGCAGAGATAGTTCCAGATACTTAGGCTCCAATAGTTCCAGCTTCGAAGTGTAGTGGCAGGAGAGATGGTGAAGAGATTAGAAAGCTTCATTATGAACAAATGATAGTGATTACTGAGCCTTCAGCACTCATGATAGGTACCATGCATGCACGTTTTCTTGAGCCCCGGAATACCTACCCCTACTGCTTTGCCAACATTAGGTGAATTTGAGAATACATGATGGCAATGAGCATTGTGGACAAAATCTGAAAACCAGAAATGTTCGTTCCCATGTAAATGAAACTATTTTGCATTGAAAAACAAACTATAAATTTGATACAAAATTCCTTATAAAAGTAATCAAACTCCCCACTCCTCGTGCAACAAGCGAAGTGGGGGCTCAAGAAAATGTGTGCAGATAAAAAATATTTGCATTAAGGAATGAGTTTTTTTTGTTAAATTTGTGTTGACAATTTTTAAAAGTCAAAATGTAATTATCTTTATTTAAAAATAAAATAAATGCATTGTTAATACTAGACACAGACTCCTAATTACTTTGGTAATTAGTGTGTTTCATGCCTAACTCGCAGATTAGAAGCTTTTGAGCTCTTAAGTTGGTATGCATGTCAGGAGTGAGCTTTACTATTGCTGTTCCCAAGATCTGTTTGGGGATACTTTGTGTGGAGTCTGTTGGACATTTTCAAAATGATCTTTAAAAAGATCTCCGAATGTTTTACTTAGATAGTGCTATCATAAGAGTGATAAAAATCTATTTTCAGTAAAACTTCTTGAATTGCAAAAATTGCTAAATAACTTTTTTGAACTTGTCTTACATCTTAATTAGCGAATCCAAAGATTTTTTCAATCTATTCTCCAATATTAGGACTTTAAATAATTTTATGTACGTTTTTGATTAGCTATCTCAAAAATTGCCCCAATTTTTTTTCTTTAAACTTACTGATCAAGCTCTGTACACTAAATAACATGACGTAACTCTTTCCTGCACATTGCGATGTACATCATGAGAACCCTAGTTGCACAGCCTGACGTAAGTGTTGAAAATTGAAAAAATATTGCTTTTTTATGTCTGACTATTACTGTATATTAACATACTGTATATTAATACAGTACAGTCTACAGTGTGTGTGTACGTTGCATTTCTTTTTATGGTATTTCTGGAAGCAAGTGATTCATAATGGGCTTCACTATGCAATCTCAGGGCAGAAGAGAAAATATTATCTGGTATTGTACTCAAATATCAAAAAAGAGAAATTTCATGAGAAATTCTTTATTATTAATATTATAATTATGTAAATAATTTAAAAAAAAAAAAACACAGTGAAAAGCATCAATGTGATGCAGGAACAGTTGGAAAAAAACAATTTGTGACACCACCTATCATGTGTTCATGGAAAAAGTGCATCACAGTGTGGAAAAGATTTAAGTGCCTTTGTGATTAAGACTTTTGAATTTTATGCATAATTTTTTTATTGGGGGGAAGGGGTTTTTGCACATCGTTAATATTTACATTGCATGTGTCCATTCTCTAATTCGTTGTATTTGTAGACCCTAATGCATTTCATGATTTTCTCAAAATCTCAAAAAGCTTTTGCTTGTAAATACTGTGCCAAAAATTCTGCATTTTCAGAAATGCTCAAAAGGCATTTTCCCAATATCTGTTCTGAATTTTTTCCTGACAATTTCCCTATGAAAAGTGGTGTTCTATAATATTCTGAAAGCCTCATTTCAATTAAATTATCAGGGGACTGAAAGATTGAGAAAGTACAAAAAGAAACATGTTTATTGATACAACTATATTTGCAATGTAAGTATTACAGGAAATAAAACTAAACTTTCATTTTAATTGAGAAGTTATCTGAATGAAATTATATTGTACATGTTTTCTGAAGTAGTAGTTAATTTTGGAAAATTTGTTTATTAATGAGTGGAGAATTAAAATTTTAAACCTTAGGAATCTTTCACAAGATTAAGATGAAGTTAAGTATACCTTGCTTGCCCCTTTTTTGTCCCCCATTGCAGTTTGAATGAAGAATTGTTTGATGCATATGGCGAACTTCCATAAAAATGTTTCTAATCACATTCATATTGAAATTCAAGAAAGGTCATAATTAAATGTGGATGATTATGAAATCTGCTATTTTTTTTAAAGATTGGGATGAAATAATCCAAAACAGATTGCTCTAGGTTTTGTGGAATAAGGCTCTAAGACCTTTTTGTTATTCCTAAGTGATGTTCAGATGTTGCAACATGCTTTTCTGTTTTGAAGGATTATTAAATAAGCAGTTACAATGGACTCTGTTGCTGTTATTGAGATCCATGCACTGGGAAAAATCACTCAGAATAAAGAAATTGTTTTCGTTTTCTTGTGTTTGAATGCAGACTTGACATAAGAATTCAAAGTAACACAGAAATAATGTGAAATGTATTGTGCATTAGAACATTTAACTAACAAGGTACATATAAAGAATTCATTGCAATTGTAAAAGGAACTGTTAATTCAAAGGCAATCTGGGTTTTATTGTTACCATGTAATATTATTTTCTGTTAATTTTATATTTAATTTTTAATATTAGTAATTCTGATTAATGTGACAAAAATCAATTTTTAATTGTGTAAATAGTTAATTCAGAATTCCTGATTTGTCATGAAACATTCAACAAGTATGTTCATACAATTGCTTTAAATTGGTTCAAAAGTTTTTTTTTTCTTTTTAAGTCGTTTCTGAATTAATAATTCTTTTAGTAAAACAAATTGTTTTGGATGGTTATTGTTATTACTGTTTTAACATAGTTTACAAAATTCCAGTTAAATTGCTAGTTTTTAACAGGCTGATTAATATATTCAGAAACATTCCTGGTAGTTGCTTTTAATGTTAATCATTATTCATCAATTTAAGCATTAAACAAGCCAGAATTGGTGCTGTTCTTGTTTTCTTTTGAGACCTGCACGAGAATTTAAAATATTATATTGCAGACCAAACTCTAGAAAGCATGCACAGATAGTGAAGTTCTATTTATGTTCAGAAGCAAAACAAGGAGTCATTTCAGCATTCACTTGTAGAATTAGAGAAACTGGACGAAAAACCTGATCAAGATGGGGTTCATTGACCTAGAAGCTTCCGTACATTACTTGCAACAAGCATTTTTTAGTTTTTTAAAATTATACAGTCTAAATGGTAAGTACTTCATTAATTATCATTGTTAAAATCGATATTACTTTCCATTTTGATGCTCTGTATTAGTCTTTGATAGTTCTGCAGACTTTAATTGGCACTTAATCTTGTTTATCAACTTTAATTGTTCAATGTCATTTGTTAATATATTGTTAAAAAAGGTATGTGTACTGTAAGTGAATTTTTTATAGTGAGCGGTTGATATGGATATCTGATGAATATGGGTTATAGTTATAAGCATCTATATTCTTTGAAAATATATTCCCACTGTTGAGGATGTCATGTGTGATAAAAAATACTGATTCGTAAATCAAAGTGGCTAGGCAATGGTGGAATTCCTAGCTTAATCAAGAGAGGCTTACAAGAATCACAGGATAGATTTTTTAAATGATAATACAATAATTTAAGGATATTTATTATTAATATTAGAATATGTATATCATATTAGTATATTTATACTTAAGGGTATTAATGAAGGATATTTAAATAATAATACAATTATTCTGTGATTTTGAATCGCAATGAACATACAAAATTCATTTTATTTGCCTACTCTGATACATGGCTTGCTCACATTGTATTTTTTGAGCGTACTCCTAATCGGCTTGTTGATTTTGTGTTGATGCAGCTGTAAGATGATAATCGAATTTTTTTAAAATGATGGTAAAAGGTATCAGAAACGCTTATAAATGTGATAATCTGATTAGGTGGTCATGTACATCCAAAGTTTTTTTTGCTCTTGATTGTTTTCCCATATTTGTGACTAACTTTTTTTTAACAAAAGTTGTGTTTTTCAGCACTTCATGATTTTTAAAAATTAAAGTTGGAGCTTGAAAATTTTTGAGGGCTTGTTCATGTAATTAGTCAACAAAGGAAGACAGTAAAACTATTGGTGCTACAATATTATGTCCTTTTTTTAATTATTTATAACATTACTTCCTAAAATATTATAAAACTATTTGCACTGATCAAATGTAAAATTTCTGTTAACTCTTTAGGCATTAGCAATGTTCACAGAGAGACTACTATACTGACATTTTGTCATTAATCACATTTTTTTGGTATTACTAGCTCACAAAACATGGTATCTAACTATCCAATGCATTAGAGAAAGTAATTTACTGTATATAGGAGTTAGAAAAAGTCCACTTTCTTGGTACAGAGCTCCTCAATACGAATTTTCTGTTGAAAAGTCAACATTGCAGTATTACAATACTCTCTCTACATTACATAGTATATGAGGAAGAAAAGTCATAATAATGATAATAAATGTTACCAAAAACTAGAAAGAAGCTACAAGAAAAATACTGTCCATCACTCCACCTTATGAGAATGTAAGTTGAGTTGAAATGACTTAGAATGGTAATTAATAGAAAAATGGTCAGTTTGTAAATAGAAACTACTGTATGAATCTTTCTGGGAAAAAAACATATCTACGAATGTGTGTTCTAATGTCTTATTTTCAACTTACCTGATAATCCAGGTGAGTACATTATTTTGCTTACTGGTGGTCTTGTCTCAAAGTATCTAATAAGAGAGAAGTAAAGATACTCGTATATGGCCTTGAAAAGGCTTATTAGTTTCTGTTGTTCTTCGTTAGAGTCCTCCATTGGTGGTTTTAATTCAACTGGCTCTTCTTTAACTAAAACTGCAAGTGCTTCTAGAGAGGGCTTAAAATGACAAAAAGTGATATAGATATTAATTATTAAATTATTCACATATAATTCTGGTAAGATTGAAATTAATACATACAACTGGTGTAGGAGGTCGATCTTTTGTTGGTAACATTTCCTTTGAAGGAATAAATTTCCCAATTGTTGCAACATTTCCAAAGCTGGTAAAGAAGTTTTTTATGTAACCATCATTATTACATTTTTAAGGAAAATTAGCAAAGAAATAAACAAAAAGAATTGTGCTTTACCTTATACCTCGAGTCAATGGTTCCTTAGGTGGTGAGGATATGGACGAACTCTAAACAAGTAAGAAAAATTTACTTTAAAGTGTGCTTCCATAGCAATTGATTGTTAACCACTTACAGAAAACAGAGAGTAATCAACTCTTACTTTTCTATCAGTAATGAACTGTTTGAATAGTGAAAAGAAATAGCTAATTCAAGAAGAAAAGAAAGCCAAGTTTAATGTTTTTGATAGATGTAATTAATAATTTGCCACAAGATTATAGAATAAGATTATTATTAGTACATATTCAATTGATATGAATGGATTAGATTGTATTAGAAAATTAAATATTTGGATTATAAAGAAATTTTTTATTAAGAAAATTTACCAGATTTAGGTATTAGGGATAGGCCTGGAATACTTAATCTTACTACCTACAGTTGACAAACCATGAGGGGAAAAGGGAGTATGGTAATTTATCTTTTATTTTGTTAATATTTTAGACTTGTGTCTTAGCAGCATATTTGAGAATTCCATTCAGCAAAGCAATATTTTGTTTGAGAAAAGTTATGGACCATAAATTTTGAGTAGCAGGAATACGTTTTTGTGGCAATAGAAGTTTGCGAGTCAGTTAGCAGTAGTTCCCAAAAAAACTTGTTGTTATATTGAATAAGAAATACATCAAAGCCACAAATAACTTTGCTGGAAGATCACAATATATTAATGTTGAACTGGTTGAAAATTAATAATTAAAGGTAAGAATTGTGTATTAGAAAGTCGAGTACTAAACCTTAATTTACTGATGATGAATTTGTACAAGATTATTTCTTTGTGAAATGTGAAGGTGAATTTGTTTTGATTGAACTGAGCAGTTCATCTGTGCACTACTTCCACCAATGCCATGTGTAATGATTTAAAGCATGCCAGAATGGGTTAACCTATATTTTGCTGAAATTGAGATAACAGCAATGAGAGAGAAAATAATTGTGATAGAAGAAAATTGATTTATTTATTATTTTTATCATAAAGCATGATTATGACATTATTATAAGGCAATACTGTGGCAAACTAAAGCACTATAAGACATAACTATTTTAAATATTTATAACTATGAGATGTCCCAAAACTTGAATATCTTCCATCTAGTCATCAAAAAGTGAATCTTCAGACACTATGTCGCTGTTGACATTCTATGAACTATAAAACTGATGGTGCCCTGGAGGACTGTAATCCAACAATTCTAATATGTCTGATCTTTGCAGTTTTTGTCTCTTTCCATTAGATCTGTGCAACAACTTTGCACCATCAAGTGATGGCTTACATACACTATTTTGGTTTCTTATGTTAAATGAATCAAGTTTTCAATACCACCATATAAATATTTAAAAATATTTAAATGGTTCATCTTTCTCAAGCATTATATGGGAAACCTTCCTAAACAAAACCTTATGTTATTTGATACACTTGTTTTTGGTTTTCTTCTTCAACAATTGGTCAGTGCTGGGTAACATGGTAAAGGACATTTTTATTGTGTCTGGATTTCTTACCTTTCTCACCAACTCAACCCAGTTGTCAAGGACTTAAATAGAAGGCACTCTTTTCTTTTTTTATTCTTGCAAAGTCCATATCACAGGGGATTATGTAAGACCAGAAATTAGATATTCACACCCGTACATTTTCTTGAGCCCTGGAATACCTACCCCCAATCTTTTACTAACATTAGTTGAATTAAAAGTAAATGTTAGCAATGAGCTTTTTTTTTCACCACATCTCATTATAAGAAATGTTTGCTCCCAAATAATAGAAATTATTTTACCATGAAAAACAACCTACAAGTTTGATATAATAGTCCTATCTTTGAAATCACCAAAACCCCACTCCTCTCGCATCTAGCAAAATGAGGGCTCAAGAAAACATCCATGAGTAAATACTCCAGCTCAATGACATTAAATTTCCCACTCTGAACTGCCAATGACGAGAATTCTACGAGACTATGTGAGAAAAACAAACTGCAATATCTCATATGATAATGTTATGCTGCTCGCTGCCCTGGCAAAGCCACAGTGCCATTACAACAGATGTCAGTTAGCTAATATCTTTAGCTTGATTATGCTGTTAGTTTCCAATGGTTTTGAAAATCACAAGAAATTTAAGGCCCAATATTTTTATTCATCCTCCATCCTTGACAGAGAATAATTTGACTTCCTCCACAATAGGTGGCAGGGAATAACTTGTTTCTTACAAAGTTGTCGGTTAACCTGTTTACGAGTGCTTGCCTTCATTTGCTAACAAAAATTGAACAAACTCATTTTTGTATCAGATGTTTGGTACTCTTGCTCCTGCTTTGCATTCTTTACTGGCATGACAGCCCAGGTTGGGGTTTGATTTCATCAGTGATTTTCCTCTTAACACTTCCAAGGTTTCTTGAACTCCAACTTTTTCTCGATCTTCTCACTCCCAGGAGCTTCAGGTCTTTTCTGATATCATTGAGCCTTATTCTTGAAGAAAGTTAAATGGGATTATTCATGTGAGATAATCCAAAGTAAAAATGCTGTAAGAATTCAGAACATAAACTTTCTCAAGTCACTGTGCATTCCAAACACACCTTTGAAGAATACAACAAGAAAGAAAGCAATTTGTTTTGTTTCTCCTAGAACCCCAAAGAACATTAAGGGAATTACATTACGAAATATAGTATTATTTTGAAAAACGGTGGAGGAGGTCTGTAAAATCATTTTATAAGAGGAACAGGGCCTCTAAAAGAAGGGGGTGAAAACTTCTACCTTGATGCAATTATCACCTTCAACAGACAATAAAGAAAGAAGATATGAACAAAACCTACCAATAAATTTAAATCTATCATTAAATTTTTAAACTTACTCTGAGAACACAATGGTAGATTGATCTATAAAAATCTTACGCAATTTCTCAAGAAAGAGAAAACTGATGACCTGATAAAAGCAATACAGAGATTTTAAAATAATTTAAATTCAAATAATGAATAGAAGCATGCTACAAATAATACCTATAAACAGAAGACTGATGCACCTGCACCTTTGCTATTCTTGTGAACCTAAACCACATAATAGAAGAGAGAAGGAAAATGGAATAAATTTCAAACAAAAAAGCTTCATAAAAACAACTATTTGTAGATTCCAGATGAACTTGACAAACTACAAAGAGAAGCTTTCAAATCTAATTGCAGAATATTTCTCATTTTCTTACTTATTCTAGCATAAAGATTTTTATCCAAGGAATTCCTTCTAGATTCAATTCACTGAAAAATTACTGAATCTTCCTTTGTAGAAAACAAACAATTTTCTGAAGATAACAAAGAGCCCCATCTATCAAGAGGCCCAACCCGCCAAGGGATCCCCATCTAAAGAGAAGTTATTCTAAGAAGGGACCAATTTGACAGGAAGAGAAACAAAAGAACATGTCAGACGATGACATTGCAAGAGGTAGTGTTGAAACCATTTACGAATTAGCCAACAGCAACGAACACGTTTACGAATTGGGTGCCTGATCATAATGTGCAGTTATGTGGTCAGCAGTAGCTGTCAAAGCAGTCAGTCTTTCTTACAGAAATCTTTCTATAGCGAGAGAGAGAGAGCTTATCTGTGGATGTAACTCTTAATATTCAATGGACCCGTGCCACCATTGGATCCACCAGACTATTTCTCGCCCATCTAGACTACAGGGATGCGACATCAATGTTTTTGCAGAAATATCGATGTATTAACGGCGAAGTTTCTGTAACATCAGTGTTTTGTGATCGATGTTATGTTTCGGAATGAAAAATTCCCATGATCACAATATTGTAAAAGTTAAATATTAAATAGTAACACTGTTAGTTCATGTGTTGGAACCAAACGAACGCTGTTTGTACTACATTCATCGACCAATTCTCTCGCCCGAGATGACCCTCGCCTTTGTATTGCCTCTTTCTTCTTATTAATTTCGCACATTGAAAAGCGGTTAACAAATGAGCTGTGGGTGTAGGATCTGTCCCTTCTCGTACCCTTATTCGGCGAATTGATAAACAGGAACACTCTGAAATTAAATTTTAATGCACACGAATTTAATGTTAGAGGTCTACCAGGTTAAAAATATTTAAGTTGAAAAAATCGATGGTTTTTAGTCGATGTATTTGTAACATCGATGTTTTGTTGTCAATGTCGCATCACTAAGAAGTCGTCCATACATTACGTTACGCAAATTTACCGGGAGCGGTAGCTCAGTGCATCAACTTATGTCACTGCAGCGCCTCTGACCGGGAGGTCCTAGGTTCGCGTCCTGACGGTTGCAGGATTTTCGACACTAGTTTTTCAGCTAAGTCGAATTCAGTCGCTGTCTGAAGGAGAATTCTAGAGACCGGCTGCTCTGATCGGAAGTTTTCCTGTGGTTTCTCCGATCAACACCAGGCGAATGCCGGAGCAGTACACTACCAAACGGGCCACGGACCGCGCGCGATCTGTCCTTCCTCTTCCTTGTCCTATCCTCTCCCCTTACACACACACACTTACACTAACATTCACTGCACAACCACATATTCCGGGAGACCGGTCGGGAGCTCAGGGCTTGTCCCGGCTGCGGCGGTGCCCCGCTGGTGGGAGAGACCTGGTTACGGGGAAACCCCTGTAGCCGACGGTAGGTCGGCGCCGGATCTCGAAATCCAGCGGAAAAAATCACCGCCATCTCCCGAGAGAGAGAGAAAACATACACTACACTAACGGGACTAATGACCGAAGCAGTTGACGCGCCCGGAAACACGAAAAAATCAATCATAACGCAAATGTCGAGTATTTTGAATACCCCACCCCCAATGGAACGCACCTCTTCCCAACGCGCGATTAAACTCTCCCAAAATAATTACGTAATACCTGAGAACCCCACCCCTTTTACAAGAAATAAAAATAAATTATAACACTAAGAACAATTTGAATTCTTTTTATTTGTGTTAAATTTTAAAATTTATGATAAAGTCAGAATTAATTGGCGAAGCTGACTTCACGTGACAATAACTTTGGGAAGAAGTGCTGTGTGAAGGAAGGACACACAGTCGTAAAAAGAATTCATACACCCCGTGCACATGTCGTGGATTACGCACGAGCGACGATCTACTGCACCAATTTAATTGGATTCTAGAATTGCGATGGATGAGTTTTGAATTATGTTCTTCGCAATTGCACAGATTCAATACAAAATTATGAAAAAATACTTCCATTTATTTGTAACAAATTACATATCTTTAAATTATTTACTTTTAAAAAAGTAATTCATATTTTGTTTTGGTATAGGACAGAAAAAATTAATTTTTTCATCAGATATCGAAAAATTAAAAATAAATCAATATTACGTAAATGTAAACTAACACCCCTTACCCCAAGTAACGCCGTGCAACGCTGTCTCAAATCCCCTCCTCCTATTGAGCGTTACATAATTTATGGACGACCCCTTTTTTAAAATAGTTTTTTTTATTATCCTTGCTCGACAATATTATGTCTTTCAAGAGTTCGTATGTTACATAGTATCCACAATCATTTTTTAACTTCATTTCATCATATATGTACAATGTTTGAAGACAAAAATATTGGAAACTAACAACTAAGGACACATAGGAAGGGTCCTTGAGAAAAATACATACAATATTTCGATTAAAGAAATACATATTGAATTTAGAAATATTTGAACCTGCTTTACAGCTAATTAAGGAGGAGGTAGTAGGTCTTTAGAACATCTTGATGTGATTTGTGGAAAAAGATTGACTGATTTACCTAGAGTGTACTAAGGAGTGGCTGGGCAAGATGAAAGAGAAGAGTAGAAATAGGAAGAAAGGTTTAGAATTCAAGTTTTCAGAGGATCCAAAGATAATTCTACTAAAATTCGATCATTTTTGATATACCATGGATCTTCATTTCTTAAAAAAATAGTTTGCAGTACTTCCAGTTTTTGAAGGTTGCTTTTAGCGTAACCTCCCCAAATTGGGCAGGCGTACGTCAGTGAAGGTCGTAAAATGTATTTAAATATTATTAATGCTGAGTCTATTGATAATTTTGATTTTCTATTTATGAATGGATACAATTTTAATATTTTTGTGTGTGCTATTAGCTATTGATGTTGTGTTGTTTTTCCAGGTTAATTTGGTATTTATTTAATATCCAAGATATTTAACAGGAGTGTCATTTGAAAGCCATTTAAGTGCTGGTTTATTTATTTATTTAGTCAAAAACAGTAAAAAACTATGTGATGTATGGGGGAGAAAATCATCTGCGCACGCTTCCTTGAGTTTCAGAATCCCTTCCCAACTATTGAACTATTAATAGTTGAAAGATGAAATAATAATAATAATAATAATAATAATAATAATAATAATAATAATGAATTTAAAAAAGAGAGAGATTAACATTTCAAAATCTAGATATTTTCGTTGCCGAATTATGGAAACTTATTTGTAACGGTAAACGAACGAACAGATTTGATTTTTCTGTATTGCTAACAAAATAGAAACTCACCCTAAGCTCAACTACCACTACAAGCAAAAGGAAAGCTCAACAAAACGTGCGCATAGTGAAGCTACTACTCGCGCAACTTTTCTTGAACGATAGATGGAAGAAATGCGGGCGGAGTGGGGGTGTTAGTTACAAAGTCGGTTACTAGCATATGTACAGTAATGACAACCTCCAGAAAATCAAAGTCAAACCTGCTACGTGTGCGGCTAGGTCATCGCTTTGGGTAGGCAACAGCAGGGTCACTAGATAGGAGTTTTGGGTGCCTCGTATGAAGGACCTGGACCTGCTTCAGACGTTTCTTTAGATAATGGCAATAAAGCTGAACAGAAGTTCTCAACAATGAAAGCAACTAGCTCTGAATAGCTTCTGTTTCGCGCCAACTAAGTGTTAATGCTTGGAATGTTGTCATCAGTGCTCGCTGCGCGTTTTTGCCAGCAGCTGTTTATTGCTCAAGGGAGGGGGAAGCAAGGTCATCGTTCAAGAAAAGTTGCGCGAGTAGTACGTGCGCATAGTGAAGCTGGTTATTAATTATTAAAGGGATAAGTAGGAGGAATCCGTTCTAAGGAGAAAGGAGGAGTTTGGCTTGCGGGCGGGGACGCACCCTCCTGCGGTCGACGCCCATCGAGGAGCGCCGGCGCGCGGGGGCGGCGGGGGGGGCGAGGGCGCGGGCGAGGTGATGGAGAGGATCTCGGACGTGTGCTCGGGCGCGTCGCCCGACGCCTCCGGCGCAAGCGGTGGAATCGGCAGCAACATCCCCAGACCTTGCTGGAACAGCATTCAGCACACAAAATGGCCCTCGGCCTCTGCAGACAACTTTCAATTGCTCGGGTCGTTTGTTCATTCTCTTTGGTTTTGGTTCGTTTGGCGAACAAAAGAGTGGTTTACGCAATTAGTTTATAAGGTTAAGCTTTATTGCATGAGTACATGTTTCGAAAACGAGTGACGTTAGGAGTGAGTTTTCAAATTTGTATGAATGTAATAAAGAAACATTATAAACGAGTTGCATTCGCTATTTTTTGTGCAACGGCATTATACATTTTTAAGAGAATCAAACTTAATTTTGCGAAACAACTCTCTTGTGACGTCGAGGGTTTTAGTCAATGTGCGAGAAAATGGTGGTCGGCTTTTCCGTTTACCGCTACTTCCCTAAGATTCGTTGCGATTGGCTGAACGTGTGATGACGCAATCACTCGTGCCGTAAAATCTAATACGTCATTATTTGTGCCTTAAAATACCATTTTATGAACGATTTCTTGCAACAGAAATGTCGTTTATTCTCTTATAAATTTATAATGCTCTTAAAAAGCGTGGAACTCAGCTATTATGTTGCTTGATTGTATTGATACAAATACGAAAACTCGCTCCTATCGTCACTGGTTTTCAAACGCATATATTCATGCAATAATTCTTAAGACTTTAAACCAGGTAAGTAATACAATATTATGAAACAGAAATAAAAGAAAAGAAAACTTTGACGTAACCACAGCCTTCCTCTCCCCGCACCCCCCGCTGTGGAATATCAAGAAAACTTGCGCGAATACTACCAATTTCTTAAACGCACAACCTTTAGCAGTGGCGGCCGGTGGGTTGAGAACTGAGAGGGGCGGAACGTGAGTCCGAACGATCGCACTTCTTTTGTCACTTCAAAATATTTCTTGAACAATTACAAACTTTATCTTGTTGTGTACGACCGATGTGCAAGCATCGGGATTTTAATCCTTGTCTAAGACAAATTTCACGTTGGTAACGGAAAACATATGTGTTCTAGAAAATAGAGATGTTTTAGAAAATACCTGGAGTAAACAAAACAGCAATTCATTTCATAAAATTAGGTACGCAATAGTCCGCAATGCGGTCCATTCTAATAACACTGATCACTCGCGTACGCGGGCGCATGAAATTAAATTCGTCCTCATAATTTGTGCTAATGGCACAATTTAAAGAGTCAATTCAGCGTAAATTTAATACTGTCTGGTACTTTTCCTCAGATTGATTTTTTGGAAAGCACCGCCCTATAGTTGGGTTTTCGTAACATGGCGCCTGGAGGGGGGGGTGCTTGTCTTCACGATGGAATATGACGCGGCTTTCTGCGTCTCCCTCGATCGTGCCGACAGATGTCGCATGATCGCGACCGTATCAAGTAGTGCTGCAGATCAGGCGACATCGAGCGGCACGAGCGAGAAAGACGCGTAAAAAAGTGCCTTATTCCATCGTGAAGACAAGCCCCCCAGGCGCCACTTTACAAAAACCAAGTACAGAGGTCCTTAAGGAGCAGCTGCCTTCCTTTGGCCATTAATATCGTATCAACTCGGTACGCGCTGTTTTTTAAAACAATGTAAATTCGAAGAAAACGAAAACAGACGTTAGGGGCACGTCGGGACAGTGATGGATGTTTCAAAAGTCCTAAGACCGGGTGCGGTAGCTCAGTGCATCAACTGATGTCACTGCAGCGCCTCTGAGCGGGAGGTCCTAGGTTACACTCCCCACGGCGGCAGGATTTTCGACACTAGCTTTTCAGCTAGGTCGAATTCAGTCGCTGTCTGGAGGAGAATTCTAGCGGCCGGCTGCTCTGATCGGTAGTTTTCCGTGGTTTCTCCGATCAACACCAGGCGAATGCCGGAGCAGTACCCTACCAAACGGGTCACGGACCGCGCGTGATCTGTCCTTCCTCTTCCTTGTCCTATCCTCTCCCTTTACACACACTTACACTAACATGCACTACACTACCACATATTCGGGGAAATCGGTCGGGAGCTTAGAGCTTGTCCCGGCTGGGGCGGTGCCCCGCTGGTGGAAGAGTCCTGGTTAGGGGGAAACCCACTTGCTGACGGTAGGTCGGCGCCGGATTTCGTCATCCAGCGGGGAAGATCACCGCCTTCTCCCGCGAAAAAACATGCACTACACAAACGGGACTAATGACCAAAGCCGTTGACGCGCCGGGAAACACGAAAAAAAAGTGAATCAATCAAAAGAAATGTTAAAACGTTGAAGGCGACTAGAGGGTCGAAGATACTACAAGTTACGATATGGAATAATAACGAATGCTTATGTGATGCAACAACGCGAACGTGGTTAGTACGACCATTACCGAGCAGACTACTCCTCGTCCGAGTTGATACTGAACCATGGAGTTTCCTTTGCCTTTCCGCGTTTTCCGCATATGGAAAGGCGTTTTTCTCTCTCTAAATTTTAATTATAAATTAATACACTCGGCCACTGACAAATTAAATTTTGTAGCTCGCGTATTTAATTTTGGAGGTTACTATACCAACTTTAAAACAACGATATTTAAAAACATGGATGGATTTTGGTCGATGTGTTATTAACATAGATTTTGAACATCGACGTTTGGAAAAATAGATGTTTTCGATTGATACCCGGCGCGTCAACTGCTATGGTTCCTGTAAGTATAGTGAAGTTTTATCGCTGTAGGTGGCAATGATCTTTCCCCTGAATGGCGAGATGCGGCGCCGACTTACCAGTCAGCTTTTCTTCAACCAGGTATCTCCCACCAGCGGGGCATCACTCCTGCCTGAGCCTGCCCCCGACCGGTCTCGGCATGTGTGGTAGTGTACTGCATGTGTGTGTACGTAAGGAATGAGGATAGGACAAGTAAGAGGAAGGAAAGATCGCGCGCGA
Source organism: Teleogryllus oceanicus (assembly GCA_964035755.1). Lineage (NCBI taxonomy): Eukaryota > Metazoa > Arthropoda > Insecta > Orthoptera > Gryllidae > Teleogryllus > Teleogryllus oceanicus. The sequence goes on from CAXIVR010000003.1 coordinate 85,867,986, forward strand.
TCCGTGTCCCGTTTGTGAGGGTACAGCTTCGGCATTCGCCTGGTGTTGATTGGAGAAACCTCGGAAAACTGCCGATGAGAACAGCCGGCCGCTAGAATTCTCCTGACAGCAGCTGAATTCCACCTAGCTACAGTCGACTCCGGTTGTAGAGAACGTCTGGCGACAACAGTTTTGGTTCACTATATTCGATTATGTCAAAATTATATGGGATTTCTCCTCAATGATTGATTTTATTAACATAGAGATACAGCAAAATTCATTATCAGCACTAACTCAAAATTTCCATATCTTTATTTGTCCTTAAAAAATCAGTTATTTTCAATTGTTCGCTTCGAAAATTTTGTATTCGAAATTTCTCTATATCCTTCACCAGAGTTCGTGCTCTCTTCATACTAGATACTGCATTATACTGTCTCTAAGTATCGAAATGCGGTCTTGATGCCTTTCAAGCACTCTTCATGCACTCTTGGAACACCGGCCCACTCTCCGAAGGCCCTTCAACTCCCGTAATAACATACGTAATCCAATTCATTTCTACGACTTATTCCTGCGTTCACTTTAGCCGAGGTTTAGGTTTACTGTAAGCGAATTTTCTCATGTTTATTTGTAATGTAAGTGAAACGGGACCAACGACTTGAGTTCATCATAACCGATTTTCGAAGGGCGGAAAATCCTCAGTTGTCATGTCACGCTTGTGGCATGTAAACGAACCCTGGTGGATGCCAGAGTTCGTTTGCCAAAATTCCATGCCAAAATTAAATCCCTCCAACAACATCCCGCCCTAATGAGATCTCAGTTTATTCCAACCAGACACTTCGTATATAGTGAACTGAAACCGACATCTGGCGGAGAAAGTGAGAGTTACACCCGAGGCGTATCAGGGGACCGCCCGCGAGGTGCGCCTGCGCGATGAAGGTCCCGAGACGTGCGTAGGGGATAGGCTTCCAACGAAGCCTGGGTCGAAAAAACGCGGTCGGAACAACTGCCTAAGGGCATTCTCCACACGAATAGTCCCATACGATAAATAATAACTTCAACCGAGGGTTCACTATATCCAAATTCACCACAACCGGAGTTGACTGTATCTAGCTAGGACATCTTGATCAAAGGCACTGCAGTGCCATCAAGTATATGTTGATGTGGTGAACATGCAGCGGGGAGTGCTTGCGGCCCGCTCTGTCTCAGCCGCGCCGCGTGACGTAACTTCACTATAACCGGGATCGACTGTGTCTAGGTAGAACTTCCCGATCAGAGGCCCTGCAGTGCCATCAAGTGATGGTCGTGTGGGCGTGGCATGGGTGGCGCACCTGCAGCGAGGAGCGCCTGCGGCCGCCGCCCTCTCCGCCGCCGCTGCGCGTCCCGGAAGACGCGCTGGAGCGGCGCTGCGAATCGGAGCGGCGACGGGAGCGCCCGCCCATGATCTCCGCCATCCGCTACGCAAAGAGTGCTCTCTCAAACGGCACGCCACGATTCCGCCATCCCTACCAAAGGGCTCTAAACGGGGCCACGCCCACGATCTCTGTCATCCGCTACGCAAAGAGCGCGCTCTCAAACGATGAACACGCCCACGATCTCCGCCATCCGCTACGCAAAGAGCGCGCTCTCAAGCGGTGAACACGCTCACGATCTCCCCCATCCCTTACGCAAAGAGTGCTCCTCAAACGGCGGCTACGCCTACGATCTCTGTCATCCGCTACGCAAAGAGCGCGCTCTCAAACGACGAACACGCTCACGATATCCGCCATCCCTTGCGCAAAGAGTGCTCCCTCAAACGGTGGCTACGCCTACGATCTCTGTCATCCGCTACGCAAGGCGCGCTCTGAAACGATGCACGCCACGATCTCCGACATCCGCTACGCAAGAGCGCGCTCAAGCGGTGAACACGCTCACGATCTCCGCCATCCCTTACGCAAAGAGTGCTCCCTCAAACGGCGGCTACGCCTACGATCTCTGTCATCCGCTACGCAAAGAGCGCGCTCTCAAACGACGAACACGCTCACGATATCCGCCATCCCTTGCGCAAAGAGCGCGCGTCAAACGGCGGCCACGCTCACGATCTCCGCCATCCGCTACACAAAGAGTGCTCTCTCAAACGATGACACGCCCACGATCTCCGACATCCGCTACGCAAAGAGCGCCTCTCAACGGTGACTACGCTCACGATCTCCGCCATCCCTACGCAAAGAGTGCTCTCTCAAACGGCGACACGCCTACGATCTCCGCCATCCGCTACGCAAAGAGCGCTCTCTCAAACGACGAACACGCTCACGATCTCCGCCATCCCTTACGCAAAGAGTGCTCCCTCAAACGGGGCTACGCCACGATCTCGCATCCGCTACGCAAAGGCGCCGCTGAAAGCCGATGCCACGCCCACGACCCGATCCGCCATCGCTACGCAAGAGGCGCTCTAAACGATGAACACGCTCACGATCTCGCCATCCCTACGCAAAGAGTGCCTCTCAAACGGCGGTACGCCTACGATCTCTGTCATCCGCTACGCAAAGAGCGCGCTCTCAAACGACGAACACGCTCACGATATCCGCCATCCCTTGCGCAAAGAGCGCGCGTCAAACGGCGGCCACGCTCACGATCTCCGCCATCCGCTACGCAAAGAGCGCAGTGCTCTCCTGCTAAACGACGAACTCACGCTCACGATCTCCGCCATCCCGTACGCAAAGAGTGCTCTCTCAAACGGCGGCTACGCCTACGATCTCTGTCATCCGCTACGCAAAGAGCGAGCTCTCACACGACGAACACGCGCACGACATCCGCCATCCTTGCGCAGAGCGCGTCAAACGGCGCCCCTACGATTCGCCATCCGCTCAAAGAGTGCTCTCTCAACGACAACGCTCACGATCTCGCCATCCCTTACGCAAAGTGCTCTCAAACGGCGGTCGCCTAGTTCGCCATCCGCTCGCAAGGTGCTCTCAAACGACGAACACGCTCACGATATCGCATTCCCATTGCCGAGCGCAAAGCATGCTCGCTCTCCCCAACACAAAGTGCTACCGCGCTCGATCTCGCCATCCGCTACGCAAAGCAGCGCTCTGAAACGAGCCATTCTGGAATCTCCAGGCCGGAATTACCACATCAGCTAACTATGCCGACACACCAGCCTCTCTTCAATGATGATTATGGTCCAATTGATGGTCTATCTCGATCTTGAAATCCTACAGTATTTTGTTTTGAGATTTTCGACCTCCTTGTTCGGCTTGAGCTTCCTCTACTGATCAGTTGCCATATTTCCTACACAGATGCCAGTATAGCTCGGTTGCCATGAATTATAGGTTTCATGCAATTAATCTGTGTAACCTTTCTACAAGCACTGATTAAGTGGTTGGCAGTTTCATCCTGTTTGCTACTCTGTACTTATCGTCGACGATGATCGTCGACTTTTTCCTTGAATGCCTTTTGTATTTTTCATAGTGGTGGGCAGCCCATGTGATTGATTGATGATTGGGGGCGCATAAGAGCAGCATGTTTTTTATCGCGTGAGGTGGCGGTGATTTTACCCCTGCTGGTTGGCGAGATCCAGCGCCGACATGCACGTCGGTTAGCGGGATTTTCCCCGTTCTCTCCCACCAGCCGGGAAAAGCTTTCAGCTCTCGACTGGTCTTCTGACATGTCTGGTAGTGTGGTGCAATCGTGTGTGTGTGTACATAGATGGGGAGGATAGGGCAAGGAAGTTGAAGGTAATGACCCATTTGTTAGGGCACTGCTCCGGCATTCGTGTGGTGTTGATAGGAGAAACCACGAAAACCCACCGATCAGTGAAGCCGGCCCCTAGAATTCTCCTTCTGACAGCGGCTGAATTCGACCTATCTATGTAATTAGTGTCGAAAATCCTGCCACCGTGGAGACTTGACCCTAAGACCTTCCGGTCAGAGGTGATGCAGTGGCATCATTTGGTGCCCTGGGCATCAAAGGGACCAGCTGGTGCCTGTGGATGTCACTCAGTAGTCGGTGCCTCTGTGAGTGAGTGAGAAGGCCTACAATTTTTCTGGGGCCTCTTACCAATAAAGTTTTTTTTGTTTACGTGCGGCTTTTACTTGTATGAAAAATTTCACTCTATTTTGATAACGTATTTTTGGAAGGGATTACTCCACATTTTGTCGGAGTATTCTCGTACTTTTTAAAAACAGTTTACATGTTTTAGGGCTCTTTTGAACTTTGAATCAGTTTTAGCTGTTTACATGGAATGATCGAGTCTAAATTGTCACATTTCAAGGATGAATGCAAATGTTTCTTAGAGTTTTGCCCCGAATTCATCAGTTACATTGTAGGAACCTAATATGTAATGTCATAGTTTTGGGGAATTGTGAGAATTTATCATATAGTATTTCATTTCACAATTTGTAGTCTGTTAATATGATTTGATGAAGTTAATTTAACGCATGTTGTCAGACTATCTCATTGTAACCCACTATGTAATCCACTATCCTTCAGTGTAGTTCACTGTTTTTCAGAACTGAAATGAACTCGTTAACTCTACATTTCCAAATTCCATACGTCAAGATATAATTTCAGGTAACACTATTTCAAAAGTAAAATTTAAATTATGAAAATATAGAGTTCTTTCAAATTGAAATTTTGCAATTTTTGGCACGTAATATTTTATGCAAATAATTAGAACGGCATAAATTAATATAAATAGTAATTATAATTATTGCACAAATCAGAGTCACCAGTTAACGTCTTCAGCACAACGTAAGTTGTCTTTTACAACTAAATAAATAGCAACTAGCGACATTTTTCAAATTCTATATACCTAGTCAATAAGGTTCTAGGCAAATCCTACTTACTCACACAAATAGATCTGGTAAGAATCTACACCTAGACGAATGTGTTCATCCGTTTGTCATAATCACTGTGAATGTGAAAATGTACCTGTACGTCCAATGAGCTTTTTTCCAAGAGGTTAAACATATTTACGAAAATAATATATTTTATGGCGTAAGACTTTGTGTCTCGTTTCAAAGTTTTCAGGTTATAGCAACCTCTCCCCCCATGCGATCTCCTGTCAAACATCTTCAAATTTGCTCTCCTGAAAAATTGAGTAATTGTGACATGGTGTCCTGCATTTTCAGGTTATATACTATATCTTTCGTCCTGACCTCCGTCCCACAGATTATTATTCTCTGTAACTATTCTTTTCATTATTATTTTCTAACTTCCAAACGTATACTTCAACTCAGGTACAATATATTTAAATGCATTCCTATGTCCTATAATCTCCACTAGAGAAAGTTTTATACATCTCCCTAGTATACTTTTTTTTTTGTTAATTGAGGTCGCATCAACATCTATGACATTAGCGACCACTATTGGAGTTAACGTTATGGTAACGATGAAGATGAAACGAAATGATGATGATAAGGGATGAAAAAGGAACACAAATACAACCATGACCAAGGCGAGACTCGAACCCGCGACCCATTGGTCCCACATCACTACAACCCTACTGCCTTAGCGATCTCGGCAATCCATCACCGACGCTAGTATGCTTTGTGGGCTACGGAAATACTAATGCATTGCAACTCATTTCAGTCACATGAAAATACTTACATCTGCAAGTTTATCTAGCACTTCTTGAAGGACTCTGAGTACGTTCTTCCGTATGAATTCCTTAATCACGTTTTCCAGTAAGCAATCCAGAGCGTACGTTACTGCTTCCGGCTGCAACAGCAACAACAAACATAGCGAATAATTTACACACTGTGGCCTGATATACCCAGTATTACATGGTCTACACTGTCAGAAATGTCATTAAATACAATGTAGATTAATGTATTAATGTACTTGTACATTAAAAATGACTTGATATATTTGTACATTAAATTTAATGCACAAGTTAAAATCAGTGTAGATTAATGTCGCTCGTTTCTCCTGCCTTTCATCATTCATATCGTAAATTCATAATCACTAGTCCAACTAGTCCATCAAGGTCATTCACTCATTCATTCCAGATATGACCACAAATCTTTGATTTTTGCGTCCTGATGTACACGTGTACATTAAATTTAATGTGATCACGAAAACCACTTTAATGCACATTTCATTAAAGTAATGGAGAAATTTCTGACAGTGTAGTGATTAACCCTATATGGTCAGCATTACTCTTTTCCCAGCGTTGCAGAGATACAAGTGGCTGTCAGACACTGCAGACTTGTAGACTTGTAGAACCCAGTGATAGAAATGTTTATCCTACGGTATGACAAATGTCCCAATATTAGTGGTGTACAAAAATAGTGCAAAAGATGCTCTATCTGAAACAATAAAATATTTCCTGAAAATTGTGTTTTCTTTTTCTTATGACCCTCTAGGGAAACTTACTTGCTGTATGAGCCTCATATTTTGAATAACGTGAACACTAACCAGCTAGTTAGAGAATTAGTCAGATTTGGACTAAAGTCATAACATGTACACTTGCTGCTGCATTCTATACACTTTACGATAAATAGTTGAATGATAAGCGTTTCAGCGTTTGAATAATGTTTGCTTTCAAGGGAAATTCATTGATTGATTTGTTCACTTTGTTACACAATTGTATGATGAGTGGGACATAATTGGTAAGTGTAGGAACACTACAAATAAAGAGAGTCTTATTTGAAGACATTTCAATAAAACAGATACGCAGTACTTGTAAAATCACGTTTTGCCTAGAGAAACACCAAATATATATAACCCAGCACTACCCGCAATATCAAATGTGTCGCCAGTGAACCTAGTGTATCCAAAAGATATTCCAAATGTTTTCGCAAGTTGGCGGTATTTTCTGTCTGCTTAACTACAGAATCGCCCTCTACTTAGTATTCACGAAAACCTCAAGTTTAATTAGCAACACCATGTTTGAAAAGTGTATTGAACAACAATGTATCTATCTAGTGCTGACAATCCTGCCATTCTCAGGAGTGGAACCCTAGGACCCCCAGGTCAGAGGCACCGCAGTGATATCCATTGATGCCCTTAGCCACCTAAGCCGGTGCTGCAATCTATATCGCTATTTTATATTTTACCGATGTATTGGGTAAAATTGCAAGTGAGGCTCTGGGATCCCGGACAGCAGCATGTCTGCTGGTGCAGGCCACCAAAAGGAAGGCGGAAGGCGCTCACCAGTTGCGCGGAGACCTCGAGCTTGTCCTTGATGTCCTGCAGCGTGGCCAGCACCTCGTGGCCGCCCGTGGGCGCCTTGTTCTGCGCCAGCGCCGCCAGCACGGCCTGCTCCACCAGCCACGGGCTCTTGCCCTGCGCACGCCGCCATCTTGTTCGGATTTCTCTACAAGACGCCTTTAAACACGCCCTCTTTTAAGCGGTCAAATATCCTGCATTAAGCAATCGCCCCTAGCGTTTCTGAAGTGTGATAGAATAAGACATTATTTTTTAGACATTATTACTATTATTATTATTATTATTATTATTATTATTATTATTATTATTATTATTATTATTTGTGCATAGACCTCTGTCCACAGGGGACGCTGCTAGTGGCAGCGTGACAAAGATGACAGTCGGATGCACCAAGACATTGCCTATATCCTCCTTCCTTCCCCCATCTTAACAGTCGCAAGAAGGTTTATTACATATGGGAATTTAGCCATATTGAGGTAATTTTTAACCTAACACTGCGCTCCTCGCCGATCGGCCAGCGGGAGTGAAATATCTTTGTAGTACATGGTTGAGTTTACTACCATTGGTTGAAATGTTAAAGATAATAACTTACTGGGAGAACTAACTAACCTACTATGCTAATGAAATGACAAAATGAATAAGCAAAATAAACTGAAATGTTATATATTTGTGGAAAACTGAATCTAACTACAGAATTTAGTAACACAATTAGTAAAAGTATAATAATGAATTTAACCACTTAATGTGAACAGGCTACGGTGAAATATTTACAAATTTTATCTAAATAGAAATTTGATTCACAAGAAAATACTGAGTTGGGAACGATAGAATAAGAAATAAGAGAGCTATGAAGATTAATTTAGTATCTTCCTGCGACGGGATGCGTTGCCAAATGACTTAGATTGGTGACATCTTGAGCCGCCAAATCACTTTGAGAAATTAATTTTTATTTTAGATAACAATATTAATACAATTAATTAAAACATATTAATAAAAATGTATCAATAAAAAAAAATAACGGGTTTGATTCCCTTCTTCCGCAGCATTCTCGCAAAACGTGTTAAGCCCTGCTACCGTTCGGCCGAAGCTTGTCATTGACCCGCGAAACACTGATTTGAAGATCTTTCGCGAGCTGCTTCCTCTGATGAACCTGCTGTAAAGTGTCAACCGGCTAGCAATACATCTTCAAGTCTAGCTTGCTTATAAGCTCTGTTCGATGACGGACTGCCACGTATTTCCAAGTCCGCAACAAAGATCTCTCCTTTGGTACACCGATTGAAGTAATACAACTTTGAGACTATGTAAGACATATTACCAACACAATTTATACGATAAATAAATAAATAAGGTAATACTAGCTAAAATAAAGAAAAAAGCATTAATATTAATCTGGTCTATTACAGAATTTACAACCGTACAATCTTCAGACTGCGACGTTACCAGGTACGCCACTGAATCACTCCAATTGTCACCCTCAAGACAATATGATATTTAATTTTTATACGTCTTTTAATTGACATATTGTCTTTGTCAATGACAAGACAAGGTCTTAACTCTTTGGTAATAAAGGCTTGCTATCATTATCTGATAGTTACAATTCTCAATCAGTCTCGACGATCGTACCCGAATGAATCGATTTGAATCGCTTCGAGCGATTCCAAGTTGCCCATTACCAATAAATATCAGATTATGTGGCCCCTTTGTGGAATCTGGCGTAAGTTTTAGTTCTATACCTCTGGTGCAGCCACCTCTGTGCGGATCGGCACAATGCTAAAAGGTGAATGTCGCCCCTGCCTCGAGTGGATGACATGTAAGGGCGGAGAATATAGTATTAGGCAGGAAGAAGAGTAGGGTATGTCAGAGTAAATCTGTTTTCTAGAGAATTCGCATTCGAGAGAACACGGTGGTTTGCGACCAAATATTTCACTACGTCCGACGCGCTCTGAGCTGCTATTCTTAACATCATTCGTGATATCTCGCATTCGTAATGCTCGAACGGTCCAATTGCGAAGACTAGAGGAAACCGTATTCTTAAATACCCTTCGCGATACCATTCGCACATGACGAGCGGTAACGTTTGGCAACGCTTCACTCGCTGCTCGATTGTCTCAAACAGCTGAGGTTTACGCGCGTTGTGTGAAAAGACATTGTGTTGCGGCGTTGTGTGAAAATACATTAATTACAATTCTGTTGTATTATATTTTTGTTCGAGTTAGATATTGTTTACTGTTTACTGGTTTCCAATTTATTTTATTTTTTAGTTCGTTTTAGAAAAGTAATCCATAGGCTTGTTTTGTAAATAGTATTTAGTTTTGTGTATTGCATAGTTTTTTTTATAAATATGGACGTGAAAAAGGTATACACTACAGAAAGACAAAAAGAACTAATGATAGAGTGGTTGAGCCAGCCCGAAAACGAGATATTAGTGTTAGGAAAATTTTCTCAGACATTTACTATGAAAGATGCGGAAAAGAAATGGAAGGAATTGTCCCTTGTACTGAATGTAGTACCACATGGGGTAAGGTAAGGTACCATTAGCCATGGCCTTAAAGCATACCCAGAATCTCCAATCAAAAAGTAATCTGTGTGTCCATGTGCATGAATGTTTCTAAGTACTGTGTTTAATTTGGAATTTTGCCATATAAATGAATCATGTGTAGAACCAGGATATTTAGCATTAATATTTAAGATTTTTAAGTTTGCATCACAAACTAATTGAACATTTATTGAATGATACCCTTTCCGATTTATATAAAGATGCTCTGAATACTGTGGATGATTTACTTCAGGGGGGAAAATAGCAATGTGGGTGCAATGAATACATCCAATGACTCCAGGAAAAGAGAACTTCTGATAAAATTTTGATCTAATGTGATTGAGTTCTTGAAAGTTGGACGGAAATTTTACATATTCATTGAAAATTCTAGGATGATTTAATGCAATTGCAACTTCAATGTCTCCTTGATAACTTCCTGATGCGAAAAACTTCAATGCTATAAGCACCTAGATACAACCCAAGCAAAATGTGAAGAAAAAATTATGCTAGGTTCAAAATAAGAAATGTACTACAAGTTTACTAGTGCAAAATAACAAAAGATTTATTAATTAATAGTATACCTTCATAGCCACATCTATGTCCTTAGGAGCACGAGCTGGCTTCAAGTAAGGGCTTAGAGTTATCGTAATGAAATTGAACAGCTCTTTGGATACTCTGAATATTTTAATGAATTCTCGGTTTGATAATTCATCAATGGGATTGCGAATAGTTGCAATAGGTCTCGGCAATGCTTGTGCATTGCATTCTGCATCTGCTAATGACTCTAACAGTTCTAGAGCGACTATTTCATCCATTTCTGAAAAGCATAATTATAATGATATTCTGTTCGTTAGGCATGGCAAAGTTACATTATACACACATTATTAGCGAAGATATATTCTAAATGTTTCTAAAAATCAAATTCTAAAACTCTAAAAACGATTTTATATTTAGTAACTTCTATGAGCGTACAAAGTTATTAGATAAGAATACGGTAGGTGATTACTATAATTTACTACGCACCTTCCCTCAGAATGTGAAGAAAATGAGGTGATGGTAATAATGTTTACTATTCGTGATGAATCTCACTGCTACAAACCCCACTCGTGAAATCGCGAACGCAAATCACGACCACTCGAGACGAGTCGAGTGGTTAAGAATACGTAAATTCGCATTTCATTCGTGATGACGTCAATCACGAACGTTCGAGATGATCACGAACGGTTAAGAATAGGAGCCCTGGTGATCACGGCCGACCTTCCAAGTCGGCCGAACGGTATCTCGAATTATTCGGCTGAGCTGAGACATTCAACATGAACATTGAAAAGCTGTTTTCGTTAGTTTATAAACGAAAAGCATTGTGGAAGACTCGCATTTCATTCTTTAAAATTATGGCAGTAAATTGCGTAAGAAACTGATGAAATGTGTTGCAGCCAGACATGAACCTAAGCTCATCACGTTTGTAATAGAAATGAGGAGTTTCGTTTACAAACATTTCTCATGCCATATAAAACGTATCTAATATTAAATATAATACCCAGTGAGTTTTTATATTGTCGATTCCACTACATGCCGTCTGAAAGTAATAATTTGAAGACAGTTGTTTTGTGCAGCCGAATGCGGTCTGAGCACTACCATTTAACAGTCAGTCTGCTGATCGTGTCCCAACTTTTCTTCGGCCTAATACAAACTAACTCTTAAAGTAGCCTTTGGCGGAATCCCAACCCGATGCACATGAGTGTACTTTCAGAGACCAATTCTTATGCATTAAGTAGTCACACTGAAACAAACAGGCGAAAAAGTGATCTCTCGGGCGTGTAGGTGCACTTAAGCAGTGTAGTCAATATTTCTACTACTTTTGTTAAAAACATGATTATATTATCTAAAAAATTGTTTTTTAATCAACCCAAAAAAAAAAGAGTGCAATAGAAGGATGGCGTAATGATGATAATTGAAAGATGTTTACATGACACTTGGCATGACAAACAAAATGGCAATACATTTTAACCAACGCAATTAGTGGATTATATCATACGAAGGATCACTCGGTAGAAGTGTGCAATGATGAGCAATGTGCAATTGTGTCAATCCATAAAGCACTAAATTCAAGATTTTAATCGATTTTTACTATTATCCTATACATGAATATAAATTTTGATTGCGGTTTATGTAAGTCGGTACAACCTGCGAACCCAGACAACCATGAATCAATTGGAGCAAATGACACGTCGCGTCTCATCACATAACGATGACACGTTTTGTGCCTGTAAAGAGGATCTACCAAATGCGAATTTATGCGCGTCTACTTCTTTCAGCAGTCTCTTCTAGCTTAAGAATTCCTTTTTTTGAAGTCGCCTACGAATCCGAATCTCACACCTAATTCCACATACGATTGACCCGCAGCGGCTCGGTGGTTGAGTTTCTCGAAATACTTCTGTTAACGTGGAAAGTGCTCGATTTGTTAGCAGTAACGATGCGCACCGCACCGACCGACCGTGAAGTTTCCCCTACGCGCGGTTTGGAGGGCAGTTGCTCTGTTCAGACACGCAGCCGAGTGGTCGCCGTGGAGGCACCGCGCTGAAAAACGCCAACTCGACCGCCGTCGGTGGCTATCCGTGGCGGTACGACCACAAGTGAGATCTTGATATTGGAACCCACTGCGTTAAGAAACTCAGAGAGCTATTTGGTGAAGGACTGACGAAACCCTCTATAGGAGTGCTATTAAGGTTGGGTTTTGATTAGAGGGACTTTTGATTAGTGCTTAGGTTTTGGCACTCAACTACCGTCGGTGGCTATCCGTGTCGGTATGACCACAAGTGAGGTCATGCAACTCAGCGCGTTTTAAGAAAACGAGATGTTTGGTAGAGGACTCGCGTAACTGTCTATAGCAATACTGTTAGGGTTAGGTGTTTCGATTAGAGGGTCTTTTAACTTGCGCTTATGATTTCGCATTATTTTTGTTGTGGTCCGACAACGTTATTTAGAGAATATTTTTTTTGAAAATCTTAGATGTGGATTAATTTTTTAATATAATTTTAAAAAATCAATGGAACACCGACCGGGGTGGGTAAGGCATTCAACTTTCATCTCGTAGAAAACCGAAGACAAATTCCTATTTAGATTATAGTGTATACGTTACATTATATTTTCAATATTAATGATAATCTTTCTTGTGGTCTGTCACAAACGTACGTTATAAGTAACTATGAATTAACAAATAAAATCTCTTCTGCTTTAAATATAAATGCAGTATTGTAATGAATGTAATGCACGAATGTAAATCTTTATAAGAAAAGAACACGTCGTTTGGACGTATGGGGCTTACACAGAAAATTCCTAATTGCGCCACTATTGATAATTGTTTGTTATTAATAATTTTAATCTTGCATACATCAAACATTCTCTTCATTATTGGTGGTTGTGCATATTGTAAAATAATATTGTTGAACTTTTCTTCGCATATTTCACGTATTTTCGGCTTCAGTGTTGGTTCATTAACTACTCATTCTACTTTCGAATGATCTATCAACCCAATCCATTCTCATCACAAGTCGAAGAGGAAAGAAACCAAAGGCGAACTCTGAAGAAAATGTTCTACGGATCACAATTTACACTTAAAAGTTGTTTCCGCCAATTTGCGGCAAAATGTTGCAGTGTGTATTTTATCTAAACTGCGAATTTCATTCAAAATAGTTTAAGAATAAATTAATTAATGGTCTTTGAAGAATGTCGTAACATACGGAAACAATGCTTAAACAACTTTAATTGAGATATACTAAGACAAGTGTACCTCTAAAAACAAGGTATCTGGACAATGCGAATATGAAACTTCTGTAAATAATACGTGATGGATGTGGGATGTAGTTTTGAGATCTCTGTTCATTTTTGAAGCATTCTGTTTAATTCTTTCTCTAAGGAGATGAGCTAGTGAACAAAACTGGGTTATTGGTGCTTCTGTGTTATAAGTGTTACTAGGATTTGCAGTCCCGCACTTCCTAGGAATACTCTGTGATGTTGCATATGTTACATCTCAACTTTCGAAACATCACTTGTTAAATGTCCAGTTGACTGCCTGTCAACTTTTCCAACCTGTCTTGAGAAATAATGACCTTTTCTCAACAAAATAACTGATTTCTTTCAAGACCTCACGTTTTACAAGTAATATTGAAGCTCTTACAATACTCATAAAAGTTTTTAGCCCATCTTACACTCTATCCATTGCACATAAATTGGAGAATCTTTAGAACCTATCAACACGACTGCTCAAAGAATTCTACTTTTCTTCTATCATATGTTACCGTTGATATATAGGGAACAGATGCCTACGTTACACATAGCTCACTAGAATGCTAGTGATTTTGTAATTTTGTAGCAGACCATGAATGTACAAATACGAGTTATGAACTAAAAAGTATTTCGAAAGGATATAAGTAAATATGATCTAACAAAATGTGTCCAGTAAATGCGCATTATGTTCAATCTGAAGCGAAAAATACACACTTTCATTCATGTAATATTTCAACATAAAGAGTTTTGAGAACCGAAAATAATAATAAAGATGTTTGGAATATACCAAAAAACAAAAAAAATTCATCGGACCTAATATGCTTTTAATTACAGTTTCATGCAGTTAATTTGAAGCAGTATCTATGATCTTTCATAAGATAATGATCAATTCTTAATGATTTCACAAAAACGTACGGACAAATATGTTTCATCAGACTTCAGTTCATTAGTCTCGAAATATATTTTTAATGTATTTTCACAATGTACTTAATAGCAAGCAGTTGTTCGTGCAATTTCTGCACAACAGAACTACACAAATACTGTTGTTTCGTATTGCCAGTGTTTGTATTTTGTATTTATTTTACGTAAAAAACAGTTAAAAACTGCGTATGACGTGCTATGGGGAAAAGTGAATTGTGTGCACATTTTCAAAATTCTGTGATCCCTACACTAAGTCATATACTACTTAAATTTTGAATTTTGAAAGGGGAAAAAAATTCCCATGTAGTAAAATCTATTTTCAAGAGTTCTATTTTCAGAGTTCCACTAAAAAAGGTTTACTTTAGAACGTCGTGATCGAAGAGTACAGTCAAGAGCACCGCAGTGACTAAAACGTGGAGAGACACTGGTGGGCGATATACGCGTACATTGACATTGCACATCTAATAGCAGAAATACACTATATTAACTGACTAACCTCTGGGATTCCCCATGCCTTTGTAATGGCTTGCACAAACTTCTCTTTCTTCTTTAGAGCCTTCTTCGCTTTAAGCTCCCGCAGTTGTTTCGTCTGAATATTCTCCAGCAAATCTGCAACAAAACAGGAACGCAGACTCTGTACAAATTTCCTTCGTTGCTCTATTTTTAATTTATTTTATAAAAGAGATGCTGATATTTTTAAGAACATTTTTATTCCCAACAAAGATGAACTAAAATATCTGCTTTGATAGACACATAGGCTATGTGTCGACCAATTAAGTCACCAAATTCGACCAATTAAGTCACCTGAAACGCCGTGAGTCAGTAAGAGCTAGGAAGGTTCACTTTTTGAAATTACAATGTATAAGGCATTACGGAGTTTTACCAACGAACGTGTGGCGGAACAACTCATAAATATGAAGTTACATATGTGATATTTGTCTCTTATTGGTTGGCAACGCACCGTGCACTGGTATTAGGCAGATTCACGATCTGACGCTATCAAACAAATTTCTTGTACCTGCCAAACACCAGTGCAAGAGAAACTACCTACCAATCAGGGGCAAATGTCACATCTGTAACTTCGTTACATGAAATTTACCGAAACGTGTATCATTAGCAAAAATAAATCATTTTCGACAAGCCCTACCAGTTTGTAGCATTTATTCTGACACACCTCTAGAGTGTACAATGTGTACTACACATTCTTACCATTGTAGAACTTCTTAGAGCAGAAGTAGATGGACGTTGTTTAGACGTCTTCACACATTCGGTATTCGGCGAGTAACGAGCGACTGGCCGGCGAATCACGTGGGTTGTGGATGGGCTGTGTGCGACGCACATTCGGTGCTCGCCCCACCCACCACTTGTCCGTCTTTTGAACGCGTCAAATTCAGCTCCTTGGGATTGTGCGAGAGTCGCTCGCTCCTCGGCGAATGCCAAATGTTTACACATAGGTAGCCAAATTTATTCAAATTAGGCATCTAATCGTGAATGTAAACAATTTATAACCATTCTTTGGGATGAATTAACAGCAAAGGGCGTACATTTCAACCCACCCGCGCTCGATATTATTTTTCCCTCAAAAACCGCTAACTGCATACAGAGAGAACAAATAATTTGTCTAAGGTCATTCTCTCCATCTCAAAGATGGCCGCGAGAGCGCACTACCTTCCGGGCGGCGGAAGCGAGCGAGCGCCTGTAAAGTTGTCCATTGTCGACATTCGAAGAAATTAGCTCCTTCGCGCTAAGATTCTCCGAGCTAGTGCATATTATTTGGAATCCAACAGCTGAGACATTTGGTTAGCGTTTCGCGTCGCGCGTGCAAGCTGAAGAATACTCGAGTGTCTACTGCACCGGGAGTTGAATCCTTTAAGTGAGGCCGGTGTCGCGAGTTCGAAGTTTCATGCTTCTATCTTTTCTGAGCCCGCGTTTTTGGCGCATCAGAACAGAGCAAAACCCGACGTGGTGCATATGAACTTATATACATGAATAATGAGATAAAACAAGAAAGGAAATCGATTTGTTTTCGCCCTGACACAGGTGACACGCATAATTTCTTCAATGTTTAATGTTAAAAGCAGATTTTAACGCCAAGGTGCTCTTACAGTCTCAATACTTGTCGTGTTCAGAATTATTTTTTTTGACAAAAGCTAAGGAAGAGGTTTTTGCGAATTTTGGGCCCAACAT
The DNA here is from genome assembly GCA_964035755.1 of Teleogryllus oceanicus. Taxonomy (NCBI): domain Eukaryota; kingdom Metazoa; phylum Arthropoda; class Insecta; order Orthoptera; family Gryllidae; genus Teleogryllus; species Teleogryllus oceanicus. The sequence goes on from CAXIVR010000003.1 coordinate 85,884,544, forward strand.
TTGACAGCTATCCCTCAACTTAGCTACACTCGCAACTCAACGCCGAACGTGTGGAGGCGCGCTTAGAACGAAGGCTGCTTAGCAACGCAAGGGCCAGAGGAGTGGGCGTGGCTCACCCACATGCGCCGCTGCTCGATGTCGACGGGCGTCCGCGTTGCCAGCAGCTCCCCGCGCTCGCGGTCGTAGCGGGCCAGCTGGCACTGCACCTTGCACTTGTAGCGCGCCCACGCCTGCGCACGCGCCCCGCGCTGCAGCTGGCCACCCCCTCCGCACGCGCGCGCCCAACGATCGGAGATTACGGGCGCGTCAACTACCACGGTCATTAAGCCCGTAAGTGTAAATGTAAGTATGGGCGGGAGAGGTGGCTCATGCCACTGCAGTCCCTCTGACCGGCAAGTCCCAGGGTTCATCTTCCTGGGGTGGCAGAATTTTCGGCACTAGCTCCGAGCAAGATCGAGTTCTGTTGCTGTCTGGAGGAGAATTCTAGCGGCTGGCAACTCTCATCGGTAGTGTTTCAGCGGCCGGCTGCTCTGATCGGTAGTTTTCCGTGGTTTCTCCGATCAACACCAAGCGAAAATATCGGGGCAGTACCCTAACAAACAGGCCACAGACGGAGCGCGATCTTTTTTCCCTCTCCTCTGCCATATCCTCACTCGTTACATACAAACAGTTACACTTACATGCACTTCACTACCACACAGGCTGAGAGACCCGTCGGGAACTTAAGAGGTTGTCCCGACTAAGGCGGTGCCTCGGTGTTGAGAGATACCTAATTGAGGAAAACCCCGCAATCCGACATGTAGGTCGGCGCCGGATATCTACATCCTGCGAGGGAACCGCTATTTGTCACCGCCGCCTCCCGAGGAAAAAGCATGAACCACACTTACGGGTATAATGACCTTAGCAGTTGACGCGCTCGGAATCACTAACAATCATTCAGCGATACCGTTGGAAATCCCTGATCTACGATCTCGAACCGGAAAACCTCAAGGATAAACGACGTCCCCGAGATAAGCGAGAGACATTCCTCGCGGCTTCGGTGGTGTACGGGCTAGCGCATCGGACTGTTACACACAAATTCGCGGGTGCAAAGCGATCGATGTCGTGCATTTTTAAGGGCGAAACAATCCTTCGTGCCCCTTCCTACGGTGGGAACGTAAAGCCGACTCTCCCATGTAGTAGATTTACTGCATGTAAAAGATCCTCAAGCCAAAAAGAAGCTTTAAAACTAAATTCAAAACGCGCAGGTTTAAGTGTTCATGTTATACCTTCTTTCTCTGGCAGACGGTGAAAGGAGGCAGCAGAATTTGCGCGGTCATTCGGAAGAGCAGGCTTTATGGTGTGAGCCTCGCCACGGAAAATAAGGCATATCTAGTGTACCCGTGCGAAAATTCTCGCATGTTAAACCCCACCCCCTTCTCTATTTTTCCATTTCCATATTAAGCCTGTAATATATTTTTCTTCAAGACCTTCTTATCCTCCGTCACTTGTTCTATGTCTCCTTGTAATTGAAAATAATACAATACACCCTTATCAATACAAACTATTCTTATTTAACGTTATTACCGAGCAGAGAAGTACACCTGTGTAATTCAGTCGCGTATAATATTAAGTAATGAGTTAAATTTCACATTGAGTTGCAGATTCTACAGGCTCTGAAGAATTGGGGTAGAATCGAGAAGCGTCGAACCACCAAAAATGTAATGGAATGTTCAAGAAGTTCTCATCCTATAGATTACGGTGTGAGGAACATTTTTTAAGGCCTTTGGTCTCAAAATTTTAGTTTTTAGGGCCCTAAAACACTTCATTTTGCAGTTATTTAAGATTATATATTTTTTATAAATTGGTCGAGTGTTGCGGGTTGCATTTGACGTGAATATTTATATGCATTTTTTCAACAAGTCTTTGATATTTTTAAAATAAAAAGTGAAATTCGCGCAATCTCAGTGAAATTCTCTCTCTTTAGAGACGTCATTTATAAAGATTGGCGGAGCGTGTGTGATTGAAGTTGAACGGAGCACCTGCTGGGTGCGCTCCTGCCACTGGTCGCGGCAGAGCAGCCACTCGCGGCGGCGCCGCTCGCCTCGTGGTCGTGCAGCGCGCGCACCGTGCCCAGCGCCAGCTGGCGCTTCGCCATCTCGGCGTCCTGCAGCTGCAGGAAGGCCTGGCGCCGGCCCTGCAGGCTGCGCTCGTTGGCCTCCAGGCGCCGCTTCGCCAGCCGCACCAGCGCCTTCTGGATGCGCCGCGCCTTCATCGTGCGGTACTTGTCCAGCCTGCGCCACGCCCACCGCGTTCGTACAGAACCAATGCTTTCCATTCATTCATTCTTTGCCAAGCATTCCTTCTGAAATAATAGCTACGCAGGAAAAGGACAAAGAAAGCCTTCAAGTCACGAAAAAGGAAGAACAAGAAGTCAAAGAAGAAGAAGAAATAGTCCAAATAGTCGATGAAGTCGAAGACGAGGAAGAAAACGAATCAAAGAAGAAGACGAAGTAGAAGAAGAGTACAAAGATGGAGAAGATGATTTGAAGAATAATGATAGTATTTTGGAAGACAGTTTAATACGAGTTGATGTTTTGGGTGCAGTACAATTAGATAGTGAATAGTGAGAGTTAAACTGACATGTATTTATTCAACATTTTAGTTAAACAATTGTAATTATTTTTTTTTAAAGTTTGTACTTTTTTATCAGTTTATGTGAGGTTTTCTTGTTACAATGCGTGCGATGTAGTTATACATAACACATTGTTCACAATTTACAGTTATTAATTTTGACCACAAAAGCTGCCCTCTGACACCATAGTCTATCGCCTTCTGGATGTGCCGCGCCTTGGCCACGCAATACTGTCCAGCCTGCACGCCCCCGGCCCGACTCGCCTCGCCACTCCCACCCGGTGTTCAGCCTACCCTACCGACCCGTTGGGGTGGCGACCTTGTACCGCACGTGCGTGCATGCGCCGCAAAGTGTCTCCCGTGGGGAAGCTCACCTGTTGCGCTCCTTGAGCTCGTAGGCGAGGCGCTCCTCGCGCAGGCGCGTGGTGACCTCTCGGAAGTACTCGCGCCGCTCGTCGCGGTCCACGTCGCGCTGCAGGTACTCGGCGAACTTGCGCAGCTCGAAGCGCTCGCGCTCCAGCACGTCCTGCGCCCGCAGTGCGCGCTCGCTCACGCCCTCGCACGCACTCACGCCCTCGTGCCCACTCACGCCCTCACGCTCACTCACAACCTCGTGCCCACTCACGACCTCGTGCCCACTCACGCTCTCACGCCCACTCACGACCTCGTGCCCACTCACACTCACACCCTCACACTCACGCCCTTACACCCACTCGCCCTCGCACCCACTCACGACTTCGTGCCCACTCACGCCCTCACGCCCACTCACAACCTCGTGCCCACTCACGCTCACGCCCATACACCCACTCGCCCTCGCACTCACTCACGCCCTCGCACCCACTCACGACCTCGTGCCCAATCACGCCCTCACGCCCTCACACCCTCTCACCCACATTCCCCTCACACCCACTGACGCTCTCGCACTCACATTCACTCTCTTGCACTCTATCAGTCCCTCGCACTCATCACAAATTTACATTCTCGCACTCAAGCTCTTGCGCCCACTCATATCCTTGCTCTCTCATTCTCGCCCCACTCTTACCCTATCGCATTTACATTAACGTCCTTGTACTCACACTCCCTCTCTCTCACACACTCTCACACTCTGAATTCGACCTAGCTGGAAAGCTAGTGTCGAAAAGTCCTGGCGCCGTGGGGAGTGGGAACCTAGGTCAGATGCGCTGCAGTGCCATCAGTCGCGCTCCCGGTGCGTTGCGTTGGGCTACTCACGTGCCACCAGATGGCGTTGTGCAGGTGGTAGAGCTGCGTGCGGTAGAGGTAGCGGCGGAACTTGTTGTACTGCGCGAGCGTGCACAGCACGCGGCGGTCGCGCGTCACGAAGCCGCGGCGCTGCAGGTGCGCGCGGTACAGCTTCTGGCGGAAGTGCGGGCGGAGGTGCGGGTCGTGGCGCGACTCGTACTCGAAGCTCACTTCGTACGCCATGGGGTCGCGCAGGAAGTACTCCGCGCAGCCGTACGCCTTCCACAACTGCGCACACACACACACACACACACGCGCGTCAACTGCTAGGCTCATGAGTAGGGGTTTGATGATCTAAAACATCGCCAAAAACGATGAATAAAATGATCTGGGCTGTCCGGGTGACGCCGCGTCGTAGGCTGGGGTGCCGACGTTTCGACCGACATATCGCGGCCCTCTTCAGGGCTGTACTGCCTTGGCAGAGATTGCGACTCCGTTTGTCACGTAGTTTACCAAATTATTTACAGGTTTTGTGTGTAGTGTGTATCGTCCCCGTAGAGGCATGTTAAATGGTATCGTAGGCTTCCGCGGTCAGGGTCATGATCTGGTCTGTCGCGGTCTTCAGGGCTGTACTGCCGGCAGTACAGCCCTGAAGAGGACGGCGATATGTCGGTCGAAACGTCGCCACTCCAGCCTTCGACGAGGCGTCACCCGGACAGCCCAGATCATGGCCCTGGCCGCGGAAGCCTACGATACGATCAATAAAATGCTTTAAAAATGCCCTAAAATCAAAGACAAATGACGTAAAAATCTTATCGAAACCAATTCAGCCATTTCATCTCGGACCGAAGGGTCGCGGGTTCAAGTCCCGCCTCGGGCATGGTTATATTTGTGTTCGTCCTTTCATCCCTTATCCTTTCATCCCCACATCGTTTTATCTTCATAGTTACCATACTGTTATCACCAATAGTGGTCGCTAATCACCTAGATGTTGATGCAACCTTAAATAACAAAACAAAACAAAAAAAAAACAGTTCGGATGAACAACTCAAGCTGTTGGATACGTTACTGATGTAATCGAGGCATCTTGCATTCGTTCGAGTAATCTCAGCTGGCAGACTTTTGGTTTGGACTGTGGAAATCCCTGGCTTTTGTTATCCCGAAATCGGCCGAACCGGCAATGGCGCTGATATAAGTCACAAGAAAAACATACTAACAACAGCTGTCAAAACAATTTCTGAGCAAACAAATCGAATAGGCTACAGAGTAATTTCTCTGAAGAACATGTGTTGCATCTCGTAAATATTATTTGAAGCATGTACCATTAAAAATGACATTAAAATCGATGAAACCAGAAAAAAATTAATTGAAAACGACGGAAGAAGGTAAAAAATGACTTATTAGTCGAAATCAACAAAAAAGGCAAAGTAATGACCTATAAAAATGAGTCATTTCCTTTTGTCATAACATAAAATGAATTTCTATACCAAACGGTATTGTTCGAAAGTGAATAGAAAAAATGTTATTTCATTAAAATCCGCCCCCTAGTCATAAGTGCTGTGTATGCTTTTATTGCGGGAGATGGCGGTGAACTTCTCCCACTAGATGGTGAGATCTGGCGCCGACCTATACGACAGCTAGCGGAGTTTTCTCGAACCAGGTATCTCTCACCAGAGGGGCACCACCTTAACTGGGACAAGCTCTAAACTCCCAACTTGTCTACCGGCATGTGTGATAGAGAACTGCTTGTAATTGTGAGTGTAAGTAAGGAAAAGAAGAGGAAGGAAAGATTCTGATCGGTAATTTTTCGTGATTTTTCTGATCAACTCCAGATGAATGCCAGAGTAATACCCTAACAAACGGGCCGTAGACGGCGCGCGACCTTTCCTTCCTTTTCCTTGTCCTATCTTATCCCTAATTACACACACATGCACGAAATTACTACATTTGTCAGAAGACCACTCGGAGCGTAGGGCTTCGCCGGCTGGGGTGGTGGGGGTTGGGGGTTGATCCGGTTAGGAAAATTCACCGTTAATCAACCTAGGTCGGCGCCGAATCGCCTGCCAACGCGGGAAGATCGCCGCCACCTCCCAAGATAAAAAACATTCCCTCCAATTACGGAACTAACGACCTTAGCAGTTACGCGCCCGGAATAATTAACAATCAATTAATCTTACAACTAACCAACACATTAACAATCAAAAAATCAAATAAACTCATCAATCCATTTATCAATCAATCAGTAAAACCGAACAAATCTAATACATTTTTGCCAAACCGGGAGTGGTGGCTCAGTGCAACTGATGTCACTGCAGTGCCTCTGACTGCGAGGTCCTAGGTTCGAGTCCCCACGGCGGCAGGATTTTCAACACAAGGCGAATGCCGGTGCAGTTCCCTAAAAAACGGGTCATGCACCACGCGCAATCTTTCCTTCCTCTTCCTTATTCTATCCTCACCCCTTACACACTGACACCTACACTAACATGCACTGCACTACCACATATGCCGGGAGACCGGTCAGGGACTTATAATTAGTCCCGGTTGGGGCGGTGCCCCGCTGGTAGGAGACACCTGGTTGGTAGAACCTCGCTAGTCGACGGTAGGTCGGCGCGGGATCTACTATCCAGAGATCATCGCCACCTCCCGATGAAAAAACATGCACTATACTTGCAGAACTAATGACCTCAGTAGTTCACGCGCCCGGAATCACTAACAATCAATCAATCTTCCAATCAATCAATACATCACTAACAATCAATCAACTTATCGAGCAATCAACTTATTGATTGATTGATTTTTTCGCGTTTCCGGGCGCGTCACCTGTTTCGGTTATTAGTCCCGTTAGTGTAATGCATGGTTTTTCTCGGGAGATGGCAGTGATTTCCCCCGCTGGATGGCGACATCCGGCGCCGACCTAGCGTCGGCTAGTGAGGTTTCCCCCTAACCAGGACTCTCCCACCAGCGGGGCACCGCCCCAGCCGGTAGTAGCTCTAAGCTCCCGACCGGTCTCCCGGAATATGTAGCAGTTTAGTGCATGTTAGTGTAAGTGTGTGTGTGTGTGTGTGTGTAAGGGGAGAGGATAGGACAAGGAAGAGGAAGGACAGATCGCGCGCGGCCCGTGGCCCGTTTGTTAGGGTACTGCTCCGGCATTCGCCTGGTGTTGATCGGAGAAACCACGGAAAACTACCGATCAGAGCAGCCGGCCGCTAGAATTCTCCTCCAGCCAGCGACTGAATTCGACCTAGCTGAAAAGCTAGTGTTGAAAATCCTGCCGCCGTGGGGAGTGGGAACCTAGGACCTCCCGGTGAGAGGCGCTGCAGTGACGTCAGTTGATGCACTGAGCTCCCGCTCCCGCTCAAAATAAATCGAGAACCTGCCACACTCGTTATACCACTTAACATTCGTGAAACGTAGTAATTAGTCATTGTTCGTCACAGTCTCACAAGGGACGAAAGGCTTGTCTTGAAAGGAGTTTCAGAAGCAGTTGATGCCCTGATCAATCAACGTATCAATCAACTAGTAAAAGGGAAGATGTGTGCTGGGTTTTTGAGCACCTTGTTGCCGAGCTTCTCGCGCGCGTAGACGGTGACCTCGCGGGGCATGCCCGTGGGCAGCGACAGGTTGAGGTAGAGCGGCGCCACGTGCCACTGCGGGAAGCCGGGCCGCGGGGCGCGCCGCGCGGCGGCCGCGGAACCGAGTCCACCACGCGCTGGATCTTGGTAGGCTTGCGCACGCTCATCATCTCCAGGAACGGGTCGTCCAGACGGTTCTTCAGGAACTTCTCGCACATCTTGGCGGCGGGCGGGGACGATACGACCAGCAATTTGGAACCGGGGCCCTTGCAACTAGACGCGCGCACCTCGACAGCCCGTGCGAGCTGACGCGCGGCCGATATATGGCATGAAATGTACCTAACTGCCTATAGACAAGTTACTCCCCCCTAGAATTATATTTATTTATTTATTGGTTGTCCTCCGCTACGGAGGAATGAGACAACGGAAGACTGCAGCACGAAATGTAGGGCAATTTCCTTACGATATTTCCTATGTTCGTTATTAACGGAACGAAATGGTAAAAATGTGTAATTGTAGCTAACAATAATATTATTGTATTTTTATTATCATATCCTTCCGGTACGATAATCCACTTTCGTCCCTAATTGAAATGCTTCTTGGAACTGTAGTTTTTCAGTAGATGTACTCTCTGTCGTCCTGGACATAACCATTAACTTTCAATAGGATGTGACTGAATAAATGGCCTTCTTGATTGTCACCAAATGATAAAAATTAATATAATCGCTTTTTTATTAATGTCCAGATCATAAACGATGGACGCGTTTTCGAGTCGTGGTTCACCATTTTGATATCGCCATCTAAATTTGTTTTGTATGTTCTCAGTCTGCGCGTAACTTTAATTTTTGCTTAGAATACATCGTAAACTTTATTAGAACAAAAAGCATAGATACAGAAACAAATATTCGTAAAGAGAATGAAATTATCGGTTCGTAACTGCGCTTAGTTAAATTCAAAATGAAAACAATCAATCGATAAGGCGGGAAGGGTTATTAGTGATAAAAATATATTGTTCTTCCTCCAGGTGATCATAAAAACAAGTTTAGAAGGTGAAACAGGCAAAGGAACAGAAGCACTTATGTCAAATGATAGAGAGCTCTGCTCGTTGGGGAAGTGTCATATTGGAGCAGCAAAGACAGCGTCAGTAAGGTGAAGCAATCCCCACTCACCACGCCGATGACCGGCTTCAATAGCTCTTCGATAACACCGTTGCTATCGCTGACTTGGAGGTCTTAGGTTCGAGTCCTGATGGTGGCTGATTTTAGATACTAGAGACGAGGGTTATTTTTTAAATAAGTTTATTTATTTATTTATTTATTTAACGTCAAAAACAGTTAAAAATGTGTATGACGTGCTATGGGGAAAAGTGAATTCTGTGTATGTTTTCAAATTTCTGTGATCCCTACAATAAGTCCTATACCACTTGAATTTTAAGTTAATTAAAAAAAAGAAAAATCCCGCTCCCATGTAATAAAATCTATTTTCAAGAATAAATCAGTAATAACTTTTGGGCTCTTACCCATGTTGTCCTTCGTCAAGGAATAATACTTCCTGCCGCGACAACATGGAAACGATAATTTGAATAATTATATTTCCCACTTAATTGTAGAAGTCGTGAACTGATAATGAAGTTACATTTATGTCCAGAAGCAAAACAAGGAGCCATCTCAGCATTTGCTTAATGGATCAGGGAAACTGGACGAAAAACCTGCTCGAGATGGGATGTTTGTTAATGAGATGAAAAATAATTCATAAATCATTAAACTATTTTTCTCATAATATACATTATTTAATCTATTTTTCCTCATAATATAAGTTTTTTCAAACATTTGTCGTAGCGTTCAACAAGTTTTTGAATTCTAACGTGAAGGAAATCTGCCGCCTTTGGAGAAGCCTAATCCGTGACCGCAGTTTTCACATTGTCGTCGTCGTTGAATCCTTGACTACTAAGAAAATCATTTAAGTACAGAACGTGTGTTTCTGGGTGCTAGGTCTAGACTGCTCCCATCCAAAAGACATGATTAGACCTTGTGTTTGTGCAAAAACATGTGTCATTGCATTGTCATGCAGCAAAATTACATTGGAAGACAGTAGACCACACCGCTTGTTTTGTATGGCACGCTGAAGTTTTCCTAAGGTCATACAATAAGCATCAGAATTCATTGTTTATGCCTCTCGGCACAAACTTCACTAACAAAATCCCTTGACTGTCTCAAAAGACAGTTGACCTTATCTTTCAGGCTGACATTGGCTGTTTGGCTTTCACTTTGATTGGCGACGATGTGTGTAATCCATTGACTATTGCTGGGACTCAGGAGTCTTGTATGACACCGGTCTCATCCGTAACGAAGTGATCCAAAATTCATATCCTTCGTGCTTGACTTGAGTCAAAAGCTGTAAAGCACAGACAATCATTTTGTCTTGTGAAAGTCTTGGAGCTCACCAACAGCACAAGTTTTGAAAATTCAGTTCCTCAAAAACAATGTTGTACTACACTAACCTAGAAATTCTGGAAAATAAATTGCTTACTTTAAAATCGTAAATCGTCAGTCCTCTCGAAGTTTGTTGTCCACATCACGAACCAATCTTCAGAAATCAGAGATGGTCGGCCAGGGCATGGTTCATCATTCACATTAACCCGTCAGTTCATCAACATTCTCACTCATTTTCGGTTTGGTTTGGTTTGTTTTTTTCGTGTTTCCGGGCGCGTCAACTGCTTCGGTCATTATTCCCGTTAGTGTAGTGCATGTTTTTTCTCGGAAGATGGCGGTAATCTTCCTTGCTGGATGGCAAGATCCGGTGCCGACCTACCGTCGGCTAGCAGGGTTTCCCCCAAACCAGGACTCTCCCACCAACGGGGCACCGCCACAGCCGGGACAAGCTCTAAGCTCCCGACCAGTCTTCCGGAATATGTGGTAGCGTAGTGCATGTTAGTGTAAGTGTGTGTGTCACGGAAGAGGATAGGACAGGGAAGAGGAAGGACAGATCGCGCGCGGTCCGTGGCCCGTTCGGTAGTGTACTGCTCTGGCATTCGCCTGGTGTTGATCGGAGAAACCACGGAAAACTACTGATCAGAGCAGCCGGCCACTAGAATTCTCCTCCAGTCACTCACTTTCGAACTTTACTGTCGCTCACAGCATTATCATCGTATACTTTACAAATCTTACGGTGAATTTCCGCTTCTGTCAAGTTTGTTGCTCTCTAGAATTGAATAAAAGAATTATAGCGCACAGTCGGTGGGCAACTCAATTTTCATAAACATTATAATGTTTCCCACCTCAGCTCATTGACACACTACACGGCTGCAAAGGGCGTCAAAACGCGCGAATCATGCAAGCGGGAGTCATTTTCACTCTCATTCAAAAACGGACGAAATTTTAAAAAATTGTACGGAGAACGAGCGCAACATCTATCTCGAGGAGAATTTTAGTGGTTGGCTGTTTTGAAAGGTAGATGCCCTTTCTCGGCCCTTACACACACGTGTGTGTGTAATATACACAAACGTAGTATTCACACATTGTGAATGAACCTGAAGAAGAAAATCGTGGACGCCGTCGTGAAGGTAGGCGCCAGATCTCAAATTCACATGGAGTGAAACACCGCTACCTTTCGAGATATACGAGTAATATGCAGTACCCTTACGCATTGGCAATGCTTGATTGATTCAATTATTAGTGATTCTGCTAAGGTTATTAATCCCATGTTAATCCCGCAATTCTGCTTCGCTGCAAGAGGTATGTTTATTATTTTCGTAAGTGTAGTGCATGTTTTTATCGCGGTTGTTGGAGTTGATCTTCCTCCTCTGGATGGTGAGATCTGGCGCCGACATACACGTCAGCTTGTGGGGTGAACAACCGGACAGGTATCTCCCACCAGCGGGACACCGTTCCAGCCGGGATCAGCTCTAAACTCCCAACTGGTCTCCCGACATATGTGGTAGTGTAGTGAATGTTAATGTAAGTAAGAAGTGAGAATAAAACAAGGCAGAGGATGGAAAGAGCGCACGCGGGCCTTGGCCCGTTTGTTAAGGCACTGCTCCGGCATTCTTTGGTGTTGATCGGAGAAACGACGGAAAACTACCGATCAGGCCAGCCGGCCGCTAGAATTCTCCTCCAGACAGCGGCTGAATTGCACTTAACTGACAAGCTAGTGTCGAAAATCCTGCGATGGAACTCGAACCGCAGGACCTTCCGGTCAGAGGCTCTGCAGCGAAATCAATTGAGTCACCTAAGCAGGTACGGAACAGTGAGCTAAGTAGTTTCCCCACTCACCGTCTCGAAGTAGCTTTACGGGCTGTGTGTGGGAGGGGAGTGGGCGGCGGCGAGCGGACCGGAACGGCGCTGGCGCCGCGCGCCATCTGGCGGCGGAAGCGCCAGGCTTCGCGTGTGGACCGCACGGCGACTCGAGTGGCCGGCAGCGGGGCAACGGGTCTGAACGGGGACGAAACGCGCGTAAAGGATGTTAAGATAAATAACGATTTAATTAGGGAATTTAATACGGCTCTTTAAGTATGAATGTATTGAAACATGCTACGAGTGTAAGATAATAATATTTCACGTAATTCATATTGTTTATTTATTTATTTACGTCGCAAACAATGCTGGTATTTATCTGAAATTCTTGAAGATGAATAAAAGCTTCATTTATTTGCTCAGAAGTAAAGAAAAGATTGTTATAAACATTTACTCCATGACTGAAGTGAAAATGTGTTAAAAACTAGGTGGATATAAGTGTTTATAAATATTTTAACAATAGCTCGTCGCGATGCCCGTATTCCTTGGTTTCCTCGCAGAGAATCGTTCAGGGGAGCCACCCCCCTCTCCGCCCCAAACCGATACTTTTCATTGTAATTTTACTCAACTTATTCAAAACAGTTACCGCCTTATCACATCACATTCAAGGAGTATTTCTCTTATCAAAACATTTTTTTTAGTTCAAAATATTCATGGAGTGAGGTATAAGCCATATCCTTCAAAATCTTTCTGGATCTGTTTATACTTCTTGTCATTTTTCTTCCTCAATACTCATCCCTCTTTGACTTCATGTTCCAACACTTGAGTTCGTCGCAATGGCTCCAACCGGGCGGCTCAATTTCAATTGTATCATTTTCCTTCAGAAAATTCCCGTGTCTTTGTCACGTGGCGAAAAAATCAGATTTCTTTGTTTTCTAAGTTCTAAAAAATTAGATTTTTTGGTAGTACAAACAAAAATTAAAATATTAATTGCGTAACTATTTCATTTTATTTTTGTTCCATTTGAAAAATTAACCAGTTATTTCGAAAAGAACAAGTAACTTGTTAACTAACGTTTTTTAAATAAATCTTATATTAATATAAAAAAAAATTTTAATTCAATTTTTTTTTTTTAATTATTATTTTTTTTAAAATTTTAGATATTACTTAAGAACTTTCCATTATTTACGATTTATTAAACCTTCTTGAAAATAAAAACGCCATTTGCTGATAACTGTTCTGAGTATACTTGTATAAATTAATAATATTTTTATGATCATTTATAATTAATCTAATAATAATATTAATAATAAAATAATAATACCTCAAATTTTATTGAAAAACTTGTCGAAATTTCCGGGCTATTCAAAATACTGGGAAGTGCAAGTCTCCTGTAGAAAGTGGTTGCAACGTGTAGATTTTATATTTAACCAATATCTAACATCTTTAATCGACAGTTTAGGGAATAATCATAATTTATGTTTTCATTTTACGGTTGATGCTTTTTTGCTTCATAAACGGTAAAAAATTATAATACATTACCCATATTATTTATACCTTTTAAAATATGAAAATAACCACAAAATTGTAGGATAAACAAGAATCTGTTTATATCACCAATTGTAGTCCTCTAGATATTTGATTTGAAATATAATATATGAGTATTTTTCCCTCTTTGGGAAAAGGAAGACAAGGTCCAACCTTTATGTCGATGAATGTGTCAATATAATAAGTGTACTCGGAGTGACGTTTGCCCAAAGCATCACCTTCACGCAATGGAGAAACTAGGGAGAGGTAGGGGGCGGTGTGTCCTGAATAATACCATTTTAGAAGTGACACCAATTATAAAATTTTATCGTTGGAATTGGTTAATTTTTATGAATTATTTAAAAAATATATTTTTATAAATACATGCATTTGTTAATTAGTATAGTTCGTTTTAGATTATTTAAAAAATATTTTTCAATTATTTTGAATTACATAGTTCTTTTATATATTATCAATAAATATCATGTGCAAATATATTTATATATTTATTAAATAATGTATGAACTATTCAGTTATTTATGAGAGGAGAGTGATGCCATTAGTTTGGCTCCGGGTGACACCAACTGAATCTACGCCACTGCCTTCACGGCAAACAAATGGAATATTTGAAGAGCGATTGTCGGTCGTCAAGGTAAAGCTTTCACTGGCAAGCACCGTCTTCCGCGAGAGGCCCCCGGCCCTTCCACCCCCAACGGGTGCTGCTGGAGGGCCCGGTGCGGGAGGCGGCGCGGCGGGGCTGGGTCACCTGGCGGCGCCGCTTTCCCCTTCCCCGCCCCCGCCCTCCCCTCCCCTCCCCTCCCCGCCTCGGCTGCTGCGGCGCGGATCGAGTTCACCTGTCGGCCGCCGCCACCGCCGCCTCCCGCCGCCGCCGCCGCCGCCTGCGCCTCCGCCGCCAGTGCGCCGCGGGCTGCGCCACGCCACGCCACGCCACGCCACGCCACGCCACGCCCCGCTGCGCTCCTCGCCTCGCGTCGCGTCGCGCTGTGTTGTGCTGTGCTCCGCTGTGCCGTGACGCCGCCCGTGCCGTGTCGTGCGTTTGTGTGCCGTGCCGAGGCGTGGCGCGCGCCGCCGCGACGGGCGCAGTGACCTTTTCCCCGCGTCGCGCCTCTCCGCCGCCCCGCCCGCCCGTGGACCACGCCGCGCCGCCGCCCATGCCCGCCGCCCTGCGAGGTAAGTGCGCAAGGACCGGCGCCCGCGGGCCGCCCGCTGCCGCTCGGCGCCTGCGTCACCGGTTGCCGTTAGCGGCGCGGTACAGGCTTCGTGACATGTTTTGCGTGTGAACCCACGGACGCAAGCCTCAAGAACGCGCGTAGGAGGAGTTGGGAGGTGACGAAAGGTTGTTGACATCTCCGATGGTGATCACAGTGAGGAAGAAAGTGAAACAAAACAGGATTCAAGACCGTATAGACCGGGAACGTCATCCAGACCTCCCACCCGACGCCAATCTTCTTCCAAGTGCGATAACGCGCGGCTGCAACTGGGGGAAGAAATGTTTCATTTGAGACAATTCATCTGTGGCGGTGGGGATTTTGTTTAAAACTGGAATACACGTCAAGGAGGCTCGACTCGTGCGGCGCTCGGCGAGTAGCGAGTGACTACTATGCGCACTCGGATTCGCGAGTAACGGAGGTGCTCGGGGAATGACTGTTTCTTTGGATTCGTCCTAATCTGCGACTCGCTGCGAGTCGGGCGCGCTCGGCAGCAGCAAGCGCCCGCCCGCGTCCTCGTGTTTCGGCGAGCGGTCGCTCCGGGCCGGGCCCGAGCGGTGGCCAGCGCGTGGCCCTTGGGGAACGCCTGGTCCATCGCCCCGCGTGCTGCGTGGACGGCGTGGGGCCGCGTGAGGGGGCGGGGCGGCGGGGTGGTGGGGGGGAGGTCTTCGGCCGCGCGGTCACGTGCTGCGCAGCGGCCTTCGGCTCTGCGCGCGGCTCCGCGGCGTGGTGGTGCTGCGCGGCGCAGCTCCAAATGCCACAGGCACGCGCGCAGCGTTTCACCCGAGTGGAAAACGACCCACGCACGCGGTCGCACGCCTTCCTCCGTACGCACATTCCTACACACACACAGGGCTCACACACCTTAGCACACGTATAAGCAGACACAGTGCTCACGCACTTGTATCTTGCACAAGAACACGCACATATGTGTACTTCAATATTTATTGTATACATCTTCACGTACACCATACCATATTATATAATCACGAATATTCATACCCACCCATAAATATACGCAAATTAACACCCAGATATTCACTCTCACTTGCACACTTTCTTGCACCCATAAGCATACACAAACCTATACACATAAACTCACGTACTCAGTCATACATTAGCATCGTTGTACTTGTGTTGTACATAAAATGCAGTGTGGCAATCTTGGCTACAACTACTAACTAGTATAAAATTGAGTGGAATGCGGTTGGCTCAAGAATCGTTTACGCAATTACGAATGGACCGACAGCCTTCGTCGGTCGAAGAGAAATGTGAAGGAGGTGCCCCCATTCCTTTCACTGGGCGCTTTGCTCACTGCTCACCCTACGCGCATAACGGGCCCGCACGCATCTGCCTCGTTCATGCTCTTGCTGATCACTTACCGTTCGATGGAAGTCCGCGTTCGATAACGTAAATATTTTTTTCTCAAATCGCTGACATTGTATGCGAAAAATAACAGTAGAGAAATGCCAGTAATTATATGAAGTACTTGGGGCAGTAACAAGATAAGCCACCCCAGCTACAGATAACCTCTTGCTCTTCTTGAATATTAATATCTTCATTTGAGTTGAAGTGTGTCCCATATCGTCTTACCCGAGCCCTTCATTAGAATGAACAAGATACATGTAAGGTTAGCCACACTTTCACCAGAATCGAATATTAACATTTGCGAATAGCGGGAGGCTTTTAGTTAGTATGGATTACATTTTTACTGTCCCAAGTTTTTTATTTATTCATCTAAATTTAAAAAATAATCAAATTAAACAACAACGGAAGAGCAAAATTATAATCGCAAAGAAATATTCTCACAGTGAGTCGCGAGTGTTAAGTTATTCATTTAGCAGATCAACACATTATTTTCTTTCTGTATTTTCAGCATTTTTCTTAACATACGCATTGTAATTCCCCCTTTTTGTCAACTCCATGTAGTGTCCTAGTAAACACATTCTATTGAAAGGCACTTATCGGAAGTATCTAGATATTATTTTAACTATTTTATTACCTGAAACCGCTCAGAAAAACAAGTCCTGTACAGTGGTAACTTCAAACTCTGTTTTCAGTTTCTTTCTCCCTAAGACAGTTCGAAACCGCTAATGAAATTGCTATAAAAGCTTGGGAAAATGTTTTCTGAGAAGTCATGAAATATTCACCCGCGTCTCTTTGCAGAAGCTGTGTCACACTGGGATGCGCGTATAAAGAGGTGTGAATGGAGAGATAATGCATGTATAAGAGGAGAGTGAGAAGTGGCACAGCTTTGTTTTTTAACACTTGGCTTAGCTTTTTAAAGAGGGTTAAATGCCCTTTGTTGATCTGTTGAGTGGTTCCCTGTAGTATTGGCGGGTGTTGCAAAGGAAGATGATGCCAGGATGAATCGCGTAATGGTCCGTGTTCTACATTTTATTGCAATGTAATTAGTGTAGGTGACAAACATATTTATTCAGTTTTACTCTCTGACAACATGCACATCTGATCCAAATATCTGTATCATGCATACAAGATTTATACAAATAGTGTAATATATTTGCAACCTTGGACATGATGGAGATTGCATTTTCCTAAATATTCTGCAAATTTAATTTTAAAATTATACATTTATTTTACAAAAATTTACATTAAAACAAAATTATATAAACTTAATTTACAGTAGAAGTCCATAATGGAACTCATTAGTTGTGTTGCCTAATATTCGAAATATTTCGACAAAAACATTAGAGTGCAAAATTACCAAAAGCCTATAATTCATTTTCAATGAGACAATCATTATAAGAACGAAGTTTATAATATATTTTGAACATATTTCATAGGCTGCGCCCATTACCATTCATCTTTATATCTGCTTTCCCTTGCATTCCTTATTAATCCAACTCAGGAAAATTTAAGTAATTCTTCTTGGAAATACGTTGGAATTTTGTTTCGTTGGTTTAGTTGGTTTTCATCTCTACAGAATCCATTATTGGTTCAGTAATTCATTCAAGTTACTTAATTGGTTCAGTTTTTCAAATATGTTTTCAAGTTATGTTTTCAACAGTTTTTCAAAAACTGTTTCCGGATTTTTACAGCGCTCACAAATCATTTTTATGGGAAAGTGATGTCATTTGGCTCTCGCAAGGGAATCTTCCAGAAACATCGGTTGGAGGGTTAACGATATTCACCATTAGTTTGTTATCGACGGCGACAAGAAAGATCTGACATTGAGAGAAAGCACGAAGCATAGTGTCGTGTATCTTCGCATTTCACATGTATACATTTTAACTTGAAATAATAAACGAAGGTGAATAGTAATAATGAAACAAAAAAGAAACAAAAGAAATGCGGAGGATTCAGAAATAAATTTCACAATTTCACTGCTCTGCAACACATCGAGCTCACTGTAAAAATGCTTTTCAGAGCTTGTTAACGCACGAGTCTTTAGAAAGAAAGAAAGAAAGAAAAAAGAATGAATGAATGAACGAACGAGTGCTAATAGTGGTCTGTGATGGTTACATTGTGGAAGAGGGAAATGTAGAGTGAATACAAGAGATTGCCTCTATTTTTTAAAAGAATGTGTTTTCTGAATGCCCCATTACACTACTGTAATGTTACGTCAGAATCTGTTTTATAACTACGTTTAGTATTCTATAACATTTTACAATACCCTTTGTACAATTGCGTACTGCAGGAATAACCTGCTTAGGGTTACAGGAGTGTTGGACACCTTTCTATATCAGCCATTTGGCATTTGTTTCTTCATTTCCAGAACCGTCTGTAAATTAGCGGGTCATTGAAGATCTTATTTGCTTTCTGGAAGTGGAAGAACTTGGCCTGACAAGCACTATGCTTCATGTGGGTATTTTCCCCAATATTTATATTTATTACAGTCATTAAATACTGGTACTCATTTTGAAAGCAGGTTGAGAGGATCTCAGGATCGTCCTGAATTATATCATATTTATACCATATTTTATAACGATTTACATATCCCACAATTCTTATATTAAACTTTGTATGAGATGTACATAGAGCAAGTTGTGCCGAGGTGTGCTGAAGGTGATGGTCCAGCATCCAGCGCCCCGTGCCTCGAGTGGGGGGTTGTTTCCTCCCTTCAGCATCGAGGCGAGGGGGCTGCGAGAGAAAGCCCCCCCCGCACACGCCCATGTTGCCCCCCCCCCCCGTCTACCTCCCGTTCTCGCCTTTCCCTTCGCCCTCAGCCTCTCTCTATCTCTCTCTTTTTCCCTTTGGCCCAACCTCACTGCCACTCAGGCCGGCCTCCTCGCTCTCGCCCCTCCACCCCATGCCCCCCCCTCTCTACACCTAAGCTTTCGCCGTCTCTACAACTACGCTCTCGCCTTTCATCTACGCTCTCACCCCCTTCACTACGCTCTCGCCCTCTCCCATCGTCTCGCCTCTCACCTCGACGCTCTCACCCTCTCCACTCTACGATCTCGCCCTCTTCACCTGTACACCCTCGCCTTCTCTACATCTACGCTCTCGCCCTCTCCATCCCCACGCTCTCGCCTTCTCCACCTCACCTCTACGCTCTCACCCTCTCCATCTCAGCGCTCTCGCCCTCGCCAACCTTGCGCTCTCGCCCTCTACACCCCCACTCTCTCACCCTCTCCACCTCCCGCCACCCCCCCCCCCGCTCTGGCCGTTTCCCTCCCTGTCGCTCCGCCGGGGTCTCCTGGCCAGCGCCGCGCGCGCCGCCATGCTCCTCGCTCGTCGCGACTTGGCGTCGCGTCGCCTCCTGAGCCCAGCCGCTGCGCCGGGAGGACGCGTTGCCTAATAAGGCCTCCGCGCGCCGCTCGGCCACCCCCCCTCTTCGGAAGCTCCCTCCGCACAATGCAGGTGCGCTCGGCCCGTCCCAGGCCCCTCCAAGGGCGAGCAGTTCACAAATCCCGCGATTTGTGGTGGTCGTCTGGATTCAATGCATAGCTTCTGGAGTGCTCCCGTTTCGCTTGCCTCTCTCACCTCCCCTATTGCTCTATTATTTTTAATTCCATATACGTTAATTCCATTTCCACTCAAGTGGTGTATTCACCTTCACTCAAATAGGTCTTAAAGATTCAGGGTTTTTCAATCTAAATAAGTCTACTAGATCGTTTCTATATATCTCGGCGACGCCATATTACGGCAATAAATACTCTGGAAGAGGCAATGTTATGTCTCTTAATTGGGTGTAAGTACGTGTAATTATTTTGTGAACTTTTGTGGACTTACTAGGTTCCATAACTTCATTCCATTTTAAGCACGATTGTCATGGGATGGCACCAACTTAGTACAACCCGTGAAATAATCAAACCAATTTTTAGAAAAGGCTGTTACAATCATAAGAAGAAATAAGAGGTCATTTTCGTCAACATATTAGCAACATAAAGCTAATATGTTGACGAAGATGACCTCTTTTATTTCTTCTTATAAGAACGTCAACAACACCAAATCAGAATTCCCACCATTCACCCATCATGCTCTGTGAGAAAAAGTCTGGTCTCGAAACCGGGCCCTTTCCTTCCCGTGTGCATTACGCAGGGGCTATGTAGAGTGCTTATATATAAAAAAAGGTGTCAACTGTTCATCTTAATTCCACAGAGCAGCATTCCATTGCGATATTTCTTGCTGTGCGTATTGTAGGAGATACCGATGTGAAATAAATTCACCAAAATGGTATTCTGAAACTCATAAACCACGCGTCAAAGGCTTAAGAGTATGCTCTGTAATGTGGCTTAATACATAAAGAAATGTGCTTTTGCGAATTCACTTTTTAAGTGAGAATCGTGAATTTCAACAACGCCAAAATAGATGCAAACCAAACCCTGACCCTGAAAACCAAATGCTAAGAAACAAATCAAGATTAAAAGTGAAAAAATAAATCCGCAATTAATATTTATTTAACAAATCCAAAGTTTCAAATAAGGATAATTGCAACTGTATCGTACACGTAATACAATACGATATTGAAGAATTGAAGTGCTCAGTAGAGACACTCGTAAGCTTCACTCATGCAGTTTTGAGATACAGTTCGTTTCATGTTCGCCGAGTACTTACAAATCAATGGAGGGCCGACAGATTCGGTCAGGCGTCATCATGACATACGGCGAGAAAAAGGAAATCTGCATTTCTTAATGGGAATAGGGTTAAGAGAGAATCATGGTATGGTTAACTTGAAAAATTCAAAATTATGGCTTATGCCTGTCTGTCAGCTACACCTTTAATTATCAAAACAGAAATAAAGGAGAGGTATCTTTAGGCAGAATTTGATAATTAATCGAGAATTGTAATGAAACTTTACGTTACAAATATCCTACAGCGCTTTATCCACTTTTATGGTAATTCAATTTGCTATAATTTTTATTTATTTATTTAGTCAAAAAAGTCAAAAACTGTATGTGACGTATGGGGGAGAAAATCATCTGCGCACGCTTTCTTGAGTTTCAGAGTCCCTTCCCAACAATTTAATTATTAATAGTTAAAAGGTGAATAATAATAATAATAATAATAATAATAATAATAATAATAATAATAATAATAAATTTATAAAAGCGAGGGATTAACATTTCAAAAACTAGATATTTTCGTTGCCAAATTACAGAAAACTTATTTTTATCGGTAAAGAACAAACAGATTTGATTTTTCTGTATTGCTAACAAAATAGAAACTCACCCTAAGCTCTACTACCACTACAAGCAAAAGGAAAGTTCAACAAAACGTGCGCATAGTGAAGCTACATTTACGTCCAGAAGCAAATCAAATTTTCGTTTATATTTGATTGATTAGCGTTTCCGGGGGCGTCTACTGTTAAGGTAATTATTCCCGTAAGGGCAGTGAAGGTTTTTTCTCTGGAGGGCGTGGTGTTCTTTCTCCGCCCGGATAGCGAGACACCGCTCCGATCTGCACGTCGGCTTGCGGGGTTATCACCAACGAGCTATAGCATACCACTGGAGCACCGCCTCAGCCGGGATACGCTCTATGCTCCCGACTTGTCTCCCGACATGTGTTGTAGTGCAGTGCATGTAAATGTCAGTGCGTGTAAGTAATGTGGAGGGAAACACAAGGAAAGGGAAGGAAAGATTGCGCGCGGTCCGTGTCTCATTTCTTAGGGTTCCCCTCTGGCATTTGCCTGGTGCTGATCGGAGAAACCAGGCAGAACTACCGATCAGAGCAGGCGGCTACTAGAATTCTTCCCCATCCAGTGGCTGAATTCGACCTATTGTAGCTAGTGTCGAAAATCCTGTCACCGTCGGGACTCGAACCCTTGGAGTACCCGACCAAAGGCACTACAGTAACATCAATTGATGGATGCCCTGAGCCACCTAAGTAAGTTGAATGTATTTAACTATTAATCCTGCGAAAGATAACTGATGCTGATAATAGTTAATAGAAAGCCTTGGAACAGTGACTGATGTTGATAGTAAAAATTAATTAATAGAAAGCCACGGATAATTAGAACACTTATGTAGTTATACATCTAGGCTTTAAACATTCAAACAAAATACAATGAAATTGGTTTAAATTCATTTTTATATTCTTTCCAGTTACTATAGCTTTGCCTACTCTGCCGTTAATGTTCAATAGTAAACAGGGAGCACCCAAATTTATTTTGATTTTTAGAAGGGAACCGATACGAGCATATGGCTGTTAACCGCTGATCTAAAGGCTTACAAACCACCTATAAATGTTTTCAACAAGTGCTTTTAAAAGCCATGTCAGTCAGGCAGTATGACGTTTATTGCATTCAAGGACCATTCACTGTCCTGAACAGCAATAGATTGTACATTAAATGAATTATCTTGTTCAACTACCTTCACCCATAGCAATAAATAAGCCCAGTCGAACCACAGAGCACAGCAAACTGCAGAGGCCGCGGCACATGATAAGAAAACCCTTTTTTTGCGTTTTACATACAGAACTACATAAGCAGAAGGAACTAGCAGATTACGACCGATTTGGGAATTTTGTTAGAGCAAAGGCCCCTGAAATTTACCTGCAACTATTGTTTTGCTCTACGTTATTAAC
The DNA here is from genome assembly GCA_964035755.1 of Teleogryllus oceanicus. NCBI lineage: Eukaryota > Metazoa > Arthropoda > Insecta > Orthoptera > Gryllidae > Teleogryllus > Teleogryllus oceanicus. The sequence goes on from CAXIVR010000003.1 coordinate 85,906,906, forward strand.
AACATTGGAGGGTTCCGCGACTAACTCATAGTATAAACAATGTGCGAAAGGAAGGTTGAAACTATTAGAATTTCTGAAGGCGGCGTATTTGAATGTTTGTAGACACCATAAGAAACAGTAGAAAGTAGTAGCAAGTACACATTCTAATGCTGTTCACTTACGTTCGCTGAGATCTATCGTGAAATTTCGCCCCGCCCCGTCCCGCCCCGCCACGCCCCGCCCCGCCCCGCCCGCCCCGCCCGCCCGCCCCGCCCCCGCCCCTGACGTGTGGTATTTTGTTGCTGGAGGCTAGGCTGCGTGAGAGGGGGCGGGGCGGGGCGGGGCCTGCAACCTTGAGCATTCTTGTGCTGCGCACGGCGGGGCTGCGCCGCCCTTCCCCCCACGCCAACAGACCGCGCCTGCCGCCCCATCCACTCTCACACCTGTCGTCCCTGCCACTCGGCGGCCATCCATCGCCCCGGCCACCAGTCGCCCCGGCCACCAGTCGCCCCGGCCACCAGTCGCCCCGGCCACCAGTCGCCCCGGCCACAAGTCGCCCCGGCCACCAGTCGCCCCGGCCACCAGTCGCCCCGGCCACCAGTCGCCCCGGCCACCAGTCGCCCCGGCCACCAGTCGCCCCGGCCACCAGTCGCCCCGGCCACCAGTCGCCCCGGCCACCAGTCGCCCCGGCCACCAGTCGCCCCGGCCACCAGTCGCCCCGGCCACCAGTCGCCCCGGCCACCAGTCGCCCGGCCACCAGTCGCCCCGGCCACCAGTCGCCCCGGCCACCAGTCGCCCCGGCCACCAGTCGCCCCTCCTCTCGGCGCCCCGCTACCATTCGTTATATCCCTTCCTTCTGGCATAATTTTTCCACCCTTTTCAGACTATATTCTGTATATTTTTCATGAATTTACCTTTCTGGTGGGTGTTTTATTCTTCGTGAGCACAATCACAAATCTATCTTATCGATGTCTTTCTTTTCTCCACAACTTTTTCTCGGGTTGTGATTAATTAGTAATAAAGTTAGTTATATATCAGGAGTTATTTAATATATCTTTCATGCGGCATTGTTAAACATTGAGAACGGTGCGGCATGGAAGTTTGAAATTCTCGATTTAACTTCTCGTTTTTGATTGGTGACGTGAAGTAAAAGATGTTTTTAAAAAATATTTTCTGAAAAAGACTACAATTTTTTTGGAATACAAGAGCAATGAATACTAATTAGAAACGCTGGCCCTATTTTCTTTCTACTCTGTGTATTTTCTACATTTCCAAAGGTTAAAGTTTTTGGGCGTCTTCCCACAACTTCTACATTGAAAATAGATGTTTTTTCTTAATGAAATTATTCTTAAAACTAAACCTTGAAATTATGGAAATGAAAATTTCCGAATTTTTCAAAATTGCAAATGCAAATGAACTTTGTTTTGAAGCACCGGTAAGGTTGAGTTTAATATGAGGCTAATGGTTTAAGGGTAACGTAAAAGTCGTTTTCAACCCAATGACATGAGCTTGAATTTCAGCGTGTAACATCTTTGCTGATGTGAAACACTTTCGCAGATTGAAGTAGTATTTTACTATTTCGTAACTGTTACAAATAATGCAAGAAACTATGTGCTGTGGTAGCACAGTTGTATTTTGGTAAATTCGCAGAACCAGGGAGTTGGTTTCTCAGGTCTAATACTTATTGCTACTTTCTTCGACCAAGGGCTTCCTCCGCTAATTTGAAGGTGGTTTCCGGAACCGTTTTCCAGTTATCTTATATTTTTTTCTTAGGACGGTTAAATTTTAACTGAATCTTTTATTCTTGTTTAGAACAGGTTTTCGATGCTATGATCTCAAAGTCGTTTGTTGTTGAATTTCATTTTGTATCGATTGACTTTTTTGTTTGTTTGTGTTTGCCGATTCGAAAATACACTCAACAAATGTCTAATTTGTGATAGCTACCGTTATTAGAGGTTTAATGTTCTTATGACGATAATTTGAGAAAGGTGAATGCATCTATTGGATATCAGATAACCAGTGACAAATATGTACTCGTACACTTCCAAGTATACTAGTAATACTTTCTGTAATTAGTAAAATTTCTATTTATCTAGTGATAAATATAAGCTTTCTCATTTAAATGCTTCTTTACTGCATTTTGGACATTTAAGTAACCGAAAATCAGTACCTTCCTTGTGGAGTGAAATTTACTTCAAATTGAAACTCGTCATTAAACACGTCCTTTTCCTCAGTTGCTATGTTGTAAGTCATATGTTAAAGATTGAGTTCATTATCTCAGAGATTTATTAGGAGAAGTCTTTGATTTACACAATTTTATATTTCTATGCTCCTCTCATGTTTTTTGTTAGTTATCATGTGAAGATCAACCCACTGTTTAGCTCTCAAACCCTCTTGACTACAATCATTGTTGAAAATAACTTTCTGTTGGGATAAAAGAGAAAGATTCATCTGAGATGAGTGAGATTTTGAAGGAACTCACGCCATATCCATCTTAAGGATCAGTCAGAACTGCTATAATTTCTTTTATTTATTATGCGATTGAAATATAAAGTTAATGCAATTGAATCATTGATTTTGTAAAAGCGTATCTCTAAATGTACAAATTATATTTCAGGTACGAAGTTCTTAGTACATTAGGTGGTAGGCGACAAATTTTCGTTTGGAAATGTTCTTTCATACGGTTTCAACCTCTACACAAAAAACCTTCTTTAAATAATGTCGCATCAACAGCTCCCCGAGGTAGTTTACTCCATACTAGGTGCAAATGTCGAGAGATGCGAAGATAATTCTGGGAAGAAAAGAGAGGAAGTAAGAGAGACATGATACTACCTGTGGCGCGGGCCTTTCTCCCAGGATTGTGAGTGGAAGCCATTGTCAAAGTCGAGTAGCTGCGCTGCTTTCTCCGTTTTACGAAATCGCTTGCAGCACGCGCCCGGGGGCCGCCCGCGGGGCTGGTGCGTGTGCGTGGGCGGGGCGGGGGCGGGGGCGGTGCCGCCCGCGACGCGACAGTGTGTGCACTGGGCGATAACGCCGCGAGGGAAAGTGGTCGGGCGACGCAAGGAGCGTCTCGCAGCTCTTGCAAGGCCACTCGCCTGGCCTCACGGCGCTTCTTCAGCGGTGAGGCAAGCTGGCAGGAACACGATCACTCGTTCATTGCGCATGTTAGATTTTGGATAATGTGGATCACTGTTTTTAAAAACGACTATTAGTGATTCTTCCACGTTTCATTGGTTGAATCTTATCGATCAATGTAATTCTACAGTAAACCCTCATTAACACGAATTACAAGAAACTGAAATAATCGGAGTTCGTATTATAAACATTCGTGTTATCCGAGTACTATAAATGTCCGTATTACCGTAATCCCTTGCCCGGACCAAAGTTTTGTTCGTGCTACGTCAAAATTCGTGTTATTCGATCTCGTGCTATCGAGGGTAGTGCTTGTTAGTGCTATATTTGTAACTATGAATAGTTCTTCACTGGCGAACACGACCGCTCGTTCATAGCGCATCTTTGATTTTGGACAATCGGGATTTCTTTAATATTTATTTTTAAAATTTATTTCATCAGTCAAATCTTTATTGATTACTGTGTTAATAGAATTTGTAACAATGTATGTTTACAATAGGTTGGCTCACACATTCGAATCATGGTAGAATAATGAATTATGTAACAAGTTTGCGGCTAACATCGCGCACGAGTTGCGTATACAATTTTTTTAACACGCAGTGTGCAAAAGATAATCTTTGTAATGTTTCCCTTCGTAGTGCTCTGAACACTATTAGATAGAATGAAAAAAAAAATAGCTGTTGGCAGGCACAAGCGCGAAAAAATGCACTTGGCGCTCAGCGTATTAAAAAGATATTTTCTTCTCAATAACATTCAATGTATTAGACTATCTCATTTTCTCTCCGAAGATTTGCCTTTGATGAAAGTGCATTATTTTTCAGCACCGGTGGGCATGACATTCTGTATGGCACGGGGTGCTTATGTGTGGCACGACGTGCGGGCTCGTACTCAACAGGATTGCTTATGCGCGATAGAACTTACAACATCTTTCTTCGGTTATTCACATGCAGTTGGTGAGCAGATATTTAGGAGGTTGGCAGTTCTTTAGGACAGTTCAGGGCAGATCTTTAGGACAATGGAAATTTTCGCTTATAATCGTCGTTTACTCTTAACATCCATAGGCCCTTCATTCGCTATTTCCCATGAGCGCCCGCAACAAGCGTGATGTAGAATGATCGTAAGATGGGGAACAGAATAGTGCCTCTCTGTGAGAGAATTTGTAGCGCTGTATCGCCTCGTGATTGCTCTTGTTAGTCCTCTCTGCATGAGAGTCAAAGAGGCCGAAGGGTCCCTTGTTTGTGAAACTTGAGATCATATTGAAAGGGCTACGCCATTAACCTATTAGTGCCCAGAACTAATTTTTTACGCATAGCGGTCACCCATTGTTTTCACTTTCGGGCGCGCACAGGAGACATTGGAGCCTTCTGGCAGGATGTTTTTTTGTCACATTTAGTCCTACCCAATTGATGTGCTTTTAAATATTTGCTACTATAGCGCTTCAAAGCGCAAACCGTTGGTTATATGAGCAATTTTTTCTATAAGAAGAAGCAAAACCGTTAGTCCTTAGCTGCATTTACGCCCCGTCAACTTCGGTGCGGACCGACCTCCATTTGCTTTACACCGGCTGGAGTTCATAATACCATTAACGCCCGTTCACCAAACCTCTGACCCACGTGGGGCGGTCGAGAAGCAGGAGGGCTTCATTCTACACACAGAAACATCTAGCTGCGTTCAACATCTCGCGTATGGTGAACTACAACTTGACTCACTTTGCGTCACATGTTCGCTGGATTGAACTACGGGGCATGGAATCAACAAGAAAGTCAAGCGACAGTCTTAAAACACGATTATTAGTAAGAAAGAAATCCCGCCTTAAAATTCCTGTAAATAGATTGAAGATTTAAAGGAGTAACGAAAGTTGAAAATATTTTTTAAACCCATGATATCTAATGAATCACAATTGACGAAATAACGCAGGTTAATATGGTGCTCACGTTCACCGGATCTTTCATCATAGTTTTATAACGTTCTTTCAAGTAATTTTAATGCTAGGCACCGGAGTGTGGTGAGAAGTGAAAATTTCTGTGATGAGGTAAATGAATTCCTTTGATTTTTTAAATCGTATTCTTTCAATTTCTTCCCTGGCACAATTATTTGATTCAAAGTCTTGAGCTTTTCATGACCGAGCGAATAACGCCCACACCGAAGCTTCCGACTGCTCTTCACTTTTTCTACAGCTACCACTCATGCTGCCGCCGTAGCCACCGTCACCGCCGGACACTTCGCTTCTTCCACTATCACCTCCATCGCGACCTCTGCCTCCGTCTCCTTTGCCGCGTCCAAATCCACTCTACTGCCGCCTCCACCGCAGACTGCATCACCGCCACAACCGTATCCAGCACCACCGACTCCACCCCCACCGCCTTAGGTGGCTAAGGGCATCAACTGTCATTGCAGTGCCTTTCGCCGGAAAGTTCTGGGGTCGGATTGCGACGGTGGCAAGATTTTCTGAATTACTTATCTCGGGTTCAGGCGCTGTCTGCAGGAGAATTTTAGCGAACGGCAGCTCTGATTGGTCTGTCTCTTTGTCTGATTTGCATTGTCTCTTCTGTGATTCCTACGATCTAAGTGAAATCCGGGGTAGGAACAAATTAGCCATGGACCACGCGCGACCTTTCCTTCCTCTTCCTACTATCCTTACTCCTACCCACATACACTTTTCTTTCATGCACTACACTACCACACCTGTCGTGAGCTTAGATCTTGTATCGACTGCGGTGGTGCCCCGCTGGTGGGAAATATCTGGTTGGGAAAAGCCACGTCAGCCGACGTGCAATTCGGTGCCGGATCTCGCCATCCAGCGGCGGAAGATCACCGCTACCTCCCGCTATAAAACCACACGTATGGGAATATTGACCTCAGAAGTTGATTGATTGATTTTTTCGTGTTTCCGGGCACGTGAACTGCTTCGATCATTAGTCCCGTTAGTGTAGTGCATGTTGTTTCTCGAGAGATGGCGGTGGTCTTCGCCCGCTGGATGGCGAGATCCGGCGCCGACCTACCGTCGGTTAGTGGGGTTTCCCCCTAACCAGGACTCTCCCATCAGCGAGGCACCGCCCCCAACCGGGACAAGCTCTAAGCTCCCGACCGATCTCCCGGAATATGTGGTAGAGTAGTGCATGTTAGTGTAAGTGTGTGTGTGTGTAAGAGGAGAGGATAGGACAAGAAAGAGGAAGGACAGATCGCGCGCGGTCCGTGGCCCGTTTGGTAGGGTACCTCTCCGGCATTCGCCTGGCGTTGATCGGAGAAACCACGGAAAGCTACCGATCAGAGCAGCCGGCCGCTAGAATTCTCCTCCAGACAGCGACTGAATTCGACCTAGCTGAAAAGCTAGTGTTGAAACCCTCAGAAGTTAACGCACCCGGAAACACGAATTTCAATCATTTCAATCCTCTGCCACCTGACCTGTCATCTGCCCCGCTGGTGGGAAATATTTTGATTGCGGTAAATTCCACGAGCCGACGTGCACTTCAGCGCCGGAACTCGCCAACCAGCGGAGAAAGAGAACACCGCTACCTCTCGCGATTAAACCGTGCATCTTACGCACGGGAATAATGATCCTGGCAGCTGACGCACCCGGAAATACTCATCAATCATTTCAATCCTCTGCCGCCCGTACTGCACCACCGCCTCCCACTAGTCTGCCTCGTCCGTCGCCGCCTGGTGCGGCCGCCCCTTCCGGCGCCGGGGGAGCGACACAATGCCTCCGTGTTGCTGCTGCCGATGGAAAGCGCGGGGGGCGGGGGGGGGGGCGGTGTCGCGCGCAATTAGCGGGGGCTCTCTCTCCGCGCGTGGGAGGCGGCTAAGCGCCCCGTTTGTTGGGCGTCGCGTGCGCCGCGCGTAGGCCCATCCTCTGGAAAGCGAAAGCCCCACGCCCAAGCGCTGCCGCCGCTAGTTCGGCCGCAGACAAGGGTTAGAAACATACTAGGGGCTCCCGTGCGAACTTTCCTACCGGCTCGGGAATGTAGATAAGTCGCAAAGTCGAGTTTCTGGAGGAGAATTCTATCGGACGGCTGCTCTGAAGAGGCGTTTCCCGTAGAAATAAGTACAATGTCGGAAACGTCACTAAAAATATGTAGTAATATGTACTGTACAGTAATATATTGTGTATGAAACCTAAAATGTACCTTGTGCATTAAAATGAGTTTCATATATTTGTACGTTAAATTCAATGCATAGGTTAATGTAATGTAGTGGTCCGTTTCTCCTGTCTCTCATCATTACATTCATTATCATCAGTACATCAAGATCATTCATTTCTTCATGAAACATTCATGCATCCTAATGTACATGTGTACATTAATTTTAAGGTGCGTTAATGGTAATTACTTTAATATTCATTTTATTACAGTGGTACAGGGCGACTAAGCGTTCTGTTTGTTGGGCATCGACCTGCATCTCCCCGCCTGGAAAAACGAAAACCCGAAGCTCAAGCGTGCCTCCCTGCAACTACTCCTGAAATACCCAAAGGCAAGAATTAGAAACGCACTAAGTGCTCCCGTGCAAACTTTCCTACTGGCGTAGGAGTCTAGATTCTTCATTCGCGTCCAGCGCCTCCTTCCTTCTTGGCCGCTATCGCGTACACCCCGCCACAGGCTACACAATTAGGTCGAATCCAACCACTTTCTTTAGCAAAATTCTAGTGGCCACCTGCTCTGATCAGTTGTTTCCGCAAAGTAATAAGTAAGGAACGGATATTAATGAATAACATTTTTTCATTACACTTTAGGACAATGAGTTTTGTAAAATATCTTCATTTTATGTTAAGATAAAAGGGTATCGCCCCTTTTTATATGACTTTATTTTCCTTTTTTGGAGATATCGACCAACAAGTCATTTTTCATATTCTCCCGTTATTTTTAAAGCATTTTCAGTTATGTAATCCATTTTGATATTATTTCAATGGTGCTTGCTTCAAATAATATTTACTAGATGCAACAAATCGTCCACACAATTCCTGAGTAGCATATTCGATTTCTTCGCTTAGAAATTGTTGCAAGTCTTTGTGAGTATGTAATGGAAGTTTGTGTGAACCCTATAAGCGCCTTTGTCGGTACAGCCAATTTTCCGGTAACTAAAGACCGAGATTTACCGGTAAAGAACAGTCCAAACTAAAAGTTTTCAAGATGCGTTTACTGAACGAAAGGAATAAGCTTTCATTATATGAGTAACATATCCATCAGGTTGAGTTGTTCATCTAACTGATTTTGATCAAATTTTTTGTCATTTTTCTTTGGTTTTAGAACATTTTTTAAACATTTCAATAGGATTTAATTGATAATTATTGACGATTTTTAGGTCATCAAAATCCGCCTCATAGTAATAATAACAGTAAGAGGTGAGGATATGGTGGACAAGGAAGAGGAAGAAAAGATAGCATGTGGCCCGGGGCCCGTTTTCTTAGGATACTGTTCCGTTATTCGCCGAGTGTTTAATGTCAGAAACGAAGGAAAATGGCCGATTAGAGCAGCTGGCCGCTGTAATTCTCCTCCAGACAGCGACTGAATGCGACCTAGCATTCCAAAGTAAGCCAAAGTAAGTGTCAAAAATCGTTACCCCATCCGTGAGGACTCGAACCCTGGAAGCTCCCGGTCAGAGTCACTGACATCCGTGACAATGACATCCGTTACTGCCCTGAGTCACTTATCCGCTCCGCTAATAGGAGCAATAAATAAGTAACCCCGTGTGGTCTACCACCTCCACACTCATACATTTCATCAGAGGGACAAGTCCCCGGGGTGGGCACCTATGCCTCTTTTATTCGCATCGCCCGCCGACGCGTTAACGCTGACAGGCTGATGGCCGGATCTAACTGGAACCCAGTTTACCGTCACGGCAACCTCCCCATACAATGCCTGGGTGGGGCCGCCCTGCCAGCTCAGAGCTCCTAGCTATCCAGGCTAGTACCGGAGTCTCGACAATGCGCCACTCACATCGCGGAACAAGTTCCCTCCTCTTTGCCCAGAGTATCGCCATGCCGCGACGAATCCGAGAGCCCAACTGGGGGCACATGGACCAGTGTATCGAGCCCCATCCCGCCTCCCATTGCTTACCGCCAGCTCACGACGTGGGTAACGCCGGTACCGAAGCAACCTGGCGGGTGGTAACTCATCGGACTGTAAAGTGGGATTCGGAGTGCTCCGAAAAGCATCCTTAGCCCAATCTTGCTCCAAGGTCGAAGCGCCGTAGGCCCAACTGATGGGTGGCCGGTTTCTCCGTCACCAAGAGCTTAGCATCGCCTTCTCACGGCCTGCACCTTCAGGCTAACGATGTGAGCGGCGCCGCGAGACTCAGGGTCCGGGTGGTCGTCTACGTTCCCCAGAAGCCGCGACAGCCTAGATCATCGCCCCCCCCCTGCGAGGAAAAGGAGCAGTAGGTGAGAAGCGTTCGTGGCGGAGCGGCTGCGTTTTCGTGGACGGAGCTCCCGCTCTCTAGGCGTGGAGGGAGCGCGGGGGCTGCGCGCAGGTCCAGAGCGAAAGTCGCGTGGCGTCGCGAGAGGCGCATCTGGGAGGGGCTGAATTCCAAAGCGAGTGCCCCGGGCGCCTCCTCGACCGGCGAGACACATCCTCCGTCACTTTCACGCCCATTCCTTGGAATACATTTCCTTAACTCAGAAAGGAAAATCATTCTTAGTGTAGGAGTCTGGCCAACTTTTACGAATTAATCGTGATCTTTCTGATTGATTTTTCGTGTTTCTGGGTGCGTCAACGTCTTTGGTCATTAGTCTCGTGAGGGTAGTACATGTTTTTTTTCTTATGAGATGGTGGTGATCTTCCCCCGCTGGATGGCGAAATCCGGCGCCGACCTACCGTCAGCTAGTGGGGTTTCCCCCTAACCAGGACTCTCCCACCAGCGGGCCACCGCCCCAGCCAGGACAAGCTCTAAGCTCCCGACCGGTCTCCCGGAATATGTAGTTGTGTAGTGCATGTTAGTTTAGTGTACGTGTGTATGTAAGGGGAGAGGATAGGACAAGGAAGAGGAAGGACAGATCGCGCGCGGTCCGTGGCCCATTTGTTAGGGTACTGCTCCAGCATTCGCCTGGCGTTGATCGGAGAAACCACCGAAAACTACCGATCAGAGCAGCCGGCCGTTAGAATTCTCCTCCAGACAGCTACTGAATTCGACCTAGCTGAAAAGCTAGCGTCGAAAATCCTGCCGCTGTCAGGACTCGAACCCAGGACCTCCCAGACAGAGGCGCTGCAGTAACATCAGTTGATGCACTGAGCTCCCGCTCCCGGTGTGATCTCTCTGCATTTCGTATTGACATGAAGAGCTAGAAAATAACAAACTTGACATTGGCTGGAACCGAGCTGTTAGGTGCCTTAGATAGAAGTATTAATCGGTTCCGCGCAGTACAGTGAAGATTCATTGCAAAACCACTCATTTACGGTGTCTGATAGACATGAAGGTCCCCAAAAAATAACACAGTTGTATTTGAAATCTTTATAAGAACATATGTTCAAATATGTATTACAAATAGTTCTAATTTTTCAATTTGAAATATAACTTGTATACGAGACGCTTTTAGAGATACATCTGAGAAAAAAATATTAGTGTAGGAAAAAAATGTTATTCTTATTATTTCTTCTTGCAATCTTTAGTTTATAATAAACGCAACCTCTTTGTATACCCGAAGATTTGTCCCCATAACGTATTTTTGAATTATTTTATTAGTCGTTCTCATTATTTCAAATTAATTCATATATGTGAATTATTTTTTCCAAATGATTGGAATATACTCAGGTTTTACCACATTGTGCATTGCATGAGTGGAAAATTGTCTAAGAAAATTAATTGTCAATTAAAAATAAATAAGCATATAAAATGACATCAATAGTTGTGTGTGAATTATCAGTTCCGTTTACATAATCTATTTAAAAGCATGAAATTATTTAAACAAATATGAATATATTTATTTGCCTTTATTTTAATTAATGACATTACGAATGTTTACAGTATGTTAATTTCTCACGGTCTCTGAGGGTGTTGTGATGTAAGGCTAATAATGCTTATGATTATAATTATTATCATTGCAGCTTCATTATTCGAAGGTTTTGTTGAACTCTCCCTTTGCTAGTTATGATAAGAATAGAGCCAGGGGATGTGGATTGCTATTTTGTGCGCAAAACTATATAATCTCCCCTATATAAACTATATAATCTTCTCCCTTTCAAAATTCAAAATTTAAGTAGTACCTATATGACTTAGTGTAGGGATCACAGAATTTTTAAAATGTGCACACAATTCACTTTTCCCCATAGCACGTCATACGCAGTTTTTAACTGTTTTTTTTACGTAAAATAAAATAAAATAAATAAATAAATAAATAAATAATCAAAACTGTAGTTCATGTGCTGATGCAAGCCTAATTCTAGTTCTCTACCATGACACGTTTCTACAGCTTTGCGACGAAATAAATCAAATCAAATGTAGCCTATAGCGTTTGATTCCTTGATTGACTAGTGTCAACTGCTAAGGTCATTAGTCCCGTAAGTGTAACGTATGTTTTATCGCGGGTGGGGATGTGATTTTTCCCCGCTGGATGATGAGATCTGGCGCGGCACCTACACGACTGCTAGCGGAATTTTCCCAACCGTGAATCTCGCACCACGGGGCACCGCCCTAGCCGGGGAAAACTCCATGCTCCGTACATGAGCGGTACTGTAATGCACGTAAGTGTAAAATTATTTAAGTAAGTGGTAAAGATAGGACAAGGAAGAGGAAGGGAAGATCACGCGCGGTCCGTGGCCCATTTATTAGAATACTGCTCCGCCATTCACCTGGTGTTGATCGGAGAAACCACGGAAAACTGCCGTTCAGAGCAGCCATCCGATGGGATTCTCCTCCAGACAGCGATTGAATTCGACCTAGCAGTGATGCATGTGGCGTGGGCGTCTGCGGCAGAGGACAAGGGGGAGGGGGGCGCTGAACGCAAATGAAGAGCAGCGAGGCCAGTGACGCTTAGAAAGCCTGCGCCTCCGCCTGCGCCGTCAACTCCGCGCTTTCGTTTCCTCTCGCGCCTCCGTCGTCGATGGGAACTCTGCTTGAGCCTGACAGTTGACGCGCGGTTATGGAGATCGTTTGCTCTCGCTTTACGATCCATTTCCTGACAAACCTTTGCTCATAACATCGGCTGGTGCAAGGAAAGTGAATGAATCTCACAGCTACCATCTAGTTTGTGAGTGCAAATACTGGAAAAGACAATAAGAATGAGTAAGGTTTCAAGATTTTATTCCTCGCGCTTTACATTCTAACCGCGCGTTGAAGTCACTCGCATTAAAGGTGTAATATTATTGTAATATTTACCACGTATCAAGGATATTTTTGTTCTTGAAATTTGAAAGCATAAATGAATGACGTGGAAACAAATTTTCGCCGTCAATCAATGCAAAAAGGTACCCAGAATTTGTAACCCGATCATTAAAAGGATCCAAGCCAATTTTAGTTTTTACTGATACGTTATAACTTGTTATTGCTTCGGTAGATAGTTCGACGTACACAGCTTAACTTACTTGGATCGAAAGGTTCGTGGTTATAAGGAAAATATAAAAACAGTTGAATGACGCTACATGTTTTCTTATGGGGGAATTATGAAAAAACCTAGTTAATTAGTAAATACGAAACAATAAAATTAGGTAGAAAATAAAACCAGTAGTATGTACAACGGGCGTTTACTGATTTTAATGATCTTGGACAACATAAAGCCCTCGAGTCAAAGGCTCTCGGGCATTTTGTCGCCACTCGATCATTAGAACCCATACAACGCTCTTGGTGCATAAATAACTATATTTAATTCAAAGAATATTTATTTTAATAAAAAATATAATTTCTCAAGTTTTGGACAGTTGGAAAATAAAAATTTAGCTTTAAAAGAAATATGACAAGAGACGATGATACGTCCCGACCAAAGCAGAAGATACCACGAAAAATTTCAACTTTTGCATATTCCGCAAACTCGGTAAATTCAACGGAAATTTGACCTGAGAAATTGTTGAATGTGTCGTTGGGGGTTAATGTAAAGAGGCATCCCCCCAAACCAAAATATCCATTCCAAATTCAAAGGCCCGCGACATCAGTTAGATCGATCTAGTGTAATAATGGTGAAACCCCCGCCTACAATTGGGCCGCTAATGTTGATCCCAGACAAGCGTTCTGCCGTCAATCATCTTTTCGGTATTAAGGAGGCCAAAAAGTGGATTCTGACTACATAAGTATTGAAGGAAGTAATTTAGTACATAGGGGAACAAGAATTACCTACTATTTCGGTATCAGGGACCTAGAGTACACTGTCAGAAATTACATTAAATTTAATGTAGATTTGATGTAGAGTGTACAGGAATTTCAATGTTCCTTGCATATTAGAGATATTAGTGTACCTGTACATTAAATTTAATGCTTAAATTAAAACGAATGTAGATTTAATGTACGACTGTTAACTGAACTTACTTGTGTAAATTAAACTTGGGTACTGTACGTGTACATTAAATTAAATATACGTACATGAAAATTATTTTCATTTACTTTCACATTAAATTTCTGAGAGGTACGTTTTCTGTCAAAAAAGTGAGTTTTGGCTGCAGCATAACATAATTTTATAGTACGTAGGTAGTATGCGAGAGGTTAAAATGAATAAATATTTGGAAATTTATTGTCATGAAATACAAATATATTTGATCCCATTGGGTTACGAAGCCGGGACCTACTGTTATACAAACACATGCTCTAACCTATTGAGCTACGGAATCCTACATTGCATTAGTGAATATTTAACGTTCTTATAGAGATCAACATTCGTATATTAATTGGCATGGAATGGGCATGAACGATAAAGGCGAACGAAATGGTACATGCTATTAATAGACAGATTCGAGTAGTTGGGGCCTTTTAGTATAGTTTTGTTTGTTGTTTAGACACTTGGAACGATGCCGATAAGGAGGACAATACAGCTCGGCAAATGGAAGTTGGAAACAAAAACACACCGACTCAGTTTTTTCAAGACAAGCCTTTCGTCTCTTGTGAGACTGTGACGAACAATGACTAATTACTACGCTTCACGAATGTTAAGTGCTATAACGAGCGTGGCACGTTCTCGATTTATTTTGACCGGGAGCGGTAGCTCACTGCATCAACTGATGTCACTGCAGCACCTCTGACCGGGAGGTCCTAGGTTCCCACTCCCCACGGCGACAGGATTTTCGACACTAGCTTTTCAGCTAGGTCGAATTCAGTCGCTGTCTGGAGGAGAATTCTAGCGGCCGGCTGCTCTGATTGGCAGTTTTCCGTGGTTTCTCCGATCAACACCAGGCGAATGCCGGAGCAGTACCCTAACAAACGGGCCACGGACCGCGCGCGATCTGTCCTTCCTCTTCCTTGTCCTATCCTCTCCCTTTATATATACACACACACACACACACACACACTTACTCTAACATGCACTACACCACCACATATTTCGGGAGACCGGTCGGGAGCTTCGAGCTTGTCTCGGCTAGGGCGGTGTCCCGTTGGTGGGAGAGTCCTGGTTAGGGGGAAACCTCATTAGCCGACGGTAGGTCGGCGCCGGATCTCGCCATCCGGTAGGGGAAGATCACTGCCATCTCCAGATAAAAACATGCACCACACTCACGGGACTAATGACCAAAGCAGTTGACGCGCCCGGAAACACGAAAAAATCAATCAATCAATCGATTTATATTGGAGGAGAGCACATGTGTATTGACCACTTTCAAAAATAAATTGCGGGGATTTGTTGGTTTCTCCTTCTTCCATTCCACCAGAAGGGTAGGGCGAGTGGGTGTGGTGTTATGAAGAGCCCTTCATCTCGTCGCGAGTCGATCGAAGAGGCGACGCGTCTCTGGAGGACTCTCTCTAATTTATTCAGCTTTCGTTTTTCGAAGAGAAGCCTTTCACGACTTCCCTGAGTGGTACTATCACGAGCAGACACCTATTTATATTCGGTGTTGCTTTTGAGATCATCTAAAACGAGATATATAAAATGAAATTTTCAAATCTATAATCAGAAGGAAAGGTACGATATATTTTGCACGTACTTGACAACATATGCGTCACACTAATCATCAAAATCAGTTCTTCTGAAAAAAGGCAACATGAATTGATTGTTGATAAGTAATAATTGTTAATTAATGCCACACTAATGAGACAAACTGTTGGCACACTGTATTGTTTCAATTTAACTTGTAAATTTATATTATTTACATTGATAAATTGATAGAGGTCTAACCAAGATTGGGATCGAAGTATTTCGTAAGTTACTTGTGCTTTACGAGTGTTTATGTGTTCAGTTGTTTATCTCAAATCTAGAATATTGATAGTGGCATGTGGTGAAATTTTCTCGTTTTCAGTAATTATATTAATTTTTGCATCATATATTCATATGATCAATTTAATTTCAGATTATTTAGTTAGGTTTTTAGTTACATTTTCAGAATCTCATCCATTTTCTAGAATTTTACGACAGCTTTAGGAGCAAACGGATTTGGTGAAATTTGGCACAGACTTGACTTGAAGTGCGGTAGCACAGACTAGTACAACGAGGAAAAATCCCAAGATAACATTTAGCAAGCACGAAATATGTTGTTATATACAGACAGTAAACCGATTAGCAGATAATGGAGTAAAACTTTAAAACGTTGAATAATACAGTGAGATAAAGGATCAATCAATAAGATAAATTTTTGAATGAATACGGAAGATAATGATTTGTAATTATTATTTGATGAAGTAACTTATCTGGAACTGTGTACTTCATGTTCTTTTCAACTATCTCCATTAATTTTCTTCCCACGAACTCTTGAGGAGAAGAATGTAGCCTAGTTATTTACCAAAATTCCATATGCCATAATCTACTTTATAATTTTTGTGTTAATTTACATGATATGTTTGACGTTGATGCTTGAAGAAAAGCATTCAAAATGTTCGTGGCGAAATGCCTGTGCAGGACAATCGAATATCATTTATATTCATATTAGAGGTTTGTTTAGATAAGTTGGTAACTCTTCCAGCCAAACCTGATTTTTTCATATATGTGTGAAAAGTAATGGGAAGCTAGTTTAAGGCCGTATTAAAATGTTTTTATGAGTATAATATGTAATAAAATGCATTTCGTTGTGTTGTGTTGTGTTGCGTCTTGCTTTTCATTTTAGAGTTAAATTTATCATTATTAGCTGCTGCCGAAATTAAATGTTACGAATAATCCATTATTCTTAAAATATATATGGTCACTTGCTATTGTTCACATTAATATAATAATAATATTCTAAAATAATTTGCGGAGCAAACCGTAATTTTATGTCAAGAGACATACATTGCAACATCCTTATGATTAATTTCAAAGCAATTTTCCATATATATTTGAGTGATATTTTTCACCAGCAAAACTTTCCTCCAATGCCTTCTGAATATTGTAATGATCAATAAATCTTCCGGGCATGTTGTTAAAAAAAAGCTCCACGAAGGAGCTGCAATTAATGTCATTAATGTGTTGTAAATTATATTTTTGTACCCCGTAATCAAGCACTGTTTTTCGTCAACCATGCAGTTCTCTACAAGAAATGAAGATCTAACGCTATTCTTTCGCAATGGAATGTATATTTTATGTAACGAACTGAATTATTTTTGCAAAGAACTGTGAAGTACTAGATGGTATCTACAAAATTACTCCTAAATAATCTTAAGCTCAACTATGTAATGCAGTACAATGTAAGTTACTGTAATGTTCCTTTTTATTACTACTAGTCGCTAATGTCCTTAGAAGCCGATGCGACTTATAAATAAGTAAAAATATTTAAAAAGCTACGGTTTTTTAAAAGTTATGTGTTAATTGAGAACAGCGAGCGAAATGGCATATTCTACAGTGGTACGTGACACTGTATTCGGTGCTTCACGAGAAAGAAAATTAAATTTTTTAATACTCACATCGAGTAAACGTAATTTTTTTTTTTTGTGCATTGCGATCATAAAAACGGCGTCTTTGTGCGCCTTCCCGAGATCTTGCCTCATGACACAGACTTCTGTAGAAATGCGACAAGCAGCTATGTCCGACAGGAATCTAGCATAAGCCCAAGTATAGACTGCTCTAAATCTAAAACTTGGTAAATAATAATGCAACTAATTTATTATGTTAATTTCTATTGAACAAGTAAATGTTTCAAAATGGGCAACATTAGAAGGGATTTTTTAAATTCTTTGACGTGTTTCTTTGCATGTGCTGACAACAGCGAATAATATTAGTAAACTTTATTTTAATAAAATCTATCAATATCTAAAGTTACACACGAGAGCTTACAGGAAGATGGTTAATGTAATATGTCTTTCGGTTACAAAAATGAAATTATTACTTTTGATTGACAAAAGTGACATGTTTATATAATTGTTTTTCAGAATCTTCAGTGATACTATTGTCAGCAATCATTTATTCCCGTGTTGTACGAGTTAGGAAAGTTATTATTTACAAGTATTTATGAGTCCATCTGCCATATCGTGACAAATACGTCCTCCATGACGTAATATTTTGTGCAGAAAATGTTGAAAAATGATTTGCACCGTAAAATGCCATTTTATGAACAATTCAGTGCATTGAAAATATTAATTAATAGTAATGAATTACTAAAAATAATATTTGCATATCTTTTACATTATTGCGCGAGTGAAGACTTATGAACTCCCTCTTAAGCCTTTCTTAGCAAGTTTTCACTCATACAGTAAAATATAAATAAATGTAATACACTTTTTTATAAGCTCGAGAAAGATTTGGGCGTTAACATATTTATACAGAATTTTTTATGCTCGTGTCCCTAGTGAAATTCTCTGCCTGAAACACTTCAATCTCTCCCTGTCTCTGTCTGTCTGTCTATCTGTCTATCTGTCTATCTGTCTATCTGTCTGTCTATCTGTCTGTCTGTCTGTCTATCTGTCTATCTGTCTTCGTCTGTCTGTCTGTCTGTCTGTCTGTCTCTCTCCCTCTCTCTCCCTCTCTCTCCCCTCTCTCTCCCTCTCTCTCCCTCTCTCTCCCTCTCTCTCCCTCTCCCTCTCTCTCATAAAATCATAAAATCTCGGTTTATGTGCTGTTAATGTTGTTGTAACTCTACTAGATGGCGCTGTAGAACAAAACTACATATTAATGTCAAATGCAACTCGCAAAAGGCCTAAAAACCGTTTCTCATACCGTAGTCTAAAGGATGAGATCTTCTTGAACATTCTATTCGATTTTTGCTGGATCGACTCTTCTCAATATTACCTCGCCTACTAGAGACGTGCAAAATCTGCAATTAAATGTGAATGAGAGGGACAGAAAGAGAAAGAGAGAGAGACACACACACAGAGACAGTCAGGGACAGAGAGAGAGAGAGAGAGAGAGAGAGAGAGAGAAATTCGGGAGAGAGACGGGGGAGGGAGTGACAGAGAAGGAGAGGGACAGGGCGGAGAGCGTCGGGGGAGGTGGAGACGAGAGACAGGGATTGATTGATTGATTTTCTCGTGTCTCCGGGCAAGTCAAATGCTTCGGTCATTAGTCCCGTTAGTGTAGTGCACGTTTTTCTCTCGGGCGATGGCGGTGATCTTCCCCCGCTGGATGGCGAGATCCGGCGCCGACCTACCGTCGGCTAGTGGGGTTTCCCCCTAACCAGGACTCTCCCACCAGCGGGACCCCCGCTCCAGTCGGGACAAGCTCTAAGCTCCCGACCGGCCTCCCGGAATATGTGGTAGTGTGGTGCATGTTAGTGTAAGTGTGTGTGTGTGTGTGTGTGTGTGTGTGTGTGTGTGTGTGTGTGTAAGGGGAAAGGATAGGACAAGGAAGAGGAAGGACAGATCGCGCGCGGCCCGTGGTCCGTCTGTTAGGGTACTGCTCCGGCATTCGCCTGGTGTTGATAGGAGAAACTACGGAAAACTACCGATCAGAGTAGCCGGCCTCTTGAATTCTCCTCCAGACAGCGACTGAGTTCGACCTAGCTGAAAGGCTAGTGTCGAAAATTCTGCTGCCATCAGGACTCGAACCTAGGACCTCCGGGACAGAAGCGCTGCAGTGACATCAGTTGATGCACTGAGCTACCGCTACCGGTACGGGAGAGAGGGAGACGGCGGAGAGGGAGACGGGGGAGAGGGAGAGAAATGAAGGGCAGAACAACATCGGCCGGGTTCCGCTAGTATCATCTAAATAATTTCAGAAGGTCTGTTTTTCAGTGTTTGGTTAGAAACCCATTATTTTTCAACCGAGACCCCAGCCGCCAAACTTTTGTTTAGAAAATGCCTCCAATGCGTTGAAAAAAGTATTTTGCTTAATAAAAATATAAGATGAGTCGACGTAATATTTTTGTGTCATATGGGCTAATCCATTACATCTCTATCTAGGGCAAAGCCTCCCACTCTCCGGTAGGGTATGTCCCAAAAACCAACTTATCAGGTGAGCTAAAACCTGGCGAAGTTAAATTGATTTTCCTATTCTATTAATTTAATTTTAAATTTCTTTTTAATCTTACTATAATTTACCTATTTGTCTGTTCCAATTTAAATTTTTGTATACTTACCAATTCCTATGAAATTTGTTTACATTTATTTTAACAGCTATTATGTAAACATCAATAGCAATAATTGTACAGGATAAAATAAGAATGTAAACGAAATAAAATAATTAGAAAAGTAATTGCGTTTATCATATTAAATTTTGAAGTAACTCGTCATAATTCCTTCAACAGCAGAATCGCGAAACGCAAAATAAACGATCCCTGAAAACACGTAAATCAATTATATTTGTGATTAATATTGCAGAAAATGGATTATATTAATGATATTTTGGAAAGCGAGTCGGGAATATTTTATTCGATCCTCCCTCTAGTAAAACCAAAGGTGCATGAGAGAATTTATCATAATTTAATGGCTCAGATGTTCTCAAGTTTTCTGCGTTTCCTTTCTCTGTTCGTGTGACGGAGAAAGTAGATTTCTAAGATCTCCCTGCCTGATGTATTTACGATGAGATAATCGTTGATGTATTTTTGAAGCAATGATGATCTCATTCTCAATAAGCAAAGAAAGTTGAAACTTAAAGCAAAGGCACTCTTTCTGCCTGAGAACCGCAAGCAATTTAAGGTATTTAAAAAAAGGATTTATTGAAATCTGCTAATGGATACAGTCTAATGATAGTTAAGTGGAATGTTTAAAATTAAGGTTTAATAAATGGAACAAATATTTGAAAATGACTTGTGTCTAATTGACTTATTTTACTGCTCTTTATTTCACAGTAGCTATTGCACTACATTACTTTACAATACGGCATGCACAAAAATATTCATATTACTTCAATTTTAGAATTACGTTCTTTATTACTTCTATGCCAATTTAATTTCTTTCTTTCTTTATTAAACTCATTCTTCTTACCTAAACTTTTTATAGTTAGTACAATAAAATTGTGTCATATCTTACTGATCTGATGCTTATAAAAATGTTTCTACATCTTTTTTTGGCTTAAGTTGTAATTACTTTAATACAAATGATTCATAAGGAATATATATATATATATATTATATATATATTATATATATATTATATATATATATATATATATATATTATATATATATTATATATATATTATATATATTATATATATATTATATATATAATATATTTCTCTGATAATTATTCGCTCACTATCGTCACAGAAAATTGGGCACATTAAAAAATCACTCATTTTTATGGTAAATTGGTTTCCCATAACTGTGACGATGTAGCAAAATGAACATTAAAAATATTTTCTGAATTAATAACTTTGTATTAAAAGTATTGAAAGAAAACTGCCAATAAAAGTTGGCAATGTACAGCAATTCCATATCCATATTATTCACCTGTAGTAATGTGGCGTTTCTTGGTAACCATCATTGCACAGTACGTCTGTGATTTGTATACACTTTAAAAAACTTCAATTGTTTATGAAGTTACTTTCATTTAAATCAGGAGTGGGAAAGGATTCAATTAAATTCCCATCTTACGGACAGTGATTGAAACTGCTGATATTTGTAAACGAATCGGGAGAGGGGTAAAACAAAGAAGAATTTTGCCAACCTATTTGTAGGATGGATTTTTAAAAACTTATGATGAAGTAACTTTTTTGTTTATCACAAATAGAAGAAAATATTTTATAGACCACTTCGTATTGTTTAATTTTTATTTTATATTTTTTTTCAACTTTTAATTACATGTTATTTCTTGCCACTTATTTCGTAGACAATTGTGAGTGTATATAAAGGAGAAGAATGATAAAAGTGTTGTATTGTCAGTTACTTTCCCAGGTAGTGAATACGTAAATGACATTAATTCAATAATTATGATAACTATTCTTGATCTCTTTTTGCATTCAGGCCATGCGTATCAGATTTACGTTTACATTATTATACGGTACACAGTTATATTCTAATATACAAAACTGTATGCGAATATAGGGTAATTATTTTAGCGAGAAGGACGTTCGGAACACGTGAACAGTAATTGACCTACTGTTCTCTGTGCTAAGTCAATTAGTAAACGGGAAATACGAAGTTCCTCAGAGTAAACTGCGTATCTTCTTCCTAATCCGCTGTTGGAGCTCACGCTCTGTCGTAGTACAAAGCATCCGAACGTCACTCCTTTTCAAAGAGAACTAATTACCCACAAAAGCGCTGTGGCGAATTGTGTGTCGGTTTACGCAAGTAGAGGCCGTTCCGAACTCAACGCGGACTCGCCCGCCCCGCGCGTAATAGGATGATAATGCATGCGGAGGCACTGGGCTGTGTGATATGAGATACCCAACACGCATATTGCAGTGAGGTGAATCCGACCGACCGTCCGCTCTCTCCCTGTGCGTAACTGGGCTATGAAGAATACCCAGCGTAACCGTATTGTTTGCGATGCGAGATCTAGCAGATTATAACTGTTCTTATTAATTTTTCTCGGCCGTGACTCCGCCGCCAGAAAACCCCTGATTCTCCTTATCCGCTCCCTCTGTTTCTATCCGATTTTGCATGCCTTTGCATTTGGAACGACGCCAATCAATTAGCGATGCTGATGTCAGTTTAAATTAGTGGATTCAAGTTCTCATTAGTAAGATAATTAAAAATACCAGTTTCCCTTAAATCACTTCATATCAAATATGAACATCCTGTTCACAAGGTTGTTAACCCAAGAATGCAAACCGTATTCTATACCCGTGTGTAAATGAGTAAAATTTACGTATACTTTTTAATTCGTGATTAAAAACCAAGAAATGTATTTGATGATTAAAAATATATGTCCTGTATTTATTCTGAATCTTTGGTTTGTTTTTACATTAGAATCATCACAGATTTCGTGAAAAATTGTTGAAACAAGATGCTTCAACATACATTAAAGTCATAAAATTCCTATTTTGTTGAGAATTGACTTAAACAATAAAGCTGTAACATTTTTGGAAATACTCTTAAATACTGACGAACAGATTCCGCTCCTTGCCTCTCTGCACATCACCACAAAAAGTGGTACAAAATAACTTTTAGAGAGATTGATCTCAATGAGGCCTATGTAGAACTGACTTCAGAGCACACTGCTAGTGGTTAGCTTGACTAGGGTCAGGAGATCGAATGTACAAATAAAACAGTTAGGAAGTGAATGGTCAATATTCTAGGATTAATCAGGTCTGCGGATGACTTCCTTCACTTTTCTAACTCCGTCTCTTGTACCATGTCTTTGAACGTTACGTGACCTATATTCACTTCTGTCGCGACTCAATCTGTGTCTAGGGACATTCCCAATTCTAAAGATTCGATTCAGAAACGAGTCCCTTATTTCAATTTCTATGGAATCGGTTTTCGATTTCTTTACTTTCGTTTCTTGCTGAAATCGATTTCACAAGGATGTAATCGAATCAAATGAATTCTTTTGAGTTTATTAAAAATAACCTATTGTTGTCGGATGAAATGAATGTGTCGTATAACATATTAGAATTTTTGGTAACATAAAAAAATTAACCTTGAGTAAGTTCATACTTCTTGAGAATAATACGGTTCCTTATTTTATGAAAGTGCTATGAGAACAATTGCGTTTGCAAAAGGATTCACAATCTGTTGTCGACACTCATATTTTAAATATATATTATAGGTCTAATCATCCTTGCACGTTTCTACATGTTTAAACTTATAACAATACTTTTGTTTCTTAGAAATTTGATACTTTTGGAATCGATACATTTCTTGTAATTCGATTTCGATATCATGCTTTATTGGATACGTTTGTTTCTGCTAACATGAAAGTAGATACCAATATGCAAGAGAAAGTACTCATTTGAATACGATATTTAAGGGACACATCTCTTTGGTGCATGAATTGGGGAAAGGGGCAATGGCGACACTCAGAATAAATTGCAATGCAATGGAAAAAAAAATTTTTCAAACTTGTTGTAAAATGTTTTAATTTACGAAAGTATGACAGTCTTGAACATTTTCTGTACATGGTGTCTTTTACACAAGCATTCAAATGATCCGGTTCTGTTTTTAAGGAATTAGTTCAACAATCATGATGTTGCTCTGAATGCACAACCTAATGAATATTAGTGTTAGAACAATAATTTAATAAAATAATCAATATACAAATACTAAAAATAAACATAAACGATAATAAAACATATGGCAAACCCTCATTAACGCGAATTCCAATAGACAGAAATAATCAGTTCGTTTTATAATAGTTCGTGTTATCCGGTTACTACAAATGAATTACTGTAATCATTTGCCGGGAGGGTTTTGTTAGTGTTACGGCGAAATTCATGTTAAGCGAGTTCTTGCGAACGAGAGTTTACTGTAATGATGTAAATATTGTAATAAAAAACAATTGTTTCGATGTTCAACACTCAAAGCGGTTGGTCTTGTGGATGCTGATATAACGTCGAAATCGCTGAGAGGCTAAAATGCCTTGTCGTAGCTGTCGGGAGCTTGCAACTAGACGCCAATGCCACTCGGTTACCAATGTCTTCTTTACATGACCCTTATTCTGTGATAATTTTCAAGTCACTCCATCGGCAGAAGGTACAGATTACGCGGAAGTTATTTTCTTTTTCGCAGACCTTGTTATAAATTGCAGAGTTTGAAGCAGAATTCAATAGTTTAGTTTTTTGTGACGTCAAATTAAATCTGTGAAGCAAATAAATAAGCGAATACAAAATGTTAACAATCGAATACTGTATAACTGTATAAACAAAAATGTATATTAAAAACGTAATGTGAAGGAATTGTTTTCCATTTCCGCAAAGAAAACGAAGTTGTTTACGAGATGTTCATTTGTTCCCTTGACTGCGTCTTCTCTGCGATTAAAACTTCTTTGCATCTAACTTCTGATGGCCTTTGAAGGAGAAATGCGAAAGCTGTCCGGTATTTCGATTACGGGGAAAGAAAACTAATAAGATATTCTGCAATTTAGTGCGTAATTAAATGTCTCGTTGAATATTAATTTCTTTTCGGTTAATATCTTTGTGCTTATTGGTATATGGAAACTATACTATAAAGGATTAATTTCTTCTTATAACATATTAAATGTAAGGTAAAGTAAATTAACTTTTGGTAGTACCTGTCACATTCCTGCCCTACTATACCTTGGCTTCTCTGCTCTTTCTTCACTCTTAGTTCCTGCACTCCATTACTCTCCTGCTTCTTTAATCGCAACTGACAGGTGCGCGAAGAACGTCGTTCAATTTTTCCATTAAAAACAACCGTATCGTCAAATATTTTTCCTTGAGAATCATCGTAGCTGTCTGTGCGCTAATAAGAGTTGTTTAACAGGTGTCTTCACATTCAATATTCAATGAGTCCTCGATTGATTGATTTTGCGAGTTTCCGGGCGCGTCAACTGCTTTGGTCATTAGTCCCGTTAGTGTAGTGCATGTTTTTTCTCGGGAGATGGCAGTGATCTTTCCCCGCTGAATGACAAGATCCGGCGCCGACCTACCGTCGGCTAGTGGGGTTTCTCCCTAACCAAGACTCTCCCACCAGCGGGGCACCACCACCCCAGCCTGATCGAGCTCTAAACTCCAGACCAGTCTCCCGGAATATGTGGTAGTGTAGTGCATGTTAGTGTGAGTGTGTAAGGGGAGAGGATAGGACAAGGAAGTGAAAGGACAGATCGCGCGCGGTCCGTGGACCGTTTGGTAGGGTACTGCTCCGGCATTTGCCTGGTGCTGATCGGAGAAACCACGGAAAACTACCGATCAGAGCTGCCGGCCGCTAGAATTCTCCTCCAGACAGCGACTGAATTCGACCTAGCTGAAAAGCTAGTGTCGAAAATCCTGCTGCCGTGGGGAGTGGGAACCTAGGACCTCCCGGTCAGTGGCGCTGCAGCAATGAGTCCTCGACCAAGCTATTGAGAGTAATGGGATTCTCACCTCTTAGTAATCAGTTCGTCCTCTACTGGTGTCGACTTGGCACCTGGCGTCGCACGTGACGAGTGATGGGGAACGATTGAGAAATTGGTGGTGGTGGTGGTGGGGGGCTGTGTTTCCAGCCTTCGCCCGTAGCAAGCAAGAGGGACGTCGGACCTATTTAACATTCCCCCTCTTCCCATTCTTCTCTGTCACTTGAGGAGGCGTCTCTAACTTCATAGTAAACGAATGTATTTGTTAGTTTATTTATTTGTTTGATTTAATAAACAGGAGGTTGAATAGGTTTGTAGATGAGGTATTACATTCACAGTGCATGAGGAAATCAAATGGCTATTTCAGTGCTTACTCCATGGACCGCCCAGTGATTGGAGTAAACTCCGATCGATATAATAAGACGAGGGAGAGAACTGTGTTGGCTCAGTATTATAGTTAAAAAGAAGTGTAATGCTAGTGTAGAAATGATGGAGTAGATATACAATAACAAAATATTCACGATTTTGTCACAGTAGTAACATTCGTGATAATTTGTTTTGAAAACGTTTTGAAATTACGTTTCTACTACGTACTCGAACAGACACGTGGAATGACCCTGACAAAAAAATCCATTACATTAACTTCACCCTTCATGACTTTTAGTGGGCAATTTAAGTAAAATGGAAGGGTAGAAATGAAACGTATTAAAATGTACAACCAGAGACAAAAATCTTGAAAGAAGTGAGTTTCTATTCAATAGCAAGGGTTTAGTTTGTTCATTACTTTATGAAGTTTCTTCGTACTTTCAGTGCACAACCGGCAACCAGTCGATTGACTTTGAAAGAAAGACACAAAATGTCACAGTTTTATAATATCAAGTGTAGTAAACATTTTTCATTGCAAATATTTTGCATCGTTACGAAACAGTACAGGCCAACAATATGGCATGCATAATTTGTATGCTTGTTGTAGATTCACGTGGACGTTATATTGTACAAATGTTGCCTCAAGATGTTAACGATCCGTTTGCTCCCATCATTTTAAATGTGATGTATCTTCGCCCCGCCCCGCCCCACACCGGCGGTAACAAGAGGTTTCTGCTGTCTGCTGCAATAGCAGCCACGGCCGTAAAGCGTCGGCGGTCGGGGCTGTAAAGCCTAATTGCAGTTCGGGCGGAGCCCACAATCCCTCAGCGCGCTCATCTCTCCGAGGGAGAGCGGGCTCCGAGCACGGCCCCCTCGCGCAAAGGCCGAGGCACCTGGCACTCGACGGAGGCCGTGACGGCACCGGAAACAATTCTTCCGACGTCGCTAAGGCAATCAGATTTATTGCTCTGTCTCGCCTGCCGCGTTGGCACGAGGTAAATATTAGAAGACGATCATGGCTTTCAATTAAGGCAGAAAGATCTCGTTCAACTTTTAGTTGGATTGGAAAAGCTGCGATAATTCCTTTTCATGTAGGAACTTCCTACAAGGAAGTGTGCTCTGTAAATGTTATTGCAGAAAAACTGAATATACAAAATTCAACTGAATATACAAAAACAAATGGTGAAATAATGCACGAAAATATTAACAGAATTGTAATTTATGTAAGCAATTGGTAATACAAAATTAAAACAAGCTTGAAACGAATGCAGAATATGTGCTGTATTTTGGATACCGATGTTATATACCATAGACATACCATCACATATTACGTAGTTCCTAAAACTTGTAGAAAACACAAGATATATTATTTCCAGTAGAGTAGAATATATAAAATATGTAGTAACTATAGTAAACTTGTCTTATAATTGCCTGGTTATTAAGAACTTATTCATCTCCGTCGTTTCTCTAATGACTAGTATTTACTTTAAACTGTTTGGTTGTGAAAAAAAAAACAATTTGGTGGTCTTTTAAAAGTTTTTTGCACACCCACGACTAAAGTTGCATTTAACATAATTTAATGAAAATCATCCATAAAATTGAAGTTTTACAGTCTTACGCCTAGGCCAATAAAGTTTTCTTTTTTTTTTAGGTTTAGGCCTCTAAAGATAGTTGCATCAACTTCAGTGATACAAACGTTATATGAAAGGAAAAAAATCATCGTTTTGTACTCCTTTTACGCATTTATCTTTAAGTCCAAAGCCAATTTACTTCAATGATATTTATTTAAAATATAAATGTTTTTTCTTGTTATTAAATACTGTTAAATTTCCTTTGATACTGCTGCATTTAGATGTTGCAACCACTCTAGTCTGAGGAAATGAACGAGTTATGTTGCATTTTCTTACATTTTCTACAGAATTCTCAACACATCTACTCTCTACAAGTATTTAAACTACTGGTCTGTTATAATCGGAGTGGCACGTTCGACTGTCGTTTGTTTGAATTGATTGATTGATTTGTTTGGTGTTTCCGGGCGCGTCAACTGATTTGGTCATTAGTCCCGTGAGTGTAGTGCGTGTTTTTTTTCTCGGGAGATGGCAGTGATCTTCTCCCGCTGGATGGCGAGATCCGGCGCCGACATACCGTCGGCTAGCAGGGTTTCCTCCTAACTAGGACTCTCCCACCAGCGGGGCACCGCCCAGTCGGGACAAGCTCTAAGCTACCGACCGATCTCCCGGAATATGTGGTGGTGTAGTGCATGTTAGAGTAAGTGTGTGTGTAAAGGGAGAGGATAGGACAAGGAAGAGGAAGGAAAGATCGCGAGCGGTCGGTGGCCCGTTTGATAGGGTACTGCTCCGGCATTCGCCTGGTGTTGATCGGAGAAACCACGGAAAACTACCGATCAGAGCAGCCGGCCGCTAGTATTCTCCTCCAGACAGCGACTGAATTCGACCTAGCTGAAAAGCTAGTGTCGAAAATCCTGCTGCCGTCAGGACTCAAACCTAGAACCTCCCGGTCAGAGTCGTTTGTTTGAAAGTATCTGTATCAACCGAGTTAGTGTTTTGTCGTTATCTCTTTCGGACTCGCGTCTGCACTTGCCTTAGCGATCACAACCGCCGCCTGCGGCTGCCGACTGCTTGGTGACCTCAATGGGACAGGCTCGGCGCTCGCCGGCGGCTACAGGTGGCGGAAGTGGAAAAAGGCGGGGTGAGGGGGAGGGGGCGCTGCCATCGGGGATTCATCTCGGGTGGCTGGCGGCGCTGCGGTCCACCGCCCTAGCCCACTTCCGGTGCCGCCCCCCTCCTCCTCCTCCACGCGACCGAACTTTCTCGCGCCCGACAGCGGGGAAGGGCAGGGCTGCGTGCCATCACAAACGTTTTTTTGTGTCTGCGCCGAGTGAGAAATCCTCGGGCATCGGGCAACAGATGTACACTCGACTCACTGTAATCCGGCCATCCCTTGCACATATGGGTGCAGGATTAGGGGACGTGCCAGACTATTCAGAGGGATTGAAATTAGTCTCTAAACCCTAGAGAATATACAATTTATTACATCCAAAGATACGGTACATTCATTTACACACAACTTGTGTTGCTCATCTTACATTGTGGTCACCAGCAATGGATTTCTGCGAATATATTCGATTTAATTTATCTAAAATGTCGAGTTTCTGCTTGAGATCGAGCGTAACATGTTTTCTTTTAGAAGCTACAGTACTGAACTGTACTGTAAGAAATTCACAATTTCAAATATGTATAGTACTGTTTAACATTTTTAACTAACAATGCATTGTTGCACAAGGTAATTCATTGTTTTTTGCGGCATTTCTGCTTGAGCAACTAGAGGTCTGAGAGCCTGATTAACAAGAGTTTAGTGTAATCTTGGCTTCTGATAGGTTCGGTGCAATATATCGATTATTGCAATATATCATTTTAGGACATCTCTGAATTAAGTACATTCTGAGAACTATAAATAGAATAATTAAAATTAAAGGAATCAAACATATTATTTTAATCATTGTGGGTACGTTATTGTGAGTTATTGCCAAATATATTGTGCTAAATTTGGGACATTCTGCATCTTCACCTAGGCCCCAAAGCATACTTGTAATGCACCAATGCTGAAGGACTCTTACCTCGATTACTAAATTATTCCAAATGCCTGATTATAATAAAATAAGGAAAACATCGCGTTCTTTCCCGGTCCACTATCTAATTAGCATCCTATGGTTTGCGATTGAAGCTGCTCACGACCGGAATTTTTCGCTCTAAGACGCATGTGTTCACAAGGGTAGAGAGTTCGACAGCAACGATTAGAATTCACATGTGGTCTATTATCGGGCAATGGAGGCAACCTGGACCTAGGCAGGCGCTTTGTTTGACCTGTTGGAGTGCCGCCCATGACCAATTCCCAGAAGCAGAGCAGGCCTGATCTGTGCGGGGGGTGGGGGGCAGGCTCCTTGGCGTTAAAAGGGGCCCCCGTCGCTCCGCCCCCCCCCCCCCCTCCGCGCTCCCCGCTCCGCGCTCAGTCCACGCTCCACCTCCCGCTCCACGCTCACGCTCCACGCTCCACGCTCCACGCTCCACGCTCCACGCTCCACGCTCCACGCTCTACGCTCCACGCCCCACACTCCACGCTCTACGCTCCCCGCTCCGCGCTCCCCGCTCCGCGCTCACCGGTCCACGCTGCTCGTTCCCGCTCCATGCTCCACGCTCCACGCTCTACCCGCTCCACGCTCCACGCTCCACGCTCCACGCTCTACGCTCTACGCTCTCCGCGCCTCCGCCGCCCAGTGGGCTGAAACTGAAACGCGCGCATTGGATTTTACGTTCGTTAAACTAGCAGGATCAAAATGCTGTTGCGGGCTACATATATCTTATATATAAGATCTAAAACTAGCGTACCCGTGCGAGAATTCTCACATATTAAACCCAACCATCTTGCCTACCTTTTTTATTTACATATTAGTTTGTAATGTATCTTTTATTTCAAGACTCTCTTATCCTCCGTCACTTGTCCTATGTGTCTCCTTGTAATTAATAACAATGCAATACACCCTTGTCAATACAGACTATTCTTGTTTAAGGTTATTACCGAGCAGAGAGGTACACCCGTGTAATTCAATCGCGTAAACTATCAAGTAATTAGTTTAATTTCACACATAGTTGCAGATTCTACAGGCTCTGAACCGGCAAATATGTAATAGAATGTTCGAGAAGATATCAGTGTGAGGAACGTTTCTTTGAGGCCTTTGAGCTCAAAATTTTAGTTTTTAATGCCCTAAAATGTTTTGTTTAGGAGTTATTTAAAGAAATGAATTTTAAAAAAATGTGGTAGTGTTGCGGGTTGAATTTGATATAAATATTTAGATGAGTTTCTTTCAACAAATCTTTCACATTTTTAAATACAAAGTGCAATTCGTCATGTTTTTTTTCTCTTTCTTTAAAGATCTCATTTATAAAGAGTTGTAGCGTGTTAGAGACACAAAAAGTACATCACTGAAAAATAATATTACAATACTGCAGTGTTATGGAAAAAAGAGCAATAATAACAATAATAGAATTAACTGTACATTTTATGGCTGACCTGCACAATTATTTTAAACTATTAAATACACGACTTTTTAATTACACTGCACTGCACGTCACTTCAATATGGGAGACGATAACTAACTTTTTTTAAAAAAGTATAAATGCCAGGTTTTTGTTTTCCTTCCACTGCGCGCGCTGCGGCCGCGATCCACGGCGCCGCCACGGCACGGCCCTGCCGCTCGCCCGCCAGCACTTCACGCGCTTCACGCACTTCACGCGCCAGCCGGATGCGCGCCGCAGCCAATACTCGCGGGTTTGGCATCGACGAAACCAGGTGAGCACACTGGCATAGCTTTTGTGGCTCGCGGCAGGTAGGACAAAGACTCTTCATGTCCGCGGAGGGCCACTGTATGCCTGTTTGCTCTTCTGATTTCGTGGTTTTATTGTACACTCGTAAATACAATTACAGAGAATTATTATAATGAATGGCATATTTAACTATTGCTTGAGAAATTTTAGTATTATTTATACTATATCTTACATCTGTCTTGTGGCGTATTTAATTACTTATCTCTTATATTTAATTAAATATTTTACTTAGACTGTTAGGACGCAACACTGCCTAAATAGATATTACAATGCCTCTCATTATGGGCTTATTGCGCCAGTTATTTTACTTGTTAGACTAAACCTACTTTTACCTTTTCGCATACAACATATGTAGTATAGAAAGAATGCTGTAGCAAAAATCGCAAATTTTTGGGACGAAAAATTATTATGGTAGGTGCCTGATACTAAAAGAGTAGATAATTCCTGTTCTTAAATATGTAGTAAACTACCTTCTGTCACACGTTTTTTAGTCCGAATTCATGTACTGTGGGTCCTTGATACCGAAAAATTGATTGACGGGAAAAACGTATGTCTATCCGTCTGCTGTCAACGCCTAAATCGTTCAGCCAAGTTTCTCCAAAATTAATATTCTAGCATCGATCTAAACTAACTGGCGGTCCTGCCTATTCGAAACGGATATTTTGATCTTGGGGGTTTTTTACTTGAAGCACAAACAACATTTTCAAAATTTTCTGAAAAAGGCTCCAAATTTTTGGAATAATCTTTGACCTCGTGCACGTAAGAACTCTTAAATAAATGGTGGTTTTTTTTTTTCTCCACGGATTTTCGAAAATTGTAAAAGTTCAAGTATCGAAAAATTGAGAAATTTAAAAAATGTATTTTAGTTGTCAATATGGCTGGGAAAAGATAGAGCAATATCAAAAACTGGCCCACATTAAAAATATTATGAAACTAGCTAGTACGAGAAAGTCTGGGTCTGGGCCACTTGACTGCGAATGGACCGACACACTGAGAGTGAGGACTCCACATCCGCGTCTCATTGCCTCCGGCGCTTAATTATGATGATGATTATTCGCCTGAGCATTAGCCAACCTTTCCTCATAAAAATAGGATACAATTTTATTATCATGTCATTTACCAACGGTAATAGTATACAGTTCAAAAGCTTGGAGAATATTTGAATATACAATATCTTTCATGAGTTCATGAAGTATCTTTCTTCATGTCGATTATTGTCCTTTAGAAAATTAGTTCTTGATCAGATTTTGGGCACTCTACTATCAGAGAGAGTAGCTACTATATTCCTTTTTATCTTGATTTACTACTATTGACACGGGTCTCGGCAGAGGATATTTCATTCCTATAGGAAACGTCCCAGCTGTGTTTCTCGCATTATAACTCTGAATGTTATATGTTAAATTGTATAAAAGAATACAAATAAGTACGTAATTAATTGGAATTCTCTGTTGGAGGGTTCTCTGTTGTTTTGTGTGACATCTTGTAATTGGATGTAGTTTCTGGATATAAATATTATGTGATAAATGTAGAACCATAGTGTTCACTTGATAACAAAGATTAGAAGTTAAAATATCCAAATTAAGACTAAGCAAGAAAGCTGACAGTTGTGTAAACCTTCTTCCAAACTCATCATCTCCCTCTCTCAGATATTTTTCAAAGAACAATGCTAATTTGCCCCGGCACGTCGTATTCTTCAGAAAATAGCAGTTTTAACAGATTGAAGTTCCTTGCAAAGTAATTGCTGCAAGGGGTAACCACACATATTGTATATCTGTAGAACGTAGAGTAAAATGATGTTTAGGGGGTAGCAAGATTGATTGACTGATTGATTTCTCGTGTTTACAGGCGTGTCAACTGCTTTGGTCATTAGTCTCATTAGTGTAGTGCATGTTTTTCTCTCTCGGGAGATGGTGGTGATCATCCCCCGCTGGATGGCGAGATCCGGCGCCGACCTACCATCGGCTAGTGGGGTTTCCCCCTAACCAGGACTCTCCCACCAGCGGGGCACCGCCCCAGCCGGGACAAGCTCTAAGCTCCCGACCGGTCTCCCCGAATATGTGGTAGTGTAGTCCATGTTAGTGTAAGTGTGTGTGTAAGGGGAGAGGAGAGGACAAGGAAGAGGAGGGAAAGATCGCGCGCGGTCCGTGGCCCGTTCGATAAGGGTACTGCTCCGGCATTCGCCTGGTGTTGATCGGAGAAACCACGGAAAACTACCGATCAGAGTAGCCGGCCGCTAGAATTCTTCTCCAGACAGCGACTGAATTCGACCTAGCTGAAAAGGGACTCTAACCTAGGACCTCCCGGTCAGAGGCGCTGCAGTGACATCCGTTGATGCACTGAGCTACCGCTCCCGGTGGGTAGCAAGATGTGTTAAAGAATTTTCTTTTACACTTGCAGGTAACTTCTAATAAATTCCAAGTAAATTAGTTCCGTGCGAAAGAATAAGAAGTAAATGTCCCGTTTGTGCAGCTGTTTGCTACCTCGCAAACTACCTCCTGCCGACCATCAGTGAGTGAGTCTTCATTTTCCTTCTGCAAAGGCCGGGCAACGAACCCGCTTCCGTTGACTGGAGTTGATTAAACACGTGCGGGTTACGTCACCGCAAGCTGTGAATGGAGAAATATCGTTACGTAATATGCCGGGAAGGATATCAGACAGGTAGAAAGTAAACGTGTATATAAACGTTTTATTTGGAAGTCATAACAGCTATTTATTTTTGAATGCGATATTTATTCTTTCCTAGTGCCCATTCATGCCGAAGGAATGCATCAAAAGTGAAACTATGGTGAGGTGCAATTTTGTTTAATATTACAGGGAATATTTCACAATTTATAGACTTTGAGTTCAAGACAACAGCCGATCTGGATGGCCGAGGTGGCTAAGAGCGAGCACCGACTCAGCGCTTCGGTCCGAAGGGTCGCGGGTTCGAGTCTCGCCTTGGGCATGGCTGTTTATCCCTTGTCTTTGTATGTATGTGTTGTCGCGCAGGGCCTCGCGTTCTGCTGACCCCAGATCAGAGGAGCCCGCAAGTGTGTTGTTGTCTAGTGTATGGTCGAATATGCGTCCCATCGGGGCGTAAAGGGTAACCGGCTGTAGGCTGGACAAAAACCCTAGAAACAAAGAAGAAGGGTTCAAGAAAACAGACGAAATTTTTGTGAATCTCTTGCGTGATTCAGTCAAACCTTTCTTTAATCACCATGAAATATTGCAGTTGTCTTGCATATTCATGCCCTAATCATTAAAAAAAAGAAAGTAGAAATGTTTTTCTATTTAAAACTGAATTAACGTAGAGCACACGGCCAAGGTGCCCTGCTCGTGGATCAGCGTGCTCACTTTCCATGATGTGACCGGATGTTCGATTCAGGGTCAGGCAAGATTATAATGTGCGTTTTTCTTGCAATGTCTCAGTATACGTTGCTGTATGACGATGAAAAAACTCACTTCTCAGGTTGAGAAGACCAGATGTCTTCGTGCTGGCCACACATACCCCACATACCCCCTTAACCCATAGCCGCGAGGTCGGGACGCTTGTGGTAAGCCATGGCGCGAACGCGGGCTGTCAGGTAAGTGCAGACTGACATGCTCATAGTAAGTGCCATTCTCGTTGCAGGCCGTAGGCGAGGGAAATAGCTTACGCATGAGGCGTTCCATTTCACCGGGAGCGGTAGCTCAGTGCATCAACTGATGTCACTGCAGCGCGTCTGACCGGGAGGTCCTAGGTTCCCACTCCCCACGGCGGCAAGATTTTCAACGCTAGCTTTTCAGCTGGGTCGAATTCAGTCGCTGTCTGGAGGAGAATTTTAGCGGCCGGCTGCTCTGATCGGTAGTTTTCCGTGATTTCTCCGTTCAACACCAGGCGAATGCCGGGACAGTACCCTACCAAAGAGGCCACGGACCGCGCGCGATCTCTCCTTCCTCTTCCTTGTCCTATCCTCTCCCCTTACACACACACACACACACACACACACACACACTTATACTAACATACACTACACTACCACATATTCCGGGAGACTAGTCGGGAGTACAGAGTTTGTCCCGGCTGGGGCGGTGCTCCGCAGGTGGGAGAGTCCTGGTTAGGGGGAAACCCCACTAGCCGACGGTAGGTCGACGCCGGATCTCGCCATCCAGCGGAGAAGATTACCACCATCTCCCGAGAAAAAGCATGCACTACACTAACGGGAGTAATGACCAAAGCAGTTGACGCGCCCGGAAACACGAAAAAAGCAGTCAATCAATTCTTTTCCTCTCTAGGAAGAGGCAAAGAAAAAATGTCAACAGAGGTGATTCGCTGTTTGGTCCTATTCAAAGAAAACTGATGGCGATGATAATGAAAATCCTGTGTTGACGAGAGATAAACAGTAATGGTTAGACTGTGGAACGATTACAATTGCGTAGCGGCAACACCGTTGTCTCGCCAGTATCGTTCACTCGGAGGTCCAGAGTGCGAGCCCTGACGGCGGCGAAGGGAGCGAGCGAGGACGAAATCAAGGACTTCTTGAAGTCTTCTCTCGATGAGCTACTCTGAGGTTTTTCTATATGAATATCATACTAATGCCGGAGCAGCACCGTAACAAATGGGTAGTGGACGCGTCGCGATCTGACACCGTTGTAACTTGCACTTCTCTTTAAGGACTAATTATCATAGTAGTTGAGGCGACAGGAAACACCAAAAAAATAATTGATCCCCACCACCTGTGCGCTACTTGGTGTGGCTGACGAATGCATTATGTAATACGTTGATATAAAAGGACGGCGTGAGTTTGGTTGACGCTATTCTTCGATTGTTCTGTAGTGGCCGATAATATTAGGTCATTGTTACACCCACTGCTTTATAAAACGAATCTTTATCATTAATTCGCGAACGTCTTTCTCAATGGGGATCGGTGCCTCAGAATTGTGCTTACCACTGTTAAAAAGATTCATTTGATAAGGCAGGAGGTATAACAATGATCTAATATTGGCACTATAGAAAAATCGAAGTATAACTTCGGTGCCTAGGGGTGCAAGGACATGGCCACCTTCAGTACTTAAGGTGTACTTCATGTACTATACTCCGATTTTTACATTTCTGCGTTTGATATTTGATCAGCTGTTACGATGCCGTCCAATCGAGACCTTCTACGTCCCTACAGTGACGTCATAATGGTTGCATTCAGCCTTCCGATTGGATGGCACCGTAACAGCTGATTTACTTCAAGCGCAGCTCTTAAAAGCCGCAGCATAAAGGTGGCCGTGGCGAGGAATGCGTTGCGGGCGATGTGCGCATGCGCATGCGCTGCCCGGGAGGAAAGTGCGCGCGCACCGCGGAGG
Source organism: Teleogryllus oceanicus (assembly GCA_964035755.1). Lineage (NCBI taxonomy): Eukaryota > Metazoa > Arthropoda > Insecta > Orthoptera > Gryllidae > Teleogryllus > Teleogryllus oceanicus. The sequence goes on from CAXIVR010000003.1 coordinate 85,943,456, forward strand.
AGAAAGGCGCTCGCTCGGCGCTGGGAGCGCGGAGCGTGCGACAGCGCAGCAGCCCCACGCCCCGTCTGCGCATGCGCAGCGGCCATTTGGGGAACTTGAGTTCGAGTTCCCTTCATTGAATGGTTGATTGATTGATTGGCTGATTGATTGATTGACTGGTTGTTTGAGCGATTGATTGGTTGATTGAGTTATTAATTGGTTGATTGAGTGATCGATTGGTTAATTGAGTGGCTGATTGATTGAGTGATCGATTGGTTGATTCATTGAGTGATTGATTGGTGTTTCCGGGCACGACTACTGCTAAGGTCATTATTCTTATAAGTTTATCCCCTCTCGGGAGGTGGCGATGATCTTCCCACGCTGGATGACGATGTTTGGCACGCCCACTTTTATAAATAAGCCTACTTCGTGTTCCAAAACTACAGATTAATGAAGTTGGCCTATTCATTGTATCCACAAATAATACATTTTGAATGAAAGTACGTAAATATTAGGATTTATAGTTATTAAATGTGAACGTCAGTATTCTGCGTGATCTATCAGAGTCCAAAATTTGTATGATGCGATACATCGTTTTCTTAAATTACCTCAAAAGTATACAGTTATAACAGCTCCATTTTTTGTCATTGAGATTGCAGTTTTCACGTTAGAAATGGTAATTACTTAACTTGTAATTTTGTAATGAAAAAACATCACGTTCATTATACGCATTGCAAACTTTAGAAATGAAAAGATGCATTTCTTTTTACGTGGTTGTAGCCACACATTAATTTAATGAAAGAGTAGATTGATACTTACCGTGGGAGAGTTCGACAAAGAGAAAGAAAATCAAATAGAAACACACATGTCAAGTCAATATAAGGATACACACGATTGATAGCCCCATTAAAATAGAAAGTCCTAGAAACATTATTTGCGCTGCAGTTGAACGTTTGCCATAGCTCTTAGGCAGTTTCCTTTAATTAAATGTTTGATTTGCTTGGCGACGAGAATTTCAACAGATTGCTTATGAACTTCTGTGCAAACAAAACGATAAAATGATGCAAACTTTTTGCTAATTAGAAGGTGAAACTAGATCAACATCCCATGTAAATGCCACATTAAGAACAATATTTTCCCTCATTCCAAATACTGCGAGAAGATTTATTTTACGACTTTGCACATGACTCAAATGTGTAAAGAGTTTCTTTCTCGGTGTTAATGCTAATAAAAAGTTTTAAAACCTTTCAAATACTCAAAGAGTGGTCACGTGGAAAATCACAGTTCGACTGTATTAATTATAGTTTTAGTGGACTGTCTGTGTGTGAGTACGTGTGTGTATATTTGTGTGTTGTGTGTGTGTGTATGTGCGAAAGAGAGCAGGTCGCGCGTTGAGAATCCCCCTCCCTCTCCCCTCTCCCCTCCCCTCCCTCTCCCCTCTCCTCTCTCCCCTCTCCCCCTCCCCCTCCCCTCCCTCTGCCGTCCCACAATCCTTGTCAAGACCATTCATTCTCGTTGATTAATATTTCTCACCGTCGCAACTTCAAATTATTGCAAACAATAGGAGTAATCAATCTCATGGGCGCATCTTCAGTCATAAAATATATAAATGCAGCTAAAGAAAGTGTCCCCGTAGAGAAGAGAAAGAGGATTTCTATTGAAACTCAACCAATCAGCGACGATCTATCTCCCAAAGTTTTAGGATCGAGCGAATGTCCATGTTTTTTTTTTAGTTTTAGCGAGCGCTCTAGAAGAAATTGGAGAACCGCGAGTGTGCAACTAGTGTACTGCAAATATGCACATCAAATCAAATTCTCGGAACTTAACGGATGTTTTTTGTCATTTTTTCTGTGTGGTTACTATAGATGAAAATTGCTAAAATAAAAATGGATACAATTTTTAACATTGATGAAGAAGACAAAGTGGATGTGGATGTGGATGTACACTTGCTTCACTGCTTAACTTGCTTCACTTATTGATGATATTGTCGGATATATACTGAGATATACCAAAATTTTCCTCTCTCTCTACATTTATATCTGCTAAAGATCTTAGCGTCCGGCTTGCTGGGTCAATAGGTCACGATATATTACGAAGGGCAAGTAAAAAATAAGGTTCCCACATTTTTTTCAGGGTTAAGGCATTTTTTATTGCAATAAATATGTATACCATCTGAAAGCTTGTACTTCAAACTATTTTTCTACATAGTCGCCAGATCTTTCAACGCATTTTTTCTGACGAGTTATCCACTTCTGAAAACCCGCTTCGAAGAACTCCGCCGCTAGGCCGCCAATGTACTAGTTGACCGCTTCCTTCACCTCTTCATCTGTACTGAAGCGTTGTCCATCCAAGTGTTGCTTCAATTTCGGGAACAAGTGGAAGTCGCTGGGAGCAAGATCAGGGCTGTTGGGGACATGATCAAGCAATTTCCAGTCGAATTTGTCCAGTAGGGCGGTGGTCTGTCGAGAGACATGCGGTCGCGCGTTGTCGTGGTGCAACCTAACGCCCTTGCTCAGTCTTCCTCTCCGGCGATTTTGGATGGCTCTTTTGAGTTTCGTTAGCGTCTCGCAGTACCTGTCCGAATTTATTGTGGTCCCTTTAGGCATAAACTCGGTAACCAAGACGCCTTTTCGGTCCCAAAACACCGTAGCCATCACTTTTCCTGCGGACAGCGTCTGCTTAAACTTCTTCGTCCTCGGCGACCCGGGATGGAGCCATTGTTTCGAGTCTTCTTTTGTTTTCGGAGTGACGTAGTGACACCACGTTTCATCTTCCGTAATAATGGAGTCCAAGAATTCTTCAGTATTCTCGGCGCATTCTCGAAGAAACCCCTCGGCACACTTGACGCGATTGTCTTTGTGGGTTTCTGAAAGCATATGCGGACCCACCGCGCACACACCTTGTGATAACCAAGTTTTTCGGTCAAAATGTTGTCGATGATTTTTTCACAAACCTCAGGAACCTGATCAGCCAGCTCCCGAAGCGTTACTCTTCGATCCTCGAGGAGAATGCGCTCAATCTTCGCCACGACTTCGTCGGACACCGATGGCCTCCCGCTCCTTTGCTCGTCGTGAACGTCTGTGCGTCCTTCGGAGAACTCCCTGCACCATTTTCGGACGTGCTGGACGCTGATGCAAGCTTTGCCATAAACTTCTTCCAACTGTCTATGAATTTCAATAGGTGTAAAATTCTTCGCGTTTAAAAATCGAATCACTGAACGGATTTCACACCTGGCGGGGACGGCGATTGCGGGCTCCATCGCGGATGGCTGTTAGACTGGCACTAAGCTTCACAGTGATCTTCCAGGTAGTTGGAATGGAGTGGGGGGGATCAACAATGAAGGCGGTGTTGTCGGATTTCTTCTAGTTTCTCGCGTGGCGAGTGTACAGCGTTGGGAACCTTATTTTTTACTTGCCCCTCGTATAATCCTTATTACCTCTATAATGGATTATAGGATCCGCCGACTATACAGCGCAGCTGGGAATCTGAAATAGAATGATTCTATTCCTAGTTCATTACTGTTTGGATTGACTAAATGAAAGATCACTTTCTTTTCTAAAGAACAAAATTCAACAAAGTTTATTTTTGCCTTTTTAGCAAACAATTTAGAGAATTCAATTCACAATTTTTTAGGCCTTTGATCAAGATATCTTTCAATTTACACTTTATACCGCGGTTAACTTATCTTTTCTTCGTTGATGTCCCTCGTAGACTTCTCAGTCGAAATATCTTGCGATCTTGCCGTAGTCCAAAGTTCCAAGAAATCCTCTTCTGCCCCTATCCAAGCTGGTCTCCAACTATCAAAATTATCAGTCCCGATTACGTCCTATGACATAGTCCCGAACTCGATTACCACTCCCGACAAAGTTCCAATTTATACATCAATATTGCTTCCACATCAAAATATCTGCAATATCATTCACTGTCCTTAAAATTTCACTTATAACCCAATTCTATCTCGATTGTACTCGTTCCCTCTCACGAACATACGATCAGTTCAGAAGCGCGTTTCCGAGCAGAATGAAATCTTCCTGCATGATTCATCCCTCGAAGACTTCGTATTAAACTACCTTCATTTTTTTTATAACATTTGACCGTCCTTCTCTCACCCAGCCAATCCATACGTTTGTTATATTTTGGTGTAGCTGACCGTCTAAACTTCTTCGCCCAATCCCAAATTTTCTACTTTCGGCACCAAGCCATCTCTTAATGCATTTAGAAAAAACAAAAACTACATTGTTTATTCACGGTCGTTGCTAAGCTCTAGCTCTCGTGATATTTCGTAATGCATGTTCCACCATATTGTCTACAAATAAATGTTAGTTTATTTTAACGTGACATATCGGTAGTCACAATACAGTCTCGATTCTTTCCTTCTTTCCCCGTAACTCTCTCTCTCTCTCTCTCTCTCTCTCTCTCTCATACATGTGTCTTTTTGTCTTGCAGCGCACACGCGTACAGTTGATCAACTCGAATAATTGGTTAATTGATTAGTATTTTCGGTCGCATCAATGGCTAAAATAACTTGTCTCGTAAGTGTAGTGCATGTTTAATCGTGAGACGTTGCGGTGATCTTACCTGCCAGATGCCGAGAACTGGTGCCGACATCGGCTTGCTGGTTTTTTTCTCAACCAGGTGTGTACCGATCCAGCCGGGACAAGCTCTAAACTTCTGTTTGGTCCGCCGGTAAGAGTGATAGTGTAGTGCACGTAAGCAAGGGGTGAGGATACGACAAGGAAGAGAAAAGAAAAATCGCGCGCGGTTCGTCGCCCGTCAGTTTTAGGATATTGCACCGGCATTTGCCTGGTGTTGATCTGGAGAACTGAAAACGAAAACTCGCAATCAGAGCCGATCGCTACAACTCTCGTCGTCAGCGGCTGAACTCGAGCTAGGTATCCAGCAAATTCAATTGCAATCTTACGATCCACGGCGACGAGCCACAAGGTCAAATTTACTGCAGCCAACCACTACAACCTGATCAAATTTATTTTAGCCAACCACTACAACCTGATCAAATTTATTTTAGCCAACCACTACAACCTGATCAAATTTATTTTAGCCAACCACTACAACCTGATGGTCAAATTTATTGCAGCGAACCACTACAACCTGCTGGTAAGATCCACGGCGCTGAGCCACCTGAGCGCTGCGCGGTGCGGTGCGGCGCTGTCGCACTTTCTTCGCGGGCGTTCCCGCGGGCGACGCGCATTTGCATAGGAGCGCGGGGGCGAAAGGGGCGTGGAAATGGTCGCGTTCCCGCGCGCCGCGCCGTGAAAAGACGCCCCCCGTGCCCCCCTCCGGCAGCCTCTTTGCGGCGCCGCACCGCGCGAAAGGGGTCGTCCCCTCCCCCCTCTGCCAGACTACTGGGCCGCGCGGACGCGAGGTAGGGCCTATCGAGTGCTTGTTGGAACTGTGAGCAAAACTGCAGCGGGGAATGAAAGAGGCGCCCCGAGCCTTTGAACTCTTCATCAAATCTGGGAACAGAGTAGGAGGGTGCTACGATAGGAGGTGCTCGTGTCGCCGGGTACAGTTGCAGGTTTGGCTCGCCAACTTCCGCCGATAAAAATCGGTTAATTTGTGAAAAATACGAAAAGTGTGTTCTAAATGTTCAGTTTCTCATAATATACAAGTTTACAGTAACCCCTCGTTAAAACGAACTCACTTAGCACGACTTTTGCCGTAACACGAACACAACGTCGGTCCCGGCATGGGATTACGATAATACGGACATTTACAATTCTCGGATAACACAAATTTTTATAACACGAACTCCGATTATTTTCGCCCCTTCGATTTTGTGTTAATGAGGGTTTACTATACATCTGAAGACAGCGCGAACATCGGCACTGACTTTTGTATGAAAATACGCGCCTGATTGCGTTCCGCGAACCCACGCAGCAGCCACGCACGTTTTAAGTATCTTTGACAGCAGTTTGTGTTTTTGTTCCTGTAATAAGGTGTTACATAACAGCGTACTCCTGTAATGGTCTTCGCCAGGTTATATGGGAGTTGAAAGGTCCTGGGTTCACCTAGGTTCACCTGGTGCAACGTTGCTAAACGTTGGTCATCTTTCCAGGATAATACTTGACGTGGTAGTGGGAAGTTCTAAATTAAGTTATGTAAAGTACGGAATCAAGTATTTATTACGATAATATGTGCTGAAAGAACCATGGCTGTGTAAATAGTCAGGCTCTGCGCGGCCTTTTCCACTGGATACAGTCCTTTTGTGTCCTGCCAGCCCGTACCTGACTCACGTGCCTTCTCAAAAATTTTGGCATCAGTCCATCGTTTAGTTCCTGCAAGAAGGTGCAAGATCAGGGCGTGCCGTTCTAACCATCAACACCGGTTTGTGTGGGGGTCGAAAGGTTGTGGACTCTTGACGTTTCGAGCTGCCTTCAGCCAGCGGCCCATACACGTGCGATCGTGGTTCGCGACTTTGGCATGCTCTAAATCCCTCGTGACAGATGTAAAATATGCTAGTGAGCCTTGCTCCCTTATTATGGCTACTTAAGATGACTTCTCGAAAGTCTCCTTTCGGTGTAGACATTACTTCAGCAAATATACAGATTATTGAGTCGTAGAAATATGATCAATTGGTGATAACATCATGCATGTAATTGCATCAGTGGGCCTTAACTGTCTCTCAGATATGCTGAAGACTAGCCGCGCCAACCCTAGTTCAAGCAGAACAATGGCGGATTTTGTGTAAGGACGGCTCATACACTAACACATAAATATAAGTAATACAATTTTGGGAGATTTTGTAAATTTTCTTCAATATAAAATCGGTTATTTTTATTGCTCATACAGCAAATGTGAAGTCTTCACTCCACGTAACGGTTAAAAGCCTGTATAAGCTAAATAATGTCTACGTCACAAAATTCAAGACATTAGAAAATAGGGGATAAGTGTTCACATGGGTACAAATTACCTTGGCGCTGACCTGTGTCCAGTGGGGTCTCCTGGCGCAAGTCATTCGAGGGAGGTTGCATCCCCATTGAGAGAAGGCTGAAAGCGACGCTGTTTGTGACTTTCCATTTGAAGGAATCTCAATTTTAACTCGATTATGTTTCTGTTTCAGGGATTAATTTAGGAATATATCACAAAATAGAGTTATTGGTGCGTTTCATGAAACGATGGAGTAGGAAGTACTGTATATTGCGGCAAAATAGGCAAATATAAGCTATGAAACTAAGTATTGTTCACTTAACTCTTCATAATTTCCTCGCTAAAACGCGTCGGGATCTAAGTATTAAAGAGAAGTTATTGTTATATATTGTTAAGTTGATTCCGTTCTGAATAATTCATATTAACTCATATGTATTCTCTAATCTCCCATATGAAGCGTGGTAAAACAAAGTGTTTCAGAATACAGATTTGTGAAAAGATTGCCCATACTATTCTCACCTGAGCTGCTTTAGTAATCCGGAAGCCAATTGATAGTTCAGACGACAAATATGATCGCTACTACGCTCAGTAGACTGGGAGTGAAAGAAGGACACGAATGTGTTGAATCTACGACATTCTCTTAGGAACCTGCTGGGGATTCCGACTGTACTTAGGTTTATCAAACCACGAGAATGTCAAATATGAACAACATAGCTTTTTTTGCGATTTTGTACGCCGAGGCGTTACACCCATCGAGAGCACTATCAATCTTCTGCTCATACTCAGAATTCCGCATCACTTTCGGGCATCTACACATGCGCAGAAGACGGTGCTGTTAATTGTTGTACGTTACTCCCTCTTATTGAGTTATCAAACTTTATGTTCTACTCAACTTTTCCTTTCACGCCCGCCAATTCTTTCAATACATCACAAAGAAAAGCCAATCAGTTGCGCTGCTCAGAGAGAGAAGCCGGCTTCCAGCGTTGGTTGTGAAGAACTGGCAGCGTGCTGTAAGAAACATGAGGGGGCGCGAGGCGAGTGGAGCGGTCGGGGCGGGCGGGCGCATGCGCGTGGGGGGACGAGTGGGGCACGCGCCGCCCACGCGCGCACGCCAGCCAGACGCTCCCCACGCGCGCGGTGAGTCAGGCGAGCGATGCACTGTGTGGGGCCTTAGCTCGCTCAGGATTTGATTTGATTTTTTCGTGTTTCCGGAAACGTCAACTGCTTTGGTCATTAGTCCCGTTAGTGTAATGCATGTTTTTCTCTTGGGGGATGCGCGGTGATCTTTCCCCACTGGATGGCGAGATCCAGCGCCGACCTACCGTCGGCTAGTGGGGTTTCCCCCTAACCAGGGCTCTCCCACCAGCGGGGCACCGCCCCAGCCGGGACAAGCTCTAAGCTCCCGACCGGTCTCCCGGAATATGTTGTAGTGTAGTGCATGTTAGTGTAAGTGTGTATAAGGGGAGAGGATAGGACAAGGAAGATGAAAGACAGGTCGCGCGCGGTCCGTGGCCCGTTTGGTAGGGTACTGCTCCGGCATTCGCCTGGTGTTGATCTAAGAAACCACGGAAAACTACCGATGAGTGCAACCGGTCGCTAGAATTCTCCTCCAGAAAGCGACTGAATTCGACCTAGCTGATAAGCTAGTGTCGAAAATCCTGCCGCCGTGGGGAGTGTAACCTAGGACCTCCCGGTCAGAAGCGCTGCAGTGACATCAGTTGATGCACTGAGCTACCGCTCCCGGTAGCTCGCTCAGAGCATCAACTGATGTCACTGCGGGAGATCCTAGGGTTCCACTCACGGAAGTGGCAGGATATTCGACACAGGTTACATAGCTGGTTGTATGGAGGAGACTTCTAGCGTCTGGCTGCTCTGATTGGTAGTTTTCCGTGTTTTATCCGATCATCACCAGGCGAATGCCAGGACAGAACCCTAACGAAGGGTCACGGATCGCGTCCGAACTTTCCTTCCTCTTCCGTGTCCTATGCTCACTGCTTACACACACTTGCTCACATTCACTAAACCACTTCACATATCGGGAAGTCAGTCGAGAACTTAAGAGCACGTCCTGGCTGGTGCAGCGCCCGCTGCTGGGAGACTCCTGGTGGGGGAATAATGTAAAGTTCGGACCCGGATCTCGCTATCCAGCGGAGGAAGATCACCACCAACTTCCGCGATAAAACATGCACTATCCTTCAGGGAATAATGACCTTAGGGTTGACGCTCCCGAAAACATAAAAAAATAATGAAAATTCTATAGCGGGGACGGTAGGAGTAATAGCTGTGGAACGTTGGTTTTGAGTGGCGAAGGGGGAGGTAATGGCGGGATGTGGTAAAGGAAGCGAATCCCAGAAAAAGAGGGAAAGAGTATAAGGTAGATAGAGGGCGAGGGAATAGGATATGGGAGAACGACGAGAGTAAGGGGTAGGGGAAGATTGCGGAGGAGCGGCGACGCGTAGGATAAAATGGATGTTGAGGGCGCAAGATCGAGCCATATCCTGACTCGCCACAACAAGAAATAATGACAGCGAGCTTTCTGGTTCTAAGAATGAATACTATTTACATTAAATATACATTAATTTATGTTAGTATTAACTAATTATTCTAAAAATTATAAAACGTTTTTCATAAACTATATGAAGTCTAAATATTCAATACTAAATTTTAAAAAGCGTCAAAACATGCTTATACATGAATTTCCAAAATAAAAGCGACCAAGTAAACATGCAGAAAAAAGTATGCATTTCATGAATGTGTTTGCCGTAAAACATATATGTACAAAGTTTGAAATCTACGAATAAAAACATGTGCTTGCATTGAATTCCTGTCTCTATTCATCTCCGTCGAAAATATGTCGTTGGAGTGCGTCTCGCCGAATGGTCTTGCACCGCTGCATATGTGGTACCACGTTCAGAGCGATCACGTTCCGTTGCTCACCAATTGGAAGCCATTTGAATCTCGGACAGCACAGGATTTCGGAAGAGAAACACGTTCTTTTCAAGATACAAATGTAATTTGGATAAATAATGATTAACGAGCTGTCAAGTTTTAAAGGTAATTCATCTGCTACTTTTGAACGCCTCCTCTAACATAAGCGCAAATGCGTTTCCTAAGGAATGGCTTTAGGCGTACTTGGCACCGTGCGGTCCACTTCAACGAGATCCCTGCCTTGTGATGGATGGATGGCTGGACGAATTGATTAGTGATTGGGGTCAATTGCTAAGGTCATTAGTCCCGTAAATGTAGCACATGTTTTATGGCGGGCGATAGCGGTGATCTTCCTCCGCTGGATGGCGAGATACGGCGCCGACCTCCGTCGGCTACCGGGGTTTCCCTAACCAAGTATCTCGCACCAGCGAGGCACCGCCCCAGCCGGGACAAGCTCTAAGCTCCCGACCGGTCTCCCAGAATATGTGGTAGTGTAGTGCATGTTAGTATAAGTGTGTGCGTAAGGAGAGAGGGGATAGGACAAGGAAGAGGAAGGACAAATCGTGCGCGGTCCGCAGCTCGTTTGGTAGGGTACTGCTCCAGCATTCGCCTGGTGTTGATCGGAGAAACCTTGGAAAACTATCGATCAGAGCAGCCGGCCGCTAGAAATCTCCTCCATACAGCAACTGAATTCGACCTAGCTCATCAGCTAATGCCGAAAATCCTGCCATTAGAGAAACTCGAACCCTACGACCTCCCGGTTAGGGGCGCGGCAGTGACATGAGTCGGTGCGCTGAGCCGCCGTGCGGACTTCGCCCCGCGCGGCCCATTTCGGCGTGCGCTGCCGGGGCTGGAACGCGAGGGGACGCGCGCTGGAGAATGCCCCGCGGAAGGCGCGTGCAGCCGCCGGCGGAGCCGTTGCGGGAAGGCGAGCCGTCCAGTTACGCCGCTTCCACGACGAGCGCACACACTCACAGCAGACACGCGCCCGCGAGCTCTTCTCAGCGCTGAAATAGTAATTACCCACGTGACCTCGTTGGGAAGGGTTTTGTGGGGGCGGTGGTGACCGCAGGAGACCCTGGAACGTCCCTCCGATGCCGGACCGGTAGCGGTAGCTCAGTGCATCAACTGATGTCACTACAGCGCTTCTGTCCGGGAGGTCCTAGGATCGAGTCCTGATGGCGGCAGGATTTTCGACACTAGCTTTTCAGCTAGGTCGAATTCTGTCTGGAGGAGAATTCTAGCGGCCGGCTGCTCTGATCGGTAGTTTCCCGTGATTTCTCCGATCAACACCAAGTGAATGCGGGAACAGTACCCTACCAAACGGGCCACGGACCGCGCGCGATCTTTCCTTCCTCTTCCTTGTCCTACCCTCTCGCATTACATACCCACTTACACTAATATACACACACTACATATTCCGGGAGACCGGTCTGGAGCTTAGAGCTTGTCCCGGCTGGGGCGGTGCCCCGCTGTTGGGAGAGTCCTGGTTAGGGGGAAACCCCACTAGCCGATGGGAGGTCGGCTCCGGATCTCGCCATCCAGCGGGGGAAGATCACCGTTATCTCCTGAGCAAAAACATTCACTACACTAACAGGACTAATGACCGAAGCAGTTGACGCGCCCGGAAACACGAAAAAATCAATCAATCAATCAATCAATCCGATGCCGGCAGATGGCAGGGTCAAGAGTAAGCTAGTTTTGTCTGAAAAGAAAAGAAATGTATCCAATAATTGCCAATATTACTAATCATTAGCCGACCTGGATGGCCGAGGTGGCTAAGAGTGAGTACCGACTCAGCACTTCGGTCCGAAAGGTCGCGGGTTCGAGTCCCGCCTTGGGCATGGTTGCCTGTCCCTTGTCTTTGTATGTATGTGTTGTCGCGGAGGGCCTCGCGTTCTGCTGACCCCAGATCAGAGGAACCCGCAAGTGTGTTGGTGTCTAGTGTTTGGTCGAATATTCGTCCTATCGGGACGTAAAGGGTAACCGGCTGTCGGCTGGATAAAAACCCTAGAAAGAAGACTAATCAGTATCTCTACTAATATATAAAGAGACAAGTCCCTTCAATTACTGCGCGATAATCTGTGAATATACCGAACAAATATTGATGAAAATTTTGTGCTAGCTTTCTTTGAAGGTTTGGAGTACTATATGAATTTACTATCGTAAACCTTGATATATTTACAAAATAATTACTTGAACTTTTTTCGCTTAACATTACATCAGAGATACGAGAGTGCATCCATTTGCATTATTTTAGCTTCGCGCAACCAGACGATAACTACGATTTACTATACTGATTTCCTCAATGTACAGAATCACGAAATGTATTGGGATTTTAATCGGGGTAATAATGTACATGTCCGGTTGTTGACATTCGTGTGTTTTTCATTTTACTTTCTTGTGTAATATATTTTCGAAATCCAGGCCGTCTTCTCTTTGTATTATTGTTGCTAGAATTTGTATGTTGAGTCACTAACATACAAGTCTGTATTATACTCGCAAAAACCTCTCTGCTATATTGCCAATTATTTTTCTGAAAGTATTAATTCGAACAGAAATCTTTAACATATTATAAGAAGTATTTAAGTTGATTCGACAAATATACTGATGATTGCTTACATAATGACCAAGATATTTCCGTGTTTGATAGGTCCAAATGTGATGGAACAGCTCCTTGTTACCAACATATCTAAAGCGAATTATCTTGTTGGTGTGTCGTGGCCGTGTTGGGAACAGAGTAAAGCACTCTGCAGCGGGGAGGCAAAACAACGTAATGGCATGCATTTCGTCAAGTAACGACCATGGGGCATTGATAACAGAGGCTGCCGCGTATACCTGAAAACGAACGTACGCCCCAGTTTGATAAAAATCTCAGGCACAATTTTGGTACTTCGTAGGATTAAATTCACATCATACCTTTCATGAAACATTGCTGTGGTCGGATATTGGTAGCTGGTGTTCCACTCGCACCATCAGATATTGTAAATGGCTCATCGGGAAATGAATGATTTGAGAGTTGTTCCGTTAGGGGAATGAATGGCGCTTCAACTTACACGTCGTATGTGCTTGATGTGAAGTACCTGCCTACTTGCATTAATGAAAGTGGGACGTTCTTAACGCCACAAGAAACATGGAAAGAACGTGTTAATATCTCTACATCTCTCGCAGAGTGAAACTTCATAACCAGTGTGCACTTAATACACGCAGGCACACATATGAAGCATTCACATGAGGTACTTCTCACGTGGAGCTATTTAGCTACACATCGAAATTATATTTGAGAGTTTTGGTTTATTACAATTAAGGGTTTTTCAATAAGAATACTGTGAAATCTCAAGTTGTTAGTCCAAAATATAACATAAATAGTAATTTTATTTATTTATTTATTTATTTATTTATTGAATGCATATTGGTTTATCACGCAGAAACGCAACAAACTGCAAATGATGCATAGATCAGAATGCGATCCTTTGGAAACTAGCGTAATCTCTTTAATGCAAAAAATGTGACAAATAACATTTTCCGGTTCGTGTCTTATATTTTTCCGAAGACATTCAACAAAGTTATAGTTTGTAGGCTACACTAAACTCAATCTTTTTCGACGACTGCCAATAGAATTAATGTCGCTTTAAAATCTCATGTGCAGCATTTGACAATATTAGCCTATGTGTGTATTTATGTTGAATTTATTCAAGTATTACTATGTATACATTCGTTGCATTTGCACATTTTCCGGATTCGTGTCTTATATTTTATTTTTTCCTTGCAGGTATGTTATTGCTGATGCATTGGATTGTGCTTGCCACCATGCACATTTTGATCAAGTGGATGGGTGAGTCAACTCTGCATGGTCGTTAAATACGTTTCTTATGTTATTTTCTGATTTCACTTGCGAGACAATAGAAATACGTTCTATATGATTGATAGTAAGTCACGATTGAAAACTAAGGACGTATACCCAAATAATTGTAAAACTATTTCTTAAAATTAATTCGATTTTTTTATATATATTTTTTATTGAATGCGTTTTTTGAAGTATTTCATTTACCCATTTAATTTATCATCATTCTATCTACTTGTACTTCTGCATGATAATAAAACAGTGGTTTAATTCATTAACTTATTTATTTATTTTACGTCAAAAAAGCAGTTAAAAACTGCGCATGACGTGCTATGGGGAAAAGTGAATTGTGTGTATATTTTCAAAATTCTGTGATCCCTACACTAAGTCATATACTACTTAAATTTTGGGGAAAAATCTACGATGTAATAAAATACTCAGTACATTTTTACATGTAATAATAATTCAGTGCATTTTTATTCGCATAGTATCTCTTCATTTCCCTGGACCAACGTAGAATAAATAGACGCTGTAATAATTACCTTAATTACCAATTTCTTCGGTCTATGTGTCTAAGGAAGTATTTTGTCTCATTTCTTCCTATTTTTCCTTATTGTACACGCCTGGCTTCATTCTTGTAATGCAAATATTGTTGGACGCGCCGACATTTCCTGCTGCCGCGCAGCGATTACCAACTCCCACGAAGCTCTGCGAACCAGAAATTTTTCTCAACTTTTTCAGTCGAGTCCGTAGTTATGCAATATCGGCAGAGCGTGAGCGTACTCGTACTTTCACTGCGTTATATTTTAAGGTAATAAAATTTGTAAAATCACGTAATGCCTTCCGGGAACCTGCAAATATTTTGCTTCCAGTAAGGAGTTGTTCTCTCGCTATTTTTTTTCACACGCAGATTACAGTCGTGTATTCGAATCTTATTAACGCACATTCCAAAGTAGCACGATGTCGTGAACCTATAAGACTGCCTTATGAGAAAAATATGCGCGCAAATTGGGCTGTCTCAGGATTCCTCGCGATGAATCAGCATTCCTGCAGAGGCAGAGAGCGAGAGAGACAAAAGCGGAATGAGTCGGTCGACGCGGGAACGTTCTTAACCCGCGGGCGCCTTCAGGCTTTTCCTTGTGAGATGGACGCATCCAAAGCCACCGGCCGAAGCTACACAATTTTGGGCCCGGGGCAATGCTGAATCGTAGCCCTCCTCTCAATTAAGAATATTTATGTTGATTCACGAATCTAAGTCATTTTCAATAAATAACAATAATTACGCCTTTTAAGCTAGAAAAAGTTTTTGGAAATATATTTTAAATAATAATTTAAAGTATAAGTATTTGTGGATCAAATAATACAATTAACACGGTGATCTCAAAATGATCAAACAAATTGTGTTTAGTTAGTGTTTAATAAAGCTACTTGGGGTTAAACACATGAAATAATAATATGAATTCAGTGGTACCTATTTTAATGTTAGCGTCATTTGATTTATTTTATGGAATCCTACCTTATAAGTAATGACTATAATTAAATATTTAAGGTAAGCAGATAATTAAAATTGTTATGAAATATCATAGTTATGTACCGTAACGACTTGTAAAAGTACGATAACGATTTTCTCGAGTTCTAATTTTATTTTTCAATCTTTTACCAAATTTTTCGCATCAGTACCATCGTCGGGCCCCTTGACCGGGCCCGGGTCACCCGGTCTACCCATGCCTAGCGGTCTCCGTTTCTGCAACGCCCATCGCCGCGTCCCTGGTTCCATCACACTGATATCCTTCTTCCTCCGCCGGAGCCGCGTCCCTGGTTCCATCGCACTGATATCCTTCTTCCTCCGCGCGTCCCGGTTGTTCCATCGCACTGATATCCTTCTTCCTCCGCCGGAGCCGCGTCCCTGGTTCCATCGCACTGATATCCTTCTTCCTCCGCTGCGTCCCTGGTTTCATCGCACTGATATCCTTCTTCCTCCGCCGGAGCCGCGTCCCTGGTTCCATCGCACTGATATCCTTCTTCCTCCGCTGCGTCCCTGGTTCCATCGCACTGATATCCTTCTTCCCGCCGGAGCCGCGTCCCGGTTCCATCGCACTGATATCCTTCTTCCTCCGCCTGCGTCCCTGGTTCCATCGCACTGATATCCTTCTTCCCGCCGGAGCCGCGTCCCTGGTTCCATCGCACTGATATCCTTCTTCCTCCGCGCGTCCCTGGTTCCATCGCACTGATATCCTTCTTCCGCCGGAGCCGCGTCCCGGTTCCATCGCCTGATATCCTTCTTCCTCCGCGCGTGACACCCCGCCTGCGCGGCGCTCCTGTTCCCCCGCCATTGCGGCGCCCACAATGCCAGCGGGTTCCGCATCGCCGGAATTTTACGACTCGCGCCGCGTTTTTCCGCCCGCGGCGCGCGGCGCGCTCTGGGATTCCGGCGGCGCTTTTTGCGGGGAAGGCAGCGCCCGGAGGCCAAGCGGACGTTTTTAAAATATCTGTTTCCTTGTCCGGCGTTAGTTTGCCTTTCAGAGGACTGAAAATGACTAGAACATTTTTGTGTAGTTAGGAACAAAAGTACGATGAGAATTTTAGGAGAATAAAATACAGAGAGATTGTAAACTAAAGATATTCTGGTAGGGTTCTTCAGTACAATTTCGTAATTAATTGAAAGAAGGAAATTAATATATCGTTTGTTGAAACGCGAGAAAATAGATAGAAATACTGCGTAGGATACTATGGAGGTTGTAGATTGTTTTTAGAATATTTAGATCTAATACGTGCAAAAATATTTTCGAAATTTTTCAAGAGCGTTGAATCGTGACGAGGCAAATTGTAAGAAAATATTAAAGCAGTGAGAAAGTTTAAGAAATCACGTTTTAATAGTGTCAAACCAATCGAGAAGGGGTTAAGGCCGGACCCCAATGTTTTTGTTTAGGAAAGGATTAGCATTTCATCGCTTAGAACTTTTATTCTGATTTCTGATTGATATTTACAATACAATCAGAAATCGTCGCAATACGTAATCGCTTCGTGGAAATTCGGGCGTTCTCCTAGAGTCAGCCCTGACTATAAGGGCTGACTCTAGGGGATATAATATGTTGTTACTTTACTTTAGTGTATGTCGATATAGAGAACAGTAGGGCATTGGGAGCAAGATAGTGAATATTGAATAAGTTGCTAAAAAAGACTTGGTCAGCGTTGACCCCTTTTAAAATATCCCAATTGCACAAAATGTTCAAAATATTCTTGTATATGCCCTTACCATGCCTCAAACATTTAATATATTTCAATACGCACACAGAAAATTAAACAATGTATGACTAAATATATGTATCATTAGTTGTTAATTATAAAACAATCCTTCAATTACATTGCAATTTATTGTGAAGTTCATCGCTGAGCCGTCTTTGGTGATCTCGAATAGCATTGGTATGTGATTGTCAAGAAGTACTATTCATAATTTTTTTTAATTTGCTCATTTTTATGATATAATATGTTTCTCTGGTCAATTTTAAAAAAATTTTTTTTTTTAATTTTTTGTATTATAAATTTATTTTTCTTTGAAAATTGGGCTGAGACAACATATATATCAAGAGAATTAACAGACAAATATAACACAAAAGTTCCTTTTTTGTGGCCCTTTTAAAATTTGCCTTTTGAGTTTGCTTCGAATTACTTCCAACATTCGAAGGTTAGTGTCGGGAGTGGAAGCAGGCTGAATGGGACAATGCACCTGCAGGATGCCCTTCAGAGAGGTGCGGTGGGCACGCGGCGGGAGCGTGCGGGGCGAATGAAGATGTCACCGGCGTGCGGCGCGCCTCTCCCCTGCCTCCCCCCCCCGGCTGCTCGTGCCGGAGCGGCCGCCGCCGAACAAGGGGGCGCGGAAGCACGCGTCGACGTGCGGCGCCTGCCGGTCCTGTTAAAGCGGCTGACCGGCGTCGTGCGGCGAGTTCGTCGTCTACCCGCGCGTTGGAGTCTCCGTGGCTACCCCGCGCCCCCCACCCTCGGGCTGCGTCGCGTCGCGTCGCGCCGCGCGCCGTGAGAGCGTCGCCTCCCTCCTCCTACTCGTTGTCATCTTGGCCGTCCCACGCCGCCCGCAACTCCGGTCACGGGACGGTAGTCTGGAGAGGCGATCCTGTTAGGCCGCCCGGTACTTCCTTCGGTTCAGTCGCGAGCTCGGCTCTTTCAGAAGTATTACTTGGGGCGCTTGTAGGTTGAATTGAGCTGGGGAATATATTGGAAGATGGATTAATAAGTAAAAATGCACATTTTCTCAATAAGAAGGTGCATTGAGGTGTTGCTTGTTTAAATAATTGATTGCTTGATTAATTAACCCCGAGAATCACGTAGCGGAATTCTTAACAAGATTATTTAAGAATAAATATACTTTTTAAAACTAATTAGTGTTTTCTTTTTTTTTTTTTGCTTTTTTTGGTTTTTTTTTTATTTCAATAATTTTGTTTGGGATATCTGTGATAGTTTGCTTGAAATTTACTTTAGAGTATTGAAACTTGTTAAACCATGTTATTTTCGGAACCGTATTTTGAAATAAGCATGTAATCGTGTTCCTATTTGTTGCCCCTTTGTACTTGGAGTGTTACTGGTTTCATAATTCAAACAGACAGCGAGTATCTTTGAATATCTCGATGATCCATTAAAAGAAAATCGTGATCGAACACTGAATGGAATTTCATAAGCATGAAAAAAGATAAGGAGTAATCCTAAAACATATGTGACAAGTGCGCTCTACATACATTTGAATTATCGACAACATCTTCAGCTGTCACTTATACATTTTGCTTCGACTTTCTTGGAAAGTTATGACGTGACCATCTCAAGTGAATCGCTGTATGCACGAAAGCTCTCTCTTTCACAGGAATGCTGTGCAGCCCATGGACCGGATTCCAGTTTTCTAAAATCACATAAACATTGATGTGTGGAATGTGTTTAATTACGAGAGATAGATCTTCGGATTGGAAAGTGACTCTTCTTGATCTTCGTACCAATATTCTCCGACAGGGGGAGTGTACGGTTCTCCTATGAGGGCCTTGTGAAAAACGCCGCTCAGGAGCCATTGTGGTAAAGGTGCTCATCTCCCTCCTCGAATCTCCTCTTATCATCCCTATTTGGGCTGCAGGGTCAACCCTTCCGAACTGTCTCAGGAAACGCACAGACAGTTAGGTTCAGAAAACAGATTTGTGTCCATTCTAGGATTTTTCAACATGTTTCATTGCATTTTAGATCGCTGTCTTGTTTCTAAGAAAGAATGCTTGTAACTTCTGGCTTGATAAAATAAATTAATTTTGACTTTGGTAAACAAATAATGATATGATAAAATGTAAGATGAATGAAGTTGCCATTTTTAACTTTTCAACGAAAAGTCTTGGATTTCAAGCATTGTAAACAATCTTCCGATTAGTTATTCAGAAACTTTAATATCTCGTGTTTGAAGAGTAACAATCGCGCATGGCGCTGTGAAAAATTAAAATATCAATATCACATACTTATTTTGTGACAAGAAAAAAATATTAATATTTATGTTGCAATGTCATATATTGTTCAAATTAATTTTGGAGCATTAATTGCATTTTTCGATTCATTAGCACTCTTGACGAAGTCACAGCAGCCCGAGCAATTCCGTTCCCGTACAAACGCTGAAGTTTTAATTTCTTTTGTGAAACTGCCAATCACGTATCGTAAACTACATTTCCTTGATAAATGTGTTCCTATTTTCTTTAACGCTTTATTTCTTGGAGATATCAACAGCTTTATTTGTGACGTTTCCCTTAAACATTGGTGTATAATTACAAAGTCTAACAATATTTTGTTTTTACTATTAAAATAATCATCCAAATTCTTCGAAACCGTCTCATTCGTATCATAACTCCATTTGATGAATTTTTCATATTATTCTTTCTCATAAATGTTCTAGTTCTCAAACAAAATATTTTGATACCGATTCGGAGGCCGAGATTGCTAAAGCAGTGGTGTCGTAGTGATATCGGACCGAAGAATTGCGGGTTAGAGACACGCCTCGGACATTATTATATTTGTGTTCGTCCTTTTACCCCCTTATCATCACCATATCATTTCATCTTCATAGTTACCATAACGTTAACTCCAATAGAGATCGCTAATGACCTAGAGGTTGATGTGACCTTAAATAAAAAAAACATTTTTGATACTGCGCATTTATTTTAAAATATCGAAAGTAGAGATTCCCAACCGGAACTACATCGATAACTTACTTACTACATCGATTACTACATCGATCTCTTAGGGGTTGATGATGATGTTGGGGTTGATTCGAGGTCTAGAGCGGAGTGTGTACCGGCGACTAATATAAACCAGACGAATACCTCATTAATTACAAAAAAAATATAATGAAGGTAATATTCGTTTTCTGTTATTTATAATTTTCGTGTTTTATCAAATATTAAAATAAAAATTTCGACCTCTTGTGGAATTAAACATCATACTGGAAAAAAATTGAGCCTCTGAGCAATTAGAATCTGCAATTTTGCGTTGCAAAACTTGTTTATATTTATTAAATTAAAATTATTTATAAAACTAGAAAACGTTTTTTAATGTTTGCTAACAATCTTTAAGACATTTGTGTGTCATTATTTGTATTTTGAATAAATAGGGTTTTATATTATACAGACAAACTAAGGGACGATGAAGCAAACCATTCTTTTAAAAGGGGTCGATGAAAGTAAAAAGGTTGAGAATTCCTAACTAAAGGGACATATCATCTTTCTGAGAATCTACATACGCCAGAGCCCATTTCCGTCTACTTGAACGCAGGTCTGCTGCTTTTGTGCCATCGCGGAGGAGCAGGTGCGCTTTCAGAAATGTAAAAACTGACGAATGAGAAATTTGGAGGTGGATTCACTCGAAAAGATGGCTCAAGGCCTCGACTATCAGATAGCTCAGGTGATAGCTATGTCGAGTTCTGTCGCTATTTACAGGAGAATTCTAACGTCCGGCTGTTCAGATGGGTAGTTTTCTGTGGTTTCTCCGATCAATACCATGCAAATACCGGGGAAGTACCCTAACAAACGAGCCACGGACCGCGCGCGATCTTCTTCCTTGCCCTATCCTCACCTCTTACACACCCACGCATTACATAACCTGGATAGATGCCTGGATGGGGAAAAACGTCGGTGGCCGACGGTAGGTTGGCACCGTATCTTACCATCCAGGGGAGAAGATCACCGCCACCTCCCAATCCAGTAGAGCGGCATGGCGGCATGGCCCCGCATGACGGTAGTGCTGTGCATGTTAGTGTAAGTGTGTGTAAGGAATGAGGGTAGGACAAGGAAAAGGAAGGAAAAATCGCGCGCGGTCCGTGGCCCGTTTGTTAGGGTACTCCTCCGGTGTTCGCCTGGTGTTGGTCGGAGAAACCACGGAAAACTACCGATCAGAGGAGCCAGCCGCTAGAATTCTCCTTTAGGCAGCAACTGAATTCGACCCAACTGAAGAGCCAGTATCGAAAACCCTGTCGCCGTTGGGCCTCAAACCTAGGACCTCCCGGTCCGAAGCACTGCAGTGACATCAGCTGATACTCGGTGAATATCTGAGACCACGAAAAAACCACGGTGATTCCCTCGCCGGACTTTCGCGCAGCGCAAAATGGCGTTTATTTCGGTTTCCGGGCGTCGGATTCGCCTCGAGTGGCGCGGCGGCGTGATCGTCGGGGCTTCAGCTTTCGCCGCCGCCCGCTGCTTCGCTCCGCTCCGCGGCCGCGGCGGCGCCCGGGGCGGCGCGCGGCGGGCGGCCTTGGACTGGAATGCGCATGCGCTTGATTCGGCGAGGCGCCAGCCGCAGCGATCGCCGCTCGGAAGTAGGCTGCGCCGCAGGCAGCCTCCGCCCCGCCCTTCCCCACCCCTCCCACCCCTACTCCGCCCGGCCTGCCCCACCCCTCCCACCCCTACTCCTCCCCGCCCTGCCCCACCCCTCCCACCCCTACTCCGCCCTCGCCTTTCCCCACCCCTCCCACCGCTACTCCGCCCCGCCCTGCCCCTACCCCTCCCCGCCCCCGCACTGCTCCACCCCTACGTCCTTTCCCCGTCCTTTCCTCCGCCCCTCGTCGGCCCGCGCCCGCCCCGCCCCGCCCCGCCCCGGCCCTGCCCCTCCCGGCGCCACCTCGCCGCTACCCCGACCCTCGCCTTCCCGCCCTCCCCGCCTCTCCGCACCGACCCCCTACCCACCCGCCCCGCCCGCCTACCTCTTTACCCACCCTCCCGCCTCCCGTCCCCGCCCTGCGCTAATTTACAGGCACTCGAGAAAACAGATCTCTTGTGACGCTGCGCTTTCATGCTAGACCGCTATTCCTTCTTGCGCTTTGTTCTGCAATTTGTAATAATAACTTGCACACCCGCGCAAGAACTCTCGCATGTTAAACCCCACCCTAATTTTTCCGAAGGACATCGTGAAACTCCAACATGGGAATATTTGATCCTTTCCATCCTAGTATCCTTTTTCTGTATATTACAGTATGAAAAGGGTTTCTTCGAGGCCAGAGGCCCTTTATTTAACTATATATCTGACCGAGTGATACGGGACGCATTTAACACGAACATTTAGAGGTTTCTTTCAAAAACTGCTTCTTGTTTTTAAAATCAAAGTGCAATTTGTCACTTCTCCGTTAAATTTTCTTTCTTTAGAGTGATCATTTACAAAGATTGCTTGCGTGTGAGAGTCGCAAAAGATATGTATACTACTGCAATAATACAGGAGATAATAATAATAATAATAATAATAATAATAATAATAATAATAATAATATGATAATAATAATATTATGATGATAATAATAATATAATGATAATAATAATATAATGATAATAATAATATAATGATAAAATTATTATTATTAATATTAAAAGATTGTAAATAGAAAAACCACTCCATGGCAGTATCTAAAAAAGAATGGACAAGATGCAGATCAATAAAGACCAGTCATTTATGAAGCTAAAAGGAGAATGAAGCCAGAATCGGAAGAAGGTGTCATAGCAGTCCA
Source organism: Teleogryllus oceanicus (assembly GCA_964035755.1). Taxonomy (NCBI): domain Eukaryota; kingdom Metazoa; phylum Arthropoda; class Insecta; order Orthoptera; family Gryllidae; genus Teleogryllus; species Teleogryllus oceanicus. The sequence goes on from CAXIVR010000003.1 coordinate 85,966,114, forward strand.
AGTTCAGGCGTTCCAAACTATTATGATAAAGCTTCTCAAAATTGCTTAATGATAAATACGCATTTGCCAGGGAAAAGTAGAAACCATTGATCATATCGTTTCAGCTTCGAACACACACATAATTAGCTCTCTAAATCAAATATAGAGATGCTGTTTCACTCTCGCCTCCGATCAGCACGCTCTTCTCAGGCAATTGCACCCATTCCCGACGAAACTGCGTTATTGACAAGTTAAGAATGAGTGAACGAAATGAAAGTGAATAAAATAAAATGCTTGTTGTCACTCTCATAAATGTAAAAATACTTGACTTTCCTGAAAAATAAAGTGCCTACTTTAATCCTTTTGCGGTCAGTTTTAGATGTCAGAAACATAACTTTTCATGTCTATGATTTTTAAATATCTGGTTTAATAATGTTGTGACAATTTTAAGTGCCTAAAACGTCACTTTGATGCCTAATAGCCCCTAATTTCACAATTTTGTTACCTATTTTAGGTGCCTAAATCGTCACTTTTTTGTGCCTAAAAAGAAGTATTTATTGGACTAGTCGGCGAAGTCGAGAGTGCGGCTGGTCGGGTGGGTCTTCGCATGTGGGTTAGACGCTCGCTCCCGGCGGCGGCGGTGGCGGTGGCGGCGGCGGCGGCGGTGGCGGCGGCGGCGGCGGCGGCGGCGGCGGCGGCGGCGGCGGCGGCGGCGGGAGATGGCGGCGAGAAAGCGGCTGCTCGCTTGCAGCGAAAATGAGAACGTGTGGACAAAGGAGACGCTCGTAAACATCCGAACGTTTAACGCGACCAAGAAGGATGTCTGCGAAGTCTCCCCTAACAAGGTGTGCTCATTCGGTTTTGTAGGCAGGAAAAATTGTATAACAACATGCAAATGTCCCATTCATTGAGTGAAGAGGTCAGGAAAGCGTCGGGAACGCGTCGCCGCCGGGGACTGGCGTACCGCGCGCTTTCCAAGGTGCGGGGAGCGCGTCCGTGTCGACGGACGAAACCCCCGTGGATTCATTGATTGATTGATTACTTGTGATGCCGGGCACGGCAAAGGTCATTATCCTGTAAGTGTAGTGCATGCGTTTGGCTCGGGAGGTGGCGAGGCTTGCCCCGCTGGATGACGAGATCCGGTTGATTGATTGTGTGGTTCCGGCGCGTCAACTACTATGGACATGAGTCCCGTACGTGTAGTGTGTGTTTTTTCTCGGGAGGTGGCAGTGGTCTTCCCCCACTAGATGGCCAGATTCGGCGCGGACCTACCGTCAGCTAGCAGGGTTCACTCCAACCAGGTATCTCGCAACAGCAGGGCACCGCCCCAGCCGGGACCAGATCTTGGCTCCCGACCGTTCTCCCGGCATGTGTGATAGTTTAGTGCATGTAAGTGTAAGTGTGTGTGTAAGGGATAGGATAGGACAAGGAATGGGAAGGAAAGATTGTGAGCGGTTCGTGGCCCGTTTGTAAGGTAATACTCCGGCATTCACCTGGTATTCATCGGAGAAACCACGGAAAACAACGAATGGACGAAGGATGACAGTTGATAGGGAAATCTGCGGTTCGAGGGCGGTTCGATCAACGCCGAGAGGGTTTGTTTTAATTACTGCGACGAGGACGCGAAAGCAGCGTTCCCGCGTGTATGCAAAGCGCGCTTCCCAGCGCCGTGCAGATTACGCGCCTTGAATAGGCAATTGTTTCCTACTTGGCAGGGCCGAATTCCAAACACAAGTAGGCGAGTGTGACGTGCGCACGAGATTACTGGCGACATGACATGAGTGATGTCTCTAATGCTTCTTTGATTAGGCCGGTGTGGGCACAGAAGAGAGTACATTAGTGGACAAAGAGATTTTGTCCATGTTCTGGTAGAATACTGAACACTTTAGTTGTTACATCGCGTAGTAAGAACATTTCTTAGTTTTTATTCATTCTCAGCAGTGATTGTTGAATTACAAATGTCTTAATAACAAGGAAACCAACACAATACAGAATGAGTAGGTGAATTTAATAACAAGATCGATTGGTTCTTTAGTACCGCCCAGAGATTTTGTTGATGAAACGCAAAGGAATTCACTGCATTATTTTACTCATTTAAATATTTTGATGAGCAATAACTGAAATGGTTCGAGCTATTTCAAATATATTGTATGGGCAGTAGGTACTTCTTCCATTGTTTTCTTCTTGATAATTTGTTCTGTCTCGATACGTTTTGCTCTCTGTTTTGTGATTAACAGTGATATGCAATTTTACTGCTTGTTCGAGAAAATATTGCTTATTTTTGTATGAATCTCTGATTTCAAATCTCCTACTTATATTCACATTACTTACGAATACAGTGCTATTGAGAAAGAGGATGCTAGAAAGAGGAATCTATTGTTAGAGCCTTACTCGTGTCCTTCAGTCAGGCACTTCCTGAAGCACATGCGTGTGCACTTCCTTCATTTACTTAAAAAAACATCTCTTTCCGTATGTATTTGAATTTTATCACGATTCAATCAGAGATATCTCAGAGATTATTGTCATATAATTGAAGAATGTTAAAGAACTGATCTTTTGCATATTCAATGTGAAATCTCAAAAGTGGTAATCCCACTGATCTGGTTAAATAAAAAAATTAAAATATGAGATAAATATTGATTGTTTGAGATTTGTGAGAAGGATATCCTTTGGTTAATCGGGCAACTTTGCGTGTTCCGTCTGAGTGGAAGGTTAAGTCGATGGCAATATTGAATTCTACCAATCCCCGCTCTCACCTGTAAGATAGCTGTCTAAAATCCTTGCTATCAGTCGATGCCGGCCACTGACCATTTGACGCCCCAACACCTCCGGTGACAAAGAGCGGGGCTTCCTGTACCACGCAGTCTCTTCTGTCACACATCTTAAAATTTTCTTTCCATTAGGTGATTTTGTTCGTTAGTGTATGATCGCTCTTATCATCATTATTGATTATTTTATTGTGATATTATCAGGACTTTTCAACCCAGGCTACGTTTATACCATACAGCAAAGGAAAGCCTTGAGATCATCTGCTTGGCATTACCATAGTTGTTGGTCCATAATCTGTTGTTTTCACGCTAGCATTCCTCTTCACACACACACACACACACACATTCACTCACACATACATTCACTCACACATACATTCACTCACACATACATCACCACTCTACATCACCACCAACTTCACCACTCTCTCACCACTCTCTCTCACACACACACTCTCTCCACACTCTCTCCCTCACACACACACACACTCTCACACACACACACACACATATTCACAAAACGCGCACACACACTCGCGCACACTGCACACACACCTCTGCCACACACCACACACACTCTCTCACACACACACACTCTCACACACACTCTCTCTATCACACACACTCTCTCTCTCTCACACACACACTCTCTCTCTCACACACTCTCTCTCTCTCACACACACACACACTCTCACACACACACACACACATATTCACAAAATATTTAGCAAGGAACAGACACGCGTAGTCATGGTGAAGTTCGATTCAGCGGTTTGTGAGAGAAAAGCGTGAAATCGGTATATGCTTACCCGAATGAGTGCTTTTGTATTTTCTTTGTGTTCGGGAAAGCCCTTACCGTGTAAATGTTTTCGTGTCCCATTGAGAGTCCGTGCGTCCGATTTGAGCGCATCGCATTCACCTGCAGGCGGCGCGGGGGCACGTGCTAGACGGCGGCGCCTGGCGTCCCGCGCGGTCGGGGGGCGGGGCGGGCGGTGCCGTTAGCGGGGGCGGGCGCGGGGGCCGACCGTTACCCCCGCCCCTACCACCGGCCCCCAAGACGACGCCGCCGGGAGATGCAGCGGCTGCGCTGCCTGGGCCACGGATGCACAACGCCCCTCACGCCGTATTCCTCGAATTATCTCGTACCGGATTAGGTGGCTCAATTGATGTCCCTGTGGTGCCTCTGAGGAGAGGTCCTAGAGTTTGGATTTTCGACACTTGCTAGAGAGATGGATCGAATTCAGCGGATGGCTGGAGGACAATTTTAGTAGGCGGCTGCTCTCGTTGATAATTGTACGTGGGTTCTTCTGTCAACATGTGTCTCGCATTACTTGGTCAGACCCTACAGCACAAGCAGACTAGCTTTCAGATGACTGGGTTGTTCTTCCGTTGATAGAGCGTTATAGAAATTGTCGAGAACAGAGTCCTTCTAAGAAACTCTCTTGTTATTGTTTTCAAATGTCATAGTTTCATGTTGCTGACAATACGCTTTTTGGTGTCGTCATCAGAATAGTCTCAACCACACAATACGAGGCGCAGCATACTGCAGATGAGAGCGTATAATGCATTTTACTACATATAATTTTTTCTTATACTTATATATGTATATAATGTAGTGATCAATTTGTGAAGCAAGATCCGTTAAAATTGAAATTATGCATCAGAGATCATCACATGTTCTCGAATAACTTTTACTAGCGCGTGTACCTCAGGGTTAAAAGCTTGAGCACAGAGCAACACTTGGTGAACACGCTAGGAGTAAGCTCTAGTTGTGCCGTTTCAAGGATCATTGAGATATTTTTATTTTGGGGGACACTTTACATGGAACACTTGTGACATTTTCATTACTTTCTGAAAATGGCTGTGATTTTATTTTCTTGTTTTTCGTATAGAGTAAAGCAGAAATAAATATGTTATAGTTCCTATTTTCACTAAAACCTTTGATATATTTCAACTTATGCAGTTTTCAAAATTTTTCGAACCTGACCTACACCTCCAATATTAAAGCTAGAGATTTATTTTTCTTGGATCTGAATATTGTTGTTCTGACACTTAATTTTATATCTTCATATAATCTCATTACATTTTTTAAAAATTTAGTAGTGAATAATTTTAATGGAAATAGTGTCTTTCCCCACACATATAAAATAATAAATAATAATTTCTCAAAAACGTGTCAAAAATCACCGTAATATTATTGCTCTTGGATTGTACAGAACTAAAGATAAAAAATACTATTGGAAATAGCCAATCCTCTTTATGTGTTTGCATCCTTATCAATTCACGCGAGGCAAATGCAATATATTCATTTCATTTTCCAGTAAAGTGAAGAAATGTCACCATCGGTAGATTTAGTATTCATTTTAATATCCAATTATTAATATCTTAACACTAAGAGGGGGCAAATTTTCGGTATGCCGAGCTTTTGGACCGGGAGACATGGCTCAGAGCATCAACTGGTGTCTCTGCATGTCTCTGAACGAGGAGGTCTCCTGCTACGTCCCGACGGTAGCAGGAGTTTCGACAGTAGCTAGATAACTGGGTTGAGTTCTCTCGCTGTTTTGAAGAGAATTCTAGCGGTTGGCTGCTCTGATCGGTAGTTTTCCGTGGTTTCTCTGATCAACACTCAGGCGAATGCCGGAGCAGTTCAGCGCGATCATTCCTTCCTCATTCTTATCCTACCCTCACTCCTTACACAAACACACACACACACTTACACTAACATGCACTACATTGCCACTTATGCGGGAAGACCGGTCGGGGGATTAGAGGTTGTCACGGCTCGGTGGGTGTTACGCTGGTGGGAGATACCTGGTTTGGATAACCCTGTGGACATTAGGTCGGCGCCGGATATCGCCATACAGCGAGGGAAGATCACCGACATATCCTGACGAAAAATCATGCACTACACTTAAGGGAATAACGACCTTAGAAGTTGACCCGGAATCACTAATCAATCAATGAACCAACCGGGAATATTGCATTAGTTTTCTTTGGCTAAGATCTGATCTAAATTTCATTTGGATTAAAAATTAATTTAATTAAATTTATTTTTGCCCACCCTCGTGGCTCAATGTGTCCACTGCACAGGATGGGCGCGCCAAAAGAACAGATGGCGCGCGGCCGTCCAGGGACCCCTTGCGCAGTCCCCCATCGCTGCCCCCCTGCGCAGCTGACGGCGCAGCGTCCTCTCCCCGTCTTCTCCTCAGACCTCTTGGCCAACGCAACTATTCGAAAAGAACTTCGGTTCTCTCTGCGCTCTCACGTTAAAAAGGTCGCGAGTCATGGAGCTCCTCGTTTAATCCCGCATTGAAGTCACTCGCTTTCCGCATATCTTCTCGCGTTGAAGTCACTGTTTAGCGCATCATCTTCCACCTGCAAATTTATTAAAAGTATTTAACAAAATTATCATCTCACTTCGTACCTTCATTAATACAGAAACAATGATGTTACATTAGAAACTATGACATCACACTTTCTTTAAAATAAACTGACATAATAAGTTCATGTAAACCGTTAATTAAAAATTCCAAATGTGAACAACATGGACATAGAGCCATTGCAGCGCTTTGGAGTTGGGGGCGTGGTGTCTTAGTCCCGCTCCTTTTCCTGCATGTGAATGGGGGGCAGGTGGATGCCCGTGTCCTTGCGGTGCACTTGCAACGCCTGTCTGGCGATCGCCCGCCGGAAGCGCCGCCGCCTGCCCTCTCCCGCCCCGGTCCGATTGGCGGTGCGGCGGCGTCCTTGCGCGGGAGAGGCCGATGGCCCCGGGCGACGCCGCTCGCCACGCACCTGCACTTCGGGAATGACAATGCGGACACCAGTCTGCGGAATTTGCGATATAAAGGAAGCGGAGTACGTCGCTTCCTTATTGGAGGAAATAATTCGCGAGTGAGTGAGTGAGCGAGTGAGTGATGAGTTGATTGTGCGTATGATAGGAGTGAGCGAGTGAGTGAGTGTACGATTTGGTCGATTATGTCATGTATTTGCACGATTGTATGTCATTATTGAGTCTTGCTAGCATTTCATTGCTCAGTCGATTATGTCATCTGCATGTCTCTGACAGTCTTGCAGTCAGGTAGGATTTCGATCATGCAGATGTTGATTCCTGTTTGAAGATTATGTTGTCTCTGATCGTAGTTTTCCGTGTTTCTATACTAGGGATGCCGACAGTCCGATCTTCATTCTCTTCATCACTATGCTTACACACATACTCACCGTACTACATGCTTAACCATTTGCGGAGCGGTCGGGATTAGGTGCTAGCTCAGTGGTGATCACGTGGTGATCCTGGATTGACCTGTGCATGGTCGGGCCGATCTCGCATCGGAGTCACGCACTCGACGTAACTCATATTCGGATACGACTGAGTTGACCCGATCATCAATCAATGACACGGGATATCATTAGTCTTGGCTAGTCGATCAATTTGGATTATTTTTATTAATTAATTTCCCACCTCGATGGCTCATGTGTCCACTGCGGATGGGCCGAGACATGGTCGCGGCCGTCAGGGACCTTGCATCATGCGCCAGTGCAGCTGACGGCGCAGGTCTTCGACGTCTTTCGGACTCTTGCACGATTTCGAGACTGGCCTCTGCGCTACGTTAAGGTCGGATCAGGCCTCGTTTATCCTGATTGAGTCACTGCTTCCGTATCTCTCGCGTGCATTTGCATCATCTTCACCTGCATTTATTAGTATTTAACAATCATCATCGTATTCATTATCGCAATTGTTCATTAACTATGCATCATTTTAAATAATGCATAATATTCATGCCGTTCATAATTCCATGTGCACAGGCTGAGCCATTCAGCGTTGAGTTGGCGATCTTAGTCGCTAGTTCTGCAGTGCATGGGCAGTGCATGCCTGTCCTGGGTCAGTCGCGTCATGCGACGGGCGATCGCAGTCCTGCCCCTCTCCAGCCGAGTGAGCGGCAGTGGGCGAGCGAGTGGGAGCGAGCGGGAGTGAGCGAGCGAGTGGTGGCGAGCATGAAGTGAGGATGTGGTAGGAGCGAGTGAGTGACGCTATGGGAGTATGTGAGGGCGAGTGGTGGTGAGGAGGTGAGTGAGCGAGTGAGTGGGAGTGAGTGAGTGAGTGAGCGAGTGAGGAGTGAGTGAGTGAGCGAGTGAGCGAGTGAGCGAGTGAGCGAGAGGAGTGAGCGAGGAGGAGTAGCGAGTTCCCCGTATTGTTGATCTCGGCAGTGTCCCCAGCTGCTCTGAAAGGGGAGGGAATGGGAGAATGGAAGCATGTGTGATATTAAGCCTTACCAATTATTACGCAGTGAAACACATTGGGATGATTGTGCATTTATGAATTTACTAGAAAAAAATCCTTAAATCTAAACTTAACCTTGTAATTTATTAAGGGGGTGTCCACTCCGGTAGGCCGCATGCGCTAAGCGCACCATATCCTCGACGAACATCGGTACAAGCGACTTCAACTTTTAAGTAATCATCTTTCGCGGGCCACAATAAATGGATCCGCTGGTTGAATAACCCTGACCTAGATCGTTAGTCCCGTAAGTGTAGTGAGCCCTAAAGTGGCGGTTTTCCTTCCAGAGATGTGAGATCTGACGCCAACTTAGTACCTGTCGGTTTGTGGGTTTTCTCCCTCCAGGTATTTTCCTCAGCGGCACGCTGCCGCAACCCCGTCAAACTTTCAACTCCCGTCATGTGAGGGTAGCGTACGAGTAGTGCAGGAAAGTGCAAGGGTGGGTCTGTGGCCCGTGTGTTAGAGAACTATTCAAGCGTTCGCGCGGTGTTGATTCTTCCGTAGGATTCTTTCCCATGAATTTTTGAATTCGACTCAGCTATGTAGCTTGACTCGAAAGTCTGCTATTGTGAGGACTCGAACCGTAGGACCTCCCGGTGAGAGATGCTGTAGAGGCAACGGTATTACTGATGAACTAACAGAACCGTTGGAAATATTTTATGGTATTGTTGTCTGTATGACATTTCATGTTCATTCTTTTTATATCCATTAATCTCAATTAACTAGAAAAAATACAAATTTATTTCCCAAAAGTTGTAGCTTGATCATTTCAACGAGAACAACGACAAGTACCACGCCAAGATTCTTTTATGGGCTGTTAAGATGAGGACAGTGGTAGTCAAGTACTTCTTTGAATATAGATGAATGTTTGTATATTGTATAATAAGGTTTTCAAGATCTCAAGCTTATTCAGTAGTTTTCCGTTTACTATTTGAAGACATCAGAAGGTGTAGATTTCTTTCGACGTCCAAGTTTTCTCTTTTTAAGCGACGCACTTCATTAAAAAAAGTTGTCTCTGCGAATCGCGTCATCGTTGTGCTTTGGTCAGCGGCTGTCTACGTAGATCTTTGTGCGTAAACCTCACACACAGACATTTTAACAGCATCTCGGAGAGGGTCATCAGAAGGCGTGAATCTTTCTTTTCAGTTTTATCTTGGAAGGAGCACTGTGGAGGCGGCAGTTTATCATCTTAATAGGTCATACAATTCTCAGTGCTATTTCCTTACGGATTCAGTAGCTAGATGAAAATTTCTATCTTAACGTACTAGCTAAAAGACACTTAAGTCTAGGATTCATGCAATGGTATAAACTAAGCATTAGGTACTTTGGCCTCCGTAATTTCAAGGAAAGTTTCATTGTCGATGAAATAACGAAGCTACAACTTTTGGCAAATAAATTTTTGTCTTCTACAGATACGAAAGTAATGAATGGACATGAAAGGACGTGAAATAAAAACATCACAGAACACCAACTTGACAACGATAATAACATAAAATGAGAGCGCAGAATTCCGCAGCCGAATTCAGTAGCTAGTTGCTGTCCGGGTGACGCCGCGTGCTAGATACAGGTTTCAGTATTTCGGTCGCCATTGCTACGACCTTCCTCAGGCTGAAATGTCAGCATTTTGTCCTGAGAAAGGTCACAGAATGGCAGCCGAAACGTTGTTACCTGAAACTTCGACGCTCCCGGACATCCAAGAAGCTAATACCGTAAACCCTCATTAACAAAAAAATTCCAAGAGGCCCAAAATAATCGGAGTTTGTGTTATAAAATTTGTGTTATCCGAGTATTATAAAAGGACCATAGTTTTGTTCGTGTTACGACGAAATTCGTGTTACGACGAAATTCGTGTTACGACGAAATTCGTTAACGAGGTTTACTGTATATGAAATGTTTGAAATTCGTGTTAATCGAGTTCGAGCTAACAAGTGTTTAGTGTATTATGAAATGTTTGTGAAATTCGTGTTAACAAGTTCCTGCTAACGAGGGTTTACTGTAATATGAAATCGTCCGTCCTCCGCTGCCTCGCGGGCGCAACGGAATCCGCCCCTGCGCATGCGCAAGCGGCTCCTCTAAAGGCGGCTCCACACATTCGTTATTCAGCGAACACCTAGCCACCGCTCGCCGAATCCCGAGTAGTGTGAATGCGTTGCTTGCTATTTGCGAGTGACGAACATTCGGGGTTCGCCCTACCCACCGCGTGTCTGTCTTTTGGACACATCAAGGGAGCGAACATTCGCCGAACACGTCAGCTGCTCGAGACTGGGCGAGCACTAGCTCGCCGCTCGGCGAATTCCGAATGTGTGGAGCCGTCTTTATAGTCAAGGCGTTGCAGGACGAAGCGCAACCGGGAGCGGTACATCAATTGATACCAAGTAGTACACCAACTGATGCCACTGCAGCGCCTCTGACCGAGAGGTCCTAGGTTCGAGTTCTGATGGCGGCAGGATTTTCGACACTAGCTTTTCAGTTAGGTCGAATTCAGTCACAGTCTGGAGGAGAATTCTAGCAGCCGGCTGCTCTGATCGGTAGTTTCCCCTGGTTTCTCCGATCAACACCAGGCGAATGCCGGAGCAGTACCCAAACAAACGGGCCACATACCACCCGCGATCTTTCCTTCTCTTCCTTGTCCTTCCTCTCCTTACACTACTAACTGCACTACACTACCACAATTCCGGAGACCGGTCGGAGCTAGGGCTTGTCCCGGCTGGGGCGGTGCCCCGCTGGTGGGAGAGTCCAAGTGAGTGGGAAACCCCACTAGTTGACTGTAGGTCGGCGCCGGATCTCGCCATCCAGCGGGACGAGACATCACCGCCGTCTCCCGAGAACAAACATGCACTACACTTACGGTACTAATGACAGAAGCAGTTGACGCGCCCGGAAACACGAATAAACCAACCAACCAACGAAGCGCATTCTAGCCATGAGATCATGGCTAGCCATGAGATGAGAGTTGAATCTTACCAAATCGCATTGCGACCAATAGATTGATTGATTTTTTCGTGTTTCCGGGCGCGTCAACTGCTTCGGTCATTAGTCCCGTTAGAGTAGTGCATGTTTTTTCCCTCGGAAGATGGCGGTGATCTTCCCCCGCTGGATGGCGAGATCATGCACCGGCCTACATGTCGGCTTGCGGGGCTTTCCCAAACTAGGAATCTTCAACTGGTGGGGCACCGCCCAAGCCAGGACACGCTCTAAGACCCCGACTGGGCTCTTGGCATGTGTGGTAGTGTAGTGCATGTTAGTGTAAGTTTGTGTAAGGGCGAGGATGAACAAGGAAGATTTTACCATTTGGACGTTCTACTCTTCTTTACGCGTGTTGACAGAAGTGCTCCGGGAAATGTTTCTATGCGCACAGTACTGGATCCAAAAATGTGACAGGAGGTTACGAGTACTCTTAGCTCGGGCTTAGAAATACTTTCATACGTATTGATTTAATCATAGTAATTTCTTAAAGTGATGTAATATAATTTACGGGCTAGCAACATAACCATAAGCCACGCTCGTGCGGTTTTGAGATACAGTTTATTTAAAGTTAAGCGATCACATGCAAATCACGGGGAGCCAAGGCAGTCAGACCGCTGTTATCATGCCTTATGACTAGATAATGAAAACCTGTCATATTTGAAGAGAAAATGTTTGCTCCGAGATAATGATGCTGTGGTCATTTTCATGAAAATTTCAGAATTTTGAATTATAACATTCCTACTGTGTCATTCAATTGTGTATTATAACTTTTATGTTGTTTGAGTTTTACAAATTATAATTAAAATAATCATAAAACTGCTTTTTGTAAATCACGGGTTGTACATGTACGCTCCCTTTGAAAATTTCTGGATCCATGCCTGACTGCCGAAATTTAAACATTTTTCGATATGAATTTTTAGACTTTTACGTCTATTAAGTAACCGCATACTAGAATTTATCTTTAATCTAAAAAAACTGTAAATTACATCGTAGTGACTTTTATTGGCAGTATTTTCAAATGATTAGCGTTAGCTTACGCACAAGGTACCACATACCGTATTCTGTAAAAACGACTTATTGGCGTAGTGAACTAGATTCGTCCAGTCCTAAATGGCACCAGAGTCCAGCTCACCGCACGTCCCATGCAGTGCTTTATCTCCCGAGCGTTACGTCACAGCCGCTGCCTTCATCCGTCGCGCTTTGCTCCTGGCGTGTTGGGGAACGCACACTCCAGGCGAGGAGCGCGTGGGAGCGGCCAAAGAGGAAGTGGACTGCGCTCTGTGCGCAACTAAGGCAACCGCCCATTCCGGTTTCTCCTACATCATACAATTCGCCAGAACACAGGGGGCAGGTTTCCTTAAAATAAACTTTAGGTGTGTTGAACAGAAAAAAAATCGCACCCACTCTTTATACTTGTCTCTTGCAGATCTGTTTATTACGTTATCTTTGTTTTTACAACTATTTTACACATTTTCATTAAATTGGTGTCCAGCTATTACCGAATGAAACATATTACTGCTAATATATGCTTATTCTCCAAATATTTCTTCGTTTATGTTTGTACGAATATTTGTTTTGAAAGAAGGGAATTATCTGCGTATTGGAAAATATATTATGTACATTTTTCCGAAAAAATCTGGAGTCATAATTTTGACTTAAATTAACGAAAGTAATAAAATCGATAATTCAAGAATTCCGCAAATTACAGAACCCCCAAACCTGTTTCACTCGATTTTCTTGTATATGTGTGACACATTTTAAGTTACGAGGAAGTTCAACCAATCCATCGTTGTGTGGTAGCGGTGACTTCAGCGTCTAGGTGCGAGTCCCCTGAGCCCCCTCGCGCGCGTTGGCGGCGCGGGGGCCGGGCCACGCCGCGGCGCCGGTGGCTGGTGGTCGGGGGCGTGACCCCTTGGCCGGCGCCGCGCAGGTAACGGGCCGGGCGGCCGCGCGTCCACGCCTCCGGGCCGCCTGCCAGGGCCACACTGCACCTCACCGCACCGCCACCGCCTGGAGACCCCACTACGCCGCCAGAAACCCCGCCTGCCCAACCGCACGCCCAACTGCCCTCCCAACTGCCCGCCCAACTGCCCGCCCAACTGCCCGCCCAACTGCCCGCCCAACTGCCCGCCCAACTGCCCTCCCAACTGCCCTCCCAACTGCCCGCCCAACTGCCCGCCCAACTGCCCGCCCAACTGCCCGCCCAACTGCCCGCCCAACTGCGCGCCCAACTGCCCGCCCAACTGCCCTCCCAACTGCCCGCCCAACTGCCCTCCCAACTGCCCTCCCAACTGCCCTCCCAACTGCCCTCCCAACTGCCCGCCCAACTCCCTCCCAACTGCCCTCCCAACTGCCCTCCCAACTGCCCTCCCAACTGCCCTCCCAACTGCCCTCCCAACTGCCCGCCCAACTGCCGCCCAACTGCCCGCCCAACTGCCCGCCCAACTGCCCTGCCCAACTGCCCGCCCAACTGCCCGCCCAACTGCCCGCCCAACTGCCCGCCCAACTGCCCGCCCAACTGCCGCCCAACTGCCGCCCAACTGCCCGCCCAACTGCCCGCCCAACGCCTGCCCAACTGCCGCCCAACTGCCCGCCCAACTGCCGCCCAACTGCCCGCCCAACTGCCCGCCCAACTGCCCGCTCCAACTGCCCGCCCAGCCGCTCCACCAACACAAGTTCTCCGCGAAAGGTTCAGAGGCGGAGCGCATAGTCTCAAGGAGATACCAACGCTCCGTCGATTACGGAAATGCTCCTTTAGCGCTGTTCAAACACTGTAAAACCTGACGACCTCTCTCAACGAACACCTTCCACAAGGGAACACCTTTCCAGAGCGGGCCACTTTATATAAGTTCAGGTACTGGGCATCTCTACAGCTCTCATCTCTCTCAAATGAAAATGTTTTCGGTATCGGAAGTGACCGTAAAGGAAGTTTCTCTGTACACATTTTATATACCATTTTCTCTTAATCTACCTCTAGCCTTTGAATTGGGAAGTGGAAGTCATTCAGGAAGTGGTTGTTCAATTTTTTAATGCTCATTAAAGGTCATCCACAGGTGTAAGTAATTGATATTTTTAAGAACCAACGGCAATAAGTATACTGTATCGTTTTTACTCTACAATTGTAATAAATTGACGTTTCAAGGAAAACCAATCAGTTCCAACCAAGGTCTCTTCAATCATGAAATTAATCTAACTGTATGTTCCTGCAATTCCCTGTCTCTTCAAGTGATAATGGCTTCAAACACGAGCTATTTGATGACTTCAGTGAACACTCACGAGTCAGACCTCCACCGCAGGTCTTCGCCTCGCCTCGGAGTCCCCGCCGGCGGGGGCCCTCCGGGAACCAGGACGGGAACGGCGCGCGGGCCGTTCTTCTGGATAAGGATCCGCCTCGATAAACGCCCCCGCCCCCGCCCCCCCGCCGCGCCCGCGTTTCGCTCCCGGGCCGCGTGGCCGCGCGCTGGCGATTGTTTCATCACGGACAATCTCCGCCCGCCATCTGCGCCATCTTGCGGCGCTTCGGGGAACGTGCGCGGAGGGATGGGACTTTGTTCAGGTGATATTTTCGCTTCACACGCGTAAATCACTATGTTATACTTAATGAAATGTTCCGTATCGCCACATGTACCTACGCACACAAATGAACGTATTAGTGAAACGTTTTGTTTTTTCACATGCTGACAAATTGGTTTGCCAAAGGGCTGAAAGCATGGGATAAAGTAGACAATTTGCTCCAGGAATAAATTGCAGGACTTGAGGGGTACTTAGGAATGTGTATTGAGAAGCACCTAGGATTAAAATAAATTTTTCGAAGTTTTGAACAGTTTTCTGCATGTGAATTAAATATATATATCAAAATAACCTATTTATTATTGGATTCGTCGTTTTGAATACATTTAAGTAGAGATCACAATGAAGTTTTGACCTTTATTCGAGGTCAATTGAAATTTGTAGGGTTATTTGATCTTTTGAGATCTTTATTGCGATCTTTAGTATCAACATTTAATTATGTCGACAAGGTTGTCGGTTAAAGGTTGACCTTTAATAATTTTTGTTTGGTGAACGATTCGAAAACATTTCCTTAATCTTCATGAAAATATACTAACCGAAAGACAAAATTCTTCCATATGTTCAATACTACGAAATCTAATGCAATTATGGTTTTATAGCAATATTTTAATGTGTAAGGAGCCCTTATAGTAAACAGAATCTAAATAAAGCTTCAATTGGTGTTTGATGTGGATATCAGCATACTATATTAATCTTGCCATTCTACACCTTATACACAATAAATATTAGATTTCTTTCAATTTGACTTCAGGAAATGTATGTCCTCGAAGATACATTTCAAGATCTCATTATACGCTAATTCAGAAGCGGGTTGAACACTATGAGCACCATGTTGTGTCTCTTGCCCCTCTCCCGTTACTCGTTCAATCATGCCACTGTCTCCGCTTCCAGAATATACAGTTGTCCGGGGAAAACGTCTACAATTCCAAAATAAGCTCTTATGAAACTTTAAGCACTGATAAACTACATGGTTATTCTGGGTGGCTGAGCCGCAAAAAGCACTCAAAAATTTGTTTCAAAAAATGCTTTCTATGCAACAATTTGCATTGCATAAACATTTAAACATTCCAGAAACATGTAAATTGTTTATTATTTACAAACGAAATAAATGTATTTGTTCAGAAAAACAATTAACCCAGAAATAAAAGAAGCACCCGATTTACACAATTCGACTACTTTTCACAATTCAACAATTTTTGGCTATAAAGCATTTTTTCAAACAAACTCTTGAGTGTTAATTGCGCCTCAGCCATTCAGAATATCCAAATAGTTTATCAGAAAAAATATGCTTAAAATTGTCTTAAGAGCTTATTTTCCAATTTTCGACGTTTCCTCGCCGGACAACCTATATAACAATTTTGGCAGCTGGAAAATACTAGTAGAAAAAAATAGTACTATTTATATTATAAACCAAAATTTACAATTCCGTCGTTTCTTCAACTCATTCGTAATGTTTGTAGATTGAGCTGTTATTTACTTTCACATTTTATCTTTCTCATTTGCGTATTTTTTGTTTTTAGCCAAGTAATTCCAAAACAAATTAGCTTGTGAAATGGGAGTTTTCATGTTTGATATGAATACCATTCACTGCCACGTGAGTACATGGCATGCAGGTCATGAAATGTATCTCAGAAGAAATGTCTGCTATAAATGTGTGTCAAGTTTCAATCTACCAAGGTTATGGATTTCCATGGGTGCGTTCGTAACTGTTTCCGTTGCATATGCATAGGTGCCCGCCTCGTTATTTCAGCTACGCAGCCGCGTCTTCTGCCGAAACGAGGAAGTCCGCTCACCCGGGCTGGGAGGAGTTGGGGGCGAGAGGGGGAGGGTTCGCTGTCCTCGATGGTCAGACACCGCACGCCGTCGCGCACACTTGCGCACCCGCTGACCACGACAATGCTATTCTAAGACCGGCTTACATACGTCGGCTGGCCAACGCTCCCAGGAAGCTGAGCAGTTCCTTTTGCTTTGATTTATTGTTTTTTCCTTGAGCGTGTCAACTGCTATGGTTGATTGATTGATTGATTTTTTCGTGTTTCCGGGCGCGTAAACTGTTTCGGTCATTTATCCCGTTAGTGTAGTGCATGTTCTTTTTCCTCGGGAGATGGCGGTGATCTTCCCCGCTTGATGGCGAGATCCGGTACCGACCTACCGTCGGCTAGTGGGGTTTCCCCCTAACCAGGACTCTCCCACTAGCGGGGCACCGCCCCAGCCGGGAGAAGCTCTAAACTTCCGACCTGTTTACCAGAATATGTGATAGTGTGGTGCATGTTAGTGTAAGTGTGTGTGTGTGTAAGAGGAGAGGATAGGACAAGGAAGAGGAAGGACAGATCGCCCGCGGTCCGTGGCCCGTTTGGTAGGGTACTGCTCCGGCATTCGCCTGGTGTTGATCGGAGAAATCAAGGAAAACTACCGATCAGAGCAGCCGCCCGCTAGAATTCTCCTACAGACAGCGACTGAATTCCACCTAGCTGAAAAGCTAATGTCGAAAATCCTGCCGCCGTGGGGAGTGGAACCTAGGACCTCCCGGTCAGTGGCGCTGCAGTGACATCAGTTGATGCACTGATCTACCGCTACCCATCAACTGCTATGGTCGTTAGTTCCGTAGGTGTAGTGCATGTTATATCTAGGGAGGCAGTTCCTCCCTGTTTGAGCGTCAGGTCCGGTGCCGAACTTCATGAGAGCTTACGCGGTTTCCAGGTACCATCGCCTCTAGCCGAACAAGCTCTAATCACCCGACTGGTCTCCCAAAATGTGTGCTTGTGTAGTACTTGTAATAGTAAATGTATGTATGTAAGAGATGAGGATAAGACAAGGAAGAGGAGGGAAAGTCCGTGGCCCGTTTGTTAGGGTACTGCTCCGGCATTTGACAGATATCCATCGTAGAAACCCCGGAAAACAACCGATCACAGCAGACGGACGCTATAATTCTCCTCCAGGAAGCGGTTGAATTCGACCTCGCTGTGTAGAAAATCCTGTTACAGTTGGGACTCGACCCCTAGGACCTCCCGGTCAGAGGTACTGTAGGGACATCAATTAATGCCTTGAGCCACCAATGCCGGTACGGCAAAAGAAATACAAGTGAGTCCTCTGGTCGAAAATAGTCTTTCAATGCCCTAGGACGTGCCGTTTCTAGTCGCATATTGCATGTGGATTCTGGGGACAATTCGACAACGTGGTGGGCCCCTTGTGAGTGAGGACTAGGGCTGTGATTTAAATGCATTTGCGTCTTTTTTTTTCTGTTAACTAAAACATCCCGTTTCAACAAATTGTATACGTTTTGAAGCATTTAGAATCAATTTAAGTTATTTTTATTTCACATATTTTTGCATATATTACCATAATTGATTTTGTTTGCATATTTGGGCCATAGTTGCATATTTTTGTTGCATATTCACCTCTCATCTACGAAAAGCAAGCAAACAGTTCCAGTTCCGTCAGCGTGTAATCGGCTTTGACAGTTACTCTTGACACGTCCTATGGTCAGAAGCAATGGGCATTCGAGGATTTGTTTACGTTGCCATAGCCACAGATTAGCGTTGCATGACTCGTACGATGTCACTCGAGAAGCACGCTAAGACCTGTCATCTTCAGTATCAGTCGAAAAGAAATGTGCCTCCGCCGAGCGCCTATGCGTGCCCACACGGCGAAAATCTTGGTCGTTTGTCACAATTTATCTGATTTCTGTATTTGTTTTTACTCGAAACATATTTTCCACTTTACACTTTTATTTATTTTTACACATACACATTACATTATTTCGCATATTTTCCACCACGAGCGGCAGCTCAGTGCATCAACTGATGACACTCCAGCGCCTGTGACCGCGAGGTCTTAGATTCAAGTCCTGACGGCGCGACAGGATTTTCGAAAGTAGCTTTTCCACTAGGTCGAATTCAGTCGCTGACCGGGGTAGTATTCTAGCGGCCAGCTGCTCTGATCGGTAGTTTTCTGTGGTTTCTCCGATCACACCAGGCGAATGCTGGAGCAGTACACTAACAAACGGGCCTTGAACCGCGCGCGATCCTTCCTTCCTCTCCCGTTAGAGCTTAGGGCTTGTCCTGATTGGGGTGGTGCCCCGCTGATGGGAGGGTTCTGGTTAGGCGAAACCCCGCTTGCCGACGGTAGGTTGACGCCGGATTTCGCCATCCAGCGGGGCAAGATCACCGTCATCTCCAGAGAATAACATGCATCACAGTTTCGGGACTAAGCGTGACTAAGTGCGACCTAAGCTGTTGACGCGCCTGGAATCATTAACCAACCAACCAACCAACGCATATTGTCCTTTTTTAATTCCGCATATTGCCATATATATATATATATATATATTATTTATATTTTAAAAAAAAATAGTGTATTTATTTTTATTTTTTATTATTATTATTATTATTATTATTATTATTATTATTATTTTTATTTTTTACTATTGTGGTTTGATTATCCCTATACCTATAACATGGATTACCATGGCACATTGGCTACAACCACGGAATTTATATATATGCATATTTCTCTGTTTTTATTGCATATAAATCACAGCTGCAGTGATGACGTCTTTTGTTGCAGGTTGAGGCGGCGCCTGCGACGCAACACCGCCAGGTGAGTTGCTGCAGGCGGCCTCCCCGGACAGCCCCACATGAGCACCCTCCACATTGCTAGTCAGCGAAATCCCACGCTTTAGAAATAGGTCACATACAAGTTTTACTCATGTACCCAGAGAACATCAGTGAGGGGAGGGGTGTCCACAGCGCGTCTCAGAAAAAAATTGAAAACAATTGAAGGAAAATAGCCTCCTATATTATTTCAGTAGTATACGTACCTTTTGCGGCTCTCATACGCCACCATTCTTTATAAATGAGGTCTCTGAAGAAAGGGAATTTCCCGTAGACGTGACAAATTGAACTTTCATTTTAAAATATTAAGGATTTTTGAAAAAAAAAGACGAATCTAAATATTCATGTAAATGCGACCCGCAACTCTCGAATTCATTCCTGAATCTATATCGTCAAATAACTCTTAACAAAGCGTTTTGGGTCTTTAAAATTAAATTTTGAGGCCCAAGACTTGAAAGAAACGTTCTTCGCACCGTAATCTACAGGATGAAATATCCTGAACATTCTATTATATTTTTGCTGGTTCGGCGCTACTGGATTCTACCCCACGTTCAAAGCCTGCAGAATCTGCAACTGTATGTGAAATTAAACTAATTACATGATATTCTACTGCATTGAATAACACGGGTGTACCTCTCTGGTCCGTAATAACATTCAATATGAATAATTTGTATTGAGAAGGGTGTATTTTAGTGTTTTCCACTACAAGGAGTGAACAGATGCCTATTGTTTTTTGTACTCAATCGTTATTAACAATGTTGCTTTAAATGAACAACAGCTGTCTAGACAGATACCAAAATAAGAATTTAACATGTTTTGGGGTGTCCATGGCTATAAGAGATCAATGGAAGTTCTATAAATAGATTACACCTGACGAAGATTTGTAATTAGTTTGTAAAGATCCGACAAGCGTTGACAGATGAAACGCTCATTTAACGTTAAGAAAGGGTTCTGACACAAGAAGCCCTAAATGGCCAAGCAGTAGCTACTTACCTTAAAGATGGAAGAAAAAAATACCTGATTGAAAAGTACAACCTTAGTCGAAAAATGATAAGAAATTACATATCTAAGTGCTTCTTATTGTCATCTGATGCGATGGAGGGTACAATTTTAAATCTGCTTTATTTGTTGAGACAGTTACGTAAGATAATATTTTGACAAATATGAATTATGTCACAATGACAATTTGACAATCTCAGAGATCTGAATGCATAATAAAGCAGGTTGAAAACTATGATTCACTGGATGAATAACATTCCCACTTTACATTGAAACCGGACATGATGCTCTTGAACATGACGCGGATTTCCGCTTGAGCGAGCGTCGCTTCATAGGAAGTGCGGAAGAAGACTGGAGCCCCCTCTCAGAGTCCCTGGATTGATTGATTTATTGATTTTTTTCGTGTTTCTGGCTGCGTCAAATGTTTTGGTCATCAGTCCCGTTAGTGTAGTGCCTGCTTTTCTCGGGAGATGGCGGTGATCTTTCCCCGCTGGATGACGAGATCCGGCGCCAACCTACCGTCGGCAACTGGGGTTTCCCCCTACCCAGGACTCTCCCACCAGCGGGGCACCGCCCAGTCGGGACAAGCTCTAAGCTCCCGACCGGTCTCCCGAAATATGTGGTAGTATAGTGCATGCTAGTGTAAGTGTATGTGTAAGGGGAGAGGATGGGACAAGGAAGTGGAAGGAAAGATCGCGCGCGGTCCGTGGCCCGTTTGGTAGGGTACTTCTCCGGCATGCGCCTGATGTTGATCGGAGAAACCACGGAAAACTACCGATCAGAACAGCCGGCCGCTAGAATTCTCCTCCAGACAGCGACTGAATTCGACCTAGCTGAAAAGCTAGTGTCGAAAATCCTTCCGCCATCAGGATTCGAACCTAGGACCTCCCGGTGAGAGGCGCTGCAGTGACATCAGTTGATGCACTGAGGTACCGCTCCCGGTTTTCCAGTCCGTCAGTGGCAACTCAGCGACCTGACTCGACATGTTTTCACTCTCTCATTGGCAGCTTCCACGGAATCGGGAGAGGTCTCCTTACATCACACTCACGACTGTCAATCACCAACTTATTTTAAATGGACCATACCTGCCCGTGAGATGGATCCTCCGCGCCATCGGATGTTGGTGAGGAGAGTGCCAGTCGTTCGCTCTCTCGCTCACTCGCGCACTCTGCTCCAGGAGACGTGGAGAAGCTTCATCGAAATGGTAGGCTTGCTGTGGCGTCATGGAGAAAAACACACAGACATTTACAAGGGATGTACAAGTTTATTTACATGTATATACAATAACCAACTTCTGCTACGAAACTACACACTTGTGAGTATTTCCCTGTGGATACCTCACATAGCTAGGGAGGCCCCGCCTCCTCTGACGCTTCTCCCGCGCTACTACCGTGACCTCGTCACCCGTGCACTAGGCGCGACACGCTCCAGCCTGGGCGTAAAGTTTTGCGCATCGCGCGAGGTTTCCAGAATTAAAAAACCCCCGTGTGAGCTCGTCGGCTCGATCTTATACCAGAGTGCAGCCGTCACGCGACCGTCCTAGGTGTGGGTGGGAGACTGGCGTCTACCACGTAACCTTCCCGGTCAAGGTGGCGTCCCCTTTGTATAAATGTATCCCAATGCCGGGCGCCTAGCTATTCATGCCCGCAGGTATGCGATACTTCCGCTCCTCCTCCCACCCATGGTCGCCAACGTAACGTCGCCACTGGTAAAGGAAACACATTAATAACGCAAGAAGGGTGCAAAAATATAGATAATATTTTATTGATTGATCTATTGATTGATTATATCATATTTCCAGGTGTATCAACTGCTATAGAGATTGGTTCCGCAAGTGTATCACGTGATACTCACGGGGCAGTGATTCTCTTCCGCGGACGGCAAGATCCGACGCCAACCTACATCTAGACTTGCGGAGTTTTCTCCAAGCAGATATCTCCCACCACGGGGCTCCACCCCAGCCGAAATGGTTCGTGTACTCTTACCTCATTCGGAAATAGCTTCATCACTATCTCTTGCAATGTAATATCCCTGCATGTGTTCATTTGTTTCCGAACACGTCAAAGTGGTAACTAAGCGTTAACGGACGAAGGGCAGCCGTGAGGCTCGGCGTGGTATGCGAGGAGAGGCGGGCGGGGTGGGGTGAGGTGGGGTGGGGCGGGGCGGTGAAGAGAGGGGCAGGCGAGGTCGAAAGAGCAGAGCGGAACGTGGAAGGGGGAGGCGGAGCAGAGCAGACCGAAGCGGAACGAAACCGAATGGCGCAGAGCGAGGCGCGAAGTAAATAATATTACCTCCATTTTACGTTTCATATAATAACGTTCAATATTACCTCCATTTTACGTTTCATATAATAACGTTCAATATTACCTCCATTTTACGTTTCATATAATAACGTTCAATATTACCTCCTTTTATCATATAATACCGTTCAATTTTTCCTCAGTTTTAAGTTTCATGTAATAACGTTCAATATTACCTCCGTTTTAAAGGTCATATAAAAACGTTTATTAATACGCTCCATTTTACGTTTCATATAATGAAGTTTAAATTACCTTCATTTTACGTTTACATAGAATTAATCCTTGTTCTTTCCATAGATGATTATGAAAACAAATATTGACTCGTAATCATCTGAATTGTAAAAGAATTATTGCATCATAGTAATGAATGTTCGTGGTTTGCAAAAAAGAATATTGAACACCGGGATAGGTATTTGAATATAGAGGAGTTACACTATGAAAGGAGCACTTTGACAGGCCAGGAAAAAATGAATGTCATGCAGTGAGATTGCTAGAGATAGTGATGATGCCATTTACAAATGAACTAAGAGTACACGAACGCCTGACAAAATCACTGCACTGACAAATGAATGCATGGGCAAAATCTGCAGTTATGTTGCCGGCAGTGGCCAAGTTGTAGATGTCAAAGCTTTTTATCTCTCTGTACCACTCAGAAAATTAATTTAAGTTTTTTAAATATGCTTTATTTTTATGGTTTCATGGGCATGAACTGCAAAGTCAGCGACCACATAACTTTCTTACAAATGCATAAAATGCACAATTTTTTTCACAAATGCTAAAATGCAATGCATAAATAAATACATTCTTTCAAATGCATAAAATAAATTTATATAATTAGAACTTCAAAAACATGATATATATGGAATATTTCAGCAAGTACGAGTAATTTGGGGAGAAAATTTGAAAGTGAATGTGTAATATGTAAGTCTGACTACACTGAACAATCGATTAAGATACATTGGGCAGTTATAGGGATGTTAGAATATATACAAAGCGATGAAGATTTTTTTCATAAACGAACAAATATTGTTCGTAGATTTTGGCTATCGACCAGCTTCAGCACAACCACAAAACTTAAGTAAAACTGTATGGTTAGTAAATTTAATTCAAAGTGGTTACTGAAGGAAATATGATATTGCAAAAACAGGAAGCTTTCCTTATGTGTGTGTATCATTGCGTTGTCAGACTGCCTATGTAACTAACCTCGGGCAGGCATGGAAGATTTAATGATGGATTGATTAGTGTCTCTGGACGCGTCAATAGACTAAGTGATTAATTCTGTAAGTTTAGTACATATTTTAATGCGGGAGATGGCGGTGAACATCCTCACTAGATGATGAAATTCTGCGCCAACCTACACGCGGAATAGTGGTGTTTTCTTCTTACCAGGTATCTTCCATCAGCCGGGCATCTCCCCAGCCGAGAGAAGCTTTAAGCGCCTTTCTGGTCTCCCGACATGTGAGGCAGTAGAGCATGTAAGTGAGAGCGTGTGTAAGTAGGGGGTGAGGATAGGACAAGGAAGAGGAAGGAAATATCTCAAACGATCCATGGGCCATTTGTTAAGGTACCGCTCCGGCATTCACCTGGTGTTGATCGGAGAAACCACGAAAACTACTTACCAGAACACCCGTCCGCTAGAATTCTCCAGACAGCTGCTAAATTTGACCTAGTTACGTGGATAATGTCGAAAATCCTGGCACCTTCGGGACATGAACAGGATTCTAGAACCTCCTAGGCATTGCAGTGACATCAGCTTATGCCTTGAGTCCAAAGCCGGTGAAAATTTTAAGAACGAATAATGATGATGATGATGATGATGATGATCATGATGATGATAAGTGCCGGCCATGTGATAGAAACGGTTGCCGTAGTCGTCATCTGCGCCGAGGAGGCTGCATGTTCGAGTTCTGTGTTGGCATGCTCATGTTCGTAATTTTCCCGTCACCCCTCATCATCATCCTATCACCTCATCGTCTCCTATATTATTTCCATAAGTAAATATACCTTTTGCGGCTCTCACACGCAACAAATCTGTATAAATGAGGTCTTTAAAGAAAGAGAATTTCACTCGGATTTAACAAATTGCACTTTAATTGCACTAGATGGCGCTGTAGAACAAAACTAAATATTCATCCGAAATCCAAAACAAATCCGCAACACTCGGCTGCCTTTTTGAATTTATATCTTTAAATTACTTCTAAAAGAAGCGTTCTAGGACCTTACAGATAAAATTTTGAGGCAAAGGCATACCGTAATCTACAGAATAGATCTTCCTGAACATTCTATTACATGTTTGCCGGTCCGGCGCTACTAGATATAATCCCACCAGCTCAGAGACTTGCAAAATCTGCAACTGAATGTGAAATTAAAATAATTTCTTGATATAATACGGTATTTAATAACACGGGTCTACCTCTCTGCTCAGTAAGTTAAATAAGAATAGTGTGCATTGACAAGGGTGTATTGTATTGTTATCGATTACAAGGTGGCATATAGAACAAGGAGGATAAAAGGGTCTTGATATTGCAGGCTTAATATAAAATGGAAAAAATGGATAAAAATGGAAGAGGGTGCGAGAGTTTTGGCACGGGTTCCCTAGAATTAATTCATAATTCAAGGCGTAATAACCTTGACTTACCAAGGTCTGTAGCTGAAATGCTGATCTCCATAATGACATATGTTAATCTGTGTAAGATAAATATGATTGGGCCTCGGT
Source organism: Teleogryllus oceanicus (assembly GCA_964035755.1). Classification (NCBI taxonomy): domain Eukaryota; kingdom Metazoa; phylum Arthropoda; class Insecta; order Orthoptera; family Gryllidae; genus Teleogryllus; species Teleogryllus oceanicus. The sequence continues at coordinate 85,991,301 of CAXIVR010000003.1, forward strand.
AAATAATGTGTAGCGTGGTCATAAATGGACGATACGCGTATAATAATAATAATAATAATAATAATAATAATAATAATAATAATAATAATAATAATAATATTCAGAAAAAGAAGAATGCAGTTCTACGAACATATTCACTGGATGAATGAAAACAGAATTTCAAAACGGATTCTCATAGTCATCAACTCAGGCAGGGGAAAAACAAAATGGATTAAAGAAGTCGAGGAGGATCTCAGACAACCACACGTTAGAATTAATGATGCGAAAAAAAAAATTTGCAGAGCGGAAGAAACAACACAGTGAACACATGAAGAAAATATGGGCGCAGAGAAAACACAAACAATCATCATAAAGGAATTCAAGTTCAAACGCTCTCTTTAAATGAAAATAATTATGAATAATAATAATAATAATAATAATAATAATAATAGTAATAATAACAATAATAAATACACAAATTGAATGAATACGATGAATTTGACGTTTTAGTTACGTTTGCATTATTTCAGGAGTATTTCGTTTTGCTTGAGTAGAGTAGCTACTTTAAATCGTTGCGCCTCGCAAAAGTGCAGCCGTCTGACCTTGCGCGGCGCGGCGCGGCGCGCACACGTGTTGGCTGCGCCGGGCAGGGCCAAGTGGGGCGCCGCGGCGCGCAGGGACTTTCGTCCGCCCCACTTGTGCGCGCGCGTCGGACTTTCTTCGCCTCGATCGCCCGGCCGGTCCTCCGCCGGCCCGGCTCGTCAGCTCCCGTCCCCCGGGGCCGCCACCTGCAGCCTCCACTCAATGTCGCTTTCACGCACGCGCGCCTCCAAAAAAGCGGCGCGTCCAGGTTTTCGACTAGGCGCGTCAACTTACGGTCATTAGTCTTGAGTGTAGTGCTTGTTATATCTGGGATTGATTGATTGGTTAGAGCGATTCCCACTGCCAAGTCATTAGTTCCGTAAGTGTAGTGATGTTTCCTTCCTGGTAGTGGTGGCGGTGATGGTGATCTTTCTCTGCTAGGTGAGATTCATCGCCGACCTACCGTCGTCTGGCGAGGTTTTCCCAACCAGCGGGGCACCGCCCAGCCGGGACAAGCTCTAACTTTCCGACTAGTCTACCGGCATGTGTGGTAGTGTAGAGCATGTAAGTGTAAGTGTGTGTAAGGGGTGAAGATAAGACAAGGAATGGGAAGGAAAACTCGCGCGCGGACCGTGGCCCGTTTGTTAGGGTACTGCTCCGGATTCGCCTGGTGTTGATCGGAGAAACCACGGAAAACTACCGATCAGAGCAGCCGGCCGCTAGAATTCTCCTCCAGACAGCGGCTGAATTCGACCTAGTTATCTGGCTAGTGTCGAAAATCCTGCCACGATCGGGACTCGAATCGCAGGAAAGGTACTGCAGAGGCATCAGTAGAAGCTCTGAGTCACATGTCTTAAATCTTCGGAGATAGCGGTGTTGGTCCGCTTCTGGAACGGGAGATTCGAGTCAACCTACATGTCCCTCTACAAATATCTTACCGTAGAGGCATTGCGCCAGCCGCGACAAGCTCTAACTTTCCAATTCATCTCCCGCCATATGAAAGGGAAGATTGCGCACAGTCCGTGTTCCGTTTATTTGGGTGCTGCTCCGACATTTGCCGGACATTGTTAGGAGAAACGACGGAAAACTGCCTATCCGAGAAGCCGGCCTCTAGAATTCTCCACACAGCGGCTGAATTCGAAGTAGCTATTGCGAGTCAAGCAGTCTTTCGAACCAGCATCCCCTGGGAGAAGTCCCATCCGAAAGCGTCCGATGTGGCACAGAGGGCGATGTGCCTGCGTCTGTTGTGCCACTTCATCAAGCTGCCATCGCCTCCAAACAAACGAGTTCTCGAAGAAAGCAAACCCGTTTGCTTCACACTCCATCTCACCTTAACTTGGCACATGGCGAACATTTGCTGTGATCATCCGCTGCTACATCGGTTTCTAGTTAAATATCACGTGATGCTACCACGAGAGTGGCTATACTGAGTTCGATGTAAAGCTACCCGCTCATTTAGGTAAATTTAGAGGTCTATGATGGCCATTAATTACCTGGGCTTAACACGTCTTTAAAGAAGCTCCTTGCTATTCCATTTCGGGTATAATTGGCTCTGTATTTCACAGGAAGACTTCAGGTGGGTGCCAGTGAACGTGAAACGCCGCTATTTCTTCCCTTGGATTACATCACAGTCAGTTTCACGAGCTCAAACGCGCGATCTCTGTGACCCGCAGCATTCTTCATTCTGTAAATTATTGACCTCACCGCCGTGCGAGTGTGGCCGGTGTCAGTGTTGCCTAACAGGGACGTGATGGAAAGGACTTCGGCGCCCAACTACACCGCGATTTCGAGGCGGACAGTTGACGGTGGGCAACAGCTGCAAGTTTCTAGTCCCCCTAATCGCCTGATCTCTTACAACCCTCTCATGTATCGTTAATAACTTCGCGCTTCCTGAAGCAGTGAACGTTATAAAGAAACCCTGATATATATAAAATTCCCGATATCTAACTTCGGCATTGAACATTGCCTCTCAATATTTTATTGCTGAAGGCATCTCTCACGATCATTTTCTCGGCAGATGGAAGCGGAATAAATATTCCTCTCTACATCTGCAATTAAAGTAAGCGCTAATATCCCTGAACTAGGAAGTATTACAGAGCTTTCTTCTGTACCTTCACTTTAAATAATGCAAACATTTTATTGCATATTTCCTTATTGTTATTGAAGAAATGGTATCCGTGGAATGGATCTCAGTGCCCCGTTGAGGAATGAGCGTGGATTGTGTTCTACAGGTTCACGATGACGTTTCTTCTGGGGATGATTGAGGAAGTTGCGACATCGGAAAGTAGCAAGTATACCCTCTCGTGAGTCGGCGGTCGCGGAATGAAAATCACCGAGGCGGCTACTCTGAGTGGCGGAAGACGTAATCTTCGCCCCGATAAACGCTGCCACTGGCGTCCCGACACGTCGGAAGCGTGGTTTTACGGCTCTATTGCCCCATTGAGCCGCCGAAAATGCAGCGGTGAGAGAATGCGCGTATACGCGAGGAGAAAACGAGAAGATGAGGAAGAAAGGCGGTTCGGGTCGCCCACGTGTACGCGTAGAGTTGTGACGACGACGGCATGGAAGAGAGCGTGTCGTTCGTTGCGTCACCAGATTGCTCCGCCCGCGTCGCAGCTGACGGTGTTGAGCAGGAAGATGAAGCGACTCGTGTTTGGCGTGAAATAAAGCGAGCGTTAAACCGCTCTCAACATCCTCTGACAGAGTTTACCGCGAGCGGTAGCTCAGTGCATAACTGAGGACACTGCAGCGCCTCTGACCGGGAGGTCCTAGGTTCAGTCCTGACGGCGCAGGATTTTCGACATTAGCTTTCAGCTAGGTCGAATTCAGTCGCTGTCTGGAGGAGAATTCTAGCGGCTGGCTGCTCTGTTCGGTAGTTTTCCGTGGTTTCTCCGATCAACACCAGGCGAATGCCGGAGCAGTTCCCTACCAAACGGGCCACGGACCGCGCGCGATCTGTCCTTCCTCTTCCTTGTCCTATCCTCTCCCCTTCCACACACTTACACTTACATGCATTTCACTACCACATATTCCGGGAGACCGGTCGGGAGAGTAGAGCTTGTCCCGGCTGGGGCGGCGCCCCGCTGGTGGGAGAGTCCTAGTTAGGGGGACACCCCACTAGCCGACGGTAGATCGGCGCCGGATCTCGTCATTCAGTGAGGGAAGATCACCGCCATCTCCCGAGAAAAATACATGCACTACACTAACGGGACTAATGACCAAAGCGGTTGACGTGCCCGGAAACACGACAAAATCAATCAATCAATCAATCTCTGCGAGAGTTTGTTTACTGTATTTTTTATATTGCTTCGAACTGCTGCGAAACTGTAAAGGTCATACTTACGTTCGGTGTTGCAGGTTCTCTCAGCAATACCAATTTCTCGAAACAGTCATTTCATCTTCCCAGTATGTAGTGACTGTAAGTCATGTTACCAGACCACAACCACAATTACAAGACCACACATCGCCTCTACCAACTCCACTTTCGCAGGACGGATTACCCTGCAAAGTTGTATTGTCAAATAGGAAATGAAATCTCAGACGTTTACCAGTTTTTTAATACCGCATATAGGTTTTTCGCCCACATTTCCACTACATTTCAACACTGTAATAAATAACACTTAAATATATAAAGCTGATATAAACAAACTATTAACGTAAAACAACTTAAATGACTGTAAATATTAATGTAACAAACCAAAACGGAAGCAACATCAGCTGGTCAGTAAATAAACTAAAAAATACAAAAAGGACCTCAATCGACGCAGCAAGGGCTAGTGCTAGTTTTCTTTGTCTTTGTGCGTTTCCTCTGTGTGCGGGTTTTCTACCATAGCAAGCCATGCGTCAATTTGCATCTCCCTGGGTGCGTGGCGAATCGCTGCGAGAAAGGGAGCATGTGACGCTTTCTGTGCCACGGCGGACAAACGCCAGCGCGTGCGCTGCTTCGCACAAAAGAAATGCATTCTGTCGCGTTGCGGCCGCACTGAGTTACTCTAAGAACGGACCACTTTGCGCATTCGGTGGTGTAACGGCCAGCGTACCGGCGTGTTGTACCCGAGTTTGCGGGGTCAAACCCGATCGAAGCCGTGGATTTTTAAGGGCGGAAAAATAACCTCGTACGCCTTCCTTCGGAGGGGAAGTAAAGTCGGCTGTCCCATGTAGTAGATTTACTGCATGTAAAAGATCTTCAAGCCTAAAAGAAGCCTCTGAGCAAAATTGAGATCCACCTGTTTCGACGCCCAAGATCCGCCCTTTCACCGCTAGCTGATGAAAGGAGCTTATCGAAATTTGCGTGGTTAGACGGAAGAGCGGGCCCGTCTCGCCACATAAAATAAGGCATTAACTAAACTAAACAGATCGGGAAGCAAATGAACATTGTATTGAGCGATGGTAATGGAAAAGATAAACATGAAAACCTTTTATGAATGAGCTAACTAACCGAACACATTGACGAATTGAGTACATGGACATCACCCGCAGTTATGTTGTCAGCAGTAGCCTAGCAGTCAAAGCGGTCCCTTCTTATAAGAATCTGTCTTTAGCTTGAAGAGCTGTCCGTTCGCATGCGTATAGACGTAAGTAGGGGCGTCGTGTACCGTGGATGCTGCAAAAATTCCACCTACGATTGGCACAGACGTTTCTGATGCGATTTACGCTGATTCAAATATGAGAAACCTTTACTTCGTTGATCCGAAATTTCCGAAATGGAGAAGAGTACGAAGTGAGAAAATAAAAAGAACTACTTAATATTACAGTAACGTTAATTGGCATTTTATTTCACCTCAAACAACAAGTTGCATAGTCTTACATGAGGAAGAAATTGAGAGGGCTAATGATGATCTTAGGTATTACAAAACTGGTGATTGGTAGAATTACTACGACACACTTGGAAGGTTTCTTTCCCTTTTTTTTGCGTGGCTCTTTTTAAATTACAGAAATGTTCATTGAAATAACGCCGTTCTGAAATTAATTTTGTACCGAGTGCTGTATTAGAGATTTTAGGAAGCGTAATGAGCGTTAATTAAAGGCGAATGCGGGCGCATTCTCGTAATGAGTCACGCGTGGAGGCAGGTGGGGTCGCGGGGGGGGGTGCACGCTGCTGCCGCCTTCGCCTCGCGGAGGAAGGATGGAGAGTGGGGATTACGAGGTGCGTCTCGATGTGATGGCGATGCCCTCGAGTACTATGTACGTTCATGGTGTGAATTGCAGGGTTTCTGTAATAAAAATAGCAGGGATGCAATCGGTGTGTGTTCTGAAATTACACACTTCGTGATCGTCACATAGATTTACTTCAATAATAACCGGGAACGGTAGCTCAGTGCATCAACTGATGTCACTGCAGCGCCTCTGACCGGGAGGTCCTAGGTTCCCACCCACTCCCCACGGCGGCAGGACTTTCGACACTAGCTTTTCAGCTAGGTCGAATTCAGTCGCTGTCTGGAGGAAAATTTTAGCGGCCGGCTGCTCTGATCGGTAGTTTTCCGATCTAATCTAATCGAAGAAACCACGAAAAGTCACCTATCAGAGCAGCCGATCGCTAGAATTCTCCTCCAGACAGCGACTGAATTTGACCTAGCTGTAAGTAGTGTCGAAAATCCGCCGCTGTCGGACTTCGAACCCAGAACCTCCCGATCATCACTTGATGCACTGAGCTGCCGCTCCGGTGGCTGAATTCGAGCTGGCTGCGTGGGTGGCAACGGTTGTGAGCGGCGATCTCCGCCTGCACCGCGGGACGGCGGGGGCCATGAACCTCCTCCCGAGAAGGAAAGTGGCCCCGCCCACACCCCGCTCCACCTGCGCCACCCACGCACTGCGCATGCGCCGCGCTCGCGCTCAAGTGGTTACATGGTTTTTCCGTGCGCGTGAACTGCTAAGGCCATTTTTGGAATGAACACATCGAAGAAAGACGCGCCTTTCAAAGAGGCGAATCCAAAAGTCCTGGTTGTGCAGTAAGTACATTTGACGAACGCACATTTGTAATCCTTTGATTCATAAGGGATGGTAAATAAGCCACTTGAAATCTCGCGATCTACTGCAGCTCTAATCGATTGATTCATTAGTAGTGTTTCAGGCGCGTCAACTGCTATGGTCATTAGTCCCGTAATTGTAGTGCATTTTTCTCGGGAGGTGGTGGTGATCTTCCCTTGCTGTGTGGTGAGACTCGGCGCCGACTTACCTTCGGCTACGCTCGCCCTGAACGTGGCCGAAGAGCATATCAAGGTGTCTTTGCACAGCGAAAAGTTACAGCAATCGACAGCACAATCGATTTTCTGCGCATGTGCGGTTTAAGTTTCCCATAATTTTTGTGCGTCCGCGCATGCGCAAAGATCGAGATTGTATTTGATTGCTGTATGCTGTGCCGTTCAAACTCCCAATTAGCATTCCCAACTTCGTTCGGGACCGTGATTGGTTGATGCATGAAAACGACCATTGTGTGTGATGGGTAAATAAATACACAATGTTATCTGCAGTCCGAGTCGCGTGCCGCTTGTACTTATAATTTATAGCTTAATTTGTGACCTCCCTCACAACCCAATGGCAAGATAGTAGAAATGTTAGGTTGCGAAAATTCTTTTAGGTTCAAGTTGACTCACAGGTTCAAGTGGCTCAGGATATTACCTGAAGTCACTGCAGGGACACCAGGAGAGCCTAGGGTTCGAGTTCTCTCGATGGCAGGATTTTCGACACTAACTAGCGTCGAATTCAGCCCCTGTCCGGAGGAGTGTTCTAGAAGCCGGCTGCTCTGAACAGGAGTTTTCAATGGTTCCTCCAAGCAACACCAGGCGAATGCCGGAGCAGTACTCTAACAAATAGCCGACGGTTCGCGTTTGAACATTCTTTCCTATCCCTTGTGTTATCTTGTTGCCGCTTGTTTACAGGCATATGACGTCACAGGAGCCTCGTGAAACAAATCTGGCGGAAGATAGTGTTTTGGCGGTCTTTTTTTTAGTTAAACTTTGTGGTCTATTATTGTTGCAATTTTAACAGTACATAGAAAATTAGCGAAATCATATGAATAGAATGATATAATGAACAATCTAAGATGGTTTTCTAAAAGTTGTCAAATAGCCTATTATTATTTTTAATTTATTACTTTCTGTTCGACAGTATGTCTTTCAGAGCATTGATATTTACAACATAAGAGCAGTCATTATGGACACTAACAGAAATCTCTTTAAGAAGATTTATAAAGGCAAAATTTAAAAATTAGAAAGATGTGGTAAAGATACGAAGATTGGAAAAGAAGTACGAGAAAATAAAATAACGGAGGATGAAATTTATATTTTTGGAATTAATTCTACGGAGGGAAGGAATATCCCGGTGATTCTTGTGAATTCATCAATAGTATTGTAATTCAAGTATCAATACTTGTACCGATTCTTATTAATCCATTTTATGTAATAAAAATACTAGTTATGCATGAACTTACTTTTCAAATAATTACAATATAATTATTAGTATGATTTACGATAGATTTTTATTAGTAGGATTTAACTTTTCTAAAAAGAAAGTAAATAAGTACTTCATCTTGTATTTCAGAGTCGATGGAGTCGTAAATTCAACAGCGACGGGAGAATCTGATGATACTAATGTTAACATCAGTATGCTTAGTATCCTTGTACGTAAATGATAGTTTTCACGGATAATTACGTATCTGCAGGTTTGTAATTCAAATCAGGATAATAGCACAGCTTCAGTTCAAATGCCGATTCTAATATCAGAAACATATCTAAAAGAACGTTCAGTATTAAAAAGTAATCCCATCGTCCATCATCTTCCTCACACCTGCTGTCCAAACCGAACATTTCGCATTTGAGACATTACCGGATTCGCGAATTTCACAAGAAAGTCATTAGCTTGGATGAATTTTCTAAGAAGAAAATAAATTGTGTAGTTCTTCACGACATTTCGTTGGTCAAAATAAAATGTCGAGGCCGTTGCCTAGACGAAAGGACCAAAAGATATAAAAGTGTTCTTCATATCTAACGAGGCGCGAAGGTCGAACTCCTACAAGTGTGACGACAAATCAACTAATTTATCGCGACATTTTTGTAGAGTTATTTACCGGTTATGCAAATGGGTGTAAAAAGCAAGGAGACTTTGAGAAAAGCTCTTGTTTTATTTCTGATTTTGAGATCTCTGTTAACGTGTAACTCCGCCTCGGTTATTTTATGGAATTGGAAATTCCGAAGAAAACGCTTTAACTCTCGTTCTGATCCACTGAAGTTTAGCATCTTATTATGAGCTGCCTTCGGAAGAAAGCGGAGAGAACTTTCGCTGCCTGCTCCGAGGCACCTGCCGCCGCCGTCGCCACCTCTGCGCCGGAGCTGTTGAGGGGGCGGTGGCTACGCAGAGCGGGCTTAGACCAGCTGCATCCCGCAGTCAGCTTTTCCTAAGTTTGTTGCTGCTTTCAATATTGGGTATTGATTTTTTATTCTCTATTCCTATTTATCATCTATACAAAATTCAATTAAAACAATAAACCAGAAACTGACTTTTCAGCTAGGTCGAATTCAGTCGCTGTCTGGAGAAGATTTCTAGCGGCCGGTTGCTCTGATCCGTAGTTTTCCGTGATTTCTCCGATCAACACCAGGCGAATGCCGGGCAGTACCCTATCAAACGGGCCACGGACCGCGCGCGATCTGTGCTTTATTCCTCTTCTCCTTAGTTTATCATTCTATACAAAAATTCAGCATTAAGGAACAACAACAGGACCTAGCATATAAGCAAGTGAAATAGAAACATTTTTCCTAAAAAAGATAAAGACTTTTAAAAATTTATGTTCCAAACAGTCAATAATAACTGAAGATCCGGATTATAAGATATTAAAAAAATAATATTCCTTCATAAAGCTTGAATACGGAGTGGTAAATACGTAAACGTGTTTTTATTCATCCAACCATCCACGCCCGCTCTTAGTTTTGAAAGAGTATTTATTGAATCTGGATATGTCAACTACTCAGGTCCATAGTACTGTAAGTTGTAGGAAATGGCAATGTTCCTCCCCCGCTGGAACGTGTTATCCACCGTCGATTCGCACGTCGGCTTGCGAGATTTCCCTTCTCCAGATATCTCCTCTTAGCGGGAATCTCCGAGCCGGGCAAAGTCCAAGCTCGCGACTCGTCTTCCGACTTGTGTGGTAAATTAGTGCATTTAATTGTAAGGCGTGAGATGGGTCAAGACTGAGGAAGGAAAAGATCGCGGATGGCGCTTTCCCCGTTCGTTAAGGTACTGCTTAAGCATTTGCATAGTATTGATCGGAGAAACACACCTGAAGTCATCGATCTTAGCAGCCACCTCTAGAATTCTGATTCGAATTCGAGCACAGTCTGGAGATCTGAAGCTAGTGTGAAAGTCCGTGTTCGTGTGGATTCTAATCTTAGGCCTAGCGACCAAGGTGACTCAGGGCATCGGCTGATACCATTGCAGTGCCTCCGACCAAGAGATCCTAGCGTTTGATCCTAGGGTCGACCAATGACGGTCGCCGATTGGCTGTTTTGTCCTTTGCCTCTCAGACGGCTCTACACAACCAATTTTCGGATCTTTTTATGTTAATCCGCTTCAAAATGTCATTCTGTTGCCACCCTCCCTACGCATCCACCTCCCCCCTTTCCCTCTACAGCTCGGTTCTTTTCCGTCAATCCCATACCATCTGCCGGCTTCCTATTGGCCGATACCTTGATCAATCCTGGTCACCCCCTTTTCTACCTTATAAGGCGGTCACGCGAGCCATTTGAGCAATATGAGCCATTTGAGCAATATGAGCCATTTGAGCAATATGAGCCATTTGACCATATGAGCCATTTGAGCCATTTGAGCCATATGAACCATATGAACCATATGGCCCATATGAGCCATTTGAGTCATATGAGACGTTTGAGCTATTTGAGCCATAACCCAAAGAGGCCATGTATAGTTTTAATTAGTCTAAGATTAGTTTTAAGTAGTATTTTTAAGTTATCGCCCTCCCGCAGCTCCATAAACCTAACGGTTGGAGCCTTATTGTAATCCCAGTATCCGAATAAATTCCCGCCTTGCCAGGATAACTGGCGAAGGGCATAATGAAAAAAACATTTTACAGAAGTACGCTTTGAGGAGGGCCACAATATGTTGGCCGAAACGTCAGCTACGAGCAGAACGACGCGGCTTGTCCCGGACAGCCAACAGACACCTAGGGTTTGAGTTCCGACGGTGCCAGACTTTTCGACATCATCTACTCAGCGAGGTCAAATTCGTTCTCGCGGTCGAATACCGGTTGGCTTTCTCCGATAAACACTAAGCCAATACCGGATCAGTAACCGGGCAAACGGGCCACGGGAGCACGCGCGATTTTTCCTTCATCTTTTTTGTCTTATTCTCACACTTTACTAACACACACATTCACTACACTACCACATTTGTTGGGGGACCAGTCGGGAGATAAGAGCATGTCGCGGCCGGTAGGAAACATCTGGATGAGGAAAAATCTACGCAAGCCGACGGTACCGCATCTTGACATCCAGCGGGGGAAGATCACCGCCACCTCCCGGGATAGAAACAAGCACTTCACTTATGGGACTTATGACCTTTCCAGTTGAAGCGGACCGAATCACAGATCAATCAACCAATCGAACCTTAAGACCTCCGGGCAGAGGCAACGGTGTTCCTGCTGAGCACTCGCAGCCGTCAGCGTTATGAAGGGGCATGGGCGGAGCGAGGGCGGCCGAGGACGTAATATGGAACTATCGCCCGCCCGCTCACGCACGGACTTATGTTCGGTCTTGTTGCGTGTAGCTGCTTATCTACATACGTCTCCTTCAGTCAACCTCCAAACTAATGAGAGAGAAATAACGGCAGCACGATGCATTTCATTTCACTGCCTAAGGTAATGGCTTATAAGTAGCCTCCTAGAATGCTTTAATATGACGTACTACTGGAAGGCGTGCGCGACTTAAATTATCCTACTCAAGAAAATGAAACTAGTACTAAGTAAAGCAATGAGAGTAAATGAAATAAATGTGTATATGTCGTATTGTACATTTTTTGAGTGAAAATAGTATTTGAAATTAAGTCGTTAATAAGTACATAGTGTGGGTCGTATATTCAGTCCACTGTTATTTTCTTAGTAACATGTTATTGTCAATTTTGAGATTATATGATATTATGTAATTAAATAAAACCTAATTCTCTTTGAAATTTAATTTAAAATATTTAAACAGTTCTCTTTAAGAGATTCAGCTGTTTTGCAGTGTGTAATTTAAAATTACCCAGTTTCGCAAAAAATATTGTGTGGAATTACAAATTACCTCTTGAAATTCACTTTTCAATAACTATTTATATTTATAGAAATTACTTATTGCTAAGCGTTAAGTAATGTTCCAGCATTTAAGTAATGAAAAACCATTTTTAAAGTATGCGTCAGGTTAATACAGAAATATTTACATAACATTAGCGTGATATTGGAATGCATATCAAGTAGTTGCTTATCATTATTTCTAAAAAAAAAATATGGTATGAATTAAAATTTCTGACTTATTTTCTCACGTTTGGCGGTTTTTTAAATAATGCGTTGTGTTTATTCGAATTACGTCAAATATTGATCCAAACTGTGAATATAACAGTTCCCAAACTGCGTGTATTGAGTTGTTGTAGTCAGTAACTCCTTCATAAATAGCAATCGGTAGCAATCAAAGGTTATTTGCGCCCAAAGGTCACGTGCGCCCAGAAGGTACTCGCAAAATAATTGTTATCGGCCATCATTTGATCCAGACAGTGTTTAAAAATATGTACTACAGGACTGCCCTGTAATGTTAAGTGCATGTGAGTCTTTTATTGGACTATTCCTGAAGAACCTCTTCAAGAAATAATTTTTCAATTTTTTTCCAAAGAATGTAAAATTTAGTTATGATTGTGTCTGAGGTATTTGAGTGATACAATTTTGTCGTCCACAGTGTCACTCTGATAACACATTGTTGCAATATTATGAGTGTATTCCTGGTCATATTACAAACAATTTGAAAACTCTCTACATTTTTGGATTTATGTAACATATCAAATCACCGCTTTGGTACAAAGCAACGTATTTGTTCTGAGCTAAGCGACTCGCTTGTTCCTATACTCATGGATATTGTTCCGCCCGCAGCAACGTCGGGCGTCATTTGCGTATCTGAAGATATTATCTACTAATACTGGGATTGGCAGGTTTCGAAGCCGGATGAAATAACAGCCATACAACATCACTTATCGCAATGTGGGCAGAGCTAAGACGCAATTGTTGTCTGAGAAGACCCGCTTGAATGCAATGATCACCCGATAGTTGCGATATGACGATGTAGACCCCTGTTATTTGTTAAAATCGTGAATTGTAGGGTACGGTGTTGTACGACACGTGCATGTTGTCACATGTGTGGCAAATGACTTGTAAGTATGTGATATGTGCATGGATGTATCTGGAGCGCGTCATATTCAATATGTACTGCAGCCATATGGAATTCAACTCGAATCTTTGAGGGTTCTGATTAGTTTCAGGCACGGTGACGGAAAAAGATGTGGAAATATATACACCAACAATAACAAAAAGAATAATAATAATTAATTAGTATAATTAATATTATTATTATTATTATTATTATTATTATTATTATTATTATTATTATTATTATTATTATTATTGGATAGGAGAGATCGCTAAGGCAGCAGTTCAGGAATGCAGGTTCGTGTCCCACCTTGGGCAGGAGTGTTTTTGTGTGTCTCTATATGTGTGTCGTCCACTCGTCCATCATTATCATCATTCGCATACCCCCAAGTCCAGCAACCCTGGGGGATAAAAATTGGACTCGGCATAATGCCGACCCCCCCCCTCAAATAAAAGTAGCCACACTTGGCAGGAGGTAAATGTTGCTGAGCCTCGGTAAGTGCAGGTATGTCTGCGTGACGAGGCGTAAATAATAAATAATAATAATAATAATAATAATAATAATAATAATAATAGTAATAATAATAGTAGTAATAATAATAATAATAATAATAATAATAATAATAATAATAATAATAATAATAATAATAATAATAATAATAATAGTACTAGTACTAGTAATGGTGCAAAACGCAATTGCACTGGAGTTCATACGACATACATCTCTCCTTTCGTTCTCTTAAGTGTGATGAGAATGAAGAAAACCTTGCTAGATTGTGAGAGAGGTAAACGAGGTAATGACCACACTGATTGTCCTCCGGGGACCGGAGCGGCGGGTTTCCCAATCGAATTCAGGTGGCGGCCAAACGAGTTCTCGATAGCGATTCACGGCGAGGTCATTTCTCCTAGATGTGTCAGCCCATCGCTTTCTCTCCCGCGCTCCTCTCGTTCGCCAGAATCATCGCTCCCCCTCCTCCCAGAGAGCGAGGCTTCCCGGGCGGAAGGACAAAGCGGAGAGCGGAGGACGTTGGGTGGTCCAAAGGAGGGCGGAGGAGGAGGCGGAGAAGGTCCCGGGAGGGCGAGTGAGAGGGCGGAGAAAGCGGCACGACGCCAAGGCAGTGGCGGCGGTGGCGGTGGCAATCGGGATGGCGCAGGCGGCAATGGTGACGGCGCGGTGGTGCTAGAAATGGAGACGACAATAGAGGCAGCGGTATCGGTGGTGGCAATGGCGGCGGCGGCGGCGGTGGCGGTGGCAATCGGGGTGGCGGAGGCGGCAACGGTGATGGCGGCGGAGGCGGTGGCGGTGGCAATCGGGGTGGCGGAGGCGGCAACGGTGATGGCGGCGGAGGCGTGGCGGCGATGGGGTGGCGGTGGCAATGGAGACGACAACAGAGGCGGCGGTATCGGTGGTGGCGGCGGCGGCGGCGGCGGCGGCGGCGGCGGTGGCGGTGGCGGTGGCGGTGGCGGTGGTGGTGGTGGTGGCGGCAATAGAGGCGGCGGTGGCGGCGGCGGTGGCGGCGGCTGTGGCGGCGGCTGTGGTGGCGGTGGCGGCGGCGGTGGCGGCGGCGGTGGCGGCGGCGATGGCGGTGGCGGTGGCGGCAGCGGTGGCTGTGGCTGTGAGAAGGCCCCGCCGAACCTCTCCCTGCAACCTGTCGAAGGGTGCGGAGGGTGCCGGGGCCGGAACCCCCAAACCTTCCGCTGCAGGATAAAGAGATTAGCAAACGCCGAATCGCGTCTCTGCACGTGCAAGCGGGGGAGGGGAAAGAAAGTACTCCAAGCATGATTTATTGCTCCCTGTACATGAAGGTCGATGGAGAATCTGAAAGCTGGCGGGAATGGTATTTGAGCGCAAACAAAACTTCCATGTTTTTTATACACAATAAACTTTCAAACTTTATTTTTTATTTGAAATAATCACGAAATACAATTCATATTTGTTGGCAAATAATACGTTATATCCATAAAAATGGTCACTAACATTCAGGAAGTACATCTGTACATTTCGTGTCATTCTTACCAGAACTGTGACAAAATGTGTTATGACAATAGAACGAAGTACGGGAATTTATTTGAGCGTTTGTTAAGAATCAAAACGGTAAGAAAGATACAGGGAGAAAATTCTATTAATGCGTTATATTTCTTCCTATTAAGGAAGGAGTTTAGATATAGCTACGTAGGATGCATTTCAAGGCGTTGGTGATATTTGTAGCTTATTTTTTGGCTCTTCTCTTGAACCGCTGACGCATTAGCATCCCGGTGTATACAACATTTTAAAGGAACTAAGTGTACATGAACCGATTCTTTCAAGTAGATATTTCAATTTTATAAGTAACATTGCAATATGTTTTTGTAGTATGTATCCTATGCGAGTGTAAAGAATAATTTATTTTGAAAATGAAGAGCTATCGAAACGTGCAAACTCAACGAAATAGTAGAAATGTGAAGGAAAATGACAAAAGGAATGGAGGGGCCAAGATGTCTTTCGAACTGCTCGGAGGTGTGGGTGACCACTTATATTAGAATGAGAGGGGAAGTTGACCTCAATGGAGAACACACACAGCGCCTCACCTCTATATCTTCAGGACGTGTTTCATTCGTTATATACATTCCAATCGTAAATGAGACCTGCACTTAAACGCCACCATCCCGAAGGAAAATAAGGTTCTCCCCCACTTGTTTTCTCCTAAGCTACTTTTAGTAAAGATCAACTAAATCTTCAATACACATTAACAATGCTGCGATATAAAATGCATTATCTCAGTCATTGATGTCTTATTACAAATTACTTGTAGACAAAATCAATTACGTAATATAAAAAACTCGTTACATTATCTCAATAAAAAATTTTTTCATAATGTTTGTGAAAGGAAATTCTTTAGTGATATAAATAAATTATTTGGCATAAAGATGGAATGCAAGTTGGATTACATTTCTGCTCAGCAGAGCGAAGCCAGATTAGTTGGGAGATAAGTTTAGTAACTTGAACTTCGACCATTTCGCATTCCCCCACAAGAGAAAGCAAAAGATTCATTCTTCTGGTCGGAATCTAACAAAAAGGTATTGATTTTGCAAATGCGACAAGTGTTACCACGATGTGTGCTACACAAAATTAAAAATATTAATTATGTGTAAAAATATGTTGTACGTAATTGCTCTTCATTTTTAAATGCGCACTGAACTGAAAAAAATGAGACGGAATGAATGATAGAGAATAATTAAGAACCTGTTGTCAAGCGAAAGTGTTGTATCAGTCAGAGTTTGAATGCAGACAGCTATTATTTTGCAGAAGGAGTACAGTTTAGCTCTTTCCTAATCTTGGTATGAAACAAATGCGAGATAGACGGTGAAGATTCAATGTCTCAAAATAAAATTCAAACAGGTGTTGGAAGACAAAATTCGGTTAGCTGGTTGATTCTCTCCGCCGCCCATTCACTTCAACTATCTCCATCGCATAGGACCCCTACATTTAAGGTGAACGAATGTCGAATATCCGGATCATCACATTTCAGGTACTCGTCAAACAAGACGAAGGACCGGAAATGATGAATTCTTGACTGATTAACCCAGGGAAGATGTATTCGGGCAGTCCGGCCGAGAGGCACTCCTGTGACCGACTTACTCACTGGAAAATTAACCACTTCCCGTCCGCCATCGGAAGTTCCCGGAAATGAGCGTTCCGGCTTACGATTCTTGCGAATTTACGGGATAGGAATGCACTCGCACAGATTCCGCTGGCGGGTCCGCAGTGTTAGATCGCGTTGTGGCAATGGCAGGTAGTGTTTGAGGGGGAGAATAGAGGGGGGAAAGTGAGCAGGGCTTGGGTGGAACAGACTGTTGCGTCTTTGAGCGGCTGCGACAGCTCAGGTGAAATCCGTCGCCTCTGTAGCGTCGTTGAACGGGAGGTCCTCGGGTTCGAATACCTAGGATGGTGATTGGGCAAACCCTATCCGCCCGTTCCTCTGATCAGGTTTTCTTCGTTTCTCGGATTATTACCAGGCGAATGTCGGCGCAGTACTCCAACAAACGGGCCACGGATCGCGCATGATATTTCCAACCTTATCCTTGGGTCGTGTTCTCCCAAACACACACATTTACTTATGAGTACTACCACATATATCGGGAGAACAGTCCCGGGGCTCGATCCAGCAGTGCGAACACTGAGGGAGATACCTGAGGAGGAAAAGAACGCGTGTAAGAGAGTAGCGGGCAGATACTGACTGATTGATTAGCGTTTCCGGGCGCACGAACTGATAAGATCATTTGTCCCGTAAGCGTAGTGCATGTTTTATTCCGTGAGGTGGCAAAAATCTTCCACCACTAAGTGGAGGGACCCAACACCGACTTACACGTCGCCTAATGAAGTTTTTTCCGTACCACGTATCTCCCACCAGCGGGGGCCCCACCCCAGACAGAAAAATCGCTAAGCTCCTGACCGGTCTCTCAGCATGTCTGGTCGTGTAGTGCATGTAAGTGTAAGTGGTGTGTAAGGGGTGAGGATAGAACAAAGAAGAGGAGGGAAAGATAGCGCACCTTCCGTAGCCCGTTTATTACGGTACTGCTCCGGCGCGGGCCGAGGAATAACGCCACCTTTTGGCTTATAAAACAGGCCCGGCCACAACACTTACTAGAACAATACATAACCGCCCCCCTGAATGAGGGGCGGGGCGTGGCGGGCGGGGAATGGGCGAGAGGCGCCAAGTGGGGCGCGCCCGCTGGCGGGGCGGTGCGGCGGGAGAAACCGCGTGTGTGCGTGGCGGGGCGGGGCGGGGCGGGGCGGGCGGGGCGGGGCGGGGCGGGGCGGGGCGGGGCGGGGCGGGGCGCGGTCCGGGCGACGAATCCGGGACAGCGGCGGATGAGGCAGACGCGCCGCGGGCGCCGCGCCGCAGCGCGCAGGGAGAAATCGGCCCACTGCGCCCGGCACCCTCCGGCACCCTCCGGCACCCTCCGGCACCCTCCGGCACCCTCCGGCACCCTCCGGCACCCTCCGGCACCCTCCGGCACCCTCCGGCACCCTCCGGCACCCTCCGGCACCCTCCGGCACCCTCCGGCACCCTCCGGCACCCTCCGGCACCCTCCGGCACCCTCCGGCACCCTCCGGCACCCTCCGGCACCCTCCGGCACCCTCCGGCACCCTCCGGCACCCTCCGGCACCCTCCGGCACCCTCCGGCACCCTCCGGCACCCTCCGGCACCCTCCGGCACCCTCCGGCACCCTCCGGCACCCTCCGGCACCCTCCGGCACCCTCCGGCACCTCCGGCACCTCCGGCACCTCCGGCACCCTCCGGCACCCTCCGGCACCCTCCGGCACCCTCCGGCACCCTCCGGCACCCTCCGGCACCCTCCGGCACCCCTCCGGCACGGGATGCGACGACGATTGCCATGTTTTCAAAACATTAATGTTTTAACACTAGAACACTGACCATGAGTCGAATCGACACTCATAGTACACATAAGTGCCTATGCGCAACTTGTATATGTATGTATGTTTTTAACATCCATGTTTTTGTAAAATATATTATTTAACATTTATTTTTTAAAGTCCATGTTTTTTGACATATGTTTTTATAAAATCATCCATGTATCCATCATCCATCGATTTTTTTAATCCGATGGTTTTTCTAACGTCGATGTTTTGTGTTAGATATTTTTACGGCGTCTATTTTTTTAATATCCATCATAACCAAGTTCTATAATAATTTCCAGATATGCATAAATTGAATACTCTTCAAACCAGAGTGAGAGGAAGGGTGAAGAAAATAAAATAAATTTTCGTCAATAAAGAAGCTTATATTAGCTTTAATTTTTGAAGCAGGTTATCCAAGTTTAGTTAAATACTCTGATGATTTTTTTTAGTTTTTTTGTCAATTTAACCTCAATTAAAATTAATAAACGATATCATTTTCAAATTAAATCCTTTCCATCCGCGTGAACTGCAGTTATGCCTTATTCTTTTTTTAAAACATCCATGGCTTTTGGTACATATTTTATAAAAAGGAAAATTGAAATGAAAGTTCAACGCAAATCTTCTAGATCACTCTATGAAATTTCCGAAATAGTGTAGCCCCAAAAAAGCTTCCCACTTTTATTTTATTAATTTGTAGTTGGTTTAATTTGATTGTTTAATTGCTCTGCCTGATTAACATAATTGAATATGTGTAATGACCTAATGTGCTCGACGTACAAAATGTATTAATGGACACAACTCCCTTGGGTACGTTCACATTAACTGGAGTACGTAAAACTAAGTAAAAATATTCTAAAATAACGTACTCATTACAAATGAAAGAAATGTAACTAACATTATTGAGCTAATTAAGAAATTTAAATATATAGCAGATAACAAAATGGGATCGGTACTTTTCTACCGAGCCAACTACCTCCAGCCACCATCGTGTCTGGTTTTCAAGTGAGTGGCTTACAAAGCAGAGCAGGTTGGCCCAGAGGAAGAAGTTGGGAGCTGTTCTCTGGTCTCGCTTCAATGAAGGCGAATCAAGTTTCAACTCTCTCACTTCCTTGATCCTTTGTGTGCGTGTGTGTATGTGTGTGTGTGTGTGTGTGTGTTTGTGTGTGTGTGTGCGCGCGCGCGTTCATGTGTGTGAAATAGAGAATGAATGAGAACAGAACGTTTGAGCCATCGCCTACTGGCACTGCCTTCGGCAGATCTTTCTCTGCTCGCCCCACATGCGAACTTGTTCAACGTGCTAGTATGTTTGGAAACCAGCATCGTAACCTCAACGATGCAGAGGACTGTAATTTCTAAACACTTCCATAACTTGGATTCATTGTCAAGTGTCGACCACTTCTCTGTGGTTACAACTCTCTCTCGCACATTACATTCGTGTTGGAACATTCTTAGAAAAATTGAGTAGCTTCTCCTCAACCACCTCTTCCAATGGCATAAGGGCTGCGACTACTTCAGCTGATGACTGGAATATCTTTGAATGTGCCAGTCAAAAGGCGCTAATAACAACTTAGACGTAGACATAACATAAAATTGTCGTTTAATCTTAATATTGCACACAGAGCATTTCAACTAGAAAAGGCATATTACCTGTAATTTTGTTCGACCAAATTTAATGTATCAGACCGTCATTTAATCAGGCAAGAACTTTAATAAATAAATTACCATCATTCATGGGAGTGCTCATTTATAGCTGAATAACGAAAGAGAGCCATGGGAAGTGCGAAAGATGCAGAGTGGTGACCTGGAAACGCGGGCGAGACAAGCGAGGAAAGTGCCGCGTGAGTGGGCGGGCGGTGGGCGGGGCGCGGCGCCCGTGCCCGTGACTCCCGCATTCCTCTCCCCGGCGACGCCTTTCGCTTTTCAGTTGGCCCCAACCGACCCCCTCCACACGGGGAGAGTGGATGCGCAACTGAGAGGATCAACTGCTGGCTGATTGATTCAATGATTAGAGAATCCGAGCGTCTCCGCGGCTAACGTCATTAGTACCGCAAGTGCAAGTTTTTTTGTTTTTATTGCTGGAGGTTGCGGTGATCTGGATGGTGAGATTCGTCGCCGACCTACCGTCGGTTAGCGAGGTTTTCCCCAACTAGAGATCTCCCACCAGCGGGGCACCGCCCCAGCCGAGACGAGCTCTAGGGTCGTATTTATGAAGCTCTGCCAGCAGCGCTCTTTGGGGCCTGCCATCTGGGGGTTTGCTAGGAGCTCAAGGGGCGTCTGGAATTGGCTGAGGGCCGTTCATAAATCGCAAAACCGAACATTGGCAGCCTGCTTGGGCCTCGCAGGCCCCTGACAGAGGTTTATAAATACGGCCCCTAAGCTCCCTTCAGGTCACCCGGTATGTGTGTTAGTGTGGTGCATGTAAGTGTGCGTGTATAAGTAAGATGTGAGTAACGGGTGAAGGGCAAGAAGTAGGAAGGGAAGGTCGCGCGGGATCCGTGGCTCATTTGTTAAGGCAGTGCTCCAGCATTCGCCTGGTATTGATCAGAGAAACCACGGAAAACTACCGATTATTACAGCCGGACGCTAGCATTCTGGTCCAGACAGCGGCTGTAATCGATCTAGCTATACCGATAGTGCGAAAAATCCAGCCACCTTTGAGAGACCGGGAGAGATGGCTCAGGGGAACTGATGAGACTGCGGTCCCTGGGACCGGGAAGTCCTAGGTTTGAGTCCCGATGGTGACAACATTTTCAACACTACTTTGTCAGCTAGGTAGAATTCAGTCACTGTCTGGAGGAGAATTCTAGCAGCCAGCTGCTCTGCCGGAGCAGCACTCTAACGAACGGGCCACAGACCGCCCGCGATCTTTCGTACCTCTTCGCCGTCATATCTTCGCCCCGTACACATACTTACACTAGCATGCACTATAGTCCGGGAGATCAGTTGGGAGCTTAGAGATTGTCCCGGCTGGGACGGTTCCCCGCTGGTGGGAGATACCTGTTTGAAGAAAACCCTGCTAGCTGACAGCAGGTCGGCGCCGGATCTCACAATCTAGGGGGAAGAACACCGCCAAATCACGAGCAAAAACAGGCACTATACTTATGGGACTTATGACCATTAGTAGTTGAGGCGTCCAGAATCACTAACAATCAATCAGCCCCCTTTGAGAGTAGAATCCTTTTTTTCCACATTTGATTCCCTGAGCCACCTCTCCCGTTGTGAGCCGGTGGGTGGGAGGGCCGATGGAGCGAGCGGGTGGCGGCCTTCGCGACCGGCTCACCCACGCGTTCAGAGCGAGCCTTCGCAGGTTGCGCGACCCCCCTCTCCCGCCCCGCCCCCCTCGCCACGCTCGCACTGCGCGCTGCCGGATGCCACGTAGAACATGCCGTTTGGATCGAGCATGTCAGAAATACTAATCTCACGGGTTGTGCGTCAATGAACGATGCAAATAATATGTTTGTTTTTACTAATACGTTATCGATCGTGGTTTCGAGAGAAAAATGAAAACAGTTGAAGCTACATGTTCTTTAATGTAGGGAATTATGGGTGGGAATTGTGGAAGGGAAGTATGGAAAAACAAACAGTCACGTTAACATCTACTTAATTAGTAAATTCGGATGTAAATGTGAATCTTGAAAATTATATTGAAAAAATAAAATCTTGTATGTTCCACGGGCGTTAACTGGTCGTAATGAACCCTTATAACGCCCTTTTTAATATAAGTTAATAACTAATACACACTTGTGTTATCTAGACACAAAGTTTGCGAAACTTTCTTCTGTTTTGTAAAAAGTAGCGACGTACGTGATACCATTACTATCAATATCGGTTTCGTCGTAAACATTTTTGGAATAGTGTTGTAATAGTCTGTGACCTCCTATTCCTATAAACGCCGCAGTTTCCATCAATATCTCTAGGACTAAAATAAATTTCGCGTTTGCTGGGTAAAGGGTTTATGTTAAAAAATGGCATAAATTAGATGTCATAAGTGTATGTAAAAACGTTAAATCTACTTGTGGATGAAAGGATTGAAGTCCCAGGCCACTCTTATATTAAGGCATTCCTTTGTAAATCTGAAAATACATAAAACTGAAGGGCGGTTCAATGGCTACAATACGCTACACGTGTCGAATATTCCTGTGAGAAACATTTACAAACCAAAAATATTATAGTAGTAAATTTTAAAAACCTTTTTTCTCAAAACTTTTAGATTCAATCTTTAACCTTAACACCCTTTACGCAACAAACACCGAAATTATTTAATATTACTCAAACTGTTATTGTTGTTATTATTATTATTATTATTATTATTATTATTATTATTATTATTATTTCTGGTGTTTGTGAAAAGTGTTCAAAATGTTAGATATTCGTATCGTAAGAACGTATTAGAAAACTCTGTTTGTGTTCAAATCCGGCGTTACAACCTTGTTTAATAATTCTCTAATATTAAATTATAATAAAATGTATTACGTTCGTAAATATCTCTTTCTTGTTATCTACTTATCGTAAAAAATAAGTTATTTCTTCAGTCTCTGCCGGATTACGTGCCACACAATATTGTAGGAAGTTAGGCGGGTCTTTTAAACATAATACAACTACTCGTGGAATACAAATCCAATTTACAAAGTCCAAAAACCGTATTTTGAAGTAAATCAAGCTGAAGTTGATTATGTTAAATGTGTCTACTCAATATTATTCAGATCCAAAGTCGATCATCTTTCACATACTGCACTAGGTAACATGGTTTTAAAGGGACAAAATATCAGGAAAAATGTTTGCCTACGCATTTTTTTTTTGCTTTTTTAGAAATAAAATAGTAGGTAATTTAGTACACTTAACCTCAAGATCTTCAGCGATTTCACTTATCAATATAATAGAAAAAATGTGACTGAAAGATATAAGTTACTAAAAAACATTAAAAAATAGATCTAACGAGTTTCACTTCTACTCCGACGGAAGGGAGGTAGCATGATTGAAACGGTCGAAGCGCGAGGAACAACTTACTTAGGGAAGAATCTTGAGAACTGTAAAACGAAAGCGTAGCGTCTGTAACAACTGCGAGCATTGCCCGGAAGGCCAACACTGTAAATGCTGCCCATCTGCGGAGGGAGGGGGTGAGGAGGGGGAGGGGAGGGGAGGGGAGGGGAGGAAGAGGAGCATTGCCTGCGGAGCGCGGCTCATTAGGAAGAGCCTGCGGAGCAGTTCGTGGGAGGCGAACTGCTGCTCTCCGCTAACAAGCGCTCCCCCTCTACGTTCCACTCCTTCGCACTTCGCCCTTCCTCTTTCCCACCTCTCTCTCTTTCTCTCCCCCTCCCTCTGGCCATCACACCTCTCCCAGCTCTCTCCCCGTACCTCAATCGTTCTTAGCCTCTCATTCTTTTCGCTTTCTATTTACTTTATTTTTATTTATTTATTTTACGTCAAAAAAACCGTTAAAAAGTGCGTATGGCGTGCTATGGGGAAAAGTGAATTGTGTGCACATTTTCAAAATTCTGTGATCCCTACACTAAGTCATATACTACTTAAATTTTGAAAAACATTTTTTCTTTATTATTACTTCTAAATTACTGTATTACTTCTTCTATGACGTTTCATTCCACATACGAAAAAATACATTTGCCTAAAATGTTTGGGCCATTTTGCTTACGCAAATTGCAAACATAGTTTTCGAAATATTATATTTGTATATTTATTATAATTATTAATATACTTTTAAATCATGTATTTTTTAAAAATTTATTTAAGGTCGCTTTTCAACTGCTGGGTCATTCAGCAACTTTTAACATTGGGATATCGGTGGGGGAACAAATTCTAACAACGTACACAAACATTCATGCCCGAGGTAGGATTCGAACCCGCGTCCCTTCAAATCAAAGTAGCTTTGGCCCTTCAGCCTTAGCAAACTCGGTTCTTCAAAATCATGTTTAAAATCGGCGGCAATAATCTGGTTTATAATAGATTTTTTTAAAAATCCTATAAAAAATAGACTGAACTAGTTCAAGGAAATAATTCTAAGAGTTTGTGTATACAAGTTCTGATTTTGAACGAGTAGGTACCGTTTTGGATGCAAAGTAGTCCTCCTCTGTCCCTGTTAGCGTGTCGTTCTTTCCGTGAGCAAGCCAACCTAGGGCTCGGCGGGCGCTAATCTGTGAACAAACTGCTCGGAATATGCTGTGTGGGACACGAACTTAATTGGGGAGCAAAGGAGGCGCGCGATTGTCTGCTTCATTCATGTTTATTCACGCTCCAAACGGGCTAATTAGACTTAATTTTTTACTGGTTTTGCAAGTATAATATTGTCTTATTACTCCGAAATTTCTTATGACTGTTTTTGAACATTGCTCTTGTGACTCGTACATGTATGTGTGTTCCCTGTGAATTTCTTGATGTGAAGACGAATAGCCCAGTATATATCTTTGCCACATGCAGGCTTCATATTAAATTCGCATAGGCAACACAACGCAATTCCTCTTATGACATCGGTTTGCAAAAGAGAAGGAAAGCCGACAGAGACGCGTCTTTCCCCCATAGTCATGGCTCAGTGTCACGGAGTCATGGCGGTCGTGCAGTGACTGACCAGTTCCGGAATCCCAACAACTGTTTTCCGTGCACCGTGTCTGTGCAACGTAACTGGTTCGTCTTAAAATGCAGTTAACCTTTGCTTGTTCTTGTAGAAAGAGACAAGAGTTGTTCACAGTACTAGTGGAGGTATAAAGTGTTACCCTGATAATTGCGCTTTCTCCTCTTCTTTATTTAGTAACACACGAATAAAGCGAGCAGTACCTATTGTACAAAATAACAAGCAATGATAATATTTCCTTCTGTGCCAATATTTGAAGGCCGAAATATTAGAATATTCTTATGATCGAAAAATTACCTAAAAGTTGAAAATATTTTAATTCCAAGTTTGATGATTTTCCATGTTCATAATTAAAAATTTATCAGTAGCTAATTAATATAGAATTAACATCATTTCAGTAAAATTTCAAAGTACTAATGTATATTTGAACAGTGTTGACAATATTCGCATTAGAATAAATTGTCCCTAGGTTACCAGGCGTATCTCCGAGTTTGACAGTCCTTTGCATTTTCAAAGAACTTCCATCAATAGAAAAAAAGTACTATGCTACCACGAAAGTCACTTCGACGTTGTCAGTCTCCAAGTGTAAATCGAGCAAAGTAGAGGCGTGAAACAAATGCGAGGAGTCACGCGTGTTTTGCAGTGCGTGGGCCGCCCCAGTGATCGCGTTGGAGATAGATTTTTGCGCACTTCCGGGGCGTACTTTGAAGTTCAGTCCCCTAAGTGTAGTACATGATATATCCGGGAGGTGGAGATGTTACTCCCCGTGTACGTGAAACACGGCCCCGAACAAGTGGGCTTGCCAGTTATCCTATTTCCAGGTAACTCATCCGGCGCTGCAACGCTCCAGCCGGGATGAGCTAAAAGCTCTCAACATATGTGGTAATTTAGTGATGTGACCGGGAGCGGTAGCTCAGTGCATCAACTGATGCCACTGCAGCGCCTCTGACTGGGAGGTCCGAGGTTCCCACTCCTCACGACGGCAGGATTTTCGACACAAGCTTTTCAGCTAGGTCGAATTCAGTCGCTGTCTGGAGGAGAATTCTAGCGGATGACTGCTCTGATCGCTACCTTTCCGTGGTTTCTCCGATCCACACCAGGCGAATGCCGGAGCAGTACCCTACCAAACGGGCCACGGACCGCGCGAGATCTGTCCTTCCTCTTACTTGTCCTATCCTCTCCCCTTACACACTCACTTACAGTAACATGCACTACACTACCACATATTCCGGGAGACCGGTCGGGAGTTTAGAGCTTGCCCCGGCTGGGGCGGTGCCCCGCTGGTGGGAGAGTCCTGGTTAGGGGGAAACCCCACTAGCCGGCGGTAGATCGGTGCCGGTTCTCGCCATCCCCGCGAGGGGAAAATTACCGCCATCTCCCGAAAAAAGACAAGTACTACTCTAATGGGACTAATGACCGAAGCAGTTAACGCGCCAGGAAACACGAAGAAATCAATCAATCAATTTAGTGATGTGAGTGTTCGTTTGAGTGTAATGCAAGAGGAGGGGATGAGAATAAAGAGGCAAACATTGCGCGTGGTCCGTGGCCCGTTTTATTAAGAAACAACTCCGACATTTGTTTGGTTTTAATCGGAAAACACAGAAAACTACCATCCGCTGAGGTGGCTCAGTGCATCGACTGATGTCACTGCGGTGCCTCTCACAGGGCGGTCCTGGATTCGAGTGTCGACGGCGGCAGGATTTTGGACACTAGCTTTCCAGGCAGGTCGAATTCAGTCGCTGTCTGGAGGAGAATTCTGGTGACCGGCTGTTCTGATCGGTAGATTTCCATGGTTTCTCCGAACAACACCAGGCGAACGCCGGAGCAGGACCCTAACAATCAGGTCACGGACCGCGCGCGATCTTTCCTTCTTCTTCCTTGCGCATCAACCCTTACTCAGACACCTACACTAACATGCACTACACTACCACACATGCCAGGAGACCGGTTGAGGACTTGGAACTTGTCTCGTCTGGGGCGGTGCCCCGCTGGTGGAAGATACCTGGCTGAGGGAAAACCCGTTAGCCGATGGTAGGTCAGCGCCGGATGTGGCTATCCAGCGGGGGAAGACCACCACCACATTCCAAGCTAAAAACGCACTACACTTACGGAACTAATGACCGTAGTAGTTGAAGCGCCCGGAATCACTGACAATCCATCATAACAGTTGTTGCACTGAGCCATGACTTTCGGTAGGCTGCAGGTGGTTTTTTTAGAGGGCGTGCGGTGGGCGGTGGGCGCGTGGAAGCCCGCGGTCGGCAGGTTCCGCGTCTGCCGCTGCCAGCGCCGCGTTCTCGCACGTCCCGCCCGGCCTCTGCGCCCGCTCGCGTAGGCATCCGCGGCCCCGGGATGTGCCCGCCCAAAGAGCGGTCGCTCCGCTGCGTTCGAGGCGCTGCCGTCCGCCTCTCAGCTGCCCTGCGTTCGTCTTCGCGGGCGCTTTCCCCGCTGCCCTCCACCTCTGTCCTCTGCCGCCCTCGCCGCCCTCTGCCGCCCTCTGCCGCCCTCTGCCGCCCTCTGCCGCCCTCTGCGCCCTGCGCCCTCTGCCGCCCTCTGCGCCCTCTGCTGCCCTCTGCCGCCCTCTGCCGCCCTCTGCCGCCCCCTGCCGCCCAATGCCGCCCAATGCCGCCCTCTGCCGCCCTCTGCCGCCCCTCTGCCGCCCTCGCCCCTCTGCCGCCCTCTGCTCGCCCTCTGCCCGCCCTCTGCCGCCCTCTGCCGCCCTCTGCCGCCCTCTGCAGCCCTCTGCCGCCCTCTGCCGCCCTCTGCCGCCCTCTGCCGCCCTCTGCCGCCCTCTGCCGCCCTCTGCCGCCCTCTGCCGCCCTCTGCCGCCCTCTGCCGCCCTCTGCCGCCCTCTGCCGCCCTCTGCCGCCCTCTGCCGCCCTCTGCCGCCCTCTGCCGCCCTCTGCCGCCCTCTGCCGCCCTCTGCCGCCCTCTGCCGCCCATTGCCGCCCTGCTGACTCTGCCGCCCATTGCCGCCCTGCTGACTCTGCCGCCCATTGCCGCCCTGCTGACTAATATGCGAAGTGCGTAGCCCTAGATATTTTGTTGATCATATTCCTTACTGATTAGTATTGATCTCAAAAGTATGACATGGTTGACATTGTTTTCTTATATGATAATATATGCTAATAAGGAAATCTTGTGAAATTAATAGTAATACCGTAATGAATTTCATATACTGCAATTGTCTTCGCATGCCATCCTATGCAGTCTTCCTTGGATCAGCACATTTACATAGTTACATGAATTTGTAAAGTTCTACACATTCTGCATAATTTCATTTTATACTAGCTCAGTCACACATCAGTTAATTTCTACATTGCAGTATGTTAGAAAAGAAGTTGTAGTTGTTGACCGATCACGCCACAGCAAAGAGCACGAAATATATGATTACTGATTGTAAATGTTGAGCGTATCTATGTACAGTGTATTGAATGTGTTCAACGCATGTTATTTCTTATTAACTGGAATCCAGTTTGACAGCCTTTAAAATTTATCGCAGTAACTTGCGTGCAATCTGCTGCACTCGATGACTTGAGGCCGCTTTTGAATACAATGCTCCTTGTTTTATTATACTCCTCCGCGGAGCGCTAATGCGAAATTATAAAGCGCGCGCGGCGCGTGCTGGCTGCGTCGGGCAGAGCGTCGCGGGCGGCGCTAACGAGAGAAAGCAGAGGAGGGCGCTCGCCGCCCAAACGCCCACGGCCCACGAAAGCGCAGGCAACGCGGCTCTGCGCTCGGGCGGGCGGGCGGCGGTGACGACGGCGGACGCGGGTTTGGTTGTAGTGGCGGCGGTGGTAGGTAGGTAGTTGGTTGGGAGGTGGTAGGTTGTAGTGGTGGGCGGTAGCGGTGGCGTAAGGGATGGCGATGGTGGCAACATGCTTGATTGTTAGTGATTCAAGGCGCGGCAACTACTAGGATCATTAGTCCCATAAGTGTAGTGCATGTTTTTTCTTGGGAGATGGCGGTGATCTTCCCCCGCTGGATGGCGAGATCCGTCACCGACCTACAATCGGCTAGTGGGGTTTCCCACTAACCAGGACTCTCCCACCAGCGGGGCACCGCTGCAGCCGGGACAAGCTCTAAGCTCCCGACCGGTCTCCCGGAATATGTGGTAGTGTAGTGGATGTTTGTGTATAAATGAGAGAATAGCACAAGGAAGAGGCAGGGAAAATGACGGTCCATTGCCCGTTTGTTAGGGTACTGCTCCGGCATTTGCCTGACGTTGATGGAAGAAACCACGGAAAATGATCGATTGAGAGCAACCGACCGTTTGAATTCTTCTACAGACAGAGACTGAACTCGAGCTAGCTGACAAGGTAGTGTCGAATATCCTGCTGCAGTTGGGACTCGAACCTAGGTCAGAGGCACTGCAGAGACATCAGTTGACGCACTGAGGTGGCGGTGGCGGTGGCTGTTTTGGCGGTGGGGCGCCCGGTTCAGCCACTTCTGCTCCGCGTGGCGCGGCGGTCCACCGATGCAGTCCTTCCGCAGATCGCCTTCTGCTGTTCACTCGCTTCGCCCCAGGTGGAACGGCGTTCGCCCCCCGGGACCGGGAGGCGATTCTCGCCCAATAGAAGTAGAATTTGCGGTGGGCAAACCTGGTTCGTGGCAGGTAGTTTTCGTGGAGATTTCCTGTTTTCCATACTTCTTATTCCACTTCCATCACCACTACCACCAGCACCACCAACACTATGACTACCACCCTTTGCGATCAACATAAATGCAATGGCGTATGTTCGTGTCACCCGAGGCAATGTTGATGTCACCACTTCTCTCATTTCGATGTGAAACTTTATTGTAAATAATACTTTACAAATATATTTTTTTAATAAAAATCTATTTGTTATAAATTTTAGATTTATTTTTATGAACTATGTTAAAATTATTTCCAATCAAAATTAGTTTCAGAAAATTAATGCTATTTAACTGTAACTCTATAAGGCTAAGACGTGTTTCATTTAGACGGGTTGCACCCTTTACTGTAACAACTTCAAACCTTTCGGAAATCTCATAATTAAATTAAACGATAAAACGCATACCTACAATGGTTTTAAGTGATTTTTAATTAAAAAAGAAATGAAATAAGTTAAAAATTCCATAGCTTCCCCTGCCCGCACCCAACTCCACCTCTGCCCAAATGTTGAGCACCGTCCGCGGTGCCCCGGCGGTCACTCCAGGGAGCGGAGCGGTGCAGGGGGGGGAGGGGGGAGGCGGAGCGGGCAGAGGCGGCCGTTGGCCCCGCCCCGCCTGCCCTGCCCGACTACTCACGCGGAGCCGAGCCGCGGAGGCTGCCGGAACAGATGAGGCCGGCGCCGCGCGGAGGCCACAAATAGATTAGTGACTCTGCGCGTTTCAACTGCTAAGGTCATGAGTCCCGTAAGGGCAGTACATGGTTTATGTATGCGTGGTAGTGCATGGCGTTGGCGGTGATCTTTCCCCACTGGATGGCGAGATCCGGCACCGACCTACCGTCGGCTAGTGGGGTTTCCCCCTAACCAGGACTCTCCCACCTGCGGGGCACCGCCCCAGCTGGGACAAGCTCTAAGTTCCCGACCGGTCTCTCGGAATATGTGGTAGTGTAGGACGTGTAAGTTTGAGTGTTAAGGGAGAGGATAGGACAAGGATGAAGAAGGGAAGATCGCGCGCGGTCCGTGGCCCGTTTGTTAGGGTACTGCTCCGGCATTCGCCTGGTGTTGATCGGAGAAACCACGAAAAACTACCGATCAGAGCAGCCGGCCTTTAGAATTCTCATCCAGACAGCGACTAAATGCGACCTAGCTGAAGAGTTCTGTGTGGCAGAGTAGTGCATGTAAGAGTGAGTGTGTGTGGGTGAGTGTGTGTGTATAAGGGGTGAGGATACGACAAGGAAGAGGAAGGAAATATGCCGCGCGCTCCGAGCCCCGTTCGTAAAGATTACTGCTCCGGCATTCGCCCAGCGTTAATTGGGGAAACCGCGGAATATTACTAATCAGTTACGCCATTGCTAGAATTCTCCTCCAGGCGGAGGCTGAATACCATCCAGTTATGTGGCTAGTATAAAAAGTTCTGCCATTGTCGAACTCTAGGACCTCCCAGTCAGGGAGTGCAGTGAAATCAGTTGATACCTCGAGCCTCCTGAGCCAGTGCTTCAAACAGAAGATGTTGCGCATCCGCGGAGGACTAGTGCAGCAGCGAGAATGCGCAAGGGGATCGATCCATGCGCCACGTCCCCACGTCCCCCCTCTCGCCCCGACCCTACCCCTCCCCTCCCCCACCCTCCGTTTCCACGCCCCGTACCCGCCCTGTACCCCCCGCCCCCCCCTCTCCCCCGCGCCCGTTCCCGATCCCCATGCCTACTCCGCCCCGCCCCGCACCCGCCCCGCACCCAGTCGTTATTTTCAACTCGACAATATAAGGTTATACCGTAATTCACCTATTTTGTGAAAGGCAAAATATAGTAAAGTATAAATTTTAACTGTCTGCATATTTGTCACTTATTTTTACAGTTCTTCCGTCAAATTTTTCACATTATGTAAGAAATGACTTATGTTAATTGAATACATAATCGTGGATGCAAATATGTACTTACACCCTCTCGTCGTTTGGGGTTGAAACTCACGTTGACTGGCACACAAAACACGGCGGAAACACCAGCGTAAATTTATGTTTTCGTGCAGGTGCAAAATGTAAGGATTCTGAACCCTTATGAGGTTCAGGAAGCTCGGAAGGCGTACGACGCTCCCTAATTACAACAGTTCCCAGGCAGACACTGTACAGTAATTGTGGATTCAGTGGAAATTCAAAGCAAGTGTACCATTTCCTTTTATCGTTGCCTTCTTACTTCCAATTCACTTTCCTGCCCTCTTCTGACTTAGAACTTTTGCATATTCCTTCGCCACTTCCTACCTCACCAGACTACCTCCAACACTACTTTCCATCTCGGCGCCTTCGCCATCTGCGGCTCCAGTCCGCTGAGCACAAGCTCCAGCTGCCGCCGCCCCCGCTTCCGCTTCGGCCGGCGGGCTCCTCGAGGGCGACACCTTGAGCGCCTGCTTGCACCACCTCGGTTACTCCCTTTGTGAAACAATATTCTAACTTCCCTCACCAGCATTTACAGAGTACTGTCTCACTCTCCGCACCTCATTTCTCCTAATACAGCTTGCCTCTGACATTTTAACGATCGAGACCAACCATTGAAGAACAGCCTCATGCATATGTATTGACTACACAAGGACTTGTCCTCGCAGTTTAGTTCATTGGTGAGCGTTCTCGCTTTCCATGACGCGACCCCGGGTTTGACTCCCTGTCTGGCAAGATTGTAATGTGCGTTCCTCTGGCAATGGCCCAGTATAAGTTGCTCTGTGACGATGAGGAAAGGGACTTATCAGGTTGAGTCGGCCGGAATACGGCGTGGAGATGTCTTCGTGCTCACAACATGTACCCCCTTAACCCATGGCCGCAAGGCCACGCCTACCTGCAGGTAGCGCCCAGTACATACAGACACAAGGGCTTGGCAGCAGAAGGTGGTCGGGCCAACGACCTTCAGTGGAGTAGAAACGGCGGCGTAACACCTCTGCTCCCCTTGGCGTGGCCCGCTGCCCTGCCGCCGCCGCCGCTCGCAGTTCGCTGAACCCGCGCCGCCGCCGCCGCCTTCGCCGCCCTCGCCGTCTCCGCGTGCGAGCGCGCCGCGCTGAGCATTGCGGAAGTCCGCCGTGCGGTTCCTTCCCCCAAGGGGGGCCCGTGCGGCGCTCCGCGCGTCACTTGCGATTGGCGGAAGCGGCCTGCTCCCGCGGCGGGTGCGAATCTCCTCGCGACGGACGCCAATGGGAGAGTCTCGTTCGGCGGGCCGCGCGTCGCCCCGCGATTCCTCCGCGGCTTCGCACTACTCCTCACAGGGATTACTCTGAAGTAATAATAATAATCATAATAATAATAATAGCAATGATGATAATAATAGTAATAAACAATTATTAATGGTGCACGCAAGTAGCCCCCTCCCCCCATCTCAATCCAATGCTGCAATTTTACATGCCGAGACATGGGCCCCTAGACAAACTCCTGAGGCTCCCTAATTTTCTGAGTCCAGAGATTTTTTATATTTCACCAAAAAATAATTCGAAATAAAAAGCAGTTCCATAGTCTAATATATATGGAGGAAGAGAGAGAGAGAGAAGAGAGAGAAGAAGAGAGAGGGAGAGATAGAGAGAGAGGGAGAGATAGAGAGAGAGGGAGAGATAGAGAGAGAGGGAGAGATAGAGAGAGAGGGAGAGATAGAGAGAGAGGGAGAGATAGAGAGAGAGGGAGAGATAGAGAGAGAGGAAAGATAGAGAGAGAGGGAGAGATAGAGAGAGGAGGTGAGAGAGGAGAGAGAGGGAGAGAAGAGAGAGAGGAGAGAGAGAGAGAGGAGAGAGATGGAGAGAGGGAGAGGAGGAGAGGGAGAGATGGAGAGATGGAGAGATGGAGAGAGAGATGGAGAGATGGAGAGATGGAGAGATGGAGAGAGAGAGAGAGAGATTTGTTTCCAAGAATCACCCAAATATCGCTGCCCCCAATATTTACCCCTACATTGGAGTTGCCCCTCTATTGATAAAAAAAAGTTTTTACTTATTTTCTATAGTAGCAAAAGTCATTAAATATCTCTATTTAATTATAACTTTAAAATTATCGAATAAAAATTAAATTAAATTCATTGAAAATGGAAAAATTGTTTATAAGAAAACATCTAGTCGGAGGCACACTATTTCCAAAAGCCTTGTCGTCGTCGAAATATTATCATTGCACCATTGATTATTATTTATTGCCTATATTTATGGCAATCGAGAACTTGTTCTTTCATATGAACAGTAAGTGTTGGTTATTTCCTGAACCTGAAGTTCTGTTGGTTCGGTAAGCAAAAGTCGTCCATTGTCTCCTTCCTTCAAAATGGCGGCGCTTTTCCTCTCGCCTGCACCGCGGAGAGGCTGCTTCATTGAGCGTCGCCCAGGGGCCAGAGGGGGCGTGGCGGGGAGCGGCGGGGCGGGGACGGGGAAAAGGCGCCGATCGGCTGTGGGGGGCCCCAGTTAGGGCGCCCCAACCGGTTTCTGCTTCGACTCTTTCAACATTTTCCTTGGGCACCGATCAATGAAAGCGGTTTTGAATTAAATTGATACTGTGTTGCTGTAATAACTAACTTTTAAATTCCCCGTTTCTTTACCTGTGATTTATTACATGGCGTGTTTTAAAACGCATATTTTCGAAATGCCGGTAAAATGTCTGGAAAGTTTTCAAAAGTTCTTTGTACTATAATTACTTTCACTTTTATGAATTCACTATTAGGAGTCAACACACAGTTTACTAATCAACTTTTTTGTCTAACTAGGGTTTAAAAATTGTCGTCTAGTAAAATCGTCCAACGTCATCGTTGCTTAGTATGTCCAAATCTCGTAGGTATTCAAAGAGAGTACGCCAATTCAATCAGCACTTACTAACTGCAGAAACATAGTCACAAATATAAAACAAGTTTGCAAAAACATTCACATTTTTTCTACATTTGAAATTCAAATGTAACATTTCATTGAGTCGTAAACGTGCAAAACGTCAACACATTTCTTCCTCAGTGGAATCCCGTTTTTATGGAGGAGTGGAGACGGTTGTTTGGACATTGTGCGGCTGCCCGGGGCGCATTCCGGAGCACGCCTGGCGAGGGGAAGGGGGGGGGGGGGCTCCGGAAACGGCGCTGCCGCCGCCGCCGGGGTCCCGCTACCTGTCGGCGCGGCGCGGAGCGCGTGCGGGGAGCGACGCGACGCCTTGGCCGCCGGCGCGGGTTGCGCACGGGGCTCGTCGTCTAATCGCGCATGCGAGTCTCCGGCGGCATCCGCGCTCTCCCGCGCTCCCTTGGAAGTTGAATTGATGCTTCACAAACTTACGTACTCTACACTTAAATTTAATTCAATTATGCCATACTTTACGTGGCGAGACAATATCAGGCAGGCAACCTTCTAGCGGAGAAAGACGGTATAACTCGATTGACGAAACAGGCCGTTTGAATTTAGCTCTGAGGCTTCTTTTAGTCTTGAGGACCTTTTACAAGCAGTGAATCTACAACATAGGACATACGGCCTTACTTCTCCTCTGAAGGAATTCAATTCAATGATGCCTTATTTTACACGGCCATGAGGACTGCTCTTCCGTCTCCCAGCGCAAATTTTGCAACGCTCCTTTTACCAGCTAGCGGAGAAAGAAGATATTACTTGGGCGAAGAAACATAGAATTTGAATTTAGCTCAGATGTTTCGTTTGGGCTTGAGGATATTTTACATGCAGTAAATCTACTAACATGTGACAGCCGGCTTTACTTCCCCTCCGAAGGAAGGCGTACGAAGGATTTTTTCGCCCTTAAAGATCCACGTCTTTAATCGGGTTTGAACCTGCACACTTGGGTTTAACATTCCGATACGCTTACCATGGCAAGCTACGCTGACCATCGCCGCCGCAAATTACACTATCGCCACCGCCGCCACTTCCCTCTTCCTTTGCCGACCACCGTCCTGACTTTTTGATCGTTTTTTTATTGATTGATTTATTTAGTGCATCTTGCTGCGTCAACTGCGGACATTATTAGTCTCGTAATTGAAGTGCATGTTTCTCCTCGAGATGTGGGGGTGATCTCTCCCCGCTAGATGGTGAGATTTGGTGCCGACTTACGCGTCCGCTAGCGGGGGGTCCTAACCAGGTATCTCCC
This sequence comes from Teleogryllus oceanicus, assembly GCA_964035755.1. Lineage (NCBI taxonomy): Eukaryota > Metazoa > Arthropoda > Insecta > Orthoptera > Gryllidae > Teleogryllus > Teleogryllus oceanicus. The sequence goes on from CAXIVR010000003.1 coordinate 86,026,941, forward strand.
ATTCGCCGAAGCCGGGACAAGCTCTACGTTTCTGACTGGTCTCCCTGACTGGTGTATAGCACGTCAGTTTAACTGTGTGTGTAAGTGGTGAGGATGAGACAAGGAAGGGGAAGGAAAGATCGTGGCCCGTTAGTTAGGAGACTGTTCCGACATTCACCTGGTACTGATCGGAGAAACCACGGGAAAATAACATTCAGAGCAGCGAGTCGCTAGGATTCTCCTTCAGTCTGTGACTGAATTGTTGATTGGATCCTCCGGATCCCAATAGGACCACAACTCATTAAGTAATATTGCATCTTGTTTATATTGTCATATGTATTTTACGTCGCAGCAGATACGTTTGAACGGTTGAATTTTCCCCTCACAAACATATTTAACTAAAATATTCAAATGTACCAGTTTTTAGAAGTTAATCAAAATATAATTTTGAACATATACAAAGTAATTTCGTAATTTTAATTCGGTTAATACATACAAAGTGAATTATAAAAGAAAATATGACGATTTGACAGCAATTACGAGAACAAGAGCTTGAGGCTAGAAATGAATATTTCAGTGAGATATTTGAAGTCATCAAACACCTCAAATGCTTCACACTTGCTTTAGTTTTAATAAAGAGCTTTTAATGAAGAACTGATAATAAATAAAGTTTACATCTTAATTCCAATGGGAGTTTAAAACGTTTACCAGCTTATGATTAATTGCGTATTTAGGCAAAGTTTCAGATATTTCCAAAAAAAATATATAATCTTGGTATTTCAAATATTATGTTCTTAATGCAACGCATTGCGTAATCTTTCATTTGCATGATTTTCTTTTTCATTTTTAACTGTAAAAAAAGTATTTGTAAGTAGAGATCACAAGTTCAAAAAAAGAGAAGTCAGTTGATACTTATAACCATCTATTCCCACAGGGCAACATGGGACGAAAACGCTAAGAAAGGCTCGCGAAGAGAATCAGCGCTAGGCGCAGGGAGGGCCGTGCGCGCGGGGCCGCGAAACGGGGAGCGGCGTCTGAACAAGAAGCGGAGGGCGATGGCGCGTGAAGATGCGGCGCCGATCATGGGAAAACGAACACGTCCGCGGTGGAGATGGACACGCAAACGCGGAGGCGGGGAGAGGGTAGAGAATCCGCTGGCGGCCTTACAGTTCAAGATTCCTGCAAAACAGTCTGTGACTGCCCTTTGCCGCCCCCGGAGGAGAGCAATTGGATTGATGAATTGATGCTTCCGCGCTTGTCAGTTACGATGGTCTTCAGTTCCGTTAAAGCAGGGGATACTTTTTTGGGGGGAGAGCGTGGTGTTTCTTGCCTACTGGATGATGAGCACAGCCGCTGGCCTACACGTGTGTTTTGCCCTCCAGATTTGTCCTCCGAGTGGGGCACTGCCTCAGCCGAGTCAAACTACGCTTCGAGGTCTCCCGACATCTGCGGAAGTGTAGTCCAAGTTATTGCCAATTTGTGAAAGTAAGGGCGGATGAGGAAGGGAAGATTGCACGGTACGTGTCCCGTTTCTGATAGTACTTCTTCGGAATTCACATGACATTAATCTAAGAAACCACTGAAAAACACCAATAAGAGCACCCAGCCGCTAGAATCGTTGTGGTTGATTGATTGTATTTCGTTCACGTCAACTACTTTTGTCATTTGTCCCGCACGCATAATGCGTGTTGTTGCTCGGGAGGTGACGGTATTCCGTCTACTCTCGCTGCATGGCAATCCGGCACCGAACTACCGTCGTCTAGCGGGGTTTTCTCCAACCAGGTATCTCCCACCAGCGGAGTACCTCCCCAGCGGGACAAGCTCTAAGCTCACGAGCGGTCTCCTGGCATGTGTGGTAGTATAGTGCATGTTAGTGTAAGTGTGTGTGTAAGGGGAGAGGATAGGAAGAGGAAGGACAGATCGCGCGCGGTCCGTGGCCCGTTTGTTAGGGTTCTGCTCCTGTATTCGCCTGGTGTTGATCGGAGTAACCACGGAAAACTACCGATCAGAGCAGCCGGCCGCTGGAATTCTCCTCCAGACAGTGACTGAATTCTACCTAGCTGACAAGTTAGTGTCGAAAATCCTGGCACCGTCGGGACTCGAACCTAGGACCTCCCGGTCAGAGTCACTGCAGTGACAACCCAGTTATTGCCCTGAACTACCTCGTCCGAGTCGAGTCTCTCGCGCAAAGGCCTCCGCCGCTGCCCCTTTGCACCCGCGCCGCCGCCGCCGCCTCCAGAGGCGTGGAGGGGGAGGGGTTCCGCGGCCGCGGCCGCCGCTCGGGGGAGGTTCTGGTCGGGCGGCGGCCGCGGCGCCATCTCCAGGGGCTCTGACCTCCGCTGCCCCGGCCACCCATGCCCGGCCCTCGCGCCCCGCGAATTACCCCTGCCGCGGCCATGTCCAATTAGGCGACCGGCTGAGGCAACACAGGGCCACGGCTGTTGCCTCGGCAGTTTCTCTGACTGCGGGAGCTAGCTTCCGACGGTGGCGGGTTTTTCACACTAACAGTGTGCTTAAGTAGCAGTGAACCACATGTTTTTGAGGAGAATTCTACCGGTTGGGTTCTCTGATCAGTAGTTTTACATGGTTTCTCCTATCAATATTGATTTGGAAACAACTGATTGGGCATTTAACCCAATCAGTGGGTCTGATTCATCGTAAATACTGGTAAAGAAATAACGCTTATGCTCTATTGGTCTGATAACATCAGCCTCATCCAGAATTCCTGTGCGTTCGTTGCAGTATCTGAGTGACCGGAAATCTATGTGTGCTGCTGAAGTAGGGGGAGAGTTTTGAAAGTCAGGATTAATATTTAAATCAGGTATGCGTTTACAACGCACGATTCACACTTCGTAATTAGAAGAATGATTACATAAAATATTACGTTTTAGTTCTTAGAAATGAATTTACGAACGCTGTTTGTTGATATTAATTATGATTGATAATTCATATTATATTAACATTTCGACTTTTGGTATAAAACTATGATAAATGTCATTGTCTACCAACTGTTTTGTTCGGTTTTCCTTTTGTATCACGTTATTTGTGAATATCGTAATTCTAAGTAGTACATATTAATGCTATGTGATGTGTGTTCAGAAATTAACATAATAATCACTTTTGTTTGTTCTAGGTGAGATACAGCGCTTATTCTTCTCCAGATAAAGTCCCTATGAAACCGGTGAGTGCATTTGTTGAAATTTGAGATCCTTATTAAAATGTAAAGCAAAACATTTCCGTAGCAAGTTGTGTTGGAAATATGAGTTCATGACAAAATATGAAGTTACTAATGCAGTAACGATGGAAGAGGAATAAAAACCGGTGGGAATAATGATATAAGACACACTTTGGATTTCTCTAAATTAGAATAGTAATATTCACAGGAACGTAGCAGTGGAATCACACGACAGTAAAGTGCCAACTCTGGGACGCGTAGAAGGGATTAAACCGGTACATGGAGACTTTGCGAGAGATGGCGGAGGGGCTTAGGCAGTCCATTAACCTTTGGTTCTCGGGAGGTTTCGACTCGTGTTTACACCTGCGAGGAGATCCACGTCATGTTGGGCAGCGATGATTGGAGGGAGAGCCGTGAAGGAATGCAGGAAGGCGGACTCTTATAGTGCTTGATTCCAGCCGGTGCTAAAGCGAGAAGTCGCCGACTTGCACATAGATCACACGAACCAGAAGGGCCGTAACAAGTGTGCAAATCGTGACAGCGCCTTCGGCTTCACCGCGATGCGGTACTGAGGGGAGTCTTGAGACTGAGGCAATGCGCGGTTGGGGTAAGGAAAGTGTTCGTGAAGTCTGCAGAATGGATCTTCTGGCTCGAGTGAAGAATCAGGTTGGGATTTGCAGTAAACGGCGTCACGACTCTCGAGGTCGTGTGTACACAAACTGCAGGCATATGACTGGTAGAGGTGGCTCAGGGCATGAGTTGATATCACTGCAGTACTTCTGACCTGGAGGTCCTAGGGCGTAGGAGTTCCGACGGGTGGCAGGATTTTCGATACTAGCTATATAGCTAGGCCGAATTCAGTCTGGAGGAGAACTCAAGCGACCGGCTGCTCTGATCGTTTGTTGTACGTGGTTTCTCCGATCAATACCAGGCTAATGTCGGAACAGTACCGTAACAAACAGGCCAAGGACCATCGGCGAATTTTAATTTCTCTTCCTCGTCCTATCCTCACCCCTTAATACACGCACTTACACTAACACGCACTACATGATCACATACGTCGGAAGACAGGTCGGGAGCTTAGAGCTTGTCCCGGCAGGCGCGGTGCCCCGATGGTGGAAAATTCCTGGTTGGGGAAAAGACCGCTAGCTGACGGGTAAGTTGGCACCGGATCTTGTCGTCTAGCAGGGAAAGATCACCTCCACCTCTCGAGGGAAAACACGCCCTACTCTTACGGGCCTAATGACCTTCACAGTTGACGCGCCCGGAATCACAAATTAATCAATCAATCAAAATAAATGGAGGTAATTGTCCTCGAAGTGGTTCCTCTAGCGTCTAATTTGCCTGGATTAGTCAATGTTCATACACAAATCAACATCCAACCGTAACTGAAGGGAGTAAATCCCTCTTTCATTAAGATGACGTAAGAAACGATGAGCAAAATATTCTAATAACATAGCTCTTGTCAATGTCATTAGGTATTGTGGCATTGTAGGATTCAACCGTGGCCATTCTTAGGGAGCGATTGGTTTGTGATTGATAAAGAGCGAGGAATATCAGTAGGTTTCAAGGTTGACAGTGTTCTAAAACGACATGCAAATGTTCGTGAAAGCAGAAGTGGATCAATTACCATCGATCAATAAAAGCAGGCCACGGTAAACGTAGAAATCAGTCCTTTCACGAAGGAGGAAAACATAACGGAATGCACTCTTGCTATGCCTTTTTGTGGCTTATGTAAATTTGGGACCAGAAAGAAAATAAGAGTTTAACCCATATGTAAATTGGGGATGGACCCAGAGAAGGGCATACGTAAATCGGGGACCGACTATCTCATCCCCTTCCAGGTAAAAATGGAAGGTGACACTTTATTTTCGAAGAACATTTTTATAGCCATCATTTTTAAAACACAACTCCCTTCCCAATTTTCCAGACTTAGAACTGGCATATTTCTTTCAAAATATCGTTTGGTTAAAGTTGGTTTTCAGTCAAAAGAATAATTCGTTGATTGAATTCTTACTTATCTTGACATTTTTATACTGTTCTTTTTCTGTGCTAATATTTTATAATGCTGAACATGAAATTTGGACACTCTTCCAAAGCTTTCTTTGCTTTTCATTTTGGTACAAGAGCACGTCTGGAAGATTTTCAATAAGGTAATAGGAATGCTGGACAGCAGGGCGGTGGTGGCTCTTACCTGCTCAATCAGTTCTTTTCTTTACCCGGGTTGGACTGGTCCCCAATTTACATGTAGAATTAGAAAATAAGTTTGTAGCAGTAATGTATCTTCATATTAAACATAGGTTCCACTGATGTTTATAGACAATCACATTTATTACAATTCTACAAGTATTGATCTTTTCACAACATGATTTGTTTAAATATTCTGCAGTTTACAATGTTTCGGAGCTCATGCTGCGTCTCCGTCTTCAGGTAAAACAGCAATCACTAAAATATAATAAAAATAAAAATAAAAAATTTATTTTACTTTTATTAATTTTTTATTTTTATTTTAATGAAATAAATCTTTTATTTTATTTTTATTTATTCTTTATTTCATTTTAGTGATTGTTGACGGAGACCTGATGATGGAGACGCAGCATGAGCTCCGAAACGCTGTAAACTGCGGAATATTTGAACAAATCATGTTATTTCGCGAGAAAAGTTGAAGGGATTATTTAATCCCCAATTTACATACGGTTCTGTTTTGGAGAATTATGTAATAGGCATAAATATAGAATAGGTATAGTATAGGTAATAGGTAATTGGTATAGAGACACATTACATCTCGTAGTTGCTCAGTCCTGAAACTTCTCCGAAAAATATTAAAGTTGAGTCAGATTTGAAATCAAAATGGGAGACCACATGGCGCACAAGTTACAAAATCCCTGTAATATGGATACGACAATTAATGGCATCCCACATTTTCTCGCAAATGCAGGTAAATAAATAATAGAATTAACAGATTAGGAAGGAACATATATCATAGAGCTTCTGACTAACTTAACTTACCTTAAATCTAACTTAAAAACTAAAATCTAGCGAATGTGAGCGATTTAATAGTTTTTTGATTGATTGATTTTTTCGTGTTTCCGGGCGCGTCAACTGCTTTGGTCATTTTTTCGTTAGTTTAGTGCATGTTTTTTTCTCGGGAGATGGCGTTGATCTTCCCCCGCTGGATGGCGAGATCCGGCGCCAACCTACCGTCGGCTAGTGGGATTTTCCCCACCAGCGGGTCACCGCCCAAGCCGGGACAAGCTCTAAGCTCCCGACCAGCCTCTCGGAATATGTGTTAGTGTAGTGCATGTTAGTGTAAGTGTGTGTCTAAGGGGAGAGGATAGGACAGATCGCGCGCGGTCAGTGGCTCGCTTGGTAGGGTACTGCTCCGGCATTCGCCAGGTGTTGATCGGAGAAACCCCGGAAAACTACCGATCAGAGCAGCCGGCCGCTAGAATTCTCCTCCAGACAGCGACTGTATTCGACCTAGCTGGAAAGCTAGTATCGAAAATCCTGCCGCCGTGGGGAGTGTAACCTAGGACCTCCCGGTCAGAGGTGCTGCAGTGACATCAGATGATGCACTGCATCATCTGATAAAGCATAGTTGCCCGTGGGGTTACGGCCCCCGAAGCAAAGGCTGCGCGGCGCCTCCCCCGCGAGGCCTCCCGAGCAGCTGGGCGCGGGCGTGGGGGCGGGCGCAGCGGGGCTGGCTAATCGCCCGTGCGGCCAGGACGGCCGGCCCCGCGTGAGCCGCGCTACGGGGGGCAAAGTCGCGCACGTCTCGCTGCCCTCCCTCCCTCACGGCGTCACCTACGCCGCTGGTGGGAGATACCTGGTTGAGGGAAAACGTCGCTAGGCGTCGATAGGTCGGCGCCGAATCTCGCCATCCCGCGGAGGAAAAACACCGCCACCTCCCTATGAAAAAACATGGGAGATACCTGGTTGAGGAAAATCTCGCTAGGCGACGTAGGTCGGCGCCAGGTCTCACCATCCCGCGGAGGAAGAACACCGCACCTCCCTATGAAAAACATGGAGATACCTGGTTGAAGGAAAACCTCGTAGGCGACGATAGGTCGGCGCCGGATCTCGCCATTCCGCAGAAGAACACCGCCACCTCCCGATGAAAAAATATACACTACACTTATGGGAACAATGTCCCTATCATATGGCGCGTCCGGAATCACTAACAATAAATCATCATTCACAGCTGGCACACAATTGCAAGACTCTGAGGAAGAAGCCGCCAGCAGTTAAATTTTGCATGTTGTTTCATGTAACATATTTTTTATACCCTTGAAATGTAAAGAACTGTTGTACTGTTTGTACTGCGCTATGTTATTGCAGTATTCGTGAAGACTGCGTTTATTAAAATAGTTAATTTGTGGCGAGTTATACGAGTGTATTTTGCTGCGCCGCGAAGTGTTCCGAGTGTCCAATCGCTTTTGCTCCCGCGGCTAGCGAGAGATCACGTGGAGGTTCCCTTTTGCTAGCGAGGGATCACGTGGTGAGCAAACGCGCTCTTCCAAATCATTAGGAACTAGAGTCGCAAAAGGGAAAGAAAAGACGTCACTGTACACGCTCGTTCAAGTCGGATTGTATAATCAGACTATAGACATGACTAACATGCCCACAAACATTAACATCCTACGCATATGACCTCATCATTACATCCACACGCCCACAAACACTCGTGCTATGCACAAACATAAACTTGAACATCGACACACAATACATAAATCCACATATACACTTGCAGATTCATATTTGAATTGCTACGACAAAAGAATGACTTTCAAAAAGTGATTGTAATACAATATGGTAATCATAATTTGGAAATCTGTTATGAGTCTTGTATTTGGTGTTGCCCCAATATTTTTCAATCTTGAACTTGAAAACCGTTGCTTGCAAATCATGTTTTCTTTGAGTTTTACCAATTTATCTACCTTCAAACTGGACATCCACCGTCTAGTCCTTACACAGAAGCTCTATGACATATGTTCCTTCTTTCATTCTCTTATTTATTTACTTACATTTGCGAGCAAATGTGGGATGTCATTCATTTTCGTATTCATATTACAGGGTTTTGTAACTTGTGCACCATGCGCCCCCATTTTGATTTTAAATCTGATTCAACTTTAATATATTTCTGAGACGTTTCAGGACTGAGCAACTACGAGATGTGACGTGTTTCCATTCTAATTAGACAGATATTGCCTACATTCAAGTTGTCTGAATTGTCTGGAATTAGTCTGTATTGTTTCTTAATTATTTTGAGTTAAATGTGCTTTTTCTAGAAGAAGAAACAAAAAAACACTGGGTTCATGCGTAATTAAAACCATGCAGGAGGTTAACGATTGTCACAGTAAAGTTATTAATTTTGTTCCTATAGAAGCATTGCGTTCTTAGCCTCTAGATTATACAATCAAATGAAATATTACAAGCCTTTATCTATAGCTGTAACCGGAGGTTTTCAAATACCACTCAGCTAAGACATTACAGATGCTGGCCTGTGAGCAACGGGGTTTCCAAGGGGAAACGAAGCGATCTGTCTTTGTTTCGGAGCAGTCAACCGACCCACTGCCAGATAGCGCGGTCATTAAAAAGAAGACCGAGACAGTTTACTACCACTGGACAGCGACGCCGCGATATTTTCATCTGCATTGTTCGAATGCTCAACAACGCATTCTACGCATTTTCCCTTTAATGACTTGAAAATCATTACATTGTTTAAGTGATTTGATCTCGGGTACTTAAGTTGCTGATATATTGCCCCGCCTGGATATTAACATACTATTCGAAGTGTGACAGAGTAGATTGTTCTATTGGCTTGTGAATAATCTCTAAGCAATAAAAAAATATAGTCTTGGTGTTCAGAGTTAGTATCTTGAAGTGCAGGAAAGGGGCCATTTAATCTACGTCAAATATTCTTTTTCAGTAGAGTCGTTATTCTTCATTACTAAATACTGTCCAACTTGAAATTATAATTACATTATATTTATGATTTAAATGATAGAATTGAAATATTTCTTCATGATATACCGGTAGTTGTATCAATTTCTACTTCCAAACATTACATACAATATAAACATTATTTATAAAAATAAATTGATTATTTGAAGTCAAACTTAACGAAACTGAGATCAGTTTTGTAATATGAGTTATTAGAAAAAAATGTTCAAAAAATCCATAGCTGTCTCTTAACTGGTATCAACATTTTGCGGGATGAATGGTCAAATTTGAAGGAAAATTACAGTTTTTGGAATTTGCACCTAATGACCTCTATTGAAAAGTCTACCATCTCCTACAGTGAAATGTTAAAACCAACTATTCGATTAATTGATCACCTACATTAACGGCTGGTTTCTCGAGCAAATAGTTCATAGTTCCATGAGACACGTGTAGAATTCCGTAGTTCAGCGATCACCTGAGACTACGGTCAGGTAAGAGACTTACGGTCTTACAGAACTAAGAGACTTACGGTCAGGTATTTTCGTCGATTAACCATTACCTCCAATCACATCAAATGATTTTGATCTGTAGCTCCGCGGAGTAATTGATAAAAACTACTGCTGTATACATCGCAACCAGACGTACTGGCTCGTATGAACAAATAATGCTAATATGAGCACTATTTCTCTTTAGGTACGATTGAAAACCAAGCTAACTTTACATTTTCTATCGCACACAACGACAAACTATTTCGTGATAAATTACTTTCATAGCAAACAATGTGGATAGATATTCAAGACAGAAAGAAAAAAGACGCACGTACCAAATCCAATTCAACCTCTATTAGGTATTGCTAACTTATGAAAATAAAAAAGCGTACAAGAAACTCACATTTTCTATAGGGCAACAATTCCATACTTCCGTTTTAACTGTATACAAATATATTTTTTAAATTGCTCCATTAACATTTACAAGAAGCTATTGTGGTCTATCGATAATCGATGTTTGATTATCGACCTTAAGTGCACGTGAAGCGGTGGGCCGGGCAGGCCCCGCTGGGCGGCAGCGCGCCGCTGGGCGAAGTGGGGCGCTGGGGCGCCGCTGCAGCTGTAAAGATGTCGCCCCGCGGCGACATCCGCTGGGGCGCGCCACTGCTCCATAGCCGCCTTCCGCTTCCTGCTCCCGCCCCGGCCCCGCCCCCGCTCTGTTTCTCTTCCGCCTTGCGGCCCTTCCACGCCTTCCCCTCTTGCCTCACCGTCGGCGCCGTCTCTTGCAAAACAAGAACTTGACACAAAAAATGCTACCATTGTGAGGAATAGACGGTTTCGGTCCCGACTTAAACCTGAATAGGGCAGCGTCTCTGACCGGGAGGTCCTACGTTCGGGTCCTGACGGTAGCAGGATTTTCGACTCTAGCTCTTCAGCTAGGTCGAATTCAGTCGCTGTCTGGAGGAGAATTCTAGCGGCCGGCTGCTCTGATCGGTAGTTTTCCGTGGTTTATTCGATCAACACCAGGTGAATGCCGGAGCACTACCCTACCAAACGGGCCACGGACCGCGCGCTATCTGTCCTTCCCCTTCCTTGTCCTATCCTCTCCCCTTACACGCACACTTACACTAACATGCACTACACTACCACCTATCTCGGGGGACCGGTCGGGAGCTTAGAGCTTGTCCTGGCTGGGGCGGTGCCCCGCTGGTGGGAGAGTCCTTGTTAGGGGGGAACCCCACTAGCCGACGGTAGATCGGCGCCGGATCTCGCTATTCAGCGGGGGAAGATCACAGCCATCTCCCGAGAAAAACATGCACTACACTAACGGGACCAATGACCAAAGCAGTTGACGCGCCGGGAAACACGAAAAAATCAATCAATCAATCTGAATAGTGCCCTTACGGCTCCTTCACATGTAGACACAGCTGCGCGCATCCTAACTCCCCGGCTGTTAAATTGAATTATATATCGGTACATTCTTCGGATATGAACTCTTGCGGTCCCGCACCGGATACGTCTCACCAAAGCTGCGGTTCCCTGCAACGGCACCCGTTCTCGCCTCGAGGTCACCTCCTAGCTGCGGGAACCAATCCCGCACTTCCCTCGACGCTCTGCCTCGACGTCAGGCTCGAAGATGGGCTTATCTACGTTTGAACCAAAACAACGCAACAAAATTTCACAACTGGCTTAACCTGCAGAATTCCTACACTACGACACACGCCGGATGACCAGTCGCGGTCTTATAGTATCGGCAGCGTATAAGTGACTCTGACAATTCAATACGCTGTTGCCACTGAACTAAGTGGACCGCTGTACTAAGTGGACTGACCGCTGTACTAAGCACATGGCACCACGTTCATCGCACATAAATGAAATCTCAAAACATTAACGCTTACTGACAGGCTACGACACGTCTTGACTTCATGTTCATAACTCTCGCCAAAGCCGAACCTAATCGCCTCTGCGACTTCGTGTGAGTCAGTTGAGTGGCTGAACGCTGGCTGTGAGAAAGTCAACAAATCCTCGCAAGCTGATTGCTTCAGAGCAGGTCACATGACTGACCACAGCACATGGTGAGAGAACTGTCAGTCGCTTACTTACTTCCCTGTACTGTAGTGCTTGCCCTGGTTTGGAGCGGTGCGTCAGTGGTGGAAGATACCTGGCTGGGGAAAACCTTTTGTTGACGGTAGGTCGGCACCGAATCTCGCCATCCAGCGAGGGAAGGACACGATAAAAGCGCTTGCTACATATACTAACGACTCACCTTAGCAGTTGACGAACCCGGAATCCCTAATCAATCAATCAACTGCGTTTCAGTGGGCCGTGGGCTGGGACAAAGATGCATCGCGAGCAGGCGTCCGTACTAGGAGATCCTCTCCGGCTGAGCACTACGCACGTTGAGCAAAGCGTCGCCGAGCCACCGGAGGCACTCGCGGGTGACCTTGGCCAAGTGGGTGGTTGGAAATACCTAGTTGGGAAAATCGCTTACTGACGGTAGGTCGCTGCCGAATCTCGCCATCCAGCGAGAGAAGGACACGATAAAAGCACGTACATTTACTAACGACTAACCAACTTAGCAGTTGACGCACCTGGAATTACTAATCAATCAACCAACCAATCAGTCAATCAACCAATCAGTCGATCAACCAATCAGTCGATCAACCAATCAGTCAATCAACCAATCAGTCGATCAACCAATCAGTCGATCAACCAATCAGTCGATCAACCAATCAGTCAATCAACCAATCAATCTATCAACCAATCAGCCAACCAATCATATCGATCGATCAATCAACCGCGTTTCAGAGGGCCGTGAGCCGGGTCTGAGAAGCATCGCAAGCATGCACTCCGGATGAGAGAAACTCTCTGGCAGAGCTCTGAGCGCTGAGCAAGGCATCGCCCAGCCCTCCGAAGGCACTCGCGGGCGGCCTTGGCCTGAGCGGGCGGCGCTGGGGCCGGCGCGTGGAGTCGCCTCACCTGCCACACTCTCCTTTGCCAACGGCGTGTCTTTTTTTTCTTGCGTAGGCGACCTGCGATGGAGTGGTGAGACAGATCACCCTCTTCTGCCGATCCGGAGGTGCCGAAGGGATAAGCAAATGCGTGTGGATTTTTGTGTAATTTGTGAGGAACAAAGCGAATAGGGAGAAGTAAATGAACTTGACTGTCCGGATGACGCGCGACGAAGGATATGGTGCCGACTTTTCGACCATTTTGTCGTGGACTTCCTCAGGGCAGACCAGCCTTGAGGATGACCACCTCGAGAGGATCGAAACGTCGAAACCACAGCCCTGAGGCAGACCAGCCTGAGGAAGACCACACAAGGTGGAAACTCGAGGCATCATCCGGACAGCCCAGATCATTTGCATGACTCTGGTCGGAGAAGCCTACGACTTCACGGATTGGTGGAAGATTTTCTGGGGGTTCTTCAATTTCCCCTTATTTTCGTTGTACCAATGATCAATCATTATTCATATCATATTTTCCTATGAAGCATCGTTGACTAATCGTTGGCTTAGATTTCATGAAGCGACAGAAGTTGATTTTTGACACAAGCTAGATAACTGAGTCGAATTCAATCACTCTCTGAAAGAGAATTCCAGCGCTCGGCCGCTCTCAGCAGTAGTTTTTTGTGGTGTCTCCGATCAATACCGGGTGAAAGTGGGGAGCACTACTCACACAAAAGGGCGCCCGAACTGCGCACAATTTTTCTTTCGTCATCCGTGGCGCCCTTCTCTCCTCTGAATCTTACATACACTACACTACCACACGTGTCTGGACAGCGGTCGCAAGCATGGAAATTGTGCCAGCTGGAGCAGTGTCCTGCTAGATGGGAAAATGCCCTTAAGCCGACTTGTCGGTAGGCGGCGGATCTCAGCTTCAAGAAATGTAAAAGCATCGCCACCTCTCCAGATAAAACACGAACATCTGGGGTAGAGACCTTGTTAACGCATACGGAATGAATAAATCATCACACTCATTCTTCTATCCATCAAATCATTCATAGATTCCAGGAATATTCGTAAGGTTTAGACACTTGCATCACAATAAAAATACATTGTTTTCTCACCCATTTTCAATGGTGTTTTATGTAAAACAGGGAAGTACACAATGAGGAAATGCGGAAAAGGAGCACACGAATTCGTGAAGGAAATTACTTAAATGTTTACGTACTATCTGTCATTTGAGTTCATAAAACGTAACAAAGATATGAGAACAGCGTGCGAAAGACCGCAGCCCGTTGCGTTCGGCCCCTGCAAGGCTGCCCCTTTCCCTGTGGCGGCCTCCAGCGGCGGCGGGCGCCTTGTGGTTGTGCTATCGGAGAGCGCCTCTGCGGAGCGGCTGCCGCCAGGAAATCTTACTCGGCGCCCGCGCTGGCACGCGACGACAACGCCTCTCAAGGAAGCGAAGGCGCGCACTCGTACTAGGTATACGACTCTTAATTATAACTTTATTGCTTCGTCTCGCACGGTGTGATAACTCCTCACAGGGCGACAGTTACGAAGCTTCTTTTCGGCCGAATGGTAACACTTTATTGCATCAATTTTTAGGATTGTCAGAATAATCAAATATTTTATTTTCGCGTTATTTATTGCATAGGTTTTGTTTTTAATACATATCTTTATTGTATCAATACTTTAGAATGTGTAGAATAATCAAATATTTTATTGTCTCGTTGTGAATTGCATTGGTTTTGCTTTTAATACATATCGCATTTGAATCGGCAACATAATTTGTTTTTAAATGAGTTTTTTTGAAAGACTTGGTTAGGTCAGGAATCAGGTATGACGTTGAGCTCAGAACAATATTACAGGGTAACTAATTGAACTAGGAATGCAAATGTCTTCCGTTTTGGTGTTGGATTTGTTAGATTTGATCAACGGAGATCATCGAGAATCATGAGAATTTTTTGGAAATCAAGCGATCCTAATGCGTTTTCTTTTGAACGTTGTTTTGTGTTTATCGATATTTTGGTCTACTTTCAGATGTTTTCTATCATTTACGTAATCTCATAACCACCCTGTTCCAATGCAGCCATTTTAAACAGCCCCGCGTGCCGTTTCCTGCTCCCATGCGCACCGTTGTGTTGTGGGTGACGCCACCTCCCCGATCGGAAGGCAGCGCCCGCGCCCCCCGCCCCGCGCCCAGGCCCCCCGCACCACCCGCCTGGCCCAGCCGCGCGCAGCTCGCGCGCCGCTCCGCTCCTCCGACGCTCTCAGAAGCGCTCGCTCCCCTCCTTCGATTCCTCTCCTTGTCCTCTCCTCTCCGCCCCTCCCTCTCTCCTTCTTCTATCTCTTTACCTCCTTCCCTCTTACCCACCTGATCTCACGTCTTTCCTCCCTCCCACCTCTTTCTCTTCTTAACTCTCCCTTTCTCTCTCCCTCCCTCTCTACATCCCTCTCCGTTCCTTTCTTCTTCCCTTTTCTATCCTTCCCCCTCTTTCCTCTCCCTCTTTCCCTCTTATTCCTCTTCTTCCCTTCCCTTTCTCTCTCTCTCTCTCTCTCGCCCAATGAATGGTTGCGGGCAAAGCTCCTCCAACGTTTCGTGAATATTAATTTCACTCTCACTGCAATCGAACAATAGGAACATGTTCAGAATATTATCTGGATGGTGTGGAACAAGGTATGTAGATCTCGTTCTCTTATTGTGTACCAAATTGGAGAAACTGCGTAAGCAATATTACCTCAAATAATTACCTTCTCGCTGGAATTTTATGACTCAGAATGTTTCCATTTTACAGTTCTGATGGACAAATTGAAAGTGAAGTTGTGCGAAACTGACTCTTTCTCAGACACAACTCCAATGCAATGCCCCGAACAGCCCTTTCAAAGAAGCAATATTTACCTGCTACAAAACACTGAACTTCTATCGATAGCGATTACTTCTAATCAGTCGTAATGTAAATGATTGAAGTTCTCCGTTGAATGAAAGTTTTCATAGGTTTAAAAACGCTGTTCTACCATCTGGTTCAAAATTTAGTTGAGGTTTGTTCGGCGAGCTCATGATTCCGCTTCAGTCAGTCGATGTCTCATATTTTCTACGGAATTAATATCCTTGAGCTTTAAGGCTCAAATATTTAATACAATGTTATGGGATATGGTATCGAATACAAATATTCACAAGATCGTGTTAGCGAGTAAGAGAAGAGTAAATTGAAAATTCATAATTTCATATTTCTTTAATTTCTTCAATTGAAAATGAAAGTACGATCAACATGTAGAATTCATAATTGATATATTTTTACGTCACTTTTTCATACTTTTCAATACGAATTTGACTCTCACTTCATCATTATACACACACCAATCAAGGACTTAGGCACTATGTCCCCAAAACCTCGCAATGTAGGACGTGAGAATGCCGATTAAATCCTTTTCTGAACGGGCCAAGGTCCCATGTGTGGAGGAATCAGCACACATGCATCAACTTACGTAAAAAATCCTTTCTCGAGGAAGTAAATACATTGCTTTGGAGCACGCCACAGGTTTTTGCGTAACTGTTATCAACGTAATAATGCAATTGAGACCATAATGGAGAAAGTTGAAAAAATTGCAAGAAAGTCTTCGACGAGATTGAGAAAAGATAATAAATAAAATGCAAAGTGATTGTGGTTATTACATAAAACATTAAATTTCTCTATACTACAGCCTATTGACGTCTGCGGTTTTGATTTCACTATTTTTCTTTATCTTCGTCGTCTAAGACCTGACGTCAAGTTTTGGGCCATGACCTCTCAAATCTGTCACTGTCATATACTAGCTCCCCTCGATCATCCAATTCATCTCTGTGCATTTCTTCCTCTTATCTGTTATGTGGTTGGCCTGTTTGTCTCATTTCGAGTATCCCGTTTTCAATTTTTTTGGGACATTTCATTTCTTTTCTTTTCAAATTAATTTGCTTACTATTTAATGTAGATATTCACGTTACACAAAAAAACTGTTAGCTTTTCTTGGTTTTATAATTTATGAAAATTTTACAAAATTATTGAATTTTAACTACATTATTCCATAAAACATATGACAATTTCCTTCCATGAATTAGCAATGCCTCTACCAACAATTGGTATTGGTAAATTTTCATAGATAAATACTTATTCCGCGTAAAAATAAATTGGAACCGATTTACCTTAAAATCTCAATTTTCGATGTTTTAATTACAAAAATATTCCGGAAAAGTGACAATTTGCGCTCTATGCCTTAATTTGTAGTACACATCCGACCAATTATTTTTTGGATACTTAAATTTCAATCTCTGTACAAACCCGCGAGTACATAGTTTCTTCATATTTTCATTTGGCACCTTTCGGCTATTCAGCAGTGAGAGATCGTCAGCCTATATTTGGGAAAGGAATGAAAGTATCCGGAATACCCGTACCGCATTGAACGATAGCTTTTTATAAAGAGTCTTCTATTGAGTAATATATGCAGCGTGATCGAATTCTACAAGTCTCGCATTCCGTGGATCTTGAAAATGATTCGAAGTTTAGGTCTAGAAATAGCGATGATCCGTCTTTCAAATATTTAGATTTTAAAAATTATAGCTATTTTTTCTGTATTATAGATTGTAGTGGTTTGGAGGATTGAAATGTCCATTTCTTTAGTTTTTATTTGGTAACATGAATTAACGCTTCTGCACCCGCGGTCGATTTCTCCGATGACTGAGTTGTTCTTCCGTTGATGGAGCGTTATCGACATTTTTCAGGACACTGTCCTTCTAAGAACTTGTTCTCAGATGTCATACCTTCTATATTCTATATTCGCATCAAATGGCGTCCCCAGAACTTGTATTTGTATTTAGCCATTATACCCAAAGGGAAATTGGCCTCGGAAACCCTTTGATCTCAGGGATCCTAATGGGTTACCCAAGCAGGAACCCGCGATGTCTCGAATTTGCTTAATATTCGTGACATCATCTTGTTAACGAATTCAGCTAGCAACGCCGATTTTGCGGTAGTGTCCTTTCAGTGGACCCATCCCAGCATTCTCCTGGATGACCGCGTGGGAAACCAAAAAGCCTCCGTGACGATGCCCGGCACGGGGATTGAACTCGGCCGTCCCGGGGGGGCAAGCGAACGAGCGAGTGGGCGAGCAGGCAAGCGAACGAGCGAGTGGGCGAGCAGGCAAGCGAACGAGCGAGTGGGCGAGCAGGCAAGCGAACGAGCGAGTGGGCGAGCAGGCAAGCGAACGAGCGAGTGGGCGAGCAGGCAAGCGGACGACCGAGTGGGCGAGCAGGCAAACGTACGACCGAGTGGGCGAGCAGGCAACGTACGACCGAGTGGGCGAGCAGGCAAACGTACGACGGAGGGGGCGAGCAGGCAAGCGAACGAGCGAGTGGGCGAGCAGGCAAGCGAAGTGGGAAAGGACAATGGGCGAGCAAGGGCAGCGGCGAGCGAATGGACGAGCGGGAGCGGGGGGAGCGAGTGGCGAGCAGGCGAGTGAAAGGCTAATGGGCGACGGGCAGCGGCGAGGAATGGACGGCGGTTGAGCGGGGCGAGCAGGTGTTCGTGGTGGCCGAGCGGGGCGGGACGGGGAGGCGAGTGGAGTGGGCGTGCAAACGGGCGAGCGAACCGGAGTGGACGAGGGAAGGGCGGGCACGCAAGCGAATGAGCAGCGGGCGAGCAAACGGATGGGCGGGTGAGCGAGGCGGGCAGGTGTTCGGGGCGGGAAGGCGACCGCGGTGGGCGAGCAAACGGGCGAGCGGGTGAGCGAAAGGGCGAACGGGCGGGCGAGCAGGGAGGGCGAGCGAGCCAGTGAGTGAGCGGGCGGTGCGCGGCGCGGCCAATTCGTTCGGGAAGGCTCCCTCCAGCGCCTTTCTCCGCCGGCGACCGATCGCCCACCTGCGGCGCCCGCCTCGTTGCTCCCTCCCCTCCCCTCGACGGGCGTCGAACGGAGGAAAGCGGGGCCGCGGGCCGCACGCGTCGCCAGGGCAGCGCCGGGCAGGTGGATGCCACAGGAGGTAATTAGCCTCGGGGGCGGAATTTCCGTTTTGGCTTCACGTGTCGTATCGACGCGAGTGCCACATCTTTTGCTGTTCCACATACTAGCAAGTTAGAATCTCTGCTGGTTAGAGCATAACGATGGGATTGCAGGCAAAATAAGCAATGTTCCCTAATTCTCTTCATAACGTCCTTTCCTGCATTTTATCTGCTCACATTTAGCACTCATATTAACTTACTGTAATAATAACTAAAACATACGAGTATTAGCTGATATAATTAACATCACCTCAAAGTTCGGAGGTATGGGTTGATTGATTGGTGACTCCGAGCGTGTCAACTGCTTATTATTCCTGTAAGTGTAATGCATGTTTGCGACTTGGGGGTGTGGCGATGATCCTCCCCTGCAGGCTGGCAAGAACTGGCACCGAACTTCGTCGGCTTGCGGGTTTTCCCCCAACCGAGAATCACCTACAAGCGTGGTACGCTCCAAGCTCTCATTTACTTTATCGACACGTCTGCTAGTGTAGTGTGTACAAGTATAAGTGTGTGCAAGTAAGGGATGAGGATAAAACGAGGAAAAGAAGGAAAGATCGCACGTTTGATAGGTGCTCTGGTATTCGCCTGGTGTGTTTCGGAGAAACCACGGAAAACTACCGATCAGAGCAGCTGCCCATCAATTCTCCTCCAAACAGCGGATGGGTTAGCTGTCTAGCTAGTGTCGAAAATCCTTCACTGCCGAGACTGGAAATCTATAATCTCCCTGTCACTGCAGTGACATTAGTTGATGCCCTGAGCCACTTTTGCCGGCACGGAGGTATGATGAGAAGGCGTATGATGAAGAGAGGTAGTATGATGCGAAGAGGTATGATGAGGAGGCGTGAATCGAACACCTGTAAAAATGACGTTCTTTTCATTTTTTTGTCTCGCAAATAGAAAACTCTGGAAGTGCTATTTTATTTTGGACAGCGTAAGCGGCGCTGCTCTTTGAAGGGCGCAGCCGAGGGGGCGTGGCAGAAGGGGCCCGTTATTTGGAGAAAGCATTAGGGGCCGCGTGGCAGGAAACGCGCGAGGCACCTTGGGCCGGCGCAAATATTTGGGAAACCTCGGACGCACCCACGCACGCATGCGCACGCGCTCTCACACACATACATGGCGCTCGAGGCCGCCCAGAAAAGCTTCGGCCGCCCAGGGCTCGCCACTCCTCGCGGCGCCGTTTCCCTTCCTCCTCTGTGGGAGACGCGACTCTCCAGCGCTCCGGGGCACTGCCGCAGAGTAGTTATTCCAGGTCTTTCTTTCTGTTCTTTGGCTCGGCAGCCCGCTACGATTCATTGGTTGTTTTAGTGATTCCTGAGCGTCAACAAGTTTCAACCCGAATCATCGTCTAGAGGCTAGACACGTTAACTAACGAGATTATTAGTCCCGTAAGTGTAGGGCGTGTTTTTTCATCGGAAGGTGGCGGTGATCTTCCCCCCGCTGGATGGCGAGATTCGGCGCCGACCTACCGCTAGGACTAGGACCTCCCTTTGAGAGGCCGCTGTGACATCAGTTGATGCACTCAGCCGCCGCTCCCGGTGACAGCCCGCTACGGGGCTTGGCCGACCAGTGGTGACCCAGACTCTCCGCAATGGGATAAGGGTTTCGTGTGGTTAGCACGAAGACATCCCTTGACCGTATGTACTGGTCTTCTTAATCACAGGGTGGGCATTTTCGTCGTCACACAGCAATAGATATTGGCACATTTGTAAGGAACGCTCACAGGTCTAATTTGCATCGACTGGGAATCGAACTCCGGGTTGCCCCCTGGAAAGCGCGCACGGGGACCCACGAACCACCGAGGGTGGCATTTCAGCGCCTACATTTCTATAATGACAATATTAACTCACTATTCTTGTTCTTCTATGTAGATCAGCCCTCTTTTACTGCACACTTGACCTTCACGATGAATCGGGAGATGGAGATTCCCAGCTTTCCATTCATCTAGGTTTTGGTCTTCCACATATATTGAACTGGAATTTTCAACCTCAAGAGCACTTATAATGAAGTTGAAAAAATAATAATAATAAAAGAAGTTTGACTATCGGACGTAACCTAAAGAAACAAGTATCTTAAGATAGAAAGTAAAGTAAAATGATTCAAAATCATATTGAGACCAGTCATGAGTTTTCGGGTAGAGACGCGGGCCAATTCTTGAAGAACTAAAATTCTATTTAGAATCTCACACGTGACTACTTTCAGAGCAACAACAGGTAAAACAAAGTGGAATAGATAAAGTAATTTAAATATAATAAATGAGTGTGAAGTGACGAACATAGTTAATTATTGTTATCATTATTATCATTATTATTATTATTATTATTATTATTATTATTATTATTATTATCCACTAAAGATATTGGACGTCAGTGAAATATAAAATCTACTCCCATGTTGCAACCACCTTCCCTTAAAAGCATTATCAGCGTACGCCTCTACAATGCTTTTCACAAAATATGAGCAGTTGTCCATAATGTGTTTATTTCCTTATGAGTCTTTTAAATGACATGGGAATGTGTAGAAGTTCTTACAGAAAATCTGGGGCAATTCCCAAAATTCCCGATAACTATTGATATGAGTGTGTTTTTATATTTAATTCACGGCCTATGTTTTATTTGTCAGATCTCTTTTTCAAATTTGAATTTAAGTCGTTCCTTGTGTCTAGGTTACGATGCAATGATTGTATGATAAATTAACAAAGTAGATACCATTCACTCCATTCTAACCTTGTGATGTCCTGCTTTGTTAACCTTGTGTCGGCATTGGGCGGATATACTAAATACTACTAAAAATGTTAAGCGAATTACAACACACTCTCGAGGAAGAGAAAAAGATACACGGGTATTTTTACGAAAAAAAGAATACGAATGAAAAAATACACGGTATGCTTTTTAAAGTGGAGATTGCAACGGTGGGTCGAAGACAAACCCTCCACTCGAAGGGGGGAAGAAAGGAGGGAGAAAGGTCAAAGGAAGAAATGAACTAATGCCATGAAAGATATTTGAAATGCTTAGAAAACTTGAAGAAACTTTGCAGAGGAAACTTGCAAAGAACTTTGAGAAACTTTGCAGAGGAAAATGTATTTTTACGTATTCGAAATGCAGAAGAGCACTTTTAAATGTATGAAATTAAAATAAATTTGTAAATAATTCTGAGTAGTATATTTTTAAAAATTCATCCTGAGGTTCACGATTTCACTGTATGTTAATTCTTAACTAATGAACGAGAAAAGTATGAATGTCTTTCTTTGAGACAAGTAAATCGAAGACCGTGCAACACTTCTCCATTACCGGAAGCGCTTTTATAGCAGCTTAATTCCAAGGGCGAAAGTTGAGATCAAATGGAAGAGCAAACTTACGCAACGCTTCCGCCTAGAGTGTGGGGTTTGTGCAACCAGTACTCGCATGTCGAGGGGGCCCATTTGTCAACGATGCTTCCGCCCAACCCATATCACGTCGAATGATTGATTGATGTTTCCGAACCCGCAACTGCTAAGGTCATTAGTCCTATAAGTGTATTACACGATTCTTATGGCGGGAGGTGGCGGTTATCATCCTCCTGCTGGATGGCGAGATCCTGCGCCGACCTACACGTCGAGTTGAGAAGTTTTCCCCAGCCAGGTATCTCCCATCAGCGGGACACCGCCCCAGACGAGGGAAGCTCTGAGGCCCCGACTGATCGCCTGTCAAATGTTGCAGTCTAGTGTATAAAAGTGTAAGTCTTTATAATACACCTGCGTGTAAGTGTGTGTAGGAGCAAGAATATGACAAGGAATTAGAAAGAAAAAGCACGTGCGGTACATGGCCCGTTTGTTACGGTACTGCTCCGACATTCGCCTGGTGTTGATCGACAAAACCATGGAAAACTACCAATTAGACAAGCCGGCCGCTAGAATTCTCCACCAGACAGCGATTAAATGCAACCTTAATTTAATTTTTTTAAATTAACCTATCAATGCAACTATAACTGTCGATAATCTTTCCACCGTCGGGAGTAGAACTCTGGAACCAACCTCTCGGCCAGAGGCCCTGCAGTGCCATCAGTCGATGCCCTGAGCGCCCTCGGTCGGTCCATCTCACGTCGAGGAGAGCCGCGGGGAGTGGGAGCGCCGTGTGTTGTCGGAGGAGAACAATGTGAGCGTAGATGCGAGCCGTAAAGGTGTTCCAAGTGTGAGAGGACGCGCTTTCTCCGAAGGGAGCGGCGCCTCGCGTGCCTGTAGCCTGGGGCGGCGTGGGAGGCGGTCTGCACTCGGCGACAGGGTTTCGCTTGATCACACAGAAAATGCCATCCGCAGCCGTCAGGAAATTCCCCCTTACATCCCTCGCAGGCGGGGTCGGCTTTTGCTCCCATCTGTGAAAGTCCTGAAATGGAATGGAACTTATTTCCGAAGTGGTGTGTCTGTTCGAAACACACAATTTCAGGTAGTATCGTAGGGGTCAGAGTCATGATCTGGGCTGTCCGGGTGACGCCGTGAAGGCTGGGTGCCGACTTTCGACCGACATATGCGGTCCTCTTCAGGGCAGTACAGCCCTGAAGAGGCCGCGATATGTCGGTCGAAACTCGGCACCCCAGCCTTCGACCGGCGTCACCCGGACAGCCCAGAACAATATTTCAGGTAGGAAAAATAAACACATTCATACTTATAGTTCAAGAGAGAATTCGAAGTTTTCTGATACAAAGGGCTTTAACATAAGAGATTCATGACTTTTGAAAACAATATTTTGTACGATTATGAAGTGGTGTATTATGAATACTTAGAGCTGTAAAACAAACGGAAATGAAGACTTGGGAAGTAAGGCCTTCCATTGCCGATTCCCGTCCGGTTGCCCAGTTTCATGATGTTCATCGACAGTGGCACGACGACGCAGTAAAGCGACTGGTAGAGGTCCCGTGTCTTCTGTGTTACGTCAACCGGATAGCCACCAGTTGGATTTTGTATTCGTCGCGACAGATGCGACTCCAATGAAATTGAGGAGGGGTTTGTCCCGAGACTCATGAATCTACTATCAATCTGCTTCAATCAATCAAGAGCTTTGATAAGGCGAAGTGACCACACCCATTTTAATAGGTATATGTTCTTAAAGAGTATTGCGTTTTGGCCCACACAGATGTCTGACTAACGGTGTATCTTCGCGTTGCTGTCGATAGGGTCAGAATTTTGTGAAAGGATACATGTCCACCTCTAGAACTTAAAGCCCCTTGATTCTTACAGAGCGAAGTGGGCTGCTTCTACAATATACTCATTCGACCATAGTCCTTTGTTTGATGACTTCGTTCCGCCATCTTCTCCCTTCATGGTCTTCCGAGGAAATATTACGAAGTCAGTAGCAATGTGATGGTCAGTTCGCCTAGGAATGCACATTATGTTCGCGCAAGCTCTCCTAGGCAACACACAAAGGACGCACGTAGAGAACGAAGGCATCCCGTATAACGTATATTAGTTCCGCCAATGGAGGAGATGAAACGCCGCTGGCAGCTCAAGAGGTCACGCAGAAAGAAAAGGAGCGTCCTTCACGGGCGCACGCGTGTCTAAAGCTGCAATCACTGTCCTTCCCTCTGTATATGGTGCTTGGAACATAAATTTAGAGTATTAATTTTTCATATAAGTCATCAAGTTCAGAAGACTGACAAATTCAAATTAATCATTTAAGTCGCTTTTAATTAGTTTTAAAGAATGACCTAGCAACAACTGAACATTTTAAATACATTTTTGGATTCACTTCCCTTGAGAAAAATTACTTTCGTAAAAAGATGTGAATGAATATAAAATAAAATACATTCTAAAATTATTTCAAACTTTTTCTTTTTTGTGAACCCAAATTCTAGCGATCTAGAAGTCAAATTCTACCGATCGGTTGCTCCGATTGGTAGTTTAATATGGTTTCTCAAATTAACACGAAGCGAATGTCGGAGCAGTATCGTAACAACCGGGACACGAACCGCGCGCGATCTCTCCTTGCAATTCCTTGTCCTATCCTCACCCTTACTTCCACACAATTTCACTTACATGCGCTACACTACCACACATGTTGGGAGACCAGTCGGGAGTTTAGAGCTTGTCCCGGCTGGAGCAGTGCCCTGCCGGTGGTTAAGGAAAGACAGGTATCTCCCAAAGCTACATGTACGTCGGCGCCGGACCTCTCCATCAAACCGGGGGGCATCACCGCTGCCTTCCGCGGTAAAATAGGACTTCACATACGATGACCTTAGCAATTGAGGCATCCGGGGGAATCCACTTCTCGCCGTCATGAGCATCCGTGCCTCCACTTGCAGTCGCACGTGGCTGCAGGTGCCGCGTGCGCCGCGCCGGCTCCGCGTGTTGCGCGAGGGAAACCGCGCTCTCGCGGGCGCGCGCGCACGCGCAGGTGCAGGCGCGCCGCGCCGCGCCGGCCGCACGAGCGCGCGTCCCGTGGGAGCGCGCGGGGCGCGGCGCGGCGCGAGGGGGTGTGGCGGCGGGGGTCACGGAGGGGACCGGAGAAAGCGATGCAGGAGGGAGGGGCGGGGCTGTCTGCCCCCGCGGGCAGAGATGAGTTGTCTTCACCCGCCACCGCCTCCACCTGCGCCTCCGCTCGGCTCGCCCGCGTGCCTCCGGGGCACTGAGAGCTACGGGCCGCTCCCGGGAACCTGACATCGCTGTAGCTTCCCGCTTGAGACGTGACCAAAGGTGGCGAGGCGCCCCTAAGCGCGAATAAATTACACCCGGGTAATGAATCATTGGGATGGTGTGGTCTTAGGGCGGATACCGACTGCATGCCGGGCTCATCTTTTCCGTAGCTGATTACTAAGGGGCGGATTTCAATGAAATGGCAGTTTTTCCCTTTTCAATTCAGAACAATGCCGTTAAGTATAGAAATTCATTTTATGTTATGACAAAAGGAAATTACCCATTTTTATAGGTCAATATTTTGCACTTTTGGTGATTTCGATTAAAAGTCATTTTTAACCTTTTTCATCATTTTTAATCCGTTTTTCGCTGATTTCATCGATTTTTATATAATGTTAATGGTGCGTGCTTCACATAATATTTATGAGATGAAAAAATGTTCTTTACGGAATTACTCAGTAGCCTGAAGACAGAAATTTCCTGGTAAAAATCAGTACAAACCAAAAGTTTGCAAGCTGACTTCACTGAAACGAGTGGAAGTAGCATCGATTACATGTGTGGCGTATCCAACAGCTTGAGTTCTTCATCCAAACTGGTTTTGATAAGATTTTTTGTGTAATTTTTTTTTATTTTAGGGCATTTTTAAAACAGTTTAAGAACATTTTATTGATCATTTTTGGCGATGTTTTAGGTCATCAAAATCCGCCCCCTACTGATTACCTGCCTGCCCCAAAAGGCATAACCCGACTACATCCCATTACATTTCTTAGTATTTTAGTATACATTTTCTTAGAATTAATGTTTACTTGGGAGTTATCAGGTAGTTTTGCCCGGCGAAGCGTTACTGCACTATCGATCTTCCATCCCCGTTGGAGTTTCGTCTCACTTTCGTGCATCTGCGCATGTGCAGAAGATGTACATTGCAGTCGATTGCTGTACGATATGCAGGGCAAAAGTTCCCTACTATTAAACGGTTCCTTCTTTAAGTAAGTCTCCAATAAATCTGATAGTAATTTTTACAGTTCCTGTGGTCTGTTTAGAATAACATTTTTCGATTATAGTTTATGCCTGTTTTCAAGAAACATTTTCGTGTCCTTTTAGAGCATTGCAAACATTGAAAACCACCGCTTGAAAGTTTGTATAAACAAAAAAATGAAACCATTTATCACCAGCATCTTCTTACCTTGCTGATTTAATATAATTAATTCCGTAGATAAGTCCATGTTCATCTGTGTTCGATATTTATCTGGGACAACACCTATTTGCACTGTTTATGAATTCAAACGTTACTAATAATTTTATTCCTTGCAAAACACTGGATGAACGAAATGTCTGCACAGGTAACAAAAAGTGAAAGGGGAGTAGCTGGGAAATGAGGGTAATGGAAAACTGACTGCGGGATTCAGTCGGGTGATTCCTCGTTCTTAACCGTTCGAATCCGAATCCTGAAAAATTCTTAAATCTCTTGTATATCGAAGTTTCGTAGCATTCTTATCGTATTTTAAATTACAAGCAATTAAAAATCTTCATGAAAACGAAATCTGCTAAGGTAAAACAAGTTTTAAAATGTATTTATGTTCGTTATATACAAATTTGTTGTGAATTTAAAAATAGAATTGTGAAAATAAATTCTCCTATGTTTTAAAATTTAGCGTATTAAAGCCATGAATTACATTTTGTTTATTCATTATGCACTCTGGTTACGAAATGCTCCACACGAATCATTCTACCATGATAATAAACTATGATTTCAATTATCAGTAATTACTTGAATTTCACCCTTCCACCATTTCCGTTCTCTTTATCTCTTCAGCGTCAAATTTTGATTTGTTCATCGAAACTATATTCCTCGGATTAAAAGAAGACTGTTGAGAGAAAAAGAAACACATGGAGGAAGGCAATCTTATTTCAGAAGTTTAAAAGAGATTTGTATCCCTCAGAATTCTCCTCTTTTCCTTTTTTCTTAACAATATACTATAATAACCCCTTCCTTGGCTCCTTCCTGAGTCATCTGGGCGCCTGACGGAGATCGCTTCCTCCGCGGCCTGTGCCACAAAGCGCGGGAAGAGCCGCCAGATGGCCCCCAGAGGCCGACGGCAGATGGACCCTTATGCAACGCATCTGCAACGGCTACAGCCAGGGAAACGTATTTACTACTCATCGCGAGTTGTGTAATAAATTACACATTTGAGGGGATAGAAAAAGTGCTAGTTGGAATCATAGTCATTTCATGAGCAATTAAAAAAAGTATAATAATGTTTGAAGAATTCTTCGTCAACAATGAGTTCACTCGAGATCTTGCTGCTTTATTCGGATATGTTCTCGTTCTGTCAATAAATGTAGGCATTTAATAGAATATTGAGAGCTATTCATCATAAAAATTGCGTGTTTGTTTGAATCCAACTTCACCATTTATTGAAAATAGAAAAATCATAAATGTAAACATTTTTCAATGAGAATTGAGCCTTCATAAGGCAACCATTAACAATCCACAGGTAGAACCAGATTCTATTTGTTTACAATTAATCACCTCCATGCTAGGTAAAAAATGTGAAAACACTAATTTCATCATGGCATATCTAATTGTTTACTTTTTTGGACTGTCCTCTCCAAAACATAGTAACAGTCATCATTCAGTCCTTACTTTATAGGAGATTAACTTAAAGAAGGAATCATTTAATAGTAGGGAGGTTTGCACGCCATAACGTACACCAATCGACTGCATTCTCGATCTTCTGCACATGAGTAGATGCACGAAAGTTAGACGTTTCTGCACGGCAAAGCGTAACAGAAATCGACAGAACTATCGATATCAGCGCATGCGCAGTTTGAGTTTCGCCTAACATTTGAGTATCTGCTCATGCGCAGAATATCGAGATTGCAGTCGACTGCTTTACGCTTTGCTGCGCAAAAACTCTCGACGATTGCAGAAACGCTTCGCCGTGCATAAACTCCCACTTACAAGAAATAATATTTTGATGTTAGATGTGAAGACTGGCTTTCAATTGAACCGTATGTGTTTCGGCTTCGCTTCCTACGCTCAGGAACACTCCTATTAGACTCACTTTTCACCGGGCGGGCGCAACGTGCAAGAGTGAACTCGTTAATTCGCGGGGCGGGGAGGGGCGGGGGTGGGGTAGGGGCTTGAAAGTGTACGCGCCCCTGCTCTCCCACGCGCTTTCCAAGGAAAGTGCGCTCGCTCGCTCGCTGGCTGGATTGCTGGCTGGCGCGCAGGGCGACTCCGCTGGCGGGGCGTGCGCCGCCCTGTTAACGCGCGCCCGCCACGCCACGCCACCGCCCCGCCCCGCCCCGCCATGCCCCACCACACCCCCGCCCCGCCTCGCCCCGCCACGCTACACCACGCCACGCCCCACCCCGCCACGCCCCGCCACCGCCCCGCCACGCCACGTCTCGCCACGCCACGCCCCGCCACGCCCCGCCACGCCCGCCACGCCCGCCACGCCCCGCCCCGCCACGCCTCGCCATGCCCCCACCCCGCCCCGCCCGCCACGCCATCCCACCCCCGCCCGCCCCACCACGCCCCGCCACGCCCCGCCACGCCACGCCACGCCATGCCGCGCCACGCCACGCCACGCCACGCCTCGCCATGCCACACCCCGCAATGCCACACCACGCCACGCCACCCCGCCCCCACCCACGCCACCCCCCCCCGCCACCCCCGCGCCACACAACGCCACGCCCCGCGGCAGCGCGAGGAGGCGTCGGGAGGTGTGGGAGCGCGCGCCCGCCGCTCGGCGCACGCTGGCCACGCCCCCTGCGCTGCCCCCGGGAGAGGGGCTCAAGACATCACTTTATGTAACTGCAGTGCCTCTGATCTCGGGAGGTTCTATACTTGCGTTCTTCTAACGTGGCGGTTGTGTGTAGTATCTCCAAGATGGAATTCGTCACGACTTTCTCGTCATTCTCAGTCCTGCCGCAAGAGTCACTTGATCTACAGTACTGCTTGATCGGTTGGGATCAAGCGTCATCTTGCGGCGGGACCAAGAAAGGTGCAGAAATCGTGCCGAATTCCATCTTGGAGATACTACCCACAGTCGCCACGTTAGAAAAACGCAAGTATAGTCCTTGGGAGGTTGTAACGTCCTAGCCCCAACGATGGTAAGATTTTCGACACTAGCTAGATAGCTAAGTCCAATTCTGTCACTGTCTGGAAGAGAATTCTTGCGACCAGCTGCTCGGGTCGGCAGCTTTCTGTATCTTCTCCGATCAACATCAGGCGAAGGCCAGAGCAGTACCCTCACAAACGGTCCGTGGAGCGCGCGGCCGGTCTTTTCTTCCTTTTTCATGTCCTATCCTCACCCTGTACACACACGTACACTCAATGCACTACACCATCACACATGCTGGGTGACCTGCCGGGAACTTAGTGCTTGTTCCGGCGGAAGCGGTACCCCGCTGGTGGGAGACAACTGGTTGAGAAACTCCGCTAGCCGACGTGTAAGACCGGGAGCGGTAGCTCAGTGCATGAGCCTGACATGTGTGGTACTGTAGTGTATATAATTATAATGGTGTGTAAGTAAGAGGTGAGGGTAGGACAAGGAAGGGAAAGGAAAGACCGCGCGCGGTCCGTCACCCGTTTCTTAGAGTTGTGCTCCGACATTCACCGGGCGTTGATCAGAGAAACTACGAAAAAAAACAAAAAACTGATCAAACAGCTGGCCGCTGGAAATCTCCTCTAGACAGCGCGTGAAGTCGATCTAGTAACCGGGAGCGGTAGCTCAGTGCATCAACTGATGTCACTGCAGCGCCTCTGACCGGGAGGTCCTAGGTTCCCACTCCCCACGGCGGCAGTATTTTCGACACTAGCTTTTCAGCTAGGAGTCTTTCGCTGTCTGGAGGAGAATTCTAGCGGCCGGCTGCTCTGGACGGTAGTTTTCCGTGATTTCTCCGATCAACACCAGGCGAATGCCGGAGCAGTACCCTACCAAACGGGCTACGGACCGCGCGCGATCTGTCCTTCCTCTTCCCTATTGTATGAGGATCTGGACCAGTTATTTACTGTAATTTCATCATAACCAAAATTTCACTATATCCAAAGTCGACTACATTACTCAAGTCATCATAGTTGGAGTGTGCTTGGCTGAAAAAAGTGAAATATCATGAGAAAAATTTAAATTGTGCCTGATTAAGTGAATAATATTGTAATTAGGTAATAAAGATCTATGTTTCTACACCAAACTGAATTCTTTTGAAGCCATTTTTTACTATAAGCCTACATGTAACGTATAGGAATCTGTCGATATCTTCCGAAAACTATGGCCGTCATCCAGATGATCGAAATCAGCCAATAAACTTAATTTGTTTCTCTCACCTCTAGCAACCTTGGAATTTTCCACATCGCGTAAAACACTTTCAATCAAGTAAAAATGAATAATTTACTAACTATACGGTAATTTAAATATAAAAACTGACTATTCTTACATAAAAAATAATTATTATTTGACAACGCGTCGAAAGACTGGTTTGCAGCAGTCACCTCTGGCGTGAACACAAGCCATTGGCGTAGTTCCTTCATTCCAAATGAGCGCTAGCGTTGAGAATAAACGTGTTTTCAGACAAAAATTTTTCTACTCTGACGTTACTTCAGTGTGTGCTAGCAGACCGATATCGTAGATTATTTGTTGTTAATGTGTACGGCAGGTTGCACAAACCAATCAATAATAGACGCGCCGGGTTTAAAAGTCTGGCGCCCACACAACACTCTTCACCGCAGCCTGGCCTCAACGGAGGAACACAGCAAGCATAAGCATCTCTCCATATTTGCATCTTCATTGGTGCTTCTTAGTTACTTTATTTAGTCAAAGTAAGAGACACTCGTCAGAGCGAAAAATTATTTGCAACACAAATTAAATAATAATTTTTTTAATTTGCGATTAGGGTCCATTTTTGCAAAGCGCCACCAATTCTCAATTTTAATGTTCTGCAGTTTTCTGCATATGGTACATATATTTGAATTTAAATAGTTAATTTTTGACTTCATATCAAAAATACATATATTTTCCTCTCTCAAAATATTCAACAATGTAGTGCGTAATTTCTTTAAAATATGGAGAAAAAATGACTACCCGTTGTCAATGTAGCAAATCTAATGATGCAGGTGTAGAAATAAATGGCTGGAAAATAAGGGTATTACATAACAAGTGGCATTGATACCATTTCAACGGGGCCCGTGAGTTTCACGGCTGCTGGGCGCACCACCTCTCGACCGGAACGCCGCTAGTGACGTGGAATATGGCCTTCTCCGCCAGCAGCTGCTGCGAGCACACGCGTCCTTCTGCACCAACGGTCACCGCCTGAAATCCACGGAAGAGTTACTTCACCTTACTCTGTTCCCCGAGGAAGTAATTCACTCAGCAAAATACAGCGAGAGAGATTTCTATACATCGATAAAAAATTCTAATACTTTTTGTTAAACTTTTGTTCGTTGTTGATTATTTAGTTTTCATTATTTTACCAGTATAGAAAAATATTTTATTTTCATTCATTTTTTGATGTGGTCCACTGGTTAGTGTGCGATTAAATGGTGTCCTTTGTTGTGTGACCTGAATCCTGCATCTCGTCTTTCTTCTCTCCCCTGTCCTCACTCTCTCCATCACCCCCTCCCTTAGTCCCTTCGCGCCGCTTTTTCATTCCCTGAGCACTATTTAGTTCATCGCCTCAGCCCCTGTGATGGCATTCCACGAGGAAGGGGTGATCGATGAACAATTCTCCAGGTCTTAGCGAAGGGTTGACGATTCAAGTGAATAGACGATGACTTCGGTCTCTCTAAATTTCAGTCTGCGTCACCGTTAAGATTCTCGGTGTTAATTCTTGCCGGATCCGGCGTATTATCGAAAAAAACTTTCCTGTCCTTATTTCAATATCGAGCTTTAAAGAACAGATTTTATTAAGGAAAAAATATATAAAACGAAAAAATTGGGATTTCAACGAAAATGATATCATCATTCTTTATCTTAAAATGATATCAGCGTCCTTTACGCAATTTTGAGGACAAAGCTTAATAAAAAATTGGAGACATTTTTGAGAAAATTTTGAAAATGATGTTGAGGCTTCGTGTAAAATTCCTCTCAAAATCAAAATATCCGTTTCAATCTCGTAAGGCCTCGAATGTCTTTTAATCGTCGAAAAATATAAATTTTGAAGAAAATCGGCTGAACGGTTTTAGGCCCTAGCGTCGAGCATAGGCGGACAGGCAGACAGATGAACGGACGGGCGGACAGACAGACATTCGTTTTGGCCGACAATCGATTTTTCGGTATCAAGGACCCACAAAACCTGAATTCTGATTCCACAACGTGTTAGAGAAATTACTATTTGTAGGATTAAGATTTATCCACTTTTTCGTTGCAAGGGCCCGTCGCTAAATCGTCGTTTTCGATACTGTCTCTTCTTACAAAGTAAGGCGAGAAAGTAATAATACAATGGCAAAAACATGAAAGTCCAGGTGACTTTCGTGTGTCCGTTCTTACGAAGTAAGGTGAGTAGAACAAAACAATCACAAAAACGTTGAAATTCCGGGTGTCTCTCGTGTGTCCGTTCTTACGGAGTAAGGCGAGAAAGAACAAAACAATCGCAAAAACGTAGAAAATCGGGTGCTTTGGTGTGTCCGGAATAAAACAATCGCCAAACGTTGAAACTGCGACCGACGTTGGTGTGTCCGTGCAAATGCAGAGGTAGACGCCCTGGGCGTGGGCCGCGCGTGCGTCGGTCCCGCTGCGGGGAGCGCCTGGCTGCCGTGCGCCGCCCCGTTAAGGCGCCGAGCAGCGGTCACGCGCACGCCCGCGCCCGCCAGGTCCCCGCACGCGCACGCCGTGCGGCCACTCACCACGCGTGCGAATGCCCACTACTGATGCGTCATGGAGAACAAAATATTAGCAGCGGTCGATATTGAATATTAAAACATCCATGTTAATAGTATATGACTTAGTGTAGGGATCACAGAATTTTGAAAATGTGCACACAATTCACCTTTCCCCATAGCACGTCATAGGCAGTTTTTAACTGTTTTTTGACGTAAAATAAATAAATAAATAAATAAATAAATAAATAAATAAATAAATAAATAAATAAATAAATAAATAAATAAATAAATAAATAAATAAATAAATAAATAAATAAATAAATAAATAAATAAATAAATAAATAAATAAATAAATAAATAAATAAATAAATAAATAAATAAATAAATAAATAAATAAATAAATAAATAAATAAATAAATAAATAAATAAATAAATAAATAAATAAATAAATATGTATTTTGGATCGGTAGTCCGACTTTGCGGGGTGTCCCCCATGCCTGGGCCTAGTTAAATTCCCATGCTTGAGGGTAAGGGTGACAGGTGGCAAACATAACGTGTTCCCTTCACCGTAACTAGCAAGATCCGCTTCCGTGAGATTTGTTCATCACACAGCAACAAAAACTGAGACGATTTTAAAGGGAAATCTACAACTTTATTTTTGCCTCCACCAGGAATCAAACCCGGGACCACACTACGTCGCTCATGAGTAGGAGGCGGGTTTGGATGACCTAAAACATCGCCAAAAATTATCTTTAAAATGTTTTTGACATGCTCTAAAAATGTTTTTAAAGTGTTCTAAAAGCAAAGAAATAATAATAATAATAATAATAATAATAATAATAATAATAATAATAATAATAATGTCTTTATTAATGGCGAGGCTCAGGCCATAGGGCCTGCTCTTCCGCCTAACCACTGAGTTTACATTTATACAGAGTAGTAACATATAAGAGGGGAGGGAAATCTGTACATTTACGTCTGGGAGTGCAAAACTAGGGATCATCCCGGCATACGCCTTAAGCGATTGAGTAAACCCAGAAAACCTCAATCAGGATGGCGGCTTAGGGCCGAACAGCATTATGATATAGAAGTGGAAGAGAAGAGAAATGAGAGAAGGGAATCATAAATGAAAATGAAGTAGAAAATACGAACGAGAAAGAAGAAAGGAGAGAGACTAAAGGGGGACAAATGTACATTTATGACTGGGGTGCAAAGCAAAACCTCAATCAGGATGGCGGCTTATGGCCGAACATTAATATAGAAGAATATGGTATGGATAGTAGTGAAGGTGAAGAGATGAGGCGTTTAGGGGAAAGGGTCGTAATGACATAAATGGGGAAGACTGTGAAGGAAAAGGAAGGAAGAAATAGTGAGGAAAAGGAGGAAGAAGTAGGTGGAAAAGTAAAATTTATCCAGAAGCTGTACAGAAATGTTACGTTTGGTATACATTAGCACTTTACATAAATACATAAACAGAACATAAATACACAAAGAAACTAGTTGCGATGAACATATGTTATTGACGTGATCGAGACTTCTTCTGTAAACTGCTAATTTTCGTTTGGAGTTTTCTTCACCAGGAAATCTCTGTTCTTAGTTATCCAGAAATCGGCCGAACAGACAATGGCGCTGATAGGCGTCAGAGGAAGCATTAGATTACATACAACGGCTGACGCAACAATGTCTGAGCAAAGAAATCGAATACGCTGCACAGGAATTCTTTTAAGAACATTTGTTACATCTTGTAAACAGTTTTTGAAGTAAGTATCATGGAAATGACATTAAAATCAATGAAATCAACAGAAAATGCATTAAAAATGACGGAAAACGAAGTCGAAATCGACGAAAAATTAAAATAAAATTATCAATAAAAATGGATCATTTCCATTTCTCATAACTTAAAATGAATGTCTATACTAAGCGGAATTATTCTAAAGTGAAAAGAAAAAAATCACATTTCATTTCAATCCGCCCCCTACTCATGACCATACTAGAGGCTCTGTTAATAATACATCGACTGAAAACTATGGATGATTTTAAACACGGATATTTTAAAGTTCGTTTAGTAACCTCTCACATTAAATTCTACGCAACAAAATTTAACTTGACGGGTACCGTATTTATTAATTATAATTAATATTTACTTGTAAGCAAAGTTTGAAACAATAAGAAACAAATGTACCTGAAAGCCTGAGCGCCCAGGGTCATCTCAAAGGTCAGTCTTTATTTAGGTGAATAAGGATACGGAAAGAAGGGGGTTGCCCTTTGTCCACAGCTTATGCGTTGACCACCCCGCCGTATGCGAAGTACAAAGAAAGACGTAAGAAATATTTTAAGCGTAGGGGTAGAGGCGAGAGATCGATTGTTTGCACCAGGGACCAAGTACGAACAGCATTCGTTTCGTTCGATCACATAAACAGGCAGTGTTACCATCCATTATTATTTGTTTTAACTTTTACAAAATTGTAATTATGCTGCAGAAACCTCCACAATAATATTTACTATTACAGTTAATTAACTTCTATATTGCTTGTGTGTGAATGCATTTTGTGAATTTAATAAAAACGAAACATGTTTGTTCATATTTGTTCCGTGGAGGTTTTTTAGCTGGCATTTTTGTTTCTGGGCATTTATGCCTCCAATCGTTTTCACTTGGCATTCTGCATTAAACACTTTTGCAGACGAAATATTCTGCTACTACTCATAAATTGTCATTTTAATCTGCAAGCCCAGAGGCGCCCCAGCTCATAAGTCACCACTCCCACCGCATGCCTTGCACCAGACGCCCCTCTTTTGTTTCGTGGAGGCTTCAGCGCCGACCACTGGCCATCGTATGAAGCATTAATGTGCGGCAGACGTGTCTCGCGGTATGAACGCCTCCGAAAGTTCCTCAAGCCTTGCAGGAAACTTGCGATATGAATCTGTTGTAATTCTCATCTTGTGACACGCAATGGGGTTAATAAACGAACCACAAGGGGAATTCTAGGCTTGGAAGAAGACTTGGCACGCTCCTGGCACTTTAAAGGCTCCTTTCCATTCAAATATTTGCGAATTTTTAATGTCATGTATGTTTGCAATTCGCACTTCTCTACGTGGCAGTACTACAATTTATTGTTATTTATGACGCAATTGTTTTGTAAATGGCTGAAATTAAAAACGATCGTCTAATGGAATGGGAGGTGGTCCACTTACTGCACCCAACAAAACCACAACTACAACGAATCAACACCCCTGCTGTAGTTTCCTTTTTCGGAGAATTTCCGCAGATATTGATCACAGCTTATAGACATTCACGATTACTTTGGGACACGAACGTTCACGGCCCATTCAGGCACAACAGAGCCGGTGTAATTGTCGGTCGTTCTGAATTTACTCTAGCCATCTCTACGACTGTCAATATTTCATTTAGATTATCTAATTGTCTTTTTGATTCCTTCCATCATATTTTTCTCAGGAGCGGTAGCATCTGCAATAAGACGTCAAGAAACTATTTTGATTGTATATTTTTCTCCTGAATTTCGTTGACAGAAGACTTGTGTTGGTGAAAATAAACTGGTATTTAACTTGAATCTTTTCATTTTCTTCGTGTGATGTTAGAAAATTCATTAAGCAAGACAGAACTCAACGTAAAGAAAAAAGATAAAATATATAATACAATTAACTTGTATTGTAATAAAAAATAATCATCGTTCGTTTTTTGTAATTAGTAATCAATTAAGAATTTGACAATGTTTGTGGGACAACTCCTTCCTTGTAGATAAGCGTCGCTTGCCGTCGTTAAAATTCCATATGTGATTTCCCTCACACATCCCGCAAGATCCCTCCAAGGCCTTCTCCTCTCATTCCAGACCTCCTACATGCCCCACAACTTTTCCACCTCTATTTCCTCCACTGCTCACAGGCCTAGGTGATAATTGATGTCATTGCAGTGCCTCTGAGCGCGACGTCCTAGGATTCGACTCTCAACGGTGGCAGCATTTTCACACTAGCTAGATAGCTAGGTCAAATGCAGCCGCTGTCTGGAGAATTCTAGCGGCCGCCTGCTCTGACCGGCTTCCGTGGATTTTCGCTATACGCAATCTCTCGTTCCTCTTACTTGTCCCATCCTTTACTTACACACACTTACACTTACATGCACTACACTACCACACATGTCGGGATACCAGTCAGGACCTTAGAACTTGTTCCGGCTGGGGCGGTGCCCACTATTGGCTGGTTAAGGAAAACCCCGCCAGCCGACGTGTAGGTCGGCACCGTATTGCGCCAACGAGCGGGAGAAACCACCACCACCACCTCCCGCGATAAAATACTTGCACTAAACTGACGGGAGTAATAACCATAGCAGTTGACGCGTCCGGAAAATCTATACAATCAATCCTCCACTGTCCAACTTCCCCCTTGTCTCCACCGTGCGCACCACAGCCACCGCTACTGCCGCCCCTACTGTCGCCCCTACAGCCGCCCCTACAGCCGCCCCTACTGCCGCCCCTACTGCCGCCCCTACAGCCGCCCCTACTACCGCCCCTACAGCCGCCCCTACAGCCGCCCCTACAGCCGCCCCTACAGCCGCCCCTACAGCCGCCCCTACAGCCGCCCCCACTGCCCCCGCTACTGCCGCCGTCACCACCGTCACCGCCGTCGCCAACCTCCCCGCGCGCGATCCGGGGCCACCTCCACTGCCACCTCCACTGCCGCCTCCACTGCCCCCGCTACTGCCGCCGTCACCACCGTCACCGCCGTCGCCAACCTCCCCGCGCGCGATCCGGGACCGGCGCGCGCTTCGCAGAAAGCCCACTGACCTTCTTCCGGCGTAAAAACGGCGCCGAGCGACGTCCGGCCGCGGCTTGTTTGGATCATTGTAATCGTTCGCGGAAGCGGCCCGCGCCCCAGACGAACGCGTCCTGCGGTCCCCGCTCTCTCATGACTCAACTCCCAACTCGTTGACGCATTGCTCTTGCCGCACACAATTTTAATTCTATTCGTAAAATGTTTTTCAAAGAGAATAGTTATGTTTTGTACGTTTGCTGGGTACTGGTTTAGATCATTTAAAAAGTATTGCTTTTGAAGCAAAAATGTTGCATTAATTTACAAAGTATAATATTTACTATTACACTTTTTGCCTTCCAAAATGTCACTTTGCAATTGTTTCCGGACGTTTAAAAAATTGTTTGAATACAATTACTTTATGAACTGGCATGGCGTATTTGGTATGCAGTAACAAAATTGTATTTTTTATCGAATATAAGCATAACTATTTTTATACTCAACCGAATATGTTTTTGAATCCAATGCCGACACATGGTGAATAAAACATGAAGCAAATGTAAATCATATAAAGGATAGACGTTCCTTCAATGGAAATCAATGGAACGTCCTTTCTCCTTCCTAAAGGAATGCTTTTCAAATCGGCTCAAAATATGTGGGAACTCGGCCGGAAGATGGTTGGGAAATTATATAAGAATGCAAAGAAAAGTGTGCATGTCTGTATTTTACAAACGAAAATTTTCAAAACAAGGATACGCCAATTTAAATATATTTCATAACTGTCATCCAAGACTCACATTGAAACTTGCCGAATACGCAGGTAGTAAAGAAACTTGCCGAGTAAATCAGCTGGCAAGAGGGCTGCCTACGTTGCAGTCGGTTTCCCCTTTTTTGAAACTCATTCTTAATCTAACCGTTTCTGACCACTTCTCAGAGTGCTTATACCTATTACTACCCAGACATATTTTAATAACAGTTTTTTTGCGACTGTATGTATGAAACGGAAATTTCGTAGTCCCCGCCGACCATTCCGTTCTTTCTCAAGAAACAAGGAAGGGAGACGCCTGCACGATTTAACGGGTGAACGAACGCAGAACACGAGACACGCCTCCTCCACAACACGGTCTGCGGATCACACACATCCTCAGTGGCCACTGACATGACTCAAAACCGACACTTTCGTTCCAGACAAGATACAATTTTATATTTTGAAAATAATAATTTTGCATTTCTTTCTATTTTACACCTTTGTACCTTTCGGTGGCTGTAGACGTTCCCCTTTCTCCGACTAAGACGATTTCCTTCAGGTTCAGCCATCGCTTTCTATCAGTCTCCCGAATCATTGCATCAATGTGACTTATGAGGTGTGCCTCTGACCGGGAGGTCCTAGGTTCTAGTTCCGACGGTGGCAGGATTTCCGACACCAGATTGTCAGCTAGATCGAATTCAGCCGTCGTCTGGAGGAGGGGACATCTAGCGGTCGGCTGCTCCGATCGGTAGTTTTACGTGGTTTCTCCGATCAATACCACACGAATGCCGAAGCAGTTCCCTAACAAACGGGCCACAGACCGCACGCTGTCTTTCCTTGCTCTTCTTTGTCCTCTCATCAGTCCTAAGCCACTCGCTCTTACATTTTAGTGAGGAAAGAAAAAAGGAATTGCGGAGAGAATTTGTTGGATCCAGTGTGATACGTGTAATACTAAGAATGCTTACCATGCCACAACACAACATCAAGCACTGCCGATCTATTTTATTTTTATTTTATTTATTTTACGTCAAAAAACAGTTAAAAACTGCGTATGATGTGCTATGGGGAAAAGTGCATTGTGTGCACATTTTCAAAATTCTGTTTTCTATTCTAAGTCATATACTACTTAAATTTTGAAAGGAAAAAAAGCTCCCATGTAATAAAATCTATGTCCAAGGATAAAAAGGCAATAAATTTTAGCTCTTATCCATGTTGTCCTTCAGAATAATACTTCCTGCCGCGACAACATGGAAACGATAATTTGAATAATTGTGTGAATCCAGTGGCCGACATCGCTATGGCAATAGTGTCGTAGCGATCTCGAACCAGAAAGTCGGGGGTTCGAGTCACGCCTCGGGCATGATTGTATTTGTGTTCGTCCTTTCACCCCTAATCATCGCTATTTCGTTTCATCTTCATAGTGTGGCGTCGTGGTAGCGAAATGACTACACAGACACGAGCTCTAGTTACAATATTTATTTACAGAATATTATACAGTATGTACAGCTCTGGGGTTCCGTTCGCAATCTACCTCCGCGACTCCACGCACCCTGCTCCCATCTCCTGGCTAGTGCATCCTCCACCCAGACGCTTTATCGGCCGGTGTCCTGACACCCGGTGCTACGCCTCGCAGTGTCCAGGAATGCACTACCGCCAACGGGCCGCAGTTGCGTCCGCACGCGAGGCGATCTCTAAACGAACTCCCCTTTCCGGCCGGCTGGGCTTCTGGCGGTCATGTCCCCACCACCCCTAGCTTCTCTGCACGTGTGGGTGGCTCTGAGACCACAGGGCAGCCAGCCTCCCTGACCGCCGGCGGGGGTCAGGACTTCTGCCCGGCCGACTTGCGTCCCGGGGTGTTAATAGCTCCCTTTTCAGTTGACAAAAGCTACTAACAGCTTTTGTACTAGCCGACCGGATGCACTTCCCCTCTGCTAAACTTCTAAAGATGGTCGAACCTGGCCACCATGTGGTGACGTTACAGACTCCTATATCCGCGGAAATGAATTTTTTCCGCAGGTGCCAACCACAGGACAAAAATTCACTAGTAACCTGTATTCTGGATTCTACATGGCCGTTTTGGCCTACAGGCTAAAGCAATTCTCTATACCTTTACTATTTTTCTCCTAGCCATTCTAATCTAATGTCTCGACTGCGAACGACCCCAGTTTTTTTTTGTCAGTACAAAGCAAGATTACAATTTCGTATTAGATCTATGTCATACACACATATGTACATTTATATATTATTTTCAATCTTCATTTAACTTACTATGATACACATGAATGACCTTGAGAAAAGAAACAAAAACATATCAAATAAGCATACATGATTATACATTAGAACCATCTAACAACAAGACATTATGACATCAATAATTATAACCTTTGAAACAACGATTAAACTTGAACCTAAATATAACTTCACAAAGGAAAAACAAAAACAATACATATATATGCACATTTTGGATTTATATAATGCAACCGTTGCAAGGACCCATACAGTGTGTCCTTCCGCATCATTGTGATCAGATCAGCCTTCTCAAAACATTCGACTCAATGCGTCGACATTTACATGTTCTTTCCCCTTTTTATGAATGATTTCAATGTTGTGGTATTGAATCATTAGTGACCACCTCATTAACCTAGATTTTTCCAGAACAATTACTTAACCATCCCAAAGGGGTTATGATCAGTCTCAATTTTGATCTTTACTTGCCCGTCTAAATAATATTTCAGTTTCTGCAAGCCCCAAATTATAGCCGTACACTCCTTTTCCGTTGCACAAAATTTAATTTCCGAGTCAGATAATTTCACTTATGTACAATATGGGATTTTCTTTCCCCTTCCTCATCATTTTGAGCCAATTACGCCTATTCCACGATCTGATGCATCACATTGCATAATAAATGGTTTGCTGAAATCTGGAGCGTGTACTACAGATTCACTACATAGGGCGTCCTTTAGGCTTTGAATGCGTCATCACATTCTTGCGACCAATTTACTTTGCCTTGGCGTTCCTCCCACGCAGTAAATCTGTTAACGGTGCCGCTTTTTCTGCAAATCCTGGAATGAACCTTCTATAATACCCTTTGCGAGCCCTAGAAAAGCCCTGACTTGCTTTTTGATTTGGGAAGCGGATACTTTTGGGATCGCGTGAACCTTTGTTTGGGACTGGCCCCCATTACGCCCCCGCCCACAACGTATCCCAATCTGCACGGAATTCGCGAATTTACATTTAGTCGGCTGGATATGCAGTTTCCCCTTTTTGATAATCTGAAATACTTCTTCCAGATGACGGATATGATCTTCCCAGTTATTACTAAAAATGGCAATGTCATCCATGTACGGTACAGCAAATGTACTACACGAATCTAACAAGGATGCCATCATGCGACTGCACTGGTAAGGTGCGTTCTTAATCCCAAAGGGAAGTCGTAGTGGTCGATAAGTTACGAATTTCGTCACAAAAGCCGCATAACGCTGTGCTCTCGGCGTGAGGCAGTTAATAACACTTTGCCAAATCAATTGTGCTAATGATTTTGGCCGCCGCCATGTCTCTATTCTTTCCTCCATGCTCGGTAAGGTAATACTCTGTCTTAATGCATTGATTCAGACGTCTTAGTCAATACACGGCCGCGGCTTCTTCCGAGTGCTTCTACTAAAATCATCGGTGAGGTATAATCTGAATCACCTACTTCAATGATTTTATCCGTAACATTTTGTAATTTCTTCTTTCAGAATTTCCGACTGTCTAGGCGACATACGGTAGGGTGCACTTCTGACAGGTTTGGATTCGTCCATGATTTCGATATCCATTGTTACCATGTCAGTCAGACCAGGCTTGTCCGAGAATATCTCTCTATATTTGAATACTATCTCTTCAGCCTTTTCCGAAATTCCGGTTCGACATCTGTACCCTCGAACATCACTTCTAACTCAAAATCCCTATTTTCTAGTTTCACGGCATATTGTCAATTCATCTTCGTCTGGTTCGAACTTGGGTGCCTGTGTTGCCACGTAACTAATGTATTCCGTTCTCTGATGGTACCTTTTCAACATGTTCACATGGTATACACGGCCCTTTTTTCCCAGGTAACAAAACGACATAATTGTTTCGGATATTTTTCTAACACTCGCCGGGCCCGACCCATTGTACCGAAAGTTTCTGGTTCTGTTCGGCGCTAACACTAGGACACGATCTCCTACAGCAAATGTACGGTGCACTGCTTTGCGGTCATACCACACCTTTCTTTTCTTGCTCCTTAACTAATTTTTGATGAGCAAGCTCGCGCGATCTTTTGAGACGGTTCACTAATTTAAACACGTATTCGACCACGAGTTCTTTTCCTCCTCAGTTCCCGCAAGACGCTCATACATTAAAGTGATTGGAGTACGTAAGTTCCGCCATACAAAAGCTCAGGGGGAGTGAATCCTAAG
This sequence comes from Teleogryllus oceanicus, assembly GCA_964035755.1. Taxonomy (NCBI): domain Eukaryota; kingdom Metazoa; phylum Arthropoda; class Insecta; order Orthoptera; family Gryllidae; genus Teleogryllus; species Teleogryllus oceanicus. The sequence goes on from CAXIVR010000003.1 coordinate 86,069,871, forward strand.
CTTTCGTGCACAGTAGTCCGTAACGCAATAAGATTGCCGGAAGCTGCTTCTCCCATTCCGTCCCCGCTTCCAAACACATAACTAATGAGTCTATTCATCGTTCGATGTACCGCTCTATTGCATTGGATTGAGGGTGGTACGGCGAACCCCTAACTAGCCGAATTCCGAATTTCTGTCGAATTCCGCTGTCAGTATACTAGTAAAGCAAGTGCCTTGATCCGTTTGCATCTCTTTGGAATCTATTCTACTAAATAATTCCAGTAGCGCATCAATAACCGTAGTAGATCTTAAATCAGTTATGGATTGCCTCCGAAATCGACTAGCTACACAGATGGCAGTCAGGATGGGAATTATGCCCCGTTTGTGATTCAGGAAAAGGTCCGCATGCATCTACGTTTATTTTGCAAATATTTCTGAGACAGGCGGTACTAAGGTAAGATAGCCACGCACCTTCTCTCCCGACCTTCCCACCTTCTGACAACTATCACAAGATCTGATAAATTTTTTCCCTTTCCTGAAACAATTCGGCCAATAAAGTATTTTGCCATGCTATCCTTGCTCTTAGTGGTGCCTAAGTGTGCATTGGCTGTTTCATGGGCACAACAAGGACGGTACTTCGATATATTTCCGGTACAACAATCATGTCGAATCTTTCTCCGCGTTTACTGTGTCGCGATCGAAATAACACTCGATCCAATGAAGTACGCGTATTTTCCCTTTTCTGGTGCTCCCATTCACGTACGCTTTGTATATTTCCTTCAGGCTATTGTCCCTTTGTTGTTCCGCCGCAAACGCTCTCTGTCTACGCGGATTAATTCGACAACCTGAGGTTCAAGTTCCGTCTGACTTCCTCTACGGCTTGCGGTGGCTCTAGCCCTTCTGTTTCGTGAGCCCCGTCCGGAGAGCCTCCTCCGGTCGCTCACCTGACGGCGACTCGGATGCTACGTCCTCCCCAGCCTCGGCCTGGCCGCGCCCGCCGAGTTACCACGGCCCCAACCACTTGCGGCTCTACGAACCTTTGCGTATTTCATCGAGCAGCAGAGCAGTTCTGTTACTCAACAGATAGTAACCGATATCACATTCTTTTTTTACTACCGCTGCCTTCGTAACTACGGTTCCAAACGGCCCTTGAACTGTTACCTGCGCGACTGGCAAGTTCCGTGGTTCAGAGTCTAGTGGCTGAAATATCCAAACCGACTCGCCCGTCATGTGCTCATCTTTACCAGCCGTTCATTAACAATATCAAAACTGCACCAGTGTCTCTCAAAAGTTCCGATCTGATTCCGTTAATTAATCCGGAAACCGTGTGGCGAAATAATTCACGCGCATCTTGGTCGGCCACATGACCAACCTTCTCCCCGTTTCGTGCACCTGGACAGTCCGCTAAGGTGTTGAGTCGAGCCACAAGAGAAACATTTCCGTTTTCTCGGCTGATCGAAATCTATTCTTACTTTACCCTTCTTATCATATGGCTTCGCACTATGCTTCTCCGAACTCGGGTAATATCTGCAACTGGTTCTGCCTTCTACCGTGCTTTGGAAACAAGCTCTTCCATCCTGCCCTATTATTTTCATAATTATCTAATTTTTGCGAAGTCCAACGCAACTGTAAATGTACCCATTCGTCTATAAAATGTTCCCTGATCTCGGGCGGAACCCGCCGCTTCATTTGATCGGTAACAATTAGATCAAGAAGAGCTTCAAGGTAGATATTTGCAATCCCCCCACCCACTGCTTACAATAATTGTGCAACTCTCGCGTACACGTTCCAAGTGGTACCGGTCTGCTTCATATGTTTAGTAAATAGTTGCCTAAACTTTTCCGCATTAAACTTATACATTTCTAATAATTTTGCTTTTATCTCGGTATATTCGGTCGCATTTCCCCGACCTTCAATCATAAGCCATGAGTTGACTTGGTTCGGCAACAACCCCATAAGATTGATTACCCATCTTCTTCCGTACGCTCAATTGATTGGCTCTGTGCTTCGAATACACTTAAATAAGCCGTGATATCATCCTTTTCGCCTCTAAATTTATCCATTACATGATATAACTTAATGTGCGCTTTAGAATTTGCCTCCGTACCTGCTTCCGAAATAGTCGTCGTCTGCCTCGTTAGTCTCAACTTCTCCAGTTCAAACTCCCTTGCTTCTCGTTCCCTTTCCCTCTCCCTTTCTCTTTCCCTTTCTTTTCCCTTTCTTCTCGTTCCCTCGCGATAATATCTTTTACAATTATTCGCTAATTCTTTGACAAATTCTTCCTCGTAATGAACACTATCTAAAATTATCTGTTTGAGACTGATCACTGTATTCTCATTAGTTACAGACTCTCCTAATTCTCGCGACCTGCACCAGACAGTCTTTCCGGTACTTTGCTAAAATGCCATTATGCCTGATTCTGATCGCTATGAATGCCGAAGGCTACACTTACGTACGGTGTCCTGATGTCCCTGTATCGGCGTCGGTTGGCTTTGACGTCGTCCTTCCTTCCTGTCCGGGATGGCTTCTTCTTCGTCCGACGATCCAGTCTCTGCCCGTTCGATGCCTTTACGATTTAAATAACCCCGTGCGTTACTACACCGGTGAGCCCTCGAAAGTTCATCCAAGTACCGATATACGAGTCTATCGTAACCGCATACTTCCTCCCCCAGCCTGGGTATTTATGCCGCTGCACAATTAAAATTTGTTAACTAATTTTAACACAGCTTCCCCTTGCCTGGGTTCGTTGACCGCTGCCACCATTTAAATAACCCCGTCTGTGGCGTCGTGGTAGCGAAATGACTACACAGACACGAGCTCTAGTTACAATATTTATTTACAGAATATTATACAGTATGTACAGCTCTGGGGTTCCGTTCGCAATCTACCTCCGCGACTCCACGCACCCTGCTCCCATCTCCCGGCTAGTGCATCCTCCACCCAGACGCTTTACCGCGCCGGTGTCCTGACACCGGTGCTACGCACTGCAGTGTCCCAAAGGAATGCACACCGCCAACGGCCGCAGTTGCGTCCGCACGCGAGGCGATCTCTAAACGAACTCCCTCTTTCCGGCCGGCTAGCTTCTGGCGGTCATGTCCCCACCCCCACCCCCTAGCTTCTCTGCACGTGTGGGTGGCTCTGAGACCACATGGCCAGCCAGCCTCCCCTGACCGCCGGCGGGGGTCAGGACTCTCTGCCCGGCCGACTTGCGTCCCGGGTGTTAATAGCTCCTTTTCAGTTGACAAAAGCTACTAACAGCTTTTGTACTAGCCGACCGGATGCACTTCCCCTCTGCTAAACTTCTAAAGATGGTCGAACCTGGCCACCATGTGGTGACGTTACAATAGTCATCATAACGTTAACTCCAATAGTGGTTGATAAACACCAATAGTGGTTGGCCAATAGATGTTGATGTGACCTTAAATAACCAAAAAACAAAACGAAAAGAAATCATGTCTTATAATGGATTCGAACCCACGTTCGGAAGTAACGCGTACGCGGACGAAAATGCCTCAATCCACATGCCGGTTACGAATGTAAAAGTAAAACATTGTGTTTGGGGAAGCCACATCGTGCGATAACACACGAGCAACCATCGATACACAAGACGAGATCTGAACCCGCCATTCTTCGACCCGAAACTGCTAAGACACATCGGTCTTAGTGATTTGATCTCCTCAGGGTTGCTTTTTAAATTGGTCTTGTAATACTGCGAAAAAATCCATCAAGGCAATTCGAAAGACACACAGTAAATTCAGTAAAAGTTTGACCCTATATGGGGTATACAGTTGTGGACTCCTCCTTACAAAGTGTAATTACTTATGGGAAGAGAGTATTTATTCATGATCATATTGTGAAATATGGATCACTACATCCTTTAAATAAAAATAAATTTAAAAAATTTACTTACATTTATAAATAATTATATGAATTATATGGCTGAAAATTAAAATATTCTAAAATCAAGATTTAATAAGAGAAAAATAAAATACAAAAATTTAGTCGTACTACGTATATAATTGTTTATATGCTTGTTTACATCATGAATGGTGAATAAAATTGTTATAGATTGTTAAAAAAGTGTTACATATTTAGATATCTCACATTTCCCGTCCAACCCCGAAAGGGTTCAGGTTTTCCGACGACCACGCCCATTGCATTACTCCGGGGCCAATGAATCTAAAAAGGATGTAATTAGCTCAAAGCGTCCCATCTTTTTTTATAACAATTTGAACAAATCTTTAATTTATTTAATTTTTATTGTACTTTATCTTTTTTCAATTTTGCAAGTTCAAATACTATTTTCCAAATTAAAAATCACCCGCGGGTCACAATGCATCTTATGACACGTTCTGAGACGACGCGAATTTGGGAACTAGGATTAAGACCCATTGTGATAGTACAATGCCTAACATATACTTGGCATTGCCAAGGCTTATCTAAATATATCCATATTATCTATTATAAGATTAATATAAGATATTTATAAGATAAGATTATTTATAAACTAAATCAATCTTTTCGAGCATGAACATCTATATATTAACATCGATGTTTTCTTTGTATGTTTTCTTGAGTTTGATATATTTGTGCAGAAACGTCGACATTTTGAAAAATAATTCTCATGATAGAAATACAATTTCCAATATCTATTTGAGGTTTACTTGCAATCAACAGCCATTGATAACTGTCACCATTGTCGATCTCCAGGCGGCACGAAATCGTTCGCTATTCGCAACATTTCTCCATTGTAACTTTGTTTATTTTTTTGTACGTGGTAATATTGAGAAACTGCAACTTGGAACTTGACTAGAAACAACATTGATTAGAAAATAAAAATGACAGTCATATTAGAACCAGAACATTTTCATTCGAAAAGTTTCATCATACTATAAACCCTCATTAACACAAATTCCAATGGACCGAAATAATCGGAGAACGTGTTATAAGAATTCGTATTATCCGAATATTATGAATGTCTGTATTACAGTAATCCCATGCCGGAACCGATGTTTTGTACATGTTTCGGCAAAATTCTGTTAAGCGAGTTCGTGCTAACGAGAGTTCGCTGTATCTACAACATCAGTATTAAACATCGATATCGAAAACATTTCATCGGCATCGACAACATTTGATAATGTCTCAATATTTTGCTAAACTTTGCCATCACTAGTCGTGTCCTGCGCAGGCGAAGTTTAGTGCGTGTTACGGCAAAATTCGTGTTAAGCGATTTAGTGCAAACGACGTTTACTGTACTTAAAACATCTGTATTTTAAATATCGGTATTTTCATCGACATCGAAAATATTTGATAATGTCTCGATATTTTGCTAAACTTTTCCATCACTAGTCGCCTCCACGCACGTCGCAGGCGAAGTTTGGTTCGTGTTACGGAAAAATTCCTGTTAAGGGAGTTCGTGCAAACGAATGTTTACTGTACTTAAAACATCTGTATTTGAAACATCGGTATTTTCATCGACATCGAAAACCTTCTGCATTTTACTGTCCGTACTTAAAACATCTGTATTTTAAACATCGATAATTTTATCGACATCGAAAACCTTCTGTATTTTACTGTCCGTACTTAAAACATCTGTATTTTAAACATCGATAATTTTATCGACATCGAAAACCTTTCGATCATGTCGATATTTTGCTAACCTTTGCCAACCAGTAGCGGCTTGGCGCGGAGCGTGCGACGTGGCGTGCGTCCGCGCGTCCGCCTTCGCGGCCTCCGCGTGCGAGCGCGGGGGGGGGAGGGACGGGCGCACGCGTGAGCGTTACTGGAGCGTGCGCCTGCCGCCGCCGCCCCAATTAGCCACGGCGGCACGGCGCACGGGGGGGGCGAGGGGGCGACGCCGGCCGCCGATGGACATCGGGAGCGGCCCTCGCCGCGATGCCGCTGGCCACTCGAACGCCCGCCCGCGAGAACTTGTTGCTGCTCTTGCTCTTGTTCTTGTTGCTGCTGGTCCGAATTCTGTTTCGTGTTAGACATCAACATATCGCTAGTACAGAATAAACTCTATTGGAAGTGTCTCAGAGTAAACTTGAACGGCATGGAGGAGACCAAAGCAATTGCGGATACTGGAGTCATGGGGTCGCCCCAAAACCTAAAGTTTTCGTTTGTTAACCTTGTTTATTTGAGAAATGTATTTACATATTTATGTTAGAATTATGTAATTATTTTATAAATAATATCGTAAAGTATCATACAACAAGTATTTACTTTTTGTACCTGGTTATACTGTCAGTGTTAAATTGATCGAAAAAACGTGCTCCACCACACCTGCCGTAGGTAGATGGAGTGGGTGTGAGTTCCGACCTAATTGTTGGAGATACTCATTATGCAACTGGAACCGTATCTAGCCGGATCCTGCAATCCTCCTTTGGGTCATTGTGCCCCACCGCGTTGGGAGAGCTCCTCCCGCTGGCAGCCACAGCGCAAGAGGCAGATTGCCCGCTAGAGCGAGTGCGTGACGTTCGCAGGGGAACTGCGGCCTGGAACTGGCTCACCAGCAGACCTCGCATTCTGATGACCTGAAAATTCTTTGAAAATCACCTATAAAATGACTTAAATGTAAGCGGAAAATTACGTAACGTTTCAAAAAATACTCAAAAACTTGTATAACAATGTTTATTTATTCAGTGAATTTTACAATTTTAAATAAAACTTGTTTATATAAAATTATATTTAATATAAATTATTTATTTTATATAGAAATGTGATCGTTAGCTTCTATTTTAGAAACTGTCAGATTGGAAATGTCGAGGAAGTTACCGAAGATCCCTGTAATTTTGAGGGTTTGAAAAACCAAGCCCACTGCAGTAGTGAATTTTATCATGAACTAATGATACAATAAAAACTTTCTTTTACTTGAACCTCGTAATATCTTGAAACGTTCACTAAAAAACACGAAAAAGAAATAGAATGACACATGCCCAAACAAACTAAAAGCTAAAATACTGCAAAAAAAGACAAAAAATTACTCTATAAGTATATATTTCTATCACCCATATGTCGTGATAAACATTCATTTGCAAGTTATCTACGTCTAGAGTGCACTAATGAAAAGATGACATGTCATCAGAATCCAATCATCACTAGAAGCTCACCCGCCAAGTGGGGGTGAGGAGTCTAAAGTACAGGTATCCGGCCGACTTGAAGTTTTCTGATAACTAATTTTTCATTTAAGTAAAAAAAATGTATTATTTTTACTACAGCCGATGACGGAATAACTAAAAACAGAGATTTTCTGGTAAAAAACAGTCCAGACCAAAATGCTGAAAGCTGAGTTTACTTGAACGAATCAAAGAAGCCTCGATTACATCAGTAAAGTATCCAACAGCTTGAGTTGTTCATCCAAACTGATTTTGATAACATTTTTTACGTAATTTTTCTTTGCTTTTAGAGCATTTTAAAAACATTTTAAGAGCGTTTGATTGATCATTTTTGGCGATGTTTTAGATCATCAAAATCAACCTCTTACTTTTCAGTAATAACAGATGTTCAGGCGGGTCAAAGGTCTCGCTCTAGTGGTAGCAGGAGCAGCACTTATGATCAGATGATACACGCAACCATTCAGTTCATCATAACAATCTTCCTCAATCTATCAGCAACCCATTCTTAATTAGTTGAAAATGTTCCACTTTTAAAGAGGAAAGTGTGAGTAACGACGAACTAAAATAACTTCCTAGAATGCTTCCGAAGTCACGAAGGAACGTAGAATTGAAGATAACTATCCGGATTTTTTTAAAATTTAATGTCTCGGAATAAATATTACGAACTGTTAGAACTTACAGAGTAGTCGAAAATGATCACTGTTTGCCAACAAATATACAACGGGCAAACGAATATAACAAAGATGCATATACATATGCATATGCATATACCTGTGTCAGTTCTTCCTGATTGATAGGCAACCGCGAATGCACAGATGCTCGGCAGGTACATGAAACCTCCTTGTCAGGCACAGACTTACTCTAGAGAAATTATTGTAAGAAGGATCAGTTTGACAGCTTGGGAAATTAACAAAAAGTCATGTAGGACAATGACTTTGCATGAAGTTGCGAAGCCATTTATTTATTTATTTATTTATTTATTTATTTATTTATTTATTTATTTATTTATTTATTTATTTATTTATTTATTTATTTATTTATTTATTTATTTATTTATTTATTTATTTATTTATTTATTTATTTATTTATTTATTTATTTATTTATTTATTTATTTATTTATTTATTTATTTATTTATTTATTTATTTATTTATTTATTTATTTATTTATTTATTTATTTATTTATTTAGTCAAAAACTGTATGTGACGTATGGAGGAGAAAAATTTGCAAATGAGACAACAGCTAACGAACAAACGGACGAATTGAGAACATGGGTATCTCTCTGTAATAACATCAGTAGCCAATCAAAAACTTTCATAGTGGTCCCCTCTTCGAATAATATATCAATAAACATCTGTGTTTGAGGAGTTACCTAAAAATCAGGGAGAAATGGCATATGTGTAACTCCCTATGTGACACTTCTCTCTGGTTTTTAGGCAATCCTAGTGCAGCATGACACGATATGGGCCTGACAAGGCGATTTTATGTGTAACTGCGTTATATGACATTTCCCACTACATGTTCATTTGCAATAAGTGATCATTTTGACCCCATTACATGCCCTAGAAGTTTGTAATTTTATTTTTATACTTTCATATACTGTCATACAATTATATAATCGTTATTCACACACGCATCTGATTGAGTGATTGTTAGTGACTTGTGGTCCGTTAACTGCTAAGATCACGTAAGTGTAGAGCATGTTTGGATCTGGCGGTGATCTTCTGGATAGCTTCATTCCGCGCCGACTGGCGGAGTTTTCCCCAACAATGGATATCTCATCAGCGGGGCACCACCCCAGCCGGGACAAGCTCTAAGCTCCCGACCGGTCTCTCTTCATGTGTGGTGATGTAGTGCATGCCAGTATGAGTGTAAGGTGTGAGGATAGGACAAGGATGAGAGAGGAAACATCGCGCGCGGTCCGTGGCGCATTTGTTAAGCACCGGCATTCGCCAGGTGCTGATCGGAGAACCCACGGAAAACTACTGATCAGAGCAGCCGGTATCTAGAGTTCTCCTCCAGACCATCTGAATTCGACCTTGCTTGCTATTGTCGAAAACCATGCCATCGTCGTGACTCGAACGTAAGACCTCCGAGTCAGAGGCATTACAGCGACGCCCTGAGACACCTCTCCCGGTGCGTCTCTCTCTGAAATGAAGGACGCAGTATATAGGTGTTTGGAAGGGTGGCAAAATGGCCCCGGCGCGAGTAGCAGTGCTGGCTCAAGCGTTGGATGAAGCTCCGCGCCCGGTGCGGCGGAGAGAGCCGGTCGCCGGCGAGGGATGGGGGGAGGGGGGAGGGGAGGGAGAGCGGGGAAGCGCGCACTTGCTCGCCCACATCCGCCACGCGGCGGTTTCTCTTCTGCGAAGGCGCCGGCAGTTACCCTGGATCGACCCAGCCCCGACCAGCCCCCGACCCGGCTCCGGACAAACAGCCGGCACAGCTCGCACACGTCTTCAACAGATCCTTTTGACGGGAGGGATGGGGGCGAGCCAATCCTCGGTTGTTTTGATTTAGAAACCTGGAATGGTGTTTGAATCTTTCAATCTCTTCACTAGCGAATATATCCCAATCCTTTTGACTGGAGGGATGGGGGCGAGCGAATCCTCCGTTGTTTTGATTTAGAAACCTGGAATGGTGTTTGAATCTTTCAATCTCTTCACTAGCGAATATATCCCAATCCTTTTGACTGGAGGGATGGGGGCGAGCGAATCCTCCGTTGTTTTGATTTAGAAACCTGGAATGGTGTTTGAATCTTTCAATCTCTTCACTAGCGAATATATCTCAATCCTTTTGACTGGAGGGATGGGCGCGAGCCAATCCTCAGTTGGTTTGATTTAGAAACCCGAAATGGTTTTGAATCTCTCGATCTCTTCACCAGCGGGTACATTCGATTCGTTTTAGTAATGAGTTACATAGAAACATATAATAATATGCATGAAAAGGACACGGATAAGACAGAAATATTATGAAGAAACCGTCCAATTCCTTAGTAGCTTTTATTGCTAATAAATCAGGCAATATTTATTATTTGCTGATGTTCGAGAAAGATAAGCAAACTTTCGAGTTATCGCTTCACCCATCTTTTTTAGAATTCAAACATTAGAATTTTTTCTCCGCCTTTGACACTCAGACCCTGTATAATCTTACCCATCACATTGCTAGTGGCTTAAATAAGGTCTTATGTTTGATGCTGAAACATGAAACGCTCCTTAGTCCCTCATAACGACCGGCGTCTGTTTAGGATTCTCCAGTCTTCCGTCATTAAGAAAAATCGAAACAGATGAGTTCTAGCTGAAGTTAGAGGTTGAGTACTTCTACTCCAAGAAAAGATATTTATTATTTATATATTTAATTCTTAGGTGAAAGTGGTAATACGAAAATTATTGAACGACACGTTACGTCATGGGCACTTCACAAATAAAGGACTTACAAACTTCAACCACTTTTGTTCTCTGTCACTCTAAATGACGTTAATAATTGTAAGATTGCAAAAGAGGTTAGCATTTAAATAAGGAAATTTTTTTAGAAAAAGAACTGTTGAAAGAGAATCAAGCCCTGATATGTTTTTTTTTTCATACTAATTCAGAGGCCGGCCTGCACTTGTTTTCAAACAAGAAGTTCTCAGTTTAAAAATACTAGAATCAACTGCATTCTTACTGTCATTATGATTTTTATTGTTGTTATTAAATGTTGTTATTTTGTTTCAGGTATGACGATATAAGTGATAGCGGCTCTTTAAAAGAATCCTCGTCGGGCTTTTTCTCCTCTTGGTTCCCCCAATGCTGTTTTCTCGCTAAGGTAAGAGTTTCCTGCTGTATTTAAAAGAAATCTGTCTTAGCATTTTAAATTCATAAACACCATGTCACGTTAACCGTAAGCTAAATATCTTAATATATATTTTTTTTTCTTTATAATAGGTTTTACCGTAAAAAATTGCTGTGATTTCGAATAAAGAAAGTTACACTTCTCTTTTTTTCGTCAAGATATGGCGTTCGTATTAAATAGACATTCAACATTCTTTTGGAATTTATTTTCTGTCAATGAAAAAAAATAATTAAGGGTGATTTAAAGTTTATAATCACACTTATTACTTTAGAATCATAAAAAACAAAATTGTCATATGGCCTATACGTTTTTAATTGAACATAAAATGGGTCTGGAATTATAATTTTGGGGAAATAATAACGAATAATGTACGAAGTTGCAAAAAATATTCACTCCTGGATCATTTCCTCGTTCTTTTTTTTCCCTTTTTTCTGTCATCCATACTCTTACATCTGACAGGAAAGTTTTGTGTAGCAGGCTGGTTTACAAATTGTTTTCCTTGTACACTAGGTATGAGTTAGCAGTATTTTTTCATCTGTATTTGGCAGTCAATTGTCTGCAAGTGCATATAGAACTTCGACAATGCATCGGCTGACTCAGAGAGCAGGTAGGAACAGTTAAAGGAAAACTAATAATGAAGTACCAAGTTCATTCTTATAAGGTACTCGACACTGCAATAAATAACAATGAATGCACCAAAGGAACTGAATAATCAGTAGCGATGACAGGTTCAAATAGAGGTCTGTTTACTACTGATGACCCTGGAAAACTAAGCAATTCTTACTGAGGCTGTGAAGACAGAGCAGGGAGTTGCAGGTGTTGAGTGTCCAGTGATTGCCTATTGTCTATTGTCCATCTTCCACCGCATTGCTCTCCCCGCACTACTCGTCTCCGATTCACTCTTCTCCACATTGCTTCGTAGCAGTAAATGTTCGAATTTAGTCACAAATTAATAATTGGTCAAACATTTCTCAAATGCTATTAGAATTTTTTTCTAGAAAAAAATTCTGAACCAATTATTCCGAACAGAAATAAATTGTGGTTAGACAGTGGTTCAGCTTTATGTTAGTGTTCACTTGTGCAAATGACTCATAAATCTACAATCGTTTTGTGAATTGGTTTACGATCTTGAATGATTGATAATAGGTTAATCGAAGAAGGAGCTTTTTCCAGGCTCACGTTGATTTCCTTGGAACTTAAATTCAAGCCTGAAGCGATTCCAAGAGTTCACTTAGAACTCTAGGAATGGCTTCTCGTTTCTCCACAGGATAATCTGGTGTTTTGTAATGTTCCATACACTTTCTGATCATCAGTGATGAAGTCTCAACATTTTTTGATTTGATAGACTGGTTTTTATGGCTACGTTCGGCAATTTTGCTTTTTTTTCATTTAAAATTACACTCTTAAATACGTGTCCCCAAGTTCAAATTCGTTAAGTTTTCAATTCGATTCAGATAAACAGGGACTGGTTTGGAAGGTTTTCCCCTTTTCATTACTTCTTGCTATTACTCAGCAATATTGCGTGCATACATTTAAATTCATGTAGTAGTCTCATGCGGCAAGGATAATACGAAACTTAAGTGATTGGCTCTGACTACGATATTCTTTCCAAAGAGAACTGCTGGCATAAGACTTATTTTCTTGAAAAATAGTATATGAATTTCGATCCTTATACACAATTTTATACAAACATTTATTTTATTTTGTCGTATGGTTTCAATGCATATTTAACCACTAATTTTACGATGCTAACGTGACATTTTAGTTAAAGGAGACATTGGCGTAGACTCTAACTCCATAGATTATGAAATTAAATCTCTTGATTACATGTTACAAACAGAATACCTTAATTTTAATATTACAATGTTTAAAATTGTGTAAGTTAATACAAGAACACGAAATACTTCACTTATACCTTACGACTTTAATACAAAACTGCAATCTACCAGGACACTACATTGCCAATTCGAGTATTTCTAAGTTACTTCTGCAATATCTATACGAACAAGAAGAAACAAAATAAATTATTTTAAAAATGTATTATAATTAAATTTACAACTATTTTATTATCAAAAGTAGCGTAACTTAAAGTTTCCCAATGATCTGCCGTAATCTGACGAGAAGCCACACAAATAAAACTACAGTAGGCTGCACGTTTCTTATCTCCTGCTAGTTCCTTTTGATCATTCCCCCTCCCTATCTTATTAATAAAATTACCAAAAATGAGTGGAAAATAAAAGTGTATATCCTCAATTGAACAGCTTTATCCTTTGTGAAAATAACTATTCGCACGAAATAATTGTAAAGTGTTTTGTACAAAGGCCATTAATGAACATACACAAACATCCTGTATTACAACCGAACGTGTAATACCGATAGTTATCATTCTTTGGTACTCATTGTACCGATATTTATTACCAATACTTAGGCCTTGCTAAAACAGTTTATGGTTAGTGCTGACTTCATACCATAAAAACAAGGATGTGTTACGGCTGAGCCTCTTGAAAATCACAATAATAAACATGAATAAATCTAATATGAGATGCCCGGGAATGAAAGCTCTAGCTTTTGTGAATTCTCATGTATCTCAAAAGAAAATGATTTCATGAAGTTCAGTGAATTTAGTTTCCTTGTAGGATACTTGATTTCTATTAGCGAATGGAGTAATGAATATTATTTAGAGTGCAGGAGAAAGCCTGTGTGTCCCATTCCGCTTTCACATCATGTGCGAGTTGGATGTTACGATCAATCGACGTGCCTTAGCTGAGAGCCCGTGACACGTGACCAAACCTCGAAACAGTTGATTTGCGAGAGGTTGCGTAATTAAATGCAACATTATCGCTGAAATTTCAACATCCGATTGCAATTCAGAAGGAACATCTGCCATAGGTGGAGAAAAGAATGAGCGGATGTATCGGGCCCATCCTGAGCATTAAAATCACAATGGGAGACAGATTGCTTAACTCGTGGGGCCCAAGGACAGCCACTGCGAAATAATTTCGAAAGCGGTACCATCAGCCAGTTGAAAGATACTTTATGAACGAAGAATGTTTTGCAAGAGCAAAGATTGCGAGGTTTGGGGGTTACTTCCGTGTAATTTTATTATACTCGTACTATTAGCATATTTTAGTTCGGTACAGTTACAAGGAGATAAATTTCAAGCACTCATTAGTTTTCACATTCTTAAACAAATATAATGAAAATTAAAACTGAATGAGCTAACTCTGAGGAAATGAAACGGATAGAAAAGTTGAATCCCTGACTTCGCAATTCTGTACAACCTATTGTACTTCATTTCGTGAAAAATGTTTCGTAAACATTAAAATCGGAATGAGCGATCAGTTTCCTTAGTAAATTATTTTGACACGTTTTCTTACCACTAGTACTGTTTTTTATTTAATAATTTTTATATTTCATTTTTAAATAAAGGACACTAAGAACGTTACAAGAAATCATTTTCGATTATTTACTACGGAGAATTTTTCTCTTTATAAAATATTTCATTACAATTTTGAGAAAATGTCTTAGACTAATCAAGCCCACAACGGCTGTTTTCAAACTTAAAGATCAATTTTTAAACCACATGCTGAAATAGTTTTTATGAAATTTTTGGAAAACATAGGTTAATTCAGCAACAAAAGTTCCTCACTGGAATTCTTCATATACGGTAATCATTTACTTTGAGGAGACCTAATGCAAATAACTTCTAAATATGAAACTAAACCAGTTTTCATATTCTGTTGGCCAATGAATGTATCTCAGACGAAGACGATACGTTTTGAGACATACTGTCACAAACCAAACTATATTTTTGCATGCTTTATATTTAAATTGATTTCTCAATTACTTTTTTAATTAATGTCTTCTTTGATTAAACTTTTTTCTTGCACTCATTGTCTCTTTTTGTCTCCATCTGCATTTCCTTATTGATAAATTCATATACAGGCAACTCCACTACTATTTGGACATCACAAACTTTTATCCAACGACATGGAATGAATACATCGAAGGAAGATGAACCTGTTCGCTCCTTTCAAAGATCCGAATCCAAAAGTGCTGGTTGTGCAGTAAGTACATTGACGAACGCACATTTGTAATCTGTTTTATTCATAAGATATAATAGCCATAAAGCCACTTGACATCTCGCAATGTACTACAGCTCTAATCGATTGATTGACTACTAGTGATTCCGAGTGTGTTAACGACTAAGGTAATTAATCCCGTAACTGTAGTACGTGTTTTTTGGCGGTGATCTTGCCCCACCGTATGGCAACATTTGGCGCTGACCAAGCGTCGGCGAGGGGGGTTTCCCCGACCAGGTATCTGTAACCAGTGGGGCACCGCCCCAACCCGGACAAGCTCAAAGCTCCCGACCGGACGCGCGGCTTGTGTGGTAGTGTAGTGCATGTAAATGTGTGTACGGATAGGGATAGGACAGAACAAGGAATGATAAGGAAAGATCGCGCACGGTGCGGTTCGGTAGAGTGCAGCTCCGGCAATCACTTGGTATCGATCGGAGAAATGGAAAACTACCGATTAGAACAGCTGGCCGCTCTAATTCTTCTCCAGACGGCGACAGAACTCGACCTATCTATTCTAGGTAGTGTTGAAAATCCTGCGACGGTCGGAACTCGAACCCCAACACCTTCCGGTCATTGATTGATTGATTTTTTCGCGTTTCCGGGCGCGTCAACTGCTTCGGTCATTAGTCCCGTTAGTGTAGAGCATTTTTTTCCCTCAGGAGATGGCGGTGATCTTCCCCCGCTGGATGGCGAGATCCGGCACCGACCTACCGTCGGCTAGTGGGGTTTCCCCTAATCAGGACTCTCCCACCAGCGGGGCACCGCCCAGCCGGGACAAGCTCTAAGCTCCCGATCGGTCTCCCGGAATATGTGGTAGTGTAGTGCATGTTAGTGTAAGTGTGTGTGTGTAAAGGGAGAGGATAGGACAAGAAAGAGGAAGGACAGATCGCGTGCGGTCCGTGGCCCATTTGTTAGGTACTACTCCGGTGTTCGCCTGGTGTTGATCGGAGAAACCACGGAAAACTACCGATCAGAGCAGCCGGCCGCTAGAATTCTCCTCCAGACAGCGACTGAATTCGACCTAGCTGGAAAGCTAGAGTCGAAAATCCTGCCGCCGTGGGGAGTGGGAACCTAGAACCTCCCGGTCAGAGGCGCTGCAGTGACATCAGTTGATGCACTGAGCTACCGCTACCGCTTCTTCCGGTCAGAGGTACTGCCGTGACATCACATGATGCCCTCAGCCACCTCTCCCGGTTACTGCAGCTCTGACGTAGATTCGCAAAACAGAGGCAACGCGCGCAGTTGTCTGCCCTGGGGCTCGCGTGCTACGGAGGTGCGAGCGAGCGGCTGCCAGGGCCATTGGCTCGTAGCCGGAAGTGATCGCCCGCCCCCGCCATCGAAGGCGCTTCCGGTGCTGCCCCGGCACAATGGCTCGCCCCCTTCGCCCCTCGCCGCCCCGTCCCCGCCAGGCCCCGCCCCTCCCGACGTTGGCCGAGCCTGGCCTTCTTTAGAGCGCTAACACTGGTCACGAAGCATCGGCCAATAAAGAAATTCGGGAACACATATGTCTCATGAGAAAATACTCTTTCGATTTCACTTCTTACGAACGTTGTGCAGGTTGTTAGCAAGTTGAAAATGCAGTATAATCTTCATGCTCAGAATCGTGTGTCACATTCAATACGTGATCTAACATAAGAGAAGCGAGAAATAGATTTGTTTGTGTGCCGACTCAATCGATTATTTTGTTCCTAGTCTCGCATAGAAAAGTAGTCTTCATGCGCAAAACAATTGATTTCCCACAAGACCTAACGTACGACGAAACAAAGACGTCGCCAGACCGCAATCTGTGGCAGCGGCACAGCGCCCTCCTATTTGAACGATCTGATTCCCATCCCGGGTGTTTGCATAATCCGGCCGCTATCGTATTCCAAACATGCGTCGTTGCTGTTCGTCCGGGGTGTGGCGATGGCTTGGGGCGATGAATGGGTTGGCCTTGAGGCGGCAGGTGGAGGGCGGCCGGGGGCGATCAAAGGCGTGCGCATGCGCAGGGGGTGCCGGCGGGCGCGGCGGGGGGCCAAGGCCAAGGTCGCAGCTGGCGGAAGCGGCGCGCAGTGGCGGCCGGCCTACCTGGCCGCGAGGCACCTGGCACCCGGCAGCGCCCCCTCTGCGCATGCGCCCGCGCACGCACCGCGCTGCCTGCCGGCTGGGCCCGCTCCAAAGGCCATTGCGGGATCTGCTGATGGAGCCCTCGTGTTGAGATTAAAATGCCCTGTGTAACATACCGACATAAATCATGTTTAATTAGGTAAACTGCGACTGTCCGTCCGGTCTGTCCGTCTGTCCGTCTGTCCGTCTGTCCGTCTGTCCGTCTGTCCGTCTGTCCGTCTGTCCGTCTGTCCGTCTGTCCGTCTGTCCGTCTGTCCGTCTGTCCGTCTGTCCGTCTGTCTGTCTGTCTGTCTGTCTGTCTGTCTGTCTGTCGTTGTCCGTCTGTCCGTCTGTCCGTCTGTCTGTCTGTCTGTCTGTCTGTCTGTCTGTCCGCTTGTCCATCCGGCTCGGCCCGACCTTCCGTTAGACCCCTTCTGCTCTTCCGTTAGTGATAAGCAATAGATCGTTTACTGATGGGGACAGATCATTTTTTCGAGTCATCCTTTTTTAATTAAAAAAACTTTACTGAATCAAATATAAAAATAGTTTTAATGGTGATCGTATAATGCTGCGAAACAAAATGTTCTGCGTTGCAGCACCAATGGTTTTCATTTTGTAGTTGTTGGTATGTATTTTTAGTATGAACGTAAATTTTTCATAATTAATAAATCTACATAATATGATATAAAAGAAGGTACCTTTTCCCCCTATTTATGGATTTTTTACGCAGTCTTCTCTAAAAATATAACACCGAGGATAAACCATTGTTCCGCTGATTGATTGATGTTTCTGTACCCGTGAACTGCTCTGGTCGTTATATCCGTTAGTGTAGTGAATATTTATCCCGTGGTGTGACAGTTTTCCTACCCTGCGGTTTACTAAATTCCAGCGCATACGAGGCATTTCCCCCTCCAGATATCTCCCCCAGTGTAGCACCGTCCCAGCCAGGATCTGATCCAAGCTCCTGACTGGTCTCCCGACATGTTTGGTAGTGTGGTACATCTAAATATAAGTGTGTGTAAGTAAGATATGAGGAGAGGAACAAGGAAGAGGAAGGAAAGATCGCGCGCGGTTCGTAGCCCATCATCAGGGTATTGCTCCGGCATTCGTCTGGTGTTGATGGAGAAAAACATAGAAAACTATCGATCAGAGCAGCCGGTCTCTAGAATTTTCTCCCCCCGCCCGAAATTGAATTCGATTCAGCTACGTAGGTAGTGTCAAAAATACGCCATCATCGGAACTCCCGAACCCTAGGACCTTCCGGGCAGATCCGCTACAAGTAGAGGGCGTGGCCTCACTCAAGGACGTCAAGAAGGTGCTCCGAGATCTGAGAAACCAAATCTACTTTATCACATGTGTAATGGATAGCGATAAGGAACGTCTGCTTCTCGTAATATTACTCTAAGCGATAAGTTGCGAAGCTCTCAGAGCTGATACGAGAACCGTACGTCCCGATAAGACCTCCCCAGCTGTTCTAAGAGCTGACGTATGAGGCCAAACCCCTCCTGTTACACGAGCTCTTCGTTCCCAAGAGCACGTGCGCTCTCATCCGCACAGCCTCTCTCGCGGAAAAAAACTGTTTCGTTGCTCCCAGAACGAGGTATTTTATGTTTTGCAAGTTATTTCTGTGAGCAACCTGCATTTGTCTGGAAAATTGAGTTTGGTACTTACAGAAAGTTATATGAAAACTGGTTCTGAAGAATGTTTTCGGTAGATTCATTCATTTTTATTATCATTGAAAAGAATCTTGTTAAATGAGCTTTGAAGAATCAAATTTCATTGCATTTCTGAAATTAGATGCTCTTGCTTATTCATCAGTTGCTTTCGGTGTTAAACGACTCATCGTTGTTAACCTATTTTCATTATTGCGTGTCAGTTTGCAACGGGATTGTTTTGTCGTCTTGGATTTCCTCATTAGTAACTCCTGAGAGCTTGCGAGATTCAAAGGCATTTTGGGAGAAAATTGTTGTTGCACTATTCCTCCCTTCTTATAATGTTATTCGAACAAATTGTAAAATTCTCTTACTAATTTTGTCTCCAGTATTAGCCAGTCTGTCTACTATACGATGAGACATTAAGAAAATTACAACAAAGTCATTGATCAGTGCCATTTGCAAAAGTTATAATATATTTCTAAAACCTTTTGAGGTTTAAACAAATTGCAATACTTATTCAATTTAATTACTATTACCTACAACTACTGCTATGATTGATGACATTTTGAAATCATGCATAAAAAAATACGAGACATCATGCACATAAGATTATTTCATGTTGAAATCTGAAGACCTAGTTTTACCTTTCATTTATTTTTTCTCCCCTTCATTTGTTGCAAACATTTTTAATAAAAAACGGATTTCATAGAAAAAGATGTAATTGATGCAAAGTTTGCAATCGATTAAAGTAAATTTACTTTGTGCCCAGTGTTGCTAGAATAATTTTTCTTTATTACCTAACCAAAGATTGATTTTTAAAAGCAAGCAAACATTTTGCCTCCTTTACACGACTTAAAATTCCACAAAAGATGATAAAAATATTAAAAGGTGGTAAAATTAATTCTTTTTGCATTTTAAACCATTTTTACTAAAAAACTGAACGTTTTAATATTATAATAAGAGGGCAGTAGATGAGAGTGGCCGGGATATCCGCCTAAATGCTCCTTGGCCGTTAACTCATAGTTCCTCCCTTAGTTGTAGAAGTTGTAATAGAATCATCTCTGCCAACAAAGTACGATTAATAGTAACAACTTACGAGATTCTTTTGTTGTATGGTAACAAAGACGCATGGTTTTCTATTATTTATTTATGGTAACAATGTATGAATCTGGTAGTCGAGAACCATCACCCTTAAAAACATTGAAGACTCGAGCATTGCCAAATTTGCCCACTGAGCCCTCTCAGTCCGTCTTTCAAGCTCCTTTCGTCGACCTCTCCCCGCTTGCCCCACCTAATGATTGATTGACAGTGGTTCAATTCAACTACTAAGGACATTGGTCCCGTAAGTGTAGTGCATTTTTCTCAGGAGGTGACAATGAACTTTCGCCGGTGGATGGCGACATTTGGCGCCAACCTACCGTCGGTTAGCGAGGTTTTCCCCAACCATCTCCCATTAGCAGGGCACTGCCCCAGCCGGGACAGGCTCCAAGCTCCCGACCGGTCTCCCAGCATGTGGGGTAGTGTAGTGCATGTAAGTGTGTGTAAGGAGTAAGGATAGGACGAGGAAGGGGAAGGACAGATCGCGCGCGGTCCGTGGCCCGTTTGGTAGGGTACTGCTCCGGCATTCGCCTGGTGCTGATCGGAGAAAGCACGGAAAACTACCGATCGGAGCTTCCGACCGTTAGAATTCTGATCATCATTCTGACATCAGCCGGTACCCTGTGCCATCTCTCCCGGCCCCAACCTTCACCTTGCCTGTCCCACCCGCTTCGATAGCTCCGCCCCGCCCTGATTCGCACGACATAGCAGCAGTGCGGGTTGCTTCCCTTCGAGTATATATATTTTAACTGAAAGTTCGCCCCAAAGTTAGGATAACATTTTGAGATTGCAAGCCCCTACATTTTTTCTAGTCTTCTCCTTTGAGAAGGTCCCTTTTCAATCATCCCTATCAGGTGTTGAATTTGAATTTGAATTTTTAAATTATAAATCTAAATCATCAAAAATTCTGGACTATTATCCAACAACAACAAAAATACGTTTATTCCTCACAACTATAATCCGGACAACGCCATTTTTTGCCTCTTTTATTTGTTTGAATGTATTTTAGGCAACTTACCTCATTATCAATGCTTACCTTAGACATGTTTTTTGCGAGTGTTTGTAAATGCCTGTAAATGCCTATTTTAGAGAAAATTGCCTAATCAAGCTTTAAGATCCTATAAATGCCTATATTGAATTTTTCGCATTTTTAAAATATTTTTGTTCATAATTTTTGTTTTCTACAATCATTGTTTGAGAAATCACTGATAGGTAATTTTTTACCAAACAAGTAACATCCGCGTAAAATCTGCCAGGGCGTCCTCCGATCGAAAAGCTCTATGCCTCTGTGTGCTTGCCAGTAATGCGTCGAGCAGGTACACCGCTTAGAGAGTATGAGAATTTGACACAGAGCGGGTTACCTTATCTACTTCGTCGAAGCCCGTCAAGGCGCTCCAGAGAACAAGAAATTGCTCGCGCCTTTCCGATCTTCGCAATGATTAGTGAGCTATCTGTTCCTTACCAAGAACACAACTGTCTTCAAAAATAGCGCTCCCGGCATCTTTCGCTTTTAGAAGGTGGATTTACACAAGATATGCAGAGTTTTCTTCGATAATTTTGTATTGGTTTCGAAGTTTGGTGCATGCCAAATCAGTAAATTTGCTGTTCTTGTTAAACATGTTGGCTACAATGTCAAAAGAGAAAATTTCAATAAGTGCATTGCTAAAAGAGTGGATTTACGAAGAAGATTCACGGCAGACTGGAAATGTAGTTTTGCCAGTGTCGTGAAAAGGTGTTGAAGTGTGCAAAAAAATGTTTCTTACAGCATAAAAACGCTTCAACTCATGCAAACAAATGCGAAAGAAAGTGAGAACAACTATTCAAACCTTCTTCAGCAAGTTTAGTCAAAAGATAAAGACAGAAAGAATTTCAACACTGACTTGTGCCATGCTGCATACGATCCATTTTCAAAACTTGAAAATCTAACATTTAACCAGCCGTATTATTTTAACCAGCCGCAACATTCAACGTTGAACCAACAAAATATAAAATTTCACACGAGTCAACTCTTAGGAAATATTATCTAACTCCGCAATATGTTTTGACAATCGAAAAATTCGATTCCTTTTTAGAGAATAGTGTTAATCTTTTATGTAGTACGTATTACATATAAATTTTAATATTATTCAACCATAATGCCCATTTCCCTGTTAATTTTTAAGTATTCTCTCGTAAGCGCCTGCCTATTTTCAACTATAATGCGTATTTCCCTGTCTATGTTTAAGTCTTTAAATGCCTATTTCAACTTTTTAGTGCCTACATGTCCGAGCTCTACTTGTAACACTAGTTTACGTTTATCCGCGCTAGTTGAACGACCGTTTTCATTGCGGGTTTTATACCTATATTCGCCAAATAGGGGTTTATTGTCTGATGATTTGTTTAAAAAACTGGTCGCTTTAAAAGGAAATTCTGCTTTGTTCGTTTTTTTTAGTTAGACATATAAGTTATTGTTCAGAAATTTATGACTGTCAATTAGTAATTTATTGTAATTGACAATAACTATAAATTGTTGCAATAAAGAAGAAATAATAAAAAAACTATTTTATTTACTGTATTTTGAGTATTTGAAGTATTTTAAATCCGTATGTATTTAGCTATTCAAAACCTAATCTATTTTGAGTGTTATTAAATACTTATTTACGAAGTATTTAAATATTAAATTTAAAGTAATTTGCCCAACCCTGGGAATGAACACATTAGACAAATTTTGAGAGAAAGTCGACGTTCTCCAATTTGGAAAAGTTAATCAACCGCATCCAAACGACGAAGTTCTGGCAAGACTGACTACAAAGGAGTCAAGTAATTAAGATGGATAATATGTGGATATGGAAGCCATGGAAGCTTTACGTCAAACCATGTACCACCTCCCTTTCAACAATCACTTACCATAGAACTGAGGCCCTCTTTTCAGGATTTTCTATTTTCTGCTTGAGGCATGATATCTTTTAGAAGACGAAGCTATTTAGCAGAAGAATAATGTTTTTGACTTATAATAGGCTTTATTTCCTTCGAGATATAAAATATTTGCTTTTTTTAAATTTTGACACAATTCCGAGATCACATAATTATTTTCGCACAGTTGGCAGTACGTATGGCCTCTTCAGAAACGACAGCTAACGAGCGCCTCTAGCGGAGAATATCTGAACTTTCTCAAACAAGTGCTCAACTCTTTCATGGCCGTATGTTTGTGTCGTCGTTGCCTGAAAAGTTTGAACTTGTATTGAATAATTCACGTATTCAGTGTATTGTGTACACTGCGTTAAGACATTATTTGAAGCCGACATGGAACTGTGATTAATGAAGAATTAGTGAAAACGCCAACTCCAGAGCTCAGTTGTTACACGTGCTCTTGTTTGTGCAGCTTCGTGTTGCAATGGAGTGCGAAGTGTTTAAGTGTTTTGTTGTGTTCAGCGAATTTCGTGATTTTATCCATATTATTGGATATATATAATTATTTTGTAGAAAATTTGTGTAGTGTGTTAGAAAATAGCTACTATAAACGAATAAGACCTACTTGATAACTTGAGTTTACCACAAACGTTGAAATGAACGAAGAAGGAAGCAGTTGTGGGCCTGGAGGGCCTACAATAATGGTATTTCGTCCCACATACGAAGAATTTAAAGATTTTAACGAGTACATTCTACATATTGAGTCCATGGGAGCCCATAAAGCAGGACTAGCCAAAATTATTCCTCCTCCAGAATGGGTGCCAAGACAGAAGGGTTATGATATTGATGACATTAATATCACCATACCCACTCCTATTCGACAAGTAGTAGACGGAAAAGCCGGACTATACACTCAAATAAATGTCCAAAGAAAAGCTATGACTGTCAAAGAATATCAAAAGCTTGCCGATAGTGATCGTCATAGAACACCTAAACACACAGACTATGACAGTTTGGAGAGAACTTACTGGAAACAGATCATGTATGGTTCTCCGATTTATGGAGCAGATGTTTCAGGAAGTCTCACTGATGATAGTCTAACTGCTTGGAACATAAATTGTCTGGGGAGCATTCTAGACTATGTTAATGAAGACTATGGTGTGAGCATTGCTGGTGTGAATACTGCATATTTGTATTTTGGTATGTGGAAAACAACATTTGCTTGGCATACTGAAGATATGGATTTGTATAGTATTAATTACCTACATTTTGGCGCACCAAAGACATGGTATGCAATCCCTCCAGAGCATGGTCGTCGATTTGAACGGTTGGCAAATGGTTTCTTTCCTGATGCATTAAAAGAATGTCCCGCGTTTCTTCGCCACAAAATGACTTTGGTATCTCCACAAGTATTGAAAAAGTACTCAATACCATATAATAAAATTACACAAGAAGCTGGTGAAATTATGATAACGTTTCCATTTGGTTACCATGCGGGTTTTAATCATGGTTTCAATTGTGCTGAATCCACAAACTTTGCTTCTCCTCGATGGGTGGAATATGGAAAACGAGCTTCTCATTGTTTTTGTAGAGGTGATACAGTGAAGATTAGTATGGAGACTTTCATTAAGCGCTTTCAACCGGAACGTTATGATTTGTGGTTGCAAGGGAAAGATGTGGGAGCACACCCAGAAGATCCTTCACGACATTATGCTGCTCCTCCTCCGAAGCGAGATGTGATACCATGTGGTGAAAAGGATTCCAAAGATTTCAAGTTATTTGTGGAAAGCTTAATGAATCATAAAAGACATCCTTTCCATAAGAAGATGGGTTCGTCATTTGCCCAACAAGGTATTAAAATCAATATTCCACCTCATATATTAAAAGAAATTGAGGAAATGGATTCAGAATTGCCAGAAGGGGAAATTTTGCAAGCTCTTCACGATTCTTGGCTGAAGACGGGTGAAGAAGAGGAAGGTGCTTCAGATCAGTATAGTAAATCTTGGAAGCGGAGGAGTACTAGTGAGGCCAGCAATGAACTACCAGGGAAACGAAGAAAACCATATCGTAGATCTCTTCCTGGGAAAATGTCTCGTGATCACTTGGGCTTTAGAAGACACCGAGTCCATACTTATGATCCAGTTGCTTTGCAAGAAACTTTGGACAGTGTTGTGAATAGTGAAGTGTTCAGTGAACTTAATGCTCAAGTAGAGTATTTTGAAGGATTGTCAAGTGAATTGTCTCACGATGATTTTCAGGAATATGAGAATTCAGAGCTCAAAAATGTTTCAGTTTTAGCAGTTGTAGGAACAGATGGGTCAATAGATTTGCCCAATAACATTTCAGAGAACGATCAGTCTTTGGAAGAGGTTTCTGTAATTGTTGATACCGAAACTGATGTTTTGACAAGTGAAATAACTCTTAGTGATTCACATGATTATCACAGCTCAGTGAATGAAGTATCAGTTGTAACATACCAGAGAATGTGCTGGAAGATGATAGTGACTCAACGTACCTCACATAATGTATTAGTAAATGTTTCGCATCCAAGCAGGAAATAATGTACCTGACAAAACTTGATTAATAAAATAGCCAATAAATAAAACAGTTATAATTTGCTACAATTCAGGTTTTGCAAACAAATAATAGTTGATTTAATATTCACATATTTCATCTGAGGCCTCTTGCTATAAAAAAGGTTTGAAATTCATGAAAACAAAATTAATGTTTTCTTTTATAAATTTCCTTGATGTGTGTCAACTGATATAGCATAACATGAGTTGTAGAAGTGTCCAGTTGCAAATAGCAAATCTGTAATGCAGTGAAAAAATATCAACTTCTTAGTTGCTAGATGCCTCATTTATTGTGAGATCATGTGTGGTATTCATCAAGGAACTTTCATATTCAAAGTGCCATAAGGATATTGTAAGGATGTTATGTTGTGAACCAGCGCTGAACCTAGTCCTTTAAACCAATGTACACCACCAGAAGGCATAAAAGTTTGCGAGGGTCAAAGTGTGTAACTTATGTCCTAGATGAGAGTTTGTACATAACAAATTTTGACACGTGAAATGTTCCCGTTCTTCATGGAAGATAAGAACCTTTTTTTCATTAGATTTCTACTTCTCAGCATAGTTGACGACTTAATATATTATATTATATGTTCATTGCATATTTTATGTTTCATCACAATCTATTTCTGAGTATTTATGTTACCAGTATTGTTAAGATTTTAAGTTCCTGGAGAAAATGTTTATTGTGATTCGATTAGAGTAGATTATATAAGTACAAATTGTGGTGGTAATACTACTGCATTAATCATCTGTTTCTATTAAGGGGTGTGCAAAATATTCAAAAGAGGATAAAGCAGAATCATATTTCTGCTGTTTTTCATCTCAATTAGAGGCTGATTCTGAACACTAGTGTATTCATGAAAATAGTGATGTCATTGCATGCCTGACCAGTGTACATAAACTGTCATTTTGTATAAAAAGGAAAAATGGAAAAAAAAAAAGTATATTATGCACCTTCATGGTAAAAATCGGTACATACTGCCAGTTACACAGGGACTGCACAGTTTTGTTTCTTCTGTAGAATGCAAGAGTGTGTGTATGTGTGTACGAGAGAGGATAATATGCTGCAGATATTTTAGATTATTATGTCTGAGGGAATTGGAATTTTTTCATTTAATTATTTCAATATTTGGTTCTTTCTATTGTTGATGTAAAATGCAAATGATAAAGAATAATTGACAGTTGCATTAAAAATGGAGATACCTCTATCTCAGTGTTAATTAACTCGGTATTATTCACCATGAATTCCAGTGACAATGCATTGATGGTTTACAAACCTAGTGCAATACATCAAAATGTTTTTGTATTTATGCAAATTTGCGACAGATTTTGTATCAGACATTGGCATTAATGTTGCATTGTCTGTTCAGTGGAGGTGCTACTCATTCTAATGTAATGTGTTCTTATAGATTATTGTTTACAAAATGTGAATTATTTGAATATAATTTGGGTGTTTAAATCTCCAGTATAATTTCTGTGTGAATTGTACTTTTCCAAGTATTGATTTGGAATTTTCTCTGAACCTATGTAACTGGTGATGAGCAGTAAAATTAAAATTACATTTTGATAAATTATATTTGGCTTATTTTGTATTAGTATTCTTAAAAACTTATTCCCACTTCTTCAAATTTAAACTTCAGAATCTTTTTAAATATTGTGTGGTTAGATATGCTGTTTGTAAGAGAGGCAATGTTCTGAGTAATTAAATCTGATTAAAATTTTTTCAGTATTGAATAATAAGAATGCAATAATTATTAATAAGTGAGGTCATGCTACCCTAACAAGCTCATTCCATTTGCGAATATTTTGCTAGAAAAACAAAAATCATCTTGTGTCAACTCCTGGTTTAATGTATAAATGTTCGTGCAACATTTTTAGGTGAGAATAAGCTGGATTTTATCAATAGCTTTCCTAAAATGCCCTAAACTTTGTAAAAATGCAGACAAATTACCTTCAGTGAATCATTGAATGAGCTAATTTGACAATAAGCATCTGAGTATTTATGAGATTCAAAGACATTTCTAGTAATGGCCCCTATTAGTAATCAAAATGGAACTAATATCCAACCTTGTTTAGGAAATTCAGTTGAAATTACGTCGGTATTTTGTAAAGAGATTTCGTAAACAAACTTTGTTTCCAATTTTATTCAGTTGTATTTATACTATAAATTGTGATAAACTGAAATATTTATTTTCCTAATCAATTGTACCATGACTTAGGAATCACTTCAATACTACTTATGCACTGAAGTAAGAAATTGGTTTCTGTGATGAATGTTGATCATGATTTTAAAATTAATGATTAAAGTGAATCAGAATAAGAACTGTAGAAAAAGCAACATAATAATGCCATGACTTTGATTTGACCAGTTATTTTTCCAATGATTCTTTGTTTTGCTATAGATATTGATAGTTTATGCAACTGAAAATCTTTTCTGAACTGTGAACATCTACAGAGAAAGTAAAATCTGTGATGTTTTCCAGTACTTGTGGAAGTCATATGTATCCTGTGCATATTTTATGTAGTACTTTACTGATGTGCACAACTCTTGTATTTTTCATTATTTGCAATAGGTACTCATTTTATTGTTTCACAAGAGTACTTAAAGATATATGAAAGTTCTTTATTTGTACCTATTGGTGTCATAGTTGTTAATACTCATTGAAACATTTTCAAAACGAATTCACCTAAAAATTTTCCTGTTTCATTGATTTAGGATGTATTTTCCAGCAACAATTTTTTAATAAAACGAAAAATATAATTCAATGAAATATTTCTTAAAACAACTTCAATGTTATATTAATTGAATAAAGATTGGTTGACTTTTTCTTTAGGAAGGACATTAATCTATATTGTCAATGAGATACAGATTTGTGCTTCGGAAACGTGTAATGATGCGGGAATATGCAGTAGAAAAACAGAAGAGGTGAATGAATGGAAAAAAAGATATATACTGAAGACCACAATTACAGCCTATATTCAAGCATTGTAATAATAGGAAATTATATTCTCTTTAAGTATAGTAAATTGTTACAGTAAATGTTTTCTGTCTTCACCTGATATTTAATATTCTAAGAAATTAAACTCAAGTTTCAGGAGGAACTAGGTCTATCACATGGGGTATTTGTACATCCCAGCATCAAATAGCTGAATTCTTTTTCAATTATCATATTATCCTCCTTTTCCCTCCCTCTTCTTATTCTCCTCCACCTCCTTGATCTCCTATTTAGAAAATTCATTCTTGAAATGGTCTTAGTAAATAACATCACTCGTGCTTTAAAAATGAAGTGGAACATTTCAAAGCACTCTTGATATTTGATAAGTTACTCAGATGCTCGTACAAGGTGTGCAGAACCCTCAAGCAACTGTAAAACTAACTTACTTAATATTACACATATGTGAAAGCAACAAAATTAAATGTAATTCTTAGAGTTTCATTAAAGAATAGTAGATTAACTGGTTTTCATGGAGATCATCTTCGAGAAGTTAACTAAAAACACAAAAACTGAGACCTTAGGGTATCCAAATACCCCAAATGAGAAATGGAGTGTTAATGCAGTAGGATATGAAGTTATTTGACTGTAAGGAAACAGCAAATTGAGTTTTGAGGAAGTTAGATAAATAATACTTTTTTTATTTTCGTTGAAAAACAGCAAAACATCTGTAAGAATATAAAGTTATATCTTGATTTTGACTGAACACAGAGAATATACAAGATGTCGAGGGAGGAAACAGCGAAACTTTGAAAATAAGCTCTGAAGTCAATTTTAAGCATGTTCTGTCTAATAAACTCCTTTGATATTTTGAATGGTTGGGCCGCAATAAGCTCTCAAAAGTTGGTTTGAAAAAATATTTTCTGTGCCAAATGTGTATTTCAGAAACTTATAAACACCCCAGAAACATGTAAATTGTTTATTATTTATAATAGAAATAATTTTTCTTTGTATACAAATACAATCAACACAGAAATAAATAAGCAAATGAATTGTGTTAATTGGTTGCTTTGTATTTCCGGTTAATTTTTCTTTGTGAACAAATGTATTAATTGCTTTTGTAAATAATAAACAATTTACATCTTTCTGGAATGTTTGTGAAATGCAAATTTTTGCACAGAAAACTTTTTTCATGTAAACTTTAGAGTGCTCATTGTGGCTCAGCCATTCAAAATCTTGGAGTTTATTAGCCAAAATATGCTTAAAATTGACTTAAGAGCTTGTTTTAGAAGTTTCGTTGTTTCCTCCCTGAATATTCTGTATATAGCAAACTTTAACATGACTGTAGAAATGGTGGAAATCATTACACTTTTATTTCCTTAATTTCTTTTGCAGTAGATGATAAGTAGACATTGAAGTTGTATGTAGGAAGTTTCAATTTAAAAACGAAGTATCTTCTCTCTTTGGCAAGTTTGAATGTTGTTAAAATGACTACTCTCTTTGGATATTCAGAAAAGAAGAAATAGAATGGAAGCTACTATTTTGAGATGTCTGAGGTCTTCACAACAAGAAAAAATTGTAAAAAAGTAACAGAATATTATAAACTATTTCTGGCTCATGTGAGCTCATGCTAATTATTGAATGACTGAAGTGAGAGTCTCGTAACACAAATTACCAGCAAAACTAAGTTTTATTATTGACTGCCTAGATTTTAGTATTTTTGTGGGGTTAATATAAAACACATTTTTTGTGTTGGAGTACTTTTAATCATGTGCATGTGAGCACACACAAACAACAGCACAACAGAAAATTGCATTGGAAATGAATTTAAAAAAGGTAGCACCAGAAGCTAAAAATTGACATCTTTTGCTCAAGTTCTCAGTTCGTTTTCTGCTAATTAACTTTTGCAAATATCTCTTTTATCCTAATTTGATGTAGTTCAGGGAGATCCCCTGATAGGCTACAATATTTTTTAAATGGTGAATTACAGTATTTATAAGACGAGTGTTTTCTTTAACTATTTCGTTTGAAAAACACGGAGTCGTCTTACATTCGCAAAGCGCATAGTATGTGACGCACACTACGCAGAATTATATTCGCAGAAAAAATTACACGTTATTGAAATAGTCAATACCATCATTTTCGTTCGCTAGAAGCTATAGTTCGTCTTAGTTCAAGAAGTATTCTGAAAGGAAAAATGTTTGCGATTTGAGTCAATCACCCCCACCTCGATCAGGTTTTTCGTCCAGTTTCCCAGATCCTTTGGGCGAATTCTGAGATGGCCCCTTGTTTTGCTTCTGGACGTAAATGTAGCTTCATTATTTGTTGCGCAACTTCAGTGGCGTTCAGCGACTTTCAGTGGGAAATATAGTTATTCAAATTATCATTCTCCAAGTTGTCGCGACAGGAAGTGTATTCCTTCGCAAAGGACATGATGAGGGATAAGAGCCCTAATCTATAGCGGATTTGCCCTTGAAACATCGGAGCGAATATTTTCTTTCAATACTTACCATAAATGTTCATTTCTTTCTGTATTTGGAATTCAACTTGTGTTTGGCTTAGGTTGGGTATTCCAGAATTAAGAAAACGTGCAGAGAACATATTACCGTAGCACATCACACACATTTGACGTAAAATAAATAAATAAATGGGTTGTTCGGACACACTCCCCACCCCTTCTAATTTGCAACCGTCTGGGCGGCACTGCTCGGATGGCCTACGTATAAAAGCTGCTTTTTTATTACTTGAGTGAGAAAAATGGTAGAGCGGAGTATCCGCAGTCGGATATACAAAGTATACTGTCTTCGCAGGTCAAACGCAAGTTGAAGACACCTCCCCCCCTAAAAAAATAGTAAATTTTCAAATACAATATTTTCAGTTCAGTGGACAATATGATTTACAATTACATTCCAAAATTACTGAACTTTTTTTTGAATATTAATGATTTTTTTTCTGGATGGAGGTCCTAAGCCACTGAAGGTAAGACCGGCCCTTGGTATTACACGCACCCGTTTTCTGGAGCTCCGAAACTCCTACCCCATCCTTTACCAATATTAGTTAAATTAAGAATAAATGATGACAAAAGTCTTGTCGAAAAAAAATAACAGAAAAGTTCGCTCCCTGTAATATAAATTATTTTGCACTGAAAAAATGAGTTACAGATTTGATATAATATTCCTGTTGTCAAAATATCAAAATTCCCACTCCTCTTATATCTAGCGTAACGAGGGCCTAAGCAATTGGCTTGGTAAGGCCGGCTCTTGGTACCAAGTAATTTGCTTGGTAAGACCGGCCCTTGGTACAACAATTTGCTTGGTAAGACCGGCCCTTGGTACCAAGCAATTTGCTTAGTAAAACCGGCCGTGGGAGGATCGCGCATACGACCGCAGCAGCGAGCAGCAGGTCGGGGCCGCGCCAGTGCCACGTCTTTTGTCCCGTGACCGCCCGTGCACGCGCAGGTGGGCAGGCAGACGCTTCCGGGCCACGTCGCAGCCCATTATGGCATCGCCACTGCGCCGAGGAAAGTGCACAGAGCACGGATCAGTGCCGGCGCTCGGCAAGGACAGACCGGGCGGCCGCCCGGGGCCCCGCAAGATAATGATGAAGCCCGATGATGGGGTTGGAAAAGAAATTAGAACTCGAGGAAATCGTAATTTTATAAGTCGCAGTACAGTAGTCTGACATTTCATTAAATTTTCAATTTTTTTTTTCCAAAAATAGTTCATTATAGTCATTACTTGTAAGGTAGGATTCTATTGAAATGAATCAAATGACCATAACATTAAAATAGATTCTACTGAAACTCATATGTATTGTATTTAACAAGTGCTTTTATTAAACACTAAACACAACAAAACTTTTTAGCTTTTAAGTTCACAGTGAAATTGATTATTTGATTACTAAATACTTTTACTTAAAACTATTATTTAAAATAGATTTCCAAATTTTTTGGCTTTACGTAATTTTTTGAAATAAAATAACTCTTATAGTTTCTTGATACAACTTTCATATTTTTAATATGTCTTCGGGGGGAGGGGCTAATTTTGAGCATAATTTGCCCCCGGGCCCAAAATTGTCTAACTCCGGCAGTAGAATGGAATGGAGACGACGTCGATGTCGATCTTCTCAAAATATCGATGTTTTTGTAGCTTCTTTGGTTTTGTTGTAGAGAGATTGTTTTTGGAGAAACATCAATGTGTTAAAGCCGATGTCTTGTGCTAGTTGTTTTACGTTTACGATATTTTGATTGTGAATTGAAAATTTCCAAAATATAATTATGTAAAAATTAAAACATGAAATAATAACGGATGGTCCCATTGTTAGTTAACAAGTACGAACGAAACGAACAATGTTTGTACTATTTTTATCGGGCGTCCATTTTCTTATTATTTTTTTAAAAGAAATTTGTTGAAAATTAAACTTTAAAAATCGGGGTTTTGGTTAATATATTATTAACATCAATGTTTTAATTTTGAACACGATGTTTAGTAATATCGATGTTCAGTCACGTGACAGATTATGTTGACTGACAATCGTTTCTGTCAAATCATTTTTAGGGAAGGGGGCGTGATACATGAATATTATGTAGAAATGATTAGGATCCATTTCACATACTTCTTCTGCATCATACTTCTCCTGCATGCATACTTCTTCTGCAAACTTCTGCTGCATCTGTGGTACTCCCTATTATTTTTGCCACTCCGCCAACTGGAAAAAGTTTGCATGAAACCAATGTATTTAAGAAGTTAGAATCCTAGAAAATTACACTTCAAACCTATGCGAAAAAATATTACTTACACGGGTTGATGAAGAGTCGACAAATTGCGAATATAGTTGAAAGCGTGTTGAGGGTATTATCCCTTACCATGACGAGTCGACGAGACATCCCGAGATCTGTGAACGAAAGCGAAGAACAAGTGACGGAAAGGAGGCCGTTCTGTTTACGTAGTTCGAATGACAATTGAAAATTACGTGTTTCACAGGATCAAGGATGCTTTATGTTAATCGCGCAGGGCGAACACCGGAACGTCGTCAAAATGTCACGGCGTAACGGAGCGTCAAAATGTCAAATTAAATAAACTTGCTTGCTTAGGCTGACCGATATTGTGCCCTCACAAAATACGGACGATTCCTCCTGCGATAGCCTGTATAGAGAGAATATTTTTCTCATCCATGCCATATAAAATTGTTAAGCAATTATCATAATAGTTTTTAAATTAAATTACCGTAGGACTGAAGCATGAAATATTTTTATATATTTAGAGCATTACTGAGATTTATTCAGCTACGTATTATTGTAAATAAGAGCGCATATTGGTATGTTTTTTATGGACGGCAGTTTACATAGATACGCCTCTGAATTTTTGTTAATTTGTGCAAGCGAAATGAAGTATTTTATATAAATTTTTCAATGCCTTAAGTTGATATTAATTTCTCAATATGTATGTGAATATTATAGCGCTTCTTATTTTTCTTCATGGGCGTAATATTCACAGATTGTCTCTTAGAGAGCGTTGTGATTTATTTAAAAAATCCTTATCAAGCCATGCAAACATCGGAAATGAATGCCGTATGATGTAACATGAAATATTGGCACTAAGACTGCTATATCTGTTGGAGTAGACAACACCTCGAAATGTGGTGAAAGAAATCGGGTTCTTGGTGTGTTCGTATGTCATCGAGGACATCGTACGTGGAGAAAGAAACATTTGAGGATTATGTGCGCATATTCCTGTAATTTTCATTCTCTTTAACGTCTAATTTCTTTATTTTTGGCTATATACTCACAATGGAATTGTCAACAAAACGCATGCGGGAAGTCTTTTGAGATACCAATTGACATACTTCACAGAATTTAGCTGCGATGATAGATCAACACCTGCTTGGTCCTACCCAATATCTCTAATAGTTTTTTATGTGTAAGATTCCCAGTCTCCGGCACGATTTTTCAATGATTTTATATTTTGTTGCAACTAGATTTTTGTGTATTTTATAAATTTGATAATTAAAAATTTTAAAAAACGTGGAAGCATTGTGTATTCAAATAAATTTGATAATTGCTCATTCAATATCGTACTCAGTTAAAGTCAGAAGTATTTATCAATGAATCTGTGCGAACGGAATGTCTGATAAGCCATCAATGATCGAATCCAAAGTTCAAAACAATTTTACGTACCTTTGTATTCTAGTAGTATTTTCCATTTGTAGTTATCTTTATTATGTACGTAAACGAAAATGTTTACGGTTGGCTAAGAAATGATGGGAGTCATGCAGGTGACGTGAAGAAATATCTCGTAGAGAACTAATGCATTTTACCATTTCATTATATCGCGAGGCGTCGTAAGATTCTATCATTGAATAAAATCACATACAATAAGTAAGAATCGTTTATGGGAGAGCACTAATATCGGATAGAACGTTAATTTGTCGGAAAAATATCTCGCTGTCAAATTTACTCGCGGTTATAGCAGCGATAATTAAATCGAATCAATTGATTTAAATCGTAATGTAAATAATGTAAATAATCAAATGTTTATTTAAATTATTGAATTCAATTTAATGCTACTATTTAGTTTTTATCTGAAATTTTCCAAATTAATTTTTTCATGACCCACCATTTAAAAAAATAATTGAAATTTACTTATAACACTTATTAAATTAAGACATAGCAAAGAGATTTTGATTAATATAACTTGTCCTAACAATTTTAGAAATACTTTACAATAATGTCTCAATTACGTAGTGTCTATTATTCTGTAGAGCATAAACATACTCACACATGAAAAAATGCTTTCACTTAGAAAAATCTTATTTAATAAAAAGCAATATAATTATTTTAAAAATTCCATGCATTTTTTCACCCTACGTTCGAGAGTATCTCGAAGATACAATGTACCCTAACATTTTCCTTGAAATATCTGTTATGCAAGTTGTTTCGGACGTGTTGACAGTGATAATTCTCTCAGAAATGATTGCGGCAACTTGTAAAGCAGTGGACAGGTGCTTGAAGGTTACGCGTGGCTTGTGAATGGCCCCATTGAATGGCATTTTATGTTTTTACGTTTCCGTTCAGCACAAAGGAGTGCCCCGTGCTGCTCCCTTCAAGGGGCCGGAGACACAGTCGAGGAGGAGGGGACTCGAGTAGAAAGCAGGCCCCCCTCCCGACGCCAAAGCGCGCCTCCGTTATGCAGATGGGGGAGGCCGTAGCTCACTAGGAGCATTACACGTAAGGGAGGGAGGCACCTGGTTTTTCTGCTCTGGTTTATCTCGCAGAAATAATAAAAATAAAAAGTATGTTTTAGCCATATTTCATTCATTTCTCACGCAAAGGAAAGAATATTCCTCTTAGTAAATCCATATTTCTTCAATATATGTTTACAAATAAAAGTATCCAAAGTTTTTTATGATAATCATTTATTCAGTAATTTCACGACGTTTCGTAACTCGTTTTGTTACATCTTCAGGCGCTAAACTTAGTGAGGGAACGCTATCCCATTGAATTACCACCTCAGCAGAAAATTCAAGGAGACAACTTAGTTATGTGGTATCAACTGTGTGAGGTATTTCGTATTGTCTCCTTGAGTGGTCTGCTGAGGTGGTAATTCAATGGGATAGCGCTCCCTCACTAAGTTTAGCGCCTGAAGATGTAACAAAACGAGTTACGAAACGTTGTGAAATTACTGAATAAATGATTGTCATAAAAAACATTGGATATTTTTATTTGTAAATATTCGTCTTGTTGTCAAACTCCTAAGCGTAGTATGCTTTTATATTCCACACTCGAACACAAATGTGTCATAATAGGCTTTCGTATCATTAACACGTCAGATAAGCATTTGAATATCATGAAACCTATTTTTCTGGGAATTTCGGGGTCTTATCTCTAGGAAAATATCTCAGATAAAAAGAACCCACTCAAATATGGTAGTCTGTCAATGACAAACTTTCAGTAACCGCACGTTACTTGTACCCAAACATTTATTTTTGTTCTATCAAAATCGCGTAACAATGCAGCATTAGAATTATAGCTTTAATTGTTTCAGAGGTTACATTGACGCTGAGGAAGACACATTTTAAGCAAATACTGAGAGCAATTTAGAGTTTATTTTATCCGTTTATCCGCGTTTCAGGATTCGCGAGAGTGAGAGGAGTGGGGATGGAGGAACGGAGCGGGGTGGGGCGCGCTGAGACGGGGTGGAGCGAGTGGTATCCAGTGTTTCCGCGTGCATCAATTGTAATAACATTATTCCCGTAAGTATGTGCAAGTTATCCCTTGAAATATTGATTCTTTCGTGTCCTGGGCGCATCGGCTTTCGAGTGAGTCCAGTACATTTAGTGCATGTTTATTCCTCGGAAGATAGAAGTGATCTTCTCCCGCCGGGGACAGTGGGTGAGATCTAGCATGGACTTACACGTCAGCTAGCGGGGGTTTCCACAACCAGGTATCTCCCCGTGGGACACCACCCTGGCTGGGACAGGCTCTACGCTCCCGCCTGGTATCGTGACATGTGTGGTACTGTAGTGCATATAATTATAATGGTGTGTAAATAAGAGGTGAGGATAGGACAAGGAAGGGAAAGGAAAGACCGCGCGCGGTCCGTCGCCCGTTTCTTTGGAGTTGTGCTCCGACATTCACCGGGCGTTGATCAGAGAAACTACGAAAAAAACACTGATCAAAGAGCTGGCAGCTAGAAATCTCTAGACAGGGCCTGAACTCGATCTAGTAACCGGGAGCGGTAGCTCAGTGCATCAACTGACGTCACTGCAGCGCTTCTGACCGGGAGGTCCTAGGTTCGAGTCCTGACGGCGGCAGGATTTTCGACACTAGCTTTTCAGCTAGGTCGAATTCAGTCGCTGCCTGGAGGAGAATTCTAGCGGCCGGCTGCTCTGATCGGTAGTTTTCCGTGGTTTCTCCGATCAACATCAGGCGAGTGCCGGAGCAGTACCCTACCAAACGGGCCACAGACCGCGCGCGATCTGTCCTTCCTCTTCCTTGTCCTATCCTCTCCCCTTACTCTAACATGCACCACACTATCACATATTCCGGGAGACCGGTCGGGAGTTCAGAGCTTGTCCCGGCTGGGGCGGTGCCCCGCTGGTGGGAGAGTCCTGGTTAGGGGGAAACACTAGCCGACGGTAGGTCGGTGCCGCCACCCAGTGAGGGAAGATTACCGCCATCTCCCAAGAAAAAAGAACATGCTCTACACTAACGGGACTAATGACCGAAGCAGTTGACGCGCCCGGAAACACGAAAAAAATCAATCGATCTAGTATCTAGCTAGTGTCGAAAAACCTGCCACCGTCGAGGCTCGAACCTAGGACTTCCCAGTGAGAGGCCCTGCGGTGATATCGTTATATCCCAGGAGGTGGCGGTATTCCTCCCACAGTGGACCGAGCGATCCGACCTGCAAGTCACGTGGGGGCTGAGGGGGCGGGGGCGTGGGTGGGGGGCAAGGCGGGGCGGGGGGGGGAAGGGGAGAGGGGGCGGCGGCGGCGGAGCGGAAGTCGCGGCGGCAGCTCTTCCGGAAGCGGCGTACGCATCCCGTCCTCGCCATTGCGCCGCCGCCGCCGGTCGTAAAGGTAACCTTGCGCAAGGGCGCTCGTTCTCAGAGGCGTTCAGCTCCCGCAGCACGCGCGCTCCCAAGAGAACGTGCTCCAGCCATAGCATTTAGTATATTATACTTTCTTTGCGGGAGATCAATATGACACAAAACGGTCCTACGCTGCAATGGGACGCGCCTTAAAGGAGAGTCTTTCAGGAGATAAAAATGCTATCTTATTGAAAATCTACAGTTCTATAGTAGAGGATGCTCAGAAAATTCGTATCTTCCTATAAACAAAACATCATTATCAACTTTTGAATAATGACATTATATAATAAGTGTTACTTAATTGATATATTCCGTACGATTATATAAATAAGTATTATATAAATAATGAGTGGTGCTGTATTTTGTGGCGAGATAATTATCATGATTGCCTGCATTTCGGAAACTGTTCGTCTTGAATTATATCCATGATGGATGCCAGGAGACCGTTTTTGTTACTTCATTAAAATAGTGTCATTCAGAGTGCAATTGGACATTCACGACAAACAACTAGCTTATCAGAGGATATAGAACTTTTTGATGAATCTTTGTTACCATTGCTCTATGATATCAAGTTGATTTCATGTGTTTTACAAAGGACTAGACTGTCAGCTTTTCTCTCCTTCGAAGGGGGAGGGAAAGCGAGGGAAGATCACCGTAATAAAAATAATCTCCCGCCGTACAAATAATACACTACACTTACGGGACTAATGGCCTTAGCAGTTGACAGGTCCGGAAACATCAATCTATCAACCGAATCAGTCGAAAATCCACCACCGTCGGCAATCGTAGTCGGTTGACTATGCGGGTTAGTTTGCATGTTTTTCCTTTAGAAACTTTAGAAAACAATCCTGTTTTTCGAATAAGTATTTCATATTTGCCAGTTGCGCCAAACGATGTACTAAAATGCGTATTTCAATGTGACATCCAACGCGAATTAACTTTGCAGGAATGTTTCCGTTTTTTGTCCGCGGTATTCAGCTGCTCTTCCGCTCGAGGGGGCGTGACCTCTCTAGTCACGAGGCGACTCGTTGGCCCGCATCTGGCGCTCGAAGATGCTCTTTCTGATGCCCCGCGGTGACCTGAGATGGCGAGCACTTCCTGCATTTAACTGCGATCTTCATCTTTATTTGCCGTGCCAAAGACAACCGTTTTCGTATGTGAGCATTTTTGTTAACTGGACTAAATGATGCGTGTAGTCTGGGTATGCAACCATGAGTTCTGAATTAGGTTAAATATTGAGGGGTCCAAAGCTATTTACTTTTCCATTAAATAATGCGGTTAAGTATG
This sequence comes from Teleogryllus oceanicus, assembly GCA_964035755.1. Taxonomy (NCBI): domain Eukaryota; kingdom Metazoa; phylum Arthropoda; class Insecta; order Orthoptera; family Gryllidae; genus Teleogryllus; species Teleogryllus oceanicus. Next base: position 86,108,988 of record CAXIVR010000003.1, read on the forward strand.
TAGAAACTCGTAACGAGGCAATTTTACAAACACAATTAAATTATAACAGAAAATGAAACATTTAGAATTTTGGACATGTTAAAATATAACGCAAAATGATGTCCGACATCGTGGAAATCATTAAGAGTTATCTGATATTTCTGTTAGGGAGCAATTTTTCTGTTTCTAAATTCGTTGTGAAGTGATTGTTTTTTCAGAAGAAAATTGTTAATGAACTTATATCTTAACCCAGCAATACATATCTCGTGCTCAAGTGGTTATGCTATTGATTTCATGTTTAGACTCGGGAATTTGATTGGAGTTACTAAGATCAAATGCTCCTTGAATGGAAGCAATATTCAATAAACTATCGACAATTTGGAAAATAATATTTTAAATGTGTTGATATTTATTTATTGTTTATGGTCATCTATAAAACAAAACTTAAGACTAGTGCTACACCCGCCACGTTTACACGAGCTTAATTCTCCAATAATTACACGTAACACGGGAGAAGGTATTTTCATGTTTCACAGACCTGACATTCTAATGAAAATCGAAATAATATGAGTAAAAAGAAGAGACGAAAACAAGAGCCCTGATGGGATGCAGCGACGTTCGTTGCTCAAGACTTCTCATTCCAGTAGTGGTGCTCCTCCGAGCCTTATCTTTATGGCTTGAACCTTGTGGAACCCCTTATCAGCGCGTGGTGCTGGTGCACATGCCATCAAAGCGGAACGGCGTTCAGAAATGGGGATTGTCTCATGTTCATTTCCACTCATACTCTTTAGACGCTGCCTTCTGCATGCTTTTCTGGGACAGGCCAGGTTGTTGTTGTTTTCTTGTTTTCTTTCTTTTGTGAAAGATGTGTTAATGGTAAGGGGAGACATGCTTCAAAATTAGTTTCTCAATATATGTGTACCATATTTTAACTCACCTTGACATCACGTGACGTGAGTGACATCATAACGTGAATTTAAAAAATGTTCAATAAACGAACAATGTATTAGTAACCACGCCACAAGACCGACATTGCTTCAAATTTCATCCAGGTCGAATTCAGACGCTGTCTGGAGGAGAATTCTAGCAGCCGCCTGCTCTGATCGGTAGTTTTATGTGGTTTCTTCGAGCACCACCAGACGAATGCCGGAGCAGTACCCTAACAAACGGGCCACGGACAGCGCGCTATCTTCCCTTTTCCTTCCTTGTCCTATCCTCACCCCTTACACAGACACACACTTACACTAAAGTGACCTGCACTACCACACATGACGGGAGACCGGTCGGGGACTTAGAACTTGTCCCGACTAGGGCGGTGTCCAGCTGGTGGGAGATACCTGGTTGAGGAAAACTTCGCTAGTCGACGGTAGGTTGGCGCCGGATCTCGCCATCCAGTGGGGGGAAGATCACCGCCACCTCCCGATGAAAAAACACCACTATTCTTACGGGACTAATGACCTCTAGTTGACGCGTCCGGAATCACTAACAATCAATCCATCAAAGTAGTGAAACGGTGCGATTGCAAACGGTTCACTTACACTCTTCACGTCCGGGGTGTTTCATGAGCATGAGACAGACAGGTTCGGGGAGGTGATGTAGGGCGAGGGGGCGGTGCGGCCCGCTACGGAAAGGTCAAACAAAAGAAAGGGAAAGCGGATTGGGCCGCCCGCCGCTGCCCCGCACTCGCATTCGCGCTCGCCGTCGGCCGGGGGCGGCTGCCGCATTCCGGCGCCGACGCCTGGCGTCGCGACGCCTTGCAGGTGAACGACCGCCCGCACGCACGGTGAGCGCCACTCGCACATTAAACACGGTACCTTTTCAACAAAAATGTACGCGGGAAAATAAGGGAAAACTATTCTTTAATTCTTTCCCGCTCTTGTGAAGGTATACTTCAGACGAAGAGAACGTTATGTAATCGTGTGCCGGAAAATGGCGAATTTTCGTTAGGAAAACTTAATTCGTCGGAGCCAGCTAATGTCGAGGCCAGGTAACAAAAGAGTCGATAAATCCTGTTGCTATTCTGCTGCTTATAGCAACAGGATTTATCTAGTTCTTCGTTACTTAGGCCCACCAATAAGAGATTTGTTTACTTACTCTAACTCGTGGTGTAGCCAGAATCCATGTGGACAATAAAACTATGGTGCTTTTCCCATTTTTGTCGAGCTCCGTATTTAAAAAAACATCAAAACTACAAAATTAAAGATAGAAACTCTGGCGTTTGACAAAGTCTATTGTAAAAACATAAGCTCTTAAAAAAGGTACAGTTTTTTGGAAAAACGAGTAGATTTCGCGTAATTTATGTCTTAAATGAATGCAATTTGTAAATTGTTTTCTTAAAAACCGCACCACTTTTTTTTATTAAACTTTGCCTCATATGTAACAACGGACGGTAAAAAAATAAGATGCTAATCTTATTTTCTGGTAACTCTCCCGGTTTTCGAAAATTGCAAAAAATTGCATGTTGAAAGTATTGGATTGAGACATCTACATTTTTAAGCGTCGGCCCGAGTTCAAACCTTACCATTCTTCTGTAGAGTAGTGGTATGGCGGATGGCGCGTGAACTCGGAGGACTTAGTTTGAATTCCGTGCGGAAATACTTTTGCTGGATGAAAACACTTTTGCATGTTTATGTAATAGTATAATAAGCGGAGTACTTAGAAATAATGCGAGAAAGTATGTGCTGTCGGAGCACCACTAGTTTTTGTATTCCAGCAGTATGAACTAACGTTATAATAAATCGTTCATATGGCACAGATTATGGCGCGTTATTCATCTTACGGCTCAGAATATGGCGTATTTGAAGTTTATGGAACGAATAATTGCTTCATCACACCTTCAGCCAATCGAAGCGAGAGAATCGTGGGGTGGCAGCAGTAAACCGAACAGCCAACCACCATTTTTTGCACAGATGTCTAATACCCGTGCCTTACAATTTAAGTTCTTTCCAAAAATTAATTTTGATTCTTTTATGAAATCATTATGTTCTTATACAAAAATATCGTTTGCAACTCTTTTACAACGTTTCTTTATTGATTCGTACAAATTTGAAAACTAGCTCCTAACGTTTTTCAAAACGTGTACTAGTGCAATAAAATCCTTCATTATAAACCAGTTGCATAATACACTATTGATAAAGATGCACAAAAATGATGAAAAATTTCAGATTATTAAAAATGTGTAGTGTTTTTTAAATAAATTATGTTACGAAAATTTAGGCGAAAGTTATTTGAAAATACATAAATGTATATAATTAATTTATTATGTAAATATTAAATTTTAATCTGAAAGGTGTTCATGTCATTTCCTATTTGATGTGGTAGCATATGCTCAATATAATTGGGGGCGTCATTTGGGGACTCTGAATACATTAATCCGGTCCTGGTACAATCTCATGCAGCCCTACACCCATCACCCGCCTGCAGGGGACCAACGCCTACCAATAGGGAAAATCACTTGCGAATTCCGCACTATTACGTAACTGCAATTCATTCTGTCCATACAAATAAATGGGGAAACTGTATCTACTGAGAATTATCCAATGATGAATCACATATATGCCTTCAGAGTCATTTTCTTTCTTATACTGACCCGCTTTGGTGGTAAAAATATATTTTATACTTCTGGACCCTTGAAAATACATCCATTAATCCACCTACGACATGGACTACATTACTGAGATATTAATTCTCTTAGCTTTCTAGTATAATCAGCATTTTGAACTTCTGTATTCTCTGCCGGGAACCGTTACAATTACTGTCTCAGTCATATGTACCTTTAATGCATCATTTACTGGTTGAGAGAACATGAGATAGGGCGAGGGTAAGAGATCTGGGGAGATTTAATTTTGTTGGATTTTTAGCTAATGTTCTTTTCACAAGTACGTCTGGCCAACCAAGTATTTTCGTCTTCAAATATCCGTGCACTCGTGGAGTTGTACAGTCCGCGAAATATAGAAACCGCACACCTATCAACATGGGCGGCTATCGGAACCTTCCTGAGACATGGAGGTATCGTTTGATAGTGACCAGGAAAACGCTTCTAAGCAATTGCATATTTTCGTTCCTGTTACTTCTTTGTAGCCTCATAAAATATTCCCATTATCCTCTGAATTCTCTTCAATTTTTTCACAAACTGAATATCATCTTAAAAATATTACCAACATTTTTAAACATTTGGATGATGAAGATGTTGCATCATGAGTAATTGATGGGGTTGGATAGAAATATTTTTTTTAAGGTTGAAGACTTGCTATTGTTCGTTTTCCATTGTAGGCTAATGGAGCTGAAAACAGGTCAGCATTTGCTTACAATGGAAAAGGCAAATTGCTTGATAGCTTCCGAAATCCATATGGCCTTTTTCGTGCCCTGTCCCGTCGTCGGCAGTTAGTCTCTCGATTTCTCGGCGTAGCTCATCCGGGATCCATCCGAGTCTCAGTCTTCCGCATGTAAGTCTCTGTCTTCAGGTCTTGACCTCTTTTAGGACAGTTGACATCACGAAGTACGAAGAAATTGTTCGACGCACCAACAATTGTATCATATTTAAACTAATCATCGATAAATTCGCACAGGCAACTTCAGATTAGTTATTAGTTATTAGAAATTGTATCTATTTTTGATAATTAAATACGTTTATTTAAAACCATTGTTTAAATTATATTTCAATAAACGTTTTCTAGCTCCAATATTGTAATTTTATTATTTGTTGAAAGAAATAAAAGCAACTCGTCCAGTTTCCTGATACAACTTTCACATTTTTAATTTTTCCGGGAGGGAGGGGAGGATACGTTTCCGCATTGTCCCGGACACAAAATTGTCTAGCACCGGCACTGATCAGAGGCCATTCATAAATTACGCGAGCTCTTTAGGGGGGAGGGGGTCAAGCGAATTTCACGTAATCTTACGTGGAGGAGAGGGGGATCTCGGCAAATATCACGTAATTTTTCGCTAAGAACAATGCTAAATTGCAAGAAAACTAAGGCAATGTAAATGCAAAAAAAAAAAATTTAAAACCCAATTTATATCGCGGTATACAATAAGTAGCATAATATACTAAGAAAAAGAATCTAACAAAAATTACCAAACTTTTTATTATTAATATGATAAATCTAATTACCTGTATTTTTAAAGAACTTTTTAAAAGAAAAATTACGGAGTGTTTTTAGAAGTGCAATAATATTCATTGTAATTCAGCCACTCCATTTTTAAACACTAGTCATTTCAGTCTTAAATAAATATAATTAAGCAAATTATGTTTTTTTTAAATAAATCCCAATGCAATCAACCACAAATTAACGTATTTACAATAAAAATACGCTTTTTGAAAAATCTCACGTGAGACTAGAAGTGGGGGAGGGAGTCTGACCAAATCTCACGACATCTCAGCAAGGGGGGAGCGGGAGTGGAAAAATCGCCAAAATCGCCTCCCGTAATGTACGGACGTCCCCTTGGCAGCAAAGCGGGCGCGGCAGGAGAACGGCGGTGGAGGAGGCGGGGGGGGGGCGTGCGTGGCGGCACGCGGCGTCAGCTGCTGCCAGATGGACGCTTGGCAGCCGCCTCTCGGCCCTCGCGCCCCACTTCCTCCTCTTGCGCTAATGGGGTTGTGCAATGCAGGTACTTCGTGCCGGATGATATCATTTGACGTCCTCAACAATTGTCGCGGTACATTTATTGATTATTAGTGATTCCGGGCGCGTCAACTGCCGAGGTCATTATTCCCGTAAGTGTAGTGCGTGATTTTCGTCGGGAGGTGGCAGTGATCGTCCCCCCCACTGGATGGCGACTGGATGGATCCGGCGCTGACCTACCGTCGGCTAGCGGAGTTTTCTCCAACCCCTATCACCCATCAGCGATGCACCACCCCAGCCGGGATAAGTTCTTAGTCCCCGACCGGTCTCCCGGCATTTGTGGTAGTGTTGTGCATGTTAGTTTAAGTGTGCGTGTTAGGGGAAAGGATAGGACAAGGAAGAGGAAGGAAAGATCGCGCGCGGTCCGTGGTCCGTCTGTTAGGGTACTGCTCCGTGATTCGCCTGGTATTGATGGGAGAAACCACGGAAAACTACCGATCAGAGCAGCTGGCCGCTAGAATTCTCCTCCAGGCAACGACTGAATTCGATCTACTGAAAAGCTACTGTCGAAAATCCTGCCGCTGTCAGGACTCGAACCTTGGACCTCCCGGTCAGAAACCCTGTAGTGAAATCAGTAGGTGCACTGCGCCATCCGCTCCCGGTTTGTCGCGTTAGACAGTGGTAAGGCAATCGATTAGCAAAATTGAGGTAATTTACCTTTTCCGTTTTTGCTAGATGCTGCCAAGCCGCTGGCGAAGTAGTTTAATACGATAATGTAGGCAGTATCTTTTAATTAAAGAAAAATAATTTTTATGTTTATGACCCAATTTAAAGAATTCTGTGAACGTTCAGTTGCTCTCCTTTAAACGTCACTTGAGGTGGTTTTCGCATATAATCCCGATTGATTTTGTTGTATAAATGAAGCATGGTCAGAAGAAGAACTATAGTTAAATTAGCATTAATTCTTGAAATTCGTAACTTTGTTCTTTGTATTCTAGGTGTTTCTTGAAACTGGAAGATTCACTCGAGACCTTCCTTTTTCTGGAAAAGAAGAAAAGTGCAGAAGCCACCATTTAAGTGCGTCGTGTGCGTAGTCCGCTCGCCGGGGGGTCTCCGCCAGCACCCCGAGTGCTACGCGGGCAACTGCGTAAGTTACTCGAAGCGGAATCGGGGCGCTGGTCGCCGCGGCGTCGGCGCGGAGGAGGATCTCTGCACTTGTTCCCGCGCGGGAGCTCCACTTGGCTGCGCCGCCTTTTCCTTCCTTTCCAGGACGCCGCTGCCGCCTACTTTCTAATCCTCGTCTGCCGCTCCCTGCAACCGGCGGAGTGGAATGGCGGTGCGGGGCGGCGGTCTGCGCGGTTTCCTTTCGCATGTGCGAGGCGCGTGGGGGGGGGCGGGGCGGGGGGGCGGAACGGGGCGGGTTGTGCGTGGTGGGCGGGTGGGCGGGGCGAGACGGGGCCGAAGGGGACGGGACGGGCATGACGGGATGGGATGAGACGGGACGGGATGGGATGAGTCGGGACGAGACGGGACGTAGTGGGGCGGATGGGGCAGGACCCAGCGGGGACGGGGAGGGGTGGGCGGGGACGGGTAAGGCAGGTGTGGAGGGGAGTAGAGGGGTGGAGAACGAGTGGGCAGTGAGAGGTGGGATAGCATGCGAAATTGGAGTGATTGCAGCGTGTGGAAATGCAACGCTCGTGCAAGAGCGATCAAGGGGTTGGGTGTGACAAAAAGCCAGGGAGTTGGCGATGACGTTTGGATATCGACCGTTAATTGGTTGGGGGGTTTGGGTAGTTAATGGCATTGGTGTTGAGTTGTGTTGAAGTTTGTTGTGAGGCTTGTTGTTGAGTTTTTTGAGTTTGGTTGTTGAGCTTTGTTGTTGAACTTTTTGTTGAAGTTTGTGTGGCTTTTTGTTGAGGCATTAGTTGTTGTTGAAGCTTTGGTTGTTGAAGCTTTGGTTGTCGAAGGTTTGGTGTTGAAGCTTTGGTTTTGAAGCTTTAGTTGTTGAAGCTTTGGTTGTGGAAACATCGGCTGTCGAGTGTTGGTTGTTGAGGTGTGGATTGTTGATCATTGTTTTGAGGTATTGGTCGATGAGGCATTGTTTGTTGAGGTGTTGTCACACACAACACTGACAGGTGAGGCGCTGCCCGATCACAGGTTTGTGATCGCCGCCATGACGTACTTATTTCCTTGTATTGACTCTGTGGCGAAGCTCGATGTGGAACCGTTGGTGAAGAAAATATCTGTCCCAAATCGGAGAACCCTCTATAAATGCGAAAATATTTCACCTGTGTGTTTGTGAGAATCCATAATTGATCCTCATGTTTACAAAGAAGGGAATGGCAGACATATTACCAATGACGTCAACGTGAAATTTGGTGCATCCCACATATACCTATTTGTTTTTATTCGTAAACACAAAATGAAAAGATGTTGCGTGAGAGAATTACCGAATAGCATCTGTTGTTAGCTGATGACTGCCACTTTTGTAAAGTGTTTAATGTAGTAACAGAACATTTTGCTGCGGTAATTTGAGATGAGTTCTGAAGAATTTCGTATTTCCGCTGACACATCACGAACCCTACAGCCGTCTTGCCGCGTATTTCGCTGACATACAAAGAACAGCATTACGAAGGTGATTCACGGACATGACACTGTGTAAAGTGACCTACGGAATGTGGTCATGGAATTCTGTGAAACTTGTGCCTTTAGAGAAATATTTATTTGATATTTTTCGCTGATGTTTGTTTAGTGTATACGAAATTGCATAAAATATAACTTAACAGAATCTACATTCACTTGCTTCAGCGCGTTCAATCGGTTTTTATACATTCATCTTTTCTGAATCTGAAGTACCGTGTTTTTGTTTCCACACAATTGAATTTGTTTCGTACGCTGTCGTCATGCACTGTTTTTCGCATATTGTAAGGTTTCTCTTTTTGTTCCAGGTAGGCGGGAAGTGAATCATTTCGTGGTGGCTTCTACCCCCAAGACCTCAGGGGCGTCTTCGTGGACTCGGACGAAGGTTGGTCGCGCTCTGTTTCTTAACTTCAGCCCCGATGGCAGGTGCTCCGCCACCGACGCCTCCGAACCCAAGTGAAAGAGGTTGAGGAAGGACGAGCACTCATGTTCCTAAAACGAACGTTCGAAATATTGACAATCAGTATTCACTTTTCTGTAGTAGTGTTTGAATCTCTTCAGCGCAAATGAGAATGGAAATTGTATTTTTATAAATGTACTTTCACTGACTATTTCCTTTTATTGCCAGTAGTTTCTTGCTAAATAAGTATTAGTGTTGAATCACATGTTTTCTATTTTCACTGGAAAGTTAAGAAACAAGTAAGGGTTAACGCGCAATGTGTACCTTCTGTACTCAACTTTTCCAATCTATTGTTAAATTTAAAGACAAATATTATTGTTCTTCGATGAATCTGTATTTTGTCGGACAGTATGAGGAAGGAAATTATAGGAATGCATTGTGTGCATTTGGGCAGAGACGTAAGCGCACTCACTCAGTAACTACACATTGAACAACAACAGCGACGGTCAACATGTCTTCCTCCCTCCAAGGGAAAAATAATTTGAAATAATTGTTTGAAAATAGGTTTTAAACTTTTTTGCGAATTAGAATATGAACAATTCTTTTCTATTTTTATCACTTTTTGCATCTTACTCGTACGTAATGAAAATAAATATTAAATAAATATACACAAATATTTATAACAATAAAATATAACACGAATGAGAAAAATTAACAACATTTTGTAGGGGTAATTTTTACCTTTGCCTACTTAAAATATAACACGGAAATAAAACACTTAAAATATAGCATGAAAGAGAAAAATAAATTAGCAGCATTTTGTAGGGGCTAATTTTTATCTTTGCCTAATTAAAAACTTTGTTTAAATAAAGGGGCATATAGAACCGTTGTTCTGAGAGCGGGGTTTGAGCTTCGATCGTAACTGTGCTCGACCGCATGTTAACGTGAGCGCCAGATGACCGTGAAAATTATTAATGCTATAAACGACGGACAGAATGTAAGCACCGGACTGAAGTGTCACCGAGTGGCCGGGGCGATGTCGCCATTGTGTCTTCGTCCTCATTCTGTCGCTGGCACGTAAAGACCGTTACCTCACTAGCTACTCAGCCACCCGTAAAAAGAAGGCAAGCTGCGCACATAGTGGTGCTTTGTACTAATACACAAAATTGATTGATAAGGAACAGCACCTACCAGTCCTACAAAAAGATTGAAATAATTTGTCTTCGAGGAGAATATACCGCTGTCTCTCCAGCGTCGTGCCGGGTGCGGTGGCACAGTGCATCACTGTAGTGCCTCTGACCGGGAGGTCCTAGGTTCGAGTCCCAACAGCGGCAGGTTTTTCGACACTAGCTTTTCAGCTAGGTCGAATTCAGTTGCTGTCTGGAAGAGAATTCTAGCGGCCGGCTGCTCTGATCGGTAGTTTTTCACGGTTTCTCCGATCAACTCCAGGCGAATGCCGGAGCAGTATCCTAACAAACGGGCCACATACCGTGTGCAATCTTTCCTTCCTCTTCCTTCTCCAATCATCAACCTTTACATACAAATTTACAGGAACATGCACTACACTACCACGCATGCCGGGAGACCGACCGGCTACTTAGAACTTGTGCCGGCTGGGGCGGTGCCCTGCTGGTGGGAGATACCTGGTTGGGGAAAACTATCGGGCGGTGCCCCTTTATTCAACGGTTGGTCGGCGCTGGATTCGCCATCCAGTGGAGGAAAATCACCCCACCTTCGATGAAAAACTTGCACTACATTTACGAGACTAATGACCTCGGTAGTTGGCGCGCCCGGAATTACTAACAATCACTCAATGCAGCGTCGCTGAAAGGCTTTGAGTCCTGACGAAGACGGATGTTCGACACTAGCTAGATACTACCTAGGTCGAATTCAGCCGCTGACTGGGGGAGAACTTTTACGACAGGCTGTTCTAATTGTGGTTTCTACGATAAACACCGCATGATTGCCGGAGCTTCTTAAATGGACCACGGACCGTGCGCGATCTTTCCTTCCTCATTCTTATCTCCTCTCTCCTTAAACACAGTTGCACTTTCATGCAATACACAACCGCACATGTTGAGAACCGGTCAGGAGCATTGAACTTCTCCCCGCTGGGACGGCGTCCTATTTGAGGAGATAGCTGGTGGAGGGAAAGCGAGTAAGTGTATAGATTGACGCCGGATCTCACACTCCAGCTGAGAAGGAATACCGTCATCGCCCAGGTCATAACATGCGGCACACTACAGGACTATAGTAGTTGACGTATTCGAAAAAAATAATCAATCGATCAGAGGAATACGATTCTATCTCAACTCTATCAGCTTTATCTGCAGGACCGGTCTATAATATTATGTAATATTACAAGAGTTCCATCATTCAAAACATTTTACCAGTTTTCTGCACCAATATTTAACATAGAAACATTTCCTTCCAATCAAAGTAGAAGTCGTCTTTGACGAACGTATGCTATTGCAGGTTTGGGCGACGCCATCGATATAAGAAAACTGAAGGCGTGTGATCATTTCCTTTCATGACCCTACTTACATTGATAAGCTTGTGGCATGCCACGGTGGCGTTAAGTGTGCCACTGCTACCTGTTTTCAACCTTGACATCAATACACCAAACACTAATACACTTGCGGGGGTCGTGGATCTGGGTAATCAGCAGAATGCGAGATCCTTCGACACATACGATTGATTGATAAACTGATTAGTGTTTCCGGGTGCGTCAACTGCTAAGTTCATTAGTCCTGTAAGAGTAGTGCATGTTTTTATCGCGGGAGGTTGCGGGATCTTCCCCCTCTGGATGGCGAGATGCGGCACCGACCTACACTTCAGCTGGCAGAGTTTTCCTCAACCGGAAATGTCATACCAGCTGGACACCGTCCCAGCAAGGAACAAATAGCTCCCGACATGGTATGGTAGTGAAGTACATGTAAGTGTAAGTGTGTGAAAGTAAAGATGACACAAGGAAGGAGAAGGAAAGATCGCGCGCGGTCCGTGCTCCGTTTTTTCGGGTAGATTGCTCCGGCATTCGCCTGGTGTTGAGCGGAGAAACCATGGGAACTACCGACCAGACTTCTTCTTCAGAGAGCGGGGAATTCGACCTAGCTCTCCAGCTACTGTCGAAAATCCTGCCACCTCGGGATCAACCTAGGACCTCCCGGTCAGAGACACGGCAGTGACATCAATTTATGCCTTCAGCCACCTAAATTAGTCGAGACATACGAGAGACAATGGACGAAAAGGCACATTTAGAGCACCATTGGAGCTCGTGTCCGTTTGTGCTTAGGCAATGAGCCAAAACATACCCGTTCGATCATCCAAACAGCGAAATTAAAACTTATTGTACACAATTGTGCACTGTCTTTTATAAATCTCTTAATAATTTATATTTTTGCATTCCACTATTTTTCTGAATGTCCGTTAAATAACTTCATGATACTCATTCAGACATACATGACGCTCATACAACTTCGAACGGAAAATGCAAAAGTTCAGCCAAAAGACGTGAATGAGAAATTTGCAGGATTTAACTGGGATTAGTAAACTCTATAGTGTGTAATTATGATTGTAAAATTGGAGCATAAGAATGTCCATAGTTGTATAAAATCAGTTCCTTGGTTATCTGCTGTAAACATAACTATTCACGTATTATATATCATCTTACTGGGGTGTAGAGAACGTTACCTAATAGGTGCAGGAGGGAAATACTGACTTCAATCATGCAAAGTTGAAAAAAGTTTCATGCGTGAATTTTGTTGCTGCAATTCGTATGGCTGCGTGCACTCATCAAATGGAACGTCGGTGTTGATTGGCAGTTTTAAGAGTATCGTATTAATGTAGTCAACATTTATTTGTTCGTAAGGAAGACTACAGTTTGTTCCTTGAAAGTAATTTTGTTTGTTTCTTTCTTTCTTTCTTCTTTTCTTTCCTTCTTTTTCGGATATGGAATTATAAAAATGGTAATGACACTTCCTACAAAGAAGCTATTTTAAGGAAATTCGATGAAAATGAATGTGGCTCCTTGAAAACGACCCCTTTCTGCAGCGAAAAATCCAAAGGCTTTTCTCTCCATGACACGTCCGTTGCTGTGGAAGGGAGCCCATCCTCCCTCGACGGCGGATCTCGCAGCGCGGCGGGGCGGCGTTGTCAGCGAAGTTTCGCTCTAAGAGCAACAACAACTGGCTCCCAGCACTTTCGCCCACGGCTTGCCTTGCCTTGTTTCACCTCTCGGAAAATGAGCTTCCCGGCTTGTGCAAGCGTTGCGAATCTCAGCTGAGCTGGAAAGAAATCGATGACGTGGGAGTCTCCTTTTATCAATTACTTGGTAGGTTCTAAGCGCATTATTAAAATTGCTCTTTAACTTCTACGTTTTTCGTGTAAATTATTTAATTGTACTCGGACGTGGATAAAACAGCTTATATTTCCCCGTGATAATACACCAGGATACGTATCCTATTGTATTCTACAGTTTAGTAGTAAACTCTTCCAACCACATGGTCTTTGATTGAACTTTATTTTGGAAAATATATTAGGATAGCTCTTAAGAATGAAACTAGTACTGCAACAGCCCTTACTTTCTCGCATTATTTCTAAATTGGCAAATTTTCGAAAATTCACAGTTAACGATGAGACATACGCCATCATTTTAAGCGTTTCTAGTTCTCTCCTTAGACATAAAACATTAAAGAAAAACTTTTGATCGGATGTCTATGTTTAACTCAGAAGTAATCGTGTGTTTCAAATGAGTCAGAGGCATTTACAGAGAGTCGCAGGATTTTATTCTGGCGTTATTTTCTCATTAGAACGCTTATCTTTAGTCTAGTTTTAATTAGTACGTCTATCAATTTACTGAGCACAATGTGAAGATTTTAGCTAAAAATATGCTGTGATTTAATTTGATGAACATTTTTTTACCATACCGCGTACGAATAACTGAGAAGCAAGGTTTAGTCTCACTCCGTTAAACTCAATCACACTCACACTCAAACAGAGTCAATCACAAGCCGAGTCGATTGAATATCCAGACACTTTTCGTGGAAGTGAGTTCGCTGCATTCAATTGGATGGGCTGGGGTTGCATCCGTATCATTGTATTAGCCGGATAAGGGTATCTGTGAGTATTAATGCCGGGCGCACCAGATTCTTAGGTATTTAGTGCTGTAGTGGGTATTATTACCCGGGAGGAGGCGATGCTCCTTCCTAGCTGGAAAGTGAGATCCGGCACCGACTTAATCATAGGATTGCGGTTTGCCCCTCTCCAGGTATCTTCCAGGTTGAAGCCAACCCAAGCTTTAAGTTTTCGACTGGACTCCCGATGTGTGGGATTGTGTATTGAATGTGAATAAAAGTATGTGTGTGTGTGTGTGTGTGTGTGTGTGTGTGTGTGTAAGAGGAACGAGATAGGGAAGGAAAGATTACGTGCGGTCCCTACTCCGTTTATTAGGCTACTGCTCCGGCATTCCCTGGTATTAACCTTCGTCATCTTCCCCATAAGAGGGATCTCTAGGTCTGAGGCTCTTAGTGGAAGAGGTAACGTCCACTCAGACCCGAGTTACTCGGCGGTACTCACGTCGTTAGCTTCAAGCTGGGCGCAGCGAGAAGGCGTTTCCCTAAGCTTCCTATTGGCGGGTTCGCCAGGTGACCTACCAGTTAAGTCCCTACCCTCCGACTTTTTGGCGGGATTGGGGAAAGGACTTGCTCCCGATCCCACATGTAAAGTCTGACGGGGAGCTTGACCCCCCTGTCAGGTTGCCGAGGTTCCGGTGGGACTTACGTCGATAGTTTCAAGGTGGAGGCAGTAAGGAGACGAGAAGGGTGCCCCGTGCCGTCCAAACCTTGGTTCGGATTGCCCCCTTTTGGGCTCTTGGCTTCGTCGAGGCAGTGCCCAATACTCCTGAGCATTTGAGAAGGGACTTGTCCCGGCATATTGTGAGTGGCGCTATTTTTGACGCCGGTGCTAGCCTGGAAAACTAGTAGCTCTGAGCTGGTAGGGCGGCCCAACTCGCGCAAAATGGGGGTGGTTTCCGTGAATGGTGACAATGCCCAGCAGTATCCGGATACCAGCATGGAAGGGGGATAAAAGCGAAAGAGCCTAGATGCCCACTCCGGGGAAGCAATCCTCCTGATAGAACAAGAAATAGTGTGGTGGGTAGTAACCAACTCAGAGTATACGCGTGCTATCTTTCCTTTCTCTTTCTTGTTCTATCCTCCCCCCTTACCAACTCACACGTACATGCACTACCCTACCACACGTGCCGTGAGTCCAATCGTGATCTTATAGCTTGTCCCGACTGGGGCGGTGCCCGGCTGGACGGAGACACCTGGTTGGGGAAAACCCCCAAGAGGCCGGCGCCAGATCTTGCCCTCCAGCGGGGATAGGTCATCGCCACCTCTCGCGGTGAAAACGTGCTGTACACTTACGGGACTAATGACCTTAGTAGTTGATGCGCTCGGAAACACCAGTAATCAATCAATCAATCGATCAGAGTTGCTGTAGATTTAAAGTGGATTTATGTTATTATCCCTTATGAATCAAACAGATAACAAATCTGCGTTCAATGTACTTACTACACAACCAGTACTTTTGAATTCAGCTCTTTGAAAGGAGCAAACTGGTTCATCTTCCTTCGATGTATTCATTCAATGTCGTTGAGTTAAGTCATGTGATGCCCAAATAGTAGTAGAGATGCCAATACCTGAATTGATCAATAAGGAGGTGCAGATGAAAACAGAAAGAGTTAATGGGTGAAAAAATGTTTAATCAAAGAAGTCATTAATTGAAAACGTAATTGAGACAGTCAGTTTAAATATAAAGCTTGCAAAAATATCGATTGGTTTGTGTCAGAAAGTCTGAATATGTCTTGTCTTCGTCTGAGCTACGTTCATTGGCTAACGGAATGTGAAAACTGGTTTAGTTCAATCAATTGATTGATTTTTTCGTGTTTCCGGGCGCGTCTACTGCTTCGGTCATTAGTCCCGTTAGTGTAGTGCATGGTTTTTCTCGGGAGATGGCGGTGATCTTCCCCCGCTGGATGGCGAGATCCGGCGCCGACCTACCGTCGGCTAGTGGGGTTTCCCGCTAACCAGAACTCTCCCAACAGCGGAGCACCGCCCCAGTCGGGACAAGCTCTAAGCTCCCGACCGGTCTCCCGGAATATGTGGTAGTGTAGTGAATGTTGGTGTAAGTGTGTGTGTAAGAGGAAATGACAGGACAAGGAAGAGGAAGGACAGATCACGCGCGGTCCGTGGCCCGTTTGGTAGGGTACTGCTCCGGCATTCGCCTGGCGTTGATCGAAGAAACCACGAAAAACTACCGATCAGAGCAGCCGGTCGCTAGAATTCTCCTCCAGCCATCGACTGAATTCGACGTAGCTGAAAAGCCAGTGTCGAAAAGCCTGCCGCCGTCAGGACTCGAACCTAGGACCTCCCGGTCAGAGGCGCTGCAGCGACATCAGTTGATGCACTGAGCTACCGCCACCGGTCTGATCAATTAACAATCAAGCATTGATCAATCAATAATCAATCAACAATCAATCAACAATATATAAAAAATTTATCAATAATCTATCCACCAATCAATGATTAGAAAAGCTGCCGCCAGCATTCTCCTGCAGAGAGTGGTTGAACGCAGCTCCGCAGCCGCGCGAGCGCTGGTGTCGGGGAGGCTCCGGGCGAAGTCGGTCAGAGGCGCCACGCAGCGGCCACGCGCTTTCTCCCGCGCGCCGCGCCGAGTGGAGGGCGCAGGCACTTGCGCTGCGAAACCGGTTGCCGCCACGCCCCCTCGTCGCCGTCGGCGCTTCGCCCTTTTATTCGTCTCCTCGCCCCGCCTTTTCCACGTCCTTTCGACACCTGCCTTCCCTTTACCGCTCCCTATGCTGGATTACTGTCCTGTCAGTCTCCTCTTGCTGCCACGTGATGTTCGCTACATCCGATCCTTAATTACAAATGCCCGTTTAAATCGGTTTCGAATAAATTATATTTATAAATCATATTGCTAAATAATTCTGTTGCTGTTTTGTTTGAATTCTGTGCTACAAACCACAGAATCTGAAAATGCTTTCCGAATTTTGGCTTGATATCTTCACTCAATTTCGCGAGGAGAGATGTAAATTGGATTGGGGAAAGGGAAAGTAAAAGGTTTCACCATCTATAATAAAATAATTTCTCTCGTGACCATTCCAGCACAATTCAATACGGAAGATTCTGCATAGTTTAGCGATAAAATTTAAAAACGAATTTCATTCAGGCTACGTTGTCCTGATGGCTTTCAGAAATAAAGGAACTTTACTAATCGTTTTGTGCATAAAACCTTTTATGACTGAGATAGGTAAGCTGAAAAAAAGAATATTAAAGTACAACTTGGGATTTAAAGTACCCAACAATAATGATCAATTTTAAATATAAATTGTGAATAATTGATCTTAAAAATAAAATTCTTAAATGTGTTTAAATGTTGCAGTGAAATATCGATAGCTCCAAAAGATACGCAGCGAGATGCATAATACAGGACAACGACCATGGAACATTCTGTACGTTGTAATAATATTGTTATAAAGATATCATGAGATAAAAATGTAGCTACCCGAATTTATAGTGGGATTAAACAAAAAATGACATACTTTCCGGTCAAAATGACAAAATATTAGAGGAGAAATGAAAGCAGTTTCTTGCTGTTTAGAAAGAACGCGAAGATAATGGAATAAGAGGTGGGGCTGGGATGGTGAGGGAAATTGAAGAAGCTAATTGGAACAAATGACGAACATATAGCGCTAAGCGTCTCAGTCAAGCATTGCCCATGGTATGGATTCATATTGTGGGGGAAAAGTCTGACAACAAAACCCTCCTCTAGTTTTCCATTAAGTTAAATAGAAAAAAATGTGGATTGAAGGTACAGAAATTTTGCAAGGTAGTAGAAATTGGTCTAGACAATCTTAAACTTAAAAAAAATTATTCAAAATGTAAAGTGATGTCTGCAATTTTGAAAAGGCGATTAAGCTAATTTCCGACAGTACGCAAGTATTAAAACAATAATATACTATATTTCGCTCGATTAGAGAAATAGATTAGTGAAGTGAAAAAGGGAATCGATGTCACGATGGTAGATGTGTTGTAATGTGAAAGAGAGCGCTTAAATTTCTCGTTCGAAGAAACTGGATAAATGAAATAAAACAAGTTTTAGGGGTCCGAGTTCTTTTCTTGCCGGGTTCTCTCCTGTCACACTTTTGGCCCCGTTCGTACCAGTCAATTTGTCTTTTCCTTTGGAATGGTTCTTTCAGACTCCATTTTAAAATGTTTTGAGAGAGCTTTGCCCACTTAAATAAAACGTGTAGACTGGCTCATCCAACTCCCCAAGTCAAGAGATTGGTATGCCAACCACAGACCTTGAGCACCAAACGACCAACCACGTGTAGGTGATTAACAAGCCTAGCAAGGAGATCCAGTGTCTGTCTCTTCACTTATCTCACGCAACATTGCACATAGCAGAATCAAAATGTCATGGGTGAATTTCCAGTAATTTCCGGATACACCAGCCATTGAAGTCACAGTAATCTCCTTTACATAAAAAATTCCTTCGAATGAAATAAAAAATATCTACAACATCTCGATGTGTTATTTTATATTATACAAGCAGAACTCGGCAGACGTCTTGCCTCGCTTTCTTCCCCCTTCTCTTTCCTCTCTTTCCTTTTTTCTCTCTTTCCCTCTCTTTCTTTTCCTCTTCTTTTTTCTTTCTCTCCTTTTTCCCTCTCTCTTTTCTCTTTCTCTCCACTCTTGTCTCTCCTGTCCTCCTCGGCCTTCTTCCGCGTCACCGACAATGCCCAGCAACAATGAAGCCCAGGTGGATTAGGAATTTCATTTAACTGAAGCGCCATCTTGTGCTGCAGCGCCATCCAGTGAAAACATGAACAGCACAAAAACCTTAATGAAAAAAGAACACGAATTTGTGCCAACTTTCATGGAGATCGGTCAAACGGTGTCAGAGTTTATCGATCTCGAACATACCACGATTTATTTTTATAGATTAAACCGTTTTGCGACTGCTAAAAGGAAAGATTTTTTTCCGCTGTAGCAAATACATTGCAAAGATCGGCCTGGGAAAAAAACATTAATTCATTAAGGGTGACGATGTCGACTGTACCTGTTTTGGAGACCTTTGCTGGGAGATGCATGCCTCTCTATCAGACGCCGATGGAACCGCTTCCTAATAGCAGGGTCTCTCTCGCGCTAAATTGTTATCTCCTTTATCACCGACTGGGAATGTTGACATTCTTTATTTGGTTTCCAAAAGATCCGGAATTTTTGGGAAACGGGAAATATTAGACTTTTTTAGCAATTATTGCAACAAAAAATTAAAAATAATAATGTCATTGAATTAAATGAAATTTTTAAAATGTATTACTATTTTGGAATAGTTAATTTATCAGGTTAATGACATTAGTTTTGCCCGAGAAAACCAATATGTTAAACAACTTAGATGAGTATGGGTCAGTGGTCTTGTGTATTAACAACACTTTAATTCGTTCTCACTATTTTTTTGTCTAAAGAAACATTAAATTACAAAATTCTTGTATTAGATTTCAATTTATGTTCATCAGGAATATACATTTGCTCCATTGAAGCCGTCCCTCGCGAACATTTTGTGAGAACCCAAATCAAGGGTACTCCTGAATCTTAAGACGTTCACTTTCCTGTGTTCTATACGTGTTTCACAACACATAAAACTCGATAGTTTTGGTACGTTAGTGAACCACTTGTAATCACAGACGTTTACAATTTTTATGGCAAACCTTTCCATTGAACTCCCTGTAATTGCACAGATTTTGGCGTGGACTTGCTAGGACGGTCATAGAATTGAGAAATGCGCCAAGACGTGCGGGAAAATATTTTTATTTTTGAGAATATTACAGTTAAATTTTCTTACAGTCGGGAAGGTTTGGACAAGGGGAGATATTTTAATGTTCTCATAGGGACGGGGAACGTGTTAAGACACTTTTGCGTAGTATTTACTGGTGTTAAGGCTCATTCACAATGCAAACGTAAACATAAACATTAGCAAGGCGAGAACATAAAAGTTGTGACTACGTCTATGAGCGGACTCATTCCCAATGGTTTCACATACTCATAACACGTAAGACTTGCAACGTAAGCTTGAACCTTTCAAGCTTCTCTGCTGTGCTTATGTAAGAAATAAGAAATGAACCAATCAATGGATTTCTAGATTGCGTGGTTGATTTTCGACTGTTTTCTGCTTTGTTTTGTAGGTAAGACCTTTTTGTAATTTAGTTTTGTTGTAGTATTCATAGTACCATTTAGTTAGTTGCATTCATAGCAGTATTATTTAGTTTTCATTTTCATTGAAATTAAAATATAATATAAATCAAACCATGAACACAGTGGTCACATCCAACTAATAGTAAACTAGAATATCCCACCGACAATAGAAAATCTTATTTTGCTTATATTTATGTTGGGCATTGTGAATAGTTCAGTCTTTCACTTATGTTAAAGTTTATGTCTGTGAGTTATGAATACATTTATGTTTGCTTTGCGAATGGGCGTTTAATCTTCGCCTCTGAACTGTAACGGATCTCTCGCCCGAAACGCCCAGCCTGAGTTCCGTGTGGATGGATTGGCCTCGGAGGCGACCGGTGGACACCAGACCGGTACTGCAGGGGCGCAGAAAGTGTTGGCGCCCGCTTTACCTTGAACTGCGACCTCTCCGCTTTCGCGCCACCCGCTTCGCACTTGATTTCCATTTCTTGTTGCGATGTCGTGACTTTCGATCGAAAATGGAGATAGCAAAACTAGGGCATACTTTAGGCAATACATTGCAAAGTCATAAATTTGTGGTTCCGGATTTGACATTCTATACACAGGAGGTACAAATTAAGTTCTACCACTTGGAAAGAGTATTATTCTGTTTTGACATTTGGCATTGGTGAGGTTTTTTCTGGGAGTAACAAATCTGCCAACTCGAGATGAGAAAATTGAACCCCTTTGGTTTCTTGGTGATCTCGGCTGTATCGCCCTTTCAATCTTGACGTGCGCTCTACTTTTCTTATAGTTTAAAGTGATTTAGACTACAGTCAGACATTTTTTAAATTGGAAATTTCCTGTTTGGTTGTAGATTTCCATCTGGTTTGAATTTCTAAGCAACATCATTCCATAAGAAAATCCGACAGAAATTCAATTTTCCATAATTGTCCTTTATGGTCACGCTATTTCTCGATATGTTCAGCGTATTGGTTCAGTGCTCCTTTAGTTGTGTGTGTTTTGTAACACGATGTCTCGGAAGTACATCGCAAGCATCTCGTATTCATTGAGTGTAACTTCGTTGATGTAATACAGTGGTATTTCCAATCGGTGATGGCAGCTAGAATATTAAAGAGCCACCAGCGTAAAGTATACGGGTGACTGAGAAGAAATGTTACAAATTTCTAGGGCATCTGAAAATGATTAGAACATAGGCTTCTGCGGCCGGAGTCGGTAAATGCTTAGATGTCCAGGAGTCACCACGTCCTAGGCACAAGTGCCAACGTTTCGGGCCATTCTGCGACCTTCCTCAGGGAAAAGAGAATCTTTGCACCTGTGCCCAGGACGCGGCGTCTCCCGGACATCCAAGCAGCTACGAAATTCTAATTCACACGTCAGAGAGACGCCGCGTTCTATGCATAGGTGCCAACGTTTCGGCCGCCATTCTGCGACCTTTCCCAGGGCGAAAAGAGAATCGTTTGCACCTGTGTTAGGACGCGGCGTCAACCGGACAGTGAGGCACTACGAAATTCTCACTCCCATTGTCCGGAGTACCGCGTCCTTGGCCCCGGTGCCAACGTTTCGACCGCCATTCTGCGACCTCTCTCGGGGCGAAATGCGCGGATCTGCGTGCTCCGGACAGCCAAGTGTTTAGTGAAACTGATAATTTTTGGCCAATTATCATGTAGTGGACTACTTCATGCATCGGAGTTACGAATGTATCGTTTGCCCCTGATTGTTAGGCAACTCGTCATGTACGGATGTTCGACAAGTCACATTTCGGCTTAGTTAAGGTTTCATGAACCTGCATAACATTCAGACGTAGGGGGTTGTCTAGCGGGGGCAAATATTTTGGACCTCTCTACACGCCCTAGAAGTTTGTAACATTTATTCTGAGACATCCTGTAGTGAAATTGTTTAATGATAATCTAGTTGTGTTTCCTGTAATCGATTCGTCCGAAGTACATTTCGTTTTCATTGAATGTGTTCTTGTTGTTGTTGTTGTTATTATTATTATTATTATTATTATTATTATTATTATTATTATTATTATTATTATATTATTCCTCTGCTTCAGAACTGAAGATGTTATGAGTCGGTTAAGTATAAGATCTACTCCAGGTAAACAGCTTCCTAAGGAGCAACTAGGAACTGTTGGTGCCTCTATAGTACTTTGCCCAAAATGTGGGCTGATCCCAGTACAGCAATGTCTTGCACTTCCCAGCCTTTTGAATCACATGAGACTATAACCAATATTTTACACAAATTTTGCGGAACAAATCCCAGAGCTCCGACAACTATCGGCAGGTCCTGTGCTTTTACGCCCTACATTCGGCTGATGTCCATTTCTAGACTCTTGTATTTAAGAATTAAAGTAGTTTAAAAATTAATTTAAAGTTAATGAAAAAGTGTTTAACATTCCGTCACTCGCGCGGCGATTTGTAGCACGAGCACTCGCGCGTTGGACTACGTCCAACGCCCGCATTATTTAGTTATAACATTTATGTTTTTGCACACTAACGAAGAAAATGTATAAAAACATTTAAAATATTAAACATTCTCATATTACAGAAAAAATATCATTTTTATCAATTAGACAAAAACACCGTTCAAAACGCCAGTACCCGCATGTTGGATTCTATCAAACAGGCACTAAGATTTTACTTCAGGGTATGGGACACTAAGAAGTTAATCGACATCCTTCCCAGATACCATTCGTGGAATAGAAGCATTGTTTTTGTACGTGGAAGGCTAAGATTCCTTTTTTAACCAGAAAAGAAACTTCTGTTTGACTCTATCCAAGAGCGCGAGTGACGGAGTGTTAAGAACGAAGTCTTGAGTGTAAGTGCGTTGTTTGTGCCTTTGCTAACGCGCCTTTGTGTGTGCGCATGCGCAGGAATGAGGAGCAGCCGCCATGGGTAACTCGAGCTCGCAGACGCTGCACGGGGGCGGCGCGGGGGGCCCCGGGCCGGGCCCGGGCGCGGGGGGCGCGGAGCGGCGCGCCTGGGCCAACTCGTACCCCGCGAGCGCGAGCGCGGCGCGGCGCAGGGGGGCCCGCCCGGCGCCCCCGCGCAGGCGCTGCGCCAGCCCGCGCACAAGGTGCTGCCCGAGCGCGTGCCCGGCCAGCGCCTGCGCGTCACCGACAACGGCGCCATCTTGCACAACGGCGGCACCATCAGCGGCCGCAGGCAGCCGCTCGTCGCGCAGGGGGGTCAACGAAAACCTTCTTTGGAGTATGTGAAGTCGTAGGCTTCCGCGGCCAGAGTCATGTAAATGATCTTGGCTGTCCAGGTGACGCCGCGTCGAAGGCTGTGTTGCCGACGTTTCGACCATCTTATCTGTGGACAATAGCCCTGAGGAAGACCACGATATGATGGTCGAAACGTCGGCAACACAGCCTTCGACGCGGCGTCACCTGGACAGCCAAGATCATTTCTTTGGAGTATGTCATGCAACTACGAGGGAACGAAACCTTCTTTGGAGTATGTCATGCAACTAAGGGAACGAAAACCTTCTTGGAGTATGTCATGCAACTATAAGGGAACGAAAACCTTCTTTGGAGTATGTCATGCAACTACGAGGGGCATTCGATAACCAAAGAGACAAATTGATCTGGAGAAATAAACGTTTAATTTCACACAACGGGACTTTTCCTACTTTTTATTAAAACCCCCCACCAACATTTATGCACTTGCCCACAGGTTACAGTTTTTTTAACCAGCTGCAAAGAACTCTTTATCTTGGTGTTTCAATACATTTCCCACAAATGTTTTGACATCTGCGTTATCCTAGAACTTCTTCCCACATAATACCTCCTTCAGTAGATCAAACAAATGGAAATCAGATGGTGTTAAATCGGGGATGAGGCAATATCTCCCAACCCACTTCTTCGTTGGTTTCACAGCTTTGTTGAGCTGTGTGAGGACGTACGTGGTCTCGATGGGGAATCACACCTCTCCTCTGACATCCACGTCGTTTCTCTCTTATGGCTGGCTTCACCTTCTTTAAAAGCATATCTGTGTTGTATTGGCTGTTTATTGTACGCTGTTAATCGAGATAATCACAAAAAACGCATCTACAGCGTCTCCAAACACCGTCTACATGACTTTTCCTGCTGATGCGGCCTGCATGGTGTTCGTCAGTTAATGAGTTTCGACAACTTTTGAATTGTTCTACTCACTTGTAAAAATTCCCGCGGTCCATACAACTTTCACCATACACTTTCGCCATTCTACAAAATATATTAGATGTTTTTTCACATTCAGGAAATAAAAAGCGAATCGCAGAACGTTCTTCAACCAATGTGGAGTGTTGTGGTCGACTCGCCATCGTTCAAGTTAATTTTGCGGTTATGAACACAAAAATGCTGATCACTCAGATGGTCAGGCCTCATCCCAGTGATGCCAACTTAAAGTCCTAAAATTACCAAACATGTCCTACCAATTGTTTTTTTCTCCATACTAATTTGTTTATTTAATTATTGAATGACCTACGTAGTTTATAATACGAGACTTCACTGCACGAAAACATGTTTTACATGTTGCTTTATGGGATTCGTACAAATTTGAAAAATCCCCCCCAAAAATGTTCTATGTCTTGTTTTCAAAACAAGTGCTCATGTAATAAGTTAATATTGTAGTTTATTTTTAATGGTGTTGTCTGTTAAAACTTAATTATCAATTAATTGGTACGGCCACGGTGAAATTTAATTTTGTTGTACACGAATGTAATTTTAGAAGTTATAAAAACAACCTTTAAAATATCGATGGCTCTTTCTCAATGTTTTATTAACATGGTATAATATTGAATTTTATTGACAATATCTCATCACCAGTAAGTAAAGTCATTGTAGCCAGAGAGATGTGAATGCATGAGCCAGATTGTGACGAGAGTTGAATGAATGGTAATGTATTTAATATTAAAATGTATGATGATGTGTGTATGTGAATTATGAATGCATGAATGTAAGAAAATAGAAAAAAATCTAACTGAGAGAAAACTTCTTACGTCAGGCATGCATTTTTAACTGTAATTAGATTAAGTTTAATTTTAGTTTGTTATCAGAAATTTACTCCCTCTAGTAGGTTAAGCCGCAAGAGAGTACTCACTATTGTCGTTGATGACAGACAACTTCCTTTGTAAAAAAACACAAACTTTTACAGGAGGAAGGAAAAAGACTTTTTTTGTTAATAATGTACGGTTTGCTAGGTTTATGCATTCTACACTTTCTATATATTTCTGAAAGCATCTTACAAAACCCTCCCACGAGGGTCTTAACAACATACGAGATATTCTAATAAATTCTAATAAATTGTAAATATCACATAAGGTTTTCTATTTTATATTTTAGACCCCAATTTATGTTTTCTTTGAAAATTTTCTTATCAAACTAAAGAATAAGTAAGTCATGAATCCTTGATACCAAAATGATCAAATCGCCAATTTCGTCTCATAGGTGATAGTCCATCAACAGCGACGATATGCAAAACGTTGCTTTGAAATTAATTTCAGCCTACACGGAGTTATAGAGGAGATACTCTAAGAAGGGACCGCTTTGACAGGTCGTGAAACAAATAACTGTCGTGCAGGGCGATGACCTTCCAAGAGATAGTGCTGAAGCCATTTATAAATGAGCTAAACGCAGTTAAAAAATGAGTGCATGGACAGAACCTGCAGTTACGAATGTTGCCATCAGTGGCCGAGCGGTCCCTTCTTATAGCAATCTCTGTATTCTGCGGAGGGGCAAAGGGCAAAAGACGAGCGTGTGACCGCGGGGCGTGCGCAGGGGCCCGGCGGCTTCCGACCGCGCAGCGCGTCGCAGCACCAGGCGCAGGCGCCGGGGCGCGCGGGCGGGCGGGGCGGGCGGCGGCATGGGCGGCAAGCGCTTCGGCAGCGAGCCCGACCTGCGCGGGCCCCCAGCGCGACCGCTGCGACAGCCCCAGCAAGCAACGCATCACCAGGTGAGACACTCAGACCGTCAGGTCTTTTCTCCTTTCACCATCAGAAAGAAGGTATCGCTCGCGCAGCGGCGATTCAAATTTAGCTATGAGGCTTATTTCAGGTCCGAGGCTTATGTTACGTGCAGTTAATCTACAACATGGGACGGTCGGCTTTACTTCCCCTCCGGAATAAGTTGTACGAATAATTTTTTGCCCTTAAAAATCTTCCAAACTTGATACAGCCCCATACGCTAATCGTTGTACGACCGTAACCAATCACTGCCCGGAAGACGCCGTGTCACAGGTACGCATGCCAATGTTTTGATCGTCATGCAGCAATCTTCGTCAGCGCGAAATGACTATTATTTTCTGCATTTCGCCCTGAAGAAGGACGCAGCGTGACGGCCGAAACAATGGCACCTAAGCCTGGGAAGCGTCTCCCGGACATTCAAGTAGTCATCGACACTAAAATCTCGGACACTAGGACTTCGGGACACTGGACTTCGGGACAATTTCGTTTTCCTCTTATTGAAGGCACTCGTCTTTCATTGGCGTTTGGCACAAGTGTTTTCAATCTGTGAACACCACATAAGTTGCCTACGATCAGAGATAAACCTGACCAGTATAACATCGTTAATGAAATTTCACATCAGATACTCCAGCAGTTTGTGTTACACCTGTATATAAACACATATTTGCAGTTACGAGCAACAGACCTTTCTCGTTCTATAAAATACATGTTAGTCAATGTCCTCTTAAGACAACACTCTGGCATAGAATTCAATGAGTTTTTGCAAAACACTTTCAAAATAAAAGGAAAAACTAAAAGTTACACTTGTGTTCCTTGAGCGTCAAAGGCGAAACACGCCTCAGTAGGTTGGTGCGTTGGTGCGGTGGCGTAACGGGCGCGCGCGCGCGTGTGCCAGCAGGTCGCGCAAGAAGTACAAGGCGCCCGCGCCGCCGCCGGAGGTGGACAGCTCGTCGCCCGACTCTCTGCAGTGGGGCGGCGGGGGCGGGGGCGGCGGAGGCTGCGACACGCTCGACCCGCCCGCGCGTCGCCTGCGCCTCTTCAAGACGCGCGCCGAGACCAAGCGCAGCCAGCAGGCGCAGCAGGCGCCGCCGGGCCACGCGCAGGCGCTGGCGCAGGAGCGCGGGCCGGCGCGCGGGCGGGCGCCCGGCGCGGACGACGCCGCGTCGCCCGCGCGCCCCGAGTCGCCCGGCCCCGCCCACGCCCACGCGCCCGCCCCGCAGCCGCGCCCCTTGCAGCGCAGCCTCAGCTCGCCCGAGTTCCAGGCAGAGCTGCTCCAGGTGCGTAGCGCACAGTTCATCAAAAACCATTTTACGATCGCTGACGGAAGTAGTTGTTGCAAAGGTTTTTTTGAGATTTTGAAGGAACGAGCGCGATGGCAAGAATCAGTTACTGTCATCTGTTAACTGAAATACATGTTTCGTGCATAAGTTTTTGCATTTTGAATTTAATCCTTTTATACATTTTTATAATGATGCATTTGGACATTTATGCAATTAGTGTAGGTTTTTTGCATAGCTGTATGGGTAAATAAATCGTATTTGGCCAAAAACACATAGTCAAGAACGATGTGGTCATAATAACAAATGCATGACATGTGGGGTTAAAAGCATTATTTTCAATTGCATTATTTCGTGGAAAAGACGGACTTTACAATGTTTCTCTGAAGATGGAACAAATAATTTTGGCTGAAACCCTACGCAGAATACAGGAAATAGTTTTAGTTGAAACCGTAAAGTGGCTAATGCGTTACGTTTCTCATTATTGTCTCCTACCTGCCAAAAGCAAGAATTGTTACAGTGTCCTGCAATGAAATACTTAAAGCCCTTCAAGTAAAAGTAAAAATAATCAGTTCAATCCGTAATTTCTTCAGCAAATAGAGCAGTTGTAGCCTAAGAGAGTGCGTGATGTATGAGAACTGTTAAATGGACGACGACACCAATCGTCATGTACGAAAGGGAAACGCGATTTATACGTACGCAGCACTGCAGTACCGATCTCAAATTTACAATATTCTCTTTCACGGTGTCTTTTTCGTGATTTAAAACAAACCGGAGGAGGTAGCGCAATTCTGGCTTCAGTATCAATTCAGCGCGTCGAAATTATAGAGATTCACGTGGCAAGTCTGACAACCCCGTGGTTTTTCGCGATTAAAAAATGGAGAATGGGGTCGCAATTCTGCCTTCAGATTCGGCGCGTCGACATACATAGAGAAACATGTGTCAAGTCTTTGGGTGTGACAACTTTTTTGGGGTGCCTATGTTATCTAAGCATGCTAGAGATTGCGAACGTCGAGTACCTTTCGGGTGGCCAGCACCTGCTCGATCGCTGACGCGCGCATGTGTGTGGGCGTTGCAGGCGGCGCAGCGCATGAAGACGCCGCCCCCGCGCGGGTCGCCGTCGCCGTCGCCGCCGCCGTCGCCGCTGGCCGCCGCGCCGCCCGCGCTGCGCCGGCGCCGCCGGGCTTCGACGGGCGCGGGAGCGCGAGGCGCCGGTGGGGCGGGCGGCGCGCGACTCGTCGCCCGAGCCGCCCGTCACCGCCCACGCCGCCGCCCACGGCCCCGCCCACGGCCCCCCGCGCCGCTGCCCGCCTGCCCCCGGCGCCCCGACGCGCCGCCCCCGCGCCCACCCTCCGACAAGCACTGGGAAGTGTGAGTAGACCGGCCCGCAAACGGGACCCTGCGGAACGCCTCGCACGCCGATCGCCACAGCGGCTTTCACACCGTTATTTAGTTAGAGCCTTCTTGGTTGCATAAAACTATATTTTATATTGTTTTAATGTCAATAACATAAAATGGAATCCCTTCGAAAATTTACAAATTGAAATGTGTAAATAATATAATTCTATTTTCCTCCAGTCTATTTAATTCTGCATTTGGCTTACTTATTGTTATACGCTTAATTAACATTACTTACACTTAATTATGAAGTAAATGATCTATGACTGTCAGCTATCATCTGAACAGAGCTCCCATTTGTGAGTTAATATAAGCTAAAAAAATGAATCGCATATTGTTATGAATACATAATAACATTATTTTTAGCCAGAAGAAAATGAGAAAAGAAAGAAATGCTACTACTTTTTATTTAGTACAATTAACACAACTACAATTTTACGTCTTAAGAGTTTCTACTTGAAGAGAGTCTTAAATAATTTAAACAAAAATATGAGCAATTATTACAAACTTAGCGTACATTTTTTACAATGCTCTAAGCAGATGCCAAATCAATAAAACAAACGAAGGTTGTTCGTGTTGTCAAAACGAACACATTCAGAGTGTCGCAGTTGATTAATAGTATAAAATGAAGTAAAAAAGACATTGGAGCTGTCCTAGATAGAATACTGAAATATACACCTTTGATAGAATGAACCTGATTTCAGTGTAATGTCTGTATGTATGCAGTTGTGCTGGAGCGGGGGCGTGGTTTGCGTGTGTTGCAGGCTGCCGCAGGGCAAGAGCGCAGGGGCAGGGGCCGCGGGGGCGGGGCGGCGCGCGCCGGCGCGCACCTTCTACTTCGGCATGGAGCAGGCGGAGCGCGGCGAGCGGGAGCGGGAGCGCGAGCGGGAGCGCGAGGCCGTGGAGCGGTTCGCCGCCAGCCTGCGTCGCCGCGCCGCCGCGCCGCCCGCGCGCCGCGCCACGCCCCGCCGGCAGCCTCTCCAGCGACCCGCCGCCCGCGGCCGCCGGCGCCGCCTCCGCCAGCCAGGCCACCGACGAGCCCCCGGTCAGTGCCCACTCACCTTAAACGTAACGGACGATGCAAACAAAAACTTAATGCTGGAAACTTAGTCGCAAAATTTACGCGTAAAAACGAGCATTGACAGTGACGAACGTAAGCTGCAACGGAAGTTTCGCCTGAACCAATCAGAATTCAACGTACTGAATCTTGATCGATTCGTTTCCAGCACGGTGGAAAGATCTTTCCACCATAGTTTCTAGCTTTCTCTTCGACATTCCTATCGATTTATCTTTTATATATATATATATATATATATATATATATATATATATATATATATATATTGTTGTGATAGTGTTCGCATTTCCTTCATCTTATAAACAAGGATTCTCCTGTACCAAATTCACGAGTCATTCGTCAAATATAGTTAATTTATTCGCCATGTAAAGTAAAGTCACAGATAAAAATTGCCCAAATTCTTACTTAGAATTCACTACACGTATTTAACCGCTCGCAAACTAGTTTTCGGCATCACAGTAAGTAAATGACATAAGCTCAAACTACCTCAGTACGATCTGAAACCGACCTTCCACGCTGCTCTCTGATTCATCGTCGGTAGAATTCGGACGTAAACTTAACGTAAAAGCTTGGAGGTTGTAAACTTCTTTGTTTATGGACTTACGTTTACGTTTAAGTTTGCATTGTGAATGGTCTCGCTTAGTAACTCATTGATAGGTTTTGCGACTACGTTACGTTTACGTTTAAGTTTGCATTGTGAATGAGCTCGCCGCGCCTATTTACTCAAATTTCTCTAAATTTGAGTAAACTCCCAGTGTTCAACCTGCTATGTGATTAATCATTTAATACATCCCTAACTTGAAATTAATACATTCAAACCCACAAATGCTGTGAGAGCATACCTTTTCTATCAAACTCTTCCTCCCTCGCTTTCACTCCTGCCTTCTGTATCAGAAATCCTTCATCCAAATTGCGTACGTAATTTTCATTCAATGTCTTCCTTTTATTATGCCCAATTGTAATAAAAATTTTGAAAGTGGTCAGGCGGAAGAGGAGGTTAAATGGCCCGAGCCTCGCCACCAATAAAGATATTTATTTATTAGTTTTATTTATTTATTTTTAAACATGCCATTGACCAACGATTCCGGAGTATCTGCCCTGTGTCCCATGAACGTCACGTTGACGCGCGATAAGTAATGCGCGTCGTAGATTAACAATGTATCTTATCCGGGACGGCCAAAGCGCTCGTCTTCCGTTTCGCATAAAATACAATGTTATTCTACGACGAGTGTTACTTATCGCACGTCAACGCAACGCTCGGGGCTCGTCATAGCAAACGCCCGTATGCGCAGTGTCATTAAATTTTCTTGTCGCGTGTTTCAAAGGACAGATATATGGCGCTTATCTCATTTGAGGAGAACTCTTTTATTTTTGAATATCATAAAATATTAATCTTTAAAATTTACAAAATTGAAGACAGAAATTTTTATCTTCAAATCCGTTCTAAAAAATCTGTTCTTTCAAAAAGGTTACGTACAGTGTTTTGAAAAAGCAGATAGTTTTTTGGCGAAAAATGTGCGTGAAATTTATGCAATTAATAAAAAAACATTTTCTCAAAAACCGCTCCAAATTTTTTCTTCAATTTTTTTCTACAGATGGAACAATGAACTCTTAAAATAATGACGCACGTCTTACTTTCGTTGAACTCTCTGAATTTTCGAAAATGGGAAAAGTATGTAATGATGCGAGAAAGTATGTGCTGTTATGACACTACTAGTCTGAAACTTGCAAACGTTCAATTGTTTTTCAGTGACTACCTACAACTACAAAATTGAAGATCTACAATTTTTCTTAATAAAATCTAGAGATACTCGTATAATACGAAAATGCAAGAAATTATACGGGTCTGTAAATTACGTAACGCAAATTTGGAGTATTTTGAATACCCCGTCTCCCCTTTGTAACGCGCTCTTGAACCTCCTCTAAATAATTACGTAACGCTTGCGTCATTAGCTTCCTTTGTATATGCAAAAAGTTAATATAAATTATAGCACAATAAAAACATTTTGTATTCATTTTATTTGTGTTGAATATTACTAAAGTCGGAATTAGTTGGCGATGCTGACTGCACCTAACAATATGATTGGGGGCAAGTTTTGAGTGAAGGAAGGACGCATAGTCGAGAAACGTTTAATCACAAGCCGTGCACACTGTCCACACCGTCGTGGATGACGCATAGGCGAAAGTCTACTTCGCCAATTTAAATGGATTTTAGAATAAACTGCACATCAGTTTTGAATATTTTTAAAACAAATATTTCCAAAACAAATTAATTATTTAATATTTTAATGTTTTAGAGTGAAACTCAAGAATAACAATTATTTCAGCGAATGTTGAAAATTTAAAAAAAATTAACGTTACGTAACTCTAAACTAATACACCCCTACCCCTATGTAACACAGTGTAACACTGCCTCAAACCTCCTCCCCACTCTTTAGCGTTACGTAATTTATGGGCGTCCCCGATGCTGTATTTCTGAAAGAAATATACTTTGGTTTTTATAACGTGGCGCGTAATTTTGAATATTTTTAAAACAAATGTTTTCAAAACAAACTAATTATTTAATACTTTAATGTTTTAGTATACAAATCAAGAATAAGAATTATTTCAGCGAATGTTGATAATTTAAAAAAAATCAACGTTACGTAACTCAAAACTAATACCCACCTACCCCTATGTAACACAATGTAACGCTGCCTCAAACCTCCGCCCCTCTCTTTAGCGTTACGTAATTTATGGGCGTCCTCTATGCTGTATTTCTGAAAGGAATATACTTCGGTTTTTATAACGAGGCGCGTCAATGCTTGTCACCACGGTGGTATTATGCCATTGCATTTCGCGTTTTTCTCCGTCGTGCCGTTAAACGTCGCATGATCGCGACCGTCTCAAGCAGTGACGTGAGAAGAGCGATGAAACCTTGACGCGCCACGTAATAAAAGCCGGAGCGTGGTTGTTGGTCCGCGAGGCTGATGGGGGTGCTGCGCATGTGCAGGTGCTGTTGGAGGAGCGCATCCAGGGGCTGGCGCGGCCCGTGGCGCCGGCGGTGGCGGCGGCGGCCGCGGCGTCGCTGCTGCGCCCGCTGGCCGCGCCGCGCAGCTCCACGACAAGTCCGGTGACTCGGGCATCTCCGGGGACGCCTCGCCGCCCGGCTGCCCCGACGACGGCGCGGCCGGCGCGGGCGCGGGGGCGGCGGGGGCGGCGGCGGCCGCGGCGGCCGGCGGCGTCGCGTGGACCCCGCAACAGGACCTCGAGGTGAGGACCTTGCGTTATCATCACGAAATTCGACGCGTCTTTTCTATACTTCTCGACCTGGCTGCCAGGGGAAGAGTGCCTTGGGTTCGCCCTCGACCTCTGGAGGCACCGAAAGAACCGATATTTTGTGGCAAAGACGGCCTGTATCGCGCTGTGCACCGGCCCAAACATACGCCGCGCGAGCCCAAGTCGAGGCAGTTTTGCTCCTCTGAATGTGTGGCGAGGTGAGCGCCCGAGTGAGTCGTCAGAGGATTTTAGTTTTTCAGAAAGTCTCGTATAGAAATGCATCACATAAGGAAAGGAGAGTAATTCGTTGTTTGTTTGTTTTTTCCCTCAATTCATGTATTATTTTCCAGAGGTGGATTGGTGATTGCGTCACACCTGTCCCTTTTTCTAAATATATAATCGTAATTCTGTTTCTTTCTCTTAGTGTCACCGTTAGGCCCGTAACGGCAGTCTTGAACCCCGCATGTTAAAGTTTAATTTTAATGTAAACACAAATATTTGTATTTTAGAAACTAATGCTGGGTAAAAAATTCTTATTGTGCGTAATACCGCGAAGAGTGGCGTAGAATTTTTTAAAGTTTATTCCTTCCACATGTATTACTTCAAAAGTTCTCTGTGTTATAAGTCTAAAAGAATTCATGCCAATCTCTTAATTCATAACACTTGCATTTGTGCCTGGTTGCGTTAGGCTACTTGCCTAGAGAGCACAAAATCTGAGAATGTGTAACGTTGCCAGATCATGCGGTCTTTTTCGTTCTCAGATCTCTCTGTTAGTAGCGCTCCAAAGTGATGATGTTGACCATGAAAGTATAATTTTCTTTGTCCTTCAAAAATCTTTTTTTTTTTTTTTCCTTAATTGATTGCTATTTCATTTTAAAACCATGACTCCAGAAAAGGAAAATTTTTGGATATTTTTGAAATTTTTTTTTCTGGAAATTACTAATTTGTAACGTGACCATTTAACTTGATTGGTATATCATTTTCAAATGATATTCTTCAGAGAATACGGCAATTCAAAAAAAATCTCGTTGACATCTACTTAGATTGACATATTTGCAGCATCCGCACAACATAATTTCAGATGAATGAAATATTGGACTTTCTGCACTTTATTTACGTACATTGTATATGAAAGTAACAGAACAAAAAATCTTGATGTTGTCTAATGTTCATTTTATTTGTAAATATGCGTCCGGTAATCAAGAGCCAAAGTGTTCTCAATACAGGGTTTTCTTTGGCAATTTCATTTGACCACATACCAATTTCTTCCAATTCGAATTGGCAATGTTCTTTAGCAATTTTGAGGACGATTTAAAATATATATAGCAAGTTTTTAAAATGTTTTAATTTTTGGGGATATCGTTACAAAACAATTAACAGCAATTTTGAATGTTCTGAACTTTTACAATAATTCAGAAACTCGATTCTTAAAAATCTATTGAAATCCCCCAAACAGCGAGGGTCCAAAGAACGTGTTTTCTTTTTCCGAAACAAAGTTGTGTAAACTATTCACTGGCGTCGGACGTGGAGTATTCTTCCATTAAGTTACTCTGCCATCATCAGCTGAAGTTAGTCATTGCCTTTTATCCCTTCGGCTAGGGGCTCGGTGCCGATAGATCCCGGGGTTCCCAGACGGTCACCCGTCTAGGGATCCGTGGCGTCTCGAATTGCTAAACCTCGTTACATGACAGAGCGAGATAAGCAGTTCGGCTACGGAGGCCGGCATGCCGAGTGTTCATAAGAGTGTAGGGTGTCATGATAGAGAGAGTTAAGCAATTCGGCTACTGCGGCCGGCATGTCGAATGTTGATACGAGTGTAGGGTTAACCTCCGTGCCATGACAGAGAGAGTTAACCAATTGGGCTACGGAGGCCGGCATGCCGAGTGTTCATAAGAGTGTAGGGTGCCATGACAACGAGAGTTAAGCTCCGACTTGGGCTCCGGCGGCCGTCGTGTCGAGGTGTATGTGTGCCATGTGTGTGTGTGTGTGGCAGGGCGAGGACGAGAGCAGCTCGGACGGGGGCGACGGCGGGGTGCACGCGCTGCGCGCCGGCCGCCAGCAGGCGCCCGCGCTGCCCGTGCGCGGGCAGGTGCTGCCGGTGCAGCCCAAGTACTCTGCGCGCGCGCACGTCTTCTCGCTGTCGCTGCCCCGCGACGACCGCCTCTGCCTGGCGCTCTACGCCCACGACGACCCCGACGACCCCGCGCGCCTCGCGCCGCCCGCCAAGGTAACCACACCAACTATTACTTCTATTTATTTTACGTCAATTGATTGATTTTTTCATGTTTCCGGGCGCGTCAACTGCTTCGGTCATTAGTCCTGTTAGTGTAGTGCATGCTTTTTCTCCGGAGATGGCGGTGATCTTCCCCCGCCGGACGGCGAGATCCGGCGCCGACCTACCGTCGGCTAGTAGGGTTTCCCCTAACCAGGACTCTCCCACCAGCGGAGCACCGCCCCAGCCGGGACAAGCTCTAAGCTCCCGACCGGTCTCCCGAAATATGTGCTAGTGTAGTGCATGTTAGTGTAAATGAGTGTGTAAGGAGAGAGGATAGGACAAGGAAGGGGAAGGACAGATCGCGCGCGGTCCGTGGCCCGTTTGGTAGGGTACTGCTCCGGCATTCGCCTGGTGTTGATCAGAGAAACCACGGAAAACTACCGATCAGAGTAGCCGGCCGCTAGAATTCTCCTCCAGACAGCGACTGAATTCGACCTAGCTGAAACGCTAGAGTCGAAAATCCTGCCGCTGTCAGGACTCGAACCTAGGACCTCCCGGTCAGAAGCGCTGCAGTGACATCAGTTGACGCACTGAGCTGATTAGGGAAACCCCCACTAGCCGACGGTAGGTCGGCGCCGGATCCAGCGGGGGAAGATCACCGCTATCTCCCGAGAAAAACAAAACATGCATTACACTAACGGGAGTAATGACGCGCCCGGAAGCACGACAAAATGAATCAATGAAAATCTCCCGGGCCGGCGGCGAACGTGTCGTGAGACGCGTGTGTGTGTGCGTGTTGCAGGGCCGGCTGCTGCGCGACGTGCAGCCGTCCTTCAACAGCCTGAAGAAGCTGAAGCGCTCGGTGTCGGGGGCGTTCGGCGCGGGCGGCGGCGGGGGCGCGGGCGGCGGCGGCGGGGGCGCGGCGCCCGGGGGCCCGCCGCCGCCCTTCGCGTACGCCGGCAGCGGGACGGCGTCGTCGCCCAGCGCGCCCAGCGGCCCCAGCGCGCCGTCGCCCCCGACCCGCCCTCCTTCTCGTCCGGGGGGCCACGTTGTACCTGCCGCAGTACGAGGCCCCGCGGGACACCGAGGCCCTCGCGCCGCGCGGACGCTGCTACAGGTGAGTGGCAGTCAGCGTCTGCCCGGGCCAAACTCACACCTCGCGGAAGGTGGCGACGTTGTGCACTAACAGTTGCGGGACGGACCTTCAAGGCATACATTTTTTTTTATTTAATAGGTAATTATTACATAAAAAATTAGAGAACGTGATGCTAAGTGCCGAAGGCCTTTAAGCCATTACAATACCTACATTCTACCGCGTTCTAACCTTTCGTATTCTGGTATTCACCCCAAATGATCTTTTCATCGCATCAATGCCGCGGAAAAGAGACCATAAGGTACGGCTGAGGAAAATACCCCTGAAGGGGGAAAAACCTGCTGTCAGAAGCCGAGTACATGCTAATCTATCCGATTTTTGTTTTTGAACTATTTATTGATTTGGCGCGGGCGTCAGGCATTCTCCTTCCAGTGTTTGGCCTCCTCAGCACCTGAAAACAAACAGCACCACAGAAGATCGTCCGCACCAACGCCTCTGCCCTAACATTTCCGATTCCCACTTCCCTTCGTCCTCTAATGTATTTTATTTTAACCGTTTCCTTTTATTTTATTTTATTTTATTTTAATTTAATTTAAATTTATTTTAATTACTTTAAGTTAATTTATTTTTATTGACTTATTTATCTACTTATACTTGACAATTGACTACAACTTATGGAAGTCATAACATCTTACCTTAGCCTAAGGTACGACCTTATAAATAGTGCACGCCTATAAGAGTCTCAACGGTCACCTTACAAGCGGCAAAATGGCCGCCTAAAAACAGGAAACGGAGATTTTTCCATCTCTGACAAACCGATTCTCGTATGTGAGGCAGTTACAACTATTCCTTACTAACTCCACAACGCTGGCAAGAATTAACAGGAAATGTTGGAGAAGTGATAGGAAAGAAATTTGCGAAAAAGAAGTTGAAATCATATCTTCGGGGTAGGTTATGTCTACTCTCATAATGAACGCTGTTTAAAATATTTCTACGTTCCGAGAACAGTATATTCAAAATTCCAGAGTGCGTACTCATCACAGAGGGCCACAAAATCTAAAACTCCGAAAACCATCTACATTTATTATACTCTTGTCCCGAATCGGGGTTTAAAAGCCTCATTGCTAGCCTAGACTCTGACATGTTATGCAACTTCTTTGTTTAACGCTTGAAACGTTTCTTTTTTATAATGCATAACGCAATGTCGCAATTGCTAAAACTCTTCTGAACGTGTACATTATGACGTATAAAGTGTTAGTCACGTGATCAAGATTTAAGGATGACTCTTACGCCTGGCGCTAAAACTCCTATTATTGAAGGGTATTAGGAATGATCAATCGGATTTTTAAAATGTATATTTCAGAACTATTGCACATAACACAATACATACATTAATATTAAAAATATGGATAGAGGAAAGAATGCCAACGCAGTAAAATGAAAGCATTATCTTCCTAGTATTCAAGAAAGGTGACAGAAGTGAATGAAGATTACAACCAATTGCATTGTTGAACGTAACATAAAATTTTTGCAATCTGCTAAACAAAAGATTAGTTGAAATATTGGAAGATAAACTTAGTGATCACCAATCTGGAATTATAAAAAATAGGTCAACCATTGATAATATATTTATAACAAGACGAATGTTTGAGAAATGTCACGAGCACAATATTGAAATACATAATATGTTCGTAGAATATGTCTGTGCATTTGATTCGGTCTTGTGAGGCAAAATCTGGGAACTTTCTTCGAACATTACAAGATATCCTTCAAACTGAGGAAACTGATCCAACTAACCTTATCAGAAACAAAAGCTACAGTAAAGATAAAGAATCAGATGAGTGAGGCCTTTCACATAAAATTTGGAGTCAAACAAGGTGATACATTATCGGCAACTCTTCTTAACATCACACCAGACGTAATTTTAAAAGCCATAGATGTAAAAGTTACTACAACAACTAGACTAAAACAATGCATAGCATATGCAGACGATGTTTTATTAACAGCAAAATCAAAGAAAGCATTAGAAGAAATATTTAAACACCCGAAAGAGCAATAGCAAAGTTTGGTTTATCAATTAACCAAGAAAAAACACAGTACATGAGATCTAAAGCTGATAATGAAACCTTTAGAGATAATCAGAAGTACGAGGTCTTTTATAATCAGAAGGTTTTTGATAATCAGATTCATCAGGTCAGGTCTTAGATAATCGGAAGTACGAGGAAGTAAACTCCTTCGCATATCTTGGCTCAAGAGTAAATAAGAACAATGTAATGAAGATGAGATAACTGAAAGAATTGCTCCGCGAACAGGGCTTATTTGCTAATCAGAGCTATTCAGAAGTAAGCTACTTTCAAAAAGTGCCAAATTTCGACTTTACAAAGTCGCAATAAGACATGTAGTAACACATGCTGCAGAGACCTGGACCCTGAAGGAAAATGACATTAGAAGGCTAAATGTATTTGAAAGAAAAATAATGAGAGAGATCTTTGTTCCAATAAAGATTGCTTTTTTTAATATATATATATATATAACATACTTATTCATTTTGTAAGATTTTTTATAGTTAAAATATCTAAGCTAACTTAGTCTATATATTGGAGAGGACACTTAGGGAGAACCTCGGTGTTAAGCATCGTGGTTGGCTAAAATTTTTAGGAATGCTTCGAAAGGGAATCTATTTTTTATTCTAGTGTGGGTTGGATTTTTCGGTAGTTTGTAATGGGATGCTGCTGGTATGTCTGTTAGGTTTTGGTAAAAATTGTGTGATATGTGTGCTATTTGGTTTATTATTGTATTGATATTTAATTCTGAATGAAGTTGTTTATTGCTTATGAACCAGGGGGCATTTGTGATTAATCTTAAAAGATTATTTTGCATTACTTGAATTTTATTGACATTAGGGGGGCTGCGTTCGTCCATATGGGGCATGCATAAAGCAGTAGTGGTCTGATTATTGTTTTGTATAATGTTGTACTGTTTCTGTATGACAGAGATTTATGTTTGTTGATTAGTGGCCGGAGTTGGAATAATTTATTTCTAGCTTGTTTAATTTTGATGTCTATGTGGGTTTTCCAGGTTAGTTTTGTGTCCAGATGAAGTCCTAGGTATTTTATGAGTTGTGATGGTGGGGTCCAGGTGATGGGGGAGTTGTTTATTACTAGCGGAGTGGGGGAGGTAAACCTTCTGAGTGAGAAGATTTTTGCTATTGTTTTGTCGGGATTGAGTTGAATTTTCCAGAGGTTTGCCCAGGTTTCAATGTTGTGTAAGTGATTTTGAATTTGTGATCGTAGGTTACTTAGTGAGTATCCTGAGGCGAATAGGGCTGTATCGTCTGCGAATTGAGCTATATTAGAATTTGAGATTGTAGATTAACGAGAAGACGAAATAAAGATTGCTGGCGACCTCTGGAGGATAAGATATAATCATGAAATTGAAGCCATCAAAAATCTAAAAACATTGTAAATCATATTATCCTACTTCGCTTGGCTAGTTGGACACTATATCGAATGCATGAGGAAAGAATGTTCAAGAAGATTTATAATTGGTATCCAAATGCGGGAGAAAGAAAGGAGACCGAAAATCATATGGAAAGATGTTATGAAGGACATTAAGGGACTAGGGATTAGGAATTGGTATGAGGTGGTTCAAGATAGAAGAAAATCAAAGGCAGTTTTGGAGCAAGCCAAGACTTTCAACATAACGTAGTAGCTCCTTAGAAGAAGGGGAAGAAGAAGAAAAAGAAGAAGAAGAAAAAGAAGAAGAAGAAGAAGAAGAAGAAAAATAATATTACACATAACAAAATGAATGATACGTGGATAGAGCTTAAAATTTCTCCAAGTTTTTGTCATTTTGTCATAAATGTTCAATATGAACTTCTTTCGTACACGAAACCCATCTATGAGATTTTCTAATACCTAAATGGCCATCACAGCACCAATACTGCAATTGTTCAGTTCCTCTATTGTTGTTGGCAATGGAGGCACAAAAACAATGTCTTTGACATGCCCTCAAAGGAAAATAAACAGGAACTGTGAGGTCGGGGGCCTAGGGAGATATGCTACTGCTCCAAGTCATCAGCACATCGTCCAATCCATAGATGTGAAAGTTACTCATTAAGGAAATGACGCACATCTGTATGCCACGGCGCAGGAGTGCCATCGTGCTGGCGTATGAAATTTCTGAATCGCCTTTAACTTGTGGCAAAAACTACTAATTTCATATTCCATATTCCAAAACGCAATACGCTTTCTGCTACATACGGGCCATTTTGAAATTTGGCGTAGTGTTGCTATGTGGTAAATCACATAGCTAGCATAATATGGCGAAAGTTTGGAGAGTTTGCAGTTCTATCAATTAAGTTAGTAAAATAGTTTCTGAAATATAAATGTTTAAAATCCAATGAATCATTTTTAATATCCCCTGCATTTACTGCAAAAAACGTTTTGAAGTATTTTCTGCGCGCCTATGGACCATGATATTCAATCTAATATGTTTCCAAGTCAATCTTTCCAGCTGCTTGTTCTCACGAAATTAACAAAAAAAATCGCGGTTCCTTTTAACATAAACAGGTGTCTCAGAACAAATGTTACACACTTCTAGTGTGCATGTAGAGGGTCGAAAGTGATCACTGTTCACAATGAACATATAGTGGGAAATTGTATATAACGACATTATATGCATTTATACATGTGACATTTGCGCCCTGATTTTCAGGCAACTACTTTGACATAGATGCTCGGCAGGTCACGTACTGTGAAGTCAAGGAGATTTCATGTTCCTGCCTAACATCTGTGCATATCGGACTGCATGATGAGTTGTCTACCTACCGAAGCAAATGGAAAATGTGTTATTTCATTATGAAATTTCGACAAATTAATTCGCAGAGTTATCACATTCGACTTCCATACACGTTCGCAACATTTATTCTGAGACCTTGAGTTTCATGATGATCGTAAAGCTTTTGTGGACTTTTTTTATCTGTCACTGATAAACGAACAAGCCACTGTATTCCTCCCTTATTACAATGTTGTCTGTACGCTATATGACGGAAATCAAGATACAATATTCTTAGCCTTGTGTAATTTTGCAATGATATAATGCCATATTCTTTCATGTAATTCATCTTTCACAGTGGTCACGTAGAGCGTTCAGTATTGGCTCTCGTGAACAAATGTCAAGAGTCGAGAATTCGAGGGCTCAGTAGAACCCACATTGACCTAGTTCTGACATATTGAGGACTTTTACTAGAACTTTCATAAAATAATTGAGTACAGTTGCATGTAAGTCCATACTGGATTTAAGTAACATATTGCACTAAAAGAATCAAATTTGAAGTTATACTTGTCTTTTTTCTAACGTGGCGACTGAGGGTGGTATCTCCATGATGGAATTCGGCACGACTTTTTGAGTCATTGTCAGTCCTGTCGCAAAATGTCACATGATCGCGACCGCAGTGCTGCAGATCAAACGACTCTAGCGGCAGGACTGAGAATGACTCAAAAAGTCGTGTCGAATTCCATCATGGAGATACTGCCCTGAGCTGCCTGGGTAGAAAACCCCTAGTATATATTGGTTTAGTGGTGAGTTGTAGTTGACATTTACATAATTGAAATGATTGAAGGCGTCATTGTCAACAATACTAACTAGTATTGTTGACAATGACAACGCATTCAATCATTTCAACCCCAACCCCAATGTTGGGTGCCAATAACTGAATTCCGCTCGCTGTGCTGGAGAGGCTGACCGGGCGCGTGTGTGTTGCAGCGCGGGCGCGGCGGGGCGGCTGGAGGCGCGGCCGGCCGGCGGGCTGCGTCCAGGGCGGGGGACCTGGCGGGGGCAAGGCGAAGCGCTTCACCTTCCAGAGCACGGTGCGCCAGATCGAGCGGCGGCGCCTGGCGGAGCGGCTGTCGCGCGAGGCCGAGGCCAAGGAGCGCCAGCGCCTGGGCGCGGGCCGAGCCGTCGGGCGCTGCCCGCCGAGTGGCAGGGCGACGAGCACGCGCACGCGCACGCGCACCGCGCCGACCCCGAGGGCGCGCCCTCCTCCTCGCATCGTCGGCGCACAGCTCGGGCGGCGGGCCTCCAAGCAGCAGCCGGCCCCGCCGCCGCGCCCCAAACCTCAAGACGCCCTCCACGCAGGTGCTCTCCGAGTTCAGGGAGCCCCGCCGCGAGTACCGCGAGTACCGCCCCACCAGGTACGCAGCCGCAGCCCGCCGCCTCCTCCTCTCTCTTCTTCTTCTTCTTCTTCTTCTTCTTCTTCTTCTTCCCATCCTCGTTCTTCTTCTCCTTCTTCTTCTTCTTCTTCTCCTTCCCCTCCTCATTCTTCTTCTTCTTCTCCTCCTTCTTCTCCTTCTTCTTCTTCCCCTCCTCCTTCTTCTTCTCCTTCTCCTTTCCTCCCTCCCTCCTTTCCTCTTTTTCTTCCCTCCTCCTTTCTTTCTTCTTTTCTTCTTAGTTATTAACTGTGTTTGATGTCCTTGCAGGTATATTGACTCCGGTCCAGAGTCCCTTCCTCACCTGGAACCTAAGAGGGCCACAGTGCATCCGCCTGCTGTGTTTGACATGCCCAAGAGCACTCAAGTATATGTCACACACCAGAGACATGGAGGCGAAGGTAAATAACTAGAGGGGAAAGGGTGAGATCTACACCACTAGCAGAATATAACAGCAAGAATTCTCTTTCTTTAA
Source organism: Teleogryllus oceanicus (assembly GCA_964035755.1). Classification (NCBI taxonomy): domain Eukaryota; kingdom Metazoa; phylum Arthropoda; class Insecta; order Orthoptera; family Gryllidae; genus Teleogryllus; species Teleogryllus oceanicus. Next base: position 86,151,802 of record CAXIVR010000003.1, read on the forward strand.
GGCTAAAAATGTGATTTTGTCTGATGAAGGAGTAAAAACTAAAAGTAAATTTTATAAAATTTAATCTATTATAAGTATAAAACTGGTAATAGTGTTAATAAGTTATCATTCAAATAGAAATCTTTACTTTGTAGAAAATACACATTTTTGTTCATCAAATACAACAGCTTTTATCAGTTTATCTCTTGGAGAATCAATGTATTAAAAATTTAATTTACTACCTACAATGTATGCTGTATGTTTGTGTTATTTATTATAAAATTCCAATATGAAACAACATTAATTATTCAAAACAAAACAACAAAAAGCCTCCATCACCATCCAAGAAAAAAAACAAACATTTTAATACCTAGTATGTGTGCTGAATTTAAATATGCAACTACCTAATTGAAATTATGGATTTGAATTTGGCTGCAATATAAATAGGAATGACATTTTACCAAATGTTTTCCTTTTGTCATCTAAAAATGGGAGGAAATTAAGTCTCCTTATAAAACACTTTTGGAACAGTTGTTTTGATTAACAGGCTTGAGTATAAAAAGAAAATGTTTTACTGATCATGAGCTTTTGACAATTTTAAAATTTCAATATGCTCAGACATTCAAAGTGCTCTGGTTTTTTGAAAGACTTTAATGAAAAGACAATATGCTAAGATTATTTGAAAAGACTATTCTATTCCTTCAGTGGTTGCTTGTAGGCTAGTGCCAGTGTGCCATGGCACCAACGACAAAAAGAAAATGTTCACCACAAATGTCTAAGAAAATATTGTTTCTGCAAAATATTTTTCTTTATAATAATTAATATGAATGAGCACTTAGTCCTTCAATTCTCCATCAATACTCTGTTCAAATGCACAGGGCATGGTGCCATTTGTCAGCCTCCTACTAAACCTCTGAGCCATCGATGGTTTGGCACCATCTATGTCCATTTAACTCTATATGAAGAACTCTGTGTTGGTTTGTATGCTCTCTTATAGATGCAATGGTGTCACAATCGTAGTGGCACAGAAGTTCACGTTATCTTCCACAGAGTGCACTAATGGCACTATCTTCATTGCGCAGACTATCTCTTACTCAGAATGACCCTGATGCCCTGGTATTTCATATGACTTTCTTTGTGTTCTTCTTGGAGAGGCAACATATGCCATGGGCGTAAGGCTTCCCCTCTTCTTCCCATACCCTTCTTCAGCACTCAGGAAGCTGTGATCTCTTGAGATTTCTGTAGGTGCTCAGGCTTTCAGTCTGAGTATTTTTATTTGTTCTATTATTTTTAGTTTGTTTCCAGTTTAATCTTCATTATAACTTAAGAAACATGGTCACTGAAAAATTAAATTTTGTATTCATGGATTTTATTTTAGAGATTACTAAACCAGTTTTAAAACATTGCACCAATGTTTAAATGCATCGATAGTTTTGATAAATGTTTTTTATTAACATTGATGTTATAATTTTGAACACTGATGTTTTGTTATCAATGTCTCACACTGACTGACACTACCAATTGAATTCTGTACCGCTCTCCACTGTATTCCTTCATAGAAGAAATGTAGGAAATGTTGAAACATGATGCAAAAAGATTTCTTTCAGATTTATTGTTAGTTCCTAAGTTAGCTCTAAACTGCTACATTTTGCCAATGCTATTTGTTTCCATTCTAGTTCTTCATTGTAAACAAGTTCTTGTAAGATCAAGCAATGCCTCAGCGATGAGTTCCGCTAGTCCAGAAAGCTACATTAATTTTCAGATATCAATTAACTTTTATGTTCAAATAATGGTATTAAAAATATCAAAAATTTCTGTAATTTGCGTATTTAGATTTTTATACATCCTATGCTATTATTTTTCATAATAAATATTAAGTTCCAAAAAAATTTTTGTAAAAACCTTTATTCAAAAATATTTAAGTTTTAAAACATTTTGACACATCTTAACAGATATAAAATGAATGGTAAAGATATAAAAAAAAATTTTAGTCAGTTATTATACTATCTAAATTTCAATTTTCAAAAACAGTTCTCCCCTAAGAAAATTCTTTTATATCTACCCCTGAATGCCTCTGTGTATTTTCATACACATCTTATAGATCTTCCTCTTGGCTTTACAGCGTATCATGAGCAGGGCCGCGGTGGAGGGTCAACTCCCCGATCATCATCTTCTGACAACTATAGGCGAGATTTTGCACACGGAGCAAGGCCACCTGGCCGCTCAGCTACAAGCTCAGATTCTGATGTGTCTCAAGTAAATGGGCGACCTACATCCCGACAAGCAAACTCTGGGTACCAGCACTCTCGGCCTCTTCGCAGCAGGTACCTATCTGATGAGTGAAAATTAATAAATGCTTGTTAACATATTATGAGGTACAGATTGGCTAATAGCTTGGGATCATGTATATAAGAATTTAATTATAATATATTTGAGTGAAATTATCTGAAATACTCAAAGAGACTTTTGGATGATTTGCTTTACAACCATTTTATTCTTAATATTTAAATTTCTTCAAGAATATATCAAACAATTTTGATTCAATTTAAGAAATTTCTCATAAGATCATTAGCCTTATGTGGATTTTTGATAATTTCACTCAATACTATTAGGTTGTGCATGAGGAATTAACAAGTGATCATTATTGAATGTGAATGATAGTTTCATAACAGATACGGCTGCTGTAACAGCCTGTATTGTTACAACTGGCTTTTTGGAACTTACACTTAGGGTTTTAATATTTTGTGTCCATGCAGGAAGTAAGTTAGTTGGCTTCAGCCCCTAGCTTATCCTTAAGTCTAGTCAACAAAGCAACCTCCATAGTTCCTGGGCTGACTGCTTCTGGGGTTTGGAACAGGTTTGTTGCTTCTGTGTTTTGCCACATTTGTTGCTTCAACAATTTGCCTTCACTAACATCTGGAGGAGGAATTACTTGAACATTCACTGCAAAAAGCATTGTTTAATTAATGAAGAATTAATAAGAGTTGACAATTATTTTTTTCGTAAATAGAATAGACATAATCGGCAATATTTTCTATCCTAACATCAAATCTGAATTGCTGTATCTTTTCTATTTTCATTCAAAATTGACGAATGAAGTACCAACTATGGTTGTAAATTGTGATTATGACTTGTGAAAAATATTTACCTTTCCTTTATTTCTTTCAAAGAAAATGTTCAAACAAAGGGTCATATATTTTGTTCTTTAACAATTTTTTGACAAATTTAAAATGGAAGGGGGATGAAAAGAAATCTTGTAGCTTTACTTCAAGCAAAATTGTGTAAAATGCTATAAAAGAATTATTCCAAAGATCTTTTCTTTCAAGAAATTTTGAATAAATTGCTGCAGAACACACACAAATATGCTTATTCTAATATTATTTTACTGTTTCTCAAAAAATATGTAAAACCATTTGTTATTAATTATAAATATTGCAGTAAATGTTTTGTGCATGTTAAAATGAATGAACAGCATGCAAAAGGTAATATTTTTCATAGCATGCAGTTTCCCAATATTCACTGAATATGGTGTTCCTTTGAGAGGGAACAAAACCATTTGACAGCTTTTGAGTGGATAATTATGTCTCTAGATCAGCAAGCCCTGAACTGGAACGCACAAGCAGCTCTTCCAACATGGAAGAAGGACCAGACATCCCGTACAAAAGGGACACATCTTCAGCTTCACCAACAGATTTAAAACATCCATCAGCTGAAGTAAGTAAGCTTAGTAATGTACTACTAATGTAATGTAATGCTTCATTCTTACAAATAAATATTCACTCTAATTATCGCCAAGTTTATTTCAAAAATATAATTACAATTTATTTTCAGAATGCTCATTCTACAACAACAGATGGTAGCAGGTTTAGGCTGACTTCTTTACAGCCATTTGTGCGTAATGGAAAAGGGTATCGCCCTATAGTGTTCAACCCCAGAACACCAGCGTCACACAACATTGCTCAAACTGTTAGTTAGTAAGTGTACATGTTATATTTTGTCATGTAATTATAAGAATGTATGATATGACTATTAAAATTTCTTAAATTTTTATATTGTTAATAACACTAGAGTTTGTATGTATCAGATGAGAAGATGAATCTTTGTTAAGATTGTTGTTAAAGAGTGGCATTTCCATTAATAATGTTATAACTAAAATTACAATTTAACACCTTGGTCACTTTTCTTTCATAAATCATTTCTTTAAGGTTTTTATTTATTGCTTTTTATTGGCAACTCATTGAAATACTGAATAATGATCATGGGGAAATTATTTGACTCAAGATCCAAAATGTAATACACATGGTGCCAAAAAGCTTCAATGTTAAAAAGCCAAAGTGAAGTGTAAAATCATGTTATTAGTAGTATCAATATTATATTTAATGTCATAATATATACTGTTGGGGTTATTTTTAAAAAAGGAAAAAAATTCAATTTCTTATTCAATACAAATGAAGTATATTGGCCTAATGATGTTCTGCAATTCTTGATCTATCTGTTTTTGTATCATTATGTATATATGAAATGGATAATAACAGTACCTAATACAAATTCTGTTTTTGTGCAATATTTTTCCCTTACTGACTTCAATTTCTCCATATTCAATTTTCTTGAATAAATTTTAAAATGTATTTCAAAAATATTGGAGTACAGTTGCACACAAAATGTTTCTTTTTAAATATTTTTATTTTTTGATTATGAAATTGGCTGCAATTTATCTGTGCTGAATATCAAAATGTTATTAACAGAAGTTAATATGTATGATGTTTTAAATGGCTGGCTTTGGCAATGGCTAGGAATCTGTGTAAGTATATTTTGACATATGCACATCGTGAATGAAGTAATACATATACAATAAATTTAAAATGCAATTATTATAATTAAATTTACTTTAAAATATTAATTTCTTTGGTTTCTTCAGTCAGGCAGTTTTTAAAGCTTAAGACCACCATCCTTGTAGCTATAAATTGAACATTCAATAAAAGAGACCATGGATTGCAGCTTGCTGTACTTGCCTAGCGAATTATCATTATATCCTAATTTTTTTAATAATGAATTACATCTTCTATGGCCAAACATGAAACATGAAGATATTGATTAAATAAATATATGATATTTTTATATCATATATATATATATATATATATATATATATATATATATATATATATATATATATATATATATATATATATATATATATATATATATATATATATATATATATATATATATATATATATATATTTTGTTACAAACATGGAAAGAAATATTTCTATAAAAAACATTCAAAGGTCGTTTTTGGAACTGCTGAAATTCGTTCACCCCCAAAAACTGCATGCCCCAGGCTGCAACCTACTTAGCCTGTTTGGTGAAGAAAATTTTGAAAATAGATGCTATTTCATCAAACACATGAGCATCAATACCAATAACAAAGGAGTAAATACAAACTGTTAGTTAATTGAAATGTTCTCTAAATATTGTATTTCACATTTTGTTTCAGTAAAATTTGTAGTAAAAAAATTTTTATGTGTGCAGAGGTGTGTAAAGCTTTTGGGCAGTATTGCATGGCAACAGTTTTGTTGACTGTTTGGGACCATAGTCTTCAACTTTGATAATCATAAATTATTGGTGATTAGGAATTTAAACCTAACTTATATTAACGTATCTTTGTAAAATACAGAGGGTAGATATTGCTATTAGGAGCTCTAAAGAATGTAGAAAGGAGAGTGATGTCAACCAATGGCATTGTTAGCCAATGACTAGTGGTATTTCTGCTAAAGTATTACATAGAAATGCATTTTTTAAAGCAGGTGTAGCTACAAAATATTTCAGAAGTGGGCAATCAATTTCAGTTTGGACCTCCTCCCTAAATATGAAACTATTTGAAGGCGGGGAATAGCTTCAAATAAAAAGTGCAAAATTGCAGTGGGAATACATCTTTGATTGTGAAGTCGTTTATAGTTGTAAATTTATTCAAATAAATTGAGGAAAAAAATAACAATGGATAGCTTAGCAGGGGCAGGACCCCCCCACACACACACACATACACATACACACACATGATGACCTCATATCTGCCACAGTTACAAGATGGGATTTCAATATATCTTTGACTCCGGTGAAAAAGCTGATAAGTTAAAAAAAAAAAATTGCAGAAGAGCAGAAAACAACTTTAAACTAATGCTAAAAAATAAGGAATTAATGATATTCAAACAAAACCTACACAAAAATAGTTTTATTTTGAATATCACCTTCGTTTGAACATCGTTAATCCCTGATTTAATTAATTTAAACATTGCTTTTTGCTCTCCTGTAAAATTAGGTGTTTATGACTTATCAGCTTATTCACCAGGATCAAAGATATATTTCTTTACATAAATTTAATTAAAATATAATTACACAATGACTCAAATTCAGAACAAAAGTAATGTATGTTTCTGAAATTCTGATGCATGTATAAATCTTCATGATTTTCAAATTTGATTTGTGATCATAGTGGTGATTATTGTTCTACCATGTGAGCACAGAAACTGCATATTTACATTGTGTAAAGGGTAAAGATTCAAGATTTTTATAAAATTGGCCTAAATAAGAACGTTTAGAATTGTGTAAGCAACTTCATGCAGTTTAAGTTCTTCACTCTGAGCTGTGTAGGGGAAATGTTATAAATATTAGTGGTATGTTTCAAGCTAGGATTGTAATTATTGCAATTTCACCCAATCGTCACGCACAGTACAAATATGTCTGTTATTTCAAACTGCCCCAAGTCATCATTACACCTAGTCAGGAGCATGCAGCGGTTTAGCAATATTGGCTAAATCAAAATCTAGTCATGGTTCCTTGATCATGCTTTCAGAAATTCCAACATTTGAATATTGAGTTTCATTAAGATGTTTATGAGTGATAAGGATATAAAACTCATAAAATAAGGCATTTGATTAAAACAACAACAACAATATTGAAATTAACTGTCTCATTTGGGGTAATGGTCATAAATGGGTTAAGAATTTTCAAAAACTAGTAATTATTTATGAATACTTAAGAAAATAATTAATCTTAATGTGTTATCATCTGGTTTTCCTCGGCAATTGGAAAATGATGAATGCAGTTTTAATGAATACCATAGGCATGTGCAAAGAGGAGGGGGACAGGGAGTTATGGCTCCCTTGGATATTTTGATAGGGGTGCTGTTGCTTGGCATTGTAAAAAAAAATTTCTGTAAATATATTCAGTTCTCGATTAAAATTTACGTACTTACATAAAGATACATTTCAAAATTAACAGTGATGATGACAAATGATTGATGATTAGTCCATCCATTTTTTATTATTGCTTGTTGTCTAGGATATAGAATTTAAAAATTTCAGCCTTTTACTTAGTTGCAAAAGTTGTGTTGTGATGTAGTCATTAACACTTTGTTTCCTAACTTCCAATAATTATAATTAATTTTTATAATAATTTATGACTTTTTTGAAAAAATTTAGTTTATGTGTGTCAAAAATTGCAAAATAATTGCACATTTTTTAAAGACCTTTTTAATTTTTAGTCAACAAGTTAATTTCGTTCTTAGATAGACTTGTTATATTGAGTGCATTTTGACAAATAATATTTTGCACTTTTATAAAACCTTCCTTATGAGACCTATTTATGAAATTATTAAATGTATTCCAAAATATTTTGGTATGAAATATGTGAAAATTCTTAAATTTACCCAAACTAGAAAAAATTGAAAAATTGTGCATTGTGTACTAAAACTTACAATGTAATGGACAAATCATAGGCAAAAATTTGAAGATGATTTTGAATCTACCCTTGAAAGGTTACTATTTGATCCCTCCATAGAAACCCCTAAAATGCATAAAAAAACACAACATGTAAAAAAAAATTGGCATTGGCAACAGCTGAAAACAAAAAAATGTATGAAACCTTCCTGAAAAATGCCAAGTAGCAGTCGATCTCTCTTACAACCATCCCAAAACACATTTCAAAAATAGATAGAAAATTGCTGTAGAAGTAAAATTTCTTATGAAAATACGAAGATTGATGGATAAGGGGGCTCAGAAACCTTGTTGGCCCCCCTCATGTTTGAGGCTGTGCATTCCTATGATGCCTATCATGGCACAAGGTGAAAATATCTGCATATCCCAGATTTGATTTAAATAAACAAACTTGAGAACTTAGTGTTTGTCAAAAGCTGTCATAGTTTCATCATTTCTATTGAGGTAAGCCTAATCCAAAATGGCTGGTAATGTTTACAAAATGTACGTGGGTGATATTTCATTGGCCACTATATACTTGAGAAATCATTGAATTGTTTAATAAATGAATTACAAGTGAAAAATACTCTGAATATAAGAAGAGATGAGTCTGAATATAAGAAAAGATGAAAGGTGGCAACATAGAATAAATAATCTAGAAAAGTTTTAGTTCATATTTTTCTGCAAATAAACTCTCCCTGAACTCTGAACCTCCCCATGGACTCTGAATGGATGATGATATGATTTGAATAAGTTTGAAGACCGTTCATGTGGTTCTGAAATGAAGTTCTGAAATACAAAAAAAGTTTATACATTTAAGTATTTATTAATTAATTATTAATTAATTAATAATTAATTAATTAATTATTAATCTGTGTCTTAGGTCAATATTACTATTAATACACATTTTTCTGCACAATATTGATAATGATTTTCCCAGAATTATCAAAACTATTCTTAAAATTATTGAAATATTCAGGATATTATTTCCACATTTGAATATTCCTGCAGGGGTTGGTTGGTCAATTGTTAGTGATTCCAGGTGTGTCAACTGCTTTGGTCATCAGTCCCATAAGTGTAGTGCACGTTTTTTCCTTGGGAGATGGCGGTGATCTTCCCCCAATGGATGGTGAGATCCAGCGCAACCTACCGCCGGCTAGCATGGTTTCTCCCTAAACAGGACTCTCCCACCCGTTGGGCACCGCCCCAACTGGCACAAGCTCTAAGCTTCTGACTGGTCTCCAGGAATATGTGGTAGTGTAGTGCATATTAGTGTAAGTGAGTGTGTAAGGGAAGAGGATAGGAGAAGGAAGAGGAGGGACAGATCGCACACGGTCCGTGGACCGTTTGTTAGGGTACTGCTCCGGCATTTGCCTGGTGTTGATCGGAGAAACCACAGAAAACTACCGATCAGAGCAGCCGGCCGCTAGAATTCTCCTCCAGGCAGCGACTGAATTCGACCTAGCTCAAAAACTAGTGTCGAAAATCCAGCCGCCGTCAGGACTCGAACCTAGGACCTCCCAGTCAGAAGTATTGCAGTGACATTAATGAAAAGTGGCTGAATTTGAAAGAATTCTGAATATGTAACATAATAATTTTACATTCAATTCATTTATATGGGTTATATTAATTTATTTAATCCATTTGTGTTTTGACTCAATTGAGAAACCAAGAAATATTTTTGCCTTGCTTAGCTCTTGCTTTGGAGATATCAATGTGGGTGGGATCTCTGTGTTAAATGAATAATAAATCCTCATTTTACTAAACCTCATTTTAGTATTGTTCTATGATTATCTAACAATAGACAGTAGCCATACTGTAACATATCAAAAGTGTGCCCAATGCTTCAACTATTCTAATTAATATTTAAAGTTCCAGTAAAAATGAACTTTTTAGGTTTTTCTTCGTCAATAGATATGCAGTCTTCAATTAATGTGTCACAACATCCCCAGAAGGTGAACCAAGCTCACATACACAGGTGCTCACAGATTGAGAATCATAGGTGTGTGCACAGGGGAGACCAAGGGGGTAATGGCTTGCTTGAAAATTTTAAAAGTGACCCTGTAGTGCTAAGTAATAAAGAATTTTATTTCCATAAAAATATTCAATTTCTGAATTTTTCCATTTTTGAAGCTGACAATTTGAGGAGTTGATACACAACATTTGGACATGAAGAAATAATTACGCAATGCTTCCGAGCCCCCTCCCTCTGCATAAATGCAAGAAGTGAAAATAAATTATAGCACAATATAAACAATTTGTATTAATTTTATTTGAGTTGTATATTAAAATTTACAATAAAGTCCGGATTAGTTAGCAATGCTGACTGCACCGAACAATAAGTTTGAGGCCAAGTTGTGAGTAAAGGAAGAATGTATGGAGGAGAAAATGTTTCATCGCAAGCCATGCCCTCGCCTTTATGGATGATGCATGGATGAGGCATGAGAGTCAACTGCATCAATTTAAGTGGATTCTAAATACGGTTTTGAATATTTTCTTGTAATCTTACAGATTCAATAAAAAATTAATGAAAATATTTCCATTTATTGTTTAATTAAAATTTACATCTAATAACTTTAATCTATTTATGTTTTTAAAATAAATTATTTAGATAACATTTGCATGTTTTAGTATAAAACTAAAAAAGGAATTATTTCAGCAAAGGTTGATATAAAATAAAAACCAATGTTAAATAAAAAAAAATTAACACCCCCTACCCCAATGTAACACAGTGTAGCTCTCCTTTAAAATCATCCCAGTTTCTGTAGCTGTGTGCTAAGAAAAAGCAGGTGGATCATGCTAGTTATGGTGAAGAGAATGCGTCATGTTACCCCCAAGCATGGGAATTTAACTAAGCCCAGGCATTCCAGGTGTTCCCCCACACCAGTAAATGGCCAGCGAAATCGGACTACGGACCCCAAAATGCCAAAGACGTACATACTTTTAGTAAAATAAATCATCTATAAATAGAAAAGTTTAATGGAAAAATGAGACCAGCAGGGGACTGAGAGGCCCAGAAATGTAGCTTTAGGCCCTTAATGTTTCTTTAGCTGCACACACTTATTTTGGGAACTATTGTATTAAACAAATGTATTTAGTACTTCATTGTTAATACATGCCAGGGCTGGATTTACATACAAGAAAAATAAGTTGTTGCTTAGGGTATTAGAGCTTATTAATGTAACTTCATTATCTGTGCACGTCTTCTGGAATTCATTGGGAAATATAGTTATTCAAATTATCGTTTCCATGTTGTTGCGGCAGGAAGTATTCTTCCTTGAGAAGGACATCATGGATAAGAGGCCAAAATTTATTGCTTATTTATCCTTGAAAATATATTTTATTACATGAAAGCTTTTTTTTTAATTTTCAAAATTCATGTAGTATATGGCTCAGTGTAGGGATCACAGAATTTTGAAAATGTGCACAGAATTCACTTCTCCCCATAGCACGTCATACGCAGTTTTAACTGTTTTTGAGTAAAATAAATAAAAATAAAAATAAGCGCCCTGTCCATGGGGGTCCCATTTTCCAGAAAAACATTTAATAAAATATTTGAAAAAATGTGATAAAATATGTTTGTAAAATAATGTCATTTCTGTAAAATAATTGTTAATCAAATAGTTCATTAATTACAAATTATTTGAAGAAATAACCAATAAACATGTATTGTATTTGAAAGCTAGTTTTTTCCTACCTGTAATTAGAGTTCATATATTGTTTTCAAATAAATAGGTCGTGTAATTTTTCTCCTGAATATATTGCAAAGCCACAAAAGAATGTTAGGTAGTTGGATGTTCATATTAACTTTATATTCGTGGTATATCTGTTTGTCAGAGGGTCGTGTATTTGGGATATAACTCATTCTTTTCTGTTGGGGTGTAAAGGAAAATCTATCTAAGCAAAAAAAAAAAAAATTATTTTTTTTTATTTTTGAGGCATGAAAAAAACAAAATAAAACAAAATATAAAGGAAAAAAGAATGCAAATTGAATCTGTCTGCCCTTTTTGCTCATTTAAGGATAAAATAGCAAAGAATAATTCATTTTAAAGGAAGTTTAATTCTCTACAACTTCCACTATGAGAATATTGCTGTTAAACTATGTGCTAAAAGGTGTTAAAAATTACAGTTCATTGAAAAACATCAGGTAATGAAATATTTTTCAGAATATTTGACTTTTTCCTGCAAATTAATAGAAATAAAAATTAACATATGCTTTCCATTTAAAAAGAGAAAATTAAACATTTCACAGAAAAGTAGAACTTGGATCACATGGATTAGGATATCATGTAAAAACAAATGCATGCTTTACTTTATTTCAAAACATCATAACGTATCACCTGGTTTCCATATTTCTTCCAAAACTATAAAAGAATTTTAAGGAAAGTAATAGTTCAGGCAAAAGTTATGAAAAATAATCAGGATGTGTTGAATTCTAGTAACTAAACTAAAGCAATGTTGAATATCTAAAAAATACTACACATCATCTGATACTTTGTAGAGAATGTTGTTTTAAAGAAGACAGAGAAGCAAGTAAAAGTTGCAAATATCTTCAACCACACTCTTCTAGAATTTTGGATCTCATGAAAGGACTAAAAGCACAAAATTCAACATTATAAAATTTTCGACTGGATTTTATTTCCCCTTTTGAATAGAAATTAGGTACGACATATGCGGCATTTTCATTCAAACTTGTGAATTTTCAAAACTTTCACAATGTAATTTTTCGAATTTCTCAAGTTTTCTTATTACGAACATTACAGATGTATTTTTTGCTCAAATAGAATATATAAAATATCGCTATTACAATAACGAAAAGCAAACCATCGTCTTCGTTAAAATATTCTCTAATAGTTATTTATATAACAAGGGATTTAAGAAGAGCATTATTCACGAGGGAGAACAGTTGTGTTGAGCGGAAGCGCGAGTGAAGAAACTTCAGCTGAAGCCCATGTCATATAAAAAACTTTATTCTAAACAATATTTCTTCGCGTGCACACCCATGCCACAAAGGACGAAGCAGTACAGTACACGACGGACATCATTCTGAACATCACCTTTAGGTATACATGTTTTCTTCCGGGCTGGTGGGCCGTAGTCCAATTGGCGTTGAACTGCCAAACGTTTCGCCCAAAACAAGGGGCCATCTCAGCATTTGCTCAATGGATCAGGGAAACTGGACGAAAAACCTAATCGAGATGGGTGTCATTGACCCGGAAGCTGCAATACAGTACTTGTTACAGGTTGTTTATACACATTTATACAGTTCAATTGGTAAATAATGCATTATGTATCATTGTTAGAATTAATGTTACTTTTCTTGTGATGCTCAGTATAGTCTCTAATTGTATAGAAACAGTTTTGCAGCAGAAACGATTTCACTTGGGATTTAAACTTTTCTATCAATTTAATCGTTTAATGTCATCTGGCAAAGTGTTGTAAAATAATGTACATGTATTGTATGTGAATTTTTGTAATGAGCTGTTGATACTGTCACCTGATGAATATGATTTCTACGTCGAGTGTTATAGTAATAGACATCGGCATGTTCTGAAAATATATTCTCGCCCTTAAGCAAGTCATTTTTGGCAAAAACCACTGATTCGTAAATAAACAGACAAGGTAATGGTAAAATTCCTAGATTAATGAAGAGAGGCTTACATGAATCACGTGGGTGGGATTTGGTTATTATTCGTACAATTCTTTTTTGCAATCTAAAAGTCTGGGAGCTATAAGATGTATTTCCCCAGAATATTATGCCATATCTCAGGCGTGAATGAATATTCGCGAAATAAACACAACGAGCAGTATGAAGGCTGACTGAATTTGCAAGAATTCTGGGGAGATGGATGAAGGATTAATAGTATATAAATTGCAATATAATTATTACATTATAGTGACCATTACTAATAGTACGAGGAAGTGTAGTCATTTTGTAGAACCACCAGAGTATTTTGATTCACGTTGTCATAAAATTGTAGCATTCATTAGAGCTCAATAATTTAAACGTTAAAAAATCTTATTTAGAGTTAGGTCTTAGAGTTTCAAAGTTTCATTAAGTCAAAAACATTTTACTATTAGATTACTTTTAGGAGATACACAACAAGCTAAGTGTTCAATTTGTGTATTATTGTTTGAAAATGTGGGTTTCTATGTGCTGCTACGCATCTGTGAAGTTAGTCTTTTCTAAAATCATCTAAAATACGTGTCGTCACGTCAACGGTAGGTATCTTAGAAGAGAAGTAAGAAAGAAACTGAAACACACAGTAATGGCAAAACAACTTTTATTTCACTATTATTAAAATATTCCCAGTTGCTATTAACTTATAATTCACTATTAATACATTTAACTGTTAAAACATGAATCTCTCTTAGACGTACACCGATTTCTCAACTAATATTAAGTTTTTTTTGTAAATACCCTTAGGAAGTTTGGGTAATAAATTGGATACAGTAGCGTTCGAAGATTCGAACGACTCCTGTGAAATGTCAGAATTATTTTTAACCATTTTAAATCCAGTAATTATAACCACGATGTACCAAATATACAATAGGAACTCGTATGAAACAACAATGCCTCACTCCTAATGTCGCGACACCAGGGCATTTTGTTATAAAAACGTCAACGAAGAAGGGGGTTCCTTTGGAATAAATCATGATTCGTAATAGAAACATTTTTATACGATCGAAGAAAAAAATTGTTTAAATGTCGTGTGTGAAGTTACCGGACCTATCGGTCTCGCAAAATAATCTCAATTTCGATCTCAAAAAACAATAACTTACGCACTTAATATAAAATAACTATTTTAGCACTATTACTGAAAGTGACACGATGCTCAAAAGTTCAGATAAAACTGCAACAAGAAAAGAAACTTTCGTCGGCCAGCTGCAATTGATATTAATATAACATGGTACCCAATTATGTGATTTCCTAAATTGAATGGAAAGTCAGTAAGGCTGTCAAAAATAGTGTTTAACACACATGGTGAAAGTAATTTTATTTTGCTCGTAGAATTGCGCCACTCGGTCAATTGGTCTCTTGTTGTTACATTTCCTACTCTGTTGCTAATATATTTGAAATGACAGGAAAAAGTGTAACTTACATGAAAACGCCAATCAACTCGTATCAGGGTTACCAGAAAATTTTTTTCCCAGTGGAGGACATTTTACCAAAAATGGACATTTCAATGGAAATGAGGACATTTTACATTTTTATAGTTCACAATATATAGATAATGTACTCAAATAATTCTAAACCATTAATAGTTTTTGAAAATCGTATTAGGTTTTGCGACTTTAAAAATAAACGCTTCCGACTGGATACATTCGTCCCCCACTCACTTTCGTTATCCACCAAACTATAATCGTAAAAAAATTTTATATCATAATAAGCCTAATTATCTATTATGCAGGCCATTTTTTGAGTAAAAATGTAGGTATTCAAGATATAAAGTCCCTTTACTTAATTACATTACTTTAAAATTATGAGAGTATATTTTTAATTCAACAGAACAAAAGGGAGGACAATCCATGTAAATTTAAAAAAGGATGTAGGACAGGAGGAATATGTTAAAAAGGAGGACGTCCCTCAAAAGGAGGACAGATGGCAACCTTGATCGTACATTCTATTGCATTTTATCACAATAAAATAGAACTACTAACTTGGCACTTTCCCTGACATGGATCCTCTTAAAATCGCTATCGCCATATCTTCTTTGACGTCTCAAATTTTATTAAAAAAACATTTTCTCATAAGTAGTTCTCATGTGGAGGGCAATGCACTTCAACATGTGATTTTGCTTTGTTAGCACGACGTCTGGCACGGATATATAGTTTTCGCCACAGTTGTATTTATGCCCCCTGCATTGTTTAACCCGCGTAAAATTGTTCATGCTGTGTTAAATCTGTCAAATATTTGTCTTTAATGATACCAGACATCCCGTTGATATGTATTAAATATGTATTATTGGTATATCCTGAATTTCAATACTCGCTCGATAATCTTTATCGCAATTCAGAGAATCTTTATGCGCACGTCCTAGGTTCGAGTCCTGACGGCGCCAGGATTTTCGAAACTAACTTTTCAGCTAGGTCGAATTCAGTCGCTGTCTGGAGGAGAATTCTAGCGGCCGGCTGCTCTGATCGGTTGTTTTCCGTGGTTTCTCCGATCAACACCAGGCGAATGCCGAAGCAGTACCCTATCAAACGGGCCACGGACCGTGCGCGATCTGTCCTTCCTCTTCCTTGTCCTATCATCTCCTCTTACACACACACTTACACTAACATGCACCACACTATCACATTCCGGGAGACCGGTTGGGAGCTTAGAGCTTGTCTCGGCTGGGGCGGTGCCCCGTTGGTGGGAGAGTCGTGGTTAGGGGGAAACCCCACTAGCCGACGGCAGGTCGGTGCCGGATCTCGCCATCCAGCGGGGGAAGATCACCGCCATCTCCCGAGAAAAACAAACAAACATGCACTACACTAACGGGACTAATGACCAAATCACCGTTGACGCGCCGGGAAACACAAAAAAATCAATCAATCAGTCAATTTATTCGCACGTGTCTTGCGTCATTGTCAGATCCGCCGGCCGTCAGCGGAAAAACACTTTTAATTCGTGAGATGCAAGAGCAGTTATTTTGCATTACTGCGATCCTATAAGTATTTTGAATTATGTATGAAATATTTCCGTACCTCTGACAATTGCGCAGTTTACACATATAAAAACACGTTGGGTCTTTAACGACCCAGTGATCAAATGAGAGACTTTGGTATGTATCGCCATACATATGGCAATTCTTGTACATTATATTTTTCTGGCGTAGAAAGTCGTATGTTTTACGCAGTTAGGTTACATGAACGATTAAGTACGTACGAAATTCGTTTATTGTTGGAGACTACAGACCCCGACGATGTGCAGAGAGATTTGGACGTAATAATTCCAGCCCCAGTTGCTGAAAACGACTCCAATGGTGACAACGGGATAAAAGTACACGATCCTGATCGTCTCAGCAAAAATTTAAAAGAGAACCCTGCGGTGGGCTTGATAGAACATGACACTTTGGAAGAAACATAGAGGAGTACTCAATTGCACTGACAGAAAACTGACAATTTTCAAATTTCTTCTAGGTCAAGTGTTAGTGCTTTCATTCATTCCAGCAACAACTTGGACTCAGTCGGACATTTTTTTGTGATTTTGTTTTTCGGAACGCATTGAATGAATCTCATCAACAAGAGCCTCTCGCAATAAGTGATCTATCAATTGATTTTTTGAAGGTATTTTGTGATAAGCCTTTGATGACAGATATTGTGAAGATGTCAGCATTATATGTAGTTCAGAAAAACAAACCCGATTTTAGACTTTCCACGTAGGAATTGTATACTTTTTTCGGGATTCTTTTCCTGAGGTTCCTGTTGTTTCGAGCTTGAGGTTTTGTGTTGTTTCAAGACGCCGAACGTACTGGAAAGTAAGCGATGACTTCTACAATATTACGGCGTCAAATGCAATACGAATAAATACGTTTGAAGAAATTTTCAAATATTTGCAGATTACCAATAATACAGCGCTTCTGGTGGGTGACAAATTTACTTAAGTGCGAAGGTTCCCTACTAGTTCCTCTTCATGATCAGTGCTTTTTTATTTCGATTCCTAAATAATCTTTTTTGTATTATGAGGGTGTATTAACAGACTATAGAAAAAAAGAATGTATGATATTTTTGTGTTAGTGTTGTAAAATGTTCTTGTCATATGTGTTCATAATACTAAAAGAAGCATAATATAAAGTTTTGAAAGCAATTACTCCGAAAATGTAGTTCTCAGCATAAAAGGGTTTGAAAGTATACCTTAGCAACCTTTATTTCAGGGCGTAAAGCCGAAAGTTGTTGAATCAAGGAGACAAAGTCTTCGCTTCCTTTTGCTTCTTCTGGGCAATCAATAATTAATACAATATAGAAGTACTTACGTGCAAAACAACTGCAAAATAATACAGCTCAATAATTCTTTTCTAACTTTAAATTTTTCAAAATAACATCCTATTTTCTTCGTACATGACCAACTGAAGGTTGTTGTTGCCTTTGGCAAGGCCAGTTTTCAAACAATCGGTACTTGTGTATCGACAAAAAAACAATAACAATATAGGACAGTGGTATCCTCAGGATATTTAAGGATACTCGTTCTTTACATTATATGGCCGTTGATTCGGCCATATTGAACCGCGTAACAATGTGTTTCAGTTCAGTTCTTGAGGAATTAAAATTATATGTTGTAAAGAAAGTTTTTGATTGTCTTTAAGTACACTGATTAAAATAAGATCAAAAAAACACTGATTTTTTTTATCAAAACAATAAAAAACAAATTTATTTTCTTTTAAGATTTATTCACAAGTTGTTCCTTAACATGAATGGTAATAAAATAAGATACAAACCTGCCAATGTCTATATTCTTCTGAACTTGCAACATATTCCAGTACTGAATAAATCGACCAAAGAACCAAGGTGTGAACAGAGGTTGCTTCCAACGAGAAGACAAGCAAAACATTTTCGTTGAAATTTTTTTCTTCAGGCCATTTGTTAAACAAATAGTACTCTTTTTTGTGCCTTGGACTAGACTTACTAGGAACAAATTCATCACACGCTTCTCGGGCCATTCCCAGAATTTCTGGAGGAATTTACAGAATTTCTTCGCGTTAGCTTTTATTTACTTCGCGATCATCCATATCAAACTTGACAACATTGAATTGTTCGCTTCTTTGTTGTACTGTAGATCGGTAACTAATGACATCTGATCACGAAATTAATACGAAAATTAATTATATCACATAAATTAAGGGTAATATATGTCGAAAAGTAGTATAAGTAACACGGGAGAAAAGAGGTGTTTTTGTTCCCGTTTTGATTGCGACCCTCGATCTAAAGACCTTGAGTTACAACATTCAAACTTCGAACAAAATATGCCTCCTTTTTGCCCTTGTAACTTATTATACTATTTCATTCAACTGTTTGATCACAAACAAAGCCACCAACGGAAGGGGCCTAAAGAGGCTCCTGGAGAGGGGGAAGTTAACTACTTCAAAGTGATAATTACAAAATATTTATTTTAAAACTTTGTGATAATATTTTAAAATAAAAACATTTGAATGTTACAAGCCCTCTAATACCTGTACGGACTCGGCAATTATCTCAAGTCTCGTCGTCCTTCCGGTCTTGTTCAGAGGACTAATAACATAACCTATAAATGCAATTTTCAGTGGTGATAAGTTGATAATAGGTTTAAATTCATTGGATATAGAACTTGAAATATTTTATTCTTTACAATAAGAAGTTTCTTCCACATACCATGAACTTGTAGATAATGTTCGAATGACTTGTTTCTGACTAAACTAATAGTTTTCTGGTAGGTATCTTTTTCATACCTGGAGGTTACGTCTCGCTTTCACATTTACCTATTTAACAGAACGTTAAAATATGTATTTCAATGTAAGAAATTGGCCGTATTAATACTACGACTACTTCTAACTTCATTACTGTTGCATTTTAAGGACTGTTCTCAAACCCTCCAGGCATCGCGATACAATTTAATCTCCAAGAACACATTATGTAAATTATAAAGGAGTATAAACTATTTCAGGGAAAACTTTGTAATATATCGTAATAATTAATTCTTGATGGAGTTATATCTTCGTATGAGATAATTTTTACTTTCTCCCTCTTACGAATAAACTTAATAAGAAGATAAAGTAATATAATCGTGCGCCGAAAAACGGACACTTTTCGGCAAAACGACTCTTATTGCCGTGGCCTGGTAAAGAAAAAGTGGATAAATAATGTTGCTGTGTTTTGTGAATTGCTTTACCTAACATGTAGTGTAGCCAGTTTTGTCGGTCTTTGATACCGAAAAATCGATTGACGGCGAAACGTTTGTCCGTCTGTGGTCAACGCTAGCGCCTAAATAGTTCAACCGATTTTCTTCAAATCTGATATTCCCCAATCGATCTGAAAGAATTAGAAGCTTGGTGCAGAGAATGGTGCAGGTCTCATGTTTGTTGAGATTATTTGAAAATTGCAAAAGTGCAATTTTTGGGGACGTCTTCCTACAACTATAATATTGAAAAACAGATTTTTTCGGCAATGAAATCTTTTCCTTAAAGAAGGATATTTAAATAAGTTAATGTTCAATTTTTCAAAAATATGAGTAGTTTTCGTGTAATTTTTCATATAAATAAAGCAATTAAAACAATTAACGTTTTTCTTCTTTCAAAAACGCTCAAATTTTTTCTTTAAATTTTTTTTTCCCACGGATAGAAGAAGGGATGCTTAAAAGAATGGTGCCTATATCATTTTCGTTGAATTCTGAATTTTCAAAAATTACAAATTTGGAAACAATGCGAGAAAGAATGTACTGTTGGAGCACCTCTAGTTTTCTTTTTAAATTGAAAAGAAAGAAAGAGAGAGATAGAGGGGAGAGAGAGAGAAGAGAATAATTGTGGGATAGCAGGACAAGTGTTCCCAATAAGAGAAAAAACCCTCCCATCTGCAACCTTTGTTGAAGAGGAGCATTCAGAAGTCTCCGCCAACACTCGGCCTCGGGAGTTGCGAAGTTGGGCTGAAGGGCTGCGCTCGGGGGTCGGGCGGGCAGGCGGGGCGTGCTGTATCTGCCCGCCGGCGGGCGCGCGGGGCGCCGCAGCGCGGCGGGCGGCGGCGCGCCGTACTAGGGAGGCGGGCGGCTGGCGGGCGCAGCAGTCTGTCGCGGCGCGTCTCGGCGAGTGCATGTGGTAAGCGCCCGTGACCCGCACCGCCCCCCTGCTCTCTGCCACCATGTCCGAGCGCTTCAAAGTTACCAAATCCGAGGAGCCAAACGCGTTCCCCAATTACGGCGCGACCACCGGCCCGGAGCCCGACGACATCCATGGTAAGCAGCCCGGCGACTCGGACGGCAAGCACCCCGGCAGCTCGGTGGAGGGTCATCTCGGTAGGAGACGTCACGCACTCTCGTGTGCCCCTGTGTTGGATGTCGCCCTTTCGCTGTAGCCCTTTGAAGTCGCCCCCTGGTCCCCGCCCGCGCGTCTTCCTCGGCCGCTGCCCTGCCCTTCGCGGCGGCCGGCGCCAGAACACGTGACGACGCCAGTGCGCTGATAGTAAGGCGGCTTAGCGCGCCGCGTCGTGCGAGAAAGTTGGCTTTGTCGTAGTCCTTTCGGCCTGCAAAGGCTGCAGAGTTGTCATTCGGTCGCGCTCTCGATAGAAGCCCGAGTCCGTGGCCTGTAATTTTGTGCGCCGGGCGTCGGTCGCAGTGGCCGCGAGGAACGAAAGCCTTTGTCCCTGGAGGAAGACGCGTCGAGTGTCGCCCGCATGAGTGTGCCCTGGTAGTTTGTGTCGCATGCCCTGTAGCTTGTACCTTGCGCCTCTAGCAGCACAGCAGCAACGGCAGTGGCGGCTGCCGCCGCCGCCTCTAACAGAGGCCCCGTTGTCGCGGCCTGCTGTGCTGTGACGTCACGGCGCTCGGCCGCCTGGGGTGCGATGTAATCGCTCGCCGGCTCTCTTGTTCCCTTCATTGTTTTCTGGTCGGTTGATAATCGACGCCGGGTTCTCAACATTGCCGTTCATCGTTTACAATAACGAGGAAAGTACTTACAAAATTATACTATTCGTGAATACTTTTCTCTCGACATAATTGTTTGGTAATATTGTGGACGCTTACGTTTCGATTCATTTTAGGATAAAATAAAATAACAGGGTCGTTTACATTTCTGTAGGGTATCAAACGCAGGGCTCAGATAATTACGAATAGTCCGTTTTGGAGATGAAATGGGTTACTTCGTGCAAGTGTCAGTCTGTTTAGGATCACTCGCATCGGAGGCGGACGACGGGAATAAAGTAGTTGAACGCACTAGCAGAACGCGACTCAGTTTGTGTTCACACATCATGCGAACTGCAATTAGAGCGCGCGGTGTTTTTTCTTTCTATTTCTCGGAAGGAGGTGGTCCTGTTTAAATAGCTGGAATTGACGCGAGTGCAGCGCTGGACGCAGCTGACGAGCGGAGGAGGCTGGCGTCCCCCCACCCCCACTCGCTGTAGGAAGGGCTCGCGCAAGGGGAGCGCCCCTCCGCGGCGAGGGCGAGGGCGACGACCGCGGAGGGGCGGGAGGCGGGGTGGCGCTGCTTTTTTTCCCACTCATGAAGTCGTGGAGCGGGCACACGCTGGGGAGAGGTTTAAATCAATGTGCGGAAGGGGAACCAGCCGGTAAGGGTTTGCTCCTCGTCGAGGTGCAGGTCCGAAGTTAGGGGTGGCAGGGGAGGGCGGTGCGCCCCGGGTGACACCATTTTACGGGTGATACAAATTAGAAAATTTGTTGTTGGAATTAATAATTATTTATTTAAAAAATATATTTCAATTATTCTGAATTACGTATAGTTTTTTAAAAAAATATTATACATAAATGTCATGGGTAAAAATATTTTTATTAATACTTTAAAATATTCAGTAATAGTTATTTTTATATTTAATTTATGGGGGGGTGATAATATTCGTTTTGCCCTGAGTGACACAAGTGAGCTACGCACCTGTGAAGGTGCTCGTAACAGATCAGCCGTCAGCATTCGCTGTCATTTTGGGTCTTCGCCTTTGTAATGTTTCGACACCGACGTCGCGAGATAGGTGGACGAATTCGGAGCACGAGTAGCGAAAAGGAGGGCATTCTGCTTAGGTAGTCGCATCAATGACAAAGGCGTGCTATTTTCGTAGTTTGAATGACAATTAGCCATTATGCATCCCACCGGGAACAGAATGTTTTCAATTAATCGCGAAGGCCGAAAGTTGTAGCCTCGTCACCCAATTTCGACCTGCATAGCCAAGCGACAAAACATCGAGGTAAAAGTATTCGTCCAAAAATACTATGGTGAAAAATGCGTTTGAAATTGTGCGTTGGACAGACTGAATGATGTTTTATGTTAATCAGACCTCGCCGTGTCGTTGGATATGCTTAGCGAATGGTCACTGCGCCTTTTAAGTTCCTTATAAAGACGGCGATGTTCCGCCTGTGCTGCGGTTCCGTATGATATCGCGTAAATAAAACGATTGTCTTATTGGTTACAGTAACGGATAACAGTCGTGCTATCAAATCGGATCATTAACGGTAACTATTGTGGGTTCGATTTTTGCTGGGTGAGCGATGGCTATTAAGGCGTTTATTTTCTTGTGAATACCAGTACAATTGCAAAACACACTTCGCCTTGTGTTTTTCCTTTACGTATTCTAGGAAGAAAATACTAGGAAGAAAATACAGTTTGAACGTTGAAAAACGATTTTTGTGTTCTAATGCATTTTGAGTACATTTTTTTCATGACATTTTCGTTGCAGGAAAATATTTGCGAGCGAATTCTCAAACTACAAGAGCACTTTCGGTCCCCGTGCTGTAAATGTATTTCCTAATATTTTGTTCTGATCTTGCAAGGTTTTATTACAGTTTCGCAAGCAATAATTGTGTTGACACTGCTTGAAGCGTATTGTACAAAGAAAGTAAAAAGAGCATCAAAGATAATCATTGGAATTCCAGTAACAATGATTTGTCCAATGCAGTATTCTGTTTAAACCATGCACCAAAAAGGGGGGTTTGTAACATTACTTGTTGTACGCACTGCTCCATTATTAGTAACACGATTTTTGTTAATGAGTCGCAGCATTTTGAAGATGTCTGGTTATATTTCTGCCGAGACAAATAGATCTTTTGGAATATAAGATTATTAGAGTATCATTTAGTTTTACAGAATTATACTAAGTAAAATATTATTTCTACTTTGTTTCTGTATCGTATTCTACTTCTATGATGCACCACAATCATAAAATAAATGATTACTGACATCAACAAAATACGTAAACTCGTTAGCACGAACTCGCTGAACACGAATTTCGCCGTAACACGAACAAAACTTCTTCCCGACAAGGGATTACGGTAATACGGACATTTATAATATTCGGATAACACGAATTTTTATAAAACGAACTCCATTATTTCGGTCCCTTGCAATTCGTGTTAATGAGGGTTTACAGTATTTTGAGAACTGTGCAAAGAGAGTTGACGTTGACACGTCGTCTTCCACAAGAGACGCCGTTGGCGCGGGCGCTGCAGATGATTCGACGGACGATTGGCGGCGGCGCTGGTGCTGGCGCCGGTGGGGCGGGCCGCGCGTCGCGGGTGATTCATAATGGATCCCCTCCCCCCTCCACCTGCCGCCGCGACCCCCCTCCTCCCGCCTCGGCCGCCATCATGCTCCCAGCGCGGCCGATCCATCCCGCTGCCTTTGACGATTCGGCTCCGCTGCCCACATCCACCGTACCCTTTCCCTTCTGCCATCCCTTCCTCCCCGCCTTTGCCAGCCTCGTCGCTGTCACCCCCACCTCACTGTTTCCGACAATCTCGCCGCTCCTACCCACTCAAACCGTCTGCCGCTCCCGCCACCCCGCCCACCAAATCATTTGCAGCTTCCTCTCCACCAAACGCCTCCCCCCACTCAAAAGTCTGCCTCCCCGCCACCCACTCAAACCGTCTGCCACCCCCGCCACCCACTCTAACCGTCTGCCACCCCCCCACCCACTCTAACCGTCTGCCACCCCACCACCCACTGAAAAAGTCTGCCACCCCCGCCACCCACTCAAACCGTCTGCATCCCAGTCACCCACTCAAACCATTGCCGCCCCACCCCCACTGAAACCGTTTTGACACTCCCACCTACCGAACCATCGGCCTTCCCCCGCCACTCCCACCTACTCAAACCGCCTGACGGCCCCTCTATTCCCGCCCACTGAAACCGTGTGCTGCTCCCGCCGCCCCCTCTGCCCACTCAAATCGACTGTCACCCCCCGCCCCCCGCCGTCGCCACTCCAGGGCCGCCCGCCGCCCGCCGCCCGCCGCCCGCCGCCCACCGCCCGCCGCCCGCCCCCCCCCCCGCCCCCGCTCGCTCCCACCGCAGCCCTTCTTTCCCCGCACGCGAGGCGGCGCAGAGCAGTTAAGCGCAGCGCGGCGGGACGGAGGAGGGCGGGCAGGCGGCAGGAGCAATGCATGCGCCCGGCAGCGGCTTCGCGCGCGCGGGGCGCAGCGCATCTGACTTTGAAATGCGCTCGCGGCGCCGCTCGCTTCCTCCCGCCCCCCCCTCCACGGCACCTCCTCGGAGCTTTTGCTCGGCGGTGCGGCTGCTCCTGCCAGGTGTCGCCGCTTGCCCTGGACTCGGAAGCTGCTGCGGGCCGCGCTGGCTCCCTCGCTTGGGGATCAGCGCTGAGCGCCAGTTATGCACCAACTTTCGTGCGATCGTATTTCGAAACACGCAGGGGCGGATTCAGCCGATCATTTGGGGGGAGGGAGAGTTAGAGATTTTTGTTAAATAATAAGCATATTTGTTATTATATTGTATATTTTTGTAGTGTATATATGATACTGGCCGACCTGGATGGCCGAGGTGGCTAAGAGCGAGTACCGACTCAGCGCTTTGGTCCGAAACGTCGCGGGTTCGAGTCCCGCCTTGGGCATGGTTGTTTGCCCGTTGACTTTCTGTGTGTTGTCGCGGAGGGCCTCGCGTTCTGCTGACCACAGATCAGAGGAGCCCGCTAGTGTGTTGGTCTAGTGTATGGTCGAATATGCGTCCCATCGAGACGTAAAGGGTAACCGGCTGTTGGCTGGATAAAAGCCCTAGAAAAAAATATGATACTGTACAGTATTATTTTTTTTAATAATTACATAATTCTAATATATATATATATATATATATATATATATATATATATATATATATTGAAATAAATTTTGGGAAATAAAAAAGGTAACATACGTTTTTCTCTAGGCCATTTGGGGGGACCATGGCTGCCCCCCCCTCAATCCGCCACTGCATAACGTTCGCCTCAATTAAGTTCAAATCTTCTTTTGTCAATGGACGTTTATATTGAATAATATAAGTGTATGTTAGTATGCAAACACGTTCATTATTATTACTATTAGGCTCTCTCTTATTTACATTTCATATTGATATTTACTGCATTTACAGAATTTTTAAGGAATTTCAATTTTATTTTGCAATTGTTTTTGTAATTTATAATAGTTATTTTCTCTAGTTAAAATTAGCATGTACGGGCTCTTTCCACGAAATTTTAATGTATACTATAAATAAACTTTTGTTAAAGCTGCCTGTGATCAACATTTCCGATAGATCTCCTTCCAATGGTACCAAGAAGCGTGGCTTTTCCTGTAGGTAGCTCTTGGCCGCACTCAGCGAAAAAAAGCGCGGTGCAGTTTCTTTGTAGCGTCCGCTGGCGGGCGCCTCCTTCCCGTTTGACTTGGAGGGCGCGCGGCCCCAGCGACCGGTGCAGCGCCGCGCCAGGAATGCGATTGCAGCCCCCCTTTGAGGCAGCGAAAGCGGTCATTAACGTTTATACACATCCGCTGCACCGCACTCTCAGAGCGCACCGACAATTCTCTCTCTGTCTCTCTGTTTCTCTGTCTCTCTGTCTCTCTGTCTCTCTTTCTCTCTGTCTCTCTGTCTCTATCTCTATGTCTCTCTGTCTCTCTATGTCTCTCTGTCTCTCTCTGCCGCAAGTTGTAACAAGTAATTTCTTTCGTCGTTCGTTACAGACCTTAATGAATTCAGCGAACTACTGGCGGTCCCGGCAGAGCCGGATTTGCCTATAAGCAAAACGTGCAGTTGGGTACCTCCATCCATGAGGGGGGGAAGTAGAAGAGACGGGAATTTTATCAAATTGTTGTCAAGGTCAATCCTTTATTGCGTAGCCTACTATTTGCAATCAAATTGACACCTGCTGGAACGAATTAACTAGACATTACTATTATACAGGGTTAGTCAATACAAATATCCACCTCAAATATTTTCTATTCGGGTTATTGAAATGACATTTTCACCAAACGATTCAGGATATAGGACCTCATGATGTGTAGTTCCTTAAATTTGTGGCAGCGTTTATAATTTTAAAAATATTGGAGCAACTTCACTTTGTACCCTCGCTTGCACAAAAAATGGGCGATGTCCTGAGCCGAACTTTACCAGAGTTTTCCGACCCCTGCCCCGCCCTGCAGAATCGAGACTGACCAATCCGCTTTAGCTTCATTTCAGGAGGCGGGACTATTAATCTTGAACCAGTAAGAATATATTTTAAAACTGTTATAAAACGGTTTTTTTTTGCAAAAAATAAAAATTAAAAAAACACTTTTGGACAAAAAAAACGACTATTAAGCTCCATGTCTACATTTCGTCGTTTATTATTGTAATATTTAATATAAAATGCAATTAATTTGCATTGTATGCATTGTCTAACCTAGTTATTTTATTAGAAACATTAATAACTTAAAGAAATACGTTTTAGAGTCAGTTTCACAACACGTCTCGAGATAGCAGCTTTCAGTTGTGAAATACTTCATCATCAATTTCTCAGATGACCCAATTAAAAAATACTATATGGTCACGGACATTAATATTGTAATAAAATAGTTTTGATACGTAAAATTTATTTATTTAATAGGTAATTATTACAGCCAAATTAGAAACTTGATCCAATGTGGCTAGGCCGAAGGCCTTTAAGCCATTACAATACCTACATTCTACCGAGTTCTAACCTTTCGCCTTCTGGTATTCACCCCAAATGGTCTCTCCATCGCCTCAAAGCCGCGGAAACGAGACCATAAGGTACGACTGAGGAAAAACCCTGAAGGGAAAAACCTGCCGTCAGAAGCCGAGTACATGCTACTCTATCCGGTTTTTAGACTATTTATTTATTTGGCGCGGGCGTCAGGCATTCTCCTTCCAGTGTTTGGCCTCCACCGCACCTGAAAACAAACAGCACCACAGAAAATCGTCCGCACCAACGCCTCTGCCCTAACATTTCCGATTCCCACTTCCCTTCGCCCCCTAATGTGCTTTATTTTAGCCGTTTCCTTTTATTTTATTTTAATTTGATTTATTTTAATTTATTTAACTTATTTTGATTAATTTAATTTTAATTTATTTAACTTATTTTAATTAATTTAATTTTAATTTATATAACTTATTTTAATTTATTTAACTTATTTTAATTATTTTAAGTTAATATATATATTTTTTATTGACTTAATTATCTACTTATACTTAACAATTGACTACAATTTATAACTTTTTTTTTTTATTATTTTTTTTTGTACTGTTTACTAACCTAACATAACTTACTGACTAACTTAATTATTGTTAGTTTATTGATTTATTACATATTTCTCTCCAGTCTAGGCTCTGCTCGTACTAACCACTGCTGTTTTCCACTCCTTAATTTCCGTTTCTCTAGTGGTCGAACCTTTCGAGAAATGTTCCTACTTCTTTCATGAAGTTAGCTCTTTTATCCCTAGAATGTTTTGGGCGAGCGTTACGTTCCTATGTTGGAAGTAAATTTCCATTCCATCCATTTCCTCTCAAGTTTCGGTCGCACCAAATTAAAAGGTTTGGATCCAGTCTTCCCTATCACCGCAAAGCACACAGATGCATTACCATTCGAGTCCTTTAATCTACGTTGCATCCACCCCCGACCCTAAACCCAAGCGTACCCCCTCTTGCGTCCTTTTGCGGTTTTGTAACGTTCGCAACATAACGGACTCAGGAATTTGCGCAACTAGCGAACGTTTTTCGGCCGTTGCTGCCAGGATCTCTTGCCTTTTAATATCCGCAAGACCGCATATACGTAAAATACTAAATAAACTAAAAGTGTTTAAAGTTCATTTAGTAACAATGAAAGGTTTCTACTGCAGACATTATGTAAGTCCGGTAAATGAATGATTTTTGATCTTTTGTTTTGGGGATCACATTAATTACCTCTTCAATCTAACGTTAGGGTATTGCATTTTCATGGAGTTCCTTACGCAAATATTAAAAATCATATGATACCTAGTCTTTGAGATTTTTGCGTGAGAATCAAACGACATATGACTCTTATATAACATTTTAATATCTTAATGTTTGAAAAGGTAGAAACTCAGCTTTTGTCATTGCTGAACATTGGAGGAACAAAACACACACACACACATACACACATACACACACACCTCATATCAATATATTACTTACATCTTAATGTAATTTATGTATGATTTCAATCCAACCAATGAAATTAATATATTTATATTATTATAGAAAGTATATTTACATTACGATATTTTTATTTTCGAGAGAGAGCAATGCACAAAGTTTTACACGTCATGGAATTTTCACCACTTCTTCTAGATAAGCAGACCTATGCAAACACTGTTTTACTAACCCATTAAAATCACTAGAATCCTCCTGTCATAAATTAATTCAAAATTGTAATTGTTAATAATGTTTCAAATTTTGTCAAACTTGGAAATCTTTTCACGATAATCTTAGAAAATGAATAGGGATCCTTCTGTAAAATATTGTTGCAAAATAAAATTTTTTTATTTTCTTACATTTTTTACATTTCATACAAAATTGCCAATTTATTGGATATGTGTTACTAACGCATCTTCATTAATATTGCACTGCATATTTATAATTTTAATGAATTTTAATAAATTGTAAACAAAATAAGCAATTAATTTTTTTATTTGGAAAATTATTTAAGTTATAAATATTTATAAATAATTTAATTAAAGTACTAAAATATGAATTAGGTTGAATTTTAAAACTATAACTACAATATTTATTATTGTTGAAACGCATTCTACTATATTACAATGTAACGTTTAAAATGTACTGCTATTGATTGATAGTTGTGTTCGTATACAGTATATCTCAGCAGAGCGATTTTACAAGAAAATCTAAGTAATAACGAAAAAACCCTCAAATTTATAATTCATTGGCATTTGGTCGCACATTTCGGCGACACTTTAATCAATGGGAAAGAAGGAGGAAATCGGCGCCATCGCTTTTGGGGTTCGTAACCAAATCTTCAGGGTCACATTGCGTTCCTTTTATTTAAGTCTTAGGATTCCGAAAGTGATCTAGATATTTCAACATTAACTTGATATCTGTTGCATACCATGAGAGAGAAATGATGAACAAATGTCTGGAGTTTTAAAAATCTCCCTTTTGGAATACTGCATCAAAGTCCTACTGGCTATTGTAATTACATTTTCTGTCATTCGTCGATCTGCCGAACACTTTCCGGTGAATTATATCATCGCCGCTAAAGCGAAAGATTTCAGGTTAAAGAGACCAATATGCATTGGGGGATCAAAATAGATTTTAATTGTGAATTGACATTATTCATTGGCAACATACAAGAAATGTGAATTTACTATTTGTGATAGTTTTCTTTTACTTCAGTCCGTCAATTTTTTCGAAAACATAATTCAATCATCTTTTTTTACCTAAATACAAATTTACTTTTCGACCTCAATTCGGAAGATAGTTGTTTATTGAAAAAGCGATCATGCCGATAAATGGACAAAGTTTAAAATATCAAATCCCAAATAGAGTAAAATCTGATATTTGTTATCTAAAGGACTCCTCTAAAAAATAATCAAATTTTCTTGTTTTCATTTCATCTTTCAAATAAGAACGTTACTTTGCTTTTTTTTGGGTTTTCCCGGCAAGATCTAACAGATCTTAACATATCTTGCCCGTTTACTTTGCCACAAATAACAAAGCTTCTTCATCGGTATCTTCCACTTCGGGTTTAGAATTATTTTTAATTTTTAAGCGAGTATTTTACAGTTCTAATGCCCGTTTTCAATCTACACACCAATGTTTTTATTCCTCAGGCATCTTCTCTATTCTTCCCTTCATTGTCAAATCGATGACGTACTTACAAGTTTTCCCTTGGCCTTCCTCGTTTTCTTTTTTCGAAGGATTCACTCAAAGATAATTTTTGATATTCTGTCAGCATGCATTCTGCAGCATACCTTTGGGAGTTGTTTGATTCTAATTTTCGATCACTTGCTAAATCATTATTATCTGTCTAATCTCTTCGTTTAGTATTCTATCAAACATATACTGACATCGTCTCCAAAATTCATTTTCTAGCATTTAACCGGGGTTTATAGCATCATTTTTAATTTTCTAATTTGATTCTTACGAAACACAGCTCTCACCATTGTCTTATATTGTCTCTTAGTTTTCTTTCGAAAATTTTTTTTTTATAAAATATTGAAGTCTACTAATAATAGGCCTTCTAGCTTATTTTTAATAAAGTCAATATTATTAGATCCCCTGCTCTAATAATCACTCCGATATTTTTAAAATTTCCCTTTCCTACTGGAAATATACCTATTTCTGTTCTAGATCATATCAATTTCCCTACAAACATGTGTCTTGACTTTACATTATTTATTTTGAGTCTCCTTTTTTTATGTTTTTATTAATTTCGGGATTAAATGTTACAGATACAAAAAATATTATTTTCTACCTATTTTTCAAGTGATACTGACTCCAAAAAGCGGAAATCGATATGTATGAATTCAAAGGTTTTGCAGCCGTTTCAAGTCTTAACGATATCCACCAGCATTTTTAGTTATTTGATTATGCACTAATAAAACCCTTTCAACATTTTGTTTTCCCAGTCTTGCATGACTTATTGGGTGTCCCCTAAAATAATGTAACAAGTATTTCAACGTCAAGTTAAGAGTAAAGAACTGTTTCTGATAAAATAATATTATATAAATAAAGATCTTCATCTTCGTCTTCATTACTAGTTTATCACTAGTTCATTATGAGAGAGAAATGAATCTTTTCTAGATGAAGAGGGGGCAGTGACCCTGAGTCTTTTATTTTGGATCCCGGTTGGGATGGTTTATAAAATAGTTGTAGATACTCATGAATGAATGATTGAGAAGAATATTTAATAATGGACTTGTTTATTAATCAATATCATTCAAAAATTGTACCCTTTTCAGAATGTTAGCAAAAGGGCAAGATAAACAAATTTACTTCAACTAATAATCGAATATTTTTTATATAAATACATGGTTTTTAAAAAACAAAATTATTTTTTCAACTTCATCTAACTTTTTCCTTAAAATTTATCGCGTGACATGTTAACAAACACTTCACATATTAATTCTCGTATACTTACTATTCGAGTAATATACGTAGTATAGAGAATGTTATATAATGCTGCCTGAAAAAGCGCATTTTCTGCAAAAAAATCATTGCCAGCGCTCTGGACGAAAAACTGAATAAAAAAAATTGCTAAATTAAGAGAAAAGTCCTCTAACACGCGGTGTACCCATAATTCCATTTTTGTGGATCCGTGATGCAAAAACAATTGGAAGAAAAACGTCCGTCTTCTCTCTCAACTCTACTCTCTACAACTCTAGCGCCTAAACCATGCATACGATTTTCCAAATTGAAGAAACCCTTCGTTTTCGCCGAGCTGAAGCTTGCGATTTTGAAAACATTCATTAATTTTGGGGACTATTTAGCTTCCGGACATTTTAAATTTTTTAAAAAACGGCTCCAAATTTTCTGTAAATTTCTTGTAAGGACTGTTTACTCTATAGTAAAATACGCTTATGAAGGTAGAATATGTCCAATTGTCAGGTTAAACCGAATTTTGAAAAATGCTAAAATTTGAATATTTTGCGCGTCTTACTACAAACTACAAAATTAAAGATAGAGATTTTGCCAAATGAAATGTTTGTTATAATTAGATCTTTTAGTAAGGTCATCAATTTTTTTAAGTTTTATTTGATTTCCTTTACAATATGGCGTGCAATATTTGAATTTAAAATTTACATAAACAAGATTTTCTAAAAACGGCTCCAAATTTTTTTTTTAAAATTTTTTGGTTGGGTAATGCCAAATGCAGCCTATCCGATGACATAAACAAATATTGCACTATTCTTTGTTTTTAAAAATTACGCAAATGTAATTTTTGAAATAACTCTCAGCTGTTAATATGAGCATTTGAATAGATTTGTATAGATTATTTAACTTGTGAGTAGAAGTGCTTCAAATGACTTTAGAGGAGTTTTAAAAAACATGATTCCTGTGAAAAGAGCTATTTTGAACAAAAAGTTGAGAAAATGTCAAAAATGTTTTTTGTGGATAGATGTCAGCTGGCAAGAGAACGGCAAGAACCTTATGTGAGTTGGCAAGAACCAAAACCAGCCCACACAAAGGAAATTATAAACATTTGCTACGAGAAAGTCTGTCCCATTCTGTGCCCTCTAGTTCTTCATATTTTGTTAGCGAAGTGTAACTTTCTTAATTTTAAAAGCAAAGAAAGAATTTAACTGAAAACTTGACAAAAGAACAGTGAGACACAAATAAATAAAGTTAATTACAAAGGACGTAATACTCGTATTAGGGGTTGGGAAGGAAACGAACGTACCAATGTAAAACCAAAAGGGCCCTATAAACAGGAAAATATGGAGTAGTGAATGATCTGGTAAACGACCAGTAATCGAAAGTACATCAAATTTTTTCCCGCAGTTTTGTAATGGTATCTTCTTGCAAAAAAAAGGAATGTTTAGAACATTCTCGACATCGTTATTAGAATTTATTTTCATTGCTCGTCAAGTAAAAAACCGCGGATATCGTAGGGGGATTTGACACGCGTTCCTCTATTGTGAAGCCACGCACCTAAACGATTGCGCTACCAACACAGACTTACGTAAGCATTTCCGTGAACTTACCCCAATTAAGAATCTACGAATTTTGTCTTCAAACTCATTGCTTTTCCCACTTCTGCAATTTAAAATATTAAATAAATTACCTCTAAGAGACAATAAGAAAGCAAAGAAATCTACGCGGCATATAAAATAGTTAATTCTACTTAAGAATTTTTCAGTTCGGTTCTAGCTCGGTTTCTAGCCTGACGCTACACCTTATCGCCTCTTTTCAAGGTGAGATTATTGGGACGTGATAACTTGGGCTAGCAGACAAGTTTCGACACGGCCCGACATTCAGAATTCATTTGCTGCAAGTAATTACAGAATCTAAGAAACATTTATTGACTTCAAGAAAAATCACCTATCATTACGCAGTTATTATCTTTTGTTCATCTACTCACATTTATATAAAAATAAACTCTTATTTTCTAAATTTTGTAATGTTTTCTAATATATAACAAATGTTCCCTATTAACTCTTCATTTGTTTTTAAAAACTCTCAAACGACAACGAATGCATACCTTAATTTTTGAAAGGAAAATATTAATTAAAATCTCACACATAGTCAAAATAAAAGTTGCATGAACGGGCCAGGACGTGAACTCGAGTCTTAGTTCTTTAAAAAAAGCCCCTGAACTCATGACGTCACTCCCGAGTCACTTATACAATGTTTAATGTAGGATGTTGACGAGTGATATTTTGTAGTTTTGCTAGCTGAAGACAGGAATGATGCTTGCAACGAAAGAAACAGTAAAAGTACGATTTCGCAAAATCGGTTTTGAAACGTTTTAATAGTAAGAAAAAAAACTGTTTCATTGCAGTTTTGCATTTCAAACCATTCTTTAAAATTGTAAATATTGCCACTTTGCACGAAAAATGCCATCATTTCAAGAAAGCCTACAAGATTGTTATGCAAGAACAATTATGGACAACAAATTTCATTTGAAAGACAAATCTGTTTTCAATTTTGTAGTTGAGGAAGACGCTCCAAAATGTTCAAACTTTAAAATTTTCGAAAATTCAGAGTTAACTTGAAATTGGAACTATGTCATCCTTCTAAGTGTTTTTTACTCTTTTTTTACCAGAAAATTAGGAGCCGTTTTTAAAAATTTTGAAAATGCCCAAAAGGCTTCAGTGCGTACCCAAATTTCAAAGATTTTTCAAAATTTCAAGCTTCAACTACTGCCAGAAAACAGGTGTTTCTTCAATTTGGAAAGGTTCACGTGTGGTTTAGGCGCTAGTAGTGATAAACAGACGGATGGACGGACGGTTTTTGGATAAAACCACTTTTCGACTCAAAACTTTATTTGCCTTAATCGCGAAATCGATTTTCCGCTGATTACATAACTTTCTCTATACTACGTATACCGAATATACTACGTATAGTACGTATATTCTGTGTATACGAAAAAAACGAAGTACAAGTTTTGTTTGTGCTGAGATAACGAATTATCATAGTTCAAAATCCATCTAAACGTGTTACAGCAGTTCCAAAAGCTGAGATACAAAACAGTACTGACAATTTTCTGCATTACTGATTGTCTTTCAAGGTGAGTTAATTTTTACATATATGAACCCTTATTGCAAAATATGAATGATTTATGTAATCAAGAAAAACGAGTAATTTGTCAAAATCTGGGACGATTGTTAAAAGTCACAACTTTGATATCAATTAATTAAAGGCCCAAACCTTCCTAATACTGACTTACGTAAATGATGAAGCGGTGACAAATATCAAATGCGTGGGGAATACAGACCAAAAACCCCAACTCTAAAACGCATTTTTCGGAGCTCAGTGGTCAGAGCAACTGGTCGTAAATCGAACGATGCGGGTTTGATTCCTGCCCGAAGGAATTACATCTTTAGTACTCAATTAATACGGTTATCAGGTCACAATATGGATATCACTAACGAACGGAAAAACATTTCCCTCATATTTCATTTCCCATAAAAGTGACAGAGTTGTGACAAACTTTTGGAAGTGAATGCAAAATGTAGTCAAAACGTTCACTATCTTAATTCCAAGCGGGGTTAGGTTAAATTCTTACTAACTAAATATAAATAAATACGCATTTGTATAAATATTTGTAATAAAGGGGGATCAAACTAATTACATTATATAGTATAAAGTTCAGCAAAGATCTTATAAGCAATAAATAAATACAGTATTTTCCCCAAACATTCTTATCTTTTAATTCTCAGACTATGTAAAACAGAACGGGGAAAAGAAGAAAAGCATCGCGCAGAACTCGATCCGCAATTCCTCGATTTAAAACCCGGGGTCAAACGATTTCAGCTACAAAAGAGTTATTGGTCTTTCAGTAATCTGCAAGCCTTAATGTATCTACGAATACGAAATATTTGTTCTGTAATTTCTCCATTTTTCTCTGAGAGTAACATTTAAGACGTAATAGAAATCATATTCTCTAAACATATTCGTTCTCAAGCAGTACAATTTCTGGAAATCAATATTAGGGCAACTGATGTTTTTAATAATACATGATAATATATTTATTTATCTAACTCCGTTATCTATTTATGAATTTTATAATAAATTTAATATTTAGTTTTAAAAGAACGACATTATCCCAGACATTTTGGATCCGGGAAAATTGCACCCCCTTGTTTTTCCTATATTGGGGACTAAATGACAGGTGATTTCTGCATTGGGTCACCTACACAAGCATGGCGAATAATCATTGGATATAACTAAATAATTAAAATTCCTTATTTCTTTGTAAAAATTGGGACTGAATGAATGCTCACTACTTAGTCTCAAATCTACCCGACTAAAGATAAGCGTATCAAAAAATTGTTTATTTAAAAAAGGAGATAATAATAAAAAATATTGATTTCTTTCACATGACTAAGTCAAATCGTACTTTATTATGTTTTGGGGTTAATACATTTTGAAATGTGGTCCACCACCGAAGACTTACATTAAAATTTTAAGAAGACATAAAAGAAAAAAAATTATCAATTGTTACAAACAATTAAAGGGGTGGTTCTGTTGCATTTATCACAAGGCACAAACACCCAAAAAGGTAATTTTAATGAGTTCGTAATAGTCTCTAAGGAACTTTGTTAAACTGTAAAAAGAATATTCCTTTCTAAATTAATAAAAAACGAAGAAAATTTCCTTTATTCAAAATTTTATAATAAACCCCCAGACTTTTAAAGGGTTCTGATTATCTCTAGAACTGTTAAATATGTAAATTAATAGTGATTATACAACTTGGTACAGACTTTTCATATTATTTCTAACGATTACATAAAAATATGATAATGATATTGCAATTGAGACACTGTTAATATTTGAGCCCATCTCTTAAATTTCTTTCGTCACATTGCTTGGGAATACAAGATACCAGCACAATCTTAATATAATCACATTATCGTTTACAAAACAAGTTTGTTCCTCCTTGCAAAAATTTTGGGAAAGTCTCTCTCGTGATGATTGGGATTAATGTTTCCCGGCATCAGGTAAAAAAATATATATTCGGCAGGTTTGATCTGGCGTCCATTCCTCATCTACTACCCGTTTAATCCACGGAGGTATCACAGAGGTACCTTACGCACCCATGAGGGTGTTGTAGAATGAATTTATCTTGACTTTATTGTTCTTAAGGGTATACAACTTTTACTTCAGGTTAAGCAAACTCACATTCTTGATAAGAATGTGGAATCATCAGGGTACTATTCTATAGTTGATTCTAGTTAAAATATTTCGATTCGAATGTCTTTTGTGTAGGGCCCGCAAGTAGCCTATCCTGCGAAATGCATCTTGCCCCCCCCATATCTTCAAGTGATCTCACATTACGATAAGACTGAACTGTAATGTCTGAAACACCAGTCTGAAATACAGAACCGCGTAGTATTAAGCAAGTAAACTATGTGATTTTTTAAAAACCCAAATTTAAAACAACTAAAGAGAATTTCCGGACAAATTTGCTTCGTTATTCATGAAACTTTAACCTAAACTTGAATGATATAATGCTAACAATATTTTAATTATCAGCAAATAGTTGATTGATTGTTCTAAAGAAATTATAATGCTTATAATGTAAACGAAGTAGTTGTACTACAACAGCACATACTTTCTTCTCTAATGTCACTGCTCCGCAATATTATACTATTACATGAATTGGAAAAGAGTTTTCAACAGTAAAATCTCTATTTTCAATTTTGTAGTTTTGAAAAATTAACTTTTCAATTTTCAAAATATATAGAGTTCCTCAAATAGGACCACCAGCGCCTCGGGCAGATGGTACAGAACGGGGCTTATAGTCGTCATACTTTATGGACGACAAAACTGGCCTTTAGGGCCCCTAAGTCTTTCAAAATTAATAAATTACAAAATTGGACATATTACTCGAAATCACACCGTAACAGAAGAAAAAATCACCTTCTGTTCGAACTCACAACGTTAACAAGCCGACAGCGTACCTATGACGTTAACCATTGCTAAAAGGGAATTGCGTTTCAGTTCCACTTAGAAAAGTAGTTAAATATAATAAAACCTATGCTAAATAGAACAAAATTGTTTCAGTATATATTTTTTCGTTTTCAGAGTCAATCCCTTTTTAAATTTAAATATATTGTGATATATAATATAATATAAAATGTATAATATAGGAATAATAAAATATATTAATATAATATAATTATAATTTAATAGAATGCAACTTTTCTCTATAGAAAGAAAGTAAATATTTTACTTTTCTTCCATGTATACTTCAGTACCCATTGTCATAATAAAACTATAAAGGATTTGCAATTATTCGAGAAGAGCCTAATGTCTAGAAGTAAAACAGTTTTAAAGAATACTAGTGATGCTAAAAAAGCGCGTACTTTCTCACCGTATTTTCACGGAAACTTATGGGAAAATACTAAAGTTTCGAAAATTGCACATGATCTATTTAAAACCTTATCTTTAAGGAAAAGTTTCATGGGAAAATCAATTCAATATTTTACTTGTAGGGAAAACTTACGAAAAAACTGTTTTCAAGAACATGAGACCAGCAATATTCTCTTAAATGCACTTCCCACTATCCAACAATTATTACATTTATATTTTATTACATTTGTAATAAAAATTATAGACCCTTTGTTTGAACATTTGAAAATGTCCAGGGCTTATAAAGTACCCTCCCCTAATTGAATATCGGTTTCCCAAAATTTAAGGCGCTACATCAGCCAGATCGATTGGGAGTATCAATTTTGGTGAAAATCGGGTGAACGGTTTAGCCGCTAGCATTGTTCAGGGACGGACGGACAGACTTTTACCGTCAGTCGATTTTTTCGCTATCAACCACCCACAAAAAATGGATTCTGGCTACACCACGATTTGGAGGATTTTTTTTTAAATTTAGCAAGTGGATTTATCCATTTTTTCGTCACAAGGGCCGTGTAATATGTTTTTCTGCAGACAATTCGCCGTTTTTCGCGTAGCATTACGTACTTTTCTACTCTTTAAAAAAAGTGCAGTCAATATATGAGAAAATTTAGATTATGGTTACGGAAAATTTTTATGCTTTCACTGCAAAGCAATTTTCTAAATTTGGAAAACATTTATAAATTTTTATAACTTTATTTGTAAATTAGTTATACGAGAAGAAGAGTAAAGAGTTCATGAGAAATTTGAAACAGATTAGTAATTGTGTGTTGAAAATCCCCGAGATATTAATAAAAGGTGACATTTACTACAGTATTTGTAATAACGGTATAGTGTATTCGAATGAAGAGTGTAAAGTAAAAAGAAAAAGTTCTTTTTTAGAAGTTTCAATAATGCAATATGAGCATAATGTAACATACCCCCCAGAAATATTGGAATATCATTGATTCAATCCAATGAACTTGCTAGTATAATATCAATTTTGAAAAGAATACATTGATTTAGAAGTCAGTAATGTTTTAATTTTTTGCGGTACATTCTGACACAGATCCTTTTTCCCACAACGAGTCTAAAATAAATACATGTTCGCAGAGTCTTTTGGAAATATTTTTTTGAGTTCGTGATTTCAAAAACCGAATTTTCCTTCAAAACCCTTAAATACCTTTTACTTGATATCATTTTTTTCTGAAGTGTACTGCGCATTCGAGAATGTAAAATATAGTAAAATATTTAATGAGTCTCTCAATATTCGCAATTATTTTCCTCACTGTTCCTCAGCTTAAAAACTATGGAAATATTGTAATGAAAAACATTATTAAATTCAGTGGTACTCAGTTTATAAATATGTTTATTTTACCAACGAAATAGAGAAAGTGTGAATAAATATGTATTGGCTAATGAATATCATTGCAATATTGTTGAAATCTCTGGGGAGTTGAATATTAAGTTATAAATAATAATCGAATTAGCTGACCATATATGAAAATTTCATTTTTGATTAAATAAATTTCCGTTTTATAATTTATTTTTCCCAGGAAATAAAACCTTAGGTTTTATTAGGCAACGATTATTGAAAGTCCCAATTCAAATATGTGAAATTTTTTTGAAATTGGAAGTTGTTGTTTTTGTATATATTTTTAATGTATCTTTTAACTACTAGGTCATATAACGACCACTGTGATTTTTATGTTTGGGGTTTTTTAGAGAGAATACGAAGGACATCACGAACACAATCTATGTCCGAGGCGGAACCCGCGGGCCCCTTTGAATCAGGAAGCTACGGGCCCTTTTCGTCCATTTCCTCTTCTCTCCCAGTAAACCTTTGACATCTATATCCAACATCAAATACATCGAAGATATCGCTTAATTCTCCATCATTTGAATTACGTTTTTCCTGTGTCCTCCACGGGGATATGAAATGAAACCCCAACTAGGTATGAAATTGGCTCTGGGGAAACCAGAAAAACATCTTTATGGGAATATCTATTACTACCAATATTTTATCCAACGTTGCATTTGAGTGCAAAAGTGCCAGAACTCTTTTTTAAACTCACAAGGATCATAAGACCCTTGTCGTGGGCATCCCGTGGCTCTAAGCCGAGGCAAGAATTGTTATTCACCTTCGGATCGGGCACTGCCACTTCCACGGACATCTCGTGCTGTTTACCCCTATCCCCAGAAATGAAGAAAAGACCTTACTGTAAAGCATGCTCCTGTGACTGCGATAATGAAGAGCCGAAGAAGGCATAGCTTGTCGACTATAGAGGAGATGCGGCATGCCTCCCAAACTCTTAAACTTTCTTATATGGATTTATAAATCTAATACGCGTGAAGGGATGCTTTTAACATGCTTTTTATAACTAATTTTGCGTTTTGATGTAACACTGTCTTTGTCATTTATTTCATTTTAAAATTAGTCATTTTACTGTTTTACCTTTAATCTTTTAATTTTAAAATATTTTAACTGACTTTTATACTAATTTCAGAAAATTTTTCGAATAATATTGCATATGCAATTGACAAGATATTTTTGCACTCACAGTTCTTTTATATTATTAAAGAAGGATGAAGTTTCATTTCGTGAAAATATAAAAACTGTAGTTAGTTTTCAGATTTGAGAACTTGTGATCTCATTGAATCTCTTTGTGTTTTTCCGTGTTGATCTAAAACCAAATGTATTTTAGGTTCGATATGCATTCAAGTATTGGGATCTTTTGGGGCATAAATTATTTGTCATGCGTATATCTTCCCAAAGGCTAAAATTATTTTTACAATTAATCATTAGAAAACAAGGACGGTGTTTCTGTGAATAAAACCGTTTCTTACTTCAATATCGATAACCTGTAAGGTTTCGGATGTTTGAATTGAGAGAGAGCCCTTGAATCGAACTAAACACTCCAGAAACTGTTTCTGGGTCATCAAAAACCTAACATAAATTGGAAAGATAATACGATTCGGGAAAAACTGTGCTCCCTTAAATATTTTAATTGGAAAATTGTCCGAATTGAAATTTTTAACTAAATACTAATCTCTTTAAAGTTTTTGTTTTTTTTTAAAGTCGTTTTAAGAAAATTACATTTATTCGTACATTTTAAGGTTTTCAAATTTATTCTTTTTACTACGTGGTTATTCAAATTATTTAAGAAAATATTTAACTTGTGTAGATTTCACAAGTTAAAAGAATTAAAAAATTTACTGTTTATATTATTAGCTATTTATTAAAGATATCAATTATTACAATTTTGCTATTAATATTCAATGATATGTTGAAAATAATTATTTATGTTAGCGCCTATTCAGGCATATCAGATTTTTACTGTTGCCTGTATATTATCTTAAATAAATAAATAAATAAAAAAATCTTTGAGAAGGGATAGATATAATCTTCTCAGCAGTGTAAAGAAAAAAAGCAACTTTGAAAATATATGAAGAATAAGACAATTATATTTTTTAAATATTTCTAATGAGAGGTTCCCTAGTTCCTTTTCACCGATTATCACTATAAAATTCCATCAAATTTTTCAAATAGTCAAACAATATTAACAATAGCAATTTTGCAATGATAATCTACTTGGGGCACTCGGCAGTGATTTTAAGATTAACGAAATCACTGTTTGCATGCACCTGCTCATATAGAAAAAATGGGCGATTACATTTCATAATGCGTAATAAAATTGTATTGCTTGCATTTTCTTAATAAAGGCGTAATAATGTCAAAATACAAGTTTTTATATACGTGAATATGAATTTCAATTTGCTTGATAGGAAATGTCATATTATGTAAATGCATTATATTATGTTTCGAAAAATTTTTATGTAATAGTTAGTGTTTCCTTGCTTTAGAACCATTAGATTTTAAAATAGTTTGTGAAACAAAACTTTTAATACTATTAATTTAATCTGGCACAAATTTCTCACAATATTAGATACCATAAATTATACTTCATTTTCATGGTAAAGAACTCGATAAAATGTCCAGCCCCTGCCCGTGACCCGCTGCCCCTTGGGTTTGTCATGTCCACGGGGTTCAGAGCCAACGTCCAGTGCAATTGGCGGAGTGACCTCGCGCCCGCGCGCACCAATCCGTTTCGTTCTGTGCCCTCTCCTGTTACCTCCTCTTACTTCCTCTCACCCCTCCCTCTCCTGTTACCCCCTGCTCCACGTTAGCGAGGCAGCGTCACTGACCTCAGAAAATTTCTCCGCCCTTGAGATAACTAGGAGGAAAATCTTCGAGGGGAGGAAGGGGACGTGTCTGAAACTTGGAGCAAAAGCCAATGATAAGGCGGATACGCCTCGACGCCAGGATTGGTCAAGTGTCCAGCGATGGTTGTCAAGCTGTGGAAAAGCCAGATTTGGCTGCACAAGGCATCGCCCATATTCTGTGAGAGTGGGTATACATGGAACACTATATTTATTTTTTTACAGTATTTTATAGGCCTTGAAGACAAATTTAGAAATACTACATGTATTGGTATTTAATGAACAATTAGCAACACTAATGAGTTTTAAAGTACGGCGTTACAGCAAGTTCGGAAGTTCGTGGTGCGGCTAGATTTGTAAATGTTTCCACGGACTCTATCGTTCACCTTTTAAAACGCTACAGATTAACATGTCTAGCGCATGTTGTGACCTCTAAACGACAATCGACACTGCAACACACAAGTATAAATGAGGCAGTCTATTAAACGGGGAAAATGCTTTTGTCGCAAGCAGAGAGTGAATGATGTAAAGAGTGCAAAACTGAGATTTTGTGTCCCAGTTGCGACTTGCTTCTACAAACTTCTACAAACAAACGTATAGAAATTCATTATTATCAACAAGTTAATACAGTGAAAGTTATTTCGTTTTATTATTTTTAAGGGAAATTAATGAGGACATGCTGACATAAGTTGGATAGTTACATAAAGGCATATATATATTCATTGTCACTATCACCATTATCGAAGAAGTTGCAACTGAGTTGGATACACATTGCCCGGGAAGAGCGCTATTTTCACAATAAAGGAGAGAAACGTTTTTGAATGTATGCTGTCTTCCGAAAATTTACCGAAATCGTTCAAAGAGGAACTTCGCCTTGTGAAGTGACGCACAAAGATTAAAAACAACGACGTAGTGTTTCCTGTGGAGTGTATTTCGCAAGATCACACTTCTTACAAGTATGCCCCATTTAAACACGGTTCCATTAAAAAAAATCAAAGATGATTAAATTTCTTGAAAACTGACAATATTTCAAACAATTTCTCTACAGCATATTACTTGCCCCATGATTCTGCATCGTTGAACGAAAATCTGCATTTCGATATCGTTTACCGTTCAGAAGGTACGGGGGCGGCTAAACGTTGGTGGGACTACCTCTATCATTTCACATAACATTTTATATGCTTTTATCTTTCGTTAATTGCCCCCGTTTCTGTGTGTGGTGTGTGTGTGCATGCGTGCGTGCGTGCGTGTACATGTGTTTGCGTGTGTGCGTGACCTAGCCTATCCGCACATGAGAGTCTTAAATTTTCTTTGAGTGACCTAA
Organism: Teleogryllus oceanicus; assembly: GCA_964035755.1. Classification (NCBI taxonomy): domain Eukaryota; kingdom Metazoa; phylum Arthropoda; class Insecta; order Orthoptera; family Gryllidae; genus Teleogryllus; species Teleogryllus oceanicus. The sequence continues at coordinate 86,195,538 of CAXIVR010000003.1, forward strand.
CATTGTCTAGTTTCGGTTTTCATCACTGGTGATACATTGCATAGTATTTCTCACAGCGTGTAAAAATTCTTTAGCCGGATCATCTGGGACGGGGCCGATTCTAAGTTAAAAAAATCCGGGTAATCCAGAGAATGACATATAAAGATTGTAACATGAATTTGTTTAGTCCATAAGAATGAAGGAAAAACCATAAAAATAGAACATAGACTTACCAAACATATTTTTAATGAAATTTAAAAATTATCGGCACACTTTCCCCTACAAGCACATTATAATATGAATTAAACTGTACACAATATAAAGTTGGTAAAATAAATTTGTTTAGCCAATTTGCTGGAAAAACATTTATTATAAGTGGAAAATTGATACCAACGCAAAATGTATAACAAGATAACGGAATAATTTCAGTTAAATAAAGCGTAACTTTGAACACCTAGCCGAAATGGCCTTGAATTTGAAATTCAGTAGCACATTTTCGCTCGGGAACTAGCCGCTAGGAAGGTTCGCGAGCGACATAATCTCAAGAAAATATGGATAGATTGCTCTTCTCCACTGTACATCACTCACGTTTTGACTGTTTTTGATCTTAAACTAATTTCTAACGAAAATAAATTCTTCGTTCCAATTAGTTAAAATTCTTATAATCGAGAATCAATTAAATCAAAAACAAAATATTCAGTGCAATAAAGATAAAGAGAAGGGTCAAGAAAGATAGTTTTTAATTTTAGAAATTCAAACGTAATGAAAATGGGACTTTGTCATACTGTGAAACACACTTTGATGATTAAAAAAAAAAAAAGTGAGAGAAACGAGCGGTGCATGAGAGTGGTTAGGTGAACGTGTGAGCTTCATGAAAAGCATCCCAAAGATCAAAAGATGTCTTTAAAAGGAGCTCAAGTTGTAGCTGATCGATACCAGTGGTGTCCATGTTGTAAAGGGCGTGTGCACACTGATGAGTTGGTGCTTCATTGATTTTTACTTTCTCCCATACCACTAACGTAATATACCGAAAGTATTCTAATGCTGCGACAAAAGGAAACTGCAATTATTCGACAGGAAAAACTCCTATTCTACAGTCATGACATCGAAAAACTGAAACTTCTCCCAATAAATCTTTTCAACTTGGCCAGAAGTTTTTAGTTTTTCTCAGAAACAAAAATCACTTATAAATTTGGCGCATGTCGTATTTTGTTGAATTCTCTACATTTTCGAAGATTGCAGAAATTAATTTTTTTTCGCCGACTTCCTACAATGATCATAGAGATATTTTTCTTAATATAATTTTTCAAGTTGGATCTTTAAATTAAATACAAATGTTTCAAAATTTGAGTAGTTTTCGCAATTATGAGTGAAATATTACAATATTAAAAGCTCAGTTTCTCAAAAACTACTCTAAATTTTTCTTAAACTTTTATTACGGATAGTGCAAAATGCACTGAATAACGTGACCTAAACGCCATTTTGTTGTATTATTTTGATTTTATAATCATTCCACAATTTTTTTTAAATCTCGCATGTCGTGAATATATACATTAAGGGCATTTTTTATATTGTGACAGCGTCCCGAACTGGGTGACAGTGTGCGATCCTACACGAATCGTCATTCCTAAAACCTTATTTGTCAGCACAATCACAATAAAAAAAGAGATCATAATACATTATTGCAAATAATTTTGTATGAGGTTTCTCGAAAACCCAAAAGTTTTCTATGAAAATGAACCCAAAATTGGCCATTTTCAGAAACACTTAAACGACATTTTTTCAAAAGCTGCTCCGACTGATTCAGTGAACATGTACCTATAGAATCATGTTTTACCCCTCTATAATATTCTTAAATTCTACTTCAGTTCATTATTAGGCAAAAATTGAAAAAAACATTCAAAAAATTGAAAATCGATAGATAGCACTGGGGAGAGATTGGGGAGAATCAAAAGCTAGTTCATACTAAAGGTAAGAAAACTGCTTCGAGAAAGTCTTGCCGTACGGTACAACTAGTTAAAGTACGAGTAGATTAGAAGGATAAAAAAATGGCCAGTTCCCCACCAGGAAAACGAGACACCTGGTTGGTCTCAAACAGTATACGGTCTAACATGTAACGAACGGAGATATGGACAAATGGTCTCTTGCTGGTAGCTCCATTTATATATGTAGGTTTAATATGTATATATGTATGATTCGATAAAATGAAAAGGAGAGCGCAGTTGTATTTGTGAAATTATAATTTATTCATTAAATTCTAGGGCATCACACGCCTACAACTTTCAATCTACTAATTACACTATTTACATTACTAATTACATTAATGTAATTACTTCACTAATTACATTACTTTTTTGGAAAAGAGCCTTTTATTTTAAAATGAAAATGTCTTCTACTTATTTGTTTGTCAATATTTTTTGCTGCTTTGTTGTAACGAGCGACCTACTAGGACGTGAGTCTCTTCATTTTCATTTTTTCGCGTTCTGATTGTCTCGTTCCGGATTCATTTTGCAGCAGAACGCTTTGTCGACGCAAAGCGATGAAGAGCGTCTGCCTATGTAAATCGACTCATTTGTTCAGCAGCGCGTGTGCAAAGCAGAACGCTGCACCATATCTGAAGAGGTTCATTATTTTCATCTGATGGCCCTCCGCGCACCGGGACTTCAGCAATTAGGAAAATCCAAACGCGGACCGCTCTTCGTGAGGCGTAAAATTCTTCTGGCTACCGTCGCGAAGTTCGTTTCTCTCCTGCTTGGTGGGTTGACGGTGCGATGTAACCAGACGTGACAAGGAAGCAGTTCAAAACGTCACCGCTAGGCGAGGGCCATGGAAGACCCTTTTATCTAAACCTCATTTGCTTCTATGCTAATGTGTATCAGAGCCACTTCCCACAATGGCTGTCTCTTATCACACAAACGAAAACTCGTGATAAGGCGCCAAAGGCTTTAAAACACACACTATTATCGTGCTGTATTAACGTATGTACTCTGGGGTTAAGTAGGACGTCCCGGAAAAATGAGTAGGTAGACATTAAATTTTATGGTAGAAGTTGGTGGTAGAAGTACGAGAACACAAAATTCGAGGATGAAAATTCAGGAATCAGTGTTTTGCAAATTAGATGTTTAAAAAACTGAATAATTTCTTTAATTTTAGTTCATAAATTTCGGAAATAATTCCCTTTTTTTACTTTCTGGTCACTCTTTGTACACACGTAGTAAAGAGGATGTATTGTAATCCTGCAGCAAAAAGGGGGCGATTTTTCGACAGAAAATAAAATGTGAGTTTCTGAAACCTAGTTTCTGAAAATGAAAAATGTGAGTTTCTGAAAGTTTCTTGTTTTATTTATAGTAAACTATTTCACCTAAGTTATTTAGTCAGGATTCACGTTTCGTTGGTCCTCGATACTGAGCAATTAGTGTACAATAAAAGTCTGCTGCTTGTCTGTCCGTCCGTTTGTGGACAACACCAGAGCTTAAACGGTTCGTAGGATTTTCTCCAAAATTGATATGCTCCGATCGCTCTGGCCCAACTCGAGCTCTGCAAATTTAAAACGGATATTGGGGAGGGTACATTACATAAAGTCTCAAGAATATTTTCAAACTTTTTTCAAAAATAGTTCCAAATTTTGGCTTCAATGTTTTTCCCGAATAGTGCAAAATAAGCTTATAACAATGATGCAGGTCCGATTTTGTTGAATCCTATGTATTTTCGAAAATTGCAAAAGTTGTTTTTTCACATTCTATCCACAATCGTGAAGTTTGAGATGTTTTCGTAAAGAAATATTTCAGAATTAGATCTTTAAATTGTCATGTAAATTTTCTTAAAAATAAAGAGTATTTTTTCACGTTTTGTGAGTGTGTTTTATTCAATAAAAGTAAAACTAAAATTATCACTGTTTTGATAGCAAAAATGCTTTGATTTGAAACATTTAAAAACAATGCGTTTAAAACACGGGCAGTATTTTTGGTCGTGAGGCAACGCAAGAAGATGAAAAATTGCCTTGCAAATAAGTTAAAAATAAACTAGAAAGTTTGTATTTAATTTTAAATAATCGTAATATTCTTGTCCTAAGTTAGTTGACTTTTCGTTTTGTACGAAAATGTCCGCATCGAAAATTAATGAGATATTGTTATTACTATAAGTCTTGGTATTCAATGTTGTACTTCACATCAATATTTCATCGCAGAGTCCTTAAAAGAGCAAAACGTTGACAGATACATCATTAAAGGGTCGTGATTTTGAAGTTGAAACATTGTTTGCTGATCCGTACCTCGCATCTACCACGACAATGAACATTAATACACGAACGGAAAACGATTCGATATGATTAGTGAACTCCCACAAATTATCGGAAAATGCAAATGTTTTGCAACCCACGCGAATGGAACACGTGAATTCTTAAAATCCCTACCTAAAGAGGCTGCCGTCGGAGGTATATTTTGAGTTGTGATTCTACCTCCACTCTTCTCTCTTTCTTAATTTTCTCGAAATGAAGTCTTGAGGGCTTTCGGCAGTTAGTTTTTTCTGCTCTTTTACTTCCAACTTGTAATGCGGGGGCATATACTTCTTTCTGTTGCTTGTTATTCCAGCTTTTATTCGTAATCAAGTTTTTAGCGGCGCTCGCCATGCTGTTGAAAACTTTTCGGTGAGGGTGGTTGTGGACTTCGAATTCATCGTATTACGGTAAATAAAGTTACAAAAAACAAATTAAAAATTCATTTATTCTTGTTTTAGTCATTAATTGTATCTAAAACGTCAGGAAAAAATCTATGTTACTTCAATGCGAGAGGTATCGGCGGGTACGTATTTTAAACGACACCAGCTCCTGTTATTGATGTAAAACTGTTAAAAAAGAATCAAACAATGACAATTGTCATGTTGAGAATAGTTTAATGTAAAACTGCAATAGGAATTACTTTCACTGTGTACTAGAGCTTTAATATTCACTGAATGAGGCAGATATTTTTTGCATGAGATAAGGCGTTTATTCAGAAAAATATTTAATGTATTCTGTTTTGAATGTCTTTGCAGACACAAGATTGGTTTATCTTTAATCACTATATATATATATATATATATATATATATATATATATATCATTAACATTTTTATCATTTCATAACGTTGGTTAAATTGGTTTGAATGCTCAGCCAATAATTCTGCATTTCAAATATACAGGATGAGTCACGTAACTTAAGCACCACCTGTAACTTTCGAAGGGTTTAAGTTATTGCAATTCAGTTTTCACGAAAGTACATGAGGGAATGGGGCTAATTAACACGTGTATCTATTTATAATTTACCACTTGTGTTTTCAAATGGAATTATTCATATCTTTTCAGTGTATCATGACAAGCTTAAACAGACATATTCAATGATATACATATTGTTATATGTCAGATAAGCAACAATTTTGATTTTTCCGCGACTCATTTTTAACGGATATTTTGAATGTAACTGCCCGCCACGCAAGATCACGCAGCGCTCCACCAGCAAAAGCGTGCTTGGAGAAGGGAAAGAATCTTACTATTAAGATACGAAACATATTCCAAATATTCACAAAACTGTTGCAGATTTTTTCTAAACTCTGGTTTCCATCCTTCCGCATTTTCAGATTTTTTGTGTTAAGAATTTAAAATGCGGATTTGTCATATGTAGTATGTATTGAAATAAGATTGTTATTTCACTTCATTTAAAGGGGTGTCATTCCACAGGATATTAATAGGATCTTGGAAACTAAACACTATAAGTATAAATTATTGAGATTGTACAAATAAAAATGCATATTTTCAGCAAATAGTTTTTTTGTTAATGAAAATATAATAACACCTTATGAAAAGAAAAGAAAATGCTCGAAGATAATGATAACTATCCCTATGTTTATATCGCTAAGTTATTATTATATGCTTGTTAACGTTAAATTTGTTAGCTAAAATCTTTTTGTCAGTCTTAATTATTTATCCTTATGTGTTTTGTTTCAAGATCCCATTAATATCCTACGATATAAAACCCTCTTAATGGAATTGAAGAAATAAACAATTACAATACATACTTATGACAAACCTTTCTTTTCAATCCTTCAATTCCTTCAATCAACGAAAGACAAAAAATCTGAAAATGCGGAGGGATGGAAAGCAGAGTTCAGAAATAAATTTCAACAGTTTTGTGAATATTTGGAATATGTTTGGTATTATGAAATACTAAAATCAGCTTCCTTTCCCCGAGCGCGCGTTTGCTGGTGGAGCCCTGCGTGGCCTTGCATGTAAATTCGAAATATATACTAAAAAATATGTATTGTTCCAATAAAACGAAATAACATATGACAATAGTATAATTTTTTTAAAAATACCTCAAATATCTCGTAAAATACAAGTTATAAAATATAAATAAATATACGTATCAATTAACCCCATTCCCTCATGCACTTTCCTGAAAACTGCATTGCAATAACTTGAACCATTCAAAAGTTACAGGAGGTGTTAAGGTTACGTGACTCACCTGTATATTCAACTGATTTAAAATGCTTTATTCCATTTCACTATTTCCGTATTGTTTTATTTCTTCTTCAATATTACTCCAAACATAAATTGGCCGCTGCAACGCGTAGCTTGCAAAGTGCATTTAATAACCGACACAATACTGCAAATTTCTTTGATTCTTTCTTTAGTAGTTTTGGTCTGTGTATGATGAGAGCATATTATAAAATATTAATTGTATTGAGAAACAATTTCACCCCAGTAAGGGTTTTAAGTTCATAACTATCACGCTTATTACTATTTTTGAGCTGAATTCTCAGAAAGTGCCAATCAAAAGTAATCAATTTAATTAAAGAAACAAAGGTGTGATTGACATTCATGTTTATTTTGCCTTTGACGTATATACCATTCCAATAACAGGCGCTATTGTATTTATTCAACGACCTTTTTTTTTACTTAAGACTACGAAATAGCCATGAAGCAGGAACTGTCGTTACAGAGTTATAGCCACAAGGTTGAGATAAAGGAATCGATCGCTAAATTTTTAGCCCTAAGCTTTTACTTCGTACTTTACGGCAGTCTATGCCGAGATTTCAATGGCAGTACCGAGTAAAACGGCTCTCGTATAAAAGTTTTCGTTTTAACGCCGAACCGCCGTAAACAGCCTGACCGTGGCTCTGGAGCGGATGGCTGTTTTACAGCGCTGGGCGCGCCTCTAAAGGCCCTCGGCCCTTCGCCCGGGCTCCGGTGGCGGCCGCGGTCACCCACGCTGGCCAAGAGGCTGCCGCAGTGGGTATTTGGGACCACTTGCGAAACGCCCTGCAACTTCTGGGCAAGCTCGCCTTTTGTCCATTCAATGAGCCGTAGTGGTCGCGGGAAATAATCAAATTATGAATTGGACGGATTTAACGGAAGATGAAGGCGAATTGAGTGGTAGCTTTAGTAACAAAATTATAATTACTTGTTATAATAATTTTATTACTTGTAAACGTGTGTTTAAGTTGCTTGTAAATAAGTTTATTACTTGTTAAATTATATTATAGAGCGATTTTCTTAAGGATGAGCCAAAGTGACAGCTAGTGCTGGCAACATAACTGATGGTTCTGTGGCCGTTGTGCCCTTGAGCCCATTAGACTCCCTACCCGCATTCGTTCGTTTGCAGTAACTTGTAAATGGCTTCGACACTTCCTTTTGTGGTGGCCTTGTCCGACAAAAATATAGTGCGCTGCGAGAAACAATTGATATTAGGAAGTGCAGTGTCATGTGCTCTTCTCAAAAAATTCTTTTTTTCTGTATATATTACATTGAATTTGCTTTTGTGTGATAAATATGTTTATTTTAAAACCGAGACTTGAATACGAGATGCGTACCGGTGCACGTGTTTCCAACTTAAAATCATTTTTCTTTCTATTTACATTCGTGGCAGTTTTCTTTTACTGATTGTGAGAGCATGTTAAGAGATTTTCCACATACGTAATTAAATGTAAATTTTTCCCGGACTCACGTACTTGCATATACCTCAGCGAAACTCTTAGACTTCTTCATAGGGATGTTTTCACAGGAGCCATTAGCACTTTACGAAGGGGCGTGACTGAACAGCTGTCGCGGTGGAGGGATACTTCTCTGAAATACATGTGATGTTCACTTGCTTTCGCGAACTGTCACTTTGGCTCATCCTTAGGAAAATCGTTCTATACTTGTAAGAGTGTCGGAAACATGAGGTTGTTTAAACAATATACACCTGTGTATTAATAATAACAACAATAATAATAGTAATAATAATAGTAATAATGAAACTAATAATAATAATAATAATAATAATAATAATAATAATAATAATAATAATAAAGGTTGGTCCCGGGGCGCCCCGTTGTGGCAGCCGTCGTCTGCGCCGGAGAGGCTGCAGGTTCGAGTCCTGCGTAGGCATGGTCGTATTTGTGATAGTCTCTTTACCCCTCGTCTTATCAACTCGTTATTCACAATTCAAGGCGTAACACCCTTGACTTACCGAGGTATACAGCTGACAACCTGATTCCCAAAGTTACACGCTTCAATCGTGTAGCAGCGTGGTCAGAAATGACCGATGTAATGATAATAATAATAATAATAATAATAAAAATAATAATAATTTTAAAATGATAATTAATGAACATGATTCTTGTTTAAAAATGTAGTTTTACCCATTAATACATTATATAAATTTTAATAAAAAAAGACATACTATATCAAAATTGGCAGTCGTGGAGACAGAGGGCAAGAAATTCTCATAAATTGTCGCGATTCAAAAGTGAAAAGCGGGAGTACCACATCCAATTTAATTACCAATGAATACAGATGAATGCAACAAGACGGAAAGATCATACCAACAGACAATACATGCACCATTCTCGGCAGATGGAATGGAAGGGAACTTTTACGTTGATCTCATGAATTGGCCTTTCAAGTCAACGCGGCCCCGACCGAAGGCAGGGAGGCAATTTTTAAGTAAAGCGGAGGCGAGGCTGCGCCGTGCACTTGAGAGCGGCCGGGGCGGTGGAGGGGGGCGGGGGCCCCAACAGGTGGCCCATCCTCCCGCAGCCGCCCCAGGCCCTGCAGCCTCCGGGCGCGGCGCCAGGGCAGGTCCCCAGGCCAGTGGTGGCAAATTTTACCAAAACATCGATACATCGTTGTATCGATACATCGTTGAAGGGTTTTCGATGTCAGTAAAAACATCGATGTTTAAAACATAGGCTAATAAACTTACTATTTTCCTGTTAAATTTTAATTACAGTACCGTGTAATGTTACTGTGGGACTTACCTGGATTGAGGGGAGCGATTCTGATTCACGACATGTCAAAACGTCTGAGGACTGTTTCTAACATTACTATCGATTCAGGCAATGACATTCCGGCAGATAACAAACACTCATAACGCAAGCAATTCCGAAACTTCCTCAGATTGCACAGGCCAAATGTGCAGCGTTTATGAGGATGACGCGAAATATCTATATATTGGTTTATTAAAAAATCAAAAGAATCGATGTTTTGGCAACAAAATATCGATGTGCAGAAATCATCGAAAACAAAATATCGATGTTAATATATCGAGGTTTCTGGTGGAAAACATCGATATTTTGTTGGCATCCCTACCCCAGGCTCGCAGGCCGCTCGCGTCGGGAGACGCCGCGCCGAACTGGGACGAGTAAATCAGTATTACTCGCGCAACTTTTCTTGACCGATGAATTGATTGATTAATTTTTTCGTGTTTCCGGGCGCGTCCACTGCTTCGGTCATTAGTCCCGTTAGTGTAGTGCTTGTTTTTTCTCGGGAGATGGCGGTGATTTTCCCCTCACTGGATGGCGAGATCCGGCACCGACCAACCGTCGGCTAGTGGGGTTCCCCCTAACCAGGACTCTCCCACCAGCGGGGCACCGCTCCAGCCGGGACAAGCTCTAAGCTCCCGACCGGTCTCCCGGAATATGTGGAGTATAGTGCATGTTAGTGTAAGTGTGTGTATGAGGGGAGAGAATAGGACAAGGAAGAGGAAGGACAGATCGCGCGCGGTCCGTGGCGATCGTAGGGTACTGCTCCGGCATTCGCCTGGTGTTGATCGGAGAAACCACGGAAAACTACTGATCAGAGCAGCCGACCGCTAGAATTCTCCTCCAGACAGCGACTGAATTCGACCTAGCTGAAAAGCTAGTGTCGAAAATTCTGCCGTCGTGGGGAGTGGGAACCTAGGACCTCCCGGTCAGAGGCGCTGCAGTGGCATCAGTTGATGCACTGAGCTACTGCTTCCGGTTTGACCGATGAAGAAATGCGGGTAGAGTGAGGGTACTAGTTACGACTTCGGCCACTAGGTTTTATGAAGGAATGCCAATCTCTGGAGAATCAGTAATGCCTTCGCAACTTTCTCAATAATTTGCGTTCTAATTGTCTCAGGAGTTCGAGGTACCTCCTGGGATAGATCTTGACCTGTTTCGGTCATTTTGGTTCGGAGTCTTGTCTCCTGCCTCGGAGTTTTTGGTGAAAATCACGGATAGAAGTTCTCGTTTCAACAGAAAATAGTTTATATTTCGCGACAGTGAAGATGTGGAAGATATGTTGGTATATTGTCATCAGTGTTCGGTGCGACTGTTTATTGCGCTAAAGAGAGGGAAGCAAGGTCATTGGTTAAGAAAAGTTGCGGGATTAATATTGAGGTTTCCGAGCTCGTCGACTTTTACGATCAGCACTGTCAGGGCCGCGGTACACGGTAATTTACGGAACAAGGTGTTCTAATGTTTTGAATTTTATTTCGTATATTTTATTTAGCTTGTACAGCCTTTTGTTTGTGAAGTCGAGCGGCGATTTCACAATTGCAGCATGGATAATAAAAAAATAACCGATATTATATTATCCGAAATTGATGAAATCTTGAGAAATATATTAATTATACTTAGTGTATTTATTTTTTCGACCCACAATTTAACATTAAAATATTTTTAATATTTGTGAATAGAGTAAACTTCTTCGTTTAAAATTTAAAAAACGTAAAAGTAATGTAGAAATTAACAAAACGCCTACATTTTTGCCGACTTGTGCGGTGCACCGCTTGAGCTAGGTTTACCATGGTTTTGATCACTACCGTAAGTGCAGTGCATGTTGTAGACGGCAGGCGCGAGTTTTCTTCTCCAGCTCAAACTTGAGATCCGGCGGCGACCTGTGCGTAAGGTACGTAGTTCCCCATCTGGGTATCTCCCCTAACGGGTACTGCAGCTCCCCGGTCGATTGATTGTTTTCTTTCTTGCATATCAAGTGCTTTGGTCAATATTCCCTTACGTGTATTAAGGATATTTCATTTATTGCAAACAGGGGCCCCATTTCGACTTTCTGCTCCGGGGCGTCCGAGAGCCTAACTCCATAAATGCTCAGAATGTTTAGAAAATTCAGCAAGATCTATCCACAACTGTACCCTATGCACGCACTGAAGAAATGTTATAACAGTTAAAAAACGGTCAATTTTTTTAACCGTTGCACAATAATTAGGATATAAACTCGCTATTTTGAAGCGGAAGTTTTTTCAATTATCGAAAATTTACATCTCTACCAAATATTGGAGTACGAAAGTGTTATCTCTAAGACATTTATGTGAAATTCTTTCTTATATTTGTGTGTATATTTTATAGAGAATAATGTAAGGAATTCCATAGAGCAAACAATTCTTTTATAAGGGATCGATGAAAGATGCTGAGAATCCCTGATCTATATCCAAAATATTCTGAATTCTATTCTGAATTTTTCTCAAATTGGAACATTACACTTCTGAATGTGTTGTGAATGCAATTAGAGATCTGCTTGCACATGTCAAATAAAATCGAAGGTGCAAGGTTGATTATTTTTAAGGTAGTTTGGAAGACGTCACAGAATCATTAATTATCTTTCTCGGAGACTGTTCACTTGTAATGGGTTTATTCTTAACGTAGAACTGACACTGTTTCAGAAATTTTAGACGGAAAGTTCAGTATAATCTAAGTCCAATACAAGCAACCAAGGTAATCCAGTGCAAATTAATTGCACGACTTATCAACGTAAAAATATTTTAAAATGACCAATATTTGTTTAATTTTAATAATCTATCAATGTGAAAATAACAGAAGAAAATGAAAATTGAGTTTCCCACCATCTGGAAGACATTTCCATTTCCCAATCGGATTAACAGAAGAACGAAAATTATTCACTCTCGTCCTTTTGATGAAATATTTCCAACACATTTGAAAGTCAAATCGTTTCATTCCATTTTAGAAAGCGAAGTGAAATAACGAAGAATGAATCTTAATTTTTCAATGAAATATTCCACTAAATGAATATTTCCAATGACTCATTTTTGATGAAAAAATAACGGAATCTCCAGTAACAAAATACACGTGCTCATGACAGCATTGTGCCTTTAATTGCAAAGCCTCTGTGAACTTGCTTTCGTAAAGAGCGTTGCATCCTGTGGGAAATCTTGTCGGTGCTTTACGCAGTGTGCTCCGGGAGTTGACGTGTACTTTGCGGCGCGCCGAGGCGCGGGCTGGTGGTGTATGGAAGCGGTGTGTGCCGCATAGTTCCCGCAGTTGAAATTAATATTTCAGGAGACCCTCTGTGACCCCCTCCGCGACCGCGCGCTGCCTGTGGCTGAAGCTGCGGTCCAGCCGGGGGGAGGGGAGAGGGGGCGTGCGAGGTTTTCCGTACGAGCCGCTCGCGGAGAAGAAAAGGTCCTCTCCAGAAAATAATTTTTCTTATCCTGGCATTATCAACGGGCTTTTTCGTAAATCGTTCATAAAATGACATCTTATGGCACAGTTTGACGTATTTGCCGTTTATGGTACGAATAATTGCGTCGTTACACATTCAGCCAATTCTAGCGAGATAATTGTGCGGATGTAGTGGTAAACAGAACAATCGACTGCCGGTTTTTCGCGAAGATGTCAAATACCCGTAACGTCACAAGAAGTTGTTTCCAAAAATTCATTTTGATTATCTTATACACGTATTATGATGTTATTAAGAAAAAACCGTTATAATGTTTCTTGCCGATCCGGTGGCCAAGATCGCTAAGACAGTAGTGTCGTAGTGATCTCGAACCGAAGGGTAGCGGGTTCGAGTCCCGCCTCGAACATGATTGTAGTTGTGTTCGTCCTTTCACCCCTTATCAAAATCATATCGTTTCATCTACACAGTTAACATAACGCTAATTCCAATAGTGGTTGCTAATGACCTAGATGTTGATGCGCCCTTAAATAACCAAAAAAAGTTTCTTTATTCCATTCTTCCAAATTTGAAAACTCGCTCCTAGCGTCGTTCATTGTCAAAACTTGAACTCTTACAACAAAGTTTAACCCTATAAACTGGTTGCATAATATACTATTGTGGGCTGTTCTGTACAGAAGAGGCAAGTTCTACCCACAAAGGTGGGGAGCAGTCAAAATTCCTACTTCAAAAATTGTTCTTATTTATTAGTTTATGGATTTATTTTAAAATTCTGAGTTCTGCATTCTTAGGGTATGTTTTGATTTATAAAATATTTTTACTTACATCATCGCATTTTTTGAGAAACTTTCATTTATTCAAGTCTCCTGACTCGTTTCATTCGAAAACCGAATTATGAAGATCGCTTTATACTTCATATTTATAGGGTTTCCAATCATAATAACGTGTATGGTCAAAACTACGTAAGAGAATAAAAGTCCAAAACTCAAATAAAACCATTTTTATCACACTGATCACAGCGAACTAAATCGAAACTCTTTGATGGTCTTAATGCGAAAAAGTTTATTACCTCGTAATAATGTATTTATAGTTGCGGTTTCCGAGTAGGAGCTCCAGAGATGCCAAGGCGCAGTGATTGAAATCGCTACAAAGGGAAGCCTTGACGAACCAGGGTGGACGTTAACGAGGGAGGTGTATCGAAAAGAGCTACAAACTTTGGAATGTAGCGGAGTGTTGTTAAAGACGAATTCCGGAAAAAATTTCGACTACATTCAGATGAAGGTTTTCGAAAAACAAATGCTTGAATATTTGACATTAACCCTTCTTATGGATGGTCTTGTTATGGAAATACTGTCCATTTTCTTTTTTGCTTGAATAATGTGGAACCTGTTCAACGTAAATATCTCGATTTTTTACACTGTAGTTTTTTTCGGCGATTTTAATCCATTTTATCCACTTTGTATTCATAAACGAAAAACTGATATTTGTGCTATTGAATAAAGTTCTACAAGAAAGGCCACTTTCATGGTTTGGCAATAACAGGGAAGGAAATATTAATTTCCAAAGTTTCAAAAATCTGATAGTCTTATTGTACGTTGCAGAGTCAAACAAACCGGTATGTCTCAAAAACTATTTCACCTATGAAGTTACAACTTTACAAAAAGTTCCCTCGAGATATGAAGAACTTGGATTACAAAATGTCATCAAAATTGTTGAAGGTCGCACAGGGGGCTTTACCAAAAGTGGTTTGGCCTTTTTATAATTTCAGTACAACTTTTTACTTTACTTGTTCAAAAAATGCACTTTAAGTAAAAAGCTTTAATGATATCAAGAACATTTATTAAAGAATTCGTTGTTACCTTTCATTTAAACCAAATTTCAAAAAGATCGAATCTGTAGTTGTCGAGCGCGGTGTCACACTTTATCATACGCAATCTTTAATCGTCTTTCGAGATGAGCCTGATCACGATATTAGGTGGCACTCTGCACTTTTACATGTATTAAGATGCCATACTTAAGAATAAAAAAAAAAAGGAAAGGAAAGGGAAAACGCGTCCGAAAGGTTTTGAAAACTCGAGTTTTTTTGTCTATTGATTCAAGAAAGTTGTGTCAAATATTCCATTACTATTTTCCCACTCTTTTTGAGAATATTGAGACAATCTTATTTCAATACATACTACATACGACAAATCCGTATTTTAAATCCTTAATACAAAAAATCTGAAAATGCCGAAGGATAGAAACCAGAGTTTAGGAAAAATCTGCAACAGTTTTGTGAATATTTGGAATATGTTTGGTATTACGAAATACTAAAATCAGCTTCCTTTCCCCGAGCGCGCGTTTGCTGGTGGAGCGCTGCGTGACCTTGCGTGGCGGGCTGTTACATTCAAAATATCCGTTAAACATGAGACGCAAAAAAATGCTTATCTAACATATGACAATATATATATATATATATATATATATATATATATATATATCGATGAATTCCTCTTTTACCGCTCGTCATGATAGACTGAAAAAATATGTATTGTTCCATTTGAAAAAACAAAGTTACATCAAAAATCTCGTAAAATACAAGTTATAAAATAAAATATATACTTATCAATTAGCCCATTCTTCATGCACTTTCTGAAAACTCATTGCAATAACTTACAGGAGGTGCTAGAGCTACATGACTCACTCTGTATTTTAAAGAAACCATAAAACTGAAAAAATGAACTTACACAATAATACATTGTTTACATGCAATTTTTGAACTCTTGAGTTCTTCTCCGTGTTGTGACTATTAAAGGTGAATGCATTCACGCGTTAGCATAGTAAATAGGGTTTAGAGATAGTATCTGAAATTTCAGTTTTTTCAATTTATTACTTATATTTACTTGAATATGAGAATTGTATAAGCCATTTAGTAATAGAAATCCAATGTTGCTCTTAAAGAAAAAAAGATTGGAACTGTAAAAAGTATATTTTTGTGAATATATTCATGTAGTAAACAGTCGAACAGAAGCTGCCAGTTGAAACCAAGAAGGATGCTGCAGTCTGTAGATTTATTCTGCAACTTCCTGTGCCTCCCTGATTACACAAATATTATTTTACATTGGTTGATAATGCTCTTGAAGGGCATGGAAATATATAAAAAATATGTTAATAAAGTAGTGATGAATCTGAGAATTTATCCTCTATAATGCTTCGATACCGTTTTCACCCTTGTCTTCCTTTATATTGTCAGTATTTCATTAGTGTGTTTCGGATGTTTTGCAGCGTATTGCTTTATCTCGGTTCTCCGCTGCTAATCGGAGATTTTCTAATCCATGTCAATGGGTTGATTGATTGATTGATTTCTTCGTGTTTCCGGGCGCGTCCACTGCTTCGGTCATTAGTCCCGTTAGTGTAGTGCATGCTCTTTTTTCTCGGGAGATAGCGGTGATCTTCCCTCACTAGATGGCGAGATCCGGCGCCGACCTACCGACGGCTAGTGGGGTTTCCCCCTAACCAGGACTCTCCCACCAGCGAGGCACCGCCCCAGTCGGGACAAGCTCTAAGCTCCCGACCGGTCTCCCGGAATATGTGGTAGTGTAGTGCATGCTAGTGTAAGTGTGAGTGTAAGGGGAGAGGATAGGACAAGGAAGAGGAAGGACAGATCGCGCGCGGTCCGTGGCCCGTTTGGTAGGGTACTGCTCCGGCATTCGCCTGGTGTTGACCGGAGAAACCACGGAAAACTACCGATCAGAGCAGCCGGCCGCTAGAATTCTCCTCCAGCCAGCGACCTGAATTCGACCTAGATGAAAAGCTAGTGTGGAAAATCCTGCCGCCGTGGGGAGTGGGAACCTAGGACCTCCCGATTAGAGACGCTACAGTGACATCAGTTGATGCACTGAGCTACCGCTACTGGTCAGATCAATGGGGGATGAGCCAAATGGGTTGAAGGATCATGATTGGATTTATCTACAAGCAGGTCAAGCACGTGTCTGGACCCGCCTCTGAAGAGGAGGGAGGCTAAAATTGTTTAAATTTAGTTTTATAATAATCCATAAAGCGAAAAATAACTATTAGCTATATAAGAAGAAATAAAATTAATTCAGAATTAAAAAAAAATAGAAAGGGCATTTCATTTTGTTTTTTCCCAAATATTTGACACAACATATTTTAAATTGAGGACCTTGGGGTATTAACATGCTATGCCTCATTTATGATGTTTAATTGAGATAATGTTTTCGATGTCCCAATAATGTATCTATGTTGTGTATATTTAAAAATCACAGCAAGTTGGAGCATAAATTAATGTTCTTTATCCCAATGTGTAGAATGCAATGTTTTAACTTTTACTCTCCGTTTTCTCGAAACTTACGAATTGTGGCATACCATGTTATTGCCCCGAGGTCCTCAATTATTCATTCAAATTCAAAATTTCTGTATTTCATAAATAAAAACATTGTATGGGCAAAATAATTAGGGCCCCCCTTTAAAAAAAAAAAAAAAAAAATTTAAACCTAATACTTCTGTGCACTAATAATATAACAAAAAAACATTCAGATCTAAACATACACTACAATACTAATTGAACTTGATACCATAAAAAAGTGTAATATTACTCTTCAAGGGTAATCAGATTACATTTTGTAGATTATACAAGATTTTTCAAGAACAACAAAAAAATCGAACAATGTTTTTCACTTAATTATCACAAGAAAATAGTCAATGTTGTCTTGAAAAAAAAGAAGCCATTTCCTTATTTTTCTCAGAAACTGACCGAGTATAGTAAAATAACCTATTTCATTGCTCACAATATTGAACATTCTTGGTGCTACACTACTATAAAATATTTGATGGGCTGTTAAATTTGATTTTGGAACATATGAGGTTTCATATCTTCTCAAGTTGTATCTTTCTTCATGTGGTATTGAAAAAGCTGTGCTTCTGATGAAAAACATTTTTAAGACTTTAAAAATATGTGTCTTTTTTTTATATTATACTTTAATTATTTATTACCATTAATTATATTTTACATTTATTTATTATTTGAATATAAATATTTTAAATTCTAAAATCTTGTAACCATCGGAGATCGGATCAAATACCTACTCAGTGTACAAAACGTCAATCGCGGACTCGACACAGTTGCTTATTCTGCTATTTCAGCCGGGTTTTCAATCGTTTTATTTGTCCAGTGTTGTCCCGCGCAATTGCAGGATCCGCGAAAACCTCTCGGCGACGTAGCTGGTTAGGACAGCCCGTCCCCCCCCTCACGGCGCCCTGATAAGAATATGGCGAGATGATGGGGAAGGGAGTAGGAAGGAAAGATCGCGCGCGATCTCAGGTCCGTTGCTCCGGAATTGGCGTGGAAGTAATGGGAAAGCATGGAAACCACTAACCACTGGGAGCAGTCGGCCTAAGGATTCAATTCGTCAGGTGATTAGCCAAACTCAGGAATGTTGAACTCAAGTCAATGTCTGGCGTATTGCCGGGCGGAACTCGGGACCTCCCAATCCATGAGCTGTAAGCCATTGCCAGTATTTGCAGGAGGGCAAACACTGGAAGGAGAATGCCTGACGCCCGCGCCAAATAAATAAATAGTTTAAAAACCGGATAGATTAGCATGTACTCGGCTTCTGACGGCAGGTTTTTCTCCCTTTAGGGTTTTTTTCCTCAGCCGTACCTTATGGTCTCTTTTCCGCGGCATTGATGCGATGGAGAGACCATTTGGGGTGTATACCAGAATACGAAAGGTTAGAACGCGGTAGAATGTAGGTATTGTAATGGCTTAAAGGCCTTCGGCCTAGCCACTTAGCATCACGTTCTCTAATTTGTATGTAATAATTACCTATTAAATAAATAAAAAAAACATTGCCTTTGTTCTTCTGGTGGGGATGGATTTCAATTAACTATAACCGGGTTATGTGGTTCAGAGCGTCAGTTGATACCACTGCAGTGTCTCTGACCAGGAGGTCCTAGGGTTTGAGTCCCGACTGTGGTCAAATTCTAGTGGGTGGCTAGTCTGGTCGGTATTTTTCCGTAGTTTTTCCTATCAATATCGGGCAAATGCCGGAGCAGTACCTAACAGACCACAGATCGTGACCAAAGTTTCCTTCCTCTTCCATTACCATCAGTTGTTTACACTTACACACACTTAAACTTACATGCTCTCTGCTACACACACACATCGGGAGACTAGCCAGGCCCTTAGACGTTGCCCAGAGTGGGCGCTGCCTCACTGGTAAGAGATACCTGGTTGAGGGAAACCCTGCAAGTTGACGTGTAGGTCGGCGGATCTGGATCTGCCATCGAACGAGGGAAGATCTCCATCACCCCCGCGGCAAAAACATGCACTACACTTACTGAAATAATGACCTTAGTAGTTGACGCGCCGGGAATCACTGATGAATCAATGAAGTAATGAAATTAATATTCAGCGTCTAAGCAGGGAACTTTCCGAACAGCAGACGCCCTTCAGCTGCAGGGATTGGCGCCAGTCTCCGCCTCAGTCCCCGCCCCCTCGCTCGGCGACTTCTTGAGAGCTCTCTTCAGAGTAAACAGCTTTGGCCCCTGCGACGCGGCGTCGATCAAAAGCCGAACGGCCCCGGCCCCGGCCCCACCAGCGCCCTCAGCGGAATCGCCCAGCAGCGCGTTTCGGATCTTCGGAGCGCAGTCCACAGGATTGGCGACGGCGATGCCACACTTTCAGACGGCCACGGGAAGTACGAGCAAGCGAAGGAAGGTTCGTGAGCCACGCATTAGCTCTCTCTTTTTGTTTTCCTTCTGTCTCTTTCTTTATTTGTATTTCTTTCTTTCTTTCTTTTCTTTCTTTCCTTCTTTTTTCTTTTTTTTCTTCCTCTTCCGTTCGTTTTCTTTCATTCTTTCTTCCTTTCTTTCTTTTTTCTCTTCCTCTACTTCTCTCTCTCTTCCTCATAGACAAACAGCTATATCTGATGTTAAATACTGTATATCATAATTTAATACTGTATTCTATAGTTATTTACGGTATATGCAAATAGTGCCATTGCATAATATCACATTTGACGACTCAACAAATCAGGCAATGAAACTCAAACTTTCTCATCCAAAGAATCTGAGTGCTATCGATAATTAATTAATCTCCAAATCAGATAGTAATTAAAATCTATTGTCAATTTAAAATTCTTTAAAACGAGCTATGCAAAACCCCTCCTTAGTGTTTGAAAAAAAAAATAGAATAATATCAACGCGTGTCACATTTTAAAATTTCAGATTGAAAGGAGTAAATCATTAATTGCTGTATTATTTTCATCAGCTTACTACGCCAGTGTCAATTTTTATTCTTGATTATCAGTAAGAAGAATGTGAATGTTTTTCTATTAACAAAATAACCTACAGTGCTACTACAATGGAAACCCCAAATATAGTTCTCATTTAAATGATTGCCAATATCTAGCTTAAAAATGCGAGTAAGAATACCTTGAAGTCGTTGTTTATCTCAAGTGGAAAACGTAAACACATTTTTCTTCTATAATTAATGACACTCTTTTGGACTAAACTGAAAGCACATCTTTGGTATCGATAGAACCTTGTTGAAAGGATAATTAAACTCTAGTCAACTTAACACAGGACAATGTTTAGCAGGTAGGAGGCTGAGAGATGATCGGACGATAACCATCCTGCTTGTGATACAACTTCATTAAAAAATCTTCAAAAAGCAGCGTCGCCTATTCATTGCGGTAGCTCAATTTTTTTTTCTCGTGTTGCGTGTTCACACACCTCGCTTCCCTTCCGTATCCCGGGACGATCTACAAAGGCTCGAGCCCTTCCAGGTGCGCGCTGGAGCGGAGCCGGTCGATGCCCCCCCCCCTTCGGCTCCCAATTTGCACAGCCCCGCTCCACGGGCGGGAAGAAAGGCTATCTCACGCGCTTCAGATAGCTAATGGCTTGTTTCAGCAGCATAATCTCCAAGGGAAATGTTACTCGTACAACATGAAATATGGAACAGGTACGGTGGATAGTCGACCAAGAATTAATTTCATGTTTGTGTGTCTTCGCCATTCTTCCGCGTTGGTTTAGTTTCCTTTTGAAATAAATTATGCAGCTGAAAAGAATAGATGAGTCGAATGGTTATTGTAATATTAATGTTAGGGCTACCACAAAACCGATGCTCGGAAATGAATGGAAATTTATTCAGAAGGAAAATATGCATATGTTTGTGAATACTGTGTGAATCCTGTAAGATAGCGCACTTCCTGAGATGCTTAATAAATAAACCAATGAAAGACGTTTCCTCATGTATCGCTTGATTAAACGATGTGCAGCATTATGATATTATATTGTGAGCATTGTATAAGTCGACGCAAAAATTCTCTCTCGTGGGTCGAATCTTCTGTCAGCCACCAAACCTTCCGCGATCCCCAAGCAACTGGCGATGCTTCTAATCGCGTCTTACGTACCCTACAGAAGGTGGCGTAAATGGCACTGAGGATATTCACTGAAAAATCGCAATGGGTAAGATCAAGGGACGTGGGAGGCTACAATTCGTGACTGATTACCCTTTCATTGCAGTACTCCGCTAATTCAGCGTGTTGTTCTAGAGGGACTCGGTCAGAATGTTACTCGAAGATGCGTGAAATATATACGCGTTGACAGAGAGCTGTTTTGGCAACAATAAAATAATTCTCAAAATTCAAATAAGTGACACAAAGTTGCGAATACTCTGAAAATGTATTATTAGTGTTTCGAGAGGTTAGTTGGTTACTCTTTTTCATTACGTTTGTTATTTGACATTTTATTGATGCCCAGTGTTGTTTTAATCAATTTCATCGTTTAAATCATTTTATTAAAATAATATTCTTACAAAAATTCTAAAACCTCTTTGGTTCATATCAAACAAGGGTTAAATTAAAAATAACCTCAAAAAGTCTTTAACAAATTATCACTTCCTCCCGCTTCTCAACATTTTTGTCAGAATAAAATTCCTATGCTCTTCGTAATCGTTCACACTTTCCTAAAGACATTCTTTGTCCTCCGTAAATATAAGTTTTTATTCCTCTGAATTCGGTATTTATTATATTAAACACTTAAATTAGTCTTTCTAACTTAAACAACACACCTAAAATAACTAAATAATTTTTCTTTACTTTTGAATTTGTTTCAACATTGGGAAATAAATTATTTACCAAATGGAGTTTCTGGTATCTTCCCATAAAGATACATAATTTAAATATTTTCAAACTCCTGAAAAATTATATTTCTTTGAATAGAAAATAAATGACTAAAAATAATTTTATTAACTAAATAAAATATTTTTTTAATACAAATAATTAATTATTATGAATTCTGTACACATTTTGAGCTCCGACAGAACTCTTAATTCGAAGCTGTGAGTGGTCGAAGAAAAACATTTCTGCTCTTTTTGAATCTGAAATAAATAGAATTTCATACTTTACCGCTTAACTGATTACATCTTCCTCATTTCTCCTTTATTTTCTCTGCTATAGTTTAGGAGCCAATTTTAATTAGAAACATTAGTTGATTAGCAGTTTTCTCAACGTAAAAAGTTCTGTTCTCTTTGGCGCACAAGAATTTACGAATTTGCTAAATATGTAGTTTACAAGATTATATTAAAGTCTAAAATTATATTTTCCAAGTGATATTTTCCCAACAGGAACGTTTGTTGTTTTTATTCCAACCTGCAAATCGCGGAATCGTGTTTTCCTGTAAAAAGGATCTCTAGGACGTGGGCCAGGCTGAATACTGGTTGCAACACCGTGGCGCGCATGCGTAGAACCCCGAATGGAGGCATTCAGGGCGCCAAATATCGTCAGATGTTCTCGTTGGCACTGAGGGTGCTGCGGCTCCCGGCCCCTCGTAAGCGACCGCCGCTGGTTCTAATTGCAAAAGAAATCAAAAGTTGTTCTTTCCTCTTGTGTGCGAGACGGGCGGCACAGAAAATCCCCGAAGAACTCACTCCGGGGGGAGCGGCGTCCGAAGCGCTGAAGGACGAGTGGAGCTCAGGCCCTGACCACCACGGCGCCACCACAAAGCCTTCGGCCCCGCCCTCGCCCCCGCCCCCGCGCCCGGAGCCCTTGGCCCTTGGCGGAAAAAGAAACTTTCGGCGCTCTGCAATCACAGGCGGCGGCGCCGGGTCAGAGGCAAAGCGGAAGAGGGCGGGGGCGGAGGCGGAGGCGGCGAGCGCAGGAGAGGGCGAGGGCGAGGGCAATGTTGATGGAGCAGGTGGTGGAAGCAGGGGCGGAAAGGAAGACTGCGAAAAGGGGTTGGGAGGAGGGAAGTAAGCAGAGGGAGAGGGAGGTAGACAGAGGGAGAGGGAGATAGATGGCGGGAGAAGAAGGGAGGAAGGAGAGGGAGGTAGGCAGAGGGATACAGATTGATTGTTTGATTTTTCGTGTTTCCGGGCGCGTCAACTGCTTTGGTCATTAGTCCCGTAAGTGTAGTGCATTTTTTTCTCGGGAGATGGTGGTGATCTTCCCCGCTGGATGGCGAGATCCGGCGCAGACCTACTGTCGGCTAGTGGGGTTTCCCCCTAACCAGGACTCTCCCACCAGCGGGGCACCGCCCCAGCGGGGACAAGCTCTAAGCTCCCGACGCGCCGGATCTCGCCACCATCACTACCATCTCCCGAGAAAAAGCATGCACTACACTTACGGGACTAATGACCAAATCAGTTGACGCGCCCGAAAACACTAAAGAAAAACACCAAACCATTTAAAACATGGATTTAAAATATTTAACACATTTTCAACAATAAAATGAACAAACTTTTAAATTAAAATTATGATTAATAATAATAATAATAATAATAATAATAATAAACCAAACTAGGTGCATTTAATACAAACTGCAGAGTACGTTGCACCAGATTTAGATGTCACCACCCTAAAAGCGCAGTTGAGAGATTCCACCTACCTAGGTCTTTAGGAGGAAGAGGTGTCATAGATATTGTGAATCTCCATCACCAACAACTGGAGAGACTGCGTCAGTACTTCCACGAAAAAGCTAATGGAAGCAAGATACATCGGATTGTAACATACATTGACCGGTAAATTACACCATTGAATTTGTCTGATGAAAAAATGAACCTACAAAAGCAAATACAGACCAATGAGATGAAAATCAGCAACTGGAAAGAGAAGCAACTTCATGGACGCTACCCATACCAGATAGAGGGAGAACTGATGGACCGTAAGTCGTCAATTAAATGGCTGTCCTTGGGAGAACGTTTTGCTGAAACAGAGGGTTTCATGATAGCTATTCAGGACCAAGTAGTATCAACTAAAAACTACCGTAAATTTATCCTGAAAAACAATAACGTTCGTGATGACAAATGTCGGCTATGTGGAGAACATAGAGAAAATATAGACCACATTATCAGTGGATGCAGCTCTCTAGCATCCTCAGAATATACAAAACAACATGACGACGTTTGTAAAGTGGTTTATCAGCAACTATGCTACAATAATAACCTTTTGACGGGTAACCGAACACCATACTATAAGTACACACCCGAACCAGTCATTGACACAAATAATCACAAAATGTACTGGAACAGGTCCATAATAACAGATAGGTCTGCATCATCTAATAAACCGGACATTGTATGGCATGACAATAAAAATAAAAAGGTGTATCTGATTGATGTCGCAGTCCGCTAGCTCACAACATCCCAAAGAAAAGAAGTGAAAAAATTCTAAAATATCAATCTCTGGCAAATGAGATAAAGGAAATGTGGAGCGACGTGGAAATGGTGACGATTGTACCAATAATTCTAGGCGCCACTGGTGAAATTCCTAAGTTCCTACTATTAACACAAATGAAAAATATAATTTATTTTTCTCAAAGCTTTCATTTCTCTTTAACGCATGCTTTCCTATTAAAAAGAGAAAATTAAACATTTCACGAAAAAGTAATACTTGGATAACAAAAGGAATTAGAACATCGTATAAAAATAAACGTACTCTCTACTTTATTTCTAAACGTCATGACGTATCTCAAGATTTCCTTATCTACTTTAAAAAATACAAAACATTGTTACGAAAATTCATAAGGAAGGCTAAAATCATGAAAAACGATCAGGATATTTTGAACTCAAATAATAAAACAAAAGCAATGTGGAATATAATAAAAAATACTACCAAATCAACTAGAAAACCCGTAGAGAATGTTGTTTTAAAATATAACGATATAAATGTGAACGATCCGGCAACAGTGGCTAATCTCTTTAACCAATACTTTTCGAGAATTGCTGCCGATCTCACTAAGGGTCTTCAGACACAAAATTCAAAACAGACAGTTCACCCAAAATTTTAGACACAATGTTCGTTTCCGAAACTTCTTCCTATGAAATTCTCAAAATAATCGATAAACTAAAAAATAAATATTCGTCCGGTTTAGATGAATTCCCGGATTCTTTGTTAAAGACTTGTGCGTATGCCATTATACACCCGTTAACTCACATATTTAATGCATCTTTATGCACTGGAACGTTTCCAGATATTTTCAAAACAACTAAAATTAAGCCGCTTTTCAAAAAAGGCAACAAAAATGAAATTCAAAATTATCGGCCCATTTCTCTTCTATCAGTTTTTTCAAAAATATTAGAGAGACTTTTTTACGTACGAATGGAAACCTTTCTCACTAAACACGACGCGCTTTCAGATTGCCAACATGGATTTAGAAAATCAAAATCAACGGAAACAGCTATATTTTCTTTTCTTAAAGATGTCGCCTCATCATTGGATCAAAACGAGGCACCTATTGGATTATTTTTAGATCTCTCAAAAGCTTTTGACGTCATTGATCATAACATTTTACTTTCCAAATTACCTTCATATGAAATTCGTGGTATTGCTCTAGATTGGTTATGTTCGTACCTTAAACAGCGATCTCAGAGAGTTGAAATACCTTACTGGAATGATGGAACATTACGTACGCACCTTTCCGACTCTTTGCCCATTGAATGTGAAGTTCCTCAAGGATCGATTTTAGGCCCTATTCTGTTCCTACTTTACGTAAACGATATGCCCTCGACGATTCAAAACAGAAGAACGGTTCTCTTTGCGGATGATACGAACATCCTTTGCAATAAAGAAACAGTAAATAGTACAATATCAGATGTTTCAAATTGGTTCCAAAATAACAAATTAATAGTAAACGAAAAGAAAACGGTTGTAATGCAGTTTTCCATTTCAAATAAACAATTCTGTGCTCCATTGAAAATGAACAGTGTACCATTGACTGATGTTAAGGCAACAAAATTTTTAGGTCTCTCAATTCAGTCAAACCTTAAATAGAACGTCCATTTAAATGAATTGAACACAAAATTAAGTTCATTATGCTACGCGTTCAGAATTCTTGCAAATTCAGTCAGCCTTCATACTGCTCGTTGTGTATACTTCGCGAATGTTCATTCCGCCTGAGATATGGCATAATATTCTGAGGAAATACATCTTATAGCTCCCAGACTTTTAGATTACAAAAACGAATTGTACGAATAATAACCAAATCCCACCCACGTGATTCATGTAAGCCTCTCTTCATTAATCTAGGAATTCTACCATTACCGTGTCTTTTATTTACGAATCATTGGTTTTTGTAAAAAATGACTTGCTCAAGGGCGGGAATATTTTTTCAGAAAATGCCGAAGTCTATTACTATAACACTCGACGTAGAAATCATATTCATCAGGTGACAGTATCAACTGCCCATTACAAAAAATTCACATACAATACATGTACATTATTTTACAACACTTTGCCAGATGACATTAAACGATTAAATTCAATAGAAAAGTTTAAATCCCAAGTGAAATCGTTTCTGCTGCATAACTGTTTCTATACAATTAGAGACTATACTGAGCATCACAAGAAAAGTAACATTAATTTTAACAATGATACATAATGCATTATTTATCATTTGGACTGTATAAATGAGTATAAACAACCTGTAACAACTATTGTACTACAGCTTCCGGGTCAATGACCCCCATCTCGATCAGGTTTTCGTCCAGTTTCCCTGATCCATTGAGCAAATGCTGAGATGGCCCCTTGTTTTGCTTCTGGACATAAATGTAACTTCATTTTCTGTGCACGTCTTCTAGAATTCAGTGGGAAATACAATTATTCAAATTATCGTTTCCATGTTGTCGCGGCAGGATGTAATAAGAACTAAAATTTATTGCTTATTTATCTTTGAAAATAGATTTTATTACATGGGAGTTTTTTTTTTTGTTTTTTCTCCCTTTCAAAATTCAAAATTTATTGCTTATTTATGAAAATAGTTTTTATTACATGGGAGTTTTTTTTTCTCCCTTTCAAAATTTATTGCTTGTTTATCCTTGAAAATAGATTTTATTACATGGGAGTTTTTGTTTTTTTTTCTCCCTTTAAAAATTCAAAATTTAAGTAGTATATGACTTAGTGTAGAGATCACAGAATTTTGAAAATGTGCACACAATTCACTTTTCCCCATAGCACGTCATACGCAGTTTTTAACTGTTTTTTGACGTTAAATAAATAAATAAATAAATAAATAAATAAAATAAATGAATCAGCTGAACTGCAACTGAAGAAGTGGTTATACATCCAGATTCAAAAGATTGTCATACTGGACACATGTAACATCATGAGGAAGTTTCTGAACATTGATAATTGATTCAGTGCTGATTATGACAGTTGGAACGTGTATCTCTTGTTCATGGTAACCGAGATGCACGAGTGGAAACAAATACAATTGTGATAATGATAATAACAACAACAACAATAATAATAATAATAATAATAATAATAATAATAATAATAATAATAATAATAATAATGTCTTTACTACTGGCGAGGCTCAGGCCGTAAGGCCTGCTCTTCCGCCTAACCATTACTTTTGAACACGAATGTTTTCCAAAGCATGGATGTTTGATGTCGATGTGGGGCCTCTCCACTCGCGCGGATTGCGTCGTCCCGGGCGGCGCTCCGCGGAGAGGTCGTTGTTTCCGTCCGCGGCGTCTGGCGTTCGTCGCCCTGACGGCCGCGTGCTGCGCTGGCGCTGATGCAGGCTCTGCGCTGGCGCATTCCCCCCTCCCCTCCCCTCCCCCCTCCCCTTCCACTCCTACCACCCCCTCCGCTCGTGTCGCGCTCTCACCTGCCGGCGCTCGGCCCCGCGGCGCCGCCCAGCGCAAGCCTTTGTTACACAACTTGACGCTCTGCGCGTCTCCCGGCACTGCCCCCTGTAATTGCCCTGGGCACAGGACGCCTTTCTCAGGATGAAGGCCAAGAAGTTTATGAAAAATCATATTTTTACTTATGAGCTTTATAAAATGCTAATTATCAGATGTCCACAAAACACAATCAAACAGTAATTCGATGGTTTTATATAGCATATTAGAGTATATATAATGTTTTATGGGTTCATGCATCATATGTCCATTATATTTAAGTTATTATTCATATTTTATTGCTTTTTGTTCCTATGTAGCATATTTCTCTTGGAATTCAATTAATATGATATTTGCCTCCTGAAATCGAAAAGTGTACTTCATAGATATGAATGTGAATGCTATTCACGAGAAGTCGTGGGAATGTCTTTCGTTCTTTGCAACAGAATTTTCTGAACTTCTGTTAGATATCACGGCGCTGGTACCGGAAATGATTTGTCCGATTATGAATGATGTGATATTTATTTTTGATAAAGAATTTGTGGCACTGGAATTGATACTTCGACGATCAAACAGACGAATTAATTATATTTTACATTAAAAATTATTGATGGAATACTGAGCAGAGTCAAAAATGCTAAATTAATTGCTAAAATTAAAAATTTTGAAATTATTCATAAATACATAAACCTGTTAATTATTAGAGCATATTTCATTAGTTCCGGCGCATATCTTACAAATGTTAGAGCATATTTGCATGCGTATTTCCCCGTTCGATATAGCATTAACTTCCCAGCCTTACTCACGACCGTTATTGATGGCAGGGAGTTTTAGATAGAGAATTGAATTAGAGTTAAATTGTGTCACGGAGAACAATGACTGAAACTATTGTAAATATTGAGATCAACGGGCATGAATTACTTTCTCGCTACCGCTTACGCAGTAGAGAGAAAGTTATGTAATGCTGCCCGGAAAAACGGTGAATTTTCGTCAGAAAGTCTTATTACAGGGCCCTGGCAACCAAAAAGGGGATAAATACAGCATTTTTTGTAAATTTAGTAACTAAATATACAAAAAAAAAATCATCTTACAAGTAGTCTGGCCAGAATCCATGTTTTGTTACACCAGGCGAATGCCGAGGCAGTACCCTAACAAACGGGCCACAGACCACTCGCGACCTGTCCTTCCTCTTCCTTGTCATATCCTCACCCTTTCCACGCACACTTACACTAACATGCACTACACTACCACACATGCCGGGAG
Source organism: Teleogryllus oceanicus (assembly GCA_964035755.1). Lineage (NCBI taxonomy): Eukaryota > Metazoa > Arthropoda > Insecta > Orthoptera > Gryllidae > Teleogryllus > Teleogryllus oceanicus. The sequence goes on from CAXIVR010000003.1 coordinate 86,224,592, forward strand.
ACTGGTAGGGAGTTTAGAGCTTGTCCGGGCTGGGGCGGTGCCCCGTTGACGGACGATACATGGTTCGGGAACACCCCGCTAGTCGACGGTAGGTCGGCGCCGGGTCTCGCCATCCAGTGGGGAATGATCACCGCCACCTCCAGATGAAAAACATACACTTCACTTACGGAATGACCTCAGTAGTTGACGTGTCTGGAATCACCAAGAATTATCAATCAATCAATGATAAATAAAGCGAATGGAATCTGAGGCTAGGGCGTGCCAGTGAAGAAAAAGATAAATGCGACATGAAAGGGGAATAAAAAGGCGACATGCGCCTCTAGACGATGGAGTCGGGTTGAAACTTTCCGTTGATCCAACGAGAGTATTGTTTCTTTACGATCTTTCTCGCGACAGTAAGAGAAAGGAGAATTTAATTTTCAGTAACGACGTAGATCAAGAGGTTCAGGACTGGGAGGAGAACGAGAAGAAGAGGGAGTTAGCGCGTGTCGGGTGATCACAGAGGAAGAACGAGAGTGTTTTCTTTTCAGAGGAGATGGAACTATTCTCTGCTTTGCAGCCGCAAACCAAAATGCTCTTGGTACAGTAATCTATCTTGAAATCGAAGATAACGATTCAAATTCTGTCACCAGGCGAAAGAATTGTGTCAATTGGTTGTTACCAATTCATGAGGAGAAATTTTTGAAAATGAAGGACAGTTTCTTGATGAACTTGTATGGGATAATTATGATAGTTTGACACTCTCTTCCAATTATCTACTCTATTCCTTAATTTCCAGTTTCTAATATCTAATCAAAATTCTGTTTTGTTAGTGTTTCTCTTAATCAAGCCGTCTGAAATTAAATCCTTTGGGTCGAAGAAGTGTGTGTGTGTGTGTGTGTGTGTGTGTGTGTGTGTGTGTGCCGAACTCGGTTATACGTCTGTTCGTGCGAGTGCCGTGCATATTTTTGACGTATTATTCATCAATAGACTTCGGAAATCACTTCGCCAGCACAATACTCGATGCCAGCAATCACAGCGATCAAAAGACGACCAAATACATATTCATTAAGCTCGGAGAGTATTCGCAGCAGCTGCGGTTTATTCCGCGGCACAACTAAATCCGCAAATCCATTTGAATGAAAAGTGTAAAAATACAAAACGCAGCGTTTAAAATTCTGCCGAATATAAACAAAGAAGTATTAATGAACAACTGAATTGAATATGTTCCTCCCCTCTGCTGGAGTGAGCGAGATCGTGGCTGAGAGCTCGCGTGTTCCGACTAGGCTGGGCTGGGCGGCGCTAGGCTGTGCTGAATGAGGTCTTTCTGTTGCTGCGTTCGAGCGCCACGTCAGACTTCGCCGACGCACTTTCGGTGAAAATTCTGCGTTTCCCATTTGCCTCTCGTTCATTTCTCTCGCTCAGCGCGTCGGTGTACGTTTTTGTATTTAAGAACCCTTTATTAAAAGAAGAAATGGATTAAAGCTCTTGACCTAGGTATTTTATTATACCGCCGTACGTTTATTAATTTTGTGTTCCGGTTTTTCGTAATGTGGCAGTTAACTTGCGATTAGAAGCTTGTTGGGAAATTTTTTATGAAACATTTTCTTCGTATGACGACTTTATGTTAGTCGCAACTTGGAAATTTTCGATATCGCATTACACTTTTACTTACGTACGAGTGTCATAAGCTCTTTTATCTACTAGCTCTGAAAGAGAGAGACCAGCATTAGAAATATACTTGAGTACATTTTTTTATTCGATGTTACGAGAGGTAAACTTCTTGCAAGTATAACATTAAATTTAAAAAATCTTCTTTACTTAATCAAAAAAAAAAAAGGAAAAATTCTTTAAACTGAGAGAGTTATTACTTTTCATTAAAATAAAATGGATATCTTTCCCCTTTTTCAATTTTTTTTGAGATAACTGTCACTAAATTCATTCAATGAATTTGTCCGAGAAAAATAGTTCGAAGCAGTAATTTCGTATTAAAAGGTTTTGAATTAATGATACATTTAAAATGTATTATGTGAAGTGTTCAAACAATTTTCTATTTATAATGGAGTATTTTCGATATAATGTGTTTAAACCAGCCTCCAATCGTAGAAAACTCATCCAGATGTTTCTTTGTTAGTTACAACTCTGTTCAGTCTTCTCCTCCTCCTCCTCTTCTTCTTCTTCTTCTTCTTCTTCTTCTTCTTCTTCTTCTTCTTCTTCTTCTTCTTCTTCTTCTTCTTCTTCTTGTTTCTCCTGCCCTTCACAATGCTGTCGGGCTGCACACGCCTTTTTCCCTTTTTACACCACTTCCACCGTTTTTTATCTATTTTAAAATATTAACAAATCTTTCATGACCAACAATAGCGTTTTCAAAATATTGGTCCTGTTCATTGCTGCATATTTAAGGTGTAGAATTGAAAAACGTTTCTGAACAGATCAAATTCAGTATAATGACTTTTAAGAACATTAAAACAATAGTGAAATTTATCTAATAAAAATGAAAAATTATTATTATATTTATTATCTAATTTCTAATAATATATCATTATATGGTGTAAATATCTTAATTCTTCCTTAATTGCACCAAATGTCGGGTAAAGTTACTTTCTCAAAATATTCCGAAACGGAAGGTGGTCTTTCGGAATCGTCTTTTATCTTTTTTGTTTCCTTGTTGCATTTTTATTGTATAACCATTTTTTATCAAATTATTGTGCTTTACTTACTACTGTTTTTATGTTGCCCAATAATTTAATTCTATTTATTTCTTGATGTCTTTTCCACAACTTTTGGGCGTTCCGGTTTAATTTCTTGAGAAATTTACTTGATTTCAATATGATTAAATAATTTGTTTGAATTTAGGGAGCAAGTGTGCATCACTTTTAAACACGTTGCGTTTGAGTCTTCTTGAAGTATTCCGTTCCTAAGGAAGGTCGTTTGAACTGGATGAAATCATGTTCTTCAACGGCCTGTGACAGACTAATTACATCGTTTATTCATCCTAAATTTTGATTTAAATTTGGCCGTAATGTAAACAACGTTTTGTAGCCGGGGGCAGTGAAAATACAGGACTTCTCAGCCTTACCGTCGCTTTGGAATGTTCATAAAATAGAGAGGCGCGGGCGTTCCCACAGCGAGTTTCTGTGCCGAACTGCAGCCATTAGACGCGGGCCTGATTACGTTCCAAATGGGTCGGGGGAAGGGGGAGCGAGGAGGAAGCCGAAGGGGAAGGGGGGGGGAAGGGGGGGGGAGCGCATAAAAGTGGAATGATAAATGGCCGGGAGCGGGGGGGGGGGCGGGGCGGGCGAGGGAATTCGCTCGCGGAGTGAATGGCGGGGCGAGGGGGCGGGGCGGGGCACCGCGCGGAGGAGCATTGTGGCTCTGATGGGCGGAGGGAGCGATCGATCTGGGTCTGAGTCGCAGCTGGTGCCGCCCCTTCCGCCGCCCCCGCCCCCGCCCAGTTGCTCAGCCGCCCTCAGCGCCGCCGCCGCCGGCGCGCCGGTGCCCCGCACCCAAACAGCCACTTCGACACTCCGACACCCCGGCCCGACAGACGAAAAGCCTGCTCTCCCCTCTCAGGACTGTTTTCTTCCATTGTACGTCCAATCAGACAGAAAAGAAAGAAAAATAACGTCCTTAAAAAAATAAATAAATAAAGTTGGTATCGACCATCGTGTATGAAATATGCAAATAAATCGTCACTCTAATGTGGAAAACATGTAAGTCAAAATGTTTCGAAAATTTGTTCTTTTTCATGTACTTTAAGAGGGGAAAACCTTGTTTCTCACCAATATTCAATGCTAAAACTTGTTAAGATTGCTAATTTTAGCACTCCAGAAAAGTCAAACGAATTAACGTAATTTAATGTATCCCCACTGTGACAGAGAAAACGTTAAATTTTATTGTTTTAATTTCATTTTAATTATATGCAACACTGTTTGTTTTATGTTCAAATACACCAAAGACTACATCTAAACCCTTACAAAATGACACTACTATGAAAATAAAATGAAAAAAGAAATCCGTTTTCGTGCCTAAGAGTTTGAGATTTTTTACTTACATGGTTTTCTGAATAGAATGACGATTTCAAATTAGTGTCATAAATAGTATTCGTACAACACGAAATGAGTCAAAATGAATCTACTAGAAAACGGACTTTAGTATTATAAAAAAAATACTTCAAGTAAATACCGTATGAGGGTATAGTTATTCAAATTATCGTTTCCATGTTCGGTGGATCTTATTCCTTAAGAGGCATGATGGAAAAAATTTTTATTTATCCTTGAAATAGTTTTATTACATCGGAAGTTTTTTTTTAAAATTCAAGTGGTTAAACTGCACAATATTCACTTCTTCCCCATAGCACGTCATACACAGTTTTTAAATGTTTTTGACATCAATCAATCAATCAAAGTGCACAAACTGAGGTAAAGGGATGGTTTTGAAGTGTCAAGTTCCAAGCACAGATTACGCATGGGCGCGGCGCCCACGCCACAACTTCACTCAAACTGTGAAACCGAATTTTTTACGTCGCTGTTCAACAGCTTGGTCATAGAGCGACCACTGTGATTGTTTTAGCTGTAGGGAAAAGTGTAGGAACCGGTGCATGGAAATTTGGGACCAGAAGGAAAATAAGAGTTTAACCCATATGTAAATTACGGACCGATCCTGAGAAAGACATACGTAAATTGGAGACCGACTATACCATCCCCTTTCAGGTAAAAGTGGAAGGTGACACTTTATTTTCGAAGAAAATTTTCATGGCCATCATTTTTAAAACACAACTCCCTTTTCAATGTTTCAAGGTTAGGTTTGACATATTTCTTTGGAAACATGGTTTTGTTGAAGTTTCTGTTCATTCAGTTGAATCATTCATTTATTTAATGAATTCTACTTATCTTGCCATTTTTGTATTCTACCTTTTTTCTGCTAATATTCTATAACGCTGAACATGAAATTAGGACACTTTTCTAGTGTTTTTTTTTTTTGCATTTCATTTTGACGTAGGAGCGAGTCTGGAAGATTTTCAATCAGGCGTAGCTAGCGAGATATTTAACTACAGATCCTACAAATAATCAATGATATAAAATTTTCCCAATTACAGACTGTCCTACTCTGGGCTTTGAGATTGAGAAAAGACGGACTTGTTGACAAACAGTAGTGTCATGTAGTTTCTCGGATAGCCATAAAATTCAACAAGCAATCCAATAACCTGAGGAACAGCCGAAGGCGAATGTTTCGCTTTCAGTGTGTTATGTTGAAAACGCTGTTAGAAAAAGAGTGATTATTTGAATTGAAAATATGGAGGTTTGGAGGTTTCGATCCCTCTGAAGGTGACACGAGTTCTTGTTTTTTCGTGTTGGAGCATCAAACAGCCGCTGTTTGGGGATTCTCCTTCAGGCACGTCTTTCGATCAGTCAACGGCGGTTGTCTGGGAGAAATGAAGAAAACCACAATGCGGTGGTCGCTGAAGCGGGTTGTTTGCTTACTGGGGCTCGCACCCCGCCAGCACCAGACGTCTGCGCTTTATATTAGATTTCCTCCGAGGGAGATTCACGTGCCCGGAGGGGGAGTGCATAGGTTCGATAAAAAAGATTACTTGAAGAAATTCCTGGATATGGAATATCAATTTTATTCTAGTTATTTTCGAATGCAGATCTCAGCTGCACAATGCATCTTGTGAAATGAAAAAATAAATTCTTCAAATTATGATTTTGAAGAATCAGATTATGACTGTTCATAATCAGATTATCACGTCATTGTTCACGGAATTTTTTATTTTCTTTAATATAATGAAACGATATTCCAATTGTTTTAAACACTACATTTTGCCCATTGTGTTGTAATCTTCTAGTTTTATTTTGCTATGCTGGGCTGTTTTATTACCATGAAGTTGAATATTTTTTATTCCAAAGCAAGTATTTTCAGTGTAAACGTTCATAGTATGTAAAGAAAGTATTAATTTACCTTCAATGTCTGCAATGACTGATGATATAAAATGCTGAAAAACATTTAATGAGCAATTTCATTAGTAATTATCACTCCTTTTAATAAATGTTATACCATATGATGTCTTCTTGGACTTTGAGCCTTTAATATTTCCACATTGAAGTGTGTCAGTGCATAAGTAGTTTAAAGTGAGAGAATATTTTAGGAAAAAACCTCTCACTAATTCTCTAAATTCTTTTAAATCATATTGCCTTTGACTAAACTGCAGGGAAACTGTTGCTAGAATGTCTAGCTTTCTATATCGTAAAATTATGTTCATCTACAAATTAGTTCAGAAAAAATACGCATGCATTACAGGAACGTGTGCGGTTGTATTGCACACGAATAGTGCCATTTTTTACCAAAATAATACATCATAAAGAATTTTCTCCTCGTTAGAACACTCATTTTTAATTCCGAATGTTGTGTACGCATTTTATTTTTCAATGCTTGTGTGGTAGTTAGCAAAATGAACACGAACATTTTTCACAAGAGAGGAGTTAAATATTGATTTCATAAAATATTACTAATGTCGAGAGAGGCTGACAAGAGGAAAGAAAGAGCAAGATCACTGTTCCATGTCCTGTCGAAAAATCCCATGTTCTGTCGTCCAAACGAAGAGAGATGCGTGCACATTTGTTCGTTTCCCTGGGCAATGAATGGCGAGCCGTTCCTCCTACTGGTCGCTATTTGCTTTGCGCGTTCTCCCTGTCCATCCCCTCTCCTCTCTCACTCTATTTTTTTTCGTCAGTTTGCCCACTGGTCCGCTCGCCACACAAACAGATATTTGCGTTTCTATGACGCACATGTCAATCCTAATTCATTACTTGGTGTCCTCATTCGTCGCCCGTTATTGCATTTACATGTTCTGGGGCGAGATTTGCTACTCGCTCATCCATGTAGAGGAAATCGAATCCGAGGTGATGAAAGGAACAGACCATGAGGCTTCGTCATGCAGGACGTTTTTTTCCCGACAGACATTCGCCAGAAATGTATTCATTAAATGCAACATAGAACATTTCCATTTCTAAATTGGGTCTTGTACTACTCGTAGTTCTTATTCAGCAAGTTTGACTACTCATTAAAATTGAACTAAATTTGAGGCTGTAATTATTTTATAACTTAGTAAATTTCCAGTTTTAATCACATTTTATAGTTTCATTCACATCGAAAATACAAGTAATCATTTTTATAATCACTTCAACTGGTAGTACTTACTACATCTTGGTAATATGATTTAGAATTCGAATTTGCTTTCTTTGTCTTTATGTATTATTTATTTCAGATCGTTTTATAAAAACCTGAGGTAATTAGAGATCACCTTATTTGGCGAACAAGAAATACAACATTTTACGATTTAAAACAAACAATAATAAATCACAATAGATTGTACATAATGTTTTAAATCCACTTTTCAAAGCCAATAATTATTAGTTATTTTAAAATTGATTTGCAGAAGTTATTTATTGTTTTTAAAAATGACTCATTACTCCCGTTCGTTAACATGGCATCAAGAGGGAAAGAGGGACTGGGACGGGAGGAAGGCAGAGTCGAGCGGTGGAGGCCGACGGGCGTTCAGGCGATGACAAAGGTCGCGGGGGACGGGGGGTCTGCAAGCCGATTAGGGGTCGCCGGGGGGGCCGAGTGGGGTGGAGGTGCTCCTCCTTACTAATTGCCAAAATCCGTTTGTCCCATGAACATTTTTAACTTACAAGTGACCGCAGCTGTCGTATTTTCTCTAAATCTTCTACCCATTTTGACGAAGGAATTCTTTTGTTCCAATTATACGCATTTCCAGTTATTGAAACCAAGTTGAATGAACAAGAAAAATAAGTGTCATGAATGAATACAGAACACAAAAAAATCCTCTTCGTTAAAAATGTTTTTCCGTATGCAAAATATTAAGCATAACTGCAAACAGATACTTACGGATTTCGTAAATTGAAGAAGCAACTGAATAAGAATTTAACACGACGGAGACGTGGAGGGAAGTTGAAGGAGCTTTTTGCAAGTGTGCTGTCATAGGGTGAACAGCAAGGAACCGCAAAAAAAAGGATCACTAATTGGGTTTGGAAAGGAAACGCCGAAGAAGGAAAAAGAGAAAAAAGGAACCACCAGATGAAAAAGGAAGAGAGGGAGGGCGGAGAGAGTGCTGAGCGCTTAAGTGAAAAAGAGCGAAAGGCTGAATGCCGGCATGTGAAGGGGAAGGCATCTTAGATGCGGGACGTATTCCGACTGCATCCCGTTGTCAACTTTTCCATTCACCTACCTCTCCAAAAAGGCATAACTCGACGCTACTTTGTTCTGTTTTCCTCGTTAGTATGAGGATTGATTTCTACTTGTACTGTGGTCTATTTAGAATCACATTATAATTCGATCGATTATAATTTATCCACCTATGTTTTCAACAAGCATTTTAATGTGTTTTAGCACATTGTCAACGTTGAAAACCACCGTCTGAAAGTTTCTGGAAACAAAACATGAAATCAATCACGGGCATCTTCTAACCTCGCTGACTTAACACACACAATTCTGTAAATTCTGCCATGTTCACCAGTGTTTGAGGTTTTCTCTGGATTCGTGCGAGAACATCTAAATGCTCTATTTACGAATGAAACATACTAAAATTTTACTCCCTACGGAACACCTGATAAACGAAACGGAATGGAGTCGGGGTATGCTTTCTCAGGTAACGAAAAGCGTAAGTACATTCGCTGGGAAATGAGGATGAGGGGAAACTGACCGCGGGATGCAGTCGGGCGATTCCCCTGGCGCGAGCGGAGTATGTAAATTGAGTAATAGAAATAAAATAATAGTTTAACTCATATGTAAATTGGGAACCAACCCAGAGAAGAGCATACGTTAATTGAGGACCTACTATCTAATCTCGTTTTAAGTAAAAGTGGAAGGTGACACATTATTTTCGAAGAACATTCTCATAGCCATTATTTTTAATACACAACTCCTTTCCCAATTCTCCAGACTTAATATTGGAATATATCTATCGAAATATGGTTTAGTTAGTTTCAAGTTAGTTTTCATTCAATTGAATTATTTCTTGATTGAATCAATTCTGCTTATCTTACCATTATTATATTGTCCTTTTTCTCTACTGATGTTCTATAAAACTGAACATGGAATTAGGGCACTCTTCTAGTGCTTTCTTTGCTCTCTATTTTGATAAAGGAGAGAGTTGGTTGATTTTCAATAAGGCACAAAGAAAGCGGAGAACAGCGTGGCGGTGGCCCTCTTATCGCACTTACCAGCTTAAACAGTCCCTTTCCTTCCCTGTGTTGATTCGGTCCCCAATTTACATGTAGACTTAGAAAGTAAGTTTCAAAAAAAAAATTTGGTCCCCATTTACATGTAGAATTAGAAAGTAATTTTGCGCGAGAAAGATGGATTATTTGGTCCCCAATTTACATGTAGAATTAGAAAGTAAATTTTGCGCGAGAAAAGATGGAATTATTTGGTCCCCCATTTACATGTAGAATTAGAAAGTAAGTTTCGTGAGATAAGTTGAAGGAGTTATTTGGTCCCCCGTTTACATGTAGAAAGTAAGTTTCGCAAGATAAGTTGAAGGAGTTATTTGGTCCCCCGTTTACATGTAGAATTAGGAAGTAAGTTTTGCGAGAAAAGATGAAGGAATTATTTGGCCCCCAATTTACAAACGGCCGGGAAAGCTGGCCGTGGGATGCAGTCGGGCGATTCCCCTTGCGCGAGAAGCTCTTGCGTCGCGCCGGGCGGCGCGTGATACAGACGCGAACGCGGAGACAGGCGTTGCGTATTTTTGGCGCGCGGAGGGGGCGGGGCCGTCAGAGGCCGGTGATGGAACCGCGCGGAAGCTCCTTCCTCGTGCCTCTGGATAGCCCCGTCCCCAGGCCTACTTCGCTAAACCGAGTTACGCTGCTTCTAGGCTCTAACTTCACTCTCTCCATCCATATAATAAATCAGGAGGGTTTTATATATTGATTAAACCCTTCCGTTGTTTTCATCGTTTTTTGGACCTTCTCGAGCAGAGTGACGGGTAAACAAAACTTTCTTTCGCGAGGGGGGGGAGGGTAGCTGGAGCCTGAAGCAGAGGATCGTGCATTCGCTACTCTCCCAACTCTGCCTTCAGAGGTTGTTTGCGACGCAAATAAATCTGCGAGGGTAAAGCGCTTAAAGGTGCTTCTAATAATACCCACGGAAGGTTCCAGCGTGGGGTCGTGGGGGCGTGGGAAGGAGTGGGGGAGGGGAGGGAGAGGGGAGGCTGCTCAGTGAGCGGCGGTGCAGTTCGCAGTGGGGCCGGCCTCCCTCAACGGCTCGTGCGAATTTCGCTGGCATTGCGGACCTCAGCATTTTACAAATAGTCTAATAGGATTTGAACTCCACGACCAGTCATTCATCTACAAAGCGTCTCACCTACAATTAGCTACAATCATGAATTGTATACCGGAAAGTAGAAGATATAAGTAAAACACTTCACTCAGCCATTTCTGCTTGATTTATCTATTCTCCATCCGGTGTACTTAATACGATTGATTCTTGGGATTCTTTCAGTTAAAAATCTCTCAATTTTGAACAAAAGCGAAGCTCAATAACCGGAAACAAGCGTAAGATCCAAAACGAGACAGAGAGAGCGAGAGGGAGAGAGAGAGAGAAAGTAAGAAGTAAGAAAGTGTGTGTGTGAGAGAGAGGGAGGGAGAGGGAGAGAGAGAGAAAGTGCGTGCGTGTGTGGGACAGAAAGAGAGGGAGAGAGAACAAAATGATTGGAATTACTCCGTTTGCGAATTTGTTCGCGGAAAAAATGAAAGTTGTATATTAAATAGTTTCATTTTTATGTTTCAAGAACTGTAGTTAATAATAAAGCTAAGAATGATCATAACAATACTACTAGATTAGTAAGTACCACAAAACTTATAATTAGTATTAGTGTAGCAGAAAGGGAGATTAATGAAAGCGATATGAAAGACAACTCCTTCACTCGTTCTTTGTTTATTATTCGATATCGGTTGATAAGCAGTAATAATTAATGTTATTTACTAAACAAATTAATGTATTATCGGTAAGCACTCAAATATCTAACTCCTACGTGACCATTGCATTAAATAATGTGGGCGTGTCAAATTGATGACAAGAAGTGCAGAATGTGAAGAGATAACTTTCTCAGGGAAACGAGAATAAGAACTCTACGTGGCAAGCGGGGAGTGTGTTCACGATATACACGTGAGTGTGATAACTTTCAAGCTGTGCGTCATTCCAAATAAGTAAATAAATAAAAAATTAGGAAATGTATTAATTAAATCATAATTAAATAAATAAAAATAAATAAATAAAAACAAATTAATATAAATAAATCCAATTATGAAAAAAGTACAAATATTCCTATAAATACTGAAATGTATTGGCGAAATCGTTGGTCACCTTAAACCTGGCTAGGTGGCAATTATGAGCGTGTGTACTCCTTTTAGTGGAGAGTGTCATTAGCCGATTTTATTTATTTATTTATTTTACGTCAAAAAAAAACAGTTAAAAACTGCGTATGACGTGCTATGGGGAAAAGTGAATTGTGTGCACATTTTCAAAATTCTGTGATCCCTCACTAAGTCATATACTACTTAAATTTTGAATTTTGAAAGGCAGAAAAAAACAACAAAACTCCCATGTAATAAAATCTATTTTCAGGGATAAATAAGCAATAAATTTTGAATTTTGATTTCGCTCGCTGGACGCAATCGCTTGATCCAGTGCTCCCGCGCGTCCAGAGCACCGCAGAGGGGAACTTGGCCTTTCCCCAGCCTGTTCTTTATTGCGGTGTGAGATCGGCGTGAAGCGTCCAACTGAGGCCACAGACATTCTACTAGTTGTGCGCCGTCCAATGAATGGGCGACCGTCCGTCACCACGCGACCCACGACCATCTGGTGGAGTCCCGCTGGTCTTGGCACCGCCTCCGGGACGCCTGCCTTTCGTCTGGCGCCCGGAATTACGCCACCGTTTGCCGAATTTTCTTTTCGTAAACGAGGAGAGGCTGTTACGGAATAATTGAGAAATAATGGCCGCATTCCAGACTTTTCGCTCCTGGGCGCGCTTAAATTCGAAATTCACGTAATATGCGGGATATTGTTGGTACAAAAATGTAATATTGGCGGGGTTGGAGAGGCGAGAAGAACACTTCATTTTTTTCGAGGAAATATTTTTATTACTGAGCGCAGTGTAATTAAAATGGCGTGCCGCATCGATTCGTGCTCGAGTCGCAACGCTGGCAGGGTTTTCGACACTAGCTAGGTTACCAGGTCGAATTCAGCCGCTGTCCGGAGGAGAATTCTAGAGACTAGCTGCTCTGATTGGTAGTTTTCCGAGGTTTCTCACATCAACACCAGGTGAATGACGGAGCAGTACCTTAAAAAATGGGGGGGCCACAGAGCGCGCGATCTTTTCTTCCTCTTCCTTGCTCTATTCTCACCCTTTACCGACGCAGACTTATATGCCCTTCACTACTACTCATGTCGAAGAATAAGTCGGGAGCTTACAACTTACCCCACCCGGTAGTGGTAGCTCAGTGCATCAACTGATGTCACTGCAGCGCCTCTGACCGAGAAGTCCTAGGTTCGAGTCCTGACGGCGGTAGGATTGTCGACACTAGCTTTTCAGCTAGGTCGAATTCAGTCGCTGTCTGGAGGAGAAATCTAGCTGCCGGCTTCTCTGATCGGTAGTTTTCCCTGGTTATCCGATCAACACCAGGGGAATGCCGGAGCAGTACCCTACCAAACGGGCCACGGACCGCGCGCGTTCTGTCCTTCCTCTTCCTTGTCCTATCCTCTCCTCTTACACACACACTTACACTAACATGCACTACACTACCACATATTCTGGGAGACCGGCGGGAGCTTAGAGCATGTCCCGCCTGGGACGGTGCCCCGCTTGTGGGAGAGTCCTAGTTAGGGGGAATCCCCACTAGCCGACGGTAGGTCGGTGCCGGATCTCGCCATCCAGCGGGGGAAGATCATCGCCATCTCCCGAGAAGAAAACACTGCACTGCACTAACGGGACTAATGACCGAAGCAGTTGTCGCGCCCGGAAACACGAAAAAAATCAATCAATCAACCAATCAATCAACCAAGCTGGGGAGGTTTGACGTGGATGGGAGATACCTGGTTGAGGAAAAATCCGGCACGCGTAAGTGTAGGTCTGCGCCAGATCTCAGCAGCGAGCTGGGTTAATTCACAGCCATCTCTCGCGATAAAGAAACTTGCACTACACTTACGGAACTAATGATCTTAGCAGTTGACGTGCCCGAAAACACGAAATAATTGATGAATCAACGGTTGCGTGCGCGGTTCGGGGACGCGAGTGGGCGGATGGAGGTCGCTGGCCGGCTGCCGAGAGGAAACCCCGCGGATGTTGCGCCTGGGGTGTTGACACACGCCAGGGCTGGAACGGGACTCAACGCTGTCCGCGAAGCTCTCCGAGACTCTCCCTCAAGCGTGGAATAGACACGTTTGCTCCTTATTGTTAGTCAATAAAATTGTTTGTACAGTACCAGGATTAATAATTTTACCCTCAGGCGGGTACGACGCCATACGCCGTCCTTCACGGGGTCACTCTCCAGCGTGTACGTCGCAGCATATGTCGTTCATGATTTTGAATGCGTCGCCAGAGTTGCTCGACATTTTTCGAGAAGTAAACGCTAGCTAGCAGTTCAATGTAGTATCTCAGCTTCTTGTATGCCACTTTTCATGTTTTTCGCATCAGCTGTTCAATTTTTATGAACGATATTGTGGTTTCTGACCTAGAATTTTCTATGGTAGTACTACAATGGCGGGATTGACAAAATAATATATCCATATTTAAAAAATTAGGGCCTCTATCCAACAAAATCCAGTAGAATAACTGTAACTGTAATACATGAAATAGGTAAAAACCTGTGAGGACAAATAATCAGTGATAACTTCATGTGTTTAGGTGCATATGTGAGTAAATTGTGCTCAAGAGTTTAATGAAATGTTACTAACTCGTCGGATCAGACGTTGCTGATCAGACGTTGTTGCCTCTTCCTGGTTCTTCAGGAGACTTTGCCACAACAACAACAACAACAACAACAACAACAACATCAACAACATCAACAACATCAACAACATCAACAACACCAACAACATCAACAACATCAACAACATCAACAACATCAACAACATCAACAACATCAACAACATCAACAACATCAACAACATCAACAACATCAACAACATCAACAACGTCAACAACATCAACAATAATAATGATAACAATAATGATAATACAATTGGAGTCCTAAGCAAATGCTTACACTCGTTGCGTGTTCGTTCTCCAATTTCTGCTCGCAAATTTACCATTTGCACATTCTGCTCGTCTTGACACTTGGGCTGCCGTGATGGTAGAGGCTATTACGGGACCTCTTCCCGACAAACCAATTATGATGTTTTAAAAGAAACGGTGAGCAAAACAAGAAATGAGACTATTAGCATCATAATTAAAGCATGACAAGAGTGTTGGGGCGAGACTGAAAATAAAATGTTAAAGTTCAATTAGAAATTACATAACTCATTGAAAAACATATATTGAAATTCAATTTTAATATACGTTAACATATGTTTCGATTTAATTTTTGTTTCAATTTAAATTTTAACGCAGTTCACGACGTGATTGTTGAAGTTAGACATTTGCAATGTCTAAATGTCCGATGTTTTGAAAATTATATTTCTTAAAAAAATCATTAATCAGACATGAAAATAAACTATGAAACAAATACAGCAAAAACATATTTATAGAACATGCTGCATTTCGTAATTGTATACTATAGTAGTTCAGAACTGTGAGGAATACTTGATAGTCATCCATACACCGAATTGTAGGATTAAAACGTAAGCTAAATGAAACCACATTCAGTTCTGGAGGAGAATTCTAGCGGCCGGCTGCTCTGATCGATAGTTTTCCGAGGTTTCTCCGATCAAAACCAGGCGAATGCCGGAGCAGTACCCTAACAAACGGACCATGGACCACGCGCGATCTTTCCTCCCTCTTCCTTGTATCCTCTCCCCTTACACACACACACACACACACATTTACACTAACTTGCACTACACTACCACACATGCCGGGAGACCGTTTGGGAACTTAGAGCTTGTCCCGGCTGGGGCGGTGCCCCGCTCGTGGGAGAGTCCTGGTTAGGGGGAAACCCCACTTGCCGACGGTAGGTCGGCACCGGATCTTGCTATCCAGCGAGGGAAGATCACCGCCATCTCCCGAGAGAAAAACATGCACTACACTAACGGGACTAATGACCAAAGCAGTTGACCCGCCCGAAAACAGGAAAAAAAATTAAAAATTAAAGCACAAAAATTACACACTAGTGACTGCAATATTTTAAAAGTTATCACTTCAGAGTACAACAAGATTATTCACTGGTCTGAAGCGTAGCCCTCGTGACCAAACATGGAAGGCTGTAGTGCCTCAGGGAACTCCAGAGAACCGCAGTCGCTACGTCAGGTGCGCGCGCACTTGTGCAGTCTGTCGCCCTCTGCAGGGAGATGCGCGAAACGCAGCCGAGTCGCCTGAGCGCCAAGTCCCCGAGAGGACGCGCCAGAGAAAAGCCAGGCGCACTCTCTGCAACTCTGCAGCGGGTCCCGCGGCGATGCAGGCGAACTTTGCTTCTCAGCGTTGGGTCGCGACGTCGCGAGCAGCTAGCTAGGTTTCTCTTGCTTCGCTCTTCTCGAAATTAAACGCACTTGACGTTATTACAAAGTAAAGACTATGAAGTACTCTCTGAGAATTTATAAGATTTATAAGACAGGCGCTGTTATACATTTTATCTTTCTACAGGAAACGTTACACCGCTGTTTTTCCTATTTGCATTTGAAGAAATTAATTAATTTGTAATTCGAGAGACAAATTTACTTAGTAAACATGTGTGCATAGACAAATTTATTTGCATTATTCTTACTTGTGTTTCAATAAAATAAAGTGGCATTAAATTTGTAAAAGATAATTAAATTTTATTATTAAGATAATTAAAAATTATCTTACGAATAAAAGAAAAACAAGAACAGAACTCCTTGGGCAGGTAAATAAAATAAAATAAAATAAAATAAAATAAAATGTTCTTAACTAGCTGTCATGTTAATACTACCTAGTCTTTGTATATTGGACAATTATTCTTAATTGTAAAATTTATTAAGAGCTCTACTTAAACTGTGAAATTATAAAAAGAAATGCGTTTTCCATTCCTATACATACTTCAAGAAAATGATTATTAGTTTCAAACCTGCCATTTTATTTAATTTAGTGTCATAATTAAAAGAAAATATTTGAAATGGGTGTCAACTAGTTGTTTTCTTTGTTTGTTGTTCTTTTCTTGTTGTTCTATACCTTCATAACATGTTATGTAACGTTAAATTTAGTATTGAAAACAAGAATTTGAGTTGTCTGCGCTGGTATAAAAAAAACAACCAAATGCCGTGCAAAATATTTTTTTTCTCTGTTGCAACATAAGAGAAACAGGGCACTTTAATATTTCACAGCGAAGGCCTTTGTGCCCTAGTAGACCTGTCCGTGAGGCAGCTCTCTGTAACTCGGGATCTGTTCTTGTCCGGTGGCCGCGTCACACGCAACAAATGAAGGTTTTTGTGGCTTCAGTGGCTCTACCGCTGCCACCGCCCCCGCACAGCAATCCACCGCGCCACCGCCGCCTCCTCGCCCGCCATTTCCTTCACCACCGCCCCCCCCACGTCACCGTCACCGTCACCGTCACCGTCACCGTCACCGTCACCGTCACCGTCCCGTCACCGCCCACCGCACCGCACCACACCGTCACCGTCACCGTCACCGTCGCCGTCGCCGTTATCGTCACCTTTATCGTCACCGTTATCGTCACCGTTATCGTCACCGTTATCGTCACCGTTATCGTCACCGTTATCGTCACCGTTATCGTCACCGTTATCGTCACCGTTATCGTCACCGTTATCGTCCCGTTATCGTCCCGTTATCGTCGCCGTTATCGTCCCGTTATCGTCGTTATCGTCGCCGTTATCGTCGCCGTTATCGTCGCCGTTATCGTCGCCGTTATCGTCGCCGTTATCGTCGCCGTTATCGTCACCGTTATCGTCACCGTTATCGTCACCGTTATCGTCACCGTTATCGTCACCGTTATCGTCACCGTTATCGTCACCGTTATCGTCACCGTTATCGTCTCCGTCACCGTCTCGTCACGTCATCGTCACCGTCATCGTCACCGTCATCGTCCGCACGTTTCCGTCACCGTCTACGTCACCGTCATCGTCACCGTGTCACTCATTCGTCACCGTCTCCGTCACCGTCTTCGTCACCGTCTCCGTCACCGTCTCCGTCACCGTCTCCGTCCCGTCCTCTCCGTCACCGTCTCCGTCACCGTCTCCGTCACCGTCTCCGTCACCGTCTCCGTCACCGTCTCCGTCACCGTCTCCGTCACCGTCTCCGTCACCGTCTCCGTCACCCTCCGTCACCGTCTCGTCACCGTCTCCGTCACCTCTCCGTCACCGTCTCCGTCATCGCCTACTCGTCACCGTCTCCGTCCGTCTCCGTCACCGTCTCCGTCACCGTCTCTCGTCACCGTCTCCGTCCACCGTCTCGTCACCGTCTCATCGTCACCTCTCATCCACCGTCTTCACCGTCTCCGTCACCGTTCTCGCCACCTTCTCACGTCACGTCATCGTCTCGTCACCTCTCCGTCACCGTCTCCGTCACCGTCATCGTCACCGTTACCATCACCGTCACCGTCGCCGTCATCGTCTCCATCACCGGAATCGTCACCGTCACCGCGCCCTATCGCCACTGCCGCCGCCGCCGCCGCCACCACCACCACCGCCAACGCGTCCGCCACTGTCCCACCTTCACCGTCGCCCCGCCCCCACCCCACCAGGTTCGCGTTGCAGCCTCGTGGCCTAGCCGCTTCTTGGGCGACGAGGCGGACGCCAGGGTCTCTCGTAAAAAGTCCATTTCGAAATGGTACGACCTCTTCCACCCTGTTTGCTCTTCCGGAGATTTCTATCTGCTCCGAACCAATTTCTTTTTCCTTCAAGTTCAATGCTTCAGCCGTATGAAGTTAAACAGCACAAACATGTGAAATATCTATTTACTCGGTGATAAATATTATTTCGTGACGTAAACTGAACTCACAATTCGTGAGGATTATTTGAAAGATGCGAAGTAAAGTTTTTTAGATTAAAATGTAAACAAAATTACATTACACATTTGATATCTAGAAATATGAATTAAAACTTCGGAAATTCACAATGGAGGATGTATTTTTGGTCGTCAGCGTAGATAGGCTTGTTTGTGTTTAGCCCAAAGAGGGGTACACGTGGTGTCTTTGGTTCGTTGACAATGATAACACACTTCTCGCATCTTTGAGTGTTATCTATTCAAAACCGCACTCTACTAGAATACGTAATAACATAAAAACACAAGGAAGAAAATACTCGCACTAAAATATCTCAGTGCACTCCTCAAGGAAAAGTTAATCCGACCTTACAGAGACTATTTTTAAAAATTTATTATCGCATGCGCAGTACGTCATGTTTGTATGAAAAATGCAAACTGTACTGCAGTTTCACAATTATGGAACAATAGGTTCTTATGTAATAATATTGAAAATAATTTTAAAGTAAACTGTAACATTATTATTGAAAAAAAATGCATTGTTATTTTCGAAATACTCTAAAAGAACAGGTTTTTCATCTCGTATAATTTTCACATTGCATTAAAGAGGGTTATTATCGATCGAATTTTGTCATTCAAAGCCAAAATGCCAGAGAGAGAAACGTTCAGATTGCGTTTCAGATGGAAATCATTTTTACCGACTTCCTCATAGTATTATTAATGAGCCATCTGCTTTTGTATTAATGAGCCATCTGAATTTGACTTTAGTTGTACGTATTACTATTCAAAAATAACATTATCTATATCACAATAAATAGTCCTAAAAATACGAATACGTACCTACCCGATTAAGTTACACGATGGGAAGATGGGTTGGTTCTAAAGGACCAAGCACGAAACAAATTACACATATAATCACGTACACTACCTAAACGGAAATAACGTCACACTGAATTGAAAATAAAAGAGAGATTGGGAGACGAAGAAGCTGCTGGTGCTATCAGTGTGCGATTGACTGAAATTTTTGTTACCTCGAAGGTCTCACAGACGCAACCCATCTGTTGCAGGGTTAAACGAAAGATCACGTTCTCTTCAGTTTTGGGACGATTACGGAGAGGGTGGAGGCTGCACTCCTTTGCAGAAATAACGAGCTACTCCCGGCGGCGTTCGATTCCGCTCACGGAACTCCCAACTCCAGTGCGCATAATAGCGACCGCGACGGGATTTACTCCTTGTTAAAGTTTTCCTTTTTCGTTTCTCGTAAGGCGAATATTGTAAGGAAATGTTTTCATATCGTTCACGCTTAGCTCACAACCTTTGGAATCGGAAAAAATATTTTGTTTGGTTTTGTGTAGTATATCCTTTAAGATAGAAAGTTTTAGAGTGGTGGTTTAACAGTTGAATATTCGAAACGAAAAAGTTCTTTAAGTCCAGAACTTCGAAAAGAATTGCTACTGATGAATAAGTAGCTCATTTCTCAAAGTTGGCTATCAGCACTGTATCTTTGTTAGTGTATAGCTTTTACTGTTTTGGGTTCCATTGCAAAAATATATGCTTTGTCTTTTGCTGCAAATAAGAGTTTAAGGAATTGGTTCGTCAAAGATTACAAGAAGTAATCAGAGTAGTACAATGTATAAATAATAAACATCTTCAGTCCTCAACACTCCTTCTAGCGGGAAGGTTTTTCCGCTCAAAGACTCTCGTAGCTTACTCCTGTGCGTACATATCACTCCCTCAATGATGCTTCTTGAACCGTACACTCGAACACGCACTTGCATCTCTTCGGGTTGGTGTTGACATACCTCGAAAGTCTCCCTGAACATTCTTGCGTAAATAAATACACATGAATACAAACACTAGCTTTCATTTCAGGACACGTTTACAACGCGAAACCTCTTCAAATAAAACCCCTGAGTGGTTAAAACAACCTCGGCCGAACAATTTACAAAAGTTACAGATGTTGGATTATCTTCTGAAGCAGATCCTGTTTATTTGTCGCGTATCTTGATGACGTTCCTGCTTTCTACCCCCCACGCTGCCGCCGCCCCCACCCCCACCGCCCCTACCGTCCTCACCGCCGCTGCCGCCGCCCTCGTCACCGCCCCCTCCCCGCCGCCACTGCCCCCGCCGCCGTCTCCACCGCCGCACCGCCGCGCCCCGCCGCCCCCGCGCCGCCGCAGCCGCCGCCTCGCCTCCGCCGCCCCGCCGCCGCCCCGCCGCCGCCCCGCCGCCGCCGTCCCCGCCGTCCCCGCCGCCCGCCGCCCCCGCGTCCCCGCCGTCCCCGCCGCCCCCGCCGCCCCGCCGCCCCGCCGCCCCCGCCGCCCGCCGCCCGCCGCCCGCCGCCCCCGCCCCGCCCTCCGCCCCCAACTGCCCCTGCCGCCGCCCCCGCATCTGCCCACGCCAACTCCGCCCCGAGCTGTGCGGTGGAGCTGCATTAGGGGCATGAATATTGAAGCGGCAGCGCCCCGGCTCATGACAGCGCACATGAGCAACTCGCTTCTCATTACGCGGCCTTCGAAGGGCACACCCGGCGAGCGCCCCCGAGGGCCAAGGGCAGCGAGCCCTCGCCCTACTTCGTTTGTTATCAGGCGGAAGTGAACTTGCGCACGCAACTTCTACTGACACTGGGTTTGAAAGCAAGTTCCTACTTATAATGGAAATGCAAACGACGAACGGAGTTGACGTGAACTCTTGTAGATCGCGGTGGGAACAGCGTTGGGGTTATAATTGGATTGTTTGTTATTACATTGAAAGTAAGTTGCTGCAGATCTCGATTCAAACGAAAAGGAAAGCTCGCTTCTCTGAGAGATTATTTTAATGTTTGAATCATGGTTGAGCGAAGTGCTTTTCTAACAAGCACACCTTCGGCGTGGGAGACGATTATCCCATGCCGTCCAATGGAGTCTGACAAATAAATGACACCAACTTTGTCATTAATGTTTCAACATTTCTTTTCTGTATTTGTCATGTAGACGGTTTAAAAAGTGTATTGCATTGTTAATTGTCGTAATTCTCAACTACACATTCGTTTTAGTCCAAGGTACAGTGTCGACTTCGTATAGATACTATGAATTCTTCAACTAATTGATCCCAATGCACCAGGAAAAGAATACTTACCGAAGAAAATTGAACAAACAGAATGACCAAAAACTTGTGAAAAGCAAGATACTATAATTTGTCTACTTCGGTTTTAACGAAATGACATTTTTCTGGTTCAATCAATCTGCGTTTCTAAATGTTGAATTCAAAGTAATTAACCTTATAATTTCTGGGCGGAGTCTAATCTCTAAAAACATTGATTTCGAAGGTGGCATCACTTTCAGCAGTAAAACGGCAATCAAAATGTTGTGTTGGATTGTTATGTAAAAATATTTCGGGGCCTGTTTTGTTGAGAAACAAGAAACATGTCGTGTAAAATATTTTACAATGTATTCACTTGGGCGTTTCGAGAAATACGAGATTGCCGGATGAACAGTCGTTCGACTTCGATCTCGCAACTCTCCTCATGACAACGGTTGCAGTAAACAGCACCTGGTGCACGCGATGTTATACAATCGCAGCCCGAAGGCTCGAAGACGAGACTCATGGTGGCGCGGAGCGAGTCAAGTTCCCACCCACTTCCTCCTCCTCCACCCCCTTATCTTCTCTGCATGCATAAATGTTCCTGTGAGGCTCGGAACTGTAGTGTTCAAGGGAGGCAGGAGTCACCCTCCTCAAACACAAGTTTCAAGTAAAACAGATTGCTAGATAAAGTTTATACATCGCCATGAGTGAAAGGTGAGCATCTATGGCTTTTGAGCGAGAAGTTTTAGGAGAAGATAAGAATAAGAGTGCCTTGAAAATTAGTATCTAGTGTCTAAAAAGAACAATGTTGTCATCGTAGCTTGAAGTTAAAATAGACTCCACTGCTAGGTTTAGCATTAGAAGTTTATTGACATTTCAGTCATACATATCTTGCAAATATGTCATTAAATTCCTTTAAAAATACACAAAGCTTATTATGATAAGCAAAAAGAACTCCTGTATGTCCAACTTAGGACATCCAATTATAAATCGTTTATGGTCGTAAGCTTCTGATGTATACAGTAGAGGCAAGTTGCCCTAGTTATGGATTCTAAATAAACAACATGGCGCCAAGATATAAAAGTGTACTCGTGTCAGATCAACACCTTTTGGATATAGAAAGCCTCCACACTGATTTGTGACGTCATCATAGGTAGTCCGAACGTCGGACAGCTGCACAATTTGCAGATATACCAGAAAACCGTTCATTTGCGTTTACTTTTCTGGAAAAGTATTACAAAAATAGAAAAATGTCCTCATTTAATGTTCACATCATTGAAACTAAGTACTATATTTATTTCAAGAATCCATAAGAAATTGTTTTAAATACATTTACCTTCAAGTTTAAAATTTAAACATATAAAGGTAGTAGATTATTTATAAATCATAATGTATGTCAAAAAGTACAGTTACATTTATCAATACAATAACACATATACAATATTATCAAATTATAAATTACCCAGTCAAATTTTTCAATTTTCAGCAATTTTAACCAAGTATTTGGTCTTTGCTCTACTTGGTGTAATTAAAAAAAAATTCACTGCTGGCTAAATCAACATCTAAATTGTGTGTTCTCAAGAATGTTCACAAGGGCACATACCATAAAAACACTCATTCATTTGCATGCTTTCATGCTGAAAAAGCAATGTATTTATAACCCCATTGGCACAAGCTTCCACATTCACTGCCACTATGTGCAGGATATTTCAATCTCCGGCAATCTAATCTCTCAGTTAAAGTCAAATTTATAGTTTTGTGATGAAATTGACTATAAAACGCATTAAAAAATAATTAAGATGAAGCTAAAATGATCACGTTGTTAGGTACATGATTTAGTTATATTTTTTTCAATTCAAAACTTAAAATAACTTTTATTTCCAGTTATATGCTCTACCTCGTGAAGAGTATTAAATTCCTGATACATTTTCATACACACAATCGTCTTCTGTAAAATATTCCCCCAAAAAACAACATCAAATCCAACATACCTGAAATTAAATGAATATTGTTAATGGTTTTTGGAAAATCTTGATTTCTTAGTTACGTCATAGGAGCATTTTTTCTGTATGAACTAAAATTCAAAGCAATATCTACAACTACAGAAAAATAAATCACTGGATGAAGTCTCCACTCTAGTTTTAATAGGGTAACACAATCATCGATTTTAACAATTGTCCAAACTGGAGACTCGGTAACTTTCCCGCAAATTATTCATCAAATCTTCCAACATTATACAAGATAACTGTTGGGTATAAACTTGCTGCGAAACCACACTAGCAGCATCGACAGCAACCAGTTGGGAGTTTTAAAGTGTTCTTTTCTTTTCTTTTCTTTTCTTTTGGAGACTCTCGCCTTGTTTCTTTTATAGAAAGATAGGTAGGCCAGTCAATAAATCACCATGATTTTTTAATTGAGAAACACTGAATTTAGAAAATAATTTTCACCTGTCGCATCATATACAACTGTTTTCCACAATAAATCTCTCTCGTGAAAATGGTGATGGCAAACCTGTAAAATATTGCATAAAATAAGAAATTTTTAAAACTAGTAAATAATTAACAGCAATAGAATTTAAATATCAAGAAGATCATTCTCAAAATACAATAATAAAACAACCATCACATTTAGCAATGACGGATTAAAAATTAATTTGAGGTAATTAGACTCTTTATGTCCTGCTATAATACATAACCTAAAAATATTAGAAATTATTTAAATGTTCGTTTAATAATCCTTATTATTTGAACTGTGTAATATTTGAAGAGTAAACTCACTGTAATAAGTTGATTTCAAACTTGGTCTAACTAGTAGAAATGGAATATTATTCTTGTACGGAACATGTTGCAAAACATTCTAAAAGGTTTTCCGCGACGAAATGACTACGAATAAAATGAATAATATTATACGCGAACGTTTTCTTGACCTCTGGAATACGTACCTCCACTCGTTTAACGTTGGCTGAATCAAAAGTAAAGGGTAACAAGGAGCGTTGCTGAGAAAATCTGAAAATCAGAATTGTTGGCTCTTGTGTAATAGAAAATATTTTGGATTGAAAAACGAGCTACAGATTTGATATATTAGTCCTGACATAGAAATCCTTCCCATCCCTTACACATTAGCGAAATGAGGACTCAAGAAAACTTGCGTGGGTAATAACAAAAATGGTGTAACACTAGTCGACATAATAGCAATATTTGGGATAAGAAATAATTATTACATTACTTATATTACCTATGAGCACACCAGGGCAATGTTGACGAGATTATATTATCATGACTAATGGAAATATATGATAGTGGTTTACCAAGAGTGAGAAATGGAAAAACAAATAATGCCACTTCTCGTGCCCAAATTGAAATTTTGTTACATTATAGAGTATGGGCTTCGTATAAAATACCCCTCAAAATTTAAGTTAATGCTCTATTCATTACGATTGTTGTTTTGGAGAAACAAAATTGTGTCTAAATATACTCGTAGCAGTAAAAATATATACGAAATGAACCGATGCCTTCTTATTTCCAAGTCTTGGAGAGGTTCTTCCATCTGGGACGTTGATGGTAATAGTTTTTCTGGTTTTTCTTTCTTTCCTTCACGTGGCAGTGGGGGCTGAGGAGGACAGAGTAGTAGTCTTCTGTATGGTCACAACGCTGAAGATAAGAGGAGAGAGAGAAATAAATTGAATATTATCAGATTATGTAAGGAAAAGGTGGAATGAGGGGTATTTTGTTTCTGTTGTTAACGTCTTTCTCCTCTGGTTTGTCATTGGTTTGGTGAGTCATGTTAAAATGTCTGTGTATGTTTCGTTTTTTATTTCGCCACTTGCCTTCTGGCATAGGTTGGGGGTGGATGACTAGGTTGGGAGTGGATGGCGTTTTCAGAGAATAATCTTGCTATTTAATTTGGAAAATGTGTCTTGATAGGTATGATTAAAAAAGGGGTAAAATGAGTGCGGGAGTAGTTGTTTGGTTTTGAATAATATATCTTAGTGCCAGAACATATAAAATGCCTTTTGTATGCCCAAGAAATCGGCAGAAAAATGTTTTTCTTCAAGACTGAGATATTTTGTTTGCTATTCGGTGTATCTGATCTTGAATGACCTTACCGAAATCTGTATTGTAACTCTGATATTATTTTATTTATTATTGGTTTGAGTCGTTGTAGAAGTAGTTTTTTGATAAAATCTTAGGATATCCTGTGGGTATAAAATTATATTCTACGTATTATATATGATAAGAATGAGGTAGATAAAACTTTTTAATAATTTAGATGTGATGAAACTAACAGCTACATCAAAATTGCTGTAATACTACTGTGTTTCGTTTCATAGAGCGTAAGTGCAGAGTAAGGGCATACAGCTTTATAAGTGCGAAGTTACTGGAACATCTTTAAGCAATTTCACACCACTTATATTCGTCTAGTTGCTAAACGTCAATGGTGATTTTTTCTCTTCATTTCAAATTAGATTTAAAAGATATCAGATAGTTTATGTATTATAATTATTATTTTATTTTCCTCTGACAGCACTAAGCGCGGTCATATACGCAAGAGCTAGATTGAAATATTTAAGAAGCCTATATACTATATTTTCAGCCGATGCATCTCACGGGCTTCATTTTAACGGGCGGCAGGATTTTTGACTCTAGCTTTTCAGATAGGGCGAATTCAGTCGCTGTCTGGAGAGGATTCTAGCGGCCGGCTACTCTGATCGGTAGTTTTCCGTGGTTTCTCCGATCAAGATCAGATGAAAGCCGGAGCAGTACCCTAACAAACGGGCCACGGACCGCGCGCAATCTTTCATTCCCGTCCCTTGTCCTATCCTCACCCCTTACACACACGTACAACTAACATGACTACACTACCACACATGCCGAGAGACCGGTCGGGGACTTAGAACTTGTCCCGGCTGGGGCGGTGCTCCGCTGATGGGATATACCTGGTTGGGGAAAACCCCGCTAGTCGACGGTAGGTTGGCGCCGATCTCTCCATCCAGTGAGAAAGATCACCGCCACCTCTTGAAGGAAAACATGCACTACACTTACAGGAATAACGACGTCGGCAGTTGACGCGCCTGCAATTCAATCATTTTTAACATTTCGTGCCTCATTTCCACACGTATTGTCTATTCCGATTCACACGTATTGTCTCTGCTAAATCACAAGCAACGGTGCGGGACGGTAAATGGCGAGCGTGGCTTGAGTTGAACCGAGAGCTTGTTGAACACCAGGTGCATGCAATTGCTCTTATGGAATGTCACATCAAACCTCTACGTAGAGTTAATTGGAAATGCTGGGCTAGAACAATATCGATAAA
Organism: Teleogryllus oceanicus; assembly: GCA_964035755.1. Lineage (NCBI taxonomy): Eukaryota > Metazoa > Arthropoda > Insecta > Orthoptera > Gryllidae > Teleogryllus > Teleogryllus oceanicus. The sequence continues at coordinate 86,251,080 of CAXIVR010000003.1, forward strand.
GCAAATTCCTCTACGCAAAGTTTCATGTAAATGATGCACGAAATGTTCCACATTCATTGTTACCAGGGTCCGCGGATGGAATGCATCCACTATGTATCATGGAATTCCCATACTATTTGCAGCGATGCGATATTACGTTTCTTTGTAATTAAAAAAGCAGTTGCATATCCATTGGAGCTCCTGCAAAAGCAAATAAATTTGTCCTGAAGTGCCAGAAAGAAACAAAACGGTCATTTTTATACTAAGTGCCATAGTCTCGGAACGTCGTTATAATTGAAGTATTGATGAAAACTGTACATTGTGAAAAACTGTTAATTCCGATATCGTAGGCTTCCGCGGCCAGAGTTATGATCTGGGCAGTCCGAGTGACGCCGCGTCGAAGGCTGGGGTGCCGACGTTTCGACCGACATATCGCGGTTCTCTTTAGGGCTGTACTGCCCTGACGAGGAAACATCGGCACCCCTGCCTTCGACGCGGCGTCACCCGGACAACCCAGATCACAACTGTTAATTCCGTTTAAAACGAGTCATTTTCATAGGTTTTCTCTTAGATCAGCTTACGCTTATTCATGCTATCAAAATGTTCGAGAAGGAAGCTCATTCTCATCGTCACTTGCATGTTTCAAAACGTCTACGCGAGAGCGTGTGAGGATATTTCTACTGTTGAGGTCATTAATCGTCTCGTGGTTGATTTCCCCGAGGTGAATGAGTGACGAGTTCTCCGCTCGCCCGCCTCTGCGCGTCGCGGGCGAGATTGCAGGTGGGTCTGCGCGTGCGCCGCGGTGAGGGTGGGTGAGGCGAGCGATGGGCACTGCGACGAGCACTTTCATCAATCACCCGCCCAGCTTAATTGAGGCCCGATTGTTCACGCCGTGGAATCCGCGTCCCCGGGTGCCGGCCCGCCGCCCGCCCGTGTTTTTTCGGCCGTCGCGACCTGTTGCCCATGTCGCGTCCTGGGGGCGGCGGACGCGTGATGGAGCATCCGAACCGCGCCCGCAGCTTCCTGAATGCGGTGCACTGCGTTGCGTAGCGTAGCGTTGCGTAGCGTAGCGTAGCGTAGCGTAGCGTAGCGTAGCGTTGCGTTGCGTTGCGTTGCGTTGCGTTGCGTTGCGTTGCGTTGCGTTGCGTTGCGTTGCGTTGCGTTGCGTTGCGTTGCGTTGCGTTGCGTTGCGTTGCGTTGCGTTGCGTTGCGTTGCGTTGCGTTGCGTTGCGTTGCGTTGCGTTGCGTTGCGTTGCGTTGCGTTGCGTTGCGTTGCGTTGCGTTGCGTTGCGTTGCGTTGCGTTGCGTTGCGTTGCGTTGCGTTCGTTGCGTTGCGTTGCGTTGCGTTGCGTTGCGTTGCGTTTGGTTGCGTTGCGTTTGCGTTGCGTTGCGTTGGTTGCGTTGCGTTGCGTTGCGTTGCGTTGCGTTGCGTTGCGTTGCGTTGCGTTGCGTTGCGTTGCGTTGCGTTGCGTTGCGTTGCGTTTGTGCATTCCACACACTGCATTTTCACTAAAACCTCTGAAGTTTCGAAAATTGTAGAAGATAACTTGTGTGTGAGGTGGCGCAGGTGTATGCTTGGTACTATAATGACTGATAAGACTGCTGATAAATTCTACGCGCCATACGCTATTATTGTTAATGCTATTGTTGTTAGCATATTATTATTATTATTATTATTATTATTATTATTATTATTATTATTATTATGTCTTTAAATTATTTAAAGTTAATATTTGTAATATGTAAATTGTGGCGTTCTGCCACCAGGTATCCCTAGGTATACCTATATACCTACCTGCAGAATAATATCTATCTATCTAAAGTTTTCAATTCCCCTCGGCTCATATTTGTGCTGGTTGGAGACACTTAAGATTATTGAAACAAGTTGTTGAATTAATTAATAAAATATAAGTGTTAGAAATAATTTCAGACAATGTTATAGCACAAATGCTAGCAGCTGTAGTTTAAATACCAACACGAAATGCATTGAACTCTGTAATTGTAAAATGTTAGATTTGAAGAATGATAAACGAAATGACATTGTATTATAACAATTCATTTGTCTAATAGCCCTGATGAGGGTGTAATAAACGCTGAAACGTTGGCATATTCTATTATAAAGCCTTTTAAGAAGACATTCCCACATCATATGCCGTATTTCTCAGCGGATTTGATCGACTTACGTAATTCAGGGCTTTAATTGACGTCATTGAAGTGCTTCTGAGCAGGAGAGTGGTTAGATTCCCGGCGGTGGCAGGATTTTCGATATTAGCTAGATAGCTAGGAGAATAGAGGAGGGTTCTTGTTCTGATCGGTAGTTTTCCGTGGTTTCTCCGATCAGCACCAGGCGAAATCCAGAGCAGTACCTTAACAAACGAGCCAGGGACCGCGCGCGATCTTTCCTATTCTTACCACTTAGTTATATTACACACTTACATGCACTACACTCCCACACAAATAGGGAGAGGAGATCAATCAGGTCCAGGCTGGGGCGGTGCCTCGCTAGTGGGAGATACCTGATTGTGGGAAATCCCGTAAGCCGACGTGTAGGTTGGCGCCGGTTCTGGTCATGCTGCGGGGGAATAGTACTACCAGCATGAGTGCACCACTTTGAGGAGAAACGAGGTATTATCGACGAAACAGGTGCATCTCAATTTTGCTCAGAGGCTTCTTTTAGGCTTGAGGATCTTTTACATGCAGTAATTCTACTAACATGGGACAGCCGGCTTTACTTCCCCTCAGGAAGGCGTACGAAGGATTTTTTTGCCCTTAAAAATCCACGGCTTCGATCGGGTTTGAACCCGCAAACTCGGGTACAACAGTCCGGTACGCTGACCGTTATACCACCGAATCCGCCAACCTCCACCGCCAACACATAAAGACATACACTACACTTATGAGACAAATGACCTTAGAAGTAGATGCCTCAGAAAGCACTAATCGATCAATCAATTTGTGTACTTGACTTCGTGCACTCACCCAACGCGAATTGAATTCCTAAGATGCGGAAAGCACCAGTCTGTCGCGCCTGCACCAGGGTCTCCCCTCCGCCGCCCGGGGCCATGCAATCGCTCTGATAACGCACCCCTCCCTTCTCCTTCCCCCTCCCCCTGGTGAGAACAGGTGCCGGCGCTTTGGCAGGCGCCCGCTGCAGATATTGATTGCGCACCGCTTTTCAGGAAATTTTCAACCTGATTGGCGTTCGGGAGGCAGGGGAACCCTCCGCGATGCAATATAAGTGTCGAACCCCTTCGCTTCCCAGCCGCCCGGCTGTCGCGCCGCCACGCCGCTCGCTCGTCTCCAAAAGCATAAAAGTGCTGCTCTGCAGCGGCGCCGTCACTGCTCTGCCACGTGGGGCTGCGTCGGGGAGGCAAGCAAGGACAGGACAGGGACGCCCTTGCAAAAGTCCATAACGTGTCCGTACCAAAAACAAGACGTAAAGAAAGTAGAGGAAATTGCTTGAAATAGAGGCAATTGTAATTTTCTCACTATTTTCCTCATTTTTATTTTTTTACAAAGTCTTTTATTTATTTATTCCTTGAATTTTTTGCTAGTTTTTATTATACGAAAGAATTGAATATGAATTCATTGTTCTGAAATGAAAATTGTACAAAATAATTCTGTCAGATAAAATGCTCTACAGCTATGCTAAACTTGCTCTAATGCTCAACTTACAGTAGTTTCCTTGCTGCTTATTTTATTGTATTAAAATTGAAAATGGGAAGTGGTTTATTCTTTTTTTTCAATTTTCGATCCTACTCTGGGCGCGTTTTATTTCTTAAAACTTAAAACGTGTTTATATTCAGGTTTGATTTTAGATATTAGTTCTGTAATTGAAAATACTTTTTTAACTATTTTGTTTTCAATTTACTCCACTTTGGTCCCATAATTGGTACCCTGAAAAGGGTCTAATGGTAAGACGGGAAAAGTGCCCCTAGCAAAATTTAATAAAATATTTTGAAAAATGATTCTGATTGAAAACAAAGATTCTAAAAGTAGTTTACAAATACTTATTCTCTGAAAGACTTCTATGCAATGAAGAATTTACATGACAATTTCTTAAATACATTCAATTAAAAGAAATTAAAATTACTCATAATTTATCACCATAATTTTTCCGAATTAAAATGCTTTTAAAACATTACTTACATCGTCAGGGAATAAATCTCCAATTTCCTCGTTAAAACCCGTTTTTGTGATCACAGAGCAATTGAGACCACCTACGACAGAATTTTCTGAGAGGCGTACATTTTACATGCATCTTCTTTGCAAGGTTTGTATAATTTTTCAAAACTATACAATAAAACGTAAAACTAATTGCTTTATATTAATTTCTAATATTAACAAGCAAACTCGAACAGGTCACGTGCGTTATTGGCACAGTAGTTTCCCAAAAACAAGACAAAAATAACGCAGTGGACAATATTGTACATATTAAGACAGGGTTCTACCATGGAAAAGGAATCGGAAAAACATTCCAGCGCTAGGTACTTCGATTGATTGATTTTTTCGTGTTCCCGGGTGTCAACTTCTTTGGTCATTAGTACCGTTAGTGGAGTGCATGTTTCTTCTCGGGAGATGGCGGTGATCTTCCCCCGCTTGATGGCGAGATCCGGCCCCGACCTACCGTCGGCTAGTGGCGTTTCCCCCTAACCAGGACTCTCCCACCAGCGGGGCACCGCCCCAGCCGGGACAAGCTCTAAGCTCCAGACCGGTCTCTCGGAATATGTGGTAGTGTAGTGCATGTTAGTGTAAGTGCATGTGTAAAGGGAGACAAGGAAGAGGAAGGACAGATTGCGCGCGGTCCGTGGCCCGTTTGGTAGGGTACTGCTCCGGCATTCGCCTGGTGTTGATCGGAGAAACCACGGAAAACTACCGATCAGAGCAGCCGGCCGCTAGAATTCTTCTCCAGATAGCGAATGAATTCGACCAAGCTGGAAAGCTAGTGTCGAAAATCCTGCCGCCGTCAGGACTCGAACCTGGAATCTCCCGGTCAGAGGCGCTGCAGTGGCATCAGTTGATGCCGCTCCCAGTCTAGGTACTTCGAGAGATAAAGCAACTCGAATTGAGGACACTGAAGAACAAATCAAAATGTTTCGTTATCTCAAAGCAGATTCTAGACTGACTTATCGAATTTATGATAACTATCATGAAAAAGTTAAGATGTACGAACCATGGTTTTTGATTTTTATTATTTATTACCCTACTCCTGATGATACGGTTTAATATTACTTAGAATCCGTAACACAATTTAGCCCGTATCCAACTTAGACTTACATATTTTCGGTGGAAAGGTGCCTTTTACTCGTGAATTCTTAACTCAAATTGTTACGGGACAGAGGGATTCTCTCTGAATGAGAAATGTACGCGAAGGCTTGTGCTTGCTCCTCCAGCGGGGCACCGCCCCATCCGAGTTAAGTTCTAAATTCTCGATTAGTGTGTATAATGAATATAAAATGCGTATGTGTGCGTGTCTGTGAAGAGAGAGGTGAAGAAGAGGAAGGAAATATCGCGCGTGGTTCGGGCCAGTTTGTTAGGATAGCACGGGCATTTTTCTGGTGTTGATCGGAGAAACCATGGAAAACCACGGATCAGAGCAGCCGACGCCGATTTTTTTTTTTTTTTTTTGTTATTTGAGGTCGCGTCGTCATTAGCGATCACTATTGGCATTAACGTAATGGTAACTATGAAGGTGAAACGAAATGGTAAGGATAAGGTGAAAGGACGAACACAAATACAACCATGCCCGAGGCGGGACTCGAACCCACGACCCTTCGGTTCCGAAGGATCACTACGACACTATTTCCTTAGCGATCTCGGCCACCGGGCTGACCGACTTGGATTTATTCTCCAGGCAATGGCTGAATTCAATCAAGCTGTCTAGCTAGTGTCGAAATTCCGCCACCGTCAGGTCTCAAACCTAGGACCTCGTCGACAGAAAACTGCATCAGAAACTCAAGTCACAAAGGTATCTCAACCAGGTCCGATATTTCAGTTATTACACTCCTTTTATGATTTACTGGCGTTTTCTAAAATCCAGACCATGTTTTCGATTCGTATCAGATGTATTTGTAAATTATTTTAGAATTTTCAACTTAAAATAAATTTCCTCCTTTATTCCAGTGATTATTTTTATTATTGCTGTAGGCTCTGGTTATGTTCTGTGAGATCGTTATGACCACACATTAAATACATTTAAGTCCTAATTTAACGTGCAATTTAGTAACGAACAAAAAAGTCGGCGAGTTTTAACCGTCAACGCCTGTGGAACTCTAAAAGGGACGAGGCGTTGCCTTGAATTACGAATTGAAAATCTGATTATCCCCTTGTTCGAGAAGAACGTCCATTTGTGAGAAAAGAAATGCACTTACGAAGCCTCTTAGTGGGGGAAAGAAACGTGCGAGAGACGAGAATTTCTAATTACGCCTAATTTTAAAGAGGACGTCTTCTCCCCAGGTCTCGTGAGTCTCAAAGCGGGATCACCATGTTAGGTACCTCGGGCATCTATTGATGACACTGCAGATCCTCCGACACTAGCTTCTAAGTCGAATTCAACTACTGTCTGGTGAAGAATTCTAGCGGCCGGCTGATCTGATCGGTAGTTTTCCCTGGATTCTCCGATCAACACTACGCGAAGGCTGAAGCAGTACCCTAATAAACGGTCCACGGACCGCGCGCGATCTTTCCTTCCTCTTCCTTGTTCTATTCTCACCTCTTACTTCCAGACACTTACATGCACTACATTACCACTCGTGCCGGGAGACCAGTCAGTTGCATAGAGCTTGTCCCGACTGGTGAGAGATACCTGGTTAGAGATAAACCCGACGGATAGGTGAGTGCCGGATGTCGCCACCCAGCAGGGAAAGATCACAGCTTCCTTTCTCAATAAAAACATATACTACCTTTGCGAGAGAAATGTCCTTAGGAGTTGATACGGCCTGAATCGCCTATCAATCAAACCGGGAGCGGTAGCTCAGTGCATCAACTGATATCACTGCAGCGCCTCTGACCGGGAGGTCCTAGGCTCGAGTTCTGACGGCAGGATTTTCGGCACTAGCTTTTCAGATAGGTCGAATTCAGTCGCTGTATGGAGGAAAATTCTAGCGGCCGGCTGCTCTGATCGGTAGTTTTCCGTGGTTTCTTCGAACAACACCAGGCGACTGCCGGAGCAGTACCCTAACAAACGGGCCACGGACCGCAAGCGATCTTCCCTTCCTCTTCTTTGTTCTATCCGCTCCCCTTACACACACACACTTACACTAACATGCACAACACTACCACATATTCCTGGAGCCCGGTCGGGAGCTTAGAGCTTGTTCCGGCTCAGGCGGGGCCCCGCTGGTGGGAGAGTCCTGGTTAGAGGGAAACCCCACTATCCGATGCTAAGTCGGTGCCGGATCTCGCTATCCGGCGGAAGATCACCGCCATCTCCCGAGGAAAAACATGCACTACACTTACGGGACTATTGACCTAAGCTGTTGGCGTGCCCGGTATCACTAACCAACCAATCAATCAATCAAAGCAGGAAGGTCCTTGCTTCAGTGCATTGCGTCGAAGCATGGTGGCAGGAGGACTCTGCATCTCTGGATTAGGGGAGACTGGAACCCATTTGAACAATTTCCCTTCATTAGTTTATTCTCCTTGCATTTAAGAGCTACGTATCAAAATGTATTAATTTCGGAATTCATCTCAATTTGTTTTAATGCGCATCACCCAGGGAGTAATTTGAATAGGTCTTTTCTGTTCAGTGTAGTTGGTACACAGATGGTATGTTGGAGACAGGCCTGCTCCAGCAGTATAAACGAGCATAACGAAATTAATGACGGACATTGAGAATGCCAGATCTCTTCGGAGCTGGCTCGCGGCCTAATCCGTAATGATGAATAGTATGACGTTGGGGTTTTGTTGACAAAACAGAGGTGAGATATGAATGTCGGCCAAATAGGAAATAGGTGGTTTTGGCCATTGCGTTTGTATTTATTCTTGTTCTTCAAAAACTAATTTTTACTCTAAAAGAACTATAAAATCTGTAGATGTTTAAAGGCGTTGACTTTGTTTCCTCTTTAATTCCTAACTTCCTCCTTAGAAGGTTTTTCGACTTTCCTCACTTACTTTTTAATGTATTATTTTGTGAAATTCCTCCTCCTAGCATGAAATAGTTTGATTTGTGTTATATTTACTGTATCACGAACGTAGACGTCTCTAAGGGTTATGAAGATCTCTTTGTCTAAAAGTTCTCGAGTTTTTTTCTTCCTTTGGTACAGGGTTCTCGTTTTAAAGCGCTCGGGTCTCACTAACGACGTTTTTCGCCCGCAAACTTCTCTCTAGATTCTCACCCCAGAGAGCACTACCAGTCGAGGAGAGGAGACGAGCTGACGTGGCTCTTTCCTCATACTCTGTACACGGTGCGGTATTGATTTCTGGTATTTAATGGTGTGATCTTACCGGCAACAGTACAGGTAAAGGGAACCACATCTTCTATTCAGCACACAGACCTTTGTATACAAAATGTGTGTTGTAAGCAGGACCGTATGTACATACTACAAGCAAAATAGGCAGTTGTTTGGAAGAAGTCGTGCACGGGGGGCGACGCCCCGTTAAAATAATGAAATAATCCATTAAAATGACGTATGTTTGTGTCTATATTAAAATTGTTAAAGTCTACTGTGCTTTAAAGTTGTTATATTGTAATTAGTATTTCTAATACATCGAGATGACTTTTTCTGTAGGGGAATCCCCAACACTTGACGTTTCGGAATCCCGTAAAACCTAATTCTGACTCTGGATGTAAGGTTATGTGGATGGGTTATACAGTGAGGGGGGGGGTAAAATATACGTATAATCGATATTGTCAAGTGAGACATAACTGATTTTTATTGCATTAGAAGGACCATTGTTCATGGTTAATCATACAGACACGCATTTGTTTTCTACATCTGAGAATTTCCTCGCATGGCGAGTGTTGAGGAATGGACCGCTGGCCAAGACACTTCAGTGCCTTTGGTGTCGTCGCATCGTTAAAATGCGACCCGATACCTCTGCGTTTCTGATCTCCATGGATACGCCAGCACATTGAAGAGGGACAGACCACCTTGGCGTACAGACTGAGAAGTATATGACGAAGATGTTAAAATTGTGGGAGAAGAATGCGATTTTATTCATTAGACATAAATATTAGTATGCAGAAGATAGATGTCAACCTCTTACAAAAATTTGAAAGAGAGCATAACACAAAAGTATATGAAAATAAAGTAGAGTGAGTGTGTTGATTTTGATTCAGTGGTGAGTTGTAGTTGACATTTACATAATTGAAATGATTGAAGGCGTTGTCATTGTCAACAATTGTATTTATTTAAAAAATAGCAGTAGTCGTTTTTGTGGCTGCCAGACAGCAGAAAACTGATGATGATGGCTAAGCCATCGAAAGCTGCTATTTTTGAAATAAATACTATTGTTGACAATGACAGCGCCTTCAATCATTTCAATTAGAGTGAGTGTGGTTTCCGGAGCGTCTTAAATTACCCTGTAAGTGTAGTGCATGGGGTGTGGTAGGTAAGTATAGTGCAGTAAGTGTATATCTAGCGGGATGGCGGTATTCCTCCTCCGATAATTCATATCGTTGTCCTCCACTTCGATTCGCGAATTTTCACTCCTTCAGGAATCTACACCTGCGGGACGAGCGCGCAGCTCTCCGACTGGTCTATCGGCACTTTTGATAAGGCATTGAGTGTGTAGGGAAGGGAGGGGACAGGGATGAGGAAAAAAGAGGTGGAAAAATCGCGTGCGTTTTTTGTCCCGTTTGTAAAGGTACTACTCCGGCATTGGTCTGGTATTGTTCAGAGAAATCATGGAAAACCAACAGAGCAGTCGGCTGCTAGATATCTCTTCCAGGCAGTGGTTGAATTCGACTTTTATAGCTATTAAAAATTCCGCCACGGTTGATTCTCTAACAGTAGAACCTCACGTACAGACTTGCAGCTAGTGTTGCCAACAATGCTCGTGTAAAAGGGAGGACAGACTATAAAAAAAATTATTTTCATAAATTTTTAATTTTGACTAACATCGACTCTATTTTTTCTCTCTCCATTTGCTATCCAAGAGAAAAGATTCTTTCATAAAATGGTGATGAAATGACAAATGGAAGTGATAAAATAAATGATAACAAATGTTAAAAACTGACTAAAACAAGGACATTTAAAATACGAAGCAGGACGAGAGGACAGCTGGCGTCAATGAAGGACTGACCTCCCAAACGGTGGACGGTTGGCAACCCTAGTTGCAGCAGAGGCAAGTGTATTGCCGCTGAGCTACTGCAGCCGGTAAAAACAGAAATGCAATGCATACCATGGTTAGCTCTTTGACACGGAACTAAACGGACTAATTAGAGTGCAGGGCAGAAATTAAATGATTAGCTTCCCGTGGTTTAACTTCGTCATCCTGCTGCCTGCAGGCAACCAGCTTGATTTACCGCTGTCCCTTTGATCTGTGCCATGCGGTGAGGTGCAGATGGCTGCTCGCTCGATGGGAAAGGGCGGGGAGGGGAGAGGAGGGGAAAGGCGTTCTATCTCCGCCTGTGCCTTACTGCCGAAACAACCAGGATCAATGTGTGGATCTGCCCACGAAAGTTCTTTCGCTTGATAGTTTAGCTTATCTCTATTCCGTCCGAGAGAATTTTGTCTAATCTTGCTCACGAGACCGTGGAATTTTCAAGTAGATGTGTTTGCTCTTGAAATCTTACTAGGTCATTGCTGAAGAAAGGGGGTGATAATTGGCCATGTGAGCTTAATTTTTCAAGACACAGTTTTCTTTTCAAATATTTGATGCAGAAATTACTATTCGGTTTCTTTTTTTTTAATTATTTATTTAAGGTCGCCTTATAAACAGCTAGGTCACTGGCGACCACAGTTACAAAAATACAGTATTTACAAATTCACATACTAGTTACACATTTTCACGAGATACACATACACAAATCCTAAATATAGATGTTATACATAGGGCAGACAATGTATAGACACTAGCTAAATACTATTTAGCATATTAAATTTGGTGAGGAGTTCTATAATTTTCTTTTGACCGGGATTAGAATTGAATATACAGTAGAGATAATCATTGATGTTAAGGTTTGTTCTCATAGTCGCCATCACGTGGCAATCAACATTAATGTGCTTCGTGGAAACTGGAAGTCCGCAATTCGGTTTCTTTATATATTATCCTAAAGTAAATATATACTTTAGCGGTATCTTTTTTCCACGTACTGTTCATAAGTCTTATTTTCAGAAAGCATCCAATATTTGATGTCACGGATACTCACAGTAGTCGTAGAAGTGGCGTTGCTATCACTGTATTTTTCGTTGAGGAATCGGGGAAGACGTATCGTACTTGCAGGCCGTACGGAAGCTGCGTCCGCAAAGATAAACTGAGATCGGTTAGTAATAATCAGAGTTTAATCACTACTACTTCATCATCTTCGTCATTTATACTCATTTATTGTTTCTCACTCTTAATTTGTTTGTTTGTAATTTGAGATTATTTTGTTTTGAGTTTTTCTTATTGTGGCAAACTCATATAGAGAAGGAATACTACATTCCTTCCACATTTGCATTTGCCACAATACGAAAAATGCAAAACAAAATAATCTCAAAATATACAAATTAAAAAAAGTTATCCTAGAAAGTATACCAACAAAAAACGACATTACAACTTTGCTGTCCATGTATTAATCGATGATTATCTTTCTGGGAATCGCCACTTGCTTTCTAATACTGTCATAGTTCTTGCTCATCATTACGATGTCTGCACATTGATCCGGCAGCATTTTATTACTCCTTGAATGATACATGACGAGGCGTAGTTTCATACAGTCTATCATCTTGTGATGTCTCTGAGAAACATTAAAAAATTCAATGTTTTAGGAACTATTTGAGAGGCGAAAATTATAACTTATCGCGCTTAATTTATAACACTGGAATAACATATGTACTAAGCGATTTATTTACGAACTTCCTTTTGTTAACTGATTCGAGAATTTAAAGAACGAATTAGTAAGACTGTTCGCCTTCACAGATCACTAGCGACACTTCTTTATCTGGGCTGATAATAAAGCTCCTCTTGCTTGGTCTGTTAATCAGTCACAGTTAATTTTTTATTAGTACCTACTCTTTAATTGTATGAAGTTGACCACGAATTCTTTTCAGACAATTAAACATTACACAATTTGTTTACATGTCCTATTTTCACATACTCTCATGATATTTATGTACACATCTTCATTATCGGAGCGCTGAGTAACTATTGTTGCCATTGGCCCACAGCCCAAGTCATGAAAGCGGAATCAGAATTGAACAGGAATAGCATGGCAGCAGCAGAGATACAATCACAAGGCTGCGGCTATGCTTGCGCTTTGGGAATGTTGTAGCTAATGTCCGAATGTGGTTAATTCACGAATTATCCGGCAAATTGTCACATTAACAAAATGTGTGGGTTGGGACGACGTAGGCACAACTTCGAAGACTTCTTTGAACTTTAGCCGAAGAACGGGCACATAATCCAAAACGAGGAGCTAGGGCAGGTAAAGTTAGTTACGGAGGCGAGGAATAGCAGACAAATAGAAAACCGACTCCAGGTCAGAAATTTCCAAGGCTAGTGAAAGAAAGGTTCGGCAGTTTCGAAATGCACTGTATCATTCTTATTTGCACGACACACATTCATCTCACTGCCCACATCAGTTGATCAGCTACACCATTTCGAGTAGGCCTTCAGACGTTGGCTTTCGCGATTTCCTTAAAACAACTCTGAATCTGTGTAACACAGCATTTTTATGCAAATCTTTTCTTGCACAATATGCCTCACGATCAATCATCTTACTTTAGCAGCGCTTGAGGTTAATTGACGAATTAGCCGGATGATGTCAAAATTGATCCTTTCATCGTCTGTCACACGTTTTATCCACGTTGTCTGATTAAAATGCAAATCAACCAGCTAGCTATGTATGGTCTACGGCTAATTGGGCAATTAGCCTGGTGTTGTCCAAAGTGACACGTTTATCGTTTGACCTGCGCCGGCCGGCTCTGCGCGAGCAACCGTGCACACCTGCCTATGCCAACCTCGCACCCCCTCCGCCCGGGGACGCATCATCTGTTGCCTCTGTAGCGTCATAGACTTGACTCCCTGCTCCTGAGTTGCAAGGTTTGGGGATGAGGGAGCCAAATATAGGCTCCCAAAACAATGGAACTCCTCACGGAAATCCCAGATAAGAATAGTTTGTATTGACAAGGGTGTATTGTAAGTTATTCATGCAAGGAGACGTGTAAAAGAACGGAGACGGAGGTTAAAAGGGTCTTGAAGAAAAATATATATTACAGGCTTAATATGGAAATGGGAAACTAGGGAAGAGGGAGGGGTTTAACATGCGAGAGTTCTTGCGTACTCTTGTATTTCATTAATTTCATCTACACTTACTAGATATAACAGAACTGAATGTGTTTAGGAATGCAATTATTTGATAAATAAACACGTCGTTTTGAAAGTTTAAAAAGAAAGAATGTTATTAATTGTTTCTGAATCAACAATCTTTCTTCTTAAAGAAGTTTTATTAGCTGCACTGACGTTACTTTCACTTGCAGAATTTGCAGGAGAAATATAACATTCGTTTTTTTCATCAACCCAAGATTAAGCTCTTTCATTCCCACTTTTTCATATTATGTGTACTACATGGTCCAACTACGCCTACAACCGGGGGCGGTACCTCAGTGCATCAACTGATGTCACTGCAGCGCCTCAGACCGGGAGGTCCTAGGTTCCAGTCCTGACGGCGGCAGGATTTTCGACATTCTTTTCAGCTGGGTCGAATTCAGTCGCTGTGTGGAGGAGAATTCTACAGGCCAGCTGCTCTGATCGGTAGTTTTCCGTGGTTTCTCCGATCAACACCAGGCAAATGCCGGAGCAGTACCCTACCAAAACACGAAAAAATCAATCAATCAATCAATCAAAAACTACGCCTACACGGTATCGTCAAGTTTGCTTTCAACACTTGAAATCGTGCCCCAAGTAGGGGAGTCTGAAGCACTGTGCGTCTGACGTTCAATTTTCTCAGCTGAGTGGGTTTCGCCTGGCGAGTGAAAACCTGTCATTCAAACCAAGCGAGCCGTGAGTATTGTGAACCGAGTGCCATGAAGAGTGATTTGTAGGTGTGTAGTGTAAGTTCAGTTTTTTTATTACGTGATACGACCATTCATAGTTAGTTCTCTAATATGCGTTATATTTGAGGCCAGTGTAAGCATTAATAAGAACTGAATCTGCAGGTTCAATGTAGTTCATTATTATAATTGGAAAGTAATGTTTATGTGTGAAATACGCATCAGTCGTCGCTTATGTGATTACCACGTTAATCACTTTTTAAATTTCTGTTAAAAAAATAAAGTAGTGTGTATCATGCACATGCAAATTTGAGACTACTTCTTTTAAGGATGACCTCTTCACCCAAATAATTTCTTTAAGCAAATTAGAACTCCGCAGATAGCGCTGCTCGTGAGTAACATGAAAACGAAGAAGATAACGCCGCTCATTCATAATAGAGATAATGCCGCCACTAACAGTAAACAAATGAGATGAAACAAGAAATTCCATCCGTTCCACGGCAAGATATCAGAACGGAGGTGAGATTTAAAAGAATTACAATGAGAACACTGTTATGATATTTGTGATTCTCAGGACCAAGTGAAGACAGAAAATGTAAGTTTTGCTTTTATTTTAAATCAATAGCTATTTATGCTCCAAGGCCGTTATAAGAGTTCTAATGATCGACCGGCGACAAAATGCCCGAGAGCCTTTCGCCCGAGGGATTTCTGTCGTCCGAGATCTTTAGAACCAGTTAACGACCATTGCACATACATTATTTTATTTTTTACATAACTTTAATGATTCAGATTTACTTATTTATTAATTAACTGGTTGTTAACTTGACTAGGTTTGTGTTTACATTTTCTCCTCCCATAATTATCTTTCATAATTTTCCCCGAGAGAAGTAACGCATCATTCAACTGTTTTCATATTTCCTTCGTAACCACGATTCTGTCGGTTGATGTAAGTTGTAGAGTGTATATCGGACTCCTTATCGATGGCAATAAAAAGCAATAACAAAAAAAATTACCAAGGCTTGTGATTATGGATGAAGCGCAGTGAGCTGTCATTTGACCCCTGAGAGGACATGTGAGCACGAGTGGGTGGAAGTGGTGTTTGGCCCCGCCGAGGCGCCTAATTGAATCGCGAAGTGTGTAGCCTGGTGACCTCGAGGGCTTCTTCCACGCAGAGCCCCTCGGGAAGCCTTCCAATTTATCTCTGGCGCTTCGGACGAACCGGAACGCGACTCCAATTCTCCTTTTCATTATCTTTAACGTCTTCCTTATTACCTGCTTTATCTATCCCTCTCAGTTTCCTCTTCCATGATTGGAAACGAACATAACTTAAAAAAGAAGAAAAAATAGCCTGGAAATTGTGTTCTCGTATTTCCCGTCTCGGTAATTTGTGTCAAACCCTTAGAAGTGCTTGTTCTGAGGAATAAACGAAAGCTTTGGACGGAGCTTTCACTCAGGAAAAACCTTTTGCTAGAATATCAACCGTCTTTGCGGAGGTAGGAAAGAAGGTAATTTTCTACTTTACATCAAAGGCGGTTCTGAGAAACTCTTTTGTTTTCGTTTCTCTCTCTCTCTCTCTCTCTCTCTCTCGACTTTTTACGTAAAAGAAACATGCGTAACTAATAAGGAACTCACATTTTACTTTAAAGCTTTGGTTTATAGAATAGGGAGAATCTGACTTCGTTAATTGGAAAAGAGAATTTCAAAATGGAATGCTGCATACTTCTACTTTTGGAATGCCATCATAAAGACTCATTATTAATTCAAATAATCAGTTACGAGCCTTTACTGTTCCTTAAAGACTGATTGAAATTTTTCTTCTAAATAAGTATGCAACCACTGTTGAATTAACTTGGGAAACTATTTTAAAACATTTTGCACCTCTCTCTCTCTCTCTTTCTCTCTCTCTCTCTCTCTCTCTCCTTTTTCTCTCTCTCTTTCTCTCTCTTCTCCTTTCTCTCTCTTCTCCTTTCTCTCTCTTCTCCTTTCTCTCTCTTCTCCTTTCTTCTCTTCTCCTTTCTCTCTCTTCTCCTTTCTCTTCTTCTCCTTTCTCTCTCTTCTCCTTCCTTTCTCTTCTAATACCTCTCTCATCCGCTTCCTCTCTTATCAGCTTCCTCTCTCATCCGCTTCCTCTCTCTTCTGCTTCCTCTCTCTTCTTCAATTTTTCTTCTAAATAAGTATGCAACCACTGTTGAATTAACTTGGGAAACTATTTTAAAACATTTTGCACCATTGAGAATATAGGTATAGTAAAAACGAACGTGTTTCGCGTTAAAGATTTGATAGAATATATATCAGACCTATGATGGGCCGATAACGATCGGAGACTTGACTTATTGGGCTCATAAATTAATTGAGGATGATTCGAGCTAGGTTGCGTTTGCCATTGTGCACATCTCAAACCTACTGTCACTCTTATCAGAACGTTTAAACGTGAGCAAATGTCAGTGAGTATTAGAAACACTAGTATTTAATCATATTTTATTTATAATGACATTAGAAATTTAAAAGTACATTAGAGACATCATTCATAATTTGGGACAACTTCGGAATAAAAAGGAAAATATAGTGTAATTTATACACTCTTACGTTTTGTGGCAGAAAAATAATTTTTTAAGAAAATGCGTAGAGAATTTGATGATGTTTAAAACTATACTTAACCAATGTTTGCACGAAGATCAACCACTAAAAAGTTATTACACAAAAACCAAAATTTCCAAACATTTCGTGTTTTTTGGGCTACAAATCATTTCCCAAGCATTTTGAGGTGGAAAATAAGGTATTCTTATACCAATATAAGAAAAATAAATAAATCTACGTTACCTTTTGCAAGGCGAACCCCTTTAGGTGTCACATCGATTGCACTGTAAGGAGCAAAATCTTAAAAAAAAGGAAGAACAATCTTCAACTCACGAATTATGAGGCAAGCATAGGTGAAATCACGGAGGTTAGGAACGAGGCAGCGACGAGGCGCAATGACGTAAATAAAGTTGGTAAATAAATAAAGCATGCATGCGCGTCCATAAATAAGCCGAGGAGAGAGAGCGTCTGCTGGCTGGAGAGAGAATGCGGTGGGCGGTGCTGGTGCTGCGCTGGGGCGTCTATCGCGCGCGCCCTTCCGCAAGAGGCGCGTTATCAGGCGCGCGCACCCGGCCGCCCCGCCCCCTCCCCCTGCCCCGCCCACGCGGCCCCGCGCGCAGCACGCGGTCAGCTCCTCGCACACACAATGGGGCGGCGGCTCCTCCGACACAGCGCGGCGTCTTCAATGGCCCTCCACGCGACGCGTGGAGCTGGGCCCTTCGCGGAGGCGGCGCTGCCCTGCCTGCCGCCTCAGCGCACACGACGCGCGCTCTCTCTCTCTCTTTCTCTCTCTCTCTCTCTCTCTCTCTCTCTCTCTCTCTCTCTCTTCTCCTTTTTCTCTCTCTCTTTCTCTCTCTTCTCCTTTCTCTCTCTTCTCCTTTCTCTCTCTTCTCCTTCATCTCTCTTCTCCTTCCTACTCTCTTCTCCTTCCTACTCTCTTCTCCTTCCTACTCTCTTCTCCTTCCTACTCTCTTCTCCTTCCTACTCTCTTCTCCTTCCTACTCTCCTCTCCTTCCTCTCTCTTCTCTTGCTCCTCTCTCTCCTCTTTCTCTTCTATCCTACCTTTCGTCTCTCCTCTTATCTTCTCTTTCGTCTCTCTCTCTTTCACTATTTCGTCTCTCTCCTCTTTCATCTCTATCGTACATTTCGTCTTTCTCCTCTTTCACCTCTATCCCACATTTCGTGTCTCTCCTCCTTCATCCCTTTCCTACATTTCGTCTCTCTCCTCCTTCACATCTATCCACCTTTCTTCCCTTCTCTTCCACGAATTCTACGACAGGCACGTAGTAAGTAGGGACGACTCAACCTTTCAGCTACAGAGCTTCCAAATGCGCAAAAGCCTTCTGTACCAAAAACACGATTACTTTTTGAATTTGTCAAAATGCTCGTATTTTTATTGACCTCCCAGTGTTTTCAGTTGCACAGTATCGCCTTCTCTTTCGCGACTTTTTTGATCCTGTACAACATTGTAGTTTTTTGTTATGTACACAATCAACACTTCTAGTCAACGGATATTATTCTTATCCGGGGTTAGATTTCTATGAACCGGAATGAATGTTGCGTGACCAGCGTTGATAATCAGGTTACCATCTCTTATTGCCTTAGTTAGTTAATACCACCGAATCCGTTGGGGAGAGATTTTCATGTGATAAATAAAATTTTTAAAAATCGTGAAACATAATTTATTATTAAAAATAATAATTATTTTTCGCATACATTTTTTTAAATTCAAAATTTACAAATCTAAAATTGAAAAAAAGGTAATACTAAAAGAAAATCACTTGCATGATGAACTGAGTGCACAAGTACGTTGGCACAAGTTTGCTGTTGGCAAAATGAAATTTAGCGAACAAGCCACGTTTCGGGTGGTAGTGCTGTGATTTTGGGTTTAACAACTTAATTGCGTGCAGACGACGAATATTTCGTTTTGTCCTTAGGGGAAATATTGTTTGAAGGAAGATCTAAAGTACTACTTTGTTTAGGTGGATACCCTTTCAGATTTTATTCCACATTGCAAGTTGAGTAACTTGAAGTTTATAACGCGCTTCGGTAATCCTGGAGACGCCGTTAGAGTTTATTATTACAAGACGCATGCATTTAGAGTTAATTGGATATTCAGACTCAAAAACGCGCTCGCTCTAATCTGTTTAATGTACTTGTGAATACACTTTTACGACTGGAAATTAAAACCTTTTCATTTCAGAGAAAGAAAAATTAAATTTTCAACAGATAATAGCACAGTAAAAGAAATCTCCGAAAACGTATTTTACTTAGGAACACATTAACACACGAAAACACGTTAACACACGAAAACACGTTAACACACGAAAACACGTTATTCGCGAAATTGGATAGATAAACATAATATTATTTGAAACTCTATATTTCTTTTGTTTTCAAATGAAAAAATCTTTGAATTACAAAAGAGTGGGGAGAGATGTTTTATGTAATGTTTGTTTATGTTTGTTTTTGTTACATTTTAATGTTTGATATTTTTATACAAGAATGCTCCGAGAGAGAGAGGGGGAGGGGAGAGAGAGAGGGAGAGAGAGAGAGAGAGAGAGGGAGGAGAGAGAGAGAGAGAAAGAGAGAAAGAGTAATGTTATTCCCCATCTATGAATACCATTCTAGGGACACGTGCAATGTAAATTGTTTGTTCATATACGTTTATTTATTATTATTATTATTATTATTATTATTATTATTATTATTATTATTATTATTATTATTTATTCCCCTCTGCAATCTAAATAATTTGGTACGGTAATGTTGGATTTGGCTTGATATTTCGGATGATGACGTATGTTGTAGCTCTTCATTGCCAGTAATGCGCACGCATCGATCGTAAATGACGAAATGACTTAAACAGTTTAGTAAACGAACGTGTAAGTGTGAACGGTACGAGTGGCTACATAGTAATCAGGTGCTTTATAAATTGCTTCAAAGATAATTTTATTCCAAAAGATACCTGGATGAAGATTGAACACAGGTGCTAAGAAAATAATGATGCTTAGCTTCAGATTTTGGTATTAAAAATATCATATCTCCATGCCTTCCACTCGGTTGATGTCAGTACCGTCCCAATACTGCGAAAAATAATGTATTTATACACTCTGCTGGATTTTATGTTTGCAAGTGCAAATTCATTAACAATTTCCTGGAAATTGGTTCATGTTTGAGAATACTTATTAGTTTGACTCTGAAAGTACTGCACTTATTATTTTGAAGTAGTTCTATACGAAAACTAACCTCCTTTATCAAGTAAAAATTTTATACAATATTTTAATCCCTTGCGTCACATTTTACTTGTACATTAAGCAGTATCTAAAAATACATCTTCTTAGATAAGATTGTTATTGATTGAATGTAGATTGTACTTAATTTTAATTATAGTTATATTTTTATCCTTGAGCTATTAGTCATTTTTATTTGAAAAAAATTCACAGCTATTATTTCTTCACGTTCATTTAATTCTGTAGGTAGTTAGATTACTTTGACGTACTGCTAGATTTGGCAGTTTGGTTGTTCACGAAAGTTTGATTGACCGTACATTTGCCATGGGAATCCCCTCTCATGGGTATTACCCAGTGTATTTTTCTATTTTTTTAAAAATTGAGAATAATATTTGTAGAATGTACGCGCGGTTTTATATACTTAATTTGTCAGTAAATTGTTGGTACGCTAAACATTTCAATGAATGAACTTAATGTTTGTTTTTTCGAGGTTGAGATTTTGTTGTAGGATGTGTTTCGTCCGAGATGACCCCGTCATAAAAGTGCTCTCCTCTTCCAAAGCCAATACCTAGCGGAAGCCCCTGCCACCCCACTTGGCGAAGCGATGGAGAGGTGAAAAGAGGGGTGAGGGGGAAGGAAGGAAGGAAGGAAGGGAGGGGAGGGGAGGGGAGGGTAGGGTGGCAGCGGAATTGGGAACGAGGCGTCGCGCGTCGCACGCGATGGCTGCGCGGTCGCCACCGACCGAGCTCCCTGCCCCGCCCTCCTCCGCCCCTGCTCGCCGGTCCGCTTCACCGCGCTCCACCCCGCACCCCCGTGCCCCGCTCCCCCACGCCCTGCTCCCCTGCCCCGCTCCTCCCCGCCCCGCTCCCCTGACCCGCTCCTCCCCGCCCCGCTCCCCTGACCCGCTTCTCCCCTGACCCGCTTCTCCCCTGACCCGCTCCTCCCCGCCCCGCTCCTCCCCGCCCCGCTCCTCCCCGCCCCGCTCCTCGCCGCCCCGCTCCTCGCCGCCCCGCTCCTCCCAGCCCCTCCTCCCAGCCCCCTCCTCCCGCCTCCTCCTCCCCGCCTCCTCCTCCCCCGCTCCTCCCAGCCCCGCTCCTCCCAGCCCCGCTCCTCCCGCCCCCTCCTCCCCGCCCCTCCTCCCGCCCCTCCTCCCGCCCCTCCTCCCGCCCCTCCTCCCCCCGCTCTTCCCCGCCCGCTCCTCCCGCCCCTCCTCCCGCCCGCTCCTCCCGCCCGCTCCTCCCCGCCCCTCCTCCCCACCCGCTCCTCCCCGCCCGCTCCTCCGCCCCGCTCCTCCCCCCCGCTCCTCCCCCCCCGCTCGTCCCCGCTCCGGCCCGCCCCCCGTCCCCCCCGCCCCGCCCCCCCGCCCCGTCCCCGCTTCCCTCCGCTCTGTCACGCCCCGTCTCGCCCCTCTCCGCCACCCGCATCCCACGCACCTCTCCCCTCCTCCGCTCTGCCTCCCCCCGCTCTCCCTCGACCCCTCTGCAACTATCACCATTGCCGCCGCCCCTGGTCGTGCAGTCCAGACCCAAATGCACTCGCCCTGGCGGCGCGTTCGGCGAATCGGTCGAAACGCTCCCCCCCCTGGCGCAGCGATGAAGGTCTAGAACATTCAGTCCGCTCTTCACCCTAGAAAACTAACCGAGTAAATTTTGCTTATTCCGTTACGTTCGCGTCATACTTACGCGTCATATTTACTTGCGTAGTAAAGAGAGATAATTGTAATTCTGCAACGGATTGATGGTTTTTCGTGAGTAAAACTCGTATAATAGGGGCCCTGATATCGAAAAAGTGGATAAATCTCGTTCCTATGTGTAGTAAATTACTTCCCCTAACAAGTTGTATAGTTATATTTCACAATTTGTAATTTTTTTGTACTGTACAGTGGTTATTTATGTTCAACCGACTCATAACATCTGCTCGATCGCTCGCTCGTGCCCCGCGGCTGCCTTATAACGCCTTTTCGTAAGTTGCTGCATGAATCCCTTTCTGAGCTGCAACTGAAGAAGGGGTTATACATCCCACTGCAGAAGATTGTCTTGCTAGACACATGAAACATCGTGATGCCCACACATGCATGTGTGGAAACAACTATATATGTAATGTAAATAATAATAATAATAATAATAATAATAATAATAATAATAATAATAATAATAATAATAATAATAATAATGGCCTGAAACGCGATGTGGCGTGTGTAGTATGTTACCGATCTATTTTGTTGACATCAGCGCGACGAA
The DNA here is from genome assembly GCA_964035755.1 of Teleogryllus oceanicus. Lineage (NCBI taxonomy): Eukaryota > Metazoa > Arthropoda > Insecta > Orthoptera > Gryllidae > Teleogryllus > Teleogryllus oceanicus. The sequence goes on from CAXIVR010000003.1 coordinate 86,273,247, forward strand.
AAGCGTTAGTACTAGATATGTCAGTCTCTTGAATGAGTGGTATCGAGTTGCGTTGTCGTGACCGAGTGCCCCGTGTTCGTAACAGCACTGCCCTTGGGCGCCTCACGCCCGACCTTTGCAGCGGCGCCGCCGACGGCCTCTATCGCACACTCGCGAACCGGAGCGGCTCTCTTTCTCGCCCCGCCCCCGCCCCGCCCCGCCCCCGCCCCGGCTCTCCGCCGCCCCGCCCCGCCCCCGCCCCGCTCCACCCCTGTCCCGCCCCAACCCGCCCGTCCCCGTCCCGCCCCACCCCGCCCGTCCCCGTCCCCCCCCGCGCACCGCCCGCACCGCCCGCACCGCCCGCACCCGCCCGCACCCGCCCGCACCCCCCGCACCCGCCCGCACCCGCCCGCACCCGCCCGCACCCGCCCGCACCGCCCCGCCCGCACCTTCCCGCCCCGCCCCGCCCCGCCCCCACCTCACCACCGCCCCTGCCCCGACAATAAATGAAGTGTGTTCCCAACTATGATGGTAGTGCCATTATATTCTCTTGGTGCACCATCATGTTGGTGTGGTTCTCGTCAAACAAATTCGCATTAAGATGATATGGCATTATGTGAATTTAACGTTAACTGCACACACTGCCATTACAGTTCAGAACTTCTTTCACTGAGATCGAAACGTTGTACAAAACGACTTTTTACATACAAAATGACTTCATACTAAATGAGTCATGTGGTTGCCTTATAACTCTTTACGCAACGCTCTACCACAGCCCCAAAATAACTCCCAATTTCCGCCCTCACCTCAGCCCGAGCCTTTGCTGAGGCTTCGCTCGTTTCCCGACCTGAAAGGCCCAGAGAGGCCTGGGTCCGGAAGGATCAGAAACCGCTGGCAGGTGGATGCCGGATGACGGATCTTCTCGAGTGCAGGAGACTGGATTCCTCAAGCGCTTTCCTCACGATTTGTTTGTCGCCTCCTGCGAGAGCTCCAAGAGTGATTGAGATGGCTCCTGACGGAGAGCAGTCTGTCACGACGGCACCTTTTCATGGACCCTTTGGGAACATCTGATGCAGATAATAGTTTGTCGGTTCACTGGTTGCGACCTGGAGAAATCAGTTGGCGATGTTAAGTGCTGCTTGTCGGCTTGTTCATGGAGGTCCATTTTGGTCATTTGAACCGGTGTAGGAGAATCTCATGAAATAATCACATATATTGTTTTTTGCATAATCGCTTTAAGAATTTACATTTCATCAAATAGTAAATAGGTGGATGGAATTTGGAACATGGAATTTTGTGCGTAGTTTTTATTAGTTACAGAAGGAACAGATGTTTTTATATCAACGATACAATTATAATTAAAAGATAGAAAACTATTCCTATAAATAATAAGATTATTATGTTATAGTATTGTACGAATGGCCAACAGAAAAATCACATCAAATTCACATCTTATCACAAGGGATTTTGGAGTAAAAATTTGAAATACTATTTCTCAGAAAGAAACATGAAAACACCTGAGCAGAAAGATGACATGACAAGACCTTTGAATTAGACATGCAAACTTTTTTTATTGGAACTATCATTTCGATTCAGAGCATTGGCAATAAATTATTAAACCAATATACATTAAGAAAAACTCTGAGAGTTCTAATCCCATCATGGGCCTGGTCGTTTGTCTTTCATTTATATGTATATTGTCGCGGAAGGCCTTGTGTATCTACTTACCATAGACCGAAGAATGTGTCTAGTGCAAATGTGTCTAGTGTAAAAAGGTGAATATGTATCCTCAGGAGGGATATAGACGGTACCCGGCGCAGATAGTCAAAACCGACATCCCTTGAAGCTGAACAAGAATTACGGAAAACTTTAACAACCGTGTAATATTTATTGATGAAAATATGTAGTTTCAATTGATACATCCCTCCTTCAGTCTTGTTTTGCAAAGGATGAAATAAAAAAAATGGGCAGCGGGGGATATTATTAAATAATTTTTAATAGGTATCAATGCAGTTGATATAGCTTAAAATACGGTGTATGGAACCTCAATCTTCGACGACAAAGATTCACAGCCGCTAAGGCAGTAGTGTCGTAGGGATCTCGGACCGAAGGGTTGCGGGTTCGAGTCCCGCCTCGAGCATGGTTGTATTTGTGTTCATCCTTTCACCCCTTTTCATCACCATATCGTTCACAGTTACATTAACTCCAATAGTGGTCGCTAATGACCTAAATGTTGATGCGACCTTAAATTTAAAAAAAGGAAGAAAGATTGAGAGCTCTTCTGGGCGCGTGTTTGAAGAGCACTGGGCTTTGAGGCCTCCCCTCCAGCGCATTGTGAGCCACCTGAGTCGGAGGTTCTTGCACGCGGGAGCTTTTCAAATGGATGTGGGCGGTCGGCGAGTGGCTGCGCGCTCACGGAGAGAAGCGCATCGCGGGAGGCGGCGGGGGGGGGGGGGGGGGGAAATCTGTGGGGCCTCGGGTGGCTTGACGCACCGGGCGCGCGGTGACGACGACGCCCGCCGGCGGCGCCAGATCGATGGCGCCCGCCCCGCCCCGGCGCCCCCCGTGACGTCAGCCGGTGGCTGCGGCGGGCTTCGAGCCGCGGCCCCACGGCCTGCACACCCGTAACTTTTAATTGAGAACGTCGCCCGCCCATTAGGGAAGTGGCCAACCGTGCCCGGATCCGGTGTCCCATCCCGGGTCCCCGTGACCGCTTCCGTCCCACTTCCCCCGTCCCCCGTCACCACCACCGCCCCGTCCCCGCCCCACCCCGCCCCATCCCCGCCTCCATCCCCGCCTCCGTCCCCGCCTCCGTCCCCGCCCCCCTCTCCACCCAGGCCCCGTCCCCGTCGACCCCCCGTCTCCATCCCCGCCTCCATCCCCGCCTCCATCCCCGCCTCCAACTCCCAGCTGCGCCCACAGCCGCTGCCGCCCCCGCCCGTAAGCCCTCAGGCGAGGCGCGCATTTGTCGCGCCTGCGGCTACTTGCGTTCGCATGAAACCTGCGCACATTAAAGTTAAAATGTGTTTCAAAATAAATTGGGGTTAAGGGATGACTTCCTTAATTTTTGTACAAATAGTATTAGTTTTAAGGTTCCATACATTTTGGGGAAAAAACACGTTAAAAAGATGTACTTTTTTCAAAGGTACTTCCAAAATTGCATTATATATTATATAATTTTTTGACTCAATGTTGGTTGAAGGACCAAAAAGTGATGTTTAAAAAGATCATTAAGTTTAAAAATATATATTGAACGGAAATAATGTCAAGTGACGTTGGAAGTGTAATATCAGAATAATCATCTATTATCAACACTTCTCCAAAAGGCACAAAAACATA